>OV651814.1:16589552-18035386 GCA_927349885.1 Psylliodes chrysocephalus | reverse complement strand
ACTTTTTCTATGAAAAACTTCTGCGCAACATTTCGGCGCACTTTTAGTACTTAATTAATGACTTTTTTTAGCACTAAATTTAGTACTAAATTTGCTGTTTGCAACGTGAATTTTTTTAGTACTTAAAAAATGCATTAATTTAGTTCTAAATTTAGTACTTAATTTAGTATCGTGACATACAGCCTTTATGAAAGATATATTTCGGTGAGATGGAGTTCATGTTCGTTTGAAGCAGTGGGAGCGTATCGAGCGCCTCCTGCCAAAAGTGATGTCTCGCCTCACCAGATCCTACATTAGGTTCTATTCCGACCGTGCGGAGTTGTGTCATTGTCATCAGAGCAACGTATTTGATGTAAATATCAAGGGGAGTGAGACTTCCATGGCTCCAGTCGGGGTTGTTTTCATGGCTCCTGTTATGTTGAGACATGCTGTTTTTTAAATTTGTTCTAGTTTACGGATAGCTGTTAATTTTTTGGTACTGTTCTTGGCTCTGTATTATTTCTGACATATATAAATTCTCTCTTGTCATTAGTAACAGGTGCAACTATTGTATCCTACGGGGAAGACACAGTCTTACAGTCTTAAAAAAATTACAACTTTAATTAAATGTTAATAAATCAAATTATCTTGGTTTTACCCTAACAGAAACAGACCAGATTTTAGTAGTATAAAAATCTCTGGTATGCAAGATGAAATCAAATAAACAAATGAAGTCAAGTACTTTGTTATAATAATTGATAAAAATCTAAAATGGGGTAACCATACAGATTATCTATCG
Organism: Psylliodes chrysocephalus; assembly: GCA_927349885.1. Lineage (NCBI taxonomy): Eukaryota > Metazoa > Arthropoda > Insecta > Coleoptera > Chrysomelidae > Psylliodes > Psylliodes chrysocephalus. The sequence goes on along the minus strand of OV651814.1, from coordinate 18,034,608 downwards.
AAAAAGCCGAGGAAGCTTATCTGCAAATTTAATCAACTGCGAGAATTCCTTTCAAAAAAATTATTATTACTAATATATAAGTCTCTAGCCGAATAACTTTTTCGTTATGGTATCTTTATAAGGGATGAATGTCCAGGAATTCATTTCAGAAACCAAATATTACACAAAATTATGTATTAAAAATTAAACTTAAAAAACAAAAAAGATATCACACAAATCTAATATATACTGAAGATGTATGCAATATTGTTCATTTTGCGGAGATTAAAATGACATTTTTACAATTACAATTTCATTTTAATCTTCGTTTAGTAATTTAAACTTCATTCAACACAACGGTGGAATCGGCCCTTAGCTACTAGCTATATATTGATAAGGTGTTATTGCCCTTATCATAAATGAATCGTGCTAACAAATGAAGTCAAAAAAAGTCTCATAATTTGTCATCTTTCAGTTACCTACCAAAAATAGGTACTATAATACAAATATTCAAGTCCGGTCCAGAATATCTCCCTAATCATTCCAGTTTATTTTGAAAATGAATTAAATCATGAAACCAAAAACAATCGGGGGAAATACCAAGTACCTTTAGCATTAATTGCAATAGATATATTCATGCTATAAATAATATTAAAAAAAAAGATAAATGTTGATTGTTTCTAATAAATTTGATAAATTTGATAACTATTTATTTACATCTTTAATCAGAGATATTCTCCTTATCATGATGGCGCCAATTTGCGAATCATACGCTGCGGTTTTTTATACCGGGTGTTCATTTTAAAGTGTTACAGTCAAATACCGCCGAAAATATGCATTTTAGAAAAAAAAGTTTCAGACAAAAGTTTTATAGTTTTTTGGGGGAAATATTTTGGCTAAATAATTTTTTTTGTAGTTGGCCATAATATGGCCATATCGAGGTGGACTTTGTTTTTTTAAATGGGAATCCCATTTTTTTCTTACATATTCGTAAAGTACATAAAAAAATAAGAAACTTTTGAGGGAAATATTTTTTTTATTGGACTTTTACTTTTTGGCTATATTATGGTTAGCTATAAAAAACAATTTTAGCCAACAGTTTTTCCCCACAAAACTATAAAACTTTCATCTGAAACGTTTTTTTTTTTTTTATAAAAAGCGGTATATAGCTGTAACGCTTTAAATTGAACACCCGGTATTTATCATTTAATTTCAATTCATGAAATCGCTTAATTTATTCATCAAAATTGCATTCGATACTAAAGAAATCTTATTTGTTTTTATTGCGTAACCAATTTTGTTCCGGAAAAGTTCAACAATTTTATTTTCAAGAGTGGCACTTTCAGTGAACATTTTTGGCCCTCGTGATTAAACCCCCTAGGAGCTGTAGATGTTCCTTAAAATCCTATATATGAGTATTCATTGCGTTACTTTTCATTTTAACACCCTCCAGCGGAATAAATTTGTTACGTATTGTACAGTGTGCCACCTTATTTAAAAGCTAATTTTATTAGTAATTTAATGAGTGGCACATTTTTTTAATTTTAGTTGATTGCATAATTTTTTAATTATTTAAGTTCAAGTTATTAAATTATGTTTTGTTATATTTATATTTTTATTCTCCATCAAATTAACTATAAAATGATGCGCCACTCGACCCCCTTTTAATTTAGGATTCTAAGGGTAGCATCTACCCCTCCTATAAAGTTGAATCACAAGGGCTAAAAATATTTATTAAAAATGTCTTCCTTCGAAATAAAATTGATTTATTTCCAATTTTTCATATTATTTAAGGGTGGGAAGTCAAATTTCCAACGTCCAATAGTCATATTTTTTAATTCCTATCAACATTTTTATTTCATATTAGAATAATTAAAAAGTACTTAACTCTTCAGCATAAATAATTATTTTTGATTTTCCCTGTATATAAATAAATAATTTGATGTTTGATTCCTGAGTATTCATTTTTAAGTGATGTAAGACTTTTTACCAAGAATAATGTTTATGTAAAATTAATAATCTTCTCATTTTTAGATAATTTTTTCAAACGTTTAAGAAAATGTATGTTTGTTTATTTGTTTATTTGTTACACCACCCAACAGTAATAACCATTTACTGGGTGGGAAAGATAAAACATTAGAATAAAAATACAAATACAAAAAACTGACCGAACACAGGATAAAAAAATGGTTGTCTACAGTACATGCTTTACATCATTTTTTTTACATTGTTAAAGATTTTCACAAAACTTTTATTTAAAAAAAAAACATTAAAAACACTACACATGACATGTTTCGAAGTACAACTTTTTTTTCAAATGTGACTAATTTACAATTCGGTGTCCAATATATATGCGAAGTAATTTAACCAAACAAAGTAATTAAGAAAATTCATCAAACATAACAAAATAAACTGAGTATTTAAAGTAAATAAGGGTGCTTAAGTAATTATGATATCAATCAGATAACAATATCATTACCGGGATTATCTCACAGAAAACTAGGAAAGAGATTTAATAAAGGTAAGTTATTAATATCTAATTGATCATTTAGTAGGTTATCTGAATTTTTAAATCTATTTATTTCAAGTGTTTCTAAATGGTTTAGTTTAATGCCCTTATTTTCTATATGTAAAATTTCAAAGTTGTCTGTAAAAGAATGATTTTCAGCCAAAATATGATTTAAGTAAGTAGAATTATTTTTTTGTATAGCTATTATAATGTTCGGAATAGCGCTTTTTGAAAGTACGGCCTGTTTGACCAATATACAATTTTGGACAACTACCACAATTTAATTTATATACCCCCGATTTATTATTAGGATTACTTTTACCCTTATTGTTTTTAATATACTTCCCAAGCGTATTATTGGTTTTGAAAGCTACGTTAATATTTTGGTTTTTTAAATATGATATCTTTTCACTAGGAGCTCCTATATATGTAAGAGTCTTATATCTGCAATTTTGATCTTGAATTATGGGATAAACTTGCTGCATGGTTAAAAAATTTTTTTTTTCTAAAATGTTGTCTACTAATTTTGAATTAAAATTATTGTTTACTGTGATTTGTTTGATGATATTTAATTCTTTTGTGAAGTTCTCTTTGGTGAGGGGATATTAACTAATATATGGATCATACTGTTGTATGCTGCCAGCTTCTGTTTGTATGGATGAGATGAACTATTATTTATTGTAATATCAGTATGTGATGGCTTATGAAATATCCCAAAACTATGGTCTTTATTAATTTTAATAATATTTAAGTCTAAAAAATTAATTGAATTATCCTTCTCTGTTTCCATAGTAAATTTAATATTAGGGTATATAGTATTGATAAAAACTAATAAAGAATTTAACTGTCTACTAGTACCAGTAAAAGCAGTCAGTATATCGTCAACATATCAATGCCAATAAAGACAATGTTTACTTAAATTTTTGCTATGAATTTTATGTTCTATATTATCCATAAATATTTCTGCAAGCAACGGGCTTAATGGGTTCCCCCATTACAATAAAAGTTTTGTGAAAATCTACCAAATTTGGTTTTACTCATTAAAAAAAAAATCATATGTATATTTTTTACATGCAAAAATATCCAAGCTGTCTTGAATTTAATCATATTTTTGAATAGATTGGTAAATTGGAGATGAGTTCAAAACATTAATTCTAGAAGCTGGCATGTAGAAACGGGTGATTTTTAGATTAACGTAATTTCACAAATCAATACTGTCGACTGAGCCATTTAAAAGATTATAAAGTAATAAAGTAGGAGTACCTGTTGGAAATTTCTGCGTATCACGAGCTCTAAAAGATTGAATCTAGATATTAGTAAATCGTGGGGATATCCCCCATCTAAAATGTAGGAACCGATTTCATGAATTTTCTTTGAACTTTTTCGAGTAAGTCAGTATAAATGTTATACACGGGATTCCAAACAACAGAGCAGTATTCAGGTTTTGACCGTACAAAGCTAATATATAAAAATTTTAAGGTATGTCTCGGAATTCTTTACAGCTTCGAACAACAAACCCTAAGCTCCTGTTAGCAGCAGATAACATCGTTTCAATGTGTTTAGCGAAAGTTGATTCAGGATCAAAATAAACTCCGAGATCTCTTATAAATTCGGGTCGGTTTTGAACAATGTTCTGTAGTTTATAACCAAAAATTATAGGTGTTACTTTTTTAGTAAAGGACATAACGGAACATTTCTCAGGATTTAGAGGGAGTGAAGTATCGAGATACCACTTTGCAATGTCGGACAAACACTTTTGAAGTCGCAAGCGATGGTTAACAGAATTGAATTCAAGCAATAATTTTAGGTCGTCGGCATACATTAAAACTTTAATATGCTCGATATTAGCGACTATATCGTTTATAAAAATTATAAATAAAAGAGTACCTAAAATTGATCCCTGCGGAACTCCTGATGTTTATTCTAAATTTTTTGACCTGTAACCACGACCCAGACAGCACACCAAATCCTTTGGATATCTACTGAACATCCCAATATCCACTGAATGTCCAGTCCATGATGGATATCTATTTTATATCCATGAAATGTAATTTATAGACATGCAAATGTCCATAAATAATTGTAATTATATAGCAAATTATTAAAAAATTACGCCATTGTACTCGCCATTGTGGCTAATAGTACCGTTGAGATATTTAAAATTAATTTTTTTTAAGGTGTATTCAATATCCCATGGACATCCACTATAAATATAAATATATCAAAGTCTAAGCGCGGACGCAAACCATCGTGGATATCTACTAGATGTAATTTTTGATTTTGCTTCCTAAGTATAGATGGCGATACCACTTTCGTATCTACTCATGCTTAACCCGCCGTAATTGAGTTTGATCGACATTGTTTCACGAACAGACTTCATTAGAGACTGAAGTCGAGAAGTTCCATTTATTGCTGAAGATTCCTAATAAGGATGATTTTCTCCTTAGTAGGCAAAATCAAAGGCAGATTGTTGGGAATATTTTTTACCTCTATTTTCTTTCGACGTTATTCAATAACCATTGGTTACTTATGAACCTCTACTAAAAATAATTATAAAATATTTATCTGAATTTCTATATCCTGGGATATAGACGGACATTTGGTTGGATATCCACAAAATATATTCTATGGATATATCTGGGATTTTTTGTATTGTCTGGAGATACTCATTAGATATTTTGCTGAATATCCATAGGATATCTTCTATATTCTGGATATAGACGGACATTTGGATATCTATATTAGTTCCACGGAATATTTCTGATATCCTGTGGATATATTGGATATCCACAAAATATATTCTGTGGATATCTCGGGGATTTGGTGTGTTGTCTGGGGACATTGAACATATTGATGCCTACCCAACAAATACGAACCAATCAATTGAATGATTTGATCACATAAACCAATGAAACTTAACTTGTGCTATTCCTACAGTGGCGCAAGGAAACAGCAACAAGGCCTGTCTGTAGGGGTGTAGGAGTATTAGAGTACTAATACTCCTGCATTATGGAGTATTAAACTACAAGTACAGTCCATAACCTACATAGAACAGGAGGCTAATGACCTAATGATCAATTTTGTCGAAAGCCTTGGAGAAATCTGTGTATATTACACCAACTTAACTTCTTTTATCCAAAGCTTCCAAAATGAATTGCGTCGAACATACAAGGTTTGTAACTGTAGATCTATTTTTCATGAATCTATGTTGGTCACAAGATATAAGACGGGAAACATGATTGGAAATACGATCGTTAGTAATTATTTCGAATACAAAATTGCAAAGAATGCTTATGGGCCGATAATTACAAACATCATTTTTGCTACCTTTTTTATGTACTGAAGTAATTCTGGAAATTTTCCAGGCAGTAGGGAAAATACATGTTTTCAAAATTATATCAAAAATTTGTTTCAAAGGAGTGGCCAAAATTAGTGCACAGTCTCTGTCAAGAAACGAAGGAATAAGGTCAGTACCTATTGACATATTGGACTTAAGCTTTTTTAGGACTCTAATAACTTCATCTTGAGATACAGAATTAAAGTGAAGAAAAGGTAAATTATTGGTAGATTCGTTGATGAAGTGATTTATTTGAGTTGGCTTGGAGAAATTGCTTCAAAAGTGATCTGCAAAAGCTTGAACAATTGCCTGTGGATCTTCTATACAGTCATTATTATATTCAACAGTAATGATTTTTTTTTATTTTAAAAGTAATTTTTATTCCCTAGAGAGTAAAAGTGCCATTTTAATCCTTGAAAAAAGGGACTAAAAGTATAATTTTAGTCCCTAAAGTGCATAAAGTTACAGCGAAATTAATAATGAAAACGTAAAAATAATAGGTATATACAGGGTGAATTCTAAGTTGATATTTTTTTTAACTGTGTATAGAAGTCATTAAAAATAAACAACTTTTTCATACTTTTTTTTAAAAAAAAAAAAAAATAAGTAAGAGAGATAAAAAATTAAAAAATCTAAATCTGGGCCTGGACTAAAATATGAGATATTTTTATCCTTTTCTTCTTATTTTTCTTGTATGAATGATGATTTACTGTGTACTGGATGTTGTTACTCATTCGTGTGTCGTCTGATTTCATTAGTTTGATTATCTAAATGTGTGCAACATTGCAACAACGTATAGAACCCACTCACCCAAGGATCTGTACAAACTTGTACAAGGTACAAAAGTGATAGAGTGGGTGCTATGAACTAACATGGGGTAAAACATAATAAGCCAATAGGCTTCAGTGTTATTCGGAGACACTAGTCAGACGAGCCCAGGAGAGAAAGAACTTTCAAAAGTATCGAAAGTCAAAACTTAAAACACAGGTTTTCTGAAGGAATTAGACAAAAATAACATGGTGTATTTTGCATTAAAATAAGTTGGGGTAAGATCGTTAAATATTTATTCCTGTTAGACATAGGTACGCCATCTTTGTAAAAAATTCTAAATTAAAATCCACTTTTACCGAGAACCTATACAGTTTGAATGTACCTACTGCACAGATTTTACAGATCTTAAATTCAATTTCACCTGCCAATGTGGCATCACCTTAAAGTTGAACTAGTCAAATTTATGTATACACTTACCCCAACTTACCTTATAACTTTTAAATAATTGTTAAATATAATTTATTTGTATAGATACCTAAATATTATGATTTAAAAAAGCATTTATTATATGCTTTCCAATATTTCTTTCTAAACTTTAAAACTATTTTTGGTAAATAATGTCTAGTTTGAGTTCTTTTCGATTACAGAAAAACCAAGCATAGTTACTTGTAGATATTGCTATTCTAAACAAAAAAACCCAAGTTCCATATCTTGTGCAAATGAATAATAAGGACACAAATAACTAAAAAAATATGTCATTTTTTCCATTAATTTTATCAATTTTACTGGAAAAGAAGTAAATAGGGGTGCTGGGTGGAAAAAACAACGTCAATATTTTATAATATTATAAAATATTGTTAGGACAAAGAAAATTATTAGAGATGGATTGCTGTACTTTTGATACAAAATAATTGAATGGTAAACTTTCTGAGAGACTTGGCAACATTGTAAGACGCATCTCTGAGCTTTGAGTTGAGACCATTTGTGCAATATTTTTATTTAAATAATTTTGTGTCGTTATTATTATTTTTACAAGATATGAAACTAAGATTTTTTGTTTACAATAATGATACCTGATATCATAAACTAAAAGCCTCAAACTAGACAATGACTATTTTTTAAAAACAATTCCTAAATATATTAATATAATATGCTCAGTATTTTTTAAGATAAAAACCTCTATTACTTGTCATTCTTATTCAAATTAAATAAGTACCTAATTATCTGACAGTTCAAAATTCAAAACGACTGCATTAAATCGAAATTCAACAAATGTTCACGTATTGTCAACGCATTAAAAAAAAACAATAATTACTCGCACTTACTATTTTTGCTATCTGCTATAATAACGCATAGGTATATTGAACTTTGACAATCTAATATTTATGAGTAACCCTGTATATATGTTTTAAGAAAATTAACCTATTTTCTAAATTGCTATTTAATTTGACTGAATAATTAAAATTTACAATCAAAAACAAAACACAACCTTTCAGATCTTCGTTATTTAAATCTATAAAAAAATATGTATCGCTCCCAACTTGAGAATAATAATAATAATACCCAAACGTAGACCGTGAAAGTCGAAGCATAATCACGGCAAGAATAAGAAGGAGAAGAAGAAGAGCCGCGACGTCCAGCGTCTACCACTCGGCGTCCACCCATCAGCGTCTCGTTTTCCACTTGAGCAGCGGGGATGCAGAGCATCAGCAGCAGCACCAGCGCGAATTCGGGCGTCCGTAGCATTCAACGGCGGCGACATCAGTGGTGGGGCCCGTCATCCGAATCCACTTCAGTGCAGCTTGAGCCACCCGACGAGCAACATTGCCATCAATACGAAAATTACGCAGTTGCCGATACTTGTAGCGCGCGGGCAAAGTTCTGAATACGATCATCGCGAGATACCAAACACCGTCGTGGCGCGTTTATTTTAAAAGTGACAGTGCTCCAACTATACCAGAATAATATGTCTATGTTTCCTGCTACAACAGTGATGTGAATCCAGGAATGAACCGTGCAGGATTATTCAGTGTTACCCGTTGCTGGAAACATGAAGCAGCGCCGTATGGTACATCTTATACTTTCTTGGCACCTGGATATCAGATATCAACGTTCGGACACCGGCTCCTGAATATATCTTAAGCCCCACACACACACACCTCCCCACCGATCTAGACATGTACCAAAAATGCGTATGTTTTATATTTCTAATGCTCCTAGCCGTATTGAGTTGTTATGGTTTCCGCATAGATAACCTAGCCATGACGGATCTGACCAAAAAAAATTTCCACACCTCGCCGAATAACTATTATTCAAATACCGATAGATTTATCCGCGCAGACACTGTCAATAAACCGCACAAAATCAGGCATCACAGGCTTTGGAGGACTCAGGCGCACACTCGATCCCCCAAACCCCCGCACATCGATGCCATCATTTATCCCCCGCCCGCCACCAAATCCATCTCCTCCACGGATTTTTCATCCACCAATGACAAACTCATTTGGCCGTATAAATCCTCCATCGAATCTAGCGAATCCGCGAATACGTGGCCACTCGCTAATCCTTCCTCTAGCGAGATCAAACTTAGCCATAGCGAACTCAAACGCAGCGAAATTAGCGAAGCACGAAACCCTTGGCCGGTGTCAATACCTTCTAGCGAGGTAATCTGGCCAACGCGTAGCTCTAGCGAGGTCGTTTGGACAGCGCATCGCATTTCCAGCGAGGTAAGTCTTTCGATGCCTTCTAGCGAAGCAAACGTGTCGCTGGCTTCGTCGACAATCTTCCCCGATGAAAGTCTCGCGCAAATACCTCCGACTGACTTCGCTCCGGTGAAATTCGTGGTATCGAGATCGCAGCGAGCGTCCGAGCATAACTCAAAAAGAGGAAAAAACAAATGGTCGCAGCGCCAGAAGGAAGACATCTTCGCAAAAGCCTATAGAGCGGAGTTCGTCATCCTAGCGGAGGTGGAATCTAGGCATATAAACGAATCGAACCAATTTTGTGAATATTACGTGAAAGTGATTAAGGACTTTAAGGAGAACGTGTATAAGGATTTCGTGTTATTGCACAAGTCTTACAGGCGCTTGCTCACGGCGACTTGCGATCTAGTCAAGGAGATGAAGAATTCGAAGAAGTATCTGTTGATGTTGGATAAGAATCTTTTGCCGATCGATACTCCGAAGCCTAGGGTCAGGCCGGGGATGGCCAAGAAGCTTAAGAGGGCGTGCAAAAAAGGGTTTGGTGAGTACCAACAAAAAAAGTTTATTTTTAGATTGTATTTGGCGTAAACAAGATATTAGGTCATATAGATTGAAACTACCTAACCAGAATGTACCTTATTTCGCAGCGATTTCCCTATCTAGAATACTGGTTGCTTTATCCTTAGGGATACATGCAAATTACCCGTAAATATTGATTTTTACTATTTGAGTTTCTCAAATCACTTTTAAAAAAAAAATATTGATTAATTAATGCATACACCATCATCCTAAACTAACTATCTATAAAAAATAACAAATTTCTTGACACATACATAACCAAAATAACAAATTAAAAACATTATCAAAACATGATCTAACCCACATAAATTAAAAACATAACCAAGATACAGAGTGATTTATCAATTATTCATAATTTGCGAATTTGTATATTTTTCAGATACCCAGCATTTATTCTATGCCCAATATGGTGCCGAATAGTGTGTAAATAAAAGTTAAATCTAGGTCTTGTATACTAGAATTTTCAAAATTTGTTAGTATTTTTAAAACTAGCAGAAAAAAATAAGTTTTTCTAAATGTATTTTGTATTTGGTACCTACTAATTTACTTGAGTCATATCGAAATATTTTGGTAAATAATAAAACATGAAATTTCATATTGTAAAGTATCAGTGAATACCGAGGTGAATATACTAGATATATTTTAATTTATTTATTGAGTGAAATTAAAATTCAAAATTACATTTAAGTGTCTATCTAAAGTCAAAAATTTACGAAATTTGGCAGGTCTATTAACTCAAAAAAAATTGTTAGGAATACCTTATTAGAAAGAAACATGAAAATGGTATACCATTCAAACTTGAAATATACAGGGTGTTTCAAAAAGGTATGTCATAAATTCTTCCACAGATAGATTACCGAAAAATAAGTGCAGGGCGTTAAACTAACATTCAAAAAAACGTTTTTTTTTGTAAAAAGTTTGCTGTTGCCAATTTTTCTTTGAAATTTTTGCCAGTGCTGTAGATTTAAAGGCCCAATATTCCAAGAAGAAAAAAAAATTTAAAAGGACCTCTTTAAAAAAAGTTGGGGGTTTGGGTACCTTTTAACCCACCCGTATTTTTTGTCATAAAGAAACTTGCTTTATCGATCTAAAAATCAAAAAGAACTATGAATTTTTATTTTTTTTATAGCTAAATGAACTTTGTACCTTTCTTAGTTAACGAGCTATTACAATTTTTTAACTGAATATCTAGAGCAATTCGTCCGTCCTGGAATTAACATATCAACAAAACTAAGAGTAGGTCAGGAGTTATTGTACAAAAAATGCATATAAAAATCACTGGTGTGCCTAGGGCTGTGCTTGAGCTGCCCCTGCAGAAACTACCTCTTCTATTTATATTTTTGTATTCAAGAAGGAGGAGGACATGTTGAACATTTACTAAATTAAATAGTTTATAAAATATGTATAATAATTATTGTAAAAAAATATTTTTTTTTAATTATTATCAAATTTAATAAATACATTTCCAAACTGACGTGTATTTTTATCAGTGGCATGGTGTACCAAGGGTGGCATACCATTTTTATGGCGCCAATCCAATATTATAAATACCCTTTTTACAAAAATATAAATAAAAGAGGTATTTTTTGCAGGGGCGGCTCAAGAACATCCCTAGACACACCACTGATTTTTATATGCGTTTTTTGTACAATAACTCCTGACCTACTCTTAGTTTTGTTGATATGTTAAGTCCAGGATGGACGAATCGCTCTAAAAATTCAGTTAAAAAATTGTAAAAAGCTCGTTAACTAAGAAAGATACAAAGTTCATTTTACTATAAAAAAATTAAAAAAATTCATAGTTCTTTTTGATTTTTAGATCGATAAAGCAAGTTTCTTTATGACAAAAAAAATACGGGGGGGGTTAAACGCTCGGTTAAACGGTACCCAATCCCCCAACATTTTTTAAAGGTTTCGCTTTAATTTTTTTTTCTCCTTAAAATATTGGGCCTTCAATTTACAGCACTGGCAAAAATTTCAAAGAAAAATTCGCAACAGCAAACTTTTTACAAAAATAAAAAACGTTTTTTTGAACGTTAGTTTAACGGCCTGTAACTTTGTTAGGAGCCAGTTTTTGATAAAGGTAAATATAGCCAAATCCACTTATTTTTTGGTAATTTATCTGTGGAAGAATTTATGACATACCTTTTTGAAACACCCTGTATTTTTTATGAAGGAAGGAATAATTGACAGATAATTTATAATGCAAAACAGAATAAGTTCTTACTGAGCCAAAAATAGTACAATAACTGCAAAATAGAGCTGACCTGACATCGAGCCTGACATACAGAAAAATCTGATACAAACTAATTTCATTGAGCAGGTATTTTAGGTTTAGCAGGTTTGAAAAAGATATACACCGTGTCCCACGTAAGGCGGGCATTACAACTTTATGGAGAATAAATTAATTTGTATTTTCGCCATTTTCTGAGTATACATAATCGAATATGCTCTTTTGAATTAAAATAAAATGAACTCTGTGCAACTTCCGGTTATACCGGAAGGGACCACTAACTTCGTTATTTTAAAGGGAATACCCCATATTTTTTTTTAATTTTAGATTCAGCATGAAATTCTGTAAACAACGATACCCCATTTGCCTATTCTAGTTATAGCGGATTTGGCGTTATTCAATTTTTTTCTACATTTTTAGTCGCCGGTAGACATTTTCTTAAAGTCGTCTATCTCAGGTACTATATCTATCAGATACTTAAAATTTTAACCAGAGGTAGTAGATGGAATGTACTTCTTGAGAATATTTAGTTATTCATTATTTGTTGTACGTTGTGTTTGCAAATTATTTTTAAAAATGAAATTTTTTAAACATAAAAAACTTTTTTATTTTAAAGGGAACACCCTATATATTTTTTAAATTTAGGATTCAGCATGAAATTCTGTAAACAATGATACCATATTTGCCTATTCTAATTATAGCGGATTTGGCGTTATTCATTTTTTTTTAATTTTTAGTCGTCGCGCCGGTAGGCATTTTCTTAAAGTCGACTGTCTCAGGTACTATTTCTGTTGGATACTTGAAATTTTAGCCAGAAGTAGTAGATGGGATGTACTTTTAAAAACATTTACAGTTTTCTGCAACAAAACATGTCGTTTAAAAAGTTTAAATTTTTTTAATGATAAGGTATATACTAACTAAAAACAATTTTTATTAAAAGCACATGGTTTAAAAAAATCATTTTATCAAATGTTCAAAATGCCCCCCGTTAGCTTCTAAACATTTTAACAATCTTTTTTCAACATGATTAGTTGTTGCTTTACGAATCATTTCACCATCTAACTCGTTAAAGGCATTCCGAACTCTTTGCTCTAATTCTTCTTTAGTATTAATTTGGGTAGAGTACACTAAATTTTTAATATGACCCCATAAAAAAATCAACAGGAGTTAGATCTGGCGATCTTGCAGGCTAAAGCCAAGGACCATTTGGACCTATCCATCGGTCTTCAAAGAGTGTTGTAATTTTTTGATTTACATAGTATGTTGAATGTGCTGGGGCACCATCCAACTGGTACCAAAAATTATTATTTGGTAGCTGGTTTAAAATGTCGGCAACTCTCGCGGCAACTACTTCTCTAAGAATTCTAATGTATCTTACTGAGGTCAGTCTTTCATTATAAATGTAATAAAAAGCTCTTCCAAAACCACTGCAAACACATTAAAACTAAATTCGTACTGAAATTGTGCTTCACGATAAAAATGTGGATTTTCGTTTGCCCAGAAATGACATTGCTTGCGATTGATGATCCCTTTACGTGTAAATTTCGACTCGTCTGACCACAAAATTTTGTTTAAAATCTCGGGATCTTCTTGAATTCGTACCAATAACCATTCGCATAATTCAGTTCGTCTTATTTGATCACCATCTCGCAACTCATGAACTTTTCTTTGTGCATAGGGATGCCATTTATTTAGGGCTAAAATTCGTTGTATTGACCCTCGACTAATATTTAAATTATCTTGAGCCATTCTAATGGAGGCGTGAGGATACGCAGTAAAATACCCTAATACGTTAATTAGATTAACTTCTTCATCTCGGACATAATGTTGACGGTTTCTTCCCGGGTTTTGTTTAAAATTATTCAAAAAGTTAGCTTCGATTCTATCAAATTTCTGTCTGTTCATTGGTGGTAAATGAGGGTATCGTTCATTAAACATGCGGCAGGTTCTACTTTTGATTCGATTACATCCTCCATGAATGTAAAATAAATTAAGAATATCTTGGTTGGTATATTCTTCAATATTTTCCATATTTTCCATATTTTGAACGCAAAAAATACACAACTTAAATACATACAAATATGACAATTCAGTTTGTTGACAGATTGTTGTTTAGCATATTTCCACGGCATACTAAGATAAAAAATTAAAATGTAAAACTATACTATATTATGTAGGTGCATGCGTAAAATTTAAATTTAAATTTTCTTAAAATTGGCGAGAGATAATTATAGGGAATTAATAGTGCAAATGAAGATCAATGAAGAATAAATTTCTGAACAAAATGAAATAAAAATATACAGGATTTTCCATTTAAAATAAAAAAAATTTTCATGTTTAAAATATTTATTTTTTAAAATAATTTCCAAACACACAGTCGAACAAACGATGTACAAGTAAATTTAAAAAAGCAAATGTCTGCCGGCATATAAAAGATTATAAAAAACTGAATAACGCCAAATACACTATAATTAGAATATGCGAATGGGGTATCATTGTTTACAGAATTTCATGCTGAATCTAAAATTTAAAAAATATATAGGGTGTTCAATTTAAAATCAAAAAGTTTTTTATGTTTAAAAAATGTCATTTTTAAAAATAATTTGCAAACACCCCGTACAACAAATAATGAATAACTAAATATTCTCAAGAAGTACATCCCATCTACTACCTCTGATTAAAATTTTAAGTATCTGATAGATATAGTACCTGAGATAGACGACTTTAAGAAAATGTCTACCGGCGACTAAAAATGTAGAAAAAAATTGAATAACGCCAAATCCACTATAACTAGAATAGGCAAATGGGGTATCGTTGTTTACAGAATTTCATGCTGAATCTAAAATTAAAAAAAAATATGGGGTATTCCCTTTAAAATAACGAAGTTAGTGGTCACTTCCGGTATAACTGGAAGTTGCACAGAGTTCATTTTATTTTAATTCAAAAGAGCATATTCGATTATGTATACTCAGAAAATGACGAAAATACAAATTAATTTATTCTCCATAAAGTTGTAATGCCCGCCTTACGTGGGACACGGTGTATAAATGCAATATTATTAGTGTGTCATAAGATAACAAAACAGATCAGGGTTGGCAGGGACAGGTTTTTTGCACTTAGGTTTTTTAGGTTTTTAAAAAGCTATAAGTTAATTTACTGCAATTTTACGTTTTTTTAAATAAATAATTTTACTAATTTGTAACATTCATTTAATAGTGACAATTTAAAAAATTACTTTTGAATTTTTTTAAGTTTTGCTTTTATTTATGGCATATATCAACTACAAACTTTAAAAAATGAAAAACATAAATAACCTAAAAATCTACTTATATTTTTTTATCTTTAGGATTTTTCCAACCCTGAATCAGATACAGGGTTGATTAATAACGCAGAATCCTTAGCCCAAAATATGAGTTAACAAAATTGCAGGAAAAGTTGTTTTCTAAGTAAAATCTCTATTTTAAATTTTTTATTGCTTTTTAAATTTTATTATTAATAATATTATTATTATTACTGTTGTTTGATAAGCCTGTTGGATTTTCCAAAATTATTCAATGTAGTTCATGTCTGGTGAACAGTGTGGCCAAAGCGTCCAATTTGTTACATTTTTGATAGTTTGTAAATACCAAATATGAGACATATAGAATCCTGGTAGGTATTCGACATGTTTATGTTTTATATTTATTTTAATTGGAGATCTAAGGTTAAAAGGTATCTATTTTCTTACCGAAATATAATTTAATTTCCTATTACGATACGATAAAATTAATCAAAAAAGTGTTATTGTAATAATCGATAAGGTAATGAACTGGCGCCTAGGTGGGCGTCTACACATTAAAAACAAAACAGTTAAAATTCCAACTATCTCAATTACTCGAAAATAGATAAAAAGATTAGTATCCGTCTTGGATCCCAAATTTTTTTTATAAAGAACTATTTTTACTAAAATACGAGGGGTAAACACAACCAAACAATCGTGTGCACAAGAATACCTGGTAATACCCAGAGAATATTCAGAACATACCCAGAGATTACCTGGGAATACCCGAGAATTCAAGGAAATATCCAAAGAATACCTGGCAATATCCAAAGAATACCGGGAATGAATATTTAGATAAAATACCTGGAATACTGAGGGAATAACTGAGAATACCTGAAGAATAACTGAGAACAAACAAGATATTCTAGATGTTTCTCAAAAATTAGTACGGTCATCGATGAGATACATTTTTATTGAGACATTTCTTATTTAATTAAAAAAATACAATTTTGTAAATTTTATTTTAAAATAAAATAAAGAAGTAAAAAGCATAAACAAAATATTTCAAGCTCTTAAAAATTGTCGCACGCTTATATACTATGTTTTATTTTAAACGGGTTACAAACAGATAACATTATTAGCCCGAATAGGATAATTCTTTAAAAAAGTGTTTGCATCATTCTTGTTATCATTCTTCTTTTAAAACATATTTTTGTTTCATATTTTTTCTGATGTACTATTAATCTACGCTACGTAATATTTATAAATTCCTCTTAAATTCATTCCTTTTTTTTTTAATTTTAATTATCTGCAAATTCTGGGGCTCCTCTCACTCTTATAATTTTCTGTTCGAACTTGATTTATTGGATTTCTATTCTAGTAACCAACATATTGTTGTTTTTCACCTTGTTTTAGATTTATTTACTATTTTTATGTGTACTTACACTAAATTTTCTGGAGTTTTAGTATCACTAATAGTTTCTCTTTCAGAAGTTTCTCTGCTTGAACAACAATGTCCTGTTTCAGCTTCGCTTTCTTTGGTTTCTTTCGTTTTGAAAAAGTTTCTGACTTTCAATTACGTTATCACTTTCTTTTAAGTATTCATTTATATGTAAATCATTATCCAAGTTACTGTCTCAGATTGAACATTTTCTTTGCAAAGGGAGGGAAGCAAGGAGCCATGCCGCATGCCTAGGGATGTTGCGATACTACTGATATGATACTGGTATCGATTTTTGTCTTTCGATACCGGTTAATTTAGTACCCGATACTGTGCTTTCGATACTTTATCCATATCGATATTACTTTTGTTTCGATACTACTAAGTACTTTCGTTTCAATATATACTAGTTTTGATATTACAATACATACAAAAATAATATTGTAGGATCCACTTTATGGTATATCGGCGTATCTTAAGACCTTTTTTTTGGTTCTCACTCTTTCCGATATCGATATCGATACTTTGGTTCCGATACCCTTTCAATACTGGTATCGATACTTTGGTTCCGATACTCTTTTCGATACCGCTATCGATACTTTACTGGCATCGCAACATCTCTCCTTCTTCTACCCGATAATTCTCGGGATTAGCAAGAGAATACCTGGAAATATTCAGAGAATACCAAAAATATGTACATAACAATACTCAATGTATTTACCTCTCGTGCTTCGACTATATCCAAAATCTAATCAGCCTATCGCAGGATGGATTAAAAGTTTAAAATGGATACAGGCGCACAGGCATACATCATGGTGAAAATGGTCAAAACGGATTCAGGGGACCCCGAAACGTAAAAATACGTCGAAAATCCGGTCTGAGAAGTAAGAACCGCCAAATGCGAATTTTTATAAAACGAAGTTGGCTTTCGTTTGTCGAACAAAAATATTCGTTTGTCCACCGTTCAAAAAAACTTATAACAAAATTAAAAATTTGTGCCAAATTTAATATCAGGCGCCATAAAAACTTTTTATTAATTTAAAAGTTGCTTTCGGTTCTCCATGATCTGTCCACGTTCATTCAACCAAAAGTTTCGTTTGTCCACCCTTCAAAACATAAACATTTAGAACAATCTTAATATATTTTATTCGAATACGGCAGTAGTTTGTCCACCTATTAAGAATGGCTTTACCTGGACATTTACCATCGGGGTGGTAGAAGCCTCGGTAGAAGCCTACCAAATGGACACTGCCTAAGACACCTCTTGACTAAGTTATTAACCTGCAGGACTTTGACCTGAGAGGCTGGCTATTACTAGACACCCCCCAGCGACAATCGACAGGTTTTTAATGAGTTAATAACCTGTAGGACTTTGACAAGTTGAGAAGATGGCTGTCTTTGGACACCCCTCAGCGTCAACCAGCAGGTTTCTGACGAATTGATAATCTAAAGGACTTTGATCAGCTGGGAAGATGGCTGTCTCTAGACACCTGTCAGGGGCGACCAGGAGGTTCTGACAAGTTAAGAGGAAAGTTCTATATGCCCTTGGAGGATGCACAATGTTCCTTATGGGGCCTAAGTGCTATGGAGCAACCCACCCTCTTACCACTTACAGATACAAGAGAAAGCACGTAAAATATAAACAATTAAGTATTAATTCTTCTGTCCATGCTTTTATTTTCATTTGTTATTAACAAATAATGGATTCAAAATATGAACCATTATTAAAATAAGTAGGTACTTCTAATAGCAATTTAATAAAACGAACTACTGCAATCAGTTCTTATTTTCGTCTTTCCTTTGGATATAATTCAATACCTTTTACGGTATTAGCCAAAGGAGTAGTTGTTTTCTGAGGAGAAACGTATTATTATGTGATACTGGCTATGAGTTTTATTTATTTTATTTTCAATAAATTGTTATTAACAGATAATGGACTCAAACTATAAACAATTATTAATGTAAGTGCTCCCAATGGCAATTTAAGAAAAATTACCTACTGCAATCGTTTTGTTTGTTAATTTCGTTTATCCAAGCCATATTTTCGAATGAAATGTATTAAGGTTTTTCCTAAGGACTAGGTGAATTATTTTTTAAATATTTGAGGAGTTGACAAACAAAAATTTGTTGGACAACGTAGACAAACGAATGCCACCTTCATTTTATAAATATTCCCATTTGGCGATGCTAATTTCACGGACCTAAAAAAAATCATGAATTTTATAAAGTCCTTATTAGTTACTTGAAATTGTAAAACATTCATTAAAATTTATGAGTATCTGTTTATAAGGCTCCTAAATTTTACAGAACGTTTTTGAAACCGGCTACATTAATTGGGGGTAATGGGGTTAATTACCCTTCATAATATTTTGTCAAGAGCTCAATGCAGTATTCTATAGTTTAGAGAAGAAAGTAGCAGTAATTTTATTTGCAGAATGTAGTACAGGTTCAAGAGGTAGACATTTTATTTATACCTCTTCAATGCTTATTTGTAGTTAAAATAAAAATTTTAATACATCTGATCGGCCTATTAAAAGTTTTCGTTTAGATTTAATCATGTTTCCGTGGTTTTTACTGTAATATACCTTTTATTTTGACAGATAAGTCAAACTTTATATATTCATAGCTGTATTTTAATTTATTCGGAAATTTGTATTAGTATATAGTGCATTAGAAAATATTGCAAGCGGGTCATTTCATATCAAATCAACCAAAATATAAAGAGGTATGGCATACCATCTCAGCGATTTTGATAAAATTTGGTACACTGATTCTCTATATGGGTGGGATGAAAAACCCAAAATATTTTTTTCTGATCAGCAGTTTTTTTATTTATTTTCAAAAATCGAAAATTGACCAATTTTGGACCAACATAACTTCACAAAAATTAGAATATCTTGAGAACTACTTATCGTAGATCAATAAGATATAGCTCGTTGTAAAGGTAATTCCAACGGTATGTCACATGACCTATTTTATTTTTGTGGTTTTTTTTTCAGAAATTTTGAAAAAAAAATATTTTTTTATCAATGCGTTGGCAAAATATGTGCCAAATTTGAAAATGAAGAAATCATGAGTTCAGTATAAAAAAAACAATGAGAAAACATGTGAAAATCTACCTAATTAAAAAGTGAACATTATGAACATTCCGAATCCGTCGCAAGCACTCTTGCCGTGGGACGTAGCAAAAAAGTGCCATTCAACTTTTATTTACTCCAAATTCTTCCTCATGATAACACAGATTAGTTATTTTTTTTTATTCTTATATTGAGCTGCACACCCATCAGAAGAAAATTTTTGGAAGGTTCTTGATTTTATTTTTAAGCTCAGGCATTAAATCCTTTAAAAACAAATAAAAAGCTATTGTGTTATGTTTTAAGCAATCTGAAATGTAAACATAATTAAAAAGCTTCATTTCATCGTTTTCATCTTTATAATATTACAAATGGATGAAGTGTTGCCTGACTGGTAGTCCAGTGGTATGATTGGTCCTCATCCTGTAAGATAAAAGAATAATTTTTGGCAAAATCACAAGAGATAAGTGCTTCTCCCATTATTAAATTTGCTTTAGTCTATTTGTAAAAATCTTTTTGCATAGAGAAAATAAAAGAGTGTGTTTTTAGTTTAACTAAATCTTGCACAAATTCCACAAGAAAGTCTTCAGTGGATTTAATAATCGTCTCCATGTTACAGCGGTCCACAGAAACCCACTTCTTGTATGTAACATTATCAATAAAAAATTCATCAAACTTTTCCATTAAAATTTCTTTTAGAATTTCAGTTCCAGGACAAGTTTCACATTTACTGAGGTAACAATCTACGCTTGCTGGATTGCACATTATTTTTGCCAAACGTGCGTGGTAGTCTGGAAACATCGCTTTCTTAGTGTCATCAATGGTGAATTTATCAATTTTAGAACCACACACGGCAAAGATGCAGTTTTTTTGGTTTAAGTTCATAAAATTTGGGAAGCCAGTTTTTATTTCTGGGTGCTCCTTTTTAAACAAACCATAAACTTCTTTAAGTTGGGCAAAAGCAATTTTTTTGCACATATTCTTTGCCGTCTTCTTTTTTAATTACTACAATTTTGTATACAGTCATGATGATGGTTTAAAAGCCGAAAGTAGTTCCTCTTTAATCTAATAAAAATATACATTTGGTATTGATTTAGAGTTTCTTCATTTTAATAAGATGGTCAATCTTTTAATATCTAGAAAATTGTGGAAAATTATAAATCTGACATTTTATCTTTTTTTATTTTGTGATTTTTTTTTTCTTTACTACCCCCCTTCAAGACTGAAAATCTATATACGCCCCTGAGCTAAACCCAAATAATTGTCCCAATGATCCGTTTTTCATTTATGATTATCAAATTTAAAAAAAAAAAAAACAAAATTCCCACTTTTTCGACCGGCACCGTAGAAACTTCAAACGAGATTCGTTTGAAGTTCGATAACGAGCTTTTTTATACACTCGTTTAGCTTTAAAATTATCGAGTTTTTCTACAAATATTGCACGTCTTATAAAAACAAATCGGAAAATAAATTCGATCTTATCAAATTTATTGGTTCGCCGTGTTGGTTTTCGGTAATAGAAAAATAATCGTAATAACGCGATAAATTTCGCGTTAGACCGATAAACAGATTCGAGAGAAGGTGTTAACCTCGGAATTTACTACATTTGTAGTGTTTCGGATACGAGGGGGCGATCGAAAATATTAATGGATATTTTGGTTTTTAATTATTTTAATTGTCGATGTTTGTAGACGTTGTTGCCAGTTTCGGAATGTATTTAAAATCTTGGATAAACAAAAATACAACATTACAAATCGTAAGAAAGCAGCAGAGGACTTAGGAAAGCTTAAATTGAAACCTATTCTGATTTTGTTACTATTTAATATATAATTATATCAAGGTGCTCTATTAGAATCTATCAGTGCATCCCACATTTAATGATTTTTTTTAAAAATAACTATGCCTAATTTTTAGGGTAGCTGTTTTGAATATTTATTTCTCTTACTAGTTTACTCCTACAAGTTTATCACTAAAAAGTCCAGAATTTTTACTTATTTATCAAATATTAACTAGATATCTCAATGCTGTAAACAAAACTGTGTTTTTTTCCTAAATAAGTCAAAAACGGTCCTGAATATATGGTATATTTTTATACTATACTATCGAAATAGGCAACTTTTATCTCTTTTTAATCAAATCTGCATCTCTAACTAGCTCAGTTTGGAAAGTGTTAGACTGCAAGTCTAAAGGTCCCTGGTTCGATCTTTGGCTTTGCCAATTTTTTTGTTTTATTATTACTAATATCACTACTTGTGCATAAAAATATTATTTAAGTAAAAATATAACTTTTGGCGAATAAATAAAAAGTGCATACAACCTATCTTGAATTTTAGAAATAAAAATAAGTAGGTGACAATAATATAAAAACAACATTACAAAATAACATTTTTATGTAGTTTAATCAAGAATTAGGTATTTCAAACTAAGATAGTATTGAAAAAAGGGTAATAAATATTTTTTTAGAATTTTAATTGATAACGTTCGATATAAGTTGTTCATTTAGTAAAGATTCAATAACTAGCAACATAGCTCAGTTGGGAAAAAGTTAGACTGTAAATCTAAAGGTCACTGGTTCGATCTCAGGCTTGCAAAAAGTACTCTCTAAAAATAACAACACTTTACAGAAAACAGACAATGGGGTCTATTCTGTAATAATTCCTTTATATTTAACGGCCTTGAAAAATATTGGCGACCTTTAAAAATATGTTTGTATTCGTTAATTTACTTCTGTCATTATTTAAATAGATTTCTTTAAGATAGTCCTCTAATGTATTTTAAAGATCCGTTTAAATAATGACAGAAGTAAAGAAGAAAATATTTTTAAAGGCCTTTAAATATAAAGGAATTGTTACAGAATAGACCCCATTATGAATTGAGCCAGATTATGAATGTAAACATTAAAGCGCATGCGTTTAAAGTAATGCCTAGTAGTGCCACAATTTATATTCTTTAGCTATAAACTGTGGTAGTGCCAATACCTAATGGCGTCGTAATGCTAACTAATACCGCATGAAACGTGTACTCTATGTAATAATCCAAAATATTTTGTTTGTTATGTTGCTTGCAAATGGATTTTCTACAGTTTAAACATTCTTCAAAAACTACAGACGATTTTGGCGTACCAACTATCTTTCATTGAAACATCGAGTTTTTTCTAAAATATTATTGTTATATTGGGGTTAGGGCCGACCCTGACGGCCTATATCTTGTAACGTGATACTTGATATTTTATCTATTTGTTATAATGTGTTTAAGCTCAATTGATTGGGCGTGGGTTTAGGTTATTAAATAATTCGAATAACTTTGAAAAAGAAGTTGGGCACCACTATATTTAAAACTTACTATACTTGCCTTTAGATTAGTGATAAAAATATAGAAAATCACTAACCACTAACAAATTATATTTAAACCATGTTTTAGATAAGATTGTAGCAAATTCTAATTAATATAGTTTTACTAAATTCAAATTTAAGATGATTTATTTAAAAGCAATTATCTTTAGTTAAAAGAAGGTAATATAAGGAATGTTATTGCATGGTATATCTTCAAGCAACTTCTTCAAAGGGATTCGGTATCCTTATTCGTAATTCTGCGGCTTGAACGATCTCGTGATATTTGGTATTTTAACTTAATTCGAAACGTGTAGATCTTCTATAGATGAACCAAACGACGGTCTTCAGATTGTACCAAACTTCTAGGTATAAAAACCATAAAACTTCTTGGAAGGAATTCAAAAATTCTTGATAGGAATTCAAAACGTCTAGATATAAATTCACATAAACCGTCTAGATAAAGCCATGCTAAAAAGAAAGGGAAATGTTATGACAGGAAATAGGAAATTTAAACAGGATTTAGATAAAATGCTTTTAACTATTAAATGAACAATTTAAAACTAATAAATGAATAATTTCACAGAGACTAAAATTAATATGAAAAGGAAAAATCTTATTTAACATATTTAAACATAGTAAAGCATAATATCTTATTCCAAACAAAATAATATATAATTTTATATAAAACCAACGTGTGTTACTCATTGTTGAGGTTATGTTTAAAATTTAACATTTTATTTAAGAAATTCTTGTACAAAATATATATTTTCAACAATATATCAGTATTAAAACTTACCTTATAAAATCAGACGGAATTTACGATAGATTAAAATCGTTACAATTTTCAAAAAGATACAGATTAAACCTTCGCTCATAAAACACCAATTCAATAATAATACTCTCCCTAATTCACCCCCTTACGAGTGAACTTTGACCCCAAAAGCTAAGCTTGTCCGGGGAAAGGGATGGCTATTATTATTAGTTGCTGTGGCGCTCCGGGGCGACTTAAAGATGATTGATGGTGCCATTTGACTTACAGGTGAGGAAAACCCAGAAAACCTCACCCACCATCATCGAAAACAGTAACGCATGGCGATTTTTAATAATCTGGATGTCATATCAACAGAAATTAAATTTCTGCTAATACAGCATCCATCAAATCATATAGAAAATCATGCAAATAAATTCACATGGTCTTCTGTGGGATTCGAAACCGTGTCTCGTTTTACCAAAAAATTGGCTCGTAAATGAATGCCGCGCCGTAGACACCTACGCTACCGTATATTGAATAAATGAATCTAAAAATATATTTCAATTCAGTACATGTTGCGCCATCTACTTCTCCAGGTATGTCTATCTTTTTCTACAGCAATAAAAGTTAGTTGTTTATCAAGTTTCACAAGAACCTGTCGTGTTTTATTTACAACTCCCTCAAATTCAACACCGTAATCGATAAAATGGTTCAGAATTTTTATATTTAGATCTGAAATTATTGCAGTTTTTAAATTTTAGTAAGCATATAATTATTATTCTCAAAATGATTTTACCAGACGGTAATTTTCTAGATAACATGGCATCGTTGCATGTACTTCTAGAAACAAGATCATCTGGTCTACTAAAAGATCTACGAAACTACAACACTATAAATGTAAATAGACATCCAAGGTTGCCACGTTTGCAAAATACCATTTTGCCAAAGAAAATTTTGAATCTGAAAATACTAGTATGCAATTTTACAACATTGAGGTATTACTATCTAAACTACATATCGATGGCTTAATTCTAACACCTCTTAACCCACAAAGAGTAAATTTTACAGTAGAGGCATGTATCGTGCGGGTTAGAACTTGTTAGATATCGCAGGAATTCGTAAAAATTGTGGGGTTAGAATTAAGCCATCGATATCTAAATGCAGAAAAAAGAATCATTAAATAAAAGCTATTACGGACTTACTGACACAATGAGTCACTGAAAGAATTTGATGGAAATTCCTTTTCTTTTACCTAAAATATCTTAATGGTAAAAGTACTACAAGACAAACGAGTTTAATATCTCCATAAATATATGACTAATTCAAATTCAAAAATAAAAACCCGCAAAACTTCTCTTAGATAAAATTTAATTATTTTTCATAATACTTATTTGGTGCTTGAACACAATGTGTAGAGAACTTATCTGTCGCCCCGGGTATTCTTAAGCAGTTAAAAATGTTAACGATACCGCTGTGAATCTATGATAATGATACCAATTATCAAATTTGCACATAATGTGACACACTTCAGTAACCACCGTCAGAATATGATGGGCTTTATAAGAACTGTTCTTCTCTTCCTTTGGTTTTTTTTTCTTATTGTTCTTTATTTGTTTACATTGTTTTTCTCTCCTTGATTAATATTTTGGTCTTTAAAATTAGGACGCGCCAAAAATCAGTGCTGGAGGCAATTTTTTTTATCGCTGGTTGAGTATGATTTAATTTTTTGATTTAATATTAATTTATTTATTGGCTGGTATTGACATAGGCAGTCAAGGATTAAAAAAAAACTACTTAAACAAACTGGAAAATTTTAGATGTTCTAAAAATTCTCCATTAGAATTTGCGTTAAGCTCACCCATCTCTCTCTTTTCAATTAAAGAGGCCAAAGGAAAAGGTGCCTTTAATATTTCTCCTTGAAGCTGAATATATTTACTCTGAAGCAATTGTAACCAATTTTCATTTTTCATTACTATTACTACAGCGTTACTCAACCTGTGGGGCGCGCCTCCCCTAGGGGGCGCCATAACTCTACGTAGGAGGCGCCAGCACATAAAAATAAAAAAAAACGATAAATACTAATAAAAAAATTAATTCACAGAAAGAAAAGCAAAATGATATTAATTCTGACATTTCAAAAAAATAAATAAGTACAGTAATATTTATTTATTTATTTGGGTTACACCATCCAACAGTATAAAACCAATTACAGGATGGGCACAAAAATAGATAACACAAAAACACAAAAAAAACTCCGTTAGGAGAAAAAATTACGTTATCTTATAATAATTAACTTAATCCACAACTATGCGTTGTATTTCTTTAATTGAAAGAGAAAATAAATCAACATTATTTTGCAGTTCACAAAAACTTTGATACATAAAATACATTGGAGAAAATTTTAAAGTATTTGTCCAGGGAGTCTGATAATAGAAATACAAAGGGGAGCGAGTTCTAATACTAGGAATATTAAACATTAGTTGACGAAGTAGTTCGGGACAGTCAATTTTATAATTTAATAATTTGTAAGAATGCAGATGGAATAACATTTCCTGCTAGTACGTAACTCAAGGATATCAAATCTATTCAGCAAGATGGTTTGCGGAATATTACGAGTAGGGTAGACGCCATCTAGCTTGCACCACAAATATTTAACAAATTTTCGCTGAATTTTTTCTAATGCCTGACTAGGTACTTCATATCCATGACTCCATACAATGGACGGATATTCTAGCTTACTACGTACAAAAGCGTTAAAAATAGTTTTTAAAGTGTTAGGCTCAGAGAACTGGCGTTCATTTCGAATGACAAAACTCAAACTTTTGTATGCTTCCATCTGAATAAAATTGACCTGTTCAATAAAATTTAACTTAGCGTCGAAAAGAACACCATGATCTCTAAAAGAAAGACATTGATTGATGTTAATATTGTTGAAAGTGAAATTATACTCAATCGGATTTAGTTTATACGAGTGAAGGTAATAGAATTGCACTTAGATATGTTTAGTGATAAGTTGTTATAATTACACCAAATGTTCCATTTAAGTTCTCCTGCATAATTAAACAGTCATCAATGCTGGAGATTGATTTAAACAATTTTAAATCATCGGCATAGAGAAGAGTATTACATGATAGGTTTTCAGTAATGTCATTTACAAAAATGGTCCTAGAACTGAACCTTGAGGGACACCGGAAGAAGCTTTTATACAAATTGACTGAAAACCATGGTATTCATCTTTCAATTTACGATTACTTAAATATGATTCAAAGAAACGCAGAAAAGACGTAGTGAGTCCAACAATGGAAAGCTTGTTCAAAAGCATACTATGATCGAGGCGATCAAAGGCCTTGGAAAAGTCAGTATATATAGCTCCGAGTATAACTCCAACCTGGCCACCCCTATCAAGGTTTTTCGCAACATATTCCGTAAAGCATATCAAATTGGTCGCTGTGGATCTGCCCTGCGAAAAGTATTTCATTAATGACATTTTCGAAAACTTTTCCAAAATTGCAAAGAATGGATATAGGTCTGTAGTTTTCTGTGATAGATTTGAATCCTTTCTTAAAGAGATATCTTCCAATAACTTGGAAAATTCCCTTCTCGTAAGGACACATTAAAGGTTTGGCTAAAATATTTGCACAATCTCTTATTAAAAATGCTGAAAGATAACCTGGCTCTTTAGTATTTTTAGGTTTCAATATTTTAAGACCTTTAGTGACATCTTCTTCTGTAAGTAGCGGAATGTTACAACTGTTAATATTAACAGCATTATCTAGTTTAGATATATCAATTTAAGACGAATTAGTGACGATGACTGAAAATATGTAGCAAATGCATTAACAATGTCTTGTGAATTATTTAAAGGATTATTATCAAAGCTCAAATTTTCTCTTTTAACTCATGAACAATTTGTAAAAATTTCCCACGCAATAACCATCTGAAAGGTCTCATTTTGTATATAATAATTTACTACAGTTAGAACCGTCGTTAGCACAAGACCAGGACTTATTTCTTTGGAAGCCAGGGCCTCTCTGTGGATCATGTATTGGGTCCAAACCACTGATCTGTGTTATTTTACTGGGTAGGATATAGGCTATATTTGACATACTAAAAATCCGTTTCACCAAGGAGACCGGAAATGCAACACTGCAACATATCTTAATTAGTTCTTCTTCTTATTCTTCTTTTATTTCTTTTGCGGGCAATGTCCTACGGGACAATTCACCCATAATTTTATTTTTTTATAATTGTAGGTGTCACTTTAATATTTAAATTTGCCGCCACATTTAAGTTGGCAACGTCCAGGTTGATCTTTGGTAATTTTCTAGTTTTGACAGTTAGACTTCACTTGTCAATTGTCATGAAGATGGTCACTTTGATGTTTTATGTGCTAGAGTCAGGTGTATGGCGATTAAAACCGTTTTTAATTAGTTTGAGTTTTATTATGAAAAATACGAACGTAGCTTAAAAGAAGTAATAACTACATGATAGAAAATATAAAAATGAAAACGTGAAGCATATTGTGTCTTTATGAATGAACGTTTATTGTTTATATCAAAGTAATGCTATCCGATAGGTACTACCTAAATAAACAGCAGATAAAGGATCAGTTCTAAAGTACCTATAGTGAAAAGGAAAATTCCTAAAACTGCACTAAGGTTTTTTATAACCGTTATAAGAACGGATATGGTTAATAGATGTAGATGAAGATCTAAACAATACCTGTGAACTAAACCCAAGCAGCAAGGTGCTGTCATTATGACGTGATTTTTTGGGTTTATTAGTCAGAAACGTCACTATCCCAATTAATAACGTTACTTTGACGTCGGTTTTGCAACGTTAATTAGACGTCAATACAGACTCGTCATTATGACGTAATTTTTTAGTATTAATTTATCCGAAATACAATATCCTAATCAGTAACGTGTATTTGACGTCGCATTGATGACATAGAATAGACGTCACTTAGAATTCGTCATAATTACGTTATTTTTTCGTATATTTCTAATAATGTCATATTGTCAATTGTCATTGGTATTCCCTGTTTCCTCCATATTCATGATTCTCGTCATTCTCTAATAACTTTTAAATAAAATTATAAACTAAACAGTATAATTTTAAATAAAAAAAGGAATTATTAAAAACTACAATATAAATTTTCAAAGTAAAATCCAGCATCTGCCTCTATAAATATTTTTTGCGAATTACGAAGTGTCTAATGGTTTTTTATAGCGTCATTTCTAATAAAACCATAAAAAATTGTATTTTAATAATAAAGTCCAAGTTTCTTATTACATAGAAGAATAAAAAATAAATTGCCCGAACATTACTTTCCTATTGTATATTTCATGAGCCCCTCGTAAACAAACATACTTAATTACAGCATTGTTTATTTAAAGCACCATCTTTATTTCTGGTGAACTAACTGAGGAAAAGTGCTTTAATATATCAGCCATTTTTTGTACAAAATAACACTTTATGGCGATTTCACATGGCATTCCAAAGAAAGTGACTTATAAACTTTATATCGTCTCTTTTCGGAAAATATCCAATATGTTTGTATTTTGAATTAAATCAAGGATAAAATAATGTCAAATAACACATTTGAGACGAATTAAGTTGAAATACTTGGAATATGCCATTTCTTACAATATTTAGGTACACAAAGCTGAAATTGAAAAGTAAGAATACTTTAATCTCAAACAATTTCCATATTTTTTTACCCTCTCCCAAACTAAATGGGATATTCAAATTTGTGTTAAAGCATTTTCAGTTTTAAGCCATGCATGAACTTTTATATAGAATTAAATTTTCTGAGAAAGTTACAATAAAAAGTTTTCCATTGATATCTGCATTTACGTCGAACACTGTATACCTACATTTATTTTTTTTTTCGCGCGTGAAACAAGCGAATCTATCAGCCGAACATGCCCCGACAAGTTTACGCAATTATCGTTTTATCATAACCCATTCATGGCCTACTAACTATCCACAAAGCAACCGAATCGTTAGTCGGTTGTTTTTTTTTTTTTATTCAAATTACTGTCGTGCTTTGTTTTGTTTTCTGACCGATACCTATCTGACCGTTTATAAATAAAATTAATTAAACGATCTTCTTTTGTGGATTCTGCTAATGACTGAATTAGAGCCCGAAGGCCAATAGTCAGAGATTTGTAGATGTCGGCGTTTTTATTGGATTTTAGACGCAATTTCTCGTACAAAACTGCATTTTTGACATGCGGAAATCACCATTTTTAATCAGAAATTGTATTATTTTTTATTACATAGTTTCGAAATTTATCATCTTCAGATCATACAGTCGATTGGCACCCAACGTGGGACTTTAGTCGTTATAAATAATTTTTGGGATCGAATTTGTTAGAAGTTTTGTTTGTTGCAGTTTGTTTTGACATGAGATTTATATTTTATTGTTATTCAAACGATTTTTTATAGAGAAGAGAAGCAGTGGAAAAGATCCGAATAGTACAAGACGGAGCTAAGATCTTTTAGAGAAAAATATTAGTAGGAATAAGAACAAAGTATTACAGGAAGGAGTTAAAGAGTAAAGTAGGATTGATAACTTACTAGTATAGAGAAAAGCAGAGGCTAGAGTAGGAACATAGTTATAGGAAGGAGCTAAGTATTTAACATTTTTCAAAAAATATTTCTGTTTGAACTTTTGAATTTTATTTATTTAGAATATATATCTGAAGTGTTTTAAAAGATTTGGTGTTAGTCACATCAAAAGGGAAGCCCTTGTACATGAAGAAAATTTCAGAAGTAGGGAGAATCAGCAGAACAAGATCATGAATGAATATACTTAATTATTATACAATAACATTAAACATGTTTTTATGTATGGTAACAATACTGTACTCTCTCTCTCTTTCTCTCTCTCATGATAGAGGTTCCACATGATGAAAAAGTTATATTTAGTATTGACAAATTGTTATGTGACAACGTTACATTTTTTGCTGGGCTTTTAACAAAAAAGAAAAACTCTAAGGGCGAGTGGTATTGTAAGTGGTTAACCATCAAAGGATCCTTGGATTAAAATTGATCTAGGTTTGGATAAAATTTGAAACTGAACTAAGACCAAAAAATATAGTTGGTACCATTGATTATCATATTCAATCGAGCATGTTCCAACACAACAAAAGCCATGAAAACCGCGCGAGCCAGAGTCATTCTTAGTCTCACTCAACTTGATATCAGGGTAGCTATTCTTGAATTCGGGAGAATAGAAATCCGGTTTTTCCTCTTTATCTGCAACGTACAAAATTTGTATTTCTGTCTGATTCTTCATGGGATTGAAGAATAGATACCCACGTAAGCTGCTTTGATGACAATGACACGACTAAAGAAGAAATTAGCACAATCAATATCACTATAACGAACGTGCTCATCAATACCCGAGGGGCAAATCACTCTTTGTAAAAATGTACATGTATTGCCGAATTCATATGATTTCCGCAATCATATGGCGATTTCTGGATGACTGCGGCGATTTCTGGTTGACTGCGGCGATTTCTGGTTGACTGCGGCGATTTCTGGATGACTGCGGTGATTTCCACATGACTTCCGACAGATTTCCTGTGACTGCGGTGATTTATGTATTGACTGCAATGATTTCCCTATTGATTGTGGCAATTTTCCTATTGATTGCGGCGATTAACGTATGGATTGCCAGTATTATTGCAAATTGCACGCATTCTGAAGGATTTCTACGATATTGTATGGATTACCAGTTGGTTTCCAGTAAAAGAGCGTCAGCTAGGTGTTTCATCAGAAAAACTAAATTTTGTATAGCACATGTATGGGTGCTAAATACAATGCATTGATTTAAAACTAAGTGTGTATCACAAATTTATCAATAAATCAACTTTTTGTACGTTTTTTATTCATTTGAAAGATCAGTTTTAATTGATGTGAATCACGAAATATAAACTTCTATGTAGGTACTTACGTACCTCCATTATTAGATATCTTTGATATGCCCAAATGAACAAATAGGTACAGGTAAATAAAACAAGTTAAGTAATTAAGGTAATTCGAGGTTTTTTATTTAAAAATTTCATAAAAGTTTTTTTTAGACGTTTACAAATTTTATATTATCTTTCAATCCATAAAAAATGCTCATTTCATTATCTATATCATATATGGAAACTTAAGTTTAAAATTTAATGTTTTTTACTTTATCTGTTTTTGATTTTTCTTCAAAATTCGAAATTTACACATTTTCTTAAATATCTCGAATACGGTCCATTTTAGAGAAATTATGTATAGAACAAAAATTATACAGAATTATATTACAAACAACTTTTATTTGAACAATTTTTATAACAAAAATATTTTTTTTACATTTTGTCAAATTTCTTGATACGGATCATTTTAGGAAAATTTTGTATAGAACAAAAATTATAGATGATAATATTAGAAGTAACTTTTATTTGAATAATTTTCTTTTCCAAACGTAAATAACAGATATATTCTATAAAATATAAAAATAATGACGTATAAAGTACCCCCCAGATGTTCCGACTTTGTCCAAAATCAAATCATTTCACCTCAGGCCGAAATAAAACTTAAGTTTAAAATTTAATGTTTTTTCCTTTATCCGTTTTTGATTTTTCTTCAAAATTCGAAATTTACATATTTTCTTGAATATCTCGAATACGGTCCATTTTAGAGTAATTATGTATAGAACAAAAATTATAAAGAGAGAATTATATTACAAACAATTTTTATTTGAGCAATTTTTATAAAAAAATATTTTTTTTACATTTTGTGAAATTTCTGGAATACGGACCATTTTAGGAAAATTTGGTATAGAATAAATTATATATAATAATATTGTAAGTAACTTTTATTTGAAGAATTTTCTCCTCCAAACGTAAATAACAGATATATTCCATAAAATATAAAAATGATGACCTATAAAGTACCCCCCAGATGTTCCGACTCTGCCCAAAATCTAATTAGTTAATTGGACGCCGGAATAAAGCTTAAGTTTAAAATTTGGTGTTTTTCTTTGTATCCGTTCATGAGTTATCGAGGATACAGACACACACACAGACACACACACACACACACAGACAGACACACACACAGAGAGACACACACACGGACACCATCGCGAAAATAGTCAAAACGGATTCAGGAGACCCAAAAACGTAAAAAACCGTCGAAAATTTGAGGTCGAAAAAAATCATGATTCCTATACTTTCCTTATCTGTACACAGATAGGAAAGTAAAAATACATTTAAAACCCCAATTAAAACGTGTATCACCCCAACCCCCCATAAAATACCAAAAATTTTGTTATACATTAAAAAAAAAAATTAGATGAAAAAGGACAATTTTCGACCACCTTGTAAAATCTTGTATACAAGTAGATTTATTGTCTAAATTTATCCTAAAAAGACCTTCAAATTCCAAAATGTAAATTTAGGTTAATAGTTCTTACCTCAAAATGCACGGAAGGACCCTTTCGATAAATGTAAACTGCAATTTCTTTACACAAAATGGTTTAGATGGCTTAATCAAAGCACCCTAGCCAACAATGGCAATAGGTTAATGTAACCTTACTGCGCGCGATTTTTAACGATTGCTAGTGATTGCTCAGTGACTGCGAGAGAATTCGGGGGACTGCAAGGGAATTCGGAACGACTGCGAGCGAATTCGGAACGACTGCGAGCGAATTCGGAACGACTGCGGCGATTTCTCAGCGATTGTCACTGATTTTGATGAGACTGCGGCGATTTTCAATGGGATTGCGGACATTTTGTACACGTATTGCGGAAGTGATTTGCCCCTCGTCAATACCTATAACAAACAAACACTACTCACCCTGGACAGACTGCGAATTTACTCAGGGTTAGTACAAAAAGCCAGGTCTGTCATATAATTAGTGTGCATGACTACAGCGAGCTATATAAAGGGTTGGAGAACGACCAAATAGTGGAAATGCCTTCAGACGAAATGCTTCCCTTTAGCAGAAAGATATACTTTTATAGCTTTCAAAAGCAATATAAAGTATGTAAGTATGCCAGACAGGGAATCTTACTAAGCTTAGATCAACATGCGATAGTATTCCAGGCAGAAATAGCAGTACATCACTGCCCAAAAGAGGTATTAGGACATAAGATAAATGGAAAAACCATTGTCATATACTCAAACAGTCAAGCGACGTTAAAAGCACTCAGTTCTATACAGGCACACCCAAAGCTTGTGTGGGACGGTTTGGAAGACCTAACAGATCTGGATAGTCAAAACAGACTAACGTTACCCTGGGTACCAAGCCACAGAGGACCTAAACCTTCAATTGGACAAACAACTTTATAAAGAGCATTCCCTCGCGAGATTCAAAGAAAGGAGAGAAAACAAAATTCTATAGAGGCCTCGTCCAGTCAGAATGCACAATCGTCCTAGTAAAGCCTAAGAGTTGTGGGATCCGCCTCCTTACTTTACAGATTCAGTAGATCAAATTGTCAAAATGTGTTTACAACACGTCTTTAAAGCCAAAGCCAGGATCAAGTTCTGGTTTAAACTGTATTGATACAACCCACCCAAATAGTATATTTGACTTTCATCGACATTTTCATGACCAAATCTGATTTCAACAGAGTAAAATCTAAATAAATTTTAAAGTTTGCCAAATTTAATTAAAAATCCGAATGTCTCTACTGCTAAAATCGTCCTGATTCCTCTTAGTCTTTTACTCGGAATTCTATTAATAAATCATAACAATAAATTTGAGAAAACACAATATTTACACTGTCTTTATAAAGTACAGATTCACTGCCTTTTATTTAGATATTTCCAATTCCGACAACAAACAACACCTATTATTAAACCTAACAGGCCGTTATTAACTTGGTAGTGGTAACATACACTGCTCTACATTAATTATAACCCAAGAAATGCTGTATTTCGAGATAAAATAAATGTGTGATATGATCAATGTATAAGGTTTGTTTTGGTTTACATTCGAGGATTGTTCTAGAACCACGCGCAGAACTTTTGCGCAATGGTCCTTATTTCTGAACAGTTTAATTTGTACTCGAAATCAAAACACTGCCAGAACAGTTTAATAGCAGTTAAATAAATAAAAACTAAAAAAGGAATACCACTGTTAGTGACTAAGTCAGAAAGAGGCCATGTTATATCGTAAAACGTAATTAAACTATATAATTTATTAATAAAAAACTTAAAACACAACTTCAACTAACCAACTGCTCCATTCCCATTCGTCATTCGAAAAATCCTTGTAAAAATCACAGCACAAAACATGGCCAAGTTATGGCGAAACCAAAACAGCGAATATCTACTGCGCATGCTTCAAAGGTTTTGGAAGAGTTCTGGAACAGTTACGAAAATTAACCAAAACAAAGCTATTGGTATCTAAAGAGGTTATACAATTTTTGTCCAATTTGTATTTATAATTATAGGTGAAAGAAAATTATAAGCATTTTTATATAGCATAAATTACATTATTAATTATATATATAGAAAAACATCATAACTTTCAAACGGTATAAAATTGATTAAAAACTGGATGGTGTCCAAATTGAGTCGTTTAGCAACTAAAACTATACTATTTACTTATTACTCTGATCTAAATTGAATAGATTGTAAATTATCCTGGTTCTGGCTTATGTTCTTCAATTAGGATTGTTATGACAAATATTGTTAGTCCAATTGAACGGCCTGGTCCAAAAAGTATTAGATGGGCTACCTTCTTGGCTACTGAATGGACAAGAAAGTTACCTTCATCAATATTGTTGAATACTTCAATCAACGCTTGGTGACATTCTACTACTGAGTTTTACTGAGCAGTAATATTGCAAAGGGCCGTGAAAACAAAAATCTACAGGAATATCCTTACTGGAGTACAGAAGAATGCTATCAAGATCGCCAGCGCTTACAGGATCATGTTCACGAAGGCACTTCTAGACTTAATGAGAATCCCTTCTATTGATCTACTCGTTGAAGAAAAATGTTAGACGAACGATACGACAATAAATAAACTAATTGCATAATAAGTTACCAATTGCAACAAAGATGGGTTAAAGATGTGGAAAAAACTGTACCTGACGTTAGACCATGGGTAAACTTTACACAGCTCCTAATGGGACAAGAAACTGTCTTCCGGATACAACCAAGCATACCTTCTTTGAATGTGTAAGATGGAATGAGGAGAGAAGACAACCAAAAATAGTAAGAGGTCGGATAAATTCTGAAAATATAGTGAACAAAATGCTAGAAAGAGAACTTACCTGGGCAACAGCAATGACCAAAATAATGTTGAGTTTAAAATACCATGGAAGCTTAAGGAAGAAGAGGTAGGAAAGAAAATTTAATGTACTATCCCTCCGGGGCGCTGGGTGGTGCTGTGAAAGATATTCAACATGTTCCCAGCAATGTGAGCGTGATTATGACTTAAGTGGGTGACCGAATTTATACAGCTTGGAGCCCACTTGGGCCGTAGAATAAATGGAAAAATTCATGAGTTGGTATCCAAATGGTTGCACAATAAGCCAGCTGCGCTTCAGTGTTGCTATGGGAACCCCAAGAGGTGGAAAGGCAAGCTGGACCCTAATCCTGATCGCGGTTGAACTCAGGCCTGGTAGGGGGAAATCTGCTGGAACCCCTCAGAGTGGGGACAGAGGGATGCCTGAAAGGGTGAAAAAAAAGTGTCATACTCACTGAAATAATGCCCGATGGTAGTTCTAAGGGTCCCACAATGACACTTGGGGAGAGGTTCTAGTCGATAAGAATCTAACACTGTCAACGGAAAAGTCCTTTAAAGATTTCTTTTCCCGGAAAATAAATTACTAACCCTGAGTAGTTTATGGTCTATCCAGGTTGCTTGTTTGCTATCAGTATTGATGAATATGTTCGTTTCAATGATATTATTTTCAGTAATTTATTTCAGAGTAGTGTCATTGTTATCATAGCAGCCTCCGTCGAGCGAGACTAAGAATGCCTTCCATAGCCTATCTTGGTGTAGTTTCCATGACTACCATTATTTTTTGATCTTAGTTCAGTTCCAAATTTTATCGAAATCGAGATCAATTCTGATCCAAGGATCGTTTGACGGTTAACCAGTCATGATACCACTCACCCTTAGAGTTATATTTTTTTTTCAGCAGGTCAACAAAAAAATGTAACATTGTCACATAGTCGTTGTTAACTTTGGCAATGTTAAATGTAAGTTTTTCATCATGTGGAACCCGTATTGTGAGGAGAGTAGGAGAATACATTATTGTTACCATATATAAATATTGTGTATAATTTTATGGTCAAAATATAGTAATTATGTATATTAATTTATGACGCTGTTCTGCTGATTTTACGTGCTGAAATTTGTTTCAACGACTAACTGCTTATCTTCTGATATGACTAACAATACATCATCTTTTAGAACATTTTAAACAGGTACTCTAATAGAAAAATATGTTCAAAAGTTCAAAGAAGAAATACATTTACAAAATTATTCGATACCCGCAAGTATAAACAAATAGCTCAGCTTTCTGAAACTCTACATCCGTATTTACTGGATCCTTTAATGCATATAATTAATTGTATTTTTAATACAGGAATTGTACCTAAACAATTTAAAATTTCACCTATTTAAAAAGCTGGTAATCCAAAATTAATAACTAACTATAGGCCTATTAGTTTAATTAGTAATGTGGCCAAAATATTTGAGAAATGTGTGAAAGATAGGCTGACAGATTTTTTAAAAACTAATGACTTACTTCCCAAGCACCAATATGGCTTTACTGTGGGTCTTAACTAAGGAGATGCTATGCATGAATTGATTTCATATGTTACTGATGAAGTGAATACTGGTAACAAGTGTATAGCTTTATTTCTAGATATAGCAAAAGCATTTGACACGGTGCCACATCAGAAGCTATTAAATGTTCTAGAACAGAATGGAGTGAGAGGCATCGTGTTGAAAGTTTTTGAAAATTATTTGACACATAGACAACAGAAGGTAAAAGTCAGAGACAATGTGAGTAACCCTGAAAATATACAAATCGGAGTACATCAAGGGACTGTTCTGGGACCTATACTATTTAATTTCTACATTAAGAACTTAACTCAGATTGATATTCAAGGTAAAGTTGTATCATATGCTGATGATACAGTGCTAGTTTTCAGTGATAGAGATTGGGAAGCCGTCAAGACACGTGCTATAGCTGGAATGGAACATGTCAAAAACTGGCTGGATGTTTTTAAATTGTCTTTGAATGTAAACAAACTACATTGCTTTTTCAAGGACAGAGGCTGATCGACCTCAATTTAGAAGCTTAACATGTCAAAATTTAGACATACAGGAAACAGAAACATCCAAATATTTAGGTATAATTATAGACCAGCACTTAAAATGGGACTGCCATATAATATATATAGTAAAAAAACTTAGATTTCTGATTTATAAATTTTATCTTCTAAAACAATTTCTCAACCAGGATCTACTAATAACATTATACTACAGTCTAGTAGAATCTATACTACGGTATGGAATCAGTATGGGGAGGCCTGTATGGAACTACATTAAATCAGTTAAATGTTATTCAAAACAAAATCCTCGAAGTTAATATATAAGAGATAGATTGTGTCCCACCAATAACTTTATTCGCTCCGTGCGCGACAGCAGCGCCAATTCGTTTTGATACTAATGGAGGATTTCGGCGTATACTGACAAATGCAACTTTTAATAGAATTCGTAATTAAAAAGTATACATGTTAGTTTTAATAAAAGTATATGGATTTTTAAAACAAGTAAAACATTAATTTATTATTATTATATATTTTTATCGCTTAAATTAAAGAAAATTATGTATAATTGATAAAAATCCATAATAAAATATAGGCAGGCAACAGTATTTACTGGAAAATGTATGAGAAGTTGCCTAAGTCTAATAAGTTTTCATTGAAGAATTAGTCTATTCTGTCAAAATACAAAAATACCATTTAATAATATCGTGAAGTTAAAATGTATAAAAAAGGATCATTACTTATATATTCATTTTTGTTCGAAAGAAAACATAGAATGAATGATTAAAACTGATTTCCTATCAGTAAGTTACAAAATTGCATTCCAACCACATATAATAATCAAAGGCAGAAATCTTGAAATCTAGTCCTTGCTGAATAAACATTTAAGAATAAGGGATATTAAAGAACATGGTAAAATGATAATCTATTGTTGATTTAAAACCTTTCAAGTTTCTGATGTCTACTATTTGCAGCATTACGGTTATTATTACAAAAATAAAGGTTATTTTCCTTCTTATTGTATATCTATCCATTCATTTCTTTAATTTAATTTCCACTTTGCTACTGAAATTTTTTATATAAGTTTCACTGTTTTTATTGCTAGTATTTGTACAATTTTCAACACAGTAACTCCGGTTGCTTATTGTATTGTTTTTACCTACTTAAAATGTATACGTGTATTTGATATGCCAAAATTACAAAATATCCCCCTAAAATGCACGAATTATCCGCAGCTAGCGCTAGTATCGCTTTTGCTTCCCTTTCCATGACTTCGCACGGAGCGAATATAATGAAAAAATTAGCAATGTTAGATGTTTATATATTCACGCTGTGTGTTGTTATATACAAAAAAAATGTATTTTTAAAAACCCTTTAAAACATAGATATAACACTAGAACTGCGTCGAACATGTGCATTAAAGTACCAAAACCAAATAGTGAGTTTTTTTTAAAAACAGTGTAAATTATCTAGGGACAAAGTTCTATAACGCTCTACCTCTTCATATAAAATTATTAAACAAATATAAAAGATTCTGTAAAGTTAGCAAAATATACATTTTCCAAAATAATGCAAAGTTTATCAGAATATTTCAAGAATAACGGACTTAATACATGGATTTTTTTAAATAGTTTTTTTTCTGTTTCTTGCATAAATTGTTCAAGTTTTATTTTTTATTTAAAAAAAAAAAATGTTTCTTTTTCTTTATTCCCTTTATAATTCATTGAATATAATTAAAATAAAATTTTAATTTTTTCAGCACATACAGATGTTCTCACCTAGGTGCTTGTTATTATATAATTGGTTTCCATTATTGTAACTTATTTATTATTGTAACTCATTGTAACTTACAACTATTAACTATTAAATATTTCGGCTTAGCTCCTTCTTTCATATTCAACTCCTTCATCTGTTCCTACTCCAACTGCTGCTTCTCTTCAATCGAGTAAGATCTTAGATCTTACTTTACTGATTAGTTGCTTCTTCTAATATTTTATTTTTGTTCCTATTGCAGCTACTTTCCTTTCCACTACTTCCCTATATAAAATCTTTTAAATTATTTATTATAGATCAGATTAATTCTTCAATCACTTCAATTTCATTACTTAATTCAAAATAACAATTTAATAATTAAACAAATCTTACATATATAATTAAAAAAAATAGATGCAGCGTATTTTCAAATTTTCCACAAATTAATGATTAAAATCAAGCTTGCTCGTCGTCATTTTCAAAATAAATCGACGGTGATAATAAATTTTTTTATCAAAATTAATATCGCCTTACCTATAATTTTGTCTCCCAGATCATAATTTCGTATTTTGGCAGTTGTTTTGGATCGAAATTGTTGGCAGCTTCGAACGCTTTTGTAATAGGTTAAAAACATTAGGATCGTGTTTCTAAATACACACATTTTCAAAATTTTCGTATTTGTTTTAAGTCTAGAATAATAACCGTGCACTCTCCGTGAATTTTAAAAAGAATTTATTATTTTTTATTTTCTTGAAGCGCGAAATATTTTTTTCGAAATTTCACACCTCTATTTTTTGGCCAATTAGATTGCTTTCTATTTATTTATAAATCAAATCTAAAATAAATGAAATTTGTTTAAATATTAAAATACATTACCTAATGATAAAAATAGTTATTAAAAGACATCTGATTGAGCATTAAGTCTAGGCATTTCTGCCTGTTTTGCACCTACTTATTCAGATAACGTTTTTATGTACATGTTAGAGATATTGAAATAGTAGTTTGTGCAACAAGAGTGGTTATGATAGCCATATATGAGTGCGATGTGGACAATCCACTCAAGTTGTACACTATATTTTTTCTACGACCCACCAACGAAAATTTACAAATAAAAAAAATATTTCAGGTTATTAAGACAATCTAACTAATTTTAAAATAATTTATGACTTTTAATAATTTTTAAAATAAAATAAACGAAAAAAAAAGAAAAAGTTAATTTCATTTTTCCCTAACCGAGAATCGAACTCCAATCTTCCGTGTACAAGACAGCTAACCATCTATTATTTTATTTTTGATACTTTAATAGTCATAATTAAATTGACTTCATATAGTTTTATTTGAATTAACAAATTAATTATAATAATTATAGACGAAATAAAAACAGAAACGCTATTTAAAATTTAAAAATAATAGCAGTCAGTGATTGGTGGGTTTCATTTTTTTGCAGTGTTGTCACTACCTAGAATGGATATGAAATATATTTGTTCAGTTGAAGGCAATAGCATACTTTTTCGTTTTGTAATCTGTGCGTAGATAAGCTAATATCCATGTGGGTGTAGAAAAAATACTTATAAATACTTCCTTAACTAAAGAAACATTCTAGAAATAAGAATAAGAGACGAAGAAATTAAACAGAATAAATAAATAAAATATATACAGTATACCTTAAAAAAGCAGACAAAGACAATAAACTCGTGTATACTTTATGGCAGTGGTCGCCAACCTGTCGATCGCGAGCTACCGGTAGCTCGCGGAGGCAATTCTGGTAGCTCTCACAACGATTTTAATTTAAAAAATACAAACTGCAAAAATCAGAGAAGCTTCCGAAAATTCCACAAAAAAATCTAATTGTCATAATATTAAACATAAACAGCGGCAACGTTGCGGTGAGCGATCTGCCGCTGACGCCATCAAGCTAGAATCGGCTAGAACCGACCAGCCGGACCAGCGCGTTAGTGTTCGAGAACGATCAGGATTGCTTTGAATGGGGTAAATACGCACGGCGCGGCGACATTGCGCTTAGTTTAAAACTGAACGCGTAACCAACGTCCAGCGGTTGGGTTAGTAGAGAACAACAAAAAATAATATTATGGCAAGCAGTTGTGAGACATACCACTTTCATTCGGAATGGGAAGAACAATACTTTTTTACAGAAGTTAAAGATAAAAATGTGTGTTTGTTATGTAATACTTCGGTCTCCGTTGCTAAAACAGGAAATATTGAGAGACATCATAAAACTATACATTCTAATTTTGAAAAATAATTCCCACTACATTCTGCCGCCAGAAAGGAGAAACTGAAACAATTAAAAAAGCAGTTAATTAGACAACAATCAATATTTTTAAGAACAGTCGACAAAAATAAGGCTGCAACTGAAGCATCGTACCGTGTCCCAGATAATTGCACAAAAAAAGAAACCTTATGAAGACGGGGAAATGATAAAACAGGCGTTTTTAGAAGCTGCTGATTCGTTATTTGCCAACTTTAGAAATAAAGACGAGATAGTTTCAGCTATAAAATCTATGTAACTTTCTGCTAATACAGTGATGAGACGTGTAGAAGTAATGAGCAATGATATTTTTTTATAGTTAAGAACTGACTTAGATAACTGTGTTTATTTTTCACTTCAACTGAATGAATCAACAGATGTCGTTGACACTGCCCAGATGGCCGTGTTCGTCAGGATGGTTTTTAGTGATTTTACGATTAAAGAAGATCTTTTGAAGTTT
The DNA here is from genome assembly GCA_927349885.1 of Psylliodes chrysocephalus. NCBI lineage: Eukaryota > Metazoa > Arthropoda > Insecta > Coleoptera > Chrysomelidae > Psylliodes > Psylliodes chrysocephalus. Next base: position 17,991,869 of record OV651814.1, on the reverse strand, counting down.
ATTCCACTGAATGGACACACTTCTGGACAGGAGTTGTTTTCTCATTTAAAAAATATTATTTCTTCCGAGAAAATTCCAATATCGAAAATGGTAGGCTTGACAACCGATGGCGCTCCAGCTATGGTGGGTTGTGATAAGGGTCTGGTGGCGTTATGTTGTAAAGATGAAACTTTTCCGCAATTTCTCTGTTACCACTGCGTTATCCATCAGCAAGCATTATGTGGAAATTTCCTGAAACTAAACAACGTTATGAAACTGGTGGTAAAAATTGTGAACAAGATTAGAGCTCAAGCGTTACAAAGAAGATTATTCAAAACCTTGGCCGATGAAGTTGACTGTCAATATGGGGACCTACTCCTTCACTCTGAAGTCCGATGGTTAAGTAGAGGACGGGTACTGAAACGTTTTAATGATGTTCTATCTGGCATAGTTCAATTTTTCAAACAACGCGATGAACCGACTCCGGAACTAGAAAATTCAATCTGGCTTAGAGATTTTGGTTTTCTCGTGGACATTACAGAGAAATTAAACGAACTTAATTTGCAGCTTCAGGGGAGAGACAAAGAACTAGCGGAAATGATTTCTGGTATAAAAGCATTTAAATATTTTGAAATAAATCAATTTTAAATTTCAAAACGCTACAAAATCTAAAGTTTTTCCATTCACAATTTTTTTTACCAATATTTTTTCTAACTATCTGGGATCTTTGTGTCATAAATTGAAAGCATTTTAAAAACTTTTTGATAGAAAAATAAACAATTTATTGCCCGTTTTCCCCTGATATTAAAGAAAAATGTTTTTTTGAATTATGTTTATTTCAATCAACAAGTAGCTTTATGTCTACATAAACTAATATAGTGAATCTGAACTTTAACTGAATTCAAAGAAAAAACTAAAAGTTCGATTAGTGTAAGAAAATTAACAATTTTTTTAAGCTATTGTATAGCTTTTATCGCGAGCTTTGAGCGCGGCGACCGAATCAAGAAATTCCGTAACGTCCGTAACGAAAAAAAACCTAACACCCCCCACTCTGACCGGCACAGCGGTGCGGCGTTGAAAGCCGTGCATCGTCTAACGTCGTTTCAGTTCGGCAGACTTCGGCACGGTGTTTGTGTGCATGCGACTAGATGTATGCGTGTAGACTAGCTGCTAACTGCTCATAACTGATTCTATCTCTTTTAGACACAATTTCGGAAAAACTGAATTTGAAAATGAATAATGATCCACAAGAATCCACAACAAAATATGGGACCACCATTGACGCGGTATTTTCCAGATATTTAGAGGATATCAAGTCTCAAACTTATGTTTCTTATTTCAGTTACCATAAACCTATAGTTTCAATGATAAAAATTCCTGAATAATCTACAAGTATTGTAAGATAATAAAAATATTTTAAACATTATTAACTTCTCATTTATTCAATAAAAGAAAAAAATTGTTTTCTTATCGGTCACCACGCTCAAAAAGTGTAACTTGAATTAATATCAAAGAAAAAACTTGAATTAATATCAAGGAAAAAAAAAATACTGCATAAATTAAATAAATAAGTACAATTGCATAAGTTGATAAAAAATGCTATGCAATAGCTTTACCGCAGCAGTCCCTGAGTGCCACATTTATTTTTTGTTTAAGTTGAAAGTTTCTTTATACGAAAGAAGTCCTTCATATATCCAGTCAATTATGCACCAGTGAGCAAAAATAATCTTGAGCTGCTTTCCTACAGAACTTTTTCAAACTCTGCAAATTGGCAAATTTTTCCGCCGAAATTGGTATTGGACCTGGAGCGAATAAGAAAAATTTAATAATCAAACTAACAGTATAATGAGTATAGGTTTACCTGCGTAAGATATTTCTGTAAGAAGAAATTGGCTGTTCCTCTCCAAATTTTTGAAAATGATAGGTTTTCTGTCCATCACAACTGCAGAGAACCATGTCCCATTGTATGTGTCTCTATACTTGATTAACCTAGGGTGTTCTTTTGAAACTTCGAATTCCTTATTGGTTGAATTGAAAAGCTTTTTGTAGAATTTATTCAAGTGTTCGGTCCACTTTTTAAAAATGTGTTGATTGTCTTCTGAAATATGTTCCACTACAAAGGGCGAAGGTTTTTTCTGGAACATTGGACGAGGTCACATAATTCCTTCACAGTTTCAACTCTGGCTTTCTGATTGATGATTCCCATATTCTTTTCATTTTCCATATAAGAATGGCCTCTAATAGGGAAAGTAACTCGTACAGAATCAAACCTTTTTTGTTGGTGAGCAAGATTCTTGTTTTGTCCACCGCAGGAATCACAAAACAAATCCAAGTGTCTTACATTTAAATCAAGATGATTGTATTCAAAGTGATTCAGTAGAGAAGAAACACCATCACTACCTTTTTTGGCGATAGTTTCTGGGTATACATAAATGACACTTCTTGAATCAGAGAGAACGTAAAGGTTGAACAAATAATTGGACAACTGTCTCTTGTAGTATACATCATTAGTAAGAATTTTGGGGATAGGAAATTATTTACCGAAGTCTATACAGACTGACTCTTTTAAGTTTGATTTACGACTTGAAAGCTTTAATTGCTTTTTAACTGAATAAAATGATTTTGCTTTACATAAATGCAGGTCATGTGATGTGGTCAGTTGTTTTATTTAAGCTGTTATGTCTTCCTTCTTTGTTTGATCTAGTTTTTGGTTTTCATGCCCCAGACATTTCATTTTAGCTAGGTACTCGTCACATCCCCAACTAGCCATTCATAAAAGTGTATTTGTTGTGAAGTTCTCATCATCATCTATTGTATAGTCCAGGAGACAGGGACGATTTTCTGTATTTATTTTCCCAGTCAGCAAGCACGAATAGAGAATTGTAGGATTAGCAATTCTATGCAAAATTCATATATATTTAGAGGGGGATCCGATGGGCTGAGGCCGAAAAAGCGTCAAAACCTACGAGAACACGGTCCTTTTTTTCCATTGATAAAAATAGTTTTAGTAGTAAGAGATGTACTGAAGTTAAGTAAAAAAATAGTCTGATTAATCTGTATGGATAATATATTTTGCAAGTGTATAAAATACACTTTCAAACGAGTTATGTACACAATTATTTCTACGACCACAATTATTTAAAGAATGTTCCAGGTGTTTTGTATATTAAAGTGTACGCATAGGACACATAAATAAAATCATATATCACAATGTTTCACCTAACCAGTCGGTTTATTTATAGAAATTAAACATAATAATAATTGAAGATATTACAGAAGAAAATAGGGAAATAAATTACATTTCCTTTTACACTTTTATATAATAATTGTTTTATTTAGAATTCACGAAACACTTATTACTCTACATTATTTCTAATTATTGTTAGTATCGTTATGTCAAATCATTTATACTAGAGGTGTGAGGAAAATACAGTGAACTGTGGAACGCCAATATCGTTGGATGCGGGTGGTAGAAATGGTCCTATAATACTGCTAACACTGTACTTTTGACATTTGCGATACTCCGACGCATATATGCATTATTGATGTAATCTCATGATTTTACAGTAATAGTTTTTGCAATTTTAGTGTGATTTTTAGGTTATTATGGTTATTAATTTTATTTGGTTCTGATTCTTTTGCGCTTTTAGAGTATTTGTCTTTTATATAGTTCTTAATTTGAATTTTAATATTGTGGTCTATTTATATTTGATTGCTGCTTTTTGACTAGTGCTTTATTCTTTTTGTGTTAAAATAAGCTTTATAACCATTAACTACATGCTTCTAGTTGATATCTACCTAATCGTCATCGGGTGCTTGCAACAATGGGAAAAAGTGTATGTTTTTTTTTGGTGTAAAGTTAGACGCCTTCATTTTTCAGGTAAGTTATTTGTAGTTATTTTTTACTAAAAAGGATAGCAATACGTCCTGGTTCGGGGTGTGACTTTTGGGTTTTAGCTATCTGAGCCAAATTGTCGGCTAAGTGGCCTCTTTTAGGGCACCCAGAACCGAAAACTATATAGGTATATAATATGTTTTTTTTTAAATTATTTTTTAATATGTATGCAGCTTGGATGAGGGTTTTAGGAATAGATCCTAAGACTGAAACACTGACTGCTATAAATGCCATTTTTAGAGCACATTTCATAGTAAGTGATTTCATTCTAGCAGGAATGAGGAAACGTTTAAAAAACATGCTGTACCAGTTATTACTTTAAGACCTCGTCTCTTTAAGTTATTATTACTTCATTCTAATGGATATATTAAAATGGTTTTTAACTTGTGCCCTTATGATTAAAAGATGTAGGTATTTTAGTTATATTATAATAGAAATATATGATACATTGTATTGACTGACCTACTGGCCACTGGTCATTCCACTTTTACTCCCTTTTTTCATAAATTATCAAATTATTTAAAAACAAATACATACCTAGCTATTTTCTGTAAATTACATTAAAAATGTAAAAAACGTATTTCTCATCTATTAAATTGTTGTTAACGATAAAGAATACTTTTAATTTATTAAAACAAAAATAAAACCTGACTCGATAATTTAAATCAGTGAAAATAAGTTGCTTGAGATGTGGTCGTTTTCATGGAAAATTTTAGTGTTAATACTACTAATAAAACTTCAGTTAATTTATCTTATATATATATACAACGGAAGAGTTAATTGGATTTTCTCCTTGTTGAGTTTCAAAAATAGTAATTTAACATGATTTAAAAACAAATACATGAAATGGGCAAAATAGGCCTGCAAAGGCACTTTGTAAACACACTTGTATCGATGTGACGTAATGCGCGAATTCAATCTGGCTTACTTTTGTTAATAGATTGGCGTTCCATTTTAAATATACAGTTCACTGGGAATAGATTATTTAAATATACACGGACCGGGAAAACAAGTACGAAAAAAATGCACTGGCTCCTGGACTAATACTGTATCGAAGGAATTTTATGAATGAAACAATATACGACCGTCCACAATTGCGGTCTACTCTAGATCCGCTGTTGTCAGACGTTATTTTTTTTGGACCATTTAAAGACCTAACAGTATTTCAAGCAAACGCAATAACATTACTACAGTTAAAAACATCGCAAACTTGGCATCTATATTTTAATTTTATCCAAATATTGCATTTCTGTCGAGGATCATCCGCGTTGACTTCAGAAATTGTGTAATCTGTCTTGGTTATATATATCTATAGTTAAAGCACGTAAACTTGGCATCAATGTTCAATCCGATTATTGGGTTTCTACCGCGGACACCACCGTTCATTCTTCAAAAATTTTGTAAATAATCCTGTCTTGGTTATATATCTATGGTACTCGTCACATGTGCTGCACGTGTCTGTTCGTGAATAACCAAAATCTATATTAAAATCTGTGGTGAAAGTGGTTCTGTAGGTCTCGTATGTTACTTGGTTGCCGGGATGCATCTTTTTAAACATTTCCCACATTTTTTTTATGTTGAGCTCTTCAGGCAAATATTTTTTCTGACTATAATGATTGCCTCTACCTTTAAATGATGATATATGCTCTTTAATTTTATTACGAGTATCATCAGACAGTTTTAATGGTCTATTTGAGTGTTTTCCTCTTTTATCGGTTGGAGGCATGCCAGTACTTTGCAAAGATGTGAGTAAATACTTAATTCTGGTGATGCCATGTGAAGCTATAAACTCGTCTCCACACACCTCTAATTCCGTAAGATCATATTACGTTAATCCCCTATACGGGATATTTTTCGCATTTAATGTCTCTTTACTTAGCGTGTTCTTGCAGTGGACAATATTTTTAGAACAAAATTTAACGTATTTTCTATCGAGTGACGTCAATATCTCAACTTTGCTAAAAAGTGACTTAGCCCGTTTTTCCCCTGTACCCTTCATATATTCTTATTATACATTGTTAAGGAAAAAGTAATTTAACGTTTAATATGTTCGTCTCATTCAATTTTTTTTTTGTAGTAAATTGTCTCAATTTTTAGGATAATTTTTAAAAAAAGAATATTGTGTTGTCTCTAAATTTTTAATAAAGTGTTAAATGCTCCAACTCTTGCTACTATACAATATCAGTAGTAACCGCAGCACTATACTCCACTAGGCCAGATTTCTCCCCAGATCTGGGGAAAAAATTAAACCAATAACACCGTAATGCTATTGACTAAGCGTAAGGTAAAGCTTGAAAAAGTACCTACTTCAAGTAGTATTCAAGTAGTATTCCAATTAGTATTCAAGTAATATTCAAGTAGTATTCATGTAGTGTTTAGATAGTGTTCAAATATTTCAATAAAAAAACCTCTAAGTACATCTTGTAATGTAATGAGTAAATATTTTTCATCTAGCTGCCATCTTGGATTTTATAGAAATGGGAAAAAATGGACTAGTGTTGGGGAATGGCATTACGGTGTTGCTGGTTTAATTTTTTCCCTAAATCTGTGGAAAAATCCAACGTAGTGGAGTATAGTGGTGCTATTACTTGAGAATTATAAAATATCATAATATTTTTCTTTGAAAGAATATTCCGGAGAACATAAAATTTGTTCATTGGTACTCTCATTTTAATACTAACATAAAAAATATATTTTGTCTACACCTACATGGATATTAGCTTATCTACGCACAGATTACAAAACAAAAAGTATTCTATTGCCTTCAACTGAATAAATATATTTCATATCCATTCTAGGTAGTAAGAACACTGCAAAAAATTAAATCTACCAATCACCGGTTATATTTTGATCAACCGATCAATTGTCAGTATATTTTTTAGTTGAGCTTAACCATCATTAAAATTTTTGTATTTATTTCCTCTATAATTATAAATAATTTGTTAATTTAAATAAAATTATATGAAGTCAATTCAATTACGAGTATTAAAGCAACAAAAATAAAAGAATAGGTGGTCCTGTAGGTAGCGTTCTTGCCTTCCACACGGAAGAATCGAGTTCGATTCTCGGATGGGGAAAAATGAAATTAATTTTTTTTTCGTTTATTTTATTTTAAAAATTATTAAAAGTCATAAATTATCTTAAAATTAGTCTTAATAACCTAAAATATTTTTTTTAACTTGTGGATTTTCGTTAGTGGGTCGTAGAAAAAATATACTGTACAACTCGTGTGGATTGTCCACATTGCACTTAGACCCTGATCCCTAAAATTCGATTATATCATAAACCGTTAAGTTTTAAGGTTAATAACAAGTATACTTTTCTTCTATTACAATAACGTGGCTTTAATATTCTTTTACAAAAATACCGCTAACTTAAACAGCAAAAAAATTTGGGGCACATTTATGCCACAAATGTAGCCTATGTAGCGCCCTCTACAAATTACATCGAAGTAGGTAACAGATTATGATTTTTCGTGCCCAAAAACTTTTATTTCCAATTTTTTTGTATACATATCCAAAAACGTTAAAGTTATTGCAAAAAAGAAATCTTAAAATTTAACCTTTAACACCCTGTATATTCCTTATTAGCAACATTTTATTAAAGCAAGTTGGTTTAAATTGTAATATTTTAAAGTGAGGAATCTACTATACTTCTATGTACAATTACTTAAGGACCACCCTGTATAAGGTAATCTGACTGTTTTATAATTACCTACAACATATATCGGTATACAAATCATTTTCCGATATTAGTGAAAAGTTTAGTGATAATTATCCATTTTCTTATACACATTACCTTTCCCAAAAATGTATTCAAAAGTACAGGATTTTGAATTAATCCTTAAAAAAAATATTTTTTTCTATAAAATACCCTGTATAAAAAAAGGGTATTGTGAAATATTTTGCCGCCAAAATACCATATTGAGTAGTACTATTGTCAAAGTAGAATTAGTAAGATTTTGGCCAGAAATACCGTCATAATTTGTGAATCACCCTATAGATATAAATATTTTATTTAAATGTACTTATAAGTATACCAATGTATTACAAAAACATGTAGTAAACGTATGTCTGCAACAGAAATTCAATCTAGCTAATAAGTTTAAAAATTAAAATTCCGAGAAACTGGTCAATTTTCAACTTTAACACCTCGTATCTCAAAAACCAGTCATAGGATTAAGTTAAGCCCATTGACGATTTTGTTACTAGGTTGAGTACAACAAAATACCAAAGTTTCTGAAAATTTACACAAATCGCGTCACAAATAATAGAGATATATTAACATAGCGCTGGTCTCATTATCACCCGGTATATGAACTCGAAGTTGTACCAATCAATGCCATATATTAAAAAAAAAAAAAAATGGTAATAATTTTAGATATTCCAGAAGTGATAAAAAACACCATTTACCAATGGTCTTACACTTCAGTTTCCTTTCTTTATTCAAACATTCTTTATTGTCTGATACTTACATCCTCTTAAAAAATAGACTGTGAAGTATTTTCGTTAATCACTTTCCCACTAATTTTTGCGATACTAAATTCCGGTAATCTCTCTGCAACGATAAACAAAACACCAATTATTGTTGCATTTATTTTTATTGGCTATTCAGTTTAAATAAACACGACGAGAGATAAAAGAGTGATGATTGAAGGCATTTTTGGAAGCAATCAACTCCTAAGCCAAGGCGTGCAATGCATCTTCAACGGTGTCCTCGTATGAATGCATTTATTGTTTCAAATCAAAGTACGAAGTGTATATACATACCTACGGCAAATATTTTTATACGTATATTCAGATAATATCTAAAATATTTTATGTTTTAAATGTGTGAACATATTTACTCGTCTAACTTTATTTTACAAATTGCTAGATAGGTATCTCAAAATAATGAAAATGTTTGACTTTTAAAAAATAATTAAAAATCAAGGGATTGAATCTGGATTTTGAAAAAATCTTAAAGATGTATACATGGTGTTTAGAAAATACATTACCGATCACAGTTCTATAGGCTAACATTTAAAAATTAAACCCTTAATGATTAACAACGCATCAAAGATACTAAAACATGTAAATTGGGAAAATATACAGGGTTTATTGAGTGCCGATACTTAAGGGTGTAAAGTGTCCTAATATCGGATACTTTTTTATTAGCACTAATATTAATTTCAATCTGTCAATAAATTGACGATATCTTTACAGCAAAAGAAAAGATATGCTATACAGAACCATACAGGGTGGGCCACTTAAAAGTTCCACACCCCTTATTCTCGTTATTCATTGATATCGGAATATTTTTTTTTTGTTTGAAAGAGTGGAACAAATACTGTCTTATGAAGGATTCAATTATTCTGTGACGTCACTTACTTCCGGTTTCCTGGAATTTCTGGAACATTTTTGTATAATAATCGTGTAATGAATTTTTTCTGACAGCTGTCAAAATGGCCACCATATTGGATAATATTTTTTCTAAACATGTTACTATTAATTCGTTTATGGAAAAAATTTAGGAATGTAAGATCTTTATAAAATCTTTGAGGGCTTCAAAACTCCCATTGAGACCCATTTACCGTATACCAGTGGCGTATCTAAGCATTTTTATTAAGTATTAGCAAACCGTTTAATAATTCCATCCTCTTTTATCTTCGTTGTTAATTAAGATATCGAAATAAAAACTTTTTTGTTTAAAAGTTTATAATAGATACTTTCATATACTGGATCCAATTAGTCTGTGACGTCATGGCTTACTTCCGATTTTTCCAGATATAACTGAAAATCGCCATTTATTTTTTTGAAAATTTGAATTTATCGGACATTTTTGGATAAAAAGCGTATATTAAAAATTTTCTGTCAGCTGTCATGGCCGCCATATTGGATAATATTCATATTGAGACTCACTTACAGTACACCAGTGGCGTATTTAAGCATTTTTATTACTAGCAAACCGTTTAATAATTCCACCCGCTCTTATCTTCTCTATTAATTGAGATATCGGAATAAAAACTTTTTTATTTGAAAGCTTGGAATAAATACTGTCAAATACTTCATTCAACTGGTCTGTGACGTCATGACTTTCTTCCGGTTTTTCGAAAATAACAGTAAATCGCAATTTATTTTTTATTTTTATTGAAAATTTTAATTTCTTGAGCGTATCAATGTTAATTTATTATTGTATGGTAGGTCTTGTATCATCATATTAATTCTTTAAAGCTTTCTGATAAAATAAGCTACTTTATAATTTAAAATAAAAATAAACATTTTTTAAATTTAAAGATCTGTTGCGTGTCGTTATAATTTATTTTTCTACTACTGTGCGTAAAGTACGCATATTACGCACACCACGGAGTGCATAAAGTTTTACTTTTTTCACTAGTGTGTAAAGTAAAATTTTTTACGCACTAGTGCGTAAACAAGATATAATTTTTAGTATTTTGACATGACAAATGACCCATTTTATTTCAAATTTTCTGTACGAGCTATAGTGCATAAAGTAAAACAGTTTACACACTAATGAGTAAAGTAGCCAAACTTAGTAAGGTAGTAGAAATATTGTGTGCAATTCGTATGTAAAGGCCTTTTTTGAAGGCCACTTTATACACTTATTATTATATGTATAAATAACTATTTTTTATTTGATTTATCAGTAGTTGACTGATGTAGTGGTTTCAAGCGCTGAAATCGTTTAAATTTAATTCGATGACAGATACGCTTAAGAAATAACAAAAATCTTATATACGCCACCATTATACTATAAATGGGTCTCAATAGGAACTAAGAAGCTTACAAAAATGTTATACATTCACATATTTTTTTCCATAAACGAACTAACAGCAACATATTAAAAATAAATATTCTCCAATATGACGGTCATTTTGATAGCTGACAGAAAATTTTTAATACACGATTTTTATCCATAAATGTCCCTGAAACTCAAATTTTCAATAAAAAAGGATGTTTCTATTTAAAAATTTAAAAAAATTGCGATTTTCTGTTATTTCAAAAAACTGGAAGTATGCCATGATGTAACCGACCAATTAAATCAAGTAAATGATAGTAATTGTTTTAAGATTTTAAACAAAAAAGTTTTCGTTCTTCATCTTCTTGCTAACCTTCATTGTTATGTTCTTCTTAGCAATAGATTTTCCTTTCTTTTTATTTGTTTTTTTTTTTCTTAGAAGGCTGACATTTGTCTACTTTCAAGTTCGGAATTCCTTTTGACACACTTTTCTTTCTCTTCTGTTCTGACAAACTACTTTCTAAGGCATCTTTATATGGAGTGCCTGTAATCAAGGCAGCAGATCCTTTTCTGGACTTTTTTTCTTTACCACCAGGCTTGTAAGACGAAGTGCTTGGTAAAGGGCTAATGCCTTGGAATCGCACTTTTAGATCTCTGGAATTAGAATCTTCCATACATTTAGTCGCGAAAATACTTGTTGGAGGAGTCACATGCCTTGTAAGAATCACATGCCTTGGAGGTGTCGCATGCCTTGGAGGAATCACATGCCTTGGAGAAGTCACATGCCTTGGAGAAGTCACTTGTCTTTGTTGTTTAGCATCGGGTGGATTTGGAGCTGGAATTCGGTCACCTTCTGCTTGATTGTAAACAGCGAAGTCGTGGTCTCGAAAAATGTGCTTATTAAACGGACAAATACCGCTCTTTCGAAAACCATTTATAGCGATTTCAACTGTAGCACATCTTACATATGCTTTTCTAAGAAACTCGCAAACTTAATAGCTGGTGACCACTCTACCAGGGTTGTTTCTTAGCCAATTTTTAATCTCTTGTGAGTAATAGGTTTTGAGAGGCCCAATCAATGCAAGGTTCTCAGGCTGCATTTTATGAGTCGAATGCGGGGGAGACTGAAAATAACTACATGGTTTTGTCGCGCCAAGTTTATCGTGTCAACGTTTCGAGTATGGGAGTAGTGGCCATCCAAGATTAATAGAACTGGATCAGTTTCACTTGGTTTATAAAATATTGTAACCAATTGGTGAAAATGTTGCTCTGAATCCATCCAGACACATGAAAGGCAGCAACTGTTCCTAGTGTAACGCCATTAAGTAATTCTGACTTTATGTTTTTTCACGGAGATATGACCATTGGAGGCACATAACCACCAGCCGCATTCATGCAGGTAACCACCTTTCTGCGGAGGTAACGGCCCCTACCTGCTTTTTACCTGTTAACGTGATTATCCTGGTATGCTAAGATTGTACAGATGTTATACCTGTCTCATCTACGTTGTAGATTTGGCAGGGATTGAATTTTACTTTCTCCAACGCAGGGTCCAAAATTTCAAAAAAATGATTTACGTTTTCTCCTGTGAATCCCTTAATTCGGGCAGTTGATAAACCCTATAGTCTCCTAAACGTTAGTTCAGGATGCCTCTTTAAAAATGAACGCATCTATTTGTAACCTGGTTTTTTCTGATTAGTTGAAAACGTATGTTTTAAATTTTTGCGAATGACTAATTGAAAGGCTAATCTTCGGATGTCAGAAGCTTGCAGACTGTAAAATCTCTTATTCAATTCTACACAATGATCAACCAAATCTGCTTCAATTTCTTAAGGCAATACTGGTGGACGTCCTTGACTTGTTTGTACAAGTTCTTCAGGTGACTTAATTTTATTTTTCACGTAGTCTTCCAACGTGCTCTTAGGAACTCTAAAAGTTTTTGAAGCAAGCAGGTATCCCATTTCTTTATTTCTTACTGCAATAACAGCTGCAAGCATAGATTTGCTATCCCACTTTTTTCGCTTCTGTTTGGGTTTTGATAATGACAGTTTGTTTCTAAAATTAAGATAAAATATAAAATTATCCAGTGTAATAAAGGGTTAAAGCACAAGTCTTTCTTTTTTCTGACGATAACATCAAAATTCAGTTGTTAATAAGGCCTTAGCTACCAATATAAAGTCAAATAAGAAATATTTTGTCCTAATATCGGATATCTGATATTACCATCCGCTATTAGGCAAATTGTCTCATGTTTAAGGTTAAGTTTACGAAACAAAGAAAAGTTATGATCATCCATTGTTCACATGTACTAAATTAAAGAAGACATATTAGACTAACTCTAACTATAGAGCCAAATTTAATAAACTTACTTGAATGCCTAAAAATTAAGTTACAGATTAGCACGTGTAAAAACTCGACATTTCACAATTTGGGATAAGTGACTTTAGAGCCCTCTATGTTTTGTTAGTGGCACTAACATCTTATTTCGTGGCTTGGGTTTGTTATGTTGAGAATGGGGTATTAATACACTGCGACCTAAAAGATCTATTGTGCCGTGGCTTGGGTTTAGCTCTATGCTAAACTGTAGACAGGTTTCCTATTTATCAGATTACAGATTTCTTTAAAACAAATCTATCCGATATTAGGGCACTTTACTCTAAATCCTTGGGTGATTTACAGAAGAAAAGTTAATGTCGACATATGTCGCAAACCTCTTAATTTTTGATTTACAGGGTTACAGTTTTAAGAAAAAAATAACTTTTTTATCATAATTTTCCTGACACCCCGGACATTTTAAATCGCGTACTACCCGATGCAAGAACATTTTCTAGGATTCATAGACGTCTTCACGAGATTGGAGCTTTAAATGTAGACCACAGGGCTAAAGAAGTCTATTAAACAGTAAGAACTCCGGAACTTGAAGAAAGAATTTTACATGAAATTGAGGAGAACCTCAAAACTAGCACGGGGAAAATCGAGACAGCATTTAATGTTTCACATGTACTTGTTTGGAAATTCTCATCGAACATTTGTTATACCCATATCACAATTAAAGAGTCCAGGCATGACTTCCTAGAGATTTCCCGATGCGCATTAATTTATGTGAGTGGTTTTTCAAAACCTGCTGGAAAATCCATTATTTGACAGGCACATTCTTTTAACCGATGAAGCTTATTTTTCTGGAAACTCAATAATACATTTTTCTAATAACCATTTATGGGCTGATGATAACTCTTGTGCAATTGTTGAATCAAAATATCAAGAACAGTTATCTATAAATGTTTGGGATGGTATTATTGATGATTATTGGATAGGCCCATTTTTCTTGTAGAAATCTCGTTGATAGGTTGATAGACTAATTGTCGTGTAATGCAGAAATTAAAATAATTGCTTCTGTTAACTGGTTATTTTAACTTTATAAACTTTGTATTTTATAACCACATAACATTTGCGAGATACTTTTACATGTAATTAGGAGTGAAACATGCTGGTCTAAAACAAAAGTAACAATAAAAAAGCAGAATTAAAAAAATTAATCCGTGTCTGGACTTGTGTATAAAAAGTTAAGCTAATTAATAAGTCCATATATGTTTTTATCTTTTTTTTTTCTTATAAATCACGATTCATTGTGTACCGTGTAATTCAGTTGCGTGTGTTTATCTAAATTAGTTAATTTAAATTGTTCAGTATAGTAAAATGAAAAGTGCTTTTTGAAGAACACAACAACAAGTACGCGTGTGGTTGCATATAAGCTGGGATAATTCAACAAAAATTGTGGACCACTTTACTAAAAAACAATTGTAGCTCGTTCACGTTCAACGTGTTCAAGCATTACAACTTGAAGATTTTCCTCCACAGAGTTCAGTTTTGTGAATGATTCTTACGTCATGAATGTTAACAACACAACATTTTTCGACGATAGTTCTACAAATTATTTAAGTTAGACAGTTAGTTGGATACATTTTGGGACAAATTAATGTAAGTTTCTTATTTTTGAGTTTTTTGAATAGTTAACGAAGAAAATAAAAATGTAGCAGCGGAAATCTAACAGAATCAGTAGCATGTCATAAAATAACGGGTCCCAATTTAAACAATTTTAAGGGGTTACTGCAAAAAATAGGCCTGTCTATATTTTTAATTTTGGTGTTTTCCGATATATTTTGCATCTAACAACCAAATTTTTACCTCTACTAGAAACTGCAGTAGTGTAATATTACAAAAATATCACAATAAAAAGGTGCATAAAGTGGAAATTATTATTTTTAGTAAAATCACAGAAGGGAAATATTTTATACCAATGACGTTTGGCTGACGAAAGTGAAGAGATGAATAATTTTGAAAATAAAGCCTATGAACGTTATTTTCTCTCTTAAAAAAGTAATAAAAGTGGAAGTCCAGTTTTTGCCCTGACCCCTTCAATGTGTTTTCGGTCTTGTATTGTTTTATTTTCGTCAATAATGTACTAAAAATGTACTTGAAATATACTAAAAATGTGCTAAAAATGTGCTAAAAATGTGCTAAAAATATACTAAAAATGTACTAAAAATGTACTAAAAATGTACTAAAAATGTACTAAAAATGTACTAAAAATGTACTAAAAATGTACTAAAAATGTACTAAAAATGTACTAAAAATGTACTAAAAATGTACTAAAAATGTACTAAAAATGTACTAAAAATGTACTAAAAATGTACTAAAAATGTACTAAAAATGTACTAAAAATGTACTAAAAATGTACTAAAAATGTACTAAAAATGTACTAAAAATGTACTAAAAATGTACTAAAAATGTACTAAAAATGTACTAAAAATGTACTAAAAATGTACTAAAAATGTACTAAAAATGTACTAAAAATGTACTAAAAATGTACTAAAAATGTACTAAAAATGTACTAAAAATGTACTAAAAATGTACTAAAAATGTACTAAAAATGTACTAAAAATGTACTAAAATTGCAAGTTTCACAATCTTGGGTGAGTAAGTTTAATTAAAATTTAAGAATTTTGTCTTTCATCTCTGTTGCCATAATTTACAACCATGCAAGTTACTGGCATGTTAAAAATACTTCACTAAAATATATTAAACATAAATCAGTCAAATGCAATGCATTTTCTTTTTATTACACACCTTTTTAACTTTAGTTTTATCACTTCCAATAAATCGAGAAATAACACTATGAAGGGGTGGGTGGCTCAGTGGTAGAGTCTCTGCCTACGGATCCAAGGGTCCCGGGTTCGAATCCCACCGTAGGCCAGTATTTTTTCATTTAATTTAATTATTTAAAATTAATTCTGATACCTTGGTAGGATTCCCCACTCGACCATTCAGTATTGGGTTCTAATTAACAGTGCTGTTCCTAAAGTGGCGCTGGGAAATAGTAACAAAACCTACACAGAACACGAGACAAAATAACCATAGTAGAGCCGATGATACACAAAAAAACACTATGAATAAAAAGAATACAAAAATCACACACTACTCTTAAAATCACAAAGTGGCCATAAAAAAAATATTACAATAAAAGTGTAAACAAATTTTGTGTACCTATCGTAGGCCATATTGATATAACTTAAATAGGAATTCTATTTGTTAACTAATTATTTAAATCATCAATATTCATTAGTCATAGTTAGACCTCAATTTAGTCACAACACACAACCTTAAAAAAATGGGCCCAGTAGCGCCTCTCGCGCTCCTCTTTCCCCCTTCGCCCGTCAGCAATTGTTTTCCCGAGACAAATCAATTACTCTTCTAGTGTAAATGTCATATTCTTCTGCCAGACAATAATGGTGTGGCTTCGCGCTTGGTTGGCTGGGTCATCGCACAACACAGGCCTGACAAACAGAAGTAGAAGCAGCGTTGCCAGATCTAATCAGTTTTCAGGCGGCTTTACTGTTGAAAGAAGGAAAATAGTAAGAGAAATAAAAATAGGATTAGAGTAGACCAGGAAATCAGAAAGACAAACATAGATCAAGAATAAACGCAATAAAAATAGAGTGCAAAGCATAGATTAAAATGGAAAAATAGCTATGAAAAGAAGACTAGTAAGAAGCACAATGAAATAGTAAAGAGAACATTCATAATTGAGAAATAAGAGAATAAAGAGTAATAAATTAAGAAGGTAAAAAAGAAATGCCAAAAGATAGAAACGGATATAAAATAAATGTTCAAGCTAACAAAATAACCCAAACACCCAATTAATTAAGAATAAATAAATAATTAAATAAAACAAATTTAGTGATTTAAAAAAAGTTTTGTATTTCTATTATCTTATCACTTATCCCATGTTATGGTGATTTATCAGTAAATTTACTTCCGAACTAACGGCAACGCTGCGCCCAAGGTATCTAACAGTAGCGAAGAAGAAGAACCGAGAGAAAGAGAAGATGACACACATTTTTTTTGTTTGTCTTAGCGTTTGTGTGAGGCGAGTGCGTACTTATTTAAAACTATGCGACATATTTGACCATAATTGCTGATCTTTGATCGTATTATCTGTAGGATTCCGGATGGTGTTATACGATGGTATGCGAAAGTCAAGAAGGAAATTCTGCGGTTTTTGGTTAAAGTTATAGGGTGATTCGACAGTTTAGTCGTTCGTTTAATAAAATCAAGACAAAGTGAATAAAATATATCTTGTAATTCCTCAAATGTGGCGGATTGGATTTGGTACATATAAAAAAAATCGGAGGTGCAAAATCTATCGATTTATGTGGCTTAATAGAGTCTCTTCTCTCAATCTTCTTAATATTGTCTACCAATGTCTTATTTCAGCAGCATGTTTTGCTCGGTCTAGCTAGAAATCTAAAAAATTTTAATTGATACTCTGGAGTCTATATTTGGTTTTTTGATCCAAAGAAGGATAATAAATTAAAAGCCCATAATTTAGGATGGATGATAACAAGACAATATTTATTCTGTTGAAGACTTATTAGGCGTAGAAGAACTAGCGAACAACCTAAACAAAAACCGAACAGTGCTCCATCGACTCCAACTGCTGTGAACCCGATACTTCCCGAAAATAGAAACATCTATTCTGGTACTTCTCAAGATCCAAACATTGCGATTATTGTCAAAAATCTACCCAGTACACCTAACATTAACAAAATTGGAAGTGGAATTCATGTTAACAAACCCCAAACCAGAAATCAGGGTCAGAGACCCAGAATCAATTCGCAAAAGTAGATTTACAATTTTATTTAATCACAAATTTTATCTTCTCTATTTTAAATTATTCTCTCTTTCATATTTATATATATCTATAGGTTTTCTCTTTGTAGTTTATATTTTAAGTTATATTTTTAGTAATTTTTTTATTTATAATTAATTAAGGATATGAAACGTAATATCAGATTTTCACACCTCAACGTTGGATCTATTTTCTCTGTATTTGATCGAGTAACTGACTACTTATTGAACAAAAACATAGACATATTTGGCTTTAGTGAAACTTGGTTAAACCCTCAAATTGATTATACTAATATTTTAATTTATCCTTACCAAGTTGTTAGAGCTGATAGGGATGGTAGAGGCGGAGGTGTTGCTTTTTATATTAATTCAAGTATCAAATATAAATTAATTTTTTCGCGAATTACTTCTAACCTTGAGCAACTTTGGATTTCAATCAAGTTTCGCGGAAAAACATATATTTTTGGAGTTATATATCGCCCCCCTAATTCTTCTGTTATTAGTTGCCTTGATGAATTGGAGGATAGCGTCGCCAACTTGTTACCATCTTGTGACTTTTTCATTGTCTCAGGGGATATTAATATAGATTTGGTGACGCCTAGTAGAGCTTGTGATCTATGTATAAATTTTTTAAATTCCTATGGACTAACATAAATTGTTAATGAACCAACTCATATAACCCCGCACAGCAAAACTCTCATCAACATTATATTTGTGTCAGATGTCCATCAAAAAACATGTGTTGAGGTATTAGATGTTAGAGGCCGTGGCTTGTCATATCATCTAGCAGTTCTTTGCAACATATATAGTCAATCACTTTAGAAAAAAAAGCTAAATATATAACCTATTGTGACTTTTCACGATTTGATATTAATCTTTTTAATGCTGAATTAAGTTCCGTGAATTGGAACATAATTTACGCATTAAATTACGTTGAACATATGATTTCCCATCTGAATAACTCCTTGATCCAGCTTTTCTCTGTACATGCTTCTTTAGTAAGAAAAAGAGTTAAGAAACCGCATACCCCTTGGTTTACTTATAATATAAAAGTAATGATTTCGTTGAGAGAAAAAGCTTTAAAAAAAGATAAGACTGCAGTAAATTGGACTAGCTATACCAAACTAAGGAATTTTGCTACTGGAGCAATTAGACGAGAAAAAAAGCTTATTTAAACTTTGTTCTTAGAGAAAAGAATTCCAAGACCACCTGGAATACTCTAAGATCCTTAGAAATTCTTCAAAAGAAAGCCAATCCTATTATACCACCTAACTTAAGTAATGTTACTGAAATTAACAAACATTTTAATTCATCTCCTACTAGTCTAAAGTCACATGACCAATTAGCCTTACTTAATCGGTACTATGATGAAAATAAATTCGAATTTAAATCTGTCTCTTCTGATTCAGTTCGAAAATCTCTAAATCGTATAAAAAGTCATGCCGTTGGTTTAGATAACATATCACTGTGCATGATACAGTTAGTAGAAAATTATTTTATCAATCATATAACATTTATTTTTAATAAAATAATTTCTTCGTCTCATTATCCATTTTCGTGGAAAGAAGCTTTCATTATTCCGCTTGCTAAATGTAATCAACCTACTAGTTTATCTCTTTCGTTCTATTAGTATTCTACCAGCCCTTTCTAAATCGTTTGAATTTATACTTAAAGATCAAATTAGCAAATATGTATACGACCAAAGTATAATAACTCCAGCTCAATCTGGCTTTAGAATGCACCATACGACCACTGCCCTCTTATCTATCACGGATGACCTTTTTAGGGCGACAGACCTGGGCAAAGTTACATGTTTGTTTCTCCTTGATTATAGCAAAGCATTTGATACTTTAGATCATCCAACACTTTGCAAAAAACTGAAATTTTTCGATTTTTCTCATAAATCCGTTTGTCTAATATCAAATTTTCTTAGCGATCGTACTCATAAAGTTATTTTGGAATCTGATATATCTAGCAGTCTACCCGTTAGTCAAGGTGTTCCACAAGGATCCATTCTGGGACCATTGCTGTTTTCACTATATATAGCAGATTTTCATAGCTTTGTTAAAAATTGTGTGATCTATCATTATCCAGATGATACCCAAAATCTTAACAACGATTTAAATGTATTACTTGATATTTCTACAGCTCACAACCTTAAAATAAGTTCTAAAAAATCATCCATCATGTTATTTGGCCGCAAAAAATTAAGACAATTAACAATAAACGCATTACAAATTAAATTAGGCGATGCTCTCTTTTAATTCACGAATGAAGGAAAAACTCCAGGCCTCTGGTTAGATTCTGATCTTCCTTTTAGTAAACATACCTCCACCATATCTCAAAGTTCGTTCAACGTCTTAAGACAGTTGTACCCTAACCGAGTACAAAATAATATTGAATGATATTTACTGACGTTTAGTTTAAGCTCATGATTATTAGAAAATGTCTGTCTAGTATTTAGATCTAAATTTATGTTTCGCTAAGCTATATCTACTTCACGTGGGTCAAAGGAATATTATTGTTACTTGTCGTCAACAAAATAATGTATATTTATAAAAAGCTCAAAACAAAAGGAGACCAAGGGTAGCGTCTTGGGGTATTCCTGATATTACACACGTGAAGTTAGACGATTTTTCTACCGTTGCTTTTTGGTAGTAGTTAGGTACATAAAAAAGACTCCAGGGGAGTATAAATACAAATTCGTCTGAAAAATTTTAGCGAAGTTTCATCGAAACCAAAATATTTGAGTTAATGCATAAAAGTTGATAATCTATAGTGTCAACCTCTTTACAAAAGTTAAAAGTCAAGTAGAGTAAGTAACTGCTATAATATTTTCTTCATCCATGGATATTATGATGTTATGATGTTATCTGTTAAATCTAAGAGAAATGTAGTACTGAACCCCTTTCGAAAACTTGACTGTTTAGTCTTTAGATATCAGATATCGATCAATAAAGAATTAATGTGATAATAGACGAAATTTAAATAATCGAAATTGGTTGAGTAGCCACAACCAAAAGTAGCGAAACCTCGTAAAATCCGACCATTAATTTTAATAAACCGCGGCCGCCGAAACCAAAGCAGTCAGTATTGAACTTCTTCCTGCATCCCGAAGTCTCGATGCCATGCTGTAACGATAAATAAGTTGGAAATTTTCCCGACGAATCTAATTTTATCGAGAAAAAATAAAGATGTCGCCCTCCCGTGCCATTAATCAAAAATGCAATCGGCGCTCTCCTCGTTAGAATCGCCGCACGTTCAGATGTTTTTATGTACCCACTACGTTTTTTTTTATTGCGATATATAATTTTTGAAAAGAGGTTAAAGCGTGTTACGTAATGTTTATGTTTTTATTTTTATGGAACCGGTGGTGTAGTATTAAATTTGGATTTCGGAGAAAACCGGCAAATGAGTAGTTTAGATATCTGGATCACCAAACTGTACTTAAATCTTGAACTTTCATGCAAAGCGCTAGTATCTCTGCTTAATCTCGTGCTTAAGGAGAAATGACTATGATTGTCATTAATACTTTGCATGCCCTGTGGAGTTAAGCCGCAAAACTCCTAGATCTAACATTTTGAGTAGATCCTCCATCTTATTCTCCCTATCCCAAAAGGAGATAGTGAAATACTTGGAAATTAACAGACAGAATCACTTGGACGAAACGTATCTGGTGTAAAAGATTTCAACTAGGTCCGTTGAGTAGAAAAATACACTCATCGCGGTGATTACTAATGAAAATGAATAATACAAGTCCATTATAAAACCAGTATTTCCAGCAAAGTAACTGAGGAACTTTACAAACTTTCCCAGTGAAGAAACTATAGACTTGCTTATCCAGCAAGACCACGAATTAGTACATGAATCATTTATCCAACAAATCCGCAATTTAAATATAATGAAAATAAAAAACTTGTAGTCAAATCTAGAACTGCAACAAAAGCCTACAAGACTTACAGATACCTAAAGTATTGAAAAATGTGCCAAACTATCTTAGATATACCAAGAAAGGCTAATTGTTCACATCAATGAAATGACTGTAGACTTGCGTATCCAGTAATACCACGAAACAGACTGAAACAACATGACCAATTGGACCTTCTACTGCGCCGATAGTTTTATATTTCCAGTGTAGCGTACAGTAATTTCTTAAGTTAGTTCCTAGTAACCACAGGGTGTGTGTACTATCTTATTAATATTAGTTACAATTGTCAAACAACGAAGAATGTGCCAAATTATCTTAGAGATATCAAGAACGGCTAAGTGTTCACATCAATGAAATGGCTATAGACTTGCTTATCCAGTAACACCACGAAAAAGACTGAAACAGCATGACCAATTGGACCTTCTACTGCTCCGATAGTTTTATATTTCCAGTGTAGTGTACAGCAATGTCAAAGGTGTGTGTACTATCCTATTGATTCTAGTTGCAACTGTCAAAAAACCTGCTAATTGGATATCTCTTCTCTATGTTATTTAGCAGTCGTCAAATCAAGTACTTATTGCCTTGTAAAAGCAGATTGTTTATTTCTAGGAATTCATTTAAAAACCAGTATTTTTAGCAAATCAGCAATTCAAATATAATTAAAATAAAACGCTTCCCACCAAAACAAAAACTGCAACAGTTCTTATCAAATTATGTTCTTCGCCAAGACCCACAGATACCTACACTAATTAAAGAATGTTGCAAACTATCCCAAAAAATTCAAGAAAGACTAAGTGTTCACCCCAATGAAATGGTTATAGACCTGCTTATCCATCAACATCACGAAGAAGACTAAAATTACATGAACAATTGGACCTTCTATTATACCGATAGTTTTGTTTTGCCAGTGTAGTGTGCAGCAGTATTTTAGGTTAGTTCCTAGTCACCACAGTGTGTGATTTTTTTCGTGTCTGGGGTTCAGACCATGTTTTCTATATGTTTTTGGGGTCGTTGAATTCGAATTCGGGGTCCGTTTAACCCTATCATGTCAGTGTTTTGCTATATATAAAAAAACACAATAATTATCAATGTATTATGCGCTCAATAGGGCTGAAAAGCCTTAATTAGGGCGTTTTTCAAGGTTATGGGCTTAATGCATTAAGGGGTTATTGCATTAAGGGGTTATGAGTTTATGGTGTTATAAGGTTATGAGCTTGGAGTTAATAGCATGGCTTTTGTGTTTAAAGTGCCAAAAAGCCTCAATTATTGTGTTTCTTGAGGTTATAGCAAAACACTGACATGATAGGGTTAAATGGGCCCCGGATTCGAATTCAACGACCCCAAAAACATGTAGAAAACAGACCCGGAAAATTTTTTTTGTCTGGCTGTGTAATGATAGTGATTTTTATTTCCTTTTCTATTTTACAAATATCTTCTGTTCATTTTATCTTGAGAGTCTGCTGGTTTTGATATTATTTTTGATCCAACCATCTAAAGTATCCAACTATCTCCTTTATTGATTGGTTAGTTTTTCTGGCGAGAAGTAATTTAAAGAAAAAATGCTTAGAAGAAGTACAAAAAGAGATTTAGAGCAATCAGGCATAAACGACTGGAGATATATAACAAAGGACTGGAATAACTAGAAACAAGTTACCAAGAATATTAAAATAATATTAAAAACAGTTGCCTCCAAGGCCTGTAGTGATGAAGCTTAGTTGATCACCACTTGATGTTTTGCTGGAAATTATTATATTGCCTTTAACAAAGACATTACAAATAATAGAGTAAGAGCGATTGGGGAAAGTGTACAGAAGATCAGCTTTGTTGGAGGATAAAAAGGACAGCCCACTAGAAACACGGTAGGAGTACATTTTAAGAACACACGTCAATGATGCAGATGAAGAAAAAAGTAGCGTGATAGTATGTTAAATATTTTAACACTCAAGTCAGTTAAACTTCTTAAATATCTTGATTCTTTATAACATGTAGTAATACATGTTATGTATATCCCTTAAAGTGGTCCTAAAAATGTAATAAATATTTGTTAATTATTTTTATACCCTTCTTAATTTTATATATGTCAACAAATTAAGATGACAATGTATTCTTCTTTTATGACCCTTTCTGATAACGCCAACCAAATAACTAGTATTAAAAGTAGTAAAGAAACGTCTTAGTGATTTACCAACGTGTCTGAGAGGATTTCTTTCTATTTTTTGATTGGACTAACTTATATCTGTCCTTTTTGAAAGCTAACCTGATTGTAGCATTTGCTACTAAAAATCTGTTGATTTTACGAATTATTTAGCGTAAAAGAACAAGGATTATTGTTAGTAACTTTTTTAGATTTGATCTTGGGATCAATCAACATTTAATTCTGGATTTATGGTACAAGCCTTAGTAAGAGAATAACTAATTATGGTTAATCAACTTATTTCTTCGTGGTTCTAGTAAGTTTATTTGTCATATATTATTCTTGTATTTTGTCTATAATCGGTTTACCATTCTAGAAGTGGGTTCGAACTCTGACCATTCCATCTCAGAAGGTCTTATTGGTCCTAAGACGGTAGTCCCCAGGATAATAAACCGCACTCCAATTTTCCCAGTTGGTCACTAAAAGAACGTTATTTATTGCTATCGAACACCATTCGCCTTATTCTACTTCATTGAAAGTTATTTATAAACGACTGGATAATTATATTATGTTAACCTAGCTTCAGAAGATGGTCCTGCCTATTCCTCTAGGAAGAGTGCCAGCAAGTAATGGTATTCCATTTGTTACTACCAATTAAATCTAACAGTCTGTAGGACAATTTTTCACATTCTAGTATTCAGACTCCACACCCGTGTCTCAATATCATTCTTGAGTGTAGTCCATAAAATGTAGAATATAATAATTTGAACAGAACTTTTTCTATTATTTCTTACTGTAGATTTAGTAGATTATTTACCCATAATTTGTGAATAAACAGTATTATAGTCTATTTTTATGTATGAGAGAGTAATAAAACAGCATTTCTAATGCAAAACTTAGTACGGTCATTTTAAATATTTTTACAGAATAATCTAAATATTTCCTAAAATTGTAATAAATGTACCTGAGCTATTACAAGTTTTGGGTCTTTTATTGGTCCTTTATAAACATAAGCTGTACAGAACAATAGAAAAAGGTTTGGACAGGCCAAAAGCCCTGTGTATTAAAGATTACATAGCCGTATCTTAAGATTATCTTCAATAAGTACCTATTTGCCAATTTTGTTTTATTTTAATTCCAAGAATTTCTTACAGTAATCGAATTATAAGTAGATAAATACCTTCCCAACAAATTTCACCGAAAATGCGATTATAGGTTTTCCATTTAGTAAGGAGGTCCAAGTTGTGTATTCTTGACATTTTACTAAATGTCGTTTAGTTGCAACTTGCAAGGTGCAGTGTGAATTCTAGTGTCATCATGGAAAATTTGGAAGGGCCGCGTAAACGACAAAAAATCGGTCCTCTAACAGTTAATGAAAAAACATTAATATTTAATTGTTTTAAATCATTTACAGACAAACATTTATGTAAAAGTGTTGATGACACAGTGGAATTAGTTAGTAGTACGTTTGGTGTTGGGAAATCTACGATTTACAGAGTTGTTAAAGAAGAGAAATGTGGCGAGTTTCAAACATCACGTAAAGCTCCAGGAAAACCAAAATTTCAATTAGAAAATCTTCTGAAAGAAAGACTTCGAAGGAAAGTACATGCGTTCTTCTTTAGAAAAGAATTTCCGACAGTAGACAAAGTTCTTGCCACGGTTCAAGATGATAAGGATTACCCTGAAATGAGTCGAAGCACACTATGGAAACTTTTAGAAGAAATAGGTTTTCTATGGAAAAAGCATTCCAGAAAGTCTATTTTAATAGAAAGAAGCGATATTGTAGTATGGAGAAGAAATTACCCAAGGACTATAAAAGAAATGAGAAAACAAAGAAGAAATATATTTTATTTAGATGAAACATGGATCAACGAGGGACATAAACCAAATAAATTTTGGCAAGATGAAACTGTTACAAGTCGAAGACAGGCTTTTTTAAATAATTTATCTACTGGTTTAAATCCACCATCAGGAAAGGGGCGCAGACTAATAATAGTACACATCGGTAGTTCAAACGGTTTTGTTAAAGGTGGTTTATTGACTTTTGAATCTACTCGTACCGGTGACTACCATGAGGACGTGAATGCTGATGTCTTTAAAGAGTGGTTCTAACAAATTATAGATCTTCTTCCTCAGAACTGTATAATAGTAATGGATAATGCAAGTTATCACTCGAGACTTATAGAAAAAATGCCCACAACCAAGTGGTTAAAAAAGATTTACAGAATTGGCTAAATTCAAAGAATATTAAGTTCCATCCCGGTTCTGTGAGAAAAGAACTGTATCATTTGTGTTCCCTTCATAAAGAGAAATTAAAAAAATATGAAATTGATGAAATTGCAAAAAATCGTGGGATGACGGTGGTTAGATCACCACCATATAATTGCAAAGTAAACCCGATTGAACTGATATGGGCACAGATAAAGGGAGAAGTTTCAAGAAAAAATAATTCTTTTAAAATGAGTGATGTTAAATAGTCGTTTTTGGAGGCTGTAAATAATGCGAAGCATGAAAACTGGGAAAAAGCTAAATCATACGATTAAAGAAGAAGAGAAAATGTGGAAGTTGGACAATATTACTGATGAAATGATCGAGCCACTCATTGTAAATATTGGTTGCGACAGTTCATCTTCTGATTTCGATTCTGATTTGGATTTGTAGGTAAGAAGTAGTTTTTATATTAAAATTATTATTTATGAACGTAACGTTGTTTAAAAGTCAAAGTTTAAACCCTTATACCTACATAACCCGTTTGACACAATGTTCTTAACATACCTTGTGGAAAAATAAAACATTTTAGAAAAAATTGCACTTTTTTACCTTCAGCTGTTTAGAAGTTATAAGCAGGTTAATTAGTTGAAAATATAAGTGTATACTCGAGGAATAACTTCAAAAAATATTTTAACTGTCTACTAAAAGAAGTCATACGCCTATGGATTACGAACGCTTTATTATTTTAATACTCTCTCATACATAAAAATAGACTTTTTTTTTATAGTTGTGGTATATCAACTGTGTATTTGCTTAGTTTAAATTGTAATACAATTTTCTCTAGAATTAAGTTAGGTATTTAGCCAGATTTGATAAATTTAAAAATCACTGTAATCAGTTAACGTCAACGGTCAATACATATTTTACCCTGACGCATGGGACTCGGGACTAAAGAAGCAGAACTGACGTAGGCATGTTAAAAACTAGTGGTAAACTATATAATCCTTAATCAGGTGACAACAAATAGGATGCCACTACTTACAAGTGCGACTTTACAACTTTACCCACCCCCTTGTTTTACTACTTATAACTTATAAAATTTATGGTAAACCAATATTTCGGTTAGACTCAAATTAACGGCTAAAACTGGCGCCCAACGTGGGGTCGACGTTGTTATAAGACATAAAATAAAGTTCGTTGATGTAGAAATAGTGCAGAAGAGGTCAAAGCGATTGAGAATAATGCATTTGGCCGATACCGCCGAAAGAAAAAGATCCGTTGTTTAGTTGTTTATCCAAGATCTATTTAAGCGTCCGTTCCGGTCGCTTTAGCCACAACGCGCCGAGACGCCGGGCGTCGAAGACGCCCAGCCTACTTTATACGAATACGAGAATACGCAAAGTGTGTGTCACATCGGAAGTCATAGTTGGAGGAGTTAGTAAGTAGTAAAAGTGAGTCGGGAATAAGATTTCGGATTTTGATAGTCGTAGTCGGCGTTGAACGGTTTGGGGGACGAGTGGGGCAGGGGGGGCGGGCGGGCGTTTGGCAAGACGGGATCGTAGGCTAGACAACCCAGAAATAGACTCACTAACACACACACCACGGCCGCAATAGCGATACCGAAGCTATGCGACGGGATTCACTTCTTTTATGTTCATTTTTCTTTTGCGGGCATTTCTTTTTGTGGAAGAAAATTGTACAGGGGTTATTTTACATATTAAGCTACAAATATTGTTTATATTGATACACAGGGTATCTCCAAAAGGTTGGGATAAAAATAAGATGATTCCAACCTCTATATCTTGTAAGGCGTGAAAGTTCTTTGGGAAAAAATAATCACTGTTAACACTTACTCTCTGAGTTACCTCTTACCGAAATTCACTAATTTATCTGTAGCACATATTATCAGATGCCTTAGAAAGATCAGGAAATATGCAAAAAATAATAATATTATTATCTAGGCTTTTATATATATTATTTTATTAGCTTGTGTACTGCATTTTCTGGTGAGTTGTCCTTTCTAAATCCGAACTGTTTGCCAGATGGAAACATTGTTAGTAATTCTTTTAAAATTATTTTATACATTTTGGCAAACTTTGATTTTAAAGTAATTGTTGACTGTAAGTAAAGATCTATCAAACATCGAATACTGGGTTAATAAATTAAATGAAGATCTCTATGTGATTGAATCCATATCAAATAAACATGCTTTGCAAATAAATGCCAAAAAGTCTTGTGGTTTTTGTCTTTTGTAATAACGATCAAATTAATTGTACCTCAGATAAAGTTGGTAAAAAAGGATCTGACATCATTGATTCCAACCTTAAATTCGATAATCATATTAATGCAAAAATTCAACATGCCTAATCCTCTCCTAAATTAATTTATCAACTGCTTTAAATGTTGAAAAAAAGAGAATGATTGCTAATTTGTTGGTATGGTCACATTTTAATCATTGTGACACGGTCTACGTTTTCTTCTTGTGTCAAATTGTTAAAAGCAGAATTAAAAAGTACAAAATAGCTATCCTCGTTTGATTTATGGTATAAGGACATGACAAAATTTCACCTAATCTAAAAGTTGCAAAATTACTCAATATTGTTACGTATTCACTCTTTTTCTGGTAGATAATATGGCAAGTTCTATTCCTGCTCGATAAATGGTTCCCGCCGTCAAACTCATGGCTGGAACTCGTGGCTGTTGTCACACCGGTTATTTTAAATCCTTTTTCTCGAATTTCTTTTCCAGTTTTGGGATGATAAAAGTAATCTATATCACTGAGATATGATCTCCTAGATTAATTCACCTATTTGGTAAAGTCTGATT
Source organism: Psylliodes chrysocephalus (assembly GCA_927349885.1). Classification (NCBI taxonomy): domain Eukaryota; kingdom Metazoa; phylum Arthropoda; class Insecta; order Coleoptera; family Chrysomelidae; genus Psylliodes; species Psylliodes chrysocephalus. The sequence goes on along the minus strand of OV651814.1, from coordinate 17,962,970 downwards.
CAAAAAATTCGCTAGCACAAATTGTTAGGGTAAAATATGAAGACCTAACCCAATTTACTTCAGTCCAAAAGTTGATAGTTCCCAAAAAGTTATTATTTTTTTAAACTTTTTTGTAATTAGTTATCTCACAATATCATGATTTGCACGATAGATACTTTGTAATTTTTAAGAATGATAAATTAAGATCTAATCATAGTTTTTTGATGTAAATTGTAGAGCGCGCCACCAGCATTACTTCGTGTACATGAATACTTACTATACACTATAAACTTAATAATTTGTGAAATATTTTCTGAGAAAATGAGACATAAATCTTTGAAAACAGTAACTCAACAGTAATTCAACAATTCCATTAAATATAATTAAATAACAGTAGCGTTTTGGCAAAATATCAAAATCTTCGTATTCTACTTATATATTAAGGGCAGCCAGTCAACAAAATAATTTTCATTGATGTTTCAACGGAAAAATAATCATTCTGCGATGCTGATGCCGATTCTCCAAGCGCATAAATAGCAGAAAAGTGTTATGCTGGCAACGATACATAATTCGCGGCCGAAATTAGGTCATTAGCTAATATTTTGCGATATTTATTCAACAAAAACTAAAGTATTTAATTGCACTTCCTAGAAGATTACAAAACGGAGAAAATGCCGGTGATTTCAGATGTTTTTTCATTATTTTCGGAATTTTGGAAATAGAACGTCGACTAACAAATTATTCATATTCACTGACTAGTCATAAAATTTTGAAAAATAAACCAATTAGTCAATATTTTCGTGAATAGTTTGAAAAAATAAACTCAAATTTATCGGAAATATGAAACTATTTAATTTTTTTGAGGTTAAATGAGCGCTCCATTCGTTAAATATATCTTCATATTATTGAACTGTTACTTATTGGCTTGGTAACCGGTATGGCCTGGTGAACTAGTTTACTAGCGGTAACTAGTGACCACTGTCGCGCTTAACGTGTTAATCAAACTAAAGAGTTACCCTAATATTTTCCATTTCCCTCAGTACATTTCTTAGAGATTTGTTACGTGAAAAAAATTTTTAAAGTATTAATAATCAATTTATAATTATTCCTTTTTAATTTCTAACTAATTCTCAGAGGACCCTCGTATTTCAATTATGTTTCGACGATGGCCATTGTGCACCTCGCTGTGATGGCAACTTTCTTTTCCATAATAAAGGACCATATTTAACTGAGACGTGTAGAAAACAAATAGAAGCGGGTCCAATATTGAGCCTTGAGGAACGCCTGAATATGTGTTAAAAAAATTAAAGTTTTATCATTTAAGACAGCAGCTTTGGCATCGATTTGTCAAATAACTCTTAATAGGTTCATTGTTTGAACAGAAAATCCTAGATAGTACATTACGGCTAGAAGAAGTGTATGATTGATCAGGTCGAATGCATTTTAGTAATCTAGAAGGAGTTATACAGTGAGTAACTTATTATTACAGGCTCTGTACGAGGATGGGATGAAAAGTTTCCGGCCTAACCTATAGTAGGCCCGATTTGCTTTCATGTTCCAACGTTCTTCGTACTCCTAAGGATTTGTATGACTGAAATTTGTTTATGGTCCATTTAATTTTGTTAGGCTTCGCAGGGACGTACCTAGGGGTTGGCGAAAGAGTCCCCTGCGAAGGGAGCAAGATGTAGGAAGGCGCAAAATTCACCCTAAAATATATTTTTTTTAAATTTGATAAAAAATAATTTGTTATAAGATGTATTTTTTATTTTTTACGTCAAATATTGTATTAATCATTTAATAGTTTGTATAGTTTACTATAAAGTACAATTTTTAATTGATTACAAGAGACCTAATTATACAATAAAATTAATAAATGCCTCAGTGCGAACTACGATAAACAAGACACAGCATGGCATTAGTAGCGGTACCATCGGGTAGTTCCATAGTTTTATGTTCAACTTTTCCTTTTTTGTTTGTTTAAGATTATGTTTACAATATAGTCAAAAAGCAAAATTATCATATTTGCTATTATTGTCCTTTAAACCCTTTCCTAAATTAAGTATGACAATATAAAGTAACAAATCCAATTTAAAACCATTTTACCATAATTATTTTAAAATGTTTTCGGTGCTGTCTTTATGGAGGCAATGGACAGAGGGTACAGATTGGGGATGTATGAAAAGGGTAGTTTCAGTAGTAGGGAAGAGGGGGTACAGGTCTTTTCGCCAAGGGCAGGGATAGCAAGGTACGTCTATGGGGCCTCGATATTTCTGTAACTAGCCTCCATTCCAAGGACCTTGGCCTACCAGACCTTCTTTGAGGGCTATAGACTGTAGGCATCAACGAATCTTCAATATGCTATAGAGTTAGCACTTGGCTTATTGAAAGTTACGATAGTGTGTTAGTCGATACTGAACATGATCGTAATTCGTTACCAAACCCACGCTTTTCGAATTTTAAGAATATATTGTAGCATACATATATGGCTGGCTATATGGTAGTCATTTTTAACCGACTTCAAAAAAGGAGGAGGTTATTTCTAAACAAGGCAAAGTAACCATGACAACGGGGCTGTTGTAATATTTGTCAAAACTTGTTAAATATGGCTGTGTTTTGTTTACATTGAATTTATCTAAAATTATTCTATAATTTGTTTAAAAGTTTAACTTTGTTTTATAATTAAAAAAATTTTATTAGTACAATAGACCATAAAAGAACAAAAACTCACCTCATTGGAGTACTATAAATCAACATTGTTCAACTTTCTATTACCGTGACAGTGACGAAAACTTTATTTTCGGTCTTTCATATAAATTCAATCAAAATATAACACGTGGGTATTTGTGGGGACACGCGCTAGTGTCAGCAATAACGACATCTCACTTTCCAGAATTGACTTATTTAAATTTTTCTCATTGTTATATAGTAAAGCCGGTGACTCACATAAAATCGGCTTAAGGAATATCAGCACCGATTCATTTATAAAAATGGTCGGATTATCTGTTGCCCACACTTAGAAAATCTAGGTAAAGATACGATTAACACAGTCATTACAATTAAGGATAATTATCGCCTGTTTTTTGTTATTACCTCCTTTTTTGTACCAAATTATTTACGTTGAGACATTTTATAGTATACGGCGCCTAAACTATAAAATTGAATCAAAGGAGCATTAGAATAAGCTGTTATTTCTTTTTTTTTAAATAATTAATTGAAAATATACTGTCTAAACTATATTGTATTTAAGCAAGATGAAACACTAAAAAATCATTTAATAATATTAATTTATTACTTGCCAAAGTACATATACAGAAGATTATAAAAATAGTTTGTCGTTTTGTTTTTCTACAATAAAAAAATTTTTAAGGAATATAAAATTTATATAATCTCCTGGACAAAATTAACGCACCACTTTAATTAATCTAAATATTTACAATATAAACACAACATAAAAATAAGTTACATTGAAATGATGAACACCTAAAAATTAGTCGAATATGACCTTAATTTGCCTTATTTTTTCCATAAAAAAACGGAGCAAGAGGCATTACATGTTCGACAATAGTGTTGTCTTAGTAATATTGGGCATTCATAGACCTCGTACGTATAGGGACCAACTCCGTACGAGCATCGAAGCAAATTCCTCCCCAAAACATTTTAGAGCCACCACCAAAAGGCACTTTAGGAGAGATATTACAGCTCGAAAACTTCTCCTTGTCTTCGCCAGACACGCTCACGTCCATCTGGAGCTTTAAGGCTAACTCTAGTTTCATCGGAGAACAGAACCCGTTTCCAATCATTGATGGTCCAATTCTAATGTAGTCTTGCAAAATTTAATCTCTGAACTTTGTGTTCTCTGGTAAGCAAGGGTTTTTTGGCTGGTCTTCTGTTGCTTAATCCTGCTTCACGTATACGTCTTCCAACCGTTCGATACGATATAGCGATATTTCGAACATCTGCTAATTCATTTTTAAGCAGATTGCTGGTTATTCTCCTGTCTCTAAGAGCACATTGTCTTAAAAAACAATCAATTTGATTAATGCAACGTTTTTTCCCTTGTCCTGGTCTTCGATGGTACGAACCCGTTTCATTATGTCGCCTCACTATGCGACTGATGCTGGAATGAAAAATTCAAACATAAATATCCAGTCTGGTATACCAGTGAAATCATAAAACTTATTAAAGAAAAAGTTAAGTTCCATAGAAAATTTAAAGCTACCTAAAGAATTTAGTAGACTTCGAGTTAATATCAAACTTAAAATCAAGAAAGCATATGCATTGTATTTACAAAATATTCAGATCAAGCTGTCTGATGAACCAAAGTTATTCTGGTCATTTGTTAATAAAAAAATCTGATGTGTCCAACACATGACTTTCCTATCTAGTTATTATAGGCTTTTTCCGGTTATTTTGTACAACCTATTATACCTCCTCTATAAATATTTAGAGAATAAACTAAATATATACATTTTCCACATATATCTACCTCGAAACATTTTTCCATAGATATTCATTGAAAACGAAAATACTGAAAAATTTAAATTTATCACTTTTCCTACAATTTTTCCATTACGGTTCATTTTAGAAAAATCATGTATAAACAAAAATTATAGAGATCGATATCGCAAACAACTTTTATTTCAACAATTTTCATAAAAATCAGAATTTTGCACATTTTGTCAAATTTCTCGAATACGGACCATTTCAGGAAATTTTTACAAAAATTATAGATAATAATATTAGAAGTAACTTTTATTTGAACATAAATAACAGATATATTCCATAAAATATAAAAACGGCCTCCCATAAAGTACCCCCCCCCCCCAGATGTTCCGACTTTGTCCAAAATCTAATCATTTCACGTCGACCGAAATAAAACTTAAGTTTAAAATTTAATGTTTTTTATCCGTTTTTGAGTTTTCTTCAAATTTCGAAATTTACACATTTTCTCAAATATCTCGAATACGGTCCATTTTAGAGAAATTATGTATAGGATAAAAATTATAGAGAATTATATTTATAAAAAAATATTTTTTTATATTTTGTCAAATTTCTTGAATACGGACCATTTTAGGAAAATTTTGTATAAAACAAAAATTATAGATAATAATATAAGAAGTAACTTTTATTTAAAGAATTTTTTCCCCAAACGTAAATAACAGATATATTCCATAAAATATAAAAATGACCTGCTATAAAGTACCCCCCCAGATGTTCCGACTGCCCAAAATCTAATCAGCTCATTGGACGCTGAAACAAAGCCTAAGTTTAAAACTTGGTGTTTTTCTGTGTATCGAGTTATGCGACACACAGACACACACACAGACACACACACAGACATCATCGCGAAAATAGTCAAAACGGATTTAGGGGACCTCTAAAAATCCATCGAAAACTCGAGGTCGAAAAAAATCATGATTCCTATACTTTCCTTATATCTGTATACAGATAGGAAAGTAAAAAACTTCTAGAATTCCTGGTAAAATGTTCTATAATGAATTGTATGATAATCCTGATTCGATAGTGAAATGCATTTAGTACTTTCTTTGAAAGTGTCTATTCTTTGCCAGAAGATAGTGAAGACTTGAATTTGCAACTTAACTATGATCCTTATATGCTATTAAATATTAGTAGTGAAACAATAACGGAAAAAGAAATGCTGGTAAAAAAATAAAAAATAAATTCACCTCGAGTTCAGACAAAATACCTTCTTTTCTCTTAAAAGATTGCTTAATAGTATTAATATAGTCGCTACAAACTCTGTTTGTCCAAGTAGGTAAAATCTGTCCCATATATAAATCTCAAAATCGCGCTGCTATAACAATTATAAGCCAATATCCATTCTTAATAACGCTGCAAAACTTTTAGAAGTTATCTTGTATAACAGTATCTATTGATATGGAAACACCCAGTATATGGATTTCCAAAAAATATTCTAAAAACTACCAAATCTCAAAACTGGGCGGTTCAAAATCTAGAAAAATTAATTTTGTATAAAAAAAATAAAAAAAAATTAAAATAAGTTAAGTTAAAAAAAAAATCTTCTATTTTTTTTACCTGGCTACTCTGCTCCTGCTCTTGCTGTTGGTTCTTATTCTAACTCTGGTCTTCCTTTTTATACTCTCCTAGTCTCCTACCTCTTGCTGTTTTTTTTTTATCTGCTTGCCACTGTTACTCTCTTTTGTATCTTAGTTTAAATTAAATAACTTTTTTTTACCTTTTTAACTTTATTTATCTTGTAAATTAATCCATCAATTATCTTAACAATCTTTTCTATCTTACACTTCTCTTTCAAAATTTCCCATCTGACATCTTTAAAAATTCTAATGACAATCTATCATTCCAAAATCCCAAACAAAAACATCCTTGATCATTTCACAATAAAAATTTTTAGACTCTAAATCGTTCATTAAATTTCGTTATCTGGGAATTTCCCTTATCACTATATATCTGCTAAAAATCTTATATCTATATATCAACATGAATTCATAACTTCTCATTCAACTGTTAGTAATCTGGCCTTTTTTGAGTCAATATCTCTGTGAATCATTAGATAGTAGAGGACAGGTTGATGCAGTATATACCGATTTCTCTAACTAAGGCCTTCGATAAAATCAGTCACAAAATAATTCTGCAAAAGCTTTCTAGTTTATGTTTTGATATTACTTATGTACATCTTCTTAAATCATATTTAACTAAGCGCAAACAATATGTTTGTTGTAAAGAATTTAATTCTAATTATTTTACTTTAACTAGTGGAGTTCCTCAAGGGTCCAATTTAGGGCCACTATTGTTCTTAATATTCAATAACGATTTGTGTGACTCGCTTGAATGCAATAGGTTAATGTTTGCAGATGATTTAAAATTATATGCCAGTATCTCTAGTACAGCTGATTGTTTGACATTGCAAATTCAAATTAACCTATTGCAGGAATTGTGTCACAGAAATCGCATCTTTTTAAATATTTCTAAATGTAAAATTGTGACTTATAGCCGCAAACATATTTCTCTGAATTTTCCTTATTCCATTAATAATATTATTTTGGAAAGAACAGACACTATTAAAGATTTGGGTGTTCCACTTTGATTATCAAGTTACTTTTAACTACCACATTAACGCTATTGTTACCGTGTATATGGTTTTATAATCCGGAATTTTAAGAATTTCAATAGTCTTTGGATATTAACTTTCCTATATTTTAGCTTAATTAGAACAAAATTGGAATATTCGTCAATAATATGGCATCCTAAATACGTTCATTATTCAGACATAATTGAGAAAATTCAAAAGAAATTCTTAAAATTTCAATTAAATGGATTTTATCCTCCAAGAGGTTGTAACTACCTAGATTTACTACACCAATTTGATTTTGTATCATTAGAAACACGTAGAAATCAGGCATCTGTTTTGTTTTTGCATAAATTGTTAAATGGTGAAATTGACTGCGCTTTGTTGCTCTCTTAAACAAATTTTTTTGTACCTAGGATAACATCTAGACATAATATTTACATTTCTAAGTAAACGAGCTCAAACTAATTTGTTGTAAAAAGCGCCAATTACCTTAGTGTGTGGTAATGCCAACAAACTATCAGATATTTGTGATATTTTCTGTAGTAGTATATGTGAATTAAAAAACAAATCAAGAGCTTATCTTTGAATTCATATTAATTCAACACACTTCAGTATATTAAATAGTTACGTCAAAAAGAAAAAATCCATTCCTGCTTCTCCAAAATCAATCTAATCCATAAAACTGACAACAAAACAATACCACCATAGCGGCAACCCATAAAATATACTGAAACTCCCATAAATTTTCGTTTAATCTTATCCCCGAAACTGACAAATTTTCAGCTGATCTCTGTAAGTACCTTTCTTGTCCCCAACCCTCGCTAGACACTTAACACTCCATAAACAAATAAATACCGGGAGCGAGACAGAAACACGTGCCACAGATTTGAGATTTCGAGGGGACCATTAAACCATCGGGACTTGATATCCTCCAGAACTATTTTTAGAACGCGATGATTGGAATAAATGGGTTCGACGGTAATGTTGATGGGAGTGCTAAGAAATTGCCAACTTCTTTTTCGTCTTTCACTTAAAAAAATTGAGAGACGCTAAAATGTTGGTTTCCACCTTATCGAGACTAAGACCCACAAGGGTAAACTCGTAGCGTAAACAAAAACGAGAAATAATATAACTTGAAACGAAAGACCGAAAGAGAATAGTCAGGGTCGTCGCTAGACTTTTGGTCGCCCGGTGCAAGTTTTTAAATTGTTGCCCTTGTGTTTGTAGGTATTAAAAAAAAATTGGCTGAATTTAAAAAATGTTTATTAAAAAATATAACATGAATAAATATAGTGGCGTAGCCAGCCATTTTTCATGGAAGAGGTTTTTAAGAACTATGGGGGGTTCCATCAAGAAAGTGAATAAAAATAAACAGTTGATAGCGAGCAGCGCCAATACTATAGCAGAAATGGTGACGCAAGGACCTTCCATGGGGATCTGACACCCAAAACCCCTCAGTGGCTACGCCACTGGTTACATATATATGTTACACAGTAACACATACATTATACGTAGGCACATAAAAATGAAACTCTAAAAATCTGACTTGGACCAAATACATAGGCTCATAAAAACGAAATATATATTCGGGCTTCTTTTGACCCACTCAAAGTCATAAATGAGAGCATCTCATCTTTAAGCTCCAAACCATTTATATCACTATTTAAGCATCGGAAAAGTATGCATGCAAATCCATGCAGTGTTTGAGTAACTCATTTTTATTAAAAGTGGAAAGCAATGAAATATTGTAAAGAAAAGAAAAATAATCTGAATGGACCTGGTTCAAACCTTTCTTCTAAAAACTGAATTGTTGTGTCCTACAAAACAAAAAATATATCAATCTTGAACTTTTGTTCAGGGTTGTGTATCGGTTCATCTTTACCTTCATACAAAAATTACCTCGTTTTTTTTTTCTCGGACGAGAATTTCGCTTCGATTTCCAATTCACCGGCTGGTTCTCCAGCATCCTCCAATAACTTTTTAAAAAAGGCATCTGTTCGACAGCTTTGAAAATTATATTATTTTTAAATGATTCTAGACATTTGGCAGATTCAATAACATCAATGTTGGTACGTTGAAGCAATTTACTTACCATAGAATGATGCAAGAAATAAAACTTTTTAATTTTTTTCGCAAAACTATCAGCTTCGTATCTTACAGTAGCATCATAGGACAGACAAATCATTCACAATTTCTACAAAAGAATCATACATTTCTCTAATCTGATATTTTAACGGTTTAATAGCGTCAATGCGGCTCTCCCATCGTGTATCACTTAAAGGCTTCAGGGTAAGTAATGTTAATTTTTCTTTGAGCAATGCCCATCTTTGTGGAGAAGCTGAGAAAAATACATAAATGGATTAAGCTAAAGAAAATAAACCTATAGTTTCAAAAGATTTTTTAATGGCGTCGTTAATCACAAGATTTAGTTGTACATGGAACAAACATTGCTCTAAAATTTAGATCAAGAATTTTCTTTTGTACTCCATAGTTTTTATGCCATGATCATATCCTTGTCCCCGTAAATTTTGAATATCTAGGCATAATTCTTTAATTTTTGATACAATTACTTAATAATAATAATATCAATAAATGCTTTTATTGACATTATACATACATAGATGACTTATGTCAATTGGCTGAACCGGGGTAAGTTATATTTGCATCTTCGGATATTTGGCTTACTAATAATATTAATACGTTGTTTATATGTTACATATTATTTATATTTCCTTAAACAAATAACGTTAGAATGACATAAATTCTGAATGATTAAATAAAATAAAAACATATTTATGAGCTCAGGTATAAGCGTATACATTGTGACACGCTTGTTATCACAAAGTCGATATAAAAAAACTGATCATAGTAACTTCGCAAAACTTCTATAGGGGACTAACAAACTCAAATCAAAGACAATAAGAAAAAATTAGAGAAATTAACGGAGGAAATATTAAATTACAGGTTGATTCGCAGAAAAATCAATTTTTGTAATTTTCTACCTTATATACCTTTTGAATCACCCTGTATTTAATTTAATAATTATATATTTTTGAAAATGGTTCAATGTCGACTACTGACTTGTATTACAAAATATATAAAATTGTATTAAAAGTAACCTGCAGAGTCGATAAACTTTTTGACTCACCCTGTATAAAATGTTTTTATACCTTTTTATAAAAAGTCTAACTAAAGTTAATTCAGACCAAATATTAATATTTTCATATTCCCACTGTAAAGTAGAATACACAGCATCAATAATTTTTTTGGTGATTTTTGAATCACCCTGTATCAAATGTTACTTTTTCTACACAAAGCAATATTATTTAATGTTATTAGAATACTATTACAGCAAAAAAATCCTTAATATATTGAGAAAATTACATTTTAATACGTTTTAAAAAATGGCCATTTTTCAACTTCATCACCCTGTATGTTGAAAACTGGCCATAGGATTGAGTTGTGCCCATGGACACTATTGTTCAGGAAGTCGATATCTTCAACATACCAAAAATTCAGGCATATTAACCGGAACCCATTTCTCCATAAGCCGGCCGCCTGGTCCTTTATAGAACTGCTTTTTAAAGAGTATGGAAATGTTATGTCAAAAATAAGGTATTTTTTTATATTTCTTTTTTGTTGATTTTAATTGGACTCTTGGCAACACCGTGCTAATTTGTATTGACATAGCATGACCGATATAATTCTAAATTCTAATGATTGTTTGGAATGTATGGAATGTATGGAATGTTAGGAATGTTAGACGTTAGGAATGATAGGAATGCGTAAAATAAGTGACATAAATGCATGGGCGGATTTTAAGAACATTGATATTAAAGTAGTCAGGATGTACTAAAAATTCTGAAAATCAATAGGGTCCTAAGTTAGAAGCAATTATTAAAGAAAATCAAAACGGCAAGTCAATCAGAACTTTCGTTCTAGAGTTATCGTGTGTATACATACACACAGACGACCAGACGAATTTTTTTTGCCTTTTCGGACTCAGAATGATTGGAAACGTGAAAAAAAGTATAAAAAAATGGGTGTAAGAAAATTTTTTCGTCTGCACGAATGCAATACTGAGGCCCCATAGCACAGTTTAAATAAATATTCTTTAAACTGTGCCCATAGGAAGGGCATCAGTAAAATAGGGAATCTGTAATGGTTATGCTTAAGGTTTAATGAATTCTATTGATGTTAATTAAAAATTGGTGTTATGATGTTGATTATAAAACTAGACAAGTGCAAAACACACATATACTGTTTATGTAAACGTTTCTTATAAATCTAATTTGTTGCACTAGGTTCAGCAAATTCTTTCATCTTTAATTCACCTTTACAAAACCCTAGTGCGGTTGCAACACTCTCACTCAAAGCACAATTAATATCTCAATTTCCCACATATCGCTCTGTACATTATTTACTATATTGTATACTTAGTTGTGGCAATCCTGGATTTCCGTATAGGCCGCGGCCTAGGGACGGCAGCGTCCTAGAGGCAGCAGATTTCAGAGGACGCTCACTCGATTTCAGAGGATAAAAGTCAAACAAGTTTGCTGGTTTTCTCGTTTTTTTATACTAATACATTAAATCCCTATAGAAACTCATTCCTATCGAAAATTATCAATTCTAGCTACCTACTGTTATTGTATCTATTTTATCTATATTACGATGATTTGGTTAAAGAATGTGTGCATTTTGACAGTCACATTTCCTCTAATAAAACTGAGAGTATGCAGTGAAGCCTGGATCAAACTCACTACTCAGTCTCTCAACGTTTTTGAGGAATCATTCTTTGTCTATTGTTTACCCTAACTTGGAGATAGCTCTCCGCGTCACACTTTCCACTCCGGCTACAAATTGTTCTTGGGAAAGGAGTTTTTCCTGTTTAAAATGCGTGAAAAATTATCAAAGGTCTTCATTTTCTTAAGAAATAGTTATTTTCCTAACAAGTGCGGAAAGTGTTACTTTCCCGCACGCGACTGCAGCGGTCAAGTGCGGGAAAGACACTTTACTCATGAGTTAGGAACATTATTTTTTCTACGACCGTATATACAAAAAAGTAGGAAAAATTATTTTTGGAAAATTATTTTATTTCAACATATACAAATCTTTAAATAAAAACAACGAATTATTATGGATATTAATGTTAAATATACAATATGTAGCATTTTGTAAATTATGTAAAATTGCCGGTACAGAGGAATTAGTTGGTGTTAATTGGCTGTTAATAGTCGTAACGCTCGTAGATTGAAAAGATGACGTGGACGGGAGTGACATCGGTTGCAGGTCGCATGAAGGTGAAAATGACGGTGGCAGCAAAGGTTGCAAGTCATTTCTATTTGAAAGAATTTTATTCGAAATGTTTTTCTTCTGTGTTTCGGAGTCCTCCAAATAGCCTTCAGCGATAGTAGTGGACTTCCAGCCACCGAGACGTTTTATATTGGTTATCGCTTCACCTGAGTCTGCTAGAAATGTTGCTGAAGAACGTCTAAAACTGTGTCCTGTATATCGTTCAGGATTAGGTAGACGCAAATATGCAGCAATCTCTGTTGGCATCTTACCAAAGGTGTTTACGCCAACGCACTGAATTGAGCATTTTCCCTTCGTATAATTAATAAAAAAGCGGCGATGCGGAGTGGTAGGTGGTCGTAAACCTGCGTACTTTCTGTACAGCTTCAGAAAGTTTCCATTATTTATTTCTTCACATAAAACAAATGATCTTGAAGAATGATTTTTTGAATCGGAAATTTTCACAACTATCAGATTGCCTTTATCTTGTATATCATCGAGAGTGATATTTACAAGCTCCGCTCTGCAAAGAGCACCAGCTAAAGCAAAAATGGTACTCACTTTAATCATAAGGTATACCTCATCAGGGGCTAACATAAACCTGGATATATCTTCTTTGGTAAAAACCTGCGCCTTCTGTGCTCGAAAACCAAAATTTTTTTGTTTTAGAAATGACGTTAACTTATGGAACTGGCTATATCCAAATTTTGGGTTATTTTTACTAAACTTTTCACCATCGAATAGGCGAGACCATAAAGTATTAGATTTGAAAAACTTACTTAGGTGCGAAAAATACGCCAGAAACACCTCTTCTTTGTAGGTTTTTACCCCTTCCTGTTTACACCATGTGACAAAATGGTCGTATTGTTTTTCATATCTTCCTCGTGATTTGGCAGGTTACACCTCCAAATGTGCTTCATTTGCAGCTTTTAAAATGGCTTCGGGCAGCTCTTCATCCGATGAATCCATTATTTCTTTAATTTATTTTAATTCAGTTGACGCTTCAACAAACAACTTTGACGTTTTTGTAACAATAACACGCCTTGGTTACCATATAGCAACCATATCAAGCCATACATGTCACAGCCTAGTCTGACTTTTAAAAATATACAGAAGGTATATAAAAATATCTCTATTATTCAAGTTTTCCAAAAAATTAAAATTATAACAAAAAGCAAGAAAAAATGTAAATTTTATTAAATGGAATAGTTGGAAAATACTAAATTACCTATTGTAACAATAGTTATAACATCCGAGGTAAAAAAACTATACAATAAGTAAGGCCAAATATTCATAAAGTGCGGGAAAGTGATTTTTTCCCGCACTAGTGCGGGAAAGTGACACTTTCAAAACTAAAATGCGTGCGGGAAAGTGGGTAAAAATACACGGTCGTAGAAAAAAATAATTTCTTTAGCTCCTCTCTACAAAAAGCAGAGAACACCATAAACTATGATGATATTATAGATGATTTTGCTATTAAAAAATCCCGTAAAAAATTGTAATTCTTGTTTCTTTTTTTTGCTCCTTATTAATGACTAATTCATTGTTTATTTAACTTTAGTGCCTTCCTTACTACAAATGGGAAATTATTATTTTAGAAAGGTACATGGGGCGGTGAAAATAAAGTGACCCACACTCATAAAAAATATAAATCCGGCACTGAGTTGTGGAATGTTATTTCAGAATATTTGTTGGGCTGCTACGTTGAGCACAAGCGACAATTGTTTAACTTTTATTATTTATATACTATATATTTAGTTTGCAACAAACTACATGAAAATAAAAAAAAAAACCGTTGATTAAAACCACGATTAGCTTTTTGACGGATTCGTAAACAGAATATGGCGGAAGTGAACCCGTCTTAGACCATGTGACAGCGGCTCCCTACATTCAACCTCCATGAAATCACATCATTAAATTTTGGCGTTGACATTCTGGTTTCGTCAACTGTACGTACACTTAATGTCCTTAATATTTTTTAATCACCTCGTTTTAGTCCCTCTCTACATTGAAACCTTGCCGCATGCCTTTTTTATATCAATATATCCATTTTTCCGTGTGTGTTTTTCTGACAAAATAGGTAATTTAGGAGATGTAAAAAGAAAAGTAACTAGAGAAAGACAATATTTTTAAAAAAGAAAAAAAAGAACCTATCTCGCTCTAAAAAGAACTAAATGATCGCGTCGACTAAATTTAAATTAAATAATCATTTGTTTTGTATTAAATCCTTCGGATGACGCAAAAACAATCGACGATCGTTGACAAGCGAAATTCTCTGACCATCTGCGTTTTTTCACACAAGGAGAAATTTCTTTGCAAATTTCAAGCTCACTCACGGTTAAGAAATTGCATATGTACAGGGAGTATGCAATAAGTTTCTTCTTGTTTTAATTACCGCCAAGTTAATGACAGTATAAAAAAGAGAGTTTTTTACTCTATTCTGCATAGCTGTGTGGAATAGCCTTTTGTTTATTCCACAAGTATAATATTGTAAAATAGAACTTGATTTTGACAAAAATAAAATAAGAATGACAACACATATAATAAAGCAACTTCTTACTAGGTAATTAAAAGGTGAGGTGATCTTAATCTTTGTCTTGCTTTAAAATTAACGTAATTAATTAACTTTACTAAAAGGATGGCAAGTATCTGACACACGTGACAACTAGAATTAAATTTTAGTGGCTCAATTCTCTATAATAATTCATTTTAACGTTGTTAAACAGATCAAAAAATATAAGTATAAAGATATGATTATAAAAATATATATATTTTTAATAAATGCCCGAAGTAAAAAACATTTATGATTATTACAATCTGATCATTAAAATAAATTTAGCAATTATATTCTAACCTAACTTATCTAGGGATGAAAAACCTCATAAACTAAGATTCTACTGACTAGTGTACCTTAAAGTCTAATTATTTAGTTACACTACCGTTAACGTCTAACACTATTCCGCTTTTATCTAACTAACATCACTGAACTAACTTAAAAGGTTTGTTTTTCTTGAGTCTTCTTATTAGATTGACATTGTTGAGGAGCTGGATAACCTCAACGTTCCCATGTTGAAGCAGTCGTTGGCAAATTTTTCTATTGCATTTTCAACAGTCTCCACTTTAAGGTCTCTATGATGATCAGTATTGCGGCAGTACTAGGGTGCATCGACAATGTTCCTTAATACTTTATTCTGGAAACGTTGAATAACTTGGAGCACAGCTCCAAACCTAGATACCATACCTCCATACGGGTTTCAATATATGCCTGTAAGGAAGCAGTTTGTTGCATGTGGATAATTTAAATTTTTTTCCTAGCAACCAATTCTATTTTATACCAAGCTATTCGCATTTCTTTTTAATATGGACTTTTCAGTGAAGTGTAGCATCAAGTGTCATAGCCAGATATTTTGCTGTATTGGCAAAAGTGTCGTTTATACTAAAAGGAATATATTAATTTTGTTTATTGCTGGAGTTGATAAGGACAGATTTGTCTTCCTACAATTTTATTCGCCATAGTTTCGTCCAGGTGTTAATCTGGTCTATAGATTTTTGCAATTTTCTATTAACATCTTCGTGATTTTTTTCCAATAGCAAGGATTGCAGTATCATTAACAAATATTGCGATAGTATTGGGTTTAAGATTAGGAATATCTCTGGTATACAAGTAGAGTAATAGACCTAGTACACTACCTTGGGGCACTCCTGCCTTAATTTTTCTTAGGTCAGGATAAGCTTCTTCCTGTTTAATTAGTATTGACGTGGCAGGAACATGTTCAGTTTTTGAATCAGGCCTCCATGCCATTGTCGAAAGCCTGAGCCATGTCCAAAAGGCGCTGGAGCAAACTTTTTCTTTTAGGGACTTTTCGATGATATCTGTGATTCTATGAACTTGATCGATGGTCGAGTGTTTTTATCTGAAGCCAAACTGGTAGAAGGGTATTAGGTCATTATCTTCTATTATAGGTTTCAAATCTTTTAAGAAGGAATTTTTCATGGATCTGAAAATGGATCTGATCGATGTAACTTCATGGGGTAGTTTACCTGGCTTGAGTGAGTATCATTATAACTTCTGCTACCTTCCAAATCATTGGTACGTACTTTGGTCTAAAAGACGCATTGATAAGATTGGTCATTTTAACAATAGCTTTCTGTAGAAGCATTTTTAAAATTTCCCCAGGTCAAATCTAGGGACTTTTTTCGGATTTATATTTATTTGGATTTCCATATAAACTTCTTTTGGAGAAATAGGTTTAATGACTATATCTTCTTGTGTTAGTTCCATCCAGCCTTAAAGATCTTCACCATTATTGGGTTGGAAGATACTCTCTAAATGTTCTGCAAATCTGTTTGCTTTCTGCAAATTGTTTCGGGTCCTACTTCCATCTCTAATCGTCTAATCGTTTGGTAGCTTTCCAGAGTGAATAATTGGCTACTTTTATCTTTAGTTAATCCACTTAAGTATTCTTCAATCGACTCATTTTTAATGCGTCGTATTTCACGTTTTAGCTGTTGTGTTGCTTTGTTTTATCATTTGCTGCTCTAGACTGTTTCCATTTTCTTCTAATTTTCCCTTTTTCTGAGATAATATTTCTGATTTATGTTGGATAATTATTACTTTGTACTCTGCATTTAATCTCATGAGTGTTTTCCTACACTCCTTGTTGAATACTTTTGACAAAAAGTTCAACTTCTTGGACTAATTGATTCTCATTTTTTAATGGAATTGAGAGGTCAATTAGTTCTTTAGTCTAGGTTGATTATGAAGCTTTTCCAGTCTGTACTTTTGTTGATTAGTTTAGGTAAATTTTCTTTCTTGATTACAGTATCACTCAATGTGAGAAATATGGAAGAATGATCTGAGGTAATGTTCCATGATTCTTCTATGTGCATATAATTTGAGGCGATATTCTTGATTATAAAAAAATCTATGAAATCAGAAATGTTGTTGGAATCTGTGGGCTAGTATATTGGCTTTCCAGTTGACATTGTTTGACATTCGTGTTGATATGATGCTAATAGTTCTTTTCCTTTACTTGTCAAAAAAAAACTATAAAGACACAAAACAAGTGGATATATTATTGTCTAATGTTCACAACAATTTTATTTTGTAACATGTGGTTCAAATTGATATTGACGATATTTTGAGTATGGAGATACACGTAGTGTAGAAATAATTAAATATTTTTAAATTTGGTCTATTAAACATTTTAAAATATATACTCTATATAACATAAATATTATGCACTTTTTAGCTTTATAAGTAAATCCATATTGCCGAAGTCAGAAATGAACTATGTCAATTGGTCAATAATAAGCTCAAAATTTCTACACGGATCAAATTTTTTACTTCTAAATATTCCAATTAATTTCCCAAACATTTTCCTAAAAAAAAACTACTTGTGTTACAAATCGATAAAATGAGCGGTTTAGAAGAAATAAATAATTTTTAAAGACACTATCAATTATTAGCGCATTCGCCATTTTTAATAATATTATGATAATTCATAAAATAGAAATGCAGATAAATTTACTTTTAAGTAAATAAATGGAATTTAGTTTAGAATAAAAACCGTTAATAAATTCATACATGGTTTTTATTAGTAATTAAACAACATACTTTTTATACTGCTAGTATTGTAATTCGCCTTTTTTAATATCTGTAAATATCAAGAAACTTTGAAATATTTGTATTACTGGGATTATTATAATTAATATAAAACCATTAATGGTCGGTTATTCGTTGTAATTGACACTTAGCCTTTTGACTAAAATCCTATGTTTAATATTTATAGGTCTATATTGATACTTTTGGGCAGATTGTGGTAATTTAAGTTACCTAGTCTTAGGTTTAGAAGATAAATCATGGAATGATAATTTTTTTAAATATTTGTTGTCGTTTAAGCTGGTTAAGTTATCTATTCAAGCAACCGAATTTAAGACTGATTTAATGAAAAAACAAATATTTTTGGAATAAGAACAGTCATTCAAAATTTTAACATAAATATCTCTAAATAAATATTTGCCTACAAACTCCATCAGTTTCTATGTGTTTCGTTTTCCTTCAGGTAGATCTATGAAAATTAGACACATTTTTCCTTTTGTCAACCCTTAAATCAGTCAAAAAGTATTTTTATTACTAGTTTCTTATAGTATAGAAATAAGTTTGAAAATCGTTCATTCAACAACTCCAAACTTTGCACCTGTACTACTTCAGCTAATGCTTAATTATCAAAAATAATGAAACAAGTGTTATTTAATTTCTTCTGAAGAATATATTTACAAAGTGTCATCATTATAAATTATTTATTTTTTCTTTATATAAATTTTATCTCCCCACTTTTTTCCCCTTTATAAAAATCCCTCTTTATTGCGCTTGTAGACTCTGCGGATATTGTTAAAGACTCTGTATATGTATATAGATAAAAATTCCCTTGGACACTACAAATTATTTAAGAAAATGCCAATAATATTTAAAGACGGTCCTGTATGTACCGCAGCGATCTATTTGCGATTTAAATTAATTTTCGCGTGCCTGTCATTTGTCATTTACATCTGTAACCGTAACGTGTGGAAGGTGGGTTACCCAACGGCATTTAGGCCTCATTAGACCAATTGTGCATCCTGCTAAGATAATAGGCACATCCTAGGTCGTGGGCCAGCTTTCGGATTTATTGAAGTTGACAACGTCGCCAAGGCTTGCTTCTCTTATATCGACCGGTGTTAGTCGATGCTCGCCGAACAAAAATCTTCTAATAAATTAGAGCACCGGGCAATCGTAGAGGATATGCTCGATGATCTCATAGAGATCGCACCCCCTGCAGTGTGTGGATTCTGACAGACTCATCATATGGAGATGCTTTCGAACTTGGCGATGACCAGTCAGAATGCATGTGACCAGACGCAGATTCTGTCTAGTCATAGTCAAGTATTTGTTTGCTGTAGTGTTGTCAGGTTAACTTAAAAGTTCCCTGGCAACTCTGTATTTTCTTGTTTCATACCATCATTCCTTGAATTTCACAAAGGAATGCTCTTTAATTAGGTCTGTCACTACCGATTTTGTCAGGCCAATAGAAAGGCCAAGTCCAAAAAGTATTTGGTTGACTGTCTTCTTGGCCAGTGAATCAGCAAGACATTTACCTTTCGATGTGACGTGACCTTTGATCCATCTTAAGGTGACCATATTGATGGATACTTTGGCCAAAGCTTTAAGACATTTTAGTACTAATCCTGAGTAAATTCGGGGTCTGTTCAGGATGAGTAGTGCTTGTCTGCTATCTGTATAAACAAACAGGTTCCTTCCAGTGATATTGTGTCTAGTGATTTATTTTGTTGCTATGGAAATCCCCGTGAGCTTTATTTGAACTACACTGGCACTATTTCTCACAGTCTTTTTAATATTTAGGTTAAAGAATCTGGAGTATATTGTACATACTGAGCCTTGTTTTGTTTTAGAACCGTCGGTGTAGATATGAATAGTACATACCACTTCCAGCTCTTCTATTTGTTCTGTTATAACTTCCTATTACTAATTGAAGATATATCTCAGTAATATGGAGTCCATATTCGTTCGAAGCAGTGGGAGTGCCTTCTGCCAAAAGCGACGTCTCGCCTCACCAGTTCTTACATCAGGTTCTATTCTAACCGAGCGGAGGCGTGTCATTTGTCACCTATAAGTAGGTTAATTGTTTATTTACATTTTTAGTGTTGTGGCGGGCTTTCGTATTTTTTTTTTCAACTGGGTTTGGATAATATCATTATAATAGTGTCTTTGAGTTTCATTTAGAATTTATATAAGTTTAGTTTCTGTGCTTTCATCATAAATATAATATTTTTGGAGTTACGCTTAGAAAATAATGAAAACTTCCGTTTTGATTTTGACATGCAATCTTTAACACAAAACAGATTGCAATTTACTGGAGGTTTTTTGCCAATTTACAATTTTCCTGCAGAGGGCGTACCGCCTAGCTTGAATCGCGGATCGACACCCATTTGCTCATCAATGTGTTAAATCAATAAGTTATATGATATATAAAGTGACGCATAGACGGAGGTAGAACTTATTTATTGCCAAACAGGAATGTGATTTTATTCTGCAATGAGTCTAGCATGTTGTTACTGCCCTTAACATTTCACATGTATTAGAACAAATTATTCGATTAATAAAATAATATGGGTAATATTTTACAAATTATTCTCATTTGACTTTTGACATTTTTAAGAATTTGAGTTACTTTAAAAATAAATAATGTCAAAAATAGTGAAAAATAAATAATTTTTATTACAGTGATACACTGTTGTGTTATTAAAAATTATCTGTCTTTAAAACTAAAAATTATAGTATGTAAACTAGTATTAATATAAAGTAATTTATTTTTAAAGAATTTTCCTAAAAGTGGTAATGTTTCTACTTTCCTATTTAATAAATTATCTTTCTCTTTTAAATTTTATCTTATTAACAAATTTCACCCCTAGAAAACTAGGAAGATAAAAATTTTTATATATTTTTTTGAACTGACGCAACAAAATAAATGCAAGTCTCAAAATTCTTGGCAAAAAATAGATTCACGAAATTTTCTACCAGTAAGCCGGTGGTTAGAGGGGGTAACTTTTCGTTACACCCTGTATAGAAAGTAGTATAGAGGCGACCTTACAAGGTCCACAGTTCGAAACTGCTTTCCAATTCGCATTTGGTTTCAGTTCTATAAAAGAATAAAGATCAAGTATATCATATATGGACAGAATCACTGTAAATGGAAAAGCCAGATAGCTGGCTGTGCTCTGTAAACAGTCGACTTCGGGCTATCGCATACTGCGACGAAGATGTCTTGTGGAATTCCAATTTTTTAAATCGGACTCGTTGTCATACTCACAATAACACAATGGGTACTGTTATAATTCGGTTGAAAGCAAACTACGAAAATCTGCATGTTTTTTGTATGTATTAAAATAGTTATTTTTGATGTTAGATTGTAAAATATCATTTTTGCATTTGAGAATGAGTTTTTTGTAACAGTAAGCAAATATTCTAGAATGTAAAAGAATTTCTCAATCGAGTATCAAAAGCATTTTTTCGTAAATGTTACCCACAGTTTAAAAATTAGGTACTAAAAAAATGTGGAGAGAAAATTTTGTCATATACAATTATTTTGACATGTATGTCATCTATAATTTGCTGTACATATTTTAACACAAAATATTCTTTGGCGCGTTAGTAACGATAGCAACGCAACATACGAACTCGTGTTTTTTTTTTAATCTTGAGATGGTAATGAAAATCTTTTAGTAAAGTGCCTGAAGCAGCGAAAAGTGCCATTTTATTTTTTACAAAGTAGGCATAAGAAATGTATTTAAAATGATCGGTTATTATTTTTTGGTAACTTAATTGGACCCAGTACTACAAATAAATTAGTCACAGAAGACCTTCAAATAAACATAGGTACAGTACCTAGATTCAAATCAAAAATATTAAAGAAAATACTTTTAGAATAAATAGCGGCTTTGTAGAAACATCTTACTATTAATGTTATTTGACTTTTTGGAGGTAATTATTTTTGTTTTTTATTTTTTGAATAGCTTCTAAGATGTAATTAGGTTCTCTCAATGATATTCCCCGATTATGCCTTTATTCTACTAATTCTGGCAACATACAGTTTATATAAAACTTTTTTAATTTCTCCTCCAAATTTTTACACCAGAAATCGTCTCTTTTTATTATATATTCCACTTTAAGTGGATAATTGTGACCTTTCCATACACCAAAAATACATCCTTTTCGTCCTGTAATATGTAATTGGCCTTGTATTTGATAATACCATTGATGGTGGATATTAATGTCAAAATTATTGGTGTCTTTATTAAAAATCCAAAAAAATATTATTCAATTTAATCGCCTCTTCTACCTGCATTTGACATACAGCGTATGGACATTTTATTTCAACCACTAATTCATCTCTTACAATGCCGTCTGGACATTTTATTTCAACCACTAATTCATCTCTTACAATGCCGTCTGGAGTAGCACCTACAAATTTAAAAATTATTATTTTGATTTAAAATTAACTAATTTGCAATATGTTATAGTTGAGATGTGAGTAAAAATGTGAACTGATCGTTACGTACCTAAATATGGATATTTTTGTCAATAAAAATTACACAATCTCTAATCACTATATTTTCCTGCTCTTGAAGCTGCAAAAGTGCCGTTTTTTCATACTTTTTGCCATGAGAAATAGGAGCAGCATTGACTGGTGGTTGGTAAATAATGCTTTTGACTAAAGGCTCACATAAAGTAGTAATTCGTCTAGTACACACTGCTTTAAAGTGTGAGGCCGTAATCATTTTTTTACGAATTTCAAGCCAAACCCTGCTATCCGCCTGTGACATAGTTTGTTCCTGAATTACATTTCTTTTAACGTCAGATGAAAGGAATTCGTTTAAAAATTGAAATTTTTTTACTTCATAAATATCTTGATCTAAATCCTTTTGGTACAATTTTCTCCATAATCTAAATCAGTTTTATTGGTTTTTGCAGAATAACTTTTTTTTAATTTGCGATTAGATTTTGATTTTATTGCCAATTGTCGCTTTTTTTTTTCAATTCAGTTACTAACATGGATTGGTTAGTACGGTTTAAAGTTTTTTTCAATTCTGAATTCCCCGATTTCGAATTATATGATACAACTGCTGCAAAACATCTACTTTGGTAAGAGCGCCCTCTGGAATAATTGATTCTTTTGCCACCTACAAACTTAGCGACTGTCGCATGAAATTGTTCCACAATATTACTATCAACATCATATAATAGACTTCTACTGTGATCTGACAAAGCATGTATAATTTGTAGAAGTTTTGTAAAAAAATTAGGTTTAGATCTGAAATTGGTTATTTCGTTTTTGGTTTCATCTGTATGCTTCTGACAAAAATCTTCATTCTGATTTGTGCCAGTGTTCCTGCACCCCTTACGATTACAAGAAGTAAATTTTGGGCAATGACTAGATTTTCTGTTAAGGCAGACTGAGTTTGAAGTCTAGGGAGTCCAATCTCTAATAAATATCGCAGTTTTTATGATCACCAAAAACGTGAAAACTTGCATTGTCTATGTATTTGTTTAAAAGCAAAACGTTATTAATAGTGCTAAGACTATTTTCTTTTCTATAAAAAACTGCCTTCGTAACAGATGTTCTTAAACGAAGAATGTTTTGACTAATGTTCTTAGTTTTATTGGAAAATTCACAAATAATTTTCTCTTTTAGGCTCAAAATTTTACTAAATACGTTCAAATCTTCAATTCACCGGTATAACTAAATAAATCGCCGATCCATTTCCTATGATAGGGGAAATGCCGACAAATTAGTTCTCATGAACGGAACAATAACTCTTAAAATAGGATAAATCGAACGTTTTAATTTTCGGTGATTGAGCGTATACATTCAGTCAAAAGGAGTGGCCAAATTTCAACATTGACCGAATATGTATACAGGGTGTAAAATTAAATATTTTTTAAAAATTCCTACAACTAGTCAAATAGAAATTAACATCTGAAATTCATCACAGGTGTTCACCTTTTTATGAGTGAGGACTGGGTGAATAGGTTTTAAAAATACCTTATTTTTAATACGATTTCAAACGATTTGCTTATCTGTATTTTAATTATAGTAAAATAAGACTATGAAAATCGTATTAAAAATAAAGTGTTGTTTTCAAAATCCATACACCCAGCCTTCACTAATAAAACGGTGAACACTTCTGCTGAATTTCAATCTTAATTTCTATTTGACTAGTTGTAGGAGTTTTTTTTTAAAAAAAATTAATTTTACTTTCGTATGTTTGGCTAATGTTGAAATTTGGTGAGATACTTTTTGACTTAATGTATACGATCAATAACTGAAAATTAAAACGTTTGATTTATCATATATTAAGCCTTTCTGGTTTTTTCGTGAATAAGGTACTATGTTCCTCTCAAGATAGAAAAATACTTTCTATAAGATACCCCTCCATATGCTCCGACTATGCCCAAAATCTAATCACCTAACCGCAGGATAGATTAAATTTTTAGTTCAAAATTTGGTATTTTTGTTTTTTTTTTGTTTTTGAGATACACAGACAGACATATATCATTGCAAAAATGTGTCAAAACGGATTTAAGGAAAAATTTGTTATTTGTAGAAGGCAATGTGAAAAAATGTGGAAAAAGTGAAATATGTTAAAAAATTTGAAAAAAAAATTAAAAAATATAAAAAATGTGAGAAAATTTGAAAAATGTGAAAAAATGTGAAAAAAATGGTAAAAAATGTGAAAAAATGTGAAAAAATGTGAAATGTGAAAAAATGTGAAAAAATAAATGTGAAAAACTGTAAAAAAATGTAAAAAAATGTGAAAAAATGTGAAAAACTGTAAAAAAATGTAAAAAAATGTAAAAAAATGTAAAAAAATGTAAAAAAATGTAAAAAATTGTAAAAAAATATGTGAAAAATGTGAAAAAAAGTGAAAAAAGGAAAAAATATTGTTTTATCATTTATATCAATTTTTGGACTACAAAATATTTTTTCATACGATCACTTAGGAAAGGAACACCTATCGCACTTCATTTTCCACCCGTGTGTAAATATGAATCTACTCTCCGCATCAGTTGTCAAATAAGTCAGATGCATCATTCCTATTTTGATTAATAATATCCATATTAATAGTAAAATCGATTTGATGATTAAATTGTTAACGTTGATTTTTATACCTAGATCCTAGATATTTATTTTTAACAAATTGTTAAAATAATTTTAAAGTGACATTATTTTTGTTTTTTTTTTATACATATTTGATAGATAATTCATGTGACATGAGCTGATGGCTGATGGCTCAGTTCATAAGAGCGTTCAACCTATCAACTTTGCATGTTGAGACCATCTTGCGATGCTGGTACAATTTCCAATAGAGGCATTTTTTATATTTTTATTTTGGAAAAATATGAAAATAGAAAAAATACGACTATTGTTGTTTATTTATTTTAAAACCATTTTATTTATCATAATATAATCCCTACAGTTAATCTTTATGCCATTTATTTTGTACTAATTTGATTACTGTAATTGTAAGTAGATAAGTAGACAATAATCATTTTTAATAATAAAAAAATCTTGTTAACGTTTATTCGTTTTATTATTTGTTGCATTAAAAAAAAAAAACTAATAAAAATCATTATTGTATTCTAATATTTTTTTGGACCTCATGTTATTTTGCCGTTTTTATCCTATGAAAGCGTAAATGGAATTATAATGTTTTTAATTTCGACAAAACACTATTCGTAAAACATTTTAAAAATTATTCAATAAGGCGTATAAATAACAGATCTAAATCCTGCTATTCTTAATTGAACCTTTATAGCCAGATTTCCACGTCCTACATTTTTTGACTCGGCTTATACCTCGTGCGACAATATTTCCCAATAGTGTGAAAATGCCACTTATTTCCATACTGGTTATAAACTATTTTCTTGGCAAAACAGTTTTTGTTAATTATTTCTTAACAATTTAATGTAAAATAATGAGAACTCTGTAGAAGATTATGTTAATATTAGTAAAATCCGAAGAAAGTCATGAAGTAACTTTATAGATTGGCGATGAAAAAGTCGTAAGAAAAGTATAGTACGAAATACGAGTTGTACGCCTATTACTTAATAATAATAATAATAATAATAATAATAATAATAATAATAATAATAATAATAATAATAATAATAATAATAATAATAATAATAATAATAATAATAATAATAATAATAATAATAATAATAATAATAATAATAATAATAATAATAATAATAATAATAATAATAATAATAATAATAATAATAATAATAATAATAATAATAATAATAATAATAATAATAATAATAATAATAATAATAATAATAATAATAATAATAATAATAATAATAATAATAATAATAATAATAATAATAATAATAATAATAATAATAATAATAATAATAATAATAATAATAATAATAATAATAATAATAATAATAATAATAATAATAATAATAATAATAATAATAATAATAATAATAATAATAATAATAATAATAATAATAATAATAATAATAATAATAATAATAATAATAATAATAATAATAATAATAATAATAATAATAATAATAATAATAATAATAATAATAATAATAATAATAATAATAATAATAATAATAATAATAATAATAATAATAATAATAATAATAATAATAATAATAATAATAATAATAATAATAATAATAATAATAACACTTTAATAATTTTTGTAGATTGAATTTATTTAGTTACTACCTTCTATTTCTATGCACAGACTAAAGTAGGTCATTACTTTTTATTGAACGGATATAATTTTATATCCTTTCTAGTACGGACATTGTACAGGTATAAAATCCACCAATTACAGTCCATATTTGGTGATCGGGCTACTATTAGTTTTATAATTTTTTAAATAAAGAAAAATTATTCTGTCAAACTAATTTTTTAGTTATGGAGATTAAATATAATTAAAAATAAATTTATCTAAAACCAATCTAATTATCTGTATTAAAAAGAAAAATATTCGTCGTCTTAAAAAAATTTGAGTACTGACTTCCCATGCAAAAGGCCACTAAGGCCAGAGTTCACTTCCAGGGTAAAAACAAATAAAAATGTTTTTTCAAGTTTATTTTATTTTATAAATTAGTAAAAGTAATTTTTTAGATAGATATTTTCTCTTAATAACCTCTAAATAAATTTTTTAAAGTTTGTAGATTTTCGTTAGTGGGTCGTAGAAAAAATATACTGTTTAACTCGAGTGAATTGTCCGTATGCCATCATATTCACTCTTGTGTTATAAACTACTATTTAGTTTTTTCTATATTTGCCAAATTATCTTGAAGTAACCTTCCTTCTTCTAACAATTCTATAAAATGCTACCTCCACAATATTATACAGGATGTCCCATTAGTGCGTAATTGTTCAATATTTCAATTTGTGTTACACATGCTAACAAATTTCAAATAAAAGTTAAATGGATTTATAAAATAAGTAATTTAAAAATATTTTTAGACATGCAGTTTTGCCTGGAAAATAAAAACGTATATTTTTTAAATTAAACATCCTATGTTTTATTTTAGTTTTAGAATGATTCTAGAAGTTTTTTAAAAATATTGCAGAGGTGCCAAGCAATTATTTTTTTATTAAATTAAAGAATGATGCAGACCCCAAATTAAATTATCATAATTTAGATAGGTTTACATTGATTTCATAATTATTTAATGTACGAACGTATAAGATAAGCTAACATATAGTGGTGATTAAACCGATTTATTTTATATAGAGTGTTTTGAAACATGGCTTAAATATGACTAATTTTAAGTTCAATTTACTAAATTTTTTCAAGTGCAACACCCAATATATTATTTTAGTTTGAAACTCCTTATAAATTTGCCTATCCATTAATACCAACGTGTTAACCAGTAACGCATATACAGGGTATTCCATCAGTGCGTAATTGATCGATAGCTATTTATTATTGGAAATACGAACAGTTGTATGACCATATTTAATAATTATTCTTAAACATAAGGTGCTGACCAAACCTATACAAACCTATACTTTTAGCATTTTATACTACCAATTAATTAATACAGGATATTCCATTTAAAAAAATTGAAAAAATCGTTACCTCGTGTTTTGATACACCCTATATACAAATGAATAAAGTCAATTAAAATTGTTTGACGATGTAAAAACAATCAAATATGTATAACTACTTGTAGGGTGTTTTGCTTTAAAAAATTATAGCTTTGGTCAGCACCTAGTTTATGGAATACCCTTTATATTTAAGAACAATTGTGAAATATGGTCAAACAACTTCTATATTAAAAATTTCTTCGTATTTCCAATAATAAAACAGCTATTGATCAGTTACGCACTGATGGGGCACCCTGTTTATGTGTTAATGGCTAACATGTTGGTATCGTTAGATAGGCAAATCTATAAGGAATTTTATGCTAAAATAATATACAGGGTGTCGCATTTGAAAAAATTGATTAAATTGAACTTAAAATTAGCTATATATAAGACGTGTTTCAAAACACTCTGTGTAAAATAAATCAGTTCTATCACCATTATTTGTTAGCTTAGTATCTTATAAATTTGTATATTAAACAATTTTGAAATCAATGTAAACCTACCTAAATTATGATAATTTAATTTGGAGTATGCAATATTTAAAAAAAAAATCTAGGGTTGAATACAGTGTAACCAAACCATTCTAAAACTGAAATTAAAAACAATGTGTTCAATTTAAAAAAATATACATTTTTATTTATCAGGCAAAACTGCAACACCCTGTATGTTCAAAAATATTTTATAAATCCATTTAACTTTTATTTAAAACTTGTTTGCGTGACTATAACACAAGTTGAAATAATAAACACTAATGGGACACCCTATATACTCTTTATTGAAGCTGAAATACCCTTCGAGAAAATGAGCGCGCGCGTCTCTGAAAAGTGCAATGGTTTCCATCACATTTCGTTACGCAAACCCCACCCGCCCGAATATAAACTGAACAATTATCACTATAGTTGATACCTATAAATAATCCTGGAATTATCTAGTGTAACATCGGTTAACTGGGATTAATAGATGAAAATCCGAAAACAAATGAAGTTTACGCGCTCCCACGCGTCCGCGTTATTGAAATATTTAACGCAAGCGAAATTAGAATTTTTCACATTTTTTCCGGATAATTAATTCGTTGTTTATTATACCTTTAGTTCTTGTATTCGTCCAACAGTTTTTAAACTATCTCAGCTGGATATTTGATTGCTACAGCCTTTATTAGGATCAACATTGATAAACACTTTATTATTCTAATAGTTTTTCTTCTTCCTCTTCTTTTCCTTCATGAAACTAAGGGTTCACAAAAATCTAATACAAAGCGCAATCAAAAAAACCTAGATTATACTAATTTATAAATTGAGTGGATTCCTTTATATAGTAACGTATGTTCAGGAATATGCACCATATATTTAAAAAACGATTAAACTTCTGATTACAAAAAACACGTGTGTAAAAAAAATCTAAAACTTTAACCAAACATAAATAATAGATATCTGATGGATTGGTATATTAAATGAATCATAAAACTCTTTATATCGTGTGCACCGAAAGAACCATGATAATTAAAAAAAAAACCTATCCTGCGTATCGTAATATGACTTAAAACTAATAAAACAATCTAAATATTCTTATTACAAAAATCAAATAGAGCAACACAGCATCAATTTGGGACAGTAATGTCAAGTTATTTCAAAAATAAGCAGTATTGAGAAAAATTGTAAAATTTCTGAGACACTTACTAAAACTGGAAAAGTTATTAATAATTAAATAGGAATGGCCAATGTATTCAATGATTTATTTTCATCTATTGGTAAAAAATTAGCATCGAATATCTCTAGTATTGCAAATTCAAATCAATACGCCCATACACCACAATACAGCTTGTATCTGTTTCATGTAACAAATAAACAATAATGTTCTTGGAATTGACCAAATCGGATCCGGAACCCTAAAGATACAGTAGATAACATTGCCGAACTAATATGTCCTAAAAAAGTAATAATTTTGGGGTATTTATGTCAAATAAACGCACTTGTTAAGTAATGTTGAGAAATATTAAGTTTTAACTAATTACTTGGTAATTTAGTGCTTTTAGCACGTTTATCTCCTGATTCACATCTTTTGATACCATGAACCCTATTGAGGTGGTCCATTAGATTGGAGGTATTGCCTGAAGTTTTATAAACTTTTTGGCATTTTATACAAGTAGCCATAGGTCTACCAATCTCATATCTTGTGAAATAGGTCCAAATATACGACTGTTGTCGTTTTACCATCTTATATTTATAATAAATTTCTATGAACAGAAAAATAAAGACTATGGAGGAAGAATAAACCATGGATAAACACATCAAAAATTCAAAATCAACCGTTCGAACTATAAATTTTATAGGTTATATTTTTCTTCTTTTTCCATCATATCTCGAACTTCGATAGCATAATGATAGTTAAAGTTACTATCGGTATTATCGAAATAAGAACAAATTCTTAATAATTAATAGGATATCCATTATTAGATATAACTTTTTGGCAACGGCGCGGCATTGATGAAATTAAGTTTTGGATAGTAATATCCGGCATATTAATCCAAACTTCATTAATTTTATCAATTAAGGACTGTTTATTTGGGAATCTTGTAGTCCGAATACGACGTTCAACCTCTTCCCAAAGGTTCTCAATGGGGTTGAGGTCTGGTGATTGGGCCGGCCACCTAAGAACCTGGACATTGTTCTCCTGAAACCATTCCTGAACAAGGCGAGACGAATGTTTCGGATCGTTGTCTTGTTGGAATATAAATTGCAAAGGCATCTCCCGCTGAGCATAGGGAAACATAACGTTTTGGAGTATGTCTCTGTAGACGAAGCGATCCATAATTCCGTCTATAAAATGTAGTGGGCCTACTCTGCTCCACGAAAAACAACCCCATACAAATACACTACCTTGTCCGTGCTTTATTGTTGGCGTAACATACTTTGGGTGAAATCTCATATTAACCGGACGCCTGACACGCTTCATTCCATCAGAATTAAAAATTTTATAACGACTTTCGTCGCTAAACAATACTTTTCCCCAATCTTGCCCTGTCCAGTTCAAATGTTGTTGCGCAAATTCAAGTCTGGCACGGCGATTTCTTTCAGAAACCAACGGTTTCTTGGCAGGACGTCTGCTATAAAGTTTCGCCTCAACTAATCGTCGTTGAACAGTCCTCGCACTGACTTCCAGTTCGGGAATTTCAGCAATTATCCTTGGTCCTGACAACCACGGATCTCTTTGAGAAATTCTTTTGATTCTCCTATCCATCCAAAATGTAGTTTTCCTGGGCCTTCCTGATTTCGGCATTTTTTATACATGTCCTCTTTCATTATAACGTGAAATTATTTTTGAGACACTATATTTGGGCAAGTCGAACTGTTTGGAAATCGCAATCTTACTCTTCCCTTCTAAAAAGGCGTTTACGACCATTTCTTGTACCTCCGTACAGATTCGTTTTCCTTTTGGCATATTTAATTCTATAAATATTAGAGCTGTTAAGCTTAATTGAATTGAAAAACGTCATTTTAGAACTTTACCTGTATCATAAACCCTTTTCCTGTAAACCAAATCAAAGAGTTGCTATACTTTTGTCGCGATAATAAAAGGTCTAGTTGAAATAAATTATTACATACTAACTTATTTGACATTTGCAAACAATCCCATGTCACATATGACTGCAGCCTACTATGACCACTTAAATTAAATTATTTTCCATGGTTGCTCATTTTATTTTAAATAATTAAATATTTTATTTTACTATAAAAGTTGCTTCACTTTTGTCCAATAGTGTATGTCTAATCAAATCTATATTTACAAAAAAAATATTTTTCAAACAAAATTTATAGAATTATTGTTTGCAATATGATTTAATCCGACTCATAAATAGCATATGATAAGATAAACAATAATTTATTACAAAGTTATTTGTTTCCACTTTAAATTATTGTTTTTTTTTATTAAATTTTTTTTGAAATTTTAAAGTTAGGGTATTTTAATTAAATCTAAGAATAAATGTTTGTTACAATTGTTCCTTATTAATATTTTGTTTTGCATAAAATGAATAAAAAAAACATTATTTAATAAATTATAAATGTTCATACTCGGCCAGTAGTGGCTCTAATGGGCTTGTCTTTTGTGTTCATATTTGTGTAAATATTATATTTTTTGATTAATGTGTGCACTTTTTTGCAAAATAAACATATTGATATTAAAACGTCCACTATATAAATTTTCCAAAAAAATATCAAACTCTCAAAAGGGGTGGTTCGGTTTCTATTCTATTTTCCTCTATTGTCCTTATTATAACCGATATCTTATTTATTTTCTCTTTCATACAATATGTTCAACTTTTACACTTGACAACGACCTATCTAATTCTATTTTAATTCCATTTTGTTAATTTTTTGTTCTCAATTTCCTTTTTTTTTAATTAGCTGCAAAATTCCAAATGTCTGTCCCCATCTAAATTGTACTAGGTACTTTTTTTCGTCTTTATCCTAACCCTTTTTGTCAACCTCCGATTTTTATTTATTTTTTCTTATTCTTGTCTATATATTCTCATATTCCTTCAAACTGCTTTTGAGCCTGTCTAACTATTCTACTTTTACTTTTATTTTTAATTTCCCTTTTCATTTTCCTTTCATGCTGCTGTCTGTTTTAAATTTATTATAATTTTACTTTTATTAATCTTTCACAATCGCTTTACATTAAATATCTTCTTTCTAATTTTATATTATTTTTTCTCCTTTATCTTTTTTCTATTTTTCTTTTGTTTTCTCTTTTCTTTAATTTTTATATCTCAATTTCTTTTTCAATGCAATGTTTCTTTTTTTACTAGTTTTAATTTATTTTTCTTTAATTTCTATTTTTACCCTTTATAATTCAACATTTATTTCTTCAATTTTATTTAAATTTACATTATTTTCATTGTTTCTTCACTATTTATTTTCTTAATTATTTCTTTTTTATCCTGTTTCCTACTTTCCTCCATCTTTCTATAGCTCTATTCAATTAGATTTCTAAATAAATCAATAATTTCCTTTTTTTTTCTGTTCTCTATTTTCTTCAAATTTATCTATTTGATGATCAATTTTCGTACTGTGTCCATCATATCCATCGTCTTCAATTCTTCTTTATCTTCCTTTTAATTTTTTTCTCTTACTATATTCATCGATTTTCTTCAATAATTATTCGTTATCTAGTTGCCTCTCTTTCCTCGTGTCTTCTTTAACTTTTTGTCATGCTTTCCTCATTTCTAGCAGCATCTTTAGAATTGTACCACCTCTCTCTTTCTGTTTTTCGTATGCGAAGTTTTATTTTCTTCCATTTTTGTCTCTTTCTCCTGTTGTTTTTCCTTAGTAACTGTATCTTCTAAAGTTTGTGTTCCACATCCCATTGTCCTACTTGTTCTACATTCTCATAATCACTCACTTTCTTGTTCTTTCATCAAACCAACCTTCTTTCTTTCTCGCAGGTTCATTTAATATACCACTTTCAACATTTCCCAACTTTTACTTTCATTTTCCACATACACAATTTTTTTAATTTAATATGTGTGTTTTCCCCAATTTTTAATTTCTCAGACTATTTTAAATTTTCTAGCCCTTTTTTAATTAATTTTTAATACTTATTCAACACTACACTTAACACTCTACAGACATCAAATACATACAAATCTTACAACTACTTCTAATTGTCTAATTTACCTTACATGCACTACTAAAATGATTATTTTAAATTAAAGAAATTAGAAGCAATCTAAACAAATTTTCTTTGCAAATCCCAGAATTTCAAAATTACAAAAAATTCGATCTTCGTCTTATAATCTTTGCCTCACGTTGGGCGCCACGTAAAAACACGAGCTACATCAGTTTTCAAAAAAAAAAATACCGAGGTTCTTAAAAGGGGTGGTTCGGTTCTAAAAATTTACAAATGATAAATACCAATTTTAAAAAAGTAAAAAGTATCTCTCTCTTATTACTCTTCTGCTCACTCTGTCTCCACTTGTATCTGCTTGCCTCTGCTTGTCTCTGCTTGTCTCTGCTTGTCTCTGCTTGTCTCTGCTTGTCTCTAATTGTCTCTACTTGTCTCTGCTTGTCTCTGCTTGTCTCTGCTTGTTTCTGCTTTTCTCTGCTTGTCTCTACTTGTCTCTGCCTTCTCCGCCGCCTCTGCCGATCTGCTTGTATGTATAATAACTATCGTATAAGCAGATGAATGCTAATAAAGTTGATACGCCTATGAACTTATACATAGTCAAACGGCAAGCACTGTTGCAATACAATACATATACGTTAATTTATTATCCTATCTTAATAATAATAATAATAATGGTAACTTAAATAGTATACGTATATTGCTATTATTATGGTAGCCATAGGAGAAATTTGCTTTTCGGCCGCATTTTCAGTCACATCTGCACTTTTTCGTATAAAATCCAACGTTTCAAAAGTAATCGATAGCCCAGGAAAGTTTTCACGAAAAGTTTAACATGCACTAACGCTGAAAATTTACAATCTTTTTTCTGATTTACTACTTACCTGATTTCGAGTATTAGTCTATTCACAAATCAGTCAGTCGTGCCATAAAGACAGTCTGGATTTTGAGCCAAAAAAATGAGTCAACGTGTCACCGTGATCTAAATTAAGTGCCGTCCATATGTTTTAGTGAAAAAAATAAATTAAAAAAACGTCCAGTCGATCGGGTCGTATTTTTTCGTTGCGAGATATATTGAGTGTTGCGATTTTTATGACTTTTCTTTTTGTATAAGTTATCGTCCCCGTTACACAGAGCTATGATTAAAAATTTATAGAGAAGCGACTAGTATAATATAGTTAGAACGTTAAGGAATGCAGGGAAATTTTTGTACGTGTATAATCTACCTAGGTAAGTGTTAAAAATACTCTTTTCACTCAGACGTGCCGGTATTGGGCCACGGAAAATCCACATTATATCCCAGAGATAGGTTTATTTATTTTAAACAGTTTATTCATTTTAATATATTTTATACTAATTTATTTGTATTTATTACCCCTAATGTATACAGGGTGGCGCATCCTATACGCGTCGGCCTTTGTAGGGAAAACGACTTTAAATTTGATTTTTTTTCTTAATAGTGATATAAAAATAATTTGGATTATACAGGGTGACCCAAAAATAGGAGTTATGTTTTAAATGGAACACCCTATATTTGATGGTGTGTTTTGATTCCCCGGCAAAAATAAAGTAAAGTTTCTGTAATGTTTCCTATACCTATCTCTTTTCGTTTCTAAAACATTTATAGGATTCTTAATTTATAAGCTTGAACAACATAACCTAGTATGTCGCGGTTATTTAAAACACATCAACAGTCACCTGCGATATGCTTAGCCAAGATATTAGACTATCGAATAAATCTCACATTTTTCCATTATATCATAGTTATTTAGTCTTATTGAATTCAACTTACATATATGGAGTTGAATAATATTCCTATTTTAAATGGCACACCCTGTATTTAATAACATAAACTGATAGACTTTTAAATTATCTTTCATTCCATATAAGATTTCCCTATACCTAAATTCGATGAATCTTTAGTAAATAGCTGTTTTTTATTTTTATCATATTATTTTTAATCATAGTAACCATAGAGCAAATATCATTCAAAATATGGTATTGAACGAAATAAACATTTTTATCACTTTTCAATGTTAAATAGTTTCAATGTAAGCCAAAACTATAATTTTTTTAATAAAAAAAAACATTTAATGTCAAGAAAATTTGAATTATTTGAAAACTTCACACAAATGAAAAAGAGTAAGAAACAAATTGAAAACAAAACAAAAAATTAATTATAAAAAATGTTCAAAGTGACGCTCATCTTGTTCTAAACACAACTGAACTCGTTTTTCGAAGGATCGTTTCACTTTGAGAAGAATTTCTTCAGTTACTGTCTGAAAGGC
Source organism: Psylliodes chrysocephalus (assembly GCA_927349885.1). Taxonomy (NCBI): domain Eukaryota; kingdom Metazoa; phylum Arthropoda; class Insecta; order Coleoptera; family Chrysomelidae; genus Psylliodes; species Psylliodes chrysocephalus. The sequence continues at coordinate 17,927,019 of OV651814.1, read as the reverse complement.
AGCTCTTATTCTAGCTTTTATATCTTCCGGAGTAGTTGATGGGGTGTTATAAACTATACTTTGTATGTGTCCACATAAAAAAAAATCCAACGACGTCAAGTCTGGAGATAATTATGTGGACCACCTCTTCCGATCCATTTATTAACAAAACGCCGGTTTAAGTATCGCCGTACTCGAAGCTAAAGATGTCCAAACTCGCATTTGACATTTAAATTCAATGGTCACTTTGACGGGTAAGAGAATTTACAAAAATTAGCTATGTTAAACATAAAAACAGATATTCACTAAAATAAAATCTTATATGGAATAAAAGATAATTTAAATGTCTATCAGTTTAAGTTATTAAATACAGGGTGTACCATTTAAAATAAAAACATTATTTAACTCCATATGCAAGTCGAATTCAATTAGACTAAATGAACACCCTGTATGATGTAATGGACAAATTTGCATTTTATTCGATAGTCTAATATCTTAGCTACGCATATAGCAGGTGACTGTTGATGTGTTTTAAATAATCGCGACATACTAGATTATGTTGTTCATGCTTACAAATTAGAAATCATTTAAATGTTTCAAAAACGAAAAAAGATAGGTATAGGAAACATTAAGAAACTTTACTTGATTTTTTCCGGGGAATCAAAAGACGCCATCAAATATAGGGTGTTCCCTTTAAAAAAACATAACTTCGATATAAATTCCTATTTTTGGGTCACCCTGTATAATCCAAATTATTTTTAATTTGTAGTGTTAATGGCCCTGTATATCCCTATTAAGAAAGAAAATTCAAATTTTAAGTCGTTTTCCCTACAGAGACTGACGCGTATAGGATGCGCCACCCTGTATATCACATTTACTAAAATACTATCGGATCGGTAGCGTAGGTGTCTAACGCGCTCGCAATCTGCGAGAAATTTTGTTGTAAGAGACACACTGGCTTCGAATTCTACAGATGACCATGTGAATTTATTTGCATAGTTCTTTATATGATTTGATGGATGCCGTATTAACAGAAATTTAATTTCTGTTAGATATGACATCCATGCGTTACCATTTCAATGATGGTGAGTGGGGTTTTCCAGGTTTTCCTCACCTGTAAGTCAAATGACACCATCAATCATCTTTAAGTTATGGCGAATATTAATAATAATAGCCGTCCCTTCCCTGGTAAAAATTCACTAAATATCTATCGATAAAATCGTTCTATTTATATAAAAAGTGGTGTACTAGCCCTTTCGGGAAACTTCTAGCCGTTCCCCGATGCCTTTCATTTAATAGTCGGCACGTTTGCATCAGACTTTTCCAGTAACTTCTGGCATTCTCGAATGTCTGGTAGTAAGTAGACTGAACGACGCCTACCTACGATCGCCATAAAGCAGGCCAAAAAAATTATCACACATACCGGTTTTTATTGTATTTTTTATATTGAATTTTAAAATATTCACAGAACAATTTTATAACACAGGGCTTACAGTTTTGGAAATGTTTAATTATGACATATTTAACAAATTGAAAAAAAAAATATTAAGTTATACAATTTTTGCATGTATCAATACTTTGGTCCATTGAAAATTTAATGTGCTATTTGTAATTAATTTGTGGGTAAAACAATAATTTGATTTATTGAAATTTGTACTTTCCACGTACACTAGACACCTAATATAATTGATGCAAAACTGTATAAAAACCTCATCAATTACATCACCTTTACAGTCTGGTCGTAGACATAGTTTTCTTCTTCTTTATTTAAACAGTATTGATTACTAACCAACCCTGGTATATCAGTTTATCATTTTATTGTTATTTTTTCTCGGATGAGTATTTGTGGCAATGTAAATCACAATGTTTTGACTCTTTAAATGAGACAAATTTTTACTTCTGGGACAAATTTAGAAATGCAGGGATTTGGAAGATTTTTCGTGTTTTTATTTCATTTTTCATTGTTTTTGTTGGCTTACACCTACAAGGTGAGATAAACAAATAGAACATTTTTGTTTGTATTGCTTTAAATTTTGTTTTCGAAAATAAATATCTAGGCTGTGATTCACATTTCACGGTGACACCACTGTATTGTTAAAAAATCTGTCTATTTACTTTTAAATTTTGCCTTCACACTTTCAAAACAATACAACGTTTTGTCTGCATCATAAACCAGACGAGGAAATGGGAAGGGTACAAGATACAATGACGTACTGTTTCGAAAGGGTTCATTTATATTAATTATTTTGTAATAATTATATAATGTTCAAATATTGATGTGTATACACCTATTAATACGAGTATGTTTTATATGTTTTTAGAAACAATTTACCTAAAAGTAGACAAAAAAAAACTGATCATAGAAAGACAGAACATTATTTTAAAAACCAAACAATTCTAGATCTAAATGATTTAGTACCTATGCAATGTAACTCAAGCCGTATTCCCGTGCATTTAACAAACTTATCTATGGAATATAAAGAATCTACACAAACCAACATTTGTCAGCAGTAGTATTTCCATCGTCTACTACGTAGATTTTTTTACTTCCTGGTCTTTTATATCCTCTTCTCATTTTAATATTAGGCTGCTATTTGTCAGCACTAGTGTTCCCATTATCTACTACGTATATTCTTAAAACTCACCTACGAATACTGAATCCATTTTGTTCTTTCTTGGCGTCCTACATAGCTGCTTCAAGAGGTTATGTAGAGTATATTATTTGTGCTTTATTCAGATCTTAAGATAAGAAGAGGTTTGGTTAGAATTGCGGGCCATGTAGCCTTCCCCACCTTGAAATTGTCAGATTTATTGTGCATATCCCTTAATCGATGGTTAAAGTACATTGTTTAGTTTGGTCTTTTGCAATAGACACCATAGACTTGAAAGAAGCTCTCCGGCGTAACTAGTTGCCCTTGGTTTTTCTCCTCAAAGTGTAGGGAATGTCTTGATAGACCTTTGCAGTAGCATAATACGTGTACTGCAGTATTCTACTCTTTAGAATCTACAATGCGCTGTTAATAGGCCGACTGATACTGATTAGTTTTCCTATTCTGGATCTGTAGATGCTTGGTTCCATCATTCATCATTATTGAGATTTGTTTCTACTGCTTTATGCATATTCTGTTGGCTATCTTTGTGACATCACAGAAGGGTCCTGTACCAATAAGAGCATTTTCGACTCATTGAGCTAGTAAATCAGACTTTTCAGTGCCTTTATGTCCTGTGTGGCCTGATACCCAGACTAAGGTTAGTCTGTTTTAATTACCCACCTCTGTTAGGGCTTCTAAATTGTCACATACAAGTTTTAAATGTACCTGCATGACAATGGTTTTTCCGTTTACCATATGTCTTAATAACCATTTTGTGCAGTGACGTATTGCTGCTATATCTGCATGGAATACGGTCGCATGTTTACCTAAGCTCAGTGAGATTATTTTCTTTAGCTTGGCATTACATATCCTTATATAACCTCCCATCCACACTTTCCTGTCTGGTATAATTACTTTATATTGTTTCTGAAAGCTATATTTTGGGAGAATTTTATCTTAAGGCATTCCCATTATTTGATTGTTCTTTAACTCTACTACCAACTATATTAAGTTAGGTACGCATATTGCTTATAGGTGATGAATCATTGTGCAGTCTGTATGTGACATGTGATGGACCTGGCTTCGCGTTGAATGAATATGTATAGTGGTGTTAAGTTTAGCATGATTCTAGGGATGCTTTGGAGTCATTCTCATGGCTCCTATAGAACTCAAGCATACCGCTGAGCTATCTTTACATTTCCGTGTCTTTGGCCACCATACCACCGACCCCTAGGTTATCATGGAGTTTTATGACTCTGGTATGCAGCCATAGGAACATTTTTGGTTGTAGTCCCTAAGTTTTCCCTCACAACATTCGACATAAATTAGTGTACTTTTTTCGGTGATTTTTTGCAAGTGTTGATTTGATTCCATCTTAATCTGTGGTCAAAGATGACACTCTAGTATTTGGCTTCTTGGGCAAACGGAATCTCTCCACCTTTCTGTATTGGCAGTTTGTGTGCGCTCCGATATTGTACTTGCGAACTTGTCTCTTACGATGTTCGCCAGGTCATCGGCATATCCTGAGCAGTAGATATTATCCTTTTATAGGTTCGTCCACTGGGACTGACCAAAATAGAAGTGATAGCCGTCAGTGTAGCTTTGCTTAAAAATGATGTCATTATCTTTTCATCTAGGCTGGCTTTTATTTACTGACACAGGACTACTGGCACCCCTGTCGGTATTGGTGCATTAATTTATGATGTTGTATGTGCATTATTGAAAGCTTCCTCTTTAATGCTAATGTCATTTCTTTATCCTCCAGGGATTTTGACAGTAGCCTGTTGAGATCATATTGACGGTTGCTGAGAGGATTTCCTTTCAGTGTTTCGTCTCGTGTACATATATCTATTACTATTTTTAGCATTTTCAGCATGAATAAGGCCGAATTGTTAGATGCGATAGTTGAATACTATCACCTATTGTTTTTTCTTTTACTCACACATCTTGTCCAATTTATTTGTTATAATAATTCAATGTACTTTTTAATTCACGTATTAACTTTGGTGATAAGTTCTGTTAAATTTTTGAGTTTTCATGTCCTATTACCACATCATAACTTCCTTCCCTACTATTTCTTGAGTATTTACCTTAAAAAAAATTATATCATGTTTGTTTTAATCTATAAAACTGGAAAAAATCCTAATGCTTAAACCGACTGTCAACCTTTAAATAAATATTTTGTGTTGAACTAATTTCTCGTTATTATTATTCCAGAAGTTTATAGTTAAGCTATGTTCCAACCATTTGTCGACACCCTATATATATGTATGACTAAATTATTTAGTAAATTTTGATACAAACAGTTGGATAATAATACAGTAAATATTTATAGAAATGTTTCACATGCACTGACCAAAGTCGTTATGAGAAGCACCTGTCTGGTTTTGTTATATTGATGATTTCACTTTGATGCACATGCTTTTGCTTACAAACGAAGAAACTACAAACATAGTTTCTTAATCATGTCATGTAGGTATCAAACAGTTTGTTTTTCATGACCAACGTGCATTTCTTTCATGCGTGAATTAATATAGGGTGTGTAATTGATAATGGAACAAACAGCTATTGTGGTTACGGGTCACTGAGGCAATTCTAAATGAAAATGAGTCTAACCGCAAGAATAAAAATATGTGTCATTAATATCACAGAGCAACTATAAATCAGTGTAAAATCTCCCAATTGAGGGGGTAAGTAAACGTTTTTTGTTTGCGCAGCTTTGCTCGCCATGTTGATAGAGTAGTCCTTATGGCGTCAAGTTTATTCTGATTTATAGTAGCTCTGTGATAATATTATTTCGATCATAGCTTATGTAAATAGAAAGTTCGACCCTTGTCGGTTCTTGAGCTAATAAACTTCTTTTATAATTTTTGCTTGACAGTATGTATCTTTATCTCAATTTGCTGTCAGAGTAAGTAGTGCATCTGAGTCCCTACAGCTTATTACCCAGTTTGTGAAATTTATTTCCCATTTAGCATGTGAGAATATCACATTAATTTTTAAATTACAAAAAAGTGCATCGATACATAAATGAATAAAAAAATCGAAGAGAAATTTATAACAAATGTAATTAGATTGTCGGCTAAAAGCATCTTACTGTCATAATAGTTTGATTATAAATTTCTCTTGTTCCGAATTTTTTATTCATTGACGAATTGATGCATTTTTTTGTAATTTAAAAATTTATAGTTTCAAAGTGTATCCAAAATAAATTATTATTTAGATAGCTTTGCTTACTAAATTATTGAGTAAAAAAAAAATACTAAATACTTTATTACTTATGTCTTCGTCGTAAAGCACCCAATTTTGCAGTGATTTCCTATAGTGATTTGATAGCTGCAAATTATTAATAGAAAACAAGAAAAAAAAATGGCATATGACAAGATCACCAAAAGATAAAAATATATTAAATAGGGGTACCCAAAGACTGAAAAGATAAATTCTAGAAGAATCCTTTAACAGATATCTAGTAGGGCTAACATGTAATAAAAAACTGACTATTTGCTGTGGAAGGTAACTAAAAAGATAACAAACACTATTCTCCGATCAGAAAAGCAGATAACAAATGGACAAGAGACAATAAAAAAAAACTGTTATTTACGCTGACCACCTACAAAATGCGTTCCAATTAGACGAAAATCAAGAAACTCTTAACGAGACAATCAATAATATGGAACAACTTGAAATTAAACTAGTTACTCCCAATGAAGTTGCGAAGGAAATTCAGACAAACATCAACCCAAAAAAAGCCTCTGGATATGACTTTATTATCAAAGGAATATTAAAGAAACTGCCACGGAAGGCTATCGTTAATTTGACATACCTCATAAATGAAGCATTTTGCCTTAAATATATACCAGATGCGTGGAAAATGGCTGAAGTTATCCTAATTTCTAAGACAGAAAAACGTTCCAATAATTGAAAATAAAAACCTGATCTCTTTGCACCAATTTGGTTTTGGAAACAAACACTTGACAACAAATCAAGTACACAGGATAGCCGATATCATTGAAAAAGCATACCAAGAGAAATGTTTATGTTCAGCTATATTTCTTGGCGGAACCCAAGCATTCGACAAGGTTTGGCACGCTGGTCTGATACAAAAAACTTAAAAATTGTTCCTAGACAATATGTCAACATTCTTATATCATATCTAATGGAAAGAATGTTTAGAGTAAAGCAAGAGGAGGCATACTCCGAAATTAAAGTAGGTGTCCCACAGAGCAGTCTTCTAGGACCGATTCTTTACTTATTATACACCAGCGATATCCCTCAACAACGAATTAAAATAGCAACATTTGCGGATGACACTGCAATATTGGCAGTTGGCGGAACTTATACGGAGATCTTAGAAAAACTCCAGGAAACCTACGACAGAATCAATCGACGGAAAAAAAGTGGAAAATAAAAATAAATCAATCTATATCAGGCCATTCTAATTTTACCCTTCGACCAAATAAGCAAAAACAAATAAGAATTCGGCCAAATATCTAAGGACCTAGATGTATGACATAAAGCACATAAAAAAGCGTAAAGAACTTGAATTTAAATTCAAAAAAATATATTGGCTCCTAGGAAGAATAGTCAAGTTGTCAGTAAGTATATAACAAACTGTTGATTTATAAACAAATTCTAAAACCAGTCTGGACTTATGGTGTACAGCTACGGGGATGTATCAGCAAGAGTAATATAAACATAATAACAAAATAAGGTCCAAAGATGCATAGAGACTTGAAGACGCCAATAGTCTAAGAAAAAATATAGAGCTTTGCTGCGAGACATGAGGATCGACTCCTCCCCCGCGTCAATGAAGAAGCGCTGCAATTAGTGGACAACTCTACACTCTACAGAAGACCAAAAGGAAGAAGTCATTTGAGCTAGTGCAGTGAACGTTAATGTTAGTGCTAGTGTAAAACAGTGTAATAAATCATCACTTTATCATATAGAATCAATAAAAGTAATTAATTCATAAGATTTTTAGATTAAAATTGTAGGTAAGTTAATAATGACTATTACAAACAAAAAATTGATCAAGCAAGTGTGATAATTTGGCATTAAAAGTAATAAAAGATATATCGTCGGCAAAAAGAATTATATAACATTTTGAAGTCACGTAGTACCTTAAATCTTTGATGTATATGATGAACAATAGTGGCCCCAGAACAGACTCTTGGGGACCACCATGAATGACTTTTTCTTGCAAATTAGATTTTGTATTATTTAAAAATTGCCGTGTTCTTTCCAAATAAGTTTTTAATAAGTTCAAAAGCACACCTCTAATACCAAGCTTATTCAACAAGAACTCCTAAGAGACACAATCTAACTCCTTGAAACTGTCACAAAATCTAATGTTTGTGTTCCTCAAGATCCTCCACCAGATCTTCTACGACTTTACACAGATCTTTTTTGTAGATTTATTCTAAAACCATACTGTGCGGTAAGAGCTTAATTTTTCCAACCAATTTTATCAAACATTTTATTGTTAATAGTTTCTTTAAACTTTTGCGTAACTTTTGTGGTTACTGTTTTTTGGTTTTGGTAGGAGCGGTTTTCTCAATTTGTTCTTACAGTATTGCTTCACAGATGTTTCCAAACCTAGACATACTATAGTAGTTTGTGCAATATCTTTTTTCTACGACCCACTCATGAAAATCTAAATTTTATTTTAGTTTATTAAGACAAAATATTTTATTTAATTGGTCCTCTGCTCAGATTCGAACTAGGGCCTCTCACGTGGAAGATAGATGCCGTATACTCAACTCCACCTCCACATATACGATTTTAGTTTTAATACTCGTAATTAAATTAGTTTCATATAGTTTGATTCAAATTTAAGATTGTTTTCAAAATGTGGACAAAAAAATTCTATTATTTATCAATTCTACACAAAAATAACTCATTTTTATATATTTAATCTCAATAACTAAAAAATATACTGACAATTGACAGAATTATCGCTTATTTCACCAGAATAAAAAGCAAACATAACTTAGTTATTTTAAAATTATTTTAATAATAATTGTTAAGGAGGTCCTTTCGCCACACCTCTCGCCTCAAATGTTAAAAAAAAGTTATTAGATTATGACTAAAATTAATTTTTTTTCTAATAGTTGAAGTCCTTATTTATCTAATACTGAACTTTTAACTATCCTTACCTTGCAAATTTTTGAGAATTTTTTTTTTAAATGTATTTGTACAGTGCCTCACGAGAAAGTAAGTCCTCAACAACAATTCTCGAATTATACTATTATTTATTGATTAGATGGAGTAGAAAAAAAACTAAAAATAAGGTTTTTGAAATATTTAGATTTTGTTTTATACAATAAAATATATATAGTAAACCGTGGAACTTATTGAGAAATTAATATTAAAAAATCACAAGTAACCTAGTTGAACATTTTTTGTGATTTTTTAATAATAATTTCTCAATAAATTCCACGGTAACCTATATATTTTATTGTAAAAAACAAAACCTAAATATTTCAAAAACCTTGTTTTTAGTTTTTTTCTACTCCATCTAATCAATAAATAATAGTAAAATTAATTATAATTCGAAAATTGTTGTTGAAGTCTTACTTTCTCATAAGAAACTGTACAAACACACACATTTTAAAAAAAAAATTCTCAAAAATTTGCACGGTAAGGTATAGTTAAAAGTTCACTATTAGATAAATAAGGACATCTACTATTAGAAAAATAGTATATTACATTACGAGTGTGGAAAGTGACATTTTTCACACGAGTGGGAAATATTGTCGCACGAGGCGTAAGCCGAGTGCGACTATCACACGAGTGTGGAAAATCACTTTTCACACAAGTGATGTACAATATTTTTCCTACGACCACAAAATAATTTCATCAAAAAATGTAAAACCAGATTATTATAATAATTAAAATGTATTTAAAAAAATAATCAACAATAATCGTATTTATTAAATTTTCATAATTTCTAAACAAATAAAAAAAAAATAAAAAAAAAATTCTGGCTCAGCCAGGATTCGATCGCGGTCGTTGGACGGTCTCAAATTGCAAAGTAAATGCTCTAACCAACTGAGCTAACAGGCCTTACGGTAATTGATTGATCTAATCGCTTATGTGTTTAACCAGAATAAAAAGCAAATATATCTTAGTTATTTTAAAATTATTTTAAAAATAATTGTTAAAGATAAATATCTAGGATCTAATTTACAATAATTTAACAATCATATCGATTTTAGTATTAATATGGACATTACATAGATCAAAATAGAAATTATGTGTTTGACATTTTCTGACAGCTACTGCGGAAAGTAGCATATTCTCACTTGGGTGGAAAGTAAATTCTTATTCATACGCGTGTGATATAGGGCACTTTCCATAGGTCTATATAGTGTGATATGTGTCACTTTCCTAAGTGGTCGTAGGAAAAATTAATTTTAGTCATAATCTTATATTTTTTATTTAACATTGGTGGCGAAAGGACCTCCTTAAAGATAAATATCTATGATCTAATTTACAATTTCAATAATTTAACAATCATATCTATTTTAGTATTAATATGGACATTACATAGATCAAAATAGAAATGATGCGTTTGACATTATGTGACAGCTGATGCGGAAAGTAGCATATTCGCACACGGGTGGAAAGTAAATTCTTATTCATATGCGTGTGTTATAGGGCACTTTCCATAGGACTATATAGTCTGATATGTGTCACTTTCCTAAGTGGTCGTAGGAAAAATAATTATAGCATTACTTCTCATTTAAATATAAAATCTACATTAATAAATAACTTACCATTTTCGATCCTTCCTATATTAGCAAATGGTATTTTTTTACATTTATATCCAATTATATCCATGGACATTGGACAAATCATTTAAAAACGATTGAAAAAAAGTGACCCAAAATTCGATCCTTGCGGAACCCCGGAAATTCCGAAATATAAACAGTTTGTTGAAGATCTATATTCAGGGCAAACTGATCAATTTGTTTACTATCTTTCAAAGTGTAACGAAAATTTGAATATATTATGGACTGTCAACCTGATAAATGATAAAAATCTATTTTGCTTGTAATATTTCTCTATAACGTGGAAAATCTGTAAAATCATATTTTAAAATAAACACGGCAACTTTGTGTGCATCTGGCTAAAATATTGGTTTTCGCTGGAAAGTGATCGATTGATTTATTCTTAAAATATAAAAACGTTATGGCTTAGTTTTGAGTTTGAGTTTTAGTTAGAATTCTCCGAGAATTTTTTGATGGAGGTTAACAAACTCGTTGCTTTATTTATACAAAACTATAAATTTATCTCGCCTTAGTTAGCGCAGTGGCGGAGATCGGAAACTATGACGTTTTTTATTTAAATTTTGGTAAAACTATACGATTCGAAAACGTAGAATTGATTACGAATGATATTTAAAAGTAAAAATTTGGATTAAAAATGGTGTAGTATTCTTGATAACTTTTTAATACTGTTTTCTCTTTTTTTCAGGTAAGTCATCAGCTTCGAGGTTCTTTTCCAGAATACAGTTAGGTAAATAATATTTATTTAACTAGCGTTGCACAAAGTTTGGAGTAAATTGCTGACATGCTTCTTGCAAAAAAAATATTCTAATTAAGCATTTTCGTGTTTCTAAAACCTTTTTAAGACATAATCTTTGACCATAATTTATTTTAATATTCAAAAGTAAGTTATTTGAATATCCATTAGGTATAGGTGTGGTAGACAAGTACTATTTTACATGATATGTGGTTAAACAGCCACTGCCATATTTAAGATGGAGGATTTCCTCATTGTATTATATCTGTACCTAAACACGAACATTAGCTTAAAAAACTAATAAACAAAAAAAATACTTTTTAGGACTTTCCAGTTTTAAACAGATCCTGCGTTTCATGAAACAATAGTAAAAACGAAAACCTCAATAAAACATTCATAAGTTCAATCAAACGGGCATAACCTAACCTCACTCTTGAGCTTCTTATTTACTCTACGAACAAATCATACAAAATATAAAAATAAGTAATAATATATTAACCATTTTTCTCTTTAACTGATCAATTCCAGAATCTTAGGAGCCTCGGAATGTTTCTTTGGTATTTGTTAAATAATAGAAACATACATTTTTGGAAATTATCGCTTGTCTTTATTTTGAGCAATTTATCTTTCAACGTCAACATAGTATGATTGGGTTGAAAAACAAACTTTAGTTATTATTAAAACTATGTAGTTTAAAAAGAGCCCTATCGTTTACTAGATTAAATAAATTATAATAGTTATGTTGTAAAATTGTAGAAAATGTACCTAAACGGTTCTGGGATCAATTTAATTTAACGTATAATCCTAAAACACTAACTACTAACTAACTAAGTTTTAAAACCTACTTAAGATAACTGCTAAAAAATATGCCTCTTTAACACCAAACACACCTTAAGAATATCTTCAAACTCAAAAATTACTTATTAATTAACCCTTACAGGACAGCGATAAAGCAGAGTTTACTTTAGGATAAATTAAGTTTTCTTAAAGAGATTTAATGGAATATATAAAATCAAATAATAAAATCAATTATTCCTGCAGTCTTATTAGCAAAAAAAAAATAACTGTAATAAAATAATTATTAATTTTTATGCTTTTACAAAATCCTAATAAAACATAAATAAAACTTGTTTCTTCTAAAAATGTTACTTGGGTTAGGCCTCATTAAGCCCATTTTGCATTCCCTAGCGACATATAAGGACCTGCCCCTATCAACTTCTCGAAAATCTACTGTTTATCGCTAAAAGGTATCCAGAGATAGCTATCAAAGTCCTGTAGATTATGAATTCGTCAAAAACCTGCTAGTTATCGCTGATAGATGTCTAGAGACAGCCAGCCTCCCGTTCATCAAAGTCCTGCAGGATAATAACGTCACCCAGAGGTTTTCCTAGATGCCCCATAGTAAATGTTCAACATGTGCTCTTCCTTCTTGAATACAAAAATATAAATAAAAGAGGTAGTTTTTGCAGGGGCGGCTCAAGCACAGCCCTAGACACACCACTGATTTTTATATGCATTTTTTGTACAATAACTCCTGACTTACTCTTAGTTTTGTTGATATGTTAAGTCCAGGACGAATTGCTGTAGAAATTCAGTTAAAAAATTGTAAATAGCTCGTTAACTAAGAAAGATACATAGTTCAATTTGCTATATAAACAAAATTAAAAATGTATAGTTCTTTTTGATTTTAAGATCTATAATCGGGGGAGTTAAAAGGTACCTAAGCCCCCAAATTTTTTAAATGGGTCGCTTTAATTTTTTTCTTCGTAGAATGTTGGGCCTTTAAATCTACAGCACTGGCAAAAATTTCAAAGAAAAAATCGCAACAACAAACTTTTTACAAAAAAAAACTTTTTCCACTTATTTTTTGGTAATCTATCTGAGGAAGAATTTATGACATAGCTTTTTGAAACACCCTGTATATCTAGTACTAACTTAAATGATAATATTCCATTATTATATCCTATCTTTCAAGTCATAGTATCCTTCTTTGTCTTACCCACTGATCTGTATTAATCACTGAATAGGATATAGGCTATATTTGACATCGTAAAAATATGTGCAAACAAAGGAATCGGAAGTGCAAATTTGAAATTCAGTAAAAAGCTAAAACATTTTATTTAAAAATTTTAGAATTTTTGAGACATCAAAATTACTATTATACTCGGAATAAATGTTTTTTTATGTTAATCGGACTATAAACATATTTGATTTTACTTGTAATATTAAATTTCCATCACAATTTGACATACCTAACCTATAATTTTAAAATTAGATTTTTTATGAAAGACAATGTTATAAAAGTGAAGAATGTTGTAAATGTACAAGTATTAAAGGTAATTTAAAAAAACCCCTAAAGTAACCCTTTCTAACAAAAAAAGAATCATTGAAATCGGACACCGTGTTAAAGAATTATCGCTGAACATACGAGGATGGGATGAAAAATTTCCGGCCTAACCTATAGTATGCCCGATTTTCTTTCCTGTTCCAACGTGTCTATGTAGCCTTGCTTGTCGTCAGTATACGCTCGAAGTTTAAAGTGAGTGCTTTAAGTAGTTTGTGTCCTGGGTATTTTAAAAGCTTATAAAGTGCGCCACTTTTAAAAGATGGAAAAAAACGAGATAAGAGCGGTGATAAAATATTTCCATATCAAAGGATTATCGCCGACGGAAATAAAACTGAACTAGATGATACACAAGAGAAATCTGCTCCTTCATTTACCACAGTTAAAACCTGAATAGCAGACTTTAAACGTGGTCGTACTAGCACTGATGATGCTCCGTGTTCTGGCAGGCCAAAAACGGCAACTTCTGAAGAAATGGTGCAAACCGTTCACAAACTAATTCTAAAAGATCGCAGATTAAAATTGGAAGAGGTAACTGAGGCTGTGCGCATATCAAAAGAGCGAGTTCGCTATATTTTGTGTGAAGTTTTAGGTATGAGAAAGCTATCCGCCCGATGGGTGCCGCGTATGCTCTCGTCAGATCAGAAGCTCACGCGGTTAACCATTTCAGAGAAGAATTTGGCACTTTGCGTAGATTTATTACGGTTGATGAAACATGGGTTTTATCATCATACCCCTGAAACTAAACAACAGTCCAAACAGTGGACGGCAAAGGACGAACCAGTTCCAAAGAAGGCAAAGGCAGTACCGTCTGCTGGAAAGGTCATGGCAACGGTCTTTTGGGATGCTAAAGGGATACTCCTAATAGATTATCTCGAAAAGGGAAGAACAATAAATTCCGAGTACTACAGCGACTTACTGGACCAGCTTAAGCAGAATATAAGCGAAAAACACCCTAGTTTGTCAAAAAAGAAAATTCTGTTTCATCTGCACAATGCACAATGCATGTAATGGCTAAAATGCATCAGCTAGGCTTTGAACCATCCTCCGTATTCGCCAGACCTAGCCCCGTCAGACTTTTATTTGTTTCCAAACCTAAAAAAATTTCTTGCTAGCAAAAAGTTTTAGACGGATTTAGAAGTAATTGCAGCCACAAACGTCTATTTTGACGAGTTGGATAAATCAGACTACAGTGACGGTATTAAATCGCTTGAACATCGTTGGGTCAAATGTATTGCCCTACTACTGTACTATGTAGAAAAATAAATTCTTATTCAGTCACTATTGTGTTGCGTTCTATGTTAGACATGAAACTTTTCATCCCATCCTCGTATATAAAAAAAATATATTACGACGAATTTTTAACTGACTTCAAAAAAGAAGGAGGTTGTCACCTCCTTTTTTGAAGACGGTTAAAAATATAATGAAAATCTGAAAATGTTTTGCAGTTTCCTTAAATTTATGTATTACTTTAGAGATATCGTATACAACAAAAATTATAAAGAATTACATCACAAACAACTATTATTTTAATAATATTCTTCTCTAATCATAGAAAACAACATATTATAAAAGTATTTTAAAAAACCGACTCTAAAATCGTGCACAAAAAAGACTCCTAGAAATCAGACAAAATGGTATACAAATATCGCTGAATATGCATAAAAAGTAAAGAGTTTGATTTTCTCAGGAATCCCATTATCAGATCGTGACCAAATGTATATGGAACCATCCCCCGAGGTACCCCCTTCTTAACAAAAAAAGAATCATAAAAATCTGAAAAAGTGGTAAAAAGATATCGCTAAACATACATAAAAAATTAAGGGTTTGATGATTTTCTCATAGACTATCAGATTTTGACCAAATTTATGTGGAACCACCCCTGAGGTTCAACCTTTCTAATAAAAAATAATAATAGAAATCGGACAATGTGCTAAAGAAATATCACTGAACATACATAAAAAAATATTCCGACGAATTGAGAACCTTAATGACCTTAAAGTAGAAAAATTGCCCTTACAAAGTATACCCTAGGTACCCCTACCATGCTCACCGCAGACTGGATTAAAGCCTAAGTTTAAAGGTTGGGTCCTCTTTATCCGTTTTTGAGTTACATATTGTAAATACAGACACACAGAGAGAAATCATCGCGAAAATGGTCAAAACACATTCAGGGGACCCCAAAACGTAAATATCCGTAAACAACTCAAGGTTGGAAAAAATCATGATTCTGATACTTTCCTTACTGGTTACAGCAAAGTTCAAATAATGAAATTTCAATTGAATATTCATTTAGAAAATAATCAAATATCTTCATTGCGATAGACAGGTTTTCGTTCTAGATAGTTGTCAAAAAAAAAAACAATACAAAAAAAAACAGTACAAAGAAACAGTAAAAAAAAACAGCAACACTTGTTATGCTCGATTATTCCAAAGCATTTGATACTAATAGATACCATTACTCATGAAGTTTTACTCTCAATATTAGGTACATTTTATTGGTTGTTATATTGATGAAACTAGACTCTTTAATATCTACTTTGCTAACAGAAAGCAATTTCTAGTTATTTATGCAGGTTCATCAAATACTAAGCAGATTTCCTATGGAATTCCTCAGGGAACAATATTTAGGCCATTTTTAGTTTCACTGTATATTTCCAACTTTGGTCGTAACATAAAAAGATAATAATTCTTTACTGATCAATAACTATAAATGAAGGTCATGAGAGACTAAATAAAATTTCGAACATTCAACTTTAATATTATTACTTGTTCTAAAAGTGTAGTAATATTATTATTTATTTGGCAGATACCGACAATATAAATTTTAAAAAAAATTATTCTGGTGCGCCACTGTTTCGATTCGTACGCAACATTGTAAGAGTTTGCAAGTTAAGAGAATTAAAACGAAAATGTAAAAATAAATGTATTTATTTTTTCAGCACTCACTACCGAAACATTTTCAGATTTTCTAGGTCTTATTTTTCATGTTTCTAGGTCATCGGTTAGTGTTTCCAATTGTTCACAACCACGTAACGAGATGATCTTGATACGATTTTTTCTGTTTCATTATCGAATTTTTTTTTAGATTTATAGTTTGAAAGCGCAAAAATATTTATAGAATTTTTCCGAACTAAATTATTTTGTAAATTTAATTAAGTCTGCGTTTGATTTATTTCAGTTATGACTTCATTTACGGATGCTAATTCAGAATTACATTATGGAAGTATAATTGCATTCTTAATGTCAGTTACTATCTGTATAATGTATTTATCTGGTTGCAAGTATTTCTGTAGCTAAAGCTGATTTAGAGGAAAGTACACTATTTATTTTGTAGTGGCAATAATGAATAGAACAAGTCAAGTTTTCTTTTTAAAGAAAAATGTAATAACTAATTAAAATACACAATCACTATAAAATTATAAATTTTATTTTATTTTTATTCGGGACATAGACAGGACTAGCCCAAAAAAGTGTCCACCAGATTATACAATAATATAGTACAAAGGTATACAATAATCATATCATTTACAATAATACCTACTCAAAAATAAAGACTAAAAATTATCAACAAGAGAGATTATATATTCTTATTTAGAAAATATTTTAACAATGCTTTCTTTACGAACATAAAACTATGAAAGAAAATATCTACATTAACTACAGGGTGTCCCAATAGTGTGTGGAAGTTCGATATATTCTATATTATAGAAAATATCAAACAATTTTATTTACAAAAGTTGTAGATAATATTAATCTGCACATTTAAAAATTATTTTCGATTATACAGAGTCATCCAAAACTTCAGAATTGATCAAACCTATGTTTTTTAAATGGACCACCCTGTATTTAATTGTAAATTTGAATTCCCCTGACTTTGCCGTTCAAGCATGTATGAGGTTATACTGGGTATTTTGGAAGTTTAAACCAATTTTATATGAAAATCGTACCAGGTTCAACCCTCTGTATATTTAAAAAGAAACAATCGAACATCAAAATTTTTTGATGAATCATTTTTATTGATAGTCTTCTGACAGGCTTCTGGTTCACCGTTCACCTACTGTGAATCAACGAGTCTGTGTGGCGCTATGATGGTGATTCCCGAATACGGGTTGCTCAGGCGCCAGTTTTGGTATCGCAGTTTGCTCTGTGACCCTGTAGTACACCAGAGTGCACTTAAGGTAAACTCAGTGGAGGTAAAAATAATTTCAGGCGGTCACTGCTACGTAGCCACTATACTAGAATAAATAAAACTAAAACACTTATCTCCTTTACACCTCGTTCCCTACGGTACCCTGAAAGAGAACGGTTAAGAACCAGCAGTAAGAGAAACACAGGAATAGGTACTAAAATATATATTTACAAAAAAAAATACAACAGTAATTAAATATGAACGGCTCCCTGTATTCGAAAAATTTATTAAAAATAAATTATTACACTTGAAAACTAATTAAATATTAACTGCTCCCTGTATTCGGAAAATTTATTAAAAATAAATTATTACACTTGAAAACTAATTAAATATTAACTGCTCCCTGTATTCGGAAAATTTATTAAAAATAAATTATTACACTTGAAAACTAATTAAATATTAATGGATTCCTGTAGTCGGAAAATTTATAAAAAATACATTATTAAAATTGAAACCTATCTAAATATTGACGGATCCCTATATCCGGAAAATTTATGAAAAATAAATTATTGCAATTGAAAACTATTTAAATATTGACGGATCCCTATATCCGGAAAATTTATGAAAAATAAATTACTGCAATTGAAAATTATTTAAATGTAGGGAAATGTTTATGGTTCATTAGCGCAGGAGGCTAAGCGGTCTGGGAATTATGAAACTCCCGGTATAAGGAAAATTTATTAAAATTAAATTACTACAACTGAAAACTAATTAAATCTTAATGGGTCCCTGCATCTGGAAAATTTATTGAAAATAAATTATTATATTGAAAACTATATAAATCGGAAATTATGTACACCCGATATATGGAAGGTATGTTTTTCCAAAATCACGAAATTAAAATAAATATTCTGGTCAAAATAGTAAAACAAAAAATAACGATAATTAATTAAAACGGATTAATTAAATTTTTTTAACAAACGGCTACCAACTGGAAGCTGATAAAAATGAAAGAAAATGGGTAGTTACGACTCTCAATAAAGTTTGCTATTACCACCATTAACCCACTTACAATTTACGTTCAGAAAAGGAAAACCTACTATACAATGAAACAAAGTTGTCGGAACCCCCTCGTATCTTAACCTCGAGCGATGGGAAGCGAAAATTTTCGTTGAGTGAGAAACATGGGTATTTATGCGGTGTTTTGGACGGCGGAGGCGACGATCGTAGAAAATAATATTTTGAAATTTGCCCAGAGTCGATCGAGAGCGTGTGTGAATTTAATTTTACAGATGTCGTTTGGCTTCGTTCAATAACTAATTATGGACGGGGAACGCAATGATTCAAATACAGATGAATAAAAAATTAAAAGAAAATAAATTTTACATGAAGTGAGGCGCGGAAATTAATTTAAACGTCTTTTTGGGAAATTAGATAACGTCATCAGGAGAAAGAGCACTTTAACCCGGGAACGGATCGAACCTCCGAAAAAGAAAATAAAACAATAAAATAATAAAAAAAAATTGAAAACAGGTTGAACCTCTCACTTCGATGTTAACTGGGCGGTTTTTAAGAGAAATTGGATATAGTCGTTGACAATAAGAGCACTCAGAGTCTAGCCTATGTCCAGCCTCAAATAAAAATTGCCAACGGTTTCCCACTAAGGGATGAAATAAAATATTCTGGATATAAATCAAAATTTTTCACTTGTCCCAACTAATTATATAAAAGTCAATATAAAAAATAATATACGGTTCCTACCTTAGAAGATAAACGGGGTTATTCAATGATCTTTTTCGAAATCACGGCACTCACGGAGTATTTACTAGGCACTATAGAAGGGCGAATAGTTTTCGGCTGTCGGCAATCAAGAGAGAAGAGCTTACGGTGGCCGGCAATCAAAAGGGCGTAATTCTCAGATGTGATTGAATTTATGCTTTTCGGTAAACCTGAGTAAAAATAAAAAAATGTCCTTCTAGTATTTTGACAAATAAAGGTAGATAATCGATACGAAATCGACTCTACAAAATGCCTATTCGGATTTCGGCAAATATAGGAATATTTTAATCTACAAGGGTACTCGCAATTGTTGAAAACGGTAATTCCTGGAAAACAGAAATACTACATGTCCTCAGGTGGGAATTAATTGAAATATACATTTTTAAATTAATTGAGCGCTAAATTTAGTGACTTCGTCACAGTCTACTTTTATAAGAATATACTAATTTTCTCCTAGCGCAACAGACGTGTACAGGGTGAGTCAAAACTCAGATACATAATTTTCTCAATTTTTTTAATGTAACACCCTGTATTTCATATCACTACTAAAAAGTACTCTAATTATACGTTCGTTTGAGTTAAATATTGCCTATCCCTAAATACAACAGTTTAGCGATATTCTTAAATGAAATATTAAAAAGGGTTAATTATAACTAAATTCACAATGTATTTTGATTTAAACTCCTGTTAAATATTACATACTAGTTACTAGTTAATCAGTTTATAGTTATAAGGTATCTGGTACAATTTTTTATCAACTGAAATTATTTTTGGGACCTTTACAACTTTTTATATAAAATGCAATGAAAACGCTACCAGAACTTCAAATTTTTTTTGTGCATTAGGTCAAGTATGCTTTGAAATTCATGTCAAAAGAAAAATTTGACAGTTTCGAATTGTTTAAATAAAAAAATAAAATTACGTTTAGTGTTCACAAGTATTTAAATTTATTGATTTGACTAATTTAAAAATTAATTTTGAAAAGACTGAATTAATTAATTTTTAAATGTTTTAGATCCTTTTTTTATTATTCTGTAATTGAATCTAAACATTTACACACCCCATAAAATGTACTAAAGAACAACTGTCAATAATGTACAAATATTTTTAAAAATTAAAAAAACTACTGAAGAAGGCCCTGAGCAGGGCCGAAAGCTTTACTTTAACACGAGTTTCATTTCCTCAACAAACACCTAAAACCCAAGAACTACAAGAAAAAATATAAATAAAGGTGTAAGGAAAAAAAAACTTTAGAAAATGAGGTCTCCTTTTATAAAGTAACAATATGTTTATCTGTTGGGTTTTTCCATAAAATTATATTTTACCATAAGTGGCTATAAACGAGGCTATAGTACTCATTTAATGCACTAGTTGGCATACTGTATCTTAATCTAGATATTGCATAAAAATATTGGTTTGTCTTTTTTTTTATTATCTAAGTTAATCTAATCCGTTCAACGGAGATTACTATCAATGTGTAATCCCAAAAACTTTGGAATTGCCGTTTATGTAATAGGAATCTTATCAATATATAAACAAAAATAGAAGTTATTGGGCATAAAAATATAATTTGTGCATCATTCTATGCACCATTCTATGAAATTGTGAAGAATATCCTAAATATGAGTTATTATCAGCATAAAGTACTAATATTTTAGACTTCATATACTCATAAATAAAATTAAGCGGTCCCAGAACAGACCCTTACGGGAATCCTTCGTATTTATATGACATGATTCAGATAATGAATCCTTGATTTTGATTGAGATTTTCGTATTACTGAGGTAGCTAACTACCTGATCCAAAAAATCTCTGTAAATCTGATATTAAAAAAATACTCAAAAATCAGATGGATGTTCTCACGCTCAAGTCTTATTTAGCCATCCAATTAGATTTTTATTACTAATCCACTCTAAGGCATTTTCAAGGAAGTGGCAAGATGAGATAGGTATGAGGATAATGCAAGAAGAAAAAACAAGAGTTTTATATAATCAAAACGCAAAAAATTGTCACAAATCTCAATTGGAATTAGAGTCAATATTCAAGATGCCAGAACAAAACTATGGAATAAAATAAGAGAGGTAGTTGAAGTTGGACAGATACCATGCGAAAACACCAAGTGGCAAAATTTTAACCAGAAATAGAAGAGAAATCAAAAAAGCTTGAAGGGGAGATGTGGATATTACTTACTGGTCACTAATTTATTATTTAATATTCACTAATCTTCTATAACATTTAAGTGGATGGAACACAAAGAAAAAATGGGAAGAGTTGGTTATTAAATATAGAAAATTACACTGATTGATAAATAAAAAATCAAAACGTTCAATCGAAAAAGAACTTTTATGTTTCCAGATTAAAATATTAAGGGTAATAATGAACGCTCCTTGGTATGTAATTACTATTTCCTTTTTGCTTACATTTTTTGAACACACCACTGGTATGTAAGGAACTCAACCTTCACTGAAATCTGAGAATGCCTGTAGTCGATGAACATAGGAAAAACATCGCTAAAAAAACTTAAAAAAGGCTGCAAGATCACGTCTATATATTGAAGTGAAGTGAAAAGGCCCAAAAGGACCAAACCATTTGAATTAGTGATGTGAAATTGTGTAAAAGTAGTGCTAATTTCTGAAGTTTTAACATCACAGAAAGGAGATAACATGGGATGAAGTCTTAGTTTCATTCTTCTTGTGTTTACTTAAGTATATGATAAAGACAAAGTGCTTTTTAGCTGAAATATAGCTAGATGTAATACAAACTAATAAAAAGATAATTTTGAACAATTGGTACAAACTTAGCATGTTTGAGCGAGCTAGGAAATGTTGATAGCATCCTAGATTTGATTCAATAGGTTCAGATACCCAGCATGTGATTCATTTTGAATGAAAAATCCCCAAAAGGTTATATTTTTTGTTGCTTCATCCAAGAAAACTAGAAAAGTGCAAAAATCTGCTCCTTGCTATTTTTTATAAAAAAATTGCCCCATAATACATGCCCCTAGAACTACTGAATCAAATTTGATAAGTCGTAAAAATACCATATTAAAATATCAACAAATTGTGGAAATGTCATTGATATTATTGATAAAAAACTATTTTTTTTTTTTAACTTCTAAACACTCTGTAACTCAGAAATGTAGTAAAAAGTCGTAAAATAAACTTTACAAATTCTGACCGAATTTAGCGTGGACTATATATTTATTAAGGTTGAAGATGAAGTGATAACCTAAAAATACATTTCTGCGTAAAACAAATGGGATTCCTCAAAAAGTGGCCCGTTACATCGACGAATTACATCATATAAATCTTTTTCTTAAATTTATTTATTTTAAAAGCGACATAACTACTTAAAAATACCGATTTTGTATCACAACGTAGGATTTACATGTAGGAAAAGATTATAACATTGTATAATTAACGTCACTAGAAATAATAAACGGACTGAAAATCACACATATGATTCGAACATGTGCATGTGTGTTTATTTATTAATTGAAAAATTGTTTTACTTAAAATAAAGTATTATTGGAAAAAGCAACTACACATGAAATTATAGATTGATGCAGTTTAATGCGCAATTTAGTCTGTAAAAGGTTATCCCATTTGTACTTTTGAAAACTTCATTATTTGTTATAAAACGCCATAATATACACGGTGTTTGATAAGTACGGCATAACTTTAGGAGCATATTCTGGAGCTAAAAGAAAGGTATTTTTGTCATATACACTATGTCTCAAAAATGCTTCGTTACGGAAATACAGGGTGTGAAAGTTTCATAAAAAAAATACAATTTTTTAAATATTTCCAGAACCACTTCAGATATTTTAATTAAATTCTTGCTGCTTTTGAGAGTTAGCAACGTTGCGTGTTTTACTGTAAACACAGTGGTTTTCGTTTAACCAGTGGCGTGCGATAATAGCTGAAAAATATGGAAGGAAAAACGTGTTACGCCGCTGTTCTTTTTTAATTGTTCGGTTTGGAAGAAAAAAGGTCCCTTGACTTTTTTCATGATTAATTACAGAGCCATTTTTATTTTTTTTATTATTTAACTACAAATAACAATCATATAAATAATCACTTATAACAAAGAATCAAAGCAAATGTTGAAAATGGCCCCCTTATGATAAAACGCACGATTCCAATTGTCTCCTCATTGATTGTCTTACTCTTTCAAAAACTCCTAGAGTATTTCTTATGGTATTACAACCTTGAATTATTCGATTTCTTAAATCATTTTCATTTAATACAGGTGTCTCATACACGAGTGATTTAAGGTGACCCTATAAATAAAAGTCCACGGGATTAAGATCGGGACTGCGAGGTGGCCAAGCTTGAGGACGTCCGCGTCCAGTCCAGCGATTAGGAAAAGTGTTGTCGAGGTACTGGCGAGCAAGAAGGCTAAAATGGGCTGGTGCATCATCGTGCATAAACTATAATCTCCTCTCACTTGCAGAGGTACTACTTCTAACAGACCATTTAGTTCTTCGTGTAAAAACTGAGTATACGAATCACCATTCAGTCGAGGGGGTAAAAAGTGTGGTCTAATAAAATGGTCATCAATAATCCCTATCCATGCATTTAGTGAAATGTTTGCTGAAAGCGACCTTCTCTTATTGTATTAGTATTCTCCTCAGCCCATAAGTGTTCATTATGAAAATTAATAATTGCTTCTCGCGAAAAAGTTGCCTCATCAGTAAATAAAATTAGGGTCAAAAAATAATTGTAGATATGAGCAACTTTATGGAGTAACCTACTACAATTTAGCTTTGGCTGAAAGTCGCGGGGTAGCAGAGCTTGTACTCGTTTTATGTGGTATGGGTAAAGCAGAGAAACTTTCAAAACTCTCCAAACAGTATTTGCACTTACTTGAAGCTGTTGTGCAATCTTCCTGGTACTAGTTGAAGGATTTTCTTCTATTTCATGTAGTATAGCTTCTTCTAGCTCAGGCGTTGTTACTGTTCGTGGACTACAAGGAACTACCCGATTATGCTCAAAACTACCAGTTTCCAAAGTGAAGTGCATTTGAGCCATTTCAAGCGTTAGTAAAGTTATTCATTTTAATATTTGACATACAAATAAATAAACAATTGGCGACTAGTAAAATGTCAAACAAGTACCTGGGAAAAATTAAAGATAACTTTTTTGTTGATCATAGTTCAAAGAGATTAAAAATAGTAAAAAAGAATGAAAAAATTTACTGTCTTTGTTGCTTTTTCTTCCAAATCGAACATTAAAAACAGAACAGTGGCATAACACGTTTTTCTTTTCATATTTTGCAGCGATTAGTTTGATTAAAATATCTTAAGAAGTTTTGGAAATATTTAAAAAATTGTATTTTTTTATGAAACTTTCACACCCTGTATTTCCGTAACGAAGCATTTTTGAGACATAATTTATATAACAAAAATACATTTATTTTAGCTCCAGAATATGCTCCTGAAGTTATGTACCGCACTTATCGAACACCCATAGTTTTAACCAAAATAAACAGACGTTTTAATCTCCAACCTAACAAAACTACTGAAACCTCGAATGACGATGACACGTTCTAGATAGCTTTGCCGCAGTACCAAAAGGCATGTACTAAATAAAAGGGAGAAAATTTACTGAATATAATTCCTAGCAGGCAGTACAAATTAGTAAACTAACGAATAAAAGCGATGAGTGAACTGTGAGACTGTTGTTAACAAAGGTAAGGTACGATCGTATTTTGTGAGGAGTTCGCACAGTATTAAAAATTTACTTATTTTTTATGAATAATATGTTCAAGGTATATCTAAAGGTTTGTTCCAACATAAACCAGTTTGCGTACTGTCGAGATTCTGCGCAGTCTAGAATTTGTGTTCCAACAAACCTTAGACTCGAAACTGTACAAATACATAGTGTTCCAACACAACCAAAACGAATCACAAACCGATTTGTGTACTGTCAAATCAGTTCCTGGGTCTGAATCGGAAGGAATTGTCAAGACATGCGCAAAGCCGCAATAAACTGAACATATCGTGATTGTAATTATATTATTTGTAACTATTGTCTCTGACAGTTCTGATTTGTATTTGTTAATCGAGTTTACTCTTTATAGTTTTTGTTCATGATCATTTATTTTATTTTGTGGTTTATTATTGTAATAATGCGTCTGTTGAATTTAAAAAATGTGTTCTAACATAATCGACTTCCGAGTTGAGTCCCAATCCCCGACCAGTACCTGACAAGTTGTCAATTACTAGTCATCGACAGATTGTCAACAATGAGTTTTGGACTGGTTTATGTATTGTTCCAAGATCGTTGTTGGAACAAACCTATAGAAAGCGCCTTCTACGCTTAAGTCGAAATTTACAATATTTTTCTATTTGTTTTTTCTTATTGACAGCTTCTCTCCACCGGTTAACTCGAAAGTCTTCCTCTAATAGGTTCCCTATCTTTTTTTGGCCTACCACCAACATTTCGAAAAACTTTTCATCGATTACTTTTGAGTATTTTCCAGGAGGCGACAGTTGTTCCTCAACGTCCCCCTAAATTTGTATTAGACCAAAAATTACCCCTTAGTTCTCTTCGTCGCACACCGGTGGGCGGTATCGCTCCCGTTGGGAATCACTGACTTTCGGTCTACCTCCTCTTCGGCTAGTTTGAGGTTGGTAGGTTGGAACCGCTTTTACAATTGTATTATTTTGAATTTGAGGTATGTTGCCCACCTTCACCGTATTATTCGGGTCTTGATGACTTTTATTATTTGCATCTTTGTATATGTCACAAGATCTATATTTTGTCTTCCCAGATCCCATCAATGCTTTTACCTCCATACAACATGTTAACCCATGGATCCTTCTAAATAAAGATGAGACGCTTAATTATATTTGCACGTAAGAGAAATAAAGAGAAAATCCTCTCGTGGATCGGTCGACTGCCTGCCGTGATTGGACAGATAGATACACCTCTACTGCTATTGGGCTGGAGCGCACTTTCTACTTCTGGTTAATTAACAGCATCACTTATTCTATACCGTTCTTCTGGCGTTATATTGTGAAACTTAACATACTGTATATTTGTCCTAACTTCTCTCTTTCTCCTATTTCCGTTAATCTTCGGGTTAACATATTCAATATTTTTTATTCTTTTTGTTGTGTCACATGAAATATAATGATCCCATACATATAATTGAACAGTTAACGGAGAAAATAAACAATATGGCGGAAATGAGACAGAATCGGTAGCATGTCTTAAAATATAAACCCCATTTTGAACAATTATTGCAATGTAGTGTTTTCAGTTTTTAAGATGGATTTTATTTTATTTTCGATGAAAACTAAAATACGTTTAAGTACGCCGTTTTCTTGTTTTTTCACTATCATCTTGGCTATGTTTAGTAAAAAAATATTTCTCAGAAATTTGGTAATGAATCGGCAACACCGCTTATATATAGGATCTCCAATCTATTACGTATCCATCGCTATTTGAAGTGGGTTTAACGATCAAACGTAAGATATTAGTCGGAAAAAGGATATATTAATTACCATATGCTGTTATGTAGGAGCGATTTTTTCATTGGTTCATTTGAGGTGTGAATACCCAGTTAAATTTCATAAAAACACATTATTTTAAAATCAAATAAATAACAAAAATATAAAATCAATTTAAATATTTTTATTATTTTCAAACGTGTTATTGTCTATTTTTTTGATACGCCACTGCCCTCTGGCTGGTTGCTATATGCTTATTGAACTCGAAAGGTTTCCACGAATGCCTGTAGTTAAAAAGAGAGGTCAACAGATCCGTGAAACAAACAGTGTTGTCGCTTGAAACCACTCTATTTTTAACACCATTTTGTGCATTGCACATAGATTACTACACGAGAGTTACCTTCGCTTGCTCGGGTTACTTTTTGATTCATCGTTCACATTTATACTTTTTTAGCTAGTTTGGGACAATTTTTTTGTATATTTTAGTAGATTTCTATAAATTAATAAAAATTCAAATTTCTCGAATAAAACTTTAAATAATTTAAATAATTGTGTTGCTAGAAATGATTGTTAAAAACGTAAGATTATAACTAGGGCAGAACGATTTTAAAAATAAATAATCGATCATCGATTATTTAAAATAATTGGATATTTAATAATAATCGATTTTTTCGATTTGATTGATTCTTTACGATCAATCTATTTTTTTCGATTAATTGATTTTTTTAATTAATCGATTCTTTTCGATTAACCTATTTTTTCAATAAATCGATTATTTTCAATTAATCGATGATTCCATTAACCGATTATTTTGGAGTAATCAATTATATTCATCTATTATCGATTATTTATCGATCCTATATCACTAGAGTAAAGCAAGTTGAATTTGGAATATACAAATCAGTTAAAAAACTTCAAAGGCTATACAGTTAAGTCAAACTTTTAGATGATGCATAAAACAGCCTTTTAATACACATTTAAAATCCTAAACGACGCATTTCTTCAAGCAATTCGTTGTCCATTTGGGCTGGACTATTAACACCCGTTTTTTCCAAAGAATTTATCTTATCTTGAGCACCCCCTTACCCCCTAAAATAATGACACCAAAATGACCCATACGACTTCTAGGAGGTACAAAAAGACCCGCAATGAATGATATAAATGGCTTTGCATTAGTACCAGAATTGTGCTTCATCAGATATTTAGCAGCCTGCTCTTCATTCGCCCCTCAAATTTTTCCATTGAGTATAATATCTTTGGTTTCAGGGTCATTCAAAAATACTTCTAGACAATTAATAAAGTCAGTACCGTTGAAAGTATCAACACCAGTGCGACACAAAGAATTTGTCTAAAACCAACTTGGGTAGTTTGGTGAACTACTTCATAAGTCAGAGTACGTAAACTGCTTCATAGGTCAGAGTACCTGAGAGACGACACCAATAACGCCCTTTTCGTGAATATGGCCAGGCATAATGCCTATTTTCCACTGTTCAGGCGCAATAATCCCAGGACAATTAGGTCCAATTAGTCTAGATTTGTTTTGGCGCAGTAACTTGTTCTTTACTCTAACAATATCATGATGTATCAGTTATACAATTAATGGAAATTCAGCATCAATTGCTTCAGTAATAGCTGCTGCTTCCCCTGTGGGTAGTACAATAATGACATCTGCACACGAGCCCCTTTTTCAGAATTAAAAACGGGTAGATTTAGATGAGTCTTTCATCCTTTTCCAGGGGAAACACCACCAACCAATTGAGTTCCATATTCATTAACCTGTTTACTGTGAAAAGTTACCTGTTTTCCAGTGAATCCTAGGCATATAACTTTTGACTCGGCAGTTAATTTTAAATTTTTTCTAGTACTCTCGTAACTATTGATTCTGATCATTTGACCGACCTTAATTCCATCAGCCACACGGGTTAATATTCTTGTAAGTGCAGCTATTTTATTAAATGTATACTAGAGAGTTTAACAATAAATATGCCTTAATACGTTTGCTTTTTTAGTTCTTTGAAATTTCTACAGTTTTTATTTTATCCAGAACTGTAGAAATTAAAATAGTTTTTGCGATTGTACAGTATAATGTACCATTTTTGGTAATCTATCATCTAAGTGATGTTATCAAGCAATATTTTCAGGAATCATGAAATTTTTTTTTATCAATTTGGAAAAATATTGAACAGCCATTTTAAATTACCACGCGTCGCCACTGCTGTTGTCACTATTATTATGTGCATGATGCAATTAAACAATACCCTGTATAGCTTCAAGAGGACATTTTAGATGCAGATAATGTTGACATTAACTATTTTGCCTGTGATTCTTGATTATAGCATAAATTATAGGAATACCTAACCTATGTTATTATGATTCTTACACCATATTATTAAATTTTCTTGCTTTGCTCTACTTCGCTTGTAGATGTTTCATTTTTGTTTTCAAACACTTACAACCCGAAAAGACTGAAACCAGAAAATCAGTCGAATGTTAACAAAAGTTTTTTCGAATTTCGCGTTTGAATCGCAAAAAAGAGAAACAGAAATAGAAAGCAGAAGACATAAAAACAAATAACCTGTCTGATTTAGATCCAGGGGACAGGCAAGCAAAAAATATATATTGTTTTGAAACGGCCTGTAAACAAAAATGGTCGACTGAAATCGTTCTAAACATCTGGAGCATTATTTAGTCTGAGCTATAAATAAAACTATCAATTAATTTAATGATGTTCAGGAACTTTTAAAAATGAGGTTATTTCACCGGAACGTTCAATTTATTTTGGGGACAATTTTCTACCGACCGCTCGACGATCTGTCTGCCGCGACATACGAACTGTTCGGGATTCGGATGGAGTGAACTGATTCAACTGTGTAAAGCACGGTCCACCTAAAGTAGGTACTCTTTTTTCTAAGAATGTAATTAAATGAAAATGCCTTTTGCATTATTTGAAAACCAACTTTTTATAAAATTGTTATTTTTTGAAAAAATAAGGAAATAGTTTTAAAATTTTTCTCTTTACAAAAATTAAAATAGGTATTCAAGGGTTATAAAATTTCAATAGATACTCTTTTGAAATACCCAAACCTTAAGTAATAGTACATCGCATGCTTCCAAAATATTGTGCTTTTAGAACGGAATTATTGTTATCGGGTCGGTGGTGTAGCAGTCTAACGCGCTTATATTTATTTATAGGCAAGTTTATGGTCCGAGACTGCCGGGCTTCGAATCCCAGGCCAGACTATGTGGATTTTTAATTAATTTGCATGGTTCGGTATAGGATTTGATGTGTGCCGTATTAATAGAAATTCAATTTTTGTTGATATGACATGCAGATTATAAAATTGCCATGCATTACCGTCTCGATGATGGTGAGTGAGGTTTTTCGGGTTTTCCTCACCTGTAAGTCAAATGGCACCATCAATCATCTTTAAGTCGCCCCGGAGCGCAACGGCAAATAATAATAATATCCGTTCCTTTCCCCGCACAAGCTCAGCTTTTGGAGTTAAAATTCACTCGTAAGGGGGTGAATTAGGGAGAGTATTATTATATTATATTATTATTTAATTTGTCTTAACAAGACGAACAAGCGTATCTCAAAATTAAAAGATTTAAGTAATTATAGTATGGATTTTTTATTAACTTCAATTTGAATTTTTTTAACATTAAAAGTTGCTTTAAAAAAGTGCTAATAACATAAAATGTTGTGTTAAGATTTTTCTTGACGTGGAATGACATTTCTCGAATATTCTCCTTTTTCTTTTACTCGTACCTTTACTTGTGACGACTGCAGCACGCTGCGGGGTGCTATCTAACATTGCTCCTTCCTCTCTAGTTATTCGCCCCGAATAACTTGATTACTGGGACCTGGTTGGAATTAACAGAGAGGATCTGAACCACGGCATGGCGCTAACTTTCCAATTTAAACTATCTTCGATTCACTTCCCGCTGACAGCTGAATGCGGCAGATCAGGTCGTTGATTTTCCTTAAGGACGGCGTAGGGGCCTTCCCAGTTCAGTTGCGATTTCTGACAAAGTCCTCCTGTATGCTTGGGATTACACAGCCGTACGGATCGCTTCTTTCAAAATGTGTCCATGTTGCACGGGTGTCAATTGTAGCTTCTGCTCTCAGTCGTTCCCGATCGAATCCGTAGACCTTTGTCTTGCCATTGCAAACATTACATTTTTTACAATAAAATCATTTATGAACTCGTGCCAGTATTATTTTAGTACCGAAATGTCCTCCCGAACGGCTGCAATAAAGCTCCTCCAACACACTTCTAACCTGTGATTTCTGCACTACCACTTGGCAGGCTACATGTACTCCATCGGGGCTCTCCCACTTCCGGTGCAATAGGACATCGTGAAGATTCAGGGAGTCCAGTACCCTTTAGTAGCTCCACTGTATTTTGCTATATCTTGCCATTCTCGGACAACCTTCAAGTTATTGTCTTTCTTCTCCCTTTTTCTCTGGATTTCAAGGCTGATTTCTTCTTTGTCACCCTCTGGATTGATAGTGGTTGCCCGAAGAGTAACCTTATCAACCGGTTCCTCTCGTTCCCCGAACCCTTTACTGTACCAACATTCTCATTCTAAACAAGGTCGCCTAGAGAGAATGTCTGCGTTGCTATGGAGACGGCCTCTTCGATGCTCTACTTCTTGGTAATTGCTAGAAGGCTGGATAGGTGTGGATGATCGGCTTCTCCAGGACGCATAGCGGCTATAATTATTTCTTGTTGGATTTCGTGACGGGCCTCGAAAGATTGATCTATGTGACTTTCTGGCCTTATTTCCTTTGAAGGTTCCCGAATCTTCCGATATTAAAGCATCTCCAGCTTTCATTTTGGCTGTTTCGTTGCATATTTTGCAGCTCATTTAAGATTTGTGAGTGTGTAGATTGGAGAATAGTATTAGTATTGGCCTCCTCATTTTCCTGCCATTTAGTTTCTCTCACTCTTGCGCGAGAAGATCTGGATAGCGGTTTTACCGCTTCATATTCCTGGGCTGCAATCAATTTTTCCCTCAGTATCTTGTGATGTTGTAGGCGAAGGGTTTGCTGCAATTCCACATCTTGTAGTATATCAATGAATGCCTGTAATCCGATTTGTTCTTGGAGATCTTTGGGCGCCAAATGAATCAATCTTCTTATGTCGGCCTTGAATTCCTGTAGATCCTCATTATGTTTCTGACTACTACGAACCTTTAGCTGGCTTTGAAATACCCGTTTCAAATGCTGCTGGCCATATTTTGTCTCCAAAGCTTGGACGAGAGATGAATAACTGGATTCTTCTTGGGGAAGTAACTGTAAAACGGTTGCTGCCTATCCTCACAGCGACACTATCTATTAAGCCGTGAGTGGCTTAATGGTCTTGCTAGTATGGCTTTGCCAAACTGGGTTTTGGATATGGATTGGTTTGGTTATAGATGAGGACGAGGTAGTGTTTGCAGTTTACCTGTTGCTTGCCAAAGCTAGACTACGAATTTTTCTATCTAATTCAACTAGTTGTTTTAATTTGCCTTTCTAGCTCTATTCTAGCCGTTTCTTGTTGTTTTTAATCAGTTTTTAAATTCTCTTGTAGTGCTAAGAGATCTATTTGATTGTTCAGTTGACCTACCTCTTGCTTAAGGTTTTCTTGAATTTGCAGCACGCCATTCATAATTTATATCTCTGCTTTCTTACGCCTTTCCTCCTTCTCTTTTTTCTCGTCCTTCCTACGCCTTTTCTTTTCCTCCTCTTCTTCCTTCCTACTTCTTTCCTTTTCCTCTTCATTTTCTTTCCTATGCCTTTTCTTTTCCTCCTCTTCTTCCTTCCTACTTTTTTCCTTTTCCTCTTCTTTTTCCTTCCTACGCTTTTCTTTTTCCTCTTCCATCTTCAAAAACCATGCTGGAGGACCGACCTGAAGTGTCCATGTCTGTTTCGTACTCAGTGGATCTAGTATTTACCATAGATCCCACCGCTGCCACCAATGTTACGCAGGTTTTTTGTATCTCAATTTATTTCAATTCAACTTTTACAGTAACTATACAACTGATAATATTAACATAACGTCTATCATAAAACTGACTCCTGACATCAGGATCAGCGAATTATATAGCTTGCTTTTTTACAGTGAAGATCCAGAGCCTCCGGTCGGAGTCTCAGTGATCTGGAGCGTCTTCTGAGAATCCGCTACGAGGAGGACTTCCTATGAGGAGGGTCCTGACCTGTAGAAAAAAGCCTTGCGTTCCCTCGAGATTACCTTTATAACTTTTCTATACTAATATTAAATAATCAACATTGTACAATGTTTACAACTTAAAACAAATTCACCACATACTTAAATTAAAGGTTTTATGTACAGGGTGTTATTTAAAAAATTAATTAATTTAAATACGTTATGATAAAAATTTGAATTTATATAAAGCGTGAAAATAATTTAATTCCGGGAAATGAGAAAATTTCTAAAAGAAACAGTTAAAAAATCCTATGCAGTTTTTTGCTTGGAGACCTGTGTAATTTGCAACTGGAGTTCTCTAGGTCTTTCGCTAATAGGACTGGCCTAATCAGCCCAACCATCGCGATGTACTGATTAATTAATACACTGTTAAATTACTTTAATGTTTCTGAAATTGTATTTAATTGACAAATCTTAAGGTCACACAGAGGCATACACACAGCGTGCGATGTACTTATGTATGGCATATACGTATGAGTTCTTTCAACTTCACCATGTAAATAAATAAACACTTTTGAAGTGAATGCGACGAATCATCACTCCAATAAGCCTTTTTAGATATGGTGTCTGGCTTTTATAATATACGGGGCGGGACGAGGCGTTCTTTGTTTACATTTGAACTAGACAGACGGTCTTTGCACCAAATTCCAATTTTTCACTTTGAATTTTTTTTTTATTTTAAAATTGAAAGAATATAAAGAAAATTGAAGAATATAATAACTAGCTTTTTGCAATATTGTAAGAGGTATTAACAGATACAGGGTGTTTTATAAAAAGGTGGCTCCATTGCTAGGTTAGGTGGAGTACTGAAAACTATGTAGGGTTAGGTTTGTAAAAAATTATGATAATTGCATCCGTATTCGAGACACAGAGTATTGAAATTTCAAGATATTTTTGTTTGTTTTTTCTTTTATTTATAAACAAATGCAGACACAAGATGCGACTTCAAATGTCAAATGTCAAAGTCAGAGCCTACTAGAGCAATTTATAAATTTTACTTTCATTTAGCGAATTATAGATAATTAGTTTTTTTTAATGGATGATTAAAAATACCTCAGGTAGCTTTAGTAAGAAATCTTTTAAAGTTAATCCTCACCTTTCTTAAAACGTATTAAGTATGTCGTCGATCGAGGAGAACTACATAAAAAATTTAATTTTATTCACACTATATCAGTTATGGTATGGGGTAAGAACAGAGTAGGTTCTATTGTGCCCCCTTCTATCGCCAATGCACTAAGGAAATGTCTGGAGTGTCATTAATATAGCTTTAAATACAGATGGTTACATATAAGATGTTCTGCAAGAGCATTGATGTAGGTACTTTTCCCCACCTATATAGGGGCAAACATAGTTCTAATGAACAACGTGTCTCGTTGTTTCTCCAATTTTTTGAACAACGTCTAAATAACAACAAGGGATTGATTGGCCTTTAGGTTTCTCAGACTTTAATCCATTTGAACATGTCTGTGACATGCTAAAGGTCCAAAATATTCTTACTTGCAAAATATCGAGCAAGTTTGAGCTGCTCTAGTTGAGATTTGGGATAATCTGCCTCAAGAAATGAATAATAATCTTTTCAGAAATATGGGGAGATGGATGGCCATGGGTATAAGAGCCCTTGGAGAGCACATAAATTATTGATAAAAAAAAGTTGTAATCTTCATTGTTTAAATTAAATTAAATTTTCAGTATACTTTTTTTGGAAACCTTTTATTTTTCTTAATAAATAAGATATCAAAGTGAATTAAAATAAAATGTCCAGAAAAGATCAGGCTGTCAAAAAATATCTACAAGGTTTTCCAAAATAAAAAAAAACTATTGAAATCGCATAAAAACTTTAACAGAAAAATTATCTTAAATTTAGGCAAAATATGAAGGTTTGTATAGATATTATAGAAACGTATTACCTAATTAAAATTTGTAAAAAATAGTAAAAATTACGAAATGTCACCCCTTATGTGTATCACATAAATAAGTATCTCTATCTGCCTCGTACGCATATCTGAAACAATGACGTTAGAGAGTGTGAAGTATCTCGAAACATCCTACTACTCGAACATGGAGTGTTCTTTGTCTCCCGTTCTATCTCTCTCTCAACACCTGATAGCCTATCTGCATCTTGGAGCCGTCATCAAAGACCGAAGTAGTTCAAAAGTAGCATCTGGTAGGTCGAACGGCCCGCGAGTAGTCCAAACGTTTAAAAATACATACATCAAGAAGGCTTGCGCTTTGTCTTGCGGGCTCAATTATAGTGCGGTGGTTTCGAATATAAATTTTTAAGCACCTGGTATTATCTAATACTATAAAAATTTTAAATAGAAAAATAATAGTTTGTGCAACAAGAGTGGATGTGATGATCGTTTAGCAGGAAGACGAAGTATCATCTGAGTACGAAACGAAAAATGTACTCGAGTTGTACAGTTTATTTTTTCTACGACACACTAACGAAAATCTAAAATATTATATTAGGTTAATAACTAAAAAATTAGTTTGACAGAATTGTAATTCATTTAAAGGTGACAATTCTGTCAAACTAGTTCTCAGTATATTTTTTAGTTATTGAAATTAAACATATATTAAAATAGGTTATTCTTGTGTAGAATCGATAAATAATAGCATTTCTATTTTTATTTCGTCTATAATTATAAATAATTTGTTAATTTAAATAAAACTATATTAAGTCAATTTAATTACGAGTATTAAAGCACCAAAAATAAAAGAATAGGTGGTCCTGTGGTTAGC
Source organism: Psylliodes chrysocephalus (assembly GCA_927349885.1). Classification (NCBI taxonomy): domain Eukaryota; kingdom Metazoa; phylum Arthropoda; class Insecta; order Coleoptera; family Chrysomelidae; genus Psylliodes; species Psylliodes chrysocephalus. The sequence goes on along the minus strand of OV651814.1, from coordinate 17,891,255 downwards.
GTTCTTGCCTTCCACAAGCAATACTGGAGTTCGATTCTCGGATGGGGAAAAATAAAATCAACTTTTTTTTTCGTTTATTTTATTTTAAAAATTATTAAGAGTCATAAATGATTTTAAATTTAGTTATTTTGTCTTAGTAACCTAAAATATTTTTTTTATTTGTAAGTTTTCGTTAGTGGGTCATAGAAAAACTATACTGTACAACTCTAATGGATTGTCCACATCGCACTCAGACGATTGAGCACTCCGCCTACGGCGTCGTGCTCAAATTTCGTCTTCGTGCGATATGGCCATCCACTCTTGTTGCACAAACTACTATTGTTCATACAATAAATACTTGAAAAATAAATAATAAAATTATTGATATCTGTCACCGTAACATTTATTTTTTGTAAATCACACTAAATTAAGTCAAAATGTTTAGTACCTTGGGAGATTATTTATTTAATAAGAGTCGCCATATTTCAAATTACAATATTGAATTTAATGTTAATAACACAAATTTCTGTAGAACCAAATAAAACTAATAAATTGTTTAAAAAATGTTTCAAAAGCACTATCTATAGAATCTCTTATCAGAAGTATGCCCAAATTCGACCCCTGTGGTATGTTATGTATAAAGTAATAATACACTGAGACCTACAAGATCTATCGCAAATGCAACAAGGGAATAGTCTCGATGCCTAATGCATTTTCTCAAGGAAATGTAGGATTTGGAGTGGTTCAAAGGTAGATAGATCGCCCTCTTCTGTTTGGTAAGCTTCTAAGTATAGTTCCGTTGAATTTAGAAGTGTTACATATTTAGTCGAAATGTGAATAGAGATATCGTCTTCCTCCTCACAGAATCTGTAATCACTATCTTCTACTAATTTCATATTACTAAGGTGTCCTTTGAGTCAGCAATGCCCGACAAGGATCTCTGTTACCATGTGCATCTTGTTCTTGCTCAGACAGGTACAGACTTTTGGTCTTTTCTGGTCCTAGTCACCCAGGAGTATATTAGCGTATCTTAGGGTGTGTACATGCTGAAGATGCCTAGATGATCGATAGGCGATGGTTAAGTGGATATCAATCGATGTAATACAAATGTATGGTGCGAGGGTGTGCTAATCTTTGGTATGTAATCTCATTTAAATTAGTACATTTGTTATTACATCTCCTATCGGTCATCGATCATCGCTCATCGAGGCATCTTCCGCATGTGTACACCCTTACTTAACCCCAAGAGATTACAATTTTGACTTTGTTATCAATAACACAAATTACTGTAGAACCAAAAAAAAACTTAAAAAATGAAAAATGTTTTAAAGAATCCATCAACAAAATCTCTTATCATAAGTAGGCCCGACTCTTGTGGTACCCCAGAAAAAGATAGCAACACACAGACACAATACGCCTTATTGTAGACAAAAAAAAACGAAATATATTATTTTTATATAAACTAAATTTAATTTTGACTAAATTTATTCTATTTTACCCTTTTATGTCTAAAACTTTATTATGATTATCAATAATCCTTAATTTAACAACTACCAGTTTTATACCAGAAACCATTCGTCTTTAAAAAAAAATATTCCAACAAAATGATAAATGACATCACGAGCACTTCATTTTTTTTCTGACATTTTCCAAAGTGAGGCAATTAACGACCATATCCGTTGATAAAGAGAGAAAGATAAACACACCAAAAAAAAAACATAAAATGTGAAATGTAAAGCATCCCTATGCTTTGACGAATTACCACCCCTTACCGGATAAGTATAAGTGGCGTCCTAAGATATTCCAGATGTGCTAACTAATTCTCGGTTACGAGAGGAATACAGAAAGTTATAAGCCAGTCAAACTGAGTAATTATGTCACAATAGTTGTTGTAATAGATAGTGAAGTGGCGATACTTTAAATTGCAAATTTTGCTTGGAAACTACCACCAGTTTAACGGTGTTCCTCTTATTTTTGTCATTATTAGTTTCTTTTCTAATTATCTACCTCATTTCTTACTCTCATTTTGTTTTCCATATTAACTTCGTAAAATGTTTCACCTCTTTGGCATTTTTTATCTTGTACGGTCATGTTTTCACAACCATATATTATTGTTGATATTAAAAAGTATTCTTTATTCTTTATTTTATTTTACCTTCATACTTCATAGGATACCTTGTATATTGTTCAGAAGTGCCACAAGATTCGCTCTTGTGACCTCTCTTGTTTAATATATAAATTAAAGATCTTTAAGCGTAATATCTTATTCCAAAAAAATAATATATAATTTTATGTAAAACTTACATGTGTCATTCATTGTTGATATTAAGGTTATGTTTAAATTTTGACAATTTATTAAAGAAATCCTTGCACAAAATATATATATTTAATAACATATTATTAATAAAATATACCTTATAAAATCAGACGGCCATTAACATAAATAAGTATCATCTAATTCATCGGATGACCCAAATTAAAATAAAATCAAGTTGATTGTCGCTGTCAACCAAATCAAAAATAAATCTCACAAGGAGTAGACGACAAATAACATTTGAGTAAGAGGTGAGTGTGTCGAAATAACGAAATAATGGTTCCAACCGTTACAAAATATATACCTGATGCGTGGAAAATGTCTGAAGTTAAACTAATTCCTAAGCCAGGAAAACTTTCAAATGAAGTGTCATCATATAGACCTATATCATTGTTACCAATAATGTCTAAGCTATTTGAAAAGCTACTACTAAAACGGCTAAAACCAATAATTGAAAACAAAAACCTGATCTCTTCGCACCAACTTGGTTTTAGAAAAAAACACTCATCGAAAAAGCATACAAAGAAAAATTTATATGTTCAGCTATATTGTTTGACGTACCCAAGCATTTGATAAGATTTGATACGCTGGCCTGTTCCATAAACATGACAAAATTTTCCCTAGACAATATATCGACATTCTACAATTATATCAAACAAGAAGAATATATAGGAGGAAGAATACTTCGAAATGAAAGAATTGAAGCAGTTATCTCACGAACGATATCCTTCAACAACAATGTGTTAAAATGGCAACATTTGCGGATGAGACCTTAGAAAACTCTAGGAAACATGCAACAACAAAATTGATAATATAATAAATCAAACTAAATCAGTGCATGTTGAATCAAAACAATTAAGAATGAACAATTGTTATTTCGCATCACAATTTAGCCAAATGCCTAGATGAACGTAGATCTACCACTTAACCGGAAAAAGCATATAAAACGTAAAGAGCTTGAACTTAAATTCAAAAATCCATGAAAATTTATTGGCTCCTAGGAAAAAAATCCAAGTTGACAGTTTATAACAAACTGCTGATATAAAAAAGCCTAAAACCAGTCTGAATGTATGGCAGACAGCTATGGGGATGTGCCAGCAAGAGTAATATCAACATGATACAAGATTCCCAAAATAAAGTCTTGAGACCTTTATCGAAACGATTATCTTTATAGAAACTTGAAGATGCCAATAGTCAAAGAAGAGATAAAGAGATTTGCTGCGAAATATGAGGGTCGACTCCTCTCCCACGTCAAGGAAGAAGCGCTGTAATTACCAGACAACTCTACACTCAAAAGAAGGCTCAAAAGGAGGAAGCCTTTTGAGCTAGTGCAGTGAACGTTAATGTTACTGCTAGTGTAAAACAGTGTAATAAATCGTCACAGCAACTTGTGATGACTTTCTATGGCAATAATTAAGAGAGTCTAATGGGATAAGTAATTGTAGGTTAGTCAATAATGACTAGTAACAATACTCAAACAAAATCAAAACAAACAGAAAAACTTAAGTTTTGGAACTGTGTTGATTTATTCTTCGACTCTTGCTCTTTTACTTGTTTCTCAGCTGTTCCTGGTTTTTCGGTATTCATTTCGTTTTGGATATTTTCAGTTACATTTTCTAATACGTTCTGTGTATTGACATCAGGGACACCTGGCGTTGGAGGGGCACTACCTCATTCAATAGCTTGACTTGTTTCTGGTTCTGGTAGTTCTTTAATTATTGTGTACAGTTTCTTTTTTATAAGGTGTGCCAATTTAAAAACTTACAATGGCTATATATTAAAGTTATTATTTAATAACAAAAATTATCTATGGACACTTATCAATGAAAATAAGGTTTTATTGGCCTTTAGGGCTTTTTAACATTGTATCACTAGTAGGTTATGTTTGTTTTTACAATTTTTAAATATTAATTTGGTAATTATTGAATACATGAATTATTTAAAAAAATATAAGAGTATAGTCCAAATAAGTTTTTGGACAGTGGCATAAAATTTAGTGGGGATGAAGTACAATTATTATTTATACCATTATATAGCATTTTTTATAAGCTTTTCAATGATGATTCAAAAGTAGGGGTTTGCTATTTAAACTTTTTTAGTTGGGGTAGGTGGGGCCTAGGGGGTTGATGGGGGTGAGTTCTCTTTTATGTCATTTTAGTTCCCCCTTCCTATCCTAGAAACGGTTTTATGTATTTTTTATATCATCTTTCGTTTGTGAGATATAGCCCATTGTAAGTTTTTAAATTGTAACACTGTATAGAACTTGTTCCCTCGGAAACGCTCAAAAATTGTTTAAATTATGTATAGAAGCAAACATCAAAACAAATGACAAATCAAGGATATATTATGGATGTGGCTAAACCAGCAAAAGTTCACGAAGCGTTTAGAAGAAAACGATAGCTTGTTTCTTTGGAAAAATGGGCGTTATTACAACTGTTGTATTAGAGGATAGAAGAAGAGTTAATGCTTACTGCTATACTTCAATTTGTTTACCAGAAGGTATAGCTGAAATCAGTAGAAACGACGTAAACCTGCGAATCAAGTCATTGTATATTTCAATATATTTGTCATTATCTTATTACTCATTCCTATGTTCTTCTGATTAGTTATATCAAGTTTATTAGTCGCTTTAATTTCTTCTAATCTCTTCTTTATTACATTTTTAAAGTGACAGTGTGCTGTAATCGGATCCCACGTTAAAAAGTAGAGACACGATATAACATACACATCAAAATTAGTTAAAGTGGAATATTATCCAATAGTTTTTGTACACTCTTCGCTATTAATTTCATTAATTGGTCCAAGGACGTTTTTTCTGGCTGTCAACTGCCAAATTTTCAAACTAAATCGTACCTAGCATAAAAATGTCGTATGTATATATACGAAACCGCGGTATACAGTTAACGCGAGCTTACATTTTTTTTCTCTAAGATTAGTCCTGAAATTGTGCTCTGAACCCGTCCTGACCATATGAGCCGAAGTGGAAAGGACAAATACGTATTCATGATGCTTTAATGTTATTATTGAGGTCACGTGATGAATACAGACCGCATTTGAAGTCGTACAGAGTGGACGCGCGACATAAACAATCGAAAAAAACTCAATTGACAACTCAAACTGACTTCTAATAAATTGTATTTTAAAATTTTCATGAAATACTCCGTCTTTGTTCATTAAATCCTACGTGTACACAGCCATTTGTTTTCTTGAGGATTTAAGTTATAAATATCAAATCGGCAATAATTAATCGACTGCTTTGTTGATATTCGGAAAACACCCTGTAGATTTAAAGAGAAGCGAGTTTTATAGTTTTAGGTAAGGCAACGCAAAAACTGGCACAAGTACGAATTGGCCAGAGATGTATCGGGTGAGGTCTCTCTGTGTTTTGTCATCATCGTCTTCCCTCTCTCTCTACCTTACGGTATCGGCCGTCATGGAGTCTAACATTCCATGGTTGACTTTGATTGTTAGTAAGCAGTCGTGATCTGCATCAAAAATTACCGAAAAATTCTTCTTTCTTCTCGGAGGAGAATTTTTGTGGAACTGTATATGATGCATTTGAATTTTTAAATATACAAAAGCGTTCAAGGATTCGTCTATGTACAAGTGCTGTTCGATATGTTCTGTGAATAACAGGAGCCCACTTCTTGAAATTGTAGAGAATTCTCTTGAGAATCGCCAGTAGTAATTCAAATTCCACGGAATTACGTTGGTCGCAGATACATTCAGGTATTTTATAACTTTAACTAATCAAATATCAAGATTTGCTAGTCTTATTTTCTTTTAATGAGTTGGCAGCCTTATATTTCAATAATTATACCCAAAATCAGGTATTTTTCAAATTCAAATCTATGAACTATTTTTAAACTGTTAGTATTAACTTTTTACAAACATTAATTGTGTTTCTTTTATAAAGAGTAGATGGCGGAAAGTGAGAAACACAAAAATGTTCTCTCCGCCATTATTGAAGAAAAAAACTTTAAAAAATTTAAATGATGTCAAACAAAAACAGCTAAAAATATACTATGTGTAAACTGCGGTAACAATAAACCCAAATGTGAACAAATATGTGACACCAGAATAGTGTGCTGTCAGCCAGTTAAGCAAAGCGCAAAAACACCTAGACCCAACAACTGGTCAGAAGATAAAGTAAAAATAAACATTTTAGAAAAAGAAATTGATCTACTTAAACAACTATTACATGAAAAAGAACAAAAATACTCTCTAATCCATGAAAATTTACTTCTAAAACAAAAAATTAATTTCTTAGAGGAAAAGATAAATAAAGAAGAAAATTGAACCCAACAAAAAACCAATCATCAACAAAAAACAAGTCGCACTATCTCTCCAGTCAATACAATCATCTACTACAACAAACAATAACGAAAACAAAACCAGTGAAACTCCGGCGTTGCCACCTTTAGTTAAAATTTCTGAAAACCCAATAGCACAGGTTCAACATAATATAATGAAGGATATCGTTAACCTAAATAATGGTAACACCTCAACTTTGGCAGACAACGAGGGTTTTCATAAAGTAACATATAGGAAAAATATTAACTACGAAGAAATCTTGGAGCAAATGAGGAGAATACGGAATTTGGAACAACAAAAAAAGCTTGGATTTATCTGTATCGTGTCAATCGTCTTGTTACTTCCGATAAAATCAATAATTATCTAAAAACTCAAGATGTCTTTAAGGGTGCTGATATCTCTATAAAGGAGCTCCCAACAAATAAAACCCAAAATAAGTGCTTCATGTTAGGTATAGATTTGGACCTCAAAGATGAAATCTATACGTCTATAAAAGGTTCGACTTTAGGAAATACAATCAATATGACAGACGGAATGAGGATTTTTAAGAAATCCTCCACCTACCTCAAATCGCAAGAAAAAAATTAATGACAGAGAAAATTCATCGTATGACAACGAGACTTATTCAAAAAGCAAACAAGACCACAAGAATACCTCAATCGGACCAGTTGTCAAATTAAAAGTTGTGCACTTAAATATTCAAGGTGTCTCCAACAAGGGGCCACAGATAGAAGTCCTACTGAACTTAAACCCGGCTGATGTCTGTTTCTCAGATCACTGGCTTACAAGCAATGAATTGAAACACATGAGTTTGAATGGTTACACACTCGTAAATTCATTCTGCAGAAAATAATCTATACGGGAAAGGGTATGCATGTGCACCAAAAATGAAATTTTCTTTAAACCACTTAAGTATAACGATTGTTTAGACAAAATTTTTGAAGTAATACTAGTGTTTAAGACATTCATTGCAGATAAACACATACAATAAATATATCTTACGCTCGGCAACGGTGTCAACAGTGTGTGACGCGACACTGCGCCAGCCAATAAGAAGAGACGGTCCAAAAACCCTGCGCGGCGCGATGGATGTGCCGTCCGAACAAGAACGCGGGATTATATTGATTGATATTGACTATTTGACTTTTGCAACGCTCTGTTTTTTTTACGTTTATTTGGCTAATTATTTGTAATTGTTCTATTAAAATAAAGATTAGAATCAGTGAAACATACAGTCCATAATTACATCAATTTCAACGATTTAACAACTAGCTTCACTTGATTTGACGAAGGATAGGTTACTCTATATATCATCACAGTCTACAGAACACCTAATACAAATACTGATATTTTTATTGATAAAATGTATGATCTGATGTGTAGAATTTACAGATCTAATTGTTACTACATTTTATGTGGAGACTTAAACGTTAACTTCTTGCTAAACAATAAAGAATAAAAAAAAATGGTAAAAATGTTTAAAGAATTTGACATGCACAATTACATTGACAAACCTACACGTATAAATAATAGCATTGATGCTATATTCTCAAATTTAACTGCTGTCTCTACTGTTGTGAGCGAAACACATCTATCAGGTCATAATTTTCAAATGTGTTAGTTCAAAATAGATATTGCAAAAGCAAGCACCAAACAGATATTCTAATGCAAACTTGAATACATTCAGAGATCTGCTACTGCTTATAAATATAAATGAAGTAAAGGGTAAAGGTAAAATGTTTATTTTTGAAAAACTGTTACTGTTCGACAACCCTAATGACCTGAGATAAATATGTTTTTACTACAAGGTGTATGGCTCCATATAAACTGTAACTACTATTAAAACAAATTATAAATAAAGTCTTACATACCTTTCTGTCTTTTATAAACTGAGTATTGTTAAAAAATGCAGTAATCATCTCGGTAATCATATCTTGGTTTACAATGGGTAAAACAGTCGAATCAACTTTTATAAATCCCGCTGACAAACTCATATTAATAATTAAATTAAACCAATTGGCAAAGACAAAAGAAATAAATTGAGAAACAACAACAACGAATGTTAGGTTAGGTGGTGGTGGTGGTGGTGGTGGTGTCAATTTTAAGTGTCACTAAGATGAGCGTTCACTTCGACATTCTGTGTGTCGGTTTGTTCGTTGGCTTGGTTCTGTATAACAAAAAAAACTTCGACGCAAGCTGATTGGTCTATTCCCGATGACGTATACATTTTAAATTTCAATTGGGCTTAATTTAAAAACTTGGCTTTTTTAACGAACTGATTAGTTAGAATAACTTGTATAGCGACTAACTATTACAATATAATTTATAAAACAGCATATCTCACATGTGAACATGGCTCATTCCGTGGTTGCAGGTTCGACTCCCGAACTCGCACGAATTTTTTCTTTGTTTAATTCTCAGATTTTTCCAATTTTCTTTTTTTTGTTTGCACTTTGGAACATGAGTTTGTAATTTTCATAGAGAGGATTAGGGATTTTTTAGTTTCAAAATTTCAAATCTGCATTTAGTTTTTCGGATCTAAACCGACTTTGTCACTTCACTTCCTTTTTTTTTCTAGGAAGACAGTTCAAGCTGTCAGTGTACAATTAATTGTTGATTTATAAGTAAATCCTAAAATCAGTCTGGATTTAAGGTATGTGAATGTGCCATCAAGAACGATATTATCATGATACAAGTTTTCCAAAATAAAGTCCTAAAATGCGGCATCTCTCGTATTAATACGTCCAATAATCAACTTAAATATTGTAAAATCCGTCCCTGTTCATAACGAATCCTAATAACTTCTAATACCCGAAACATAACGGCTGCCGGGTTAAAATTACTCTCTTTGGTAACTGATCTCAAAGTGTTTATACAATTTCTGAAAGTTCTAAATGTCGGGTAACCAAAGAAGTGAGAATTCCAGAATTCCATTAGTCGTCGTCTTCTTGGTCCCCGCTGCTAAATTAACGTTGGAAACATGTGTTCTGATAAATATGTAATAAGGAAATCGTATAACCATGTTTTATGAGGGCGATGCCGAAATTTCGTACTGATCAAAATAATTCCTTGTTCATTATTAAGGCTACGATTACTGCAATAATGAAGGGCAAAATAACATATGCAACAATATCAGACAGTGCAAAGACAGTTATAGAAAGTGAAAATATTTCCTGAATTTTAAACAGGCTCTAAAAGAGCAAAGTTTGAGCTTATAAGCAATTTTTATGTATATAATGTATAGTTCTAATATCAAAAGTTATATTCAATATCACGAATTAATAAAATATGATAGCTCAATAATTTTGTGGTTAAATATCAAATCTTGATATGTTGGAAACGGTAAAATAAGTAAGCAATATTCTGGTTGAACTCGAGGACCTTTTAATGAAGTATCGTTAAGGGAAAGCGAACTAGAGGATTTCCAAGAGAAATCAAATACAATTCTAATTTCTGTAGCAAGACTTTGTTCCCGAACCACACAGAAATGAGGCATTTGTTTTCTTAAAGAGAGTTAGTGAGTGATAGTTAAACAAGTTTTCCATGCCCTAATTCGATATATTCATTATTTAGAATCTTTTTATATTCGTCTTTGAGAGAAGCATTCTTTTCAAATTTTCCTTCTAGAAAACGCTTTTTGCTGCAACAAACGAATCTTCCAATTTCTTATAAGCTTGAGATTGTAGAATCTACCTGAAACCTTCCAGTAGGAAGTATTAAGGTAGTGTCGTGAAAACTACTAGCAAGTTTATTTTGTTCTTTGACGCAAGAAGGAGAGGAAACATTTTCCTGTTCTAAAAATCTTTCCAAGAGTGTGTCGAGATTTTCTTCTTCAGAGAAATTGGCAATATGGAATGAATGAATGAACAGTGGGAGATTTCGAAATTAGATATTCTCGAGGTACTGCCCCAGATAGTATCCACCCTAGTTGAGTTTCAATTAGTGTAGGCACCCTTTACCTAAAGAATAAAGACCAGGTTGAAGTCATAGTATACATCAGCTTCTAAAAGTATATCAAACTCTGAGGGTAGATTAAATGTTTTATCTGCGAGATAGCCTTTAAAATGAGGCGGTATATTTAACATTTGAATATTAAGGTAAATTTTGAGTAATATTCTCTGCTATTGCAAATGATACTTTATAGAAAGTGGAGGAATCAAAATAAGGCAAAATGTAAATATCTGTCATTTGTTGCACATTACTTTCATTATTACAATTCCCAGAGATTTGAGATCTGTGATAGTATGGCTTAACACCTATTTTTTGAACAAGAAAGAGGGTAATAAAAAACAATTGACTACCAGAATCAAGAAGTGCTCTAGCGATTATAGGACGAGCAGTTTTTGGACAATTGCCAATAGAAAGTGAGCACCTTTTGTTGTTAGGGCTGATAACAATGAGGTTTTCTTCGGAGTGACGGAGTGATTATTTGATTGGAAAGATGTTGAGGGCATATTATGATCCAATATTTGCGAATGACATGTTTGTGTGGGTGCAGAATTACATAAGCTGCTGTCACAAAAAAAATATATCGTTATGACAGTTACCGAAGCAACTCTTATATACAGGTTGATTGCTTTTTCTTGTTAATGTTTTAACATATAGAGTGAAAAATATTTACATTTTTCAATTGTGTCGTGCAACTTTTGGATACATATAAAAATAAATTTGATGATTAAATTGCTTTTTATCTAGATCCTAATTATTTATTTTTAACAATAATTATATAAATATATAATTTAACTACTTAGTAATACATTTATTTTTATGATTTCACAACTAAGGTTTAATTCTCTAAAAAAAATTAAAATTAAAAAGTTATAAAACTATTTTTAAAAACTTCAAAATCGTGCAGATGCCTTTGAAAATTGAGAAGAGTTTGATGATTTCCTTATAGATCGCATCATCAGATCTTGACCAAATTTATATGGGCCCACCCTTGAGGCGAAGAAAAATTATAGAAATTGGACAATGTGGTAAAGAATTATGGTTGATCATACATAAAAAAGTCGTTTAATAATAGTTTTAACATATTAAATAAATGTAATCTCACGCGAGTAACATATTTTATAGGATGATGAATTCGATAATTTTTGCACGACCTTTAACGAACTCCAGAATTGTACTCGAATCTGAATTTGATATTAGAGCCAAAAATGTAAAAGGCCCAAGTATTAATTTTACATAATAGGCTTAAAGAGACCAAATATTTTTACATGGGCAAGCTTAAGGAGCTAAGGATCCAAATATTTTACACGGGCAAGCTTAAGGTACAAAAGCTTCAAATATTTGTACATTGGCAGGTTTAAAGGATAGGTTAGGTTGAAATTGAGTGGGTTAATCTCATCGCCTTCCACTGCGACCCAAATGGATCTATTGTGGCTCATGTCTAACTATAGTTCACTGTACAAGCCACACCGTTTGATGAAGGCCATGGTTGAATTGGGTGAGACCTGTTTAAAGTCGGTAGGCTAAAATCGGGAGGCTTAGGGGTTACAGGGGCCAAATAATTTTACATGGGAAAGCTTAAGGATTAAAGAGACCAAATATTTTTAGATAAAGAGGCTTAAGAGGTAAGGAGCTCAAATATTTACACAAGCAGGCTTAAGAGGCAATGGACTAAAATATTTGTACATAAATTGTTCAAACGATTTGTAAACTATAATAAAAAGGCGATATGGAATAGTTTTCAAAAACCAGGGCTAGTGAAAATCGTCTACTTGGTTTAGACTTAGTAATGCCAATGCTTTACAAACCTGAAATTTCAATATCCTATTACGTCTCATTGTCTTCAAATAAATAAATATGATTTATTTTCCATAAGACAATACAATTGTATGGGATTCGTCGAAAGACAAGTAAATAATATCATCTTTCGGTCTTCTGTTCAAAAACAAACCGTTTCTCGTTTCTTTTGTGCCGCGAGTTTGTCCTTGAGGATCTCAGTCTCGATAAGATAAGAACTAACAATTCAACGTTTCTCGAATTTTTATTTGTTTTTGTTCATTTTGCTGACGATTAAAATCGACATACACTGATTAAGTTTGATTTACTTTTATTTTTCACCTTTTTGTTTATCGATTGTTTCTATTGCAAGTTTACTGGAGGTCTCTGTACTATTTCAACCAACTGTCAATTTTACAGTATCATCCGGAAAATATCTTTGGAAAATATCTTTAGAAAATATATTTAGAAAATATATTTAAAAAATATATTTAAAAAATATATTTAGAAAATATATTTAGAAAATATCTTTAGAAAATTTCTTTAATAAATATCTTTAGAAAATATCTTTAGAAAATATCTTTAGAAAATATCTTTAGAAAATATATATAGAAAATATATATAGAAAATATATATAGAAAATATATATAGAAAATATATATAGAAAATATATATAGAAAATATATATAGAAAATATATATAGAAAATATCTTTGGAAAATATCTTTGAAAAATATCTTTAGAAAATACCTTTAACAAATATTGGAAAATACACTGCCGAGCATAAAATTAGGGCCATCCCTAAATTTGCTTTTATTTTATAAATGTTTATTTTTTTTTTTATTTTTTAACACATTGTTGTTAGGGAAATATCTAGTTTAAAGAATATGTCCTAGCACACTTCTCTTTAATTCATTTCATTTCGGAGTATATCCACTCTTTATTCATTCTAAAAATTTTTCCCGTTAAATATGATTTACGAATGTCGACATTTTCTCAATTCGTCGTAATATTTTTTTTATGTATGTTCAGCGATAATTCTTTACCACCTTGTACAATTTCTATGATTATTTTTTTGTTAGTAAGGGGGTACCTTAGGGATGGTCCTATATAAATTTGGTTAAGATGTAGTGACGGCATCTGCACGATTTTGAAGTCGGTTTTTTAAAATTACTTTTAAAACTTGTTGAAGTGGGTTAAAAAAGGAGGAGGTTTTCAATTCTTCGTAATATTAATTTTTTTATGTATGTTCAGCGATAATTAATTAACACGGTGTCCGATTTCAATGATTCTTTTTTATTAGAAAGCGGGTACTTCGGGGGTGGTCCCATATTAATTTGGTCAAAATCTAATAATTGGGTCCATTAGAAAATCCTCAAAATCTTTATTTTTTATGTATGTTTAGCGATATTTCTTTAACATCTTGTCCGATTTCTATAATTCTTTTTTGTTACTAAGGGAGTACCTCAGGGGTGGCTTCTATAAATTTGGTCACGATGTGGCGATGGCATCTGCACGATTTTGAAGTCGGTTTTTTTAAAATTACTTTTAATACTTGTAGTAACGATTTATAAAAGAAAAGTTTCTAGATTTTAAAACAATTGTCAGTAAGGTTTAAATAAGAAGATACTCAAAGCAGACTCTAAAACAACGTCCCACTTTTTTCTCAAATGACATCCCTTTATTATTGTTAATTAAAAAAAATACTCTTGGGTAGGTACCAACTCCTGAAAACAAAGTTAATTGTAAAAAAAAGAAACAAAAAAAAGTGTTCGCAAATATCGTGTATAAATTGAAAATCATTTAAATAAAAATCAGTATCATTTGTTACTTTTATAACTATTCCATTACTTGTTACATTATTAAAATTTTGAAAAATAAACTCAACTACTTAAAACTCTTTGAACCCAGTCTACTATTTTCATAAGTATTGACATAATTTTATTACGAGTTCGTACCCAGTTAATGTTAAAAAGATTTTGGCACCTGTCCAACGTTTCTGCTCATAGGTAAAAATGACTAATCATCAGATAGTGTGTATGTGTATTGGTCATGTTGCGGTGAAAAAATAGACAAGTTCAATGAAATGCCAGCTAGCAAAATGCCAATATAATAATTATGACCACAGTATACGGGGATAAGGACAAAAACTGCAAGGGATGGTGTTTTTGAATTTTATTAATTTAGTAATAGATTCAAAGAGAAACGGTAAAAGAGAGAAAACCGCAATGTGTAATGTAGAAGAAATAAATAATTATTATGCAAGTAATTTTTTTTAAAACGGAAATAATTTATTTTCTAGTGTTATCTATGTATTCCATGAAAAAATTTAGACATTTCCATCTTTTTTATTTATCCTTATACACAGAGCTGTATAAAAATTAAAAAAAGAGTCCTAAAGTGATTCTTTTTTACACATTATTCAATATCCATAAGAATGGACAAATAATGACCTTCAGTTTCTTCATTGGTATATACAGTACACATTTTAATAAAAGCATTATTTGTAAACAACTGTTTATTTATAACAATAACGTCACATAGTTACAATTTCACAACATAGGCGACGCTTTAAATCAAAAATTCTGAAATTTCAAGCTATAAAATTTCAATTTATCCAATTTGATATCAAATTTGGATAGAGGTACAAAAAATATTCCATGATATATTTTAAAAGTTATTTTACTTCTATCTTCTCCACAAATAAAAGCGCACTTTCATTTAACAATTCATAAATAAACTAGTATACCTACGAGCACGCCATTGGATAAACTGTTGAATAAAGCATCATTTCTGCTTTAAAATTCTAAAATAAATATTCCCACGGTATCATATAAAGAAAATAGTCACTACTGTATTTGGCAATTAATAGCAGGCTATTTAACTATTCTCGATAGATAGTAGTCACAGAAAATAGAATTGCCTAGGACACTTGGTAATGAACTCTTTTAGGTATTCCGACGACACTATGGAGATTCAAGGTACGATTAATGGATTAATAGCACTTTGTTTTCTATAGTAATTTATGTCTTATTTTGCTGTCTCATTTACAAAATATTTTTACTGTGCGTGTGAATCTCTGAAGCTTGTTGATACTTATTTCTACATATGATAGGTACGAAAAAAAGCAACTGAAAACAAATTAATTTCATTTCTTGTTAAATACATGAAGTAGTGAAAGCTTTAATATTTGTGATCCTAGACCAGATATCAGCGACTATTTCTATAGAGAAATAGTCAATATTTAGACTAGTGAAATAGTCGTCCCAAATATGACACGACCTTGAATAAATAATATTTAATTATGTCTCATCAAATTGATATTAAAATATTTTCGAGATTTAGATTCAACAAAAATAGCTAACTATTTTCAAGGTCTTGGTATACTATCCTTGATTAGTCCTGCTTATCTATAAATTAAATAAAATTGGGCCCAGGATTGACCGCTGAAGCACAGGAATCATAGTCAATTTCCATGATTCATTTCAACGTAGTCGTGCAGAAAATGTAAATAACGCTTCAAATGGAATTTCTTAACGTGGACACAGTATCTGACAAGGTTTGGCACGCTTGCTTAGAAAAATGCTTCCCGGAAAATATGTCGACATTCTTAAATCATATTTAACGGGAAAAATTTTTAGAATGAAGAAAGAGTGGATATACTCCGAAATGAAATTAAAGAAGGTGGTATCCTAAATAGAAGTGTGCTAGGACCTATTCTTTAAATTAGATATTTCCCTAACAACAATGTGTTAAAAAAATTAAAAAAACCTAAATATTTATAAAATAAATGCAAATTTCGGGGTGGCCCTAATTTTATACTCGGCAGTGTATTTTCCAATATTTGTTAAAGATATTTTCTAAAGATATTTTCTAAAGATATTTTCTAAAGATATTTTCTAAAGATATTTTCTAAAGATATTTTCTAAAGATATTTTCTAAAGATATTTTCTAAAGATATTTTCTAAAGATATTTTCTAAAGATATTTTCTAAAGATATTTTACAAAGATATTTTATAAAGATATTTTCTAAAGATATTTTCTAAAGATATTTTCTAAAGATATTTTCTAAAGATATTTTCTAAAGATATTTTCTAAAGATATTCTCTAAAGATATTTTCTAAAGATATTTTCTAAAGATATTATCTAAATATATTTTCTAAAGATATTTTCTAAATATATTTTCTAAATATATTTTCTAAATATATTTTCTAAATATATTTTCTAAATATATTTTCTAAATATATTTTCTAAATATATTTTCTAAATAGGTATATTTTTTAAGTATATTTTCTAAATATAATTTCTAATGATATTTTCTAAAGATATTTGTTAAATAAATTTTCTAAAGATATTTTCCAAATACGAGGGTCATTCAATAAGTAAAGAGACAAATTCTATAATTTTAAAACTATTCAATGAATGTGTACCATCTTTTCAGGGGTGTTAGTTGGCAACCTTGGGATATGCTCTGATCAGCTGTTTCATCATTTTATGTCAACAAAACCTCAAAATTTTCAATTCACCATGGCAAGTCCACTAGAAGATTGCACCTTAGAAGAGCAGCGCTCAGTTATTAGATTTTTAGTTGCAGAAGGTGTAAAACCAAGTAAATTTTTTTTTTAGAATGTTGATACAGTACGGTAAAAGTTGTATGAACCGTGCGAATTTTTACAAGTGGGTTGATCGGTTTAAAAGTGGCCGAACAAGTGTAGGTGATGAACTCCGATGTGGACGTCCAGTGGAAGTTTCTGGTCCCTCGTTGGAATCGAGGACTGACGGACTTATTCATGATAACAGAAGAATTACTGTTGAAATGATAGCTGAGAAAGTTCAAGTAAGTGTTGGAACTGTTCACAATGTCATTCAAAACAACTTAAAGTACAGAAAAACGTGTGCGAGATGGGTTCCCAGACAGCTCATAAAGAATCAAGGCTTTCCATTAGTGAATACTTAAAAGCAACGAAGTTTGATTGAAGAAGACGCTTTGTTTGAAAGAATAGTGACCAGCGACGAGGTCTAGATCAATCACTACGACCCTGAGACCAAAAAGCACAGTATGGAGTGGAAACACACTAGCTCTCCAGTTCGCAAAAAATTCAAGGTTCAACCTTCCGCCGGTAAAGTGATGCTGACCATCTTTTGGGACTCACAGGGTCCAGTCTATTGCGATTTCCTTGAATATCAGCGAACTATCAATAGCCAATACTACTCTGAGATGCTAGAACACAAAGGTATACCAGCTATCAGGAGCAAACGCCGTGGACTCTTGTCAAAAGGAGTCATTCTTAAGCACGATAACGCTCACCCTCATACAGCTTCAAGAATTGGGTTGGGAGGTCTTACCTCATCCTGCCTAGAGTCCCGACCTCGCCCCATCTGATTTTTACCTATTTGGACCACTCAAAGACGCCCTACGTGGAATAAGATTTGATAACAATAAGGAAGTTAAGGAAGCGCTGCAAAAGTGGCTTCGGGGTAAATCGAAAGAATTCTTCGCCAAGGGAATTAGGAAGCTGCAAGAAAGATGGGACAAGTGCATAACTGTGGGGGGTGATTATGTTAAAAAATAGCCTTAATTTTGAAAGATTGAAATAAACCGGTTTTTAGCCATTTGTCTCTTTACTTATTGAATGATCCTCGTATATTTTCTAAATATATTTTAAAAACATGAAGATATTTTCTAAAGATATCTTTTGATAGCATATTACTTCTATTAAACTTCCTATTATTGACTTCCTTGCTGAAATACAGGATGGTTCATTTTAAAAATGCATTGAAGTAAATTACAGCCACTTTAAAAATATATTAATGATCTTGACCTCTATATAATAACCGAATGAAAATCGGGAAAAATCGTATCGCTTCGAATGGAAATTATGAAACGAAAAGTGAAAAGAAACCCGCAAAAATAGCGAGTTTAATGCACCGAAACAGCCTTCGGAACATATGGTTTACGAATCGCGAAATGATTAAATTTTCTGCCAACAATTCCAGATGCAATTATTTGCGTAAAAGTACGCAATTCCGACTTTGCACTCGGAATGATGTCATTACAAGATTGAAATTGACGGAAAAAGCAAAAATTACAAATTCTGCCCGCTGTAATAGATCTACAAGGGTAACTAGATAAGATACTATGAAAAAATCAATGAATAAGAGTTTTAATCGACAAATATTAAGAACTTATGTTTCATCGTAGGTACACTAAGTACAGACCAGTCTCTACTTTCCGTAATTTCGAAACAAGCTAAAAAAATATACCAAAAAATTGGTTTTAACTTTAGAAATATTGTCATGGATAAGGTATACGTAATTATAGAATTGAAAAAAAATTCAATAAAATCAGATTCTCTTCCGAAAATCTAAGCCCGGGGAAATACCTCCTCCCACTAGTCTACGGGCCTAGTCCTATATTCTTAAAAAAAAATACCGTACAGGTTTTAAAACTTTAAACGGATAAATTGAGAATGAAACTGATATTTTTATATTTGATTTTATATTACTCTTTTTACTTCTTGAAAAATATGACCAATATAACAAACATTAATCAGTTTATAATAAAAATAGTAGGTTTTTACATTTTGTCACTGCAAAGAAAACCACGTACCATTTTTTTCTACACCTACATGGATATTTTTTTCACAGACACTACATAACGAAAAAATTAGGTCATTGCATTTTTCTGAACCAATATAATTTCATATCCATTCTAATAAGGATATGAAATTCACCAATTACAATTCATATATAGTGACGAGATACTTTTATTTTGTTTTATTTTAATTAAGTGACAGTTCTGTCAAACTAACTGTCAATATATTTTATAGTTAATGAGAATAAATATAATTAAAAGTGAGTGATTCTGTATTCTCCAATTCTATGGGTGTACCTTCGAAAGGAGCCGTGGCCACTCAAAAACTGTCAAGAAGGAATAAGTGTTTTGGTCCATTGCGCTACGCTACCGTCCTAGCAAGGAAGGTCCTATCTGAACATTTGTTGTTTGGAAATAATCGAATTTTTAAATAATTTTCGCAGACATATTTGTTATCTTCTAAACCTCTTTTGTGAAACACTTTTACGTTTTAGTACCTTTACGATGCAAATAGAACATTCCGTTTTGATATCAAGAAAGACAAAATGTAGGCAAATGCAAGGGGATTGAAAAAACTGCTAATTTTGCAGGCAGGACCTTTCTTGTTAGGACGGCAATACGGTCGTGGTGTTTTCCTATTCCGTCTGTCATCTGGTCCAACGTATGTATCTTTCTTCCCTCCTAATACCCAGGGCCGACTAGAGGGGGGGGTAGCCGGGACTAATTCCCGGGGCCCGGGCTGAAATGGGGGCCCGGCACCGCTGTTAGGGGGGCTCGACAACAGGTTTTTTTCGTTCTGCATGATAAATTCGACAGAAGATGAGAGAGGGAAGTTACATTTATTAAAAATAAAATGAAATATAAACAGAGGAAATGTTTTAGCGTAGAGAAGTTATTGCGAATGAGGCCCCCTTTTTTTTGTTTATTAAAAGAAGTAGGGAGAGTTAGTGTTTTGATGTGAGGACCTTTTTTTTAGACAAAATTGTACTGCAGTAGAAGAGGAACAATATTTTTTATCACGGGGCCCGATCTAGAGAATTGTCCTGGGGCCCAGCCTGGCTCTCGGCGGCCCTGCTAATACCCTCTGTTATTTCCGGGCCCTCGTTTTTCCTTCTTTGTATCCTCACTCTCTCCTGAATTAGAATTTTTAGGGGTGTCACTCCCGAAATCTCAGTGGCTGCATTGTATGAGACTGTTCTGTAAGCGCTTGTGATTTTTAGCATCATCTTCCTTTGAGTGCTTTCGATCATATTGCCTTATTTTTTTATTTTGTGCTGCCCTGTACCAGATTGGTGCTCCGTACAAAATAATCGACTGTACAACGCCGTTTGAACAGCAATCTTTTGCTGTAAGATGGTCCCCCTATGTTGGGCATCAACTTCACTAGTACAGCATACGACTTATCTGCCTTTTCGATGGTTTTCTTCACATGTTCGTTGAAAATGAGCTTATCGTCGATGTATATTCCCAAACACTTTGCACTTTTCGAGGCGGAATTTGGTTACCTCCTATGGTGAAACTAATGCCCGTTCTGTTTCTGGGTCCTTTAAAGATTACTGCCTCGGTTTTGTGCGGTGCTATTTTGAGATGGTTTCTCTCCATCCAATTGGTGATTTTGTTTAGTGCGATATTTGCCTTTTCTACAAGCCTTCTCTAGATCCTGATCTCACTATCAACGTAAGGTCGTCGGCATATGCTATCGTTTTACAGTCTGGCAATACCTCATCGTGCAGGATGTTCCACAGTGTTGGGCCCATTATGGATCCTTGGGGCACTCCACTCCTTGACTCGTTTTCTTACTATAACCTTTCACCATGATTTATCTGTCCTGGAAGTAGCTCCTTATCTGGTGTTACGCGTTCCTGCAGTCTTCTGGTTATTAGTGACCATTTTGCCGTGGTAAAAGCGTTCTTAACATCTATACACACCGTAGCCTGCCAGTAGCGCTTAGTTTTCCCGATTATAGCTTCTACCCCTTCTACCGTGGATCTTCCTTTCCTAAAACCAAACTGTGTCTCGGATAGGGTTACGTAGTTCTTCAGTTCTGTCAATATTGTTTTCCAATAGCTTCCCGAGGACATCTAGTATGCATATTGGTCTATATTTATCGTCGTTTAGTTCCCCCTTTGGTTTCAGGGTTACTTCTGCCTTTTTCCAGATCTTAGGGAAGGCCTGTAGTTTGAGAATCCTATTGAACACCTTAAAGAATTCTTCCGGCATAATCTCCGCTGCAATTTTGACTGTTTTCGGTGTGATCCCGTCTGGGCCGGGGGCTTTTCCGAGCTTTATTTTTTTGCTTGCATCCTTCGCCTCCTCAATTGTGCACTGCCCGTATTGGTCTGTGGATTCCCATGCTTCTTCCTTGTCATCCCATGCTTCTTCCTTGCCATCCCAGCCCGGAATAGCGCCTCTATCATTTCCCTCCTTTTGTGCGTTGGAATTTCATAAGGTTTAGTTGAATTTCTGAGCTTTTTGGTGACTATCTTGAAGCCCTTTCTCCATACTTTCCACAATATATTCGTCTATATAAATAAATCATAAACCAATTATGAGTATTAAAATCGATTAAAAATAGAAAATTAAGTTCTCATTAGCGTAGAGGAAGAGTAACTGAGTTGCAATACAAAAAGTCCGGGGCTCGTAGTTATTTTATCTTAATAACCTTAATTTCTAAAATTCGTTAATTTTTGTTAGTGTGTCGTAGAAAAAATATACTGTGGAACTCGAATAAACTATTCGTCATATCCATCATATACACTCTTGTTGCAAAAACTACTGTTGACAAGAAACACAAAAACTTGTCCATTGAATTGTAATATTCTACACGTGTAACTTAGTTAATAACTGTTATTGAACCAGTGGCAGCTTCTTTGTAAGGGCTACAGGGATACAGCCTTCCAGTACAAGGGAAAATCAATTTATATAAATATACTATTTTTAATAAAAACAAATACGTGTATTATATTCCTTGTCTAAATTTATAACTCATTTTGTTTCAATTGTTCCAATATTAATCTGGCATGCCATTCCTGACGTTCAATATATTTTCGGTTACTCGTGACTTATTCACCGAAGTTGCTGGCTGGCTGCAAACAAGGAAGGGCTAAAACTTGTGTAGATCTCAATTCATGGGGTTTGGGCGACAGATCGAGCGTCGTCGGTCACACTCAGAGGTCGCAGATACCAAATTTTTATGAGCATCAGGGTTACGAAAATTGCCCCATTCTAGATACCACTTAAGCAATACAACATATGTTAGTTATGTTTGGTTGCAAAAAATACTAACAGAGAGCCTTTTAGTTATTATGTCACTGCAGTGAACATCTTAAGACTACTATTAATTCTAGAACACTAGAATGTTCATTTATGCTTTTATCAGCAGTTTTTGTTTTAAAATATAGCATTATTTGAATCTAATATCGTTTTATTTTAATAACCTTGTATTTAGATAGCTTTCGGAATACAATGGTAATATGAACTCTTAATTTCTCCTCTTTGTATTCTGATCTAATCTACCAAATTTCGCCAGTGGAATATTACTTGAGTGCTCTCAAATCATGAAGAGTTGCGTCGCCACTTTTTTAGTTAGTATTTGCTAATCTCACAATTTTAATCATCATCCTCTAGATCCTTTTTGAAGATATCAAACAGGATGCAAAACAATTTCTATTTATTTCTCCATCACCCTCGTGACATACGTAACAAACTTGGGTTATACCTAGAATGTATAATAGTTATGACAAGCCAAGTTTTATATAAAGTACAGCATTCCAGCTTCCACATGTGGCACTAACAGTTTGAACATTTAATGTTAAAATTCCTGCAACAGCTTCTTTCTTATCTATCTCTTTCTGCACTTTAGTTCTACTCTTCTAAGCTGGGTTTTATCTGTATAATTCATCGTTTAC
This sequence comes from Psylliodes chrysocephalus, assembly GCA_927349885.1. Lineage (NCBI taxonomy): Eukaryota > Metazoa > Arthropoda > Insecta > Coleoptera > Chrysomelidae > Psylliodes > Psylliodes chrysocephalus. The sequence goes on along the minus strand of OV651814.1, from coordinate 17,868,422 downwards.
GGGAAAACAAAGATCATACTGATCTTTTCTGGAGTGCAATTTTGATAGTTGATATATTTTCGAATATGAGTGGAAGAGTACATTTATCCTGTGCTTGAGCAGCAGTAATGTGATGATAACTTCAAAAGTTTTTCAAGAACTTGTACAATCTTAAACTTTATTTTTAAAGGCAATGCAATTTATTTGACTATGCCACAATTATGGACTGCCGATTCTCCGATGGTATGAGTAGATGAAATAATTTCCTTACTTATCGACTTTCAGATACAGAGAAACGTTTCGCCTAGATTTTTCTTTTGTTTTTCCTTTTCTTTAGTAGGATTTTGACCAGAATCTGTTAAATATTTCTCTACTTTGTTCGATTATCTTTGAGCAGAGCCTTTTTCCTAAATCGTACTGACTGACTACAAGGGTTTGCCCCTTCGCACTTAAATACGAATAAACAACATTAAGGAAATGCTACTATGTTGTTACGGGTATCAAAATAAAAGGTTTTGCTACGTATATGGATCGAGAAATATTAATAGATATCGTTCCTAACTAAATTCGGGCACACATACCTGGTTTTGAATTTTCGGCGATGATTTGCAACTTTTAACATGTACCAATTGCCAAGTACGGTTCTGTTATTTTTCAAATTAACACGTATGACCGTTACACAAAACGCTACAAATTAAAAACTAACTGAAGTAATTGTAGGATAGTATTAATACTCTCCCTATAGTTCATCCCCTTACGAGTTAATTTTAACCCCAGATATCGACTATGCTGGTGCGAGGAAGGGACAGCTTTTTTTTATTATTTGGTGTCATCGGCATCAACTACTATGGTTATTTATTAGCCTCGTGTTCTGTGTAGGCTTTGTTACTGTTTTCCAGCGCCACTTTAGGAACAGCACTGTTAATAGAACCCAACAGTGAATGGTCGAGTGGGCAATCCTACCAAGGCATCAGAATTAATTTTAAATAATTAAATTAAATGAAAAAATCCCGGCCAATGGTGGGATTCGAACCTGGGACCCTTGGATCCACAGACAGAGACTCTACCACTGAGCCACCCACCCCCAACAGCTATTATTATTATTTGCCATGACGATGGCGCTTCGAAGCTACTAACTGATGATTAATGGTGCCATTTGTCTTACAGGTGAGGAAAACCCGGAAAAACCCACCCACCATCGTAGGATTCCTTTATCAAACTCACACTTTTATTGTTAATACAGTTTTTTAGATCTTGGCATTTTCTCGTTTATTTACACAATAATTTAAGTCACCAAAATATAAAATGTAGTTGCATACGTAGTATCTTATGTTATATCTATGGTTTCTATAATCTAAGCATCAAACGTATTTTTATTCTTTTGGCTTTTCTCGTGCTTTTTTACCCTTCAGCTCCCATCTATCGAAAGCTTTGGATTGTGTTTTCCACATGAACAGTCTCGAGCGGTAAAAAAACCGCCTCGTATTAACGGCCCTTTACAAGCCAGTAGGTACCTAATTAATCCGAGTCGATCATTTAGAAGTGAACGTTTTACGATTGAAGCGAGGAGCGAGTGTCGGTGGATGGAAGTAAAAAGGGTGAAAAAAGACGTTGGCGAATGGCAAAGATATATTCAAAAACTAAATTAGCAAAGTTTATTGTTCACGCCATGGTTCGCACGCCAAAAAACTAAAAAACAACGACATCGTAGTCCGACTTGTTGGCTAACAAAATTTTATTAGTGCATTTCGGCGGTGTAGCGGGTGGTCTGCAGCGGCGTACTTCACCCAAATAAATAGGAATTCAGTCCAAGTCCAAGTCAGTTATAGAAAAATATTTTACTTTAATCAAATCTAAGGAAGTTTGAAAGAAGAATAATAGAGAAATACAAATTGAAACAGTCAAATCAATGTACTGAATATGTTAACACTATCTTCACTATACAAGGTATTTCTTATTTAAAGCGAAATATTTTAATGGTAGATAGATGTCATCGAGTTGGTTCTAAATATAATGATTGGGTTTTAGAATATACTAAGACACTTGAGTACACTTTTATGGATTTTCCCCAGATCTAGGAAAATGTGTAGACTAGATTTGGCAACACCGCACCGCATGAATCAATGGTAATTATGACCCAAAATTCTCCATAAACTTGGTATCGAATGGCGACGCTGCATCTCTAGTACATCGAGGTACAGTATTCATTTTTTTGGAACCGATTTACTTCAAACTTAAACATATTGAGGTTTATCTAGAAAATTAAGGCATTCTTTTGAAAACATGAGCCCAAAAAGAAGCGAAAGCTTCAAAAGTTTCTAGAATTGTCTCCTACAGTAATAAAGCTCTTTATTTAAGAGCCCATTAGTTTAAACTTCTTTTTTTAAAACCCTACCTATTATATATCTAAAGAATCTTGTCGTTTTGGACGGTGTACTGGAGATGCGGTGTTGCCATTCGGTACAAAGTAGCTAGAGAATTATCTACTACTTCTTCAGATTTGGGGAAAAATCGATGAACGTGTACCAAAGTGTCTTACTCATAAAGATTAGTTGAAATCTTACCTTTATCTATTAATAAACCGTAACAGTACCAGAACGTGCACAATAATAACCTAACATCTACAAATGACACCCAAAAACGCGAAATTTCTATCAAGAAGAAGTGCACATTTGCCACTTTATTTTGTTGTTTTCCTAGAAGAATAAACAACGCGAAGGTATAGCATTACATAATCACTAATACTTTTTAAAAGTTTAAATTGTCGTTCGGGAACAATATGCAATAAGGGATTTAAGGGCCATTTGCATCACTAATCGTTAAGAAAAAAGCGAAGTTTAAAATATCAGTTTCTTTAGGCAAAATGTCATTTTAAGCATGGCTTATTTCTTGACGACTAGAGAAACAAATATACCTAAAAAGCGTATTCTTACTTTTTAAGATAAGTAGTACCTTTTTACCTGTATAGCGCAGCGCCCATGGCGGACCCTTGCACAGGTTCACGTGTGAAATAGGAGGCGGCGAGCTGTGTAAAGTCGATTTCCTATCAGGGTAGGCGCTTAGACCGCGCCATATCAAATTATCGGGCGGTCGAGCAGTCGGTCCACAACAAAAGAACTTCGAAGTACTACGGCCGTATTATGACGTATTTTGGTATTGTCTAGAAGAAGATTTGTTAACCAGGCGTTGGGGTTCTTAGTACGCGTGGGGTTGCTAGTAGTTGGGAAAGATGATCCAAAAGAAAAGGATAAAATAACTGACAATAATATAATAAAATAACCTAATAATGATCTAATAATGTTTATTATAAAAATTTAAAAAATTCTAGTATTTATGTATTTTTAATTTCAAGTACCTTCCTCAGTCAATAGATTTTTTACACGTGTCTTATCTAATATCCGTATGAAATGAGGATACACATTTTAGTCCAAAACAGTTTCTGTATTAAAATTAAATACTTTTAAATAATTGCCATATCTAATCAAAGACTGTCTGGTGCCTTTGGTACATATAAATACATCAAAATACAACCTTCCCTGAGATTGTTTGAATATTTTAGTTACATGATATTTAGCAGTTCCAGATAGTAAAAAGGGAATGCCAACTCAAATGTGACCAAGACGTAAAAGAAAATAGAACAATATCTCAAAGACATGTCATTATTTTCCAGTCAAATGCCTTGAAAATAATTCGATCATTAACTGCAATTGCTCTCCAAACTTCTTGCTTTGTAGGGATAAAATTTAAATCTCATTATTTTTTGGATACCACTAAATCCCCAAAACTCTTTCTACGCCAATTTAGAATCTGGATTTAAGTGAGGGGCGTTAGTGACGTTATAGTGGACAATTAAAAGGAGTCTAATATAATAATTTTATTTATGACAACGTCAAAATTAGTCATTCATTTTCCATCAACATAATAACCTAACTTAGAACATATATAGTCAGGAAGGAGCATGCCATGTCCGCGTTAATCTAATCGATCTGACACAATAAAAATAATATTTAAAAAACCTACCTATACATTTCTTCATAAATTGGCAGGCTTGGCGACTACTACTTCGAATAAAAATAGCGTCCAAGTTGCAAGACTATGTCGCTACCCCCTTAGATATACAAGAATTTCCCACTGGCACATATTGTTTGACAGGTCGTTGGAATGCCTAATTGTTTTATAATTTTACTGATTAAAATTTGTTAATAATTTGGATGTTTTATGTGTTAATTTAAACTTTTATCAAGCGTATGTTTTGTAGACATTTTTTAAAAAGTGATTAGTATTTTATTTAGTATTTCTGTTAATTTTAAATTTTCCGCGTTAAAAGACAAACAAGACAATATAGTCAGTTGTTCGTCTTGTGGATATAGCAGCACAGCTAAAAGTAGAAAGGAATCATCTACATTTCATAAGCAAGTATTTTGTTCTCTCAATTTTCAACCACATTAAAGATTTTTAAAATTTTTAATGTTTTGAATTTGTAAGTGCGTCTGCGATCAACTGTGCTCATAGGCGTAGTCTCATGGTTTATAGGGTATACATACTTTTATTTAAACAATTCTTTTATGCAATTTAAAGATATTTATGTGGTTGTTAAAATGAATAAATTATTGTTCAATTTAGATTTATAAATTGATTGCAAGTAAACAACTTTCAGATTTCTTAAAGATTCTAGATTTACAAATTATATAAATTAATCCCAGGTAGACAATTTTCAGATTTCCTAGATTCTCAAAAAACAAAGTTTTGGCTTGAGTTCATGTAACAAACAAATTATAAGCCAAAATATCTTAATTTTTTGTGTTCACGCCATTTTAAAGCAGATTGTTTTGATCGAACCTTAAAACCAAGAATAAGATTTCTACCAACAGCTGTTTCAACAATAAAAGTGGTCCGGTTGAAGTATACGAGGTCTGATAAAAAAATAACCGTTATTTTCAAATTTCGTGAGTTACGTATGTTCGATTTTCGCATTTTTTTTCTATTATGTTGGTACACATATCTGTTATATATGTTGGCAATATCGGCCGTTTTGGATTGTCAGTTTGTTTTTGACAGATAAAAAGATTAGTCGTGTTTTGGTGTGCTCTTCGATTTTTTACTATTCGAAAAAATGGATCAAAGAAACTGTATTAAGTTTTGTGTAAAAAATGAAATTAAATGCGCAAGGACATTTGAAATGTTGACTGTGGCGTTTTGCGAGTCTACTATGAGCAGAACACAAGTTCAATTGTGGTATAACCGGTTTAAGGAAGGCCAGTAAGATGTCAATGACGATGCTCGTCCTGGTCGCCCGAGCACGTCAACAACCGATGAAAATATTGAAGCAGTGAAGAAAATGATTTTGGATAATCGTCGAATCACTATCAGAGAGGTTGCTGATGATGTTGGCATATTGTTTGGCTCATGCCAAGCAATTTTTACGGATGTTTTAGGCATGAAACGTGCGGCAGCGAAGATTGCTCCAAAATTGCTAAATTTTGAGCAAAAACAACGTCGCATGGACATCGCTCACGAGCTGTTGAACATCGTCAACGACGATCCAGATTTCCTCAAAAAGGTCATAACTGGTGACGAATCATGGGTGTATGGCTATGACATTGAAACCAAAGCCCAATCATCCCAATGGAAGCGTCCAGAAGAGCCAAGACCGAAAAAAGCACGTCAAGTTCGGTCAAATGTGAAGGTTTTGCTCACTGTTTTCTTCGACTGCAATGGCGTGGTGCATCATGAATTCTTGCCACAAGGTCGTACGGTCAATAAAGAATACTACCTTGAAGTTATGCGCCGTTTGCTCGAAGCAATTCGTCAGAAACGCACAGAATTGTGGAAAAAACAATCATGGATTGTGCACCATGATAACGCACCAGCTCACACATCGATGCTTGTGCGTGAGTTTTTGGCCAAAAACAAAACCGTTATCATGCCTCAACCACCGTATTCACCGTACTTGGCCCCCGCTGACTTTTTCCTCTTCCCAAAATTGAAGACACCGATAAAAGGAAAGCGTTTTGCTACGATTGAGGAGATAAAAGAAAAATCGAAACAGAAGCTGTTGGCGATACCAAAAAGCGCGTTTCAGAAGTGTTTCGAGGATTGGAAAAAACGCTGGCATAAGTGTATTATATCTGACGGGGATTAATTTGAAGGGGACAAGATAGTATTGATGAATAAATAAATACTTTTTGAAAAAAATTGAAAATAATGGTTATTTTTTGATCAGACCTCGTATAAGTAAATAAATTCTTTACTAACTATATCATGTGCCGTTTTTTACAAAAACGAACACAAATAGAATTAATAATATCTCAAGTAAGGAAATAAGTAGCATATCGCATGCCTCAAGATAATGTCTTAGGTCCTATCTTGTTTAATTTAATTTTAAATAATTTGTCGTTTAAATACAGATGGAAATAATAAGTTTTTCAGACGACACAGTTATTCTGTAAAATGCAGAGATTAAAATTATTAATAGAAACAGATCTTATAAAAATTTTTGAATGGTTTAATTATAAAAACTTACAAACCTTTGATAAAACTTATGTTGTTCCATTATACAGTTACAAAAAGATGACCTCTTCCTATAGAAACATTAAAAGGTAACGTTCAGTAGTTTCATATAAGTATTACAAATGATATCAAATACCTTAGAGCACAAATTGACTCTCATCATAACTGGACTAAGCATACAAATAATGCGTTGAATGTACAAAAATAATCTATTTTGCACTCATAGAATCATTATTATAGGATCCTTTCTTGGAAAGGTGTTTTACCTGCTTATGAAAAATTGTCCTGCAAAAAATATTACTAATAATATTATGTAATAAAATGATCAGTATCTTCGATATTAGGAAGTTTTATAAGTACTTCAACAAAAACATCTAAGAAAAGAAATATCACAGCGGTGTTTGACCTAAATATAAGTATAGAATATTTAATTTTTTTTAACGCATGTCTACAAAACATATTTATTTTTCAAACCTTAATAATTTGTAAAATGTAGCTTAAAAAAGTCAATATATTTTTTTTAATACAATTGCTTTGATTTTTCAAATGAAATCCCGCTATAAATTATCCCAAAAATATTTTCCTATATGTATCCCACCCAACATGCAATTTTAAAGTAAAATTTATTCACATAATGAAGGTTAATAAAAAAAAATGAAATTTTCTCGCAAGAAAATAGCAATTCGTTAAAATGACAGAAATCGGTAAATTAAGATAATGTGCAAATGAGAATTTATTATTTTCTTTTCTACTTCCCTTTATGACAGTACGTCACTGGTAGACCGGAAACACTTGTCGCCATATTTGTCTAGTTCACTGTCAAAATTAGATACCATCGCGACTCTAGGGTCGTTTAGGATTCCTCCTTCTCGACTATATATTAGATTCTAAGTGACATAACATCAAAACCATAACAACACACTAATAACTAAACACCAGCTCCTACAATGTCATTAAAGTTTTTAGTCTTTTTGGATTTTGACAGCCGAATTCATGTATAAAAACCACCCTAATTTTGTACGTTGAAGAACGTCAAATATTAATTTCATTGCTGTCTTCTGAATCACAAGAATCTAAACAACTACCGACGTAATGCTCATTTAGACTTCCGAGAGACGCCTCTGGAAATGTTAAATTAAATTTAGCATTTTTAATAACTTAAACTAATGTAGGCGACCATGTAATTCCAAAATTCATGACCTCTATTGTTCCATAATGTTCCACAATTCTCCATTATTTTTCCATTTCATTTTAACAACACCTTCCGGGTGCAAAATATCTACTTCAACATTTTATGTACATACTTATGCCAAAGCTTATGCCTTTCCATTTTCAAAGAGAAAAACTCCGTTAGATAGACCTTTAGTTTCCATCTTGAAAAGCTATTGAGGGATACTTCAATCCCTGTTTACGGCGTTTTCCGAGGAAAATAATATACCGCAGGCGAAAACTCATTTCCCGAAGTATCCGCCTAATTTTCTCCGTTTTTTTTTCTGAAAACTTTCCGAGATCTCCCGGAAGCGGATTAGCTTACGATTTTATTATAAAACTGGTGACCAAATTGTAATGAAACAAAAATAGGGAATTTATTTATAAAAAAAAATATTTTTTACACACTGTATTATAAATGTCAAAAATTATATAACCCAGATCACAATCAGCTGCATAGAGAAAGAAATTATAATCAATTACATCCACAATGTCATTAATAAACACATTGAATAACAAGGGGCCAAGAACTAAGCCTTGTGGTACTTCAGATATGTAGAATATTCTTTTTATAAGAAAGTTGACATTTACTTCCGGTATAAGCGGAAATGATAGAACTGTCAAAATTGTTTAGATCCTTTTTACTATTTTTACCAATTTTTAACATAATTCGTCCATTGTATAGTTTAGGCCTTATATATGTAATAGTGATGCTAAGCTTTTAATAGTTAATTACTTAATCCATTAGGAAATTTTATACATTAACGGAACTTTTAAACTTTTACTAGTGAATCTTGGAAAAGCTAATAAAAGCTACATTTGCTTAGAGTAGCTAGTACAAGTAATTTCATATTTCCAAAGCCTTATTTAGTTAACGTTAAAAGTTATTGTTCTGAGCACTGAGTTTAGTTCCAGCTTGTATCTCATCTAATAACTCCCACCTCAAAATATAGGAACCATTGCATTTATAACTACCAATCGGCAGGCGTTGGACAAATATTGTTTTTAGCCGAGCTCAGGATAATTTGGAATAATTATTGCACTTGGTATTATTGTAGTAAATTAGGCAAAATACATATTAAAACATGTGTTCAAAATGAGCATTATGGGTGAAAAAATGTGATCGAAGTGACAAAGGTTTTCGATCTATTGATGATGTTACTAAAGATACTTATAGTCCATTTTCGCATACAAGCCTCGAAGAAATGTTTTTCCTTCGGCGTGGAGAAGGGCAGTTGTGCAAGTTGTGCCAAAAAACAAAATCCAGAGGAATTAAGAGACTGTCGTCCTATAAACATCTTGCCGGTTTTATCAAAGTGCTTGGAAAAGTGATGGAGATGCAACTAAAAGAATATATTTCGAATTACTCAATTTTATCACCTCTTCAATCGGGTTTCAGGAAAGGTTTTAGTTGCACAACTGCTCTTTTACAAATAGTTGATGAGATTGTTAAAGCAAATGATAAAAAATTATACACCTTGTTAATTCTTCTTGATTTCAGCCGAGCATTCGATTAATCACAAATTAATATTAAGTATTTTAAAATACATAGGCTTCTCAGAAGGAGAGATATTTTCCATACTCTACTCATCTACTAAAATATTTAAAACACTGCAAATTTCACTTATACGCAGATGATACCTAACTCTACTACAGTTTTCCTTTTGATAGAGTGAAAATAGCATGTGAAACTATAAATGCCGACTTAGATGTTTTTATCAAAACTGCTACGGATCATTGTTTAATCATAAATTCAAGTAAATCAAACGTCATTCTTTTTGGATCAGAAAATAATAAATTAAGTATTTCGAGCGGACTTAATATTAAAATAATGTGTCTTTAACTGTAGTTAATGAAGTAAAAAATCTTGGGATATGGTTGGATACAGACTTGCGGTTTGAAAAACATGTAAACCAACTTGTAAGACGTGCTTATTCTAAACTAAAAATAATTTAACAGATATTTTCTCCAATTTCACGTGAAAGTGAAGTTATGTGAATCTTTAGTTCTTTCAATATTTATTTACGCAAGTTCTGTCTATGGTTCACATCTAACTATTCAGTATAAGAACAAAATTCAAAAAGTACAAAACTCATGTTTGAGGTTAATATACGGTATTCGCCGACGACAGAGAATTTCTTATAAACTAAGAGAAATTGAATGGTTAACTGTGGAGAATAGATTATTTCACACTCTTAGGGTGAGATTACAGAACGTCTGCAACTTTGCAAATCTGAAAATATGGCGGCAACATTGCAGATCTGCAAAAAGGGGGAATTACAGATGCAAGTATCAAGTGTTCGAATTCCAAAAAATGTCTGCAAATTCGCAATATTTATTGTGGTTTATTACCCCCAACAACACTAAACCCAAATCCACCTTTAAGGAGGTTAGAACATCCTACAAACTTGTAGATTGTTAATTATTTTTACTTTACTTTTTTTTAATAACCATAATATCTTCTGTTCCTTTTGATTAAGTACATTTCGTGGTGTAAGTTCGCCATATTTGCAGATTTGCAAACTTGCCGCCATATTTGCAGATCTGCAAAGTTACAGACGTTCTGTAATCTCACCCTTAGTCTTTTTCATAGAATCATTGTAACTAAAAAACCGCCATATCTTCATAGAAAAATAACATACCGCACCGACGTACATAACATAAATATTAGACATAAGGGATCACTGTCAATACCCTCGTTCAATACAGAATTCTTTCGTCGATCATTCGGATATCAGATCTGACATCTTTACAATCAGTTATCTAATAACCTAATAAAATTAAATATAACCAGGTTTAAACCTTGCCTTAAACTATTTTTGTTAAATAATCAAAATTAAAATTTATTAAAGTTTATTACTCCTCAAATACTAAAATTAATTAATTAATTAAAATTCATTTAATAATCCTACCATTCTAGTTTTGTACTAGCTTATGCTTAATATTTATATTTGGGTTAAGTGGAAGAACAGATTTTTTGTAGTGGATCCTCCTTCATAAATCTGAACTACGCCCTTTATTTTATATAATAATTCTTGTAGATTTGTTAAAATTATGAAAATTTTAAATTTATTTTGGAAATAATAAAGACGATATTATTATTATTAATAATTTTTTTGTACTTATTTATGTTATTTTTTTCTTTTCTCTTCTTACTTTTTTTATATAATTTACTTTCTGTTGTTATTATTATGCATTATTATGCAACACTGTTTAAAAGCCTGTTTAAAATCATTTGATTTACAAAATCCTACGAACTATTTAAAATAAAATAGCCCGCAGTAGCTTTTATTGAGAAAGTAAATCTTCGTAGTGAATCTAGGTAACAAAACCAAATATTTACAGATTAAACGTGTGTTTATATTCCATGTTAAAAAGCAAACAAATGAAAACGTTATTCGTTATTCTTATCAAAATTAAACATCAACATTTATTCATGTCTTTTTGCTCCTTTGTAAGCCGAAAAAGAGCTTTTTGTTTATTTATTGTAATCATAAATTGTTAGTCGGCTTTTAAACTGCCTATAAAATACACAAATAATAATAAAAATATAATGTAAGCCTTATTATTTTAATAACTATTATACCAGAGACGTTCGATATGTTCGTGGAAAAATGTCTTCCTTTTCCACTTGTTCATATCGTTCATTATTTTAATTTTTTTATTGAAGGGAGAATTTAATACCATGTTTCCTTCATATATGCTTATATACAGAGTGGGCAACTTAAAACAGTCCATCCCGTTATTTGGCAGTATTCATTGGATTTTAGGAAAATGCTGAAACAGGTCGACTTTTATTCCAAAGAGGACACATAATACAGACATCTTTCATGTGTCAACCCCTCACTTCCACTTCTCTAACCCCTTAATTTTAAATAGGCATAGATCATCTCTTACTTTTTTTTTCGATATTTTAACTCCATGTTTTAATTTAATTAAAAAATATTTAATAAAAAATTTGTTAGTTAGTTTCTATCCAGACTGTCGAGATGGCAGCATCTTTCTGACAATATATTTTTAAAGCTTAATAATTGGTTCCTGAAATAATTAGGCAAACATAAGAGTATATTTTACATTTTAGACATTATATATTATAAAAAATATATAACTTTCGAATAACTGTTAATATATTATGCATTAAAAGTAAAACAAATGATATACCTTCTAATATTATTTTCCGTACTCTAAACCTACTTTTAAAAACAATTCCTGATAATATTATCATTCCTTGCAGTAATTTTTTATTTTTGTTTTATTTTTACTAACCATCGACCACTAGGGTTAATAGCTATTAATTATATGTTACAACCATAGACGTCGTTACCCAATTCTATAGGGAGTGGCAAAATTTTGAAAAAAATTTAGAATGTTTATTTGTTGGAAAACAATGAAAATGAAAAACAAAAGATGATGGTTTCAATTATTCTGTGTCGTCATGACTTACGTCCGCTTTTTCCAAAAATAATAAAAAAATCGCAATTTATTTTTTAAATGGAAACCGTTTTTTATCGAAAATTTGAATTTCTAGGATATTTTTGTATAAGAAGCGTGTATTGAAAATTTTCTGTCAGTAACATATTAAAAAAAAATATCCAATATGAAGGTCATTTTAACAGCTGACAGAAAATTTTCAACACACGATTCTTATTCATAAATGTCCCTGAAATTCAAATTTTCAATAAAAAAAGGAGGTTTCTATTTAAAAATTAAAAATAATTTGATATTTTCTGTTATTTTGGAAAAACCGGAAGTAAGCCATGACGTCACACACCAATTGAATCCAGTATATGGCAGTATTTGTTACAAGCTTTTAAACAAAAAAAGTTTTTATTCCGATATCTCAATAAACAACGAAGATAAAAGCGGATGGAATTATTAAATGGTTTGCTAATAATAAAAATGCTTAGATACGCCATTGGTACATGGTAAATGGATCTCAATGGAAATTTTTAGGCTTACAAAGATTTTATAAAGATCATACCTCTATCCTACGTGTCTAAATTGATATAATCAGTAACATTAATAACTTATTAGTAACCCTAACAATGTCACTGACCTATTTGACAACTGATACTTAAGTTGTCACAACAACTCTCTAATAAATAAAATAACCCAACAAAAAAGACAAAAACTAAAATAAAAAAAAACAAGAAACTTAAAACACATTTTTAAAAAACAAAACAGGTGTGATATAAAAGAAAAATATAAACAAGAAGAAAGAGCCATACATAATAAAAAAAATAAAAAATTATAAGAACACAAAAACAAAAAACTCACTTAAACACGTCGACGAACACAAAAAAACACTATATAAACGCAAAATTTAAATTTCTTTTTCTCTATGAAAAACATCGATAACAGAAAACAATTTCTTCTTTGCTTTCTCAATGTACGCTCATCATCATAGCCCAGTCAGCCTATTTGTATTAATTATTCGTTCCGTGCGTGACAGCAGCGCCAACTAACGGACGATATTTGGGTATACTGACAATACAATTTTTAATAGAATTCGTAATTAAAATATATATATTTTGATTTTAATAAAAGTATATGGATTTGTAAAACAAGTGAAAAAATTAATTTACCTATTATTATTATATATTTTTATTACTTCACCTAAAAAAAGTTGTATAATCAATAAAAATCAATAATAAAACATAGGCAGGTATTTACGAGAAAATGTATGAGATCTTGCCTAAGCCTAATGAGTTGTCATTTAAGAATAGGTTAAATAATGTCAAAATAAAAACATTACCATTTTATAATAACGTAGAATTAAAACGTATTAACAAAAATAAATTGGTATATTTGCGATTGTAATTTATATTTTCTTCATTTTTAGTTCGAAAGGATCCATAGAAATTAATTATTAAAACTGGTTTCCTATCAATAAGTCACAATATTGCATTTCAGCCATATATATCAAAGGTAGAAATCTAATCATTTGCTAAACATTTAAGATTTAAGGGATGTTGAAGAATATTGTAAAATAATAATTTATCGTTTATTTAAAACCTTTTCTGATGTCTATTATATCCAGTATTTACAAAAATAAAGTTTTTTTTTTCTTCTTAATATACAGCTATTGCTTTGATTTAATTTCCATTTTGCCACTGAAAATTTATATAATTTACAGTTTTTTGCTAGTATAATTTACAACATAGCAACTCCGGTTGCTCATTTTCTAGTAAAAGATAGTTATTTGCTTTAAAATGAGTATTTTTGACAACAGTATTTAAATGCAACATGTTTGAATTTACAGTGTGAAACAACTAAACGACCACATTTATAAAAAATCTCAAAACAGGCGTTTTATGATATATAATAAATTCTGCCCCCCCTTTAATCCCCTACACGTCAAAACCACCCACTCAATTTTTTGTCGCAATAGTGTCGCAAGAGACATCATTGAAAAGTTAATTTTATAGGGAATTCGGCAATATAACTGTCTATTTTAGTTTTCATATTTGCGGCCTCTAAGAGGATAAAAAACTATAACGTATTGTAAAGTGTGATATTTCATTTGAAAGCTAATTTCATTAGCAATGCACCATAAACATTAACATTAACATAAATACCTCTATATTGCACTTCTTGTAACAAAATGAATTTAACAATAATCTTTATATTGTTTCCGTTAAAATAATGCCTTAATTCGCTTTCAAAGAAAGTGACATACTTTATAATAAGTATCGCTAGCTACAGGGCACTAAAGTAAAGGGTAACGTAGTAAACATACATGTCACTGAATTACCTATAAAATGACCTTTACGAAGTTCCATGCGACATCTTTTTGTTTTAAAAAAATTGAGGGTTGACATTAACTTCTTTTCTTAAAATAACCAAAAAAGGTTGACGGCTGTGTGCACGTAGTTTAGATTAAAAAGCAAAATTTTTAATTATTAAATGCATAGCGCTTTCGACATGGTGCCATCATCAGTGCTACAAAAATTGTGGATGTAAACTTACAATCTATAAATATGTGTAAAAATAAAATCTGAGTAAGACTCTTAAATCAAAAGTTAAAAAATAAGGTAATTTTGAACAATTTATGAATTAAAAGAGAACAAGCAGAGTGATATAACCCAGTGTTGGCAATAATGAGTGTGAGATATGCCCCTAAAAAATCATATCAGAAGTAAGTTAGCTTGTGTGGAACTAAGGAATTATACCACCTTCACTATTCGCATTGAGTACAATTAATTGAAAACAAGTTAACAAATTAATTAAAAAATTTACAAATAGAGAATGAATGTGGAAAATATATTGAAATTCAAATTTAGAATACAGTAGTTAATATGAAAAAGGTTGAAGGCAAAAGGCCAAAAAAAACTGAAGGTGTTTTCCTATATTTATATTATAATTGTAAAAAAGTCTACCTACTGTCCACAAACAAGCATATCCACCAAGTTGTTTGTCATTTTTACTCCAAAATATAAATATTTCTGGAAAGTCACAACTTGCTAAATCATTATTATTTACTATTAATAATATTTCATTTTTATTATTTGACCAACTGTTTCCATGTGACAGTGGTGATAAGCGTTCACCTCAGTGTGGAGCAAGTTACTTCAAGTGTGATTCGAGTGATTGGAGGTGGTTAAGAGAAAATAAAAATTTTGTTGGTATTGAATTTAAAGAAAAATTTTATTTTTTTGAAATTTGATTTATTTGTTAATTAAATTTTTATTTAAATAAATGTTTAATATGAATTGTTCTTTTAATGTCAAGTCAAAACAAAAATGTCACTCACGTGATTCTGCTGTGCCAGCCCGGGCTCTAGAACTTTTACCGAGAACCCAAGATGGCACAGAACCCTTGTATTCTAAATTTAAATTTCAATATATTTTCCACAGTCATCCTCTATTTGTAAATTTTTTAATTAATTTGTTAATTTGTTTTCAATTGTACTCAATGCGAATAGTAAAGGTGGTATTCCTTTGTTCCTTAGTTCCACACAAGCTAACTTGCTTCTGGAGATCAGATATGATTTTTTAGGGGCACTATTCTCAACACTGGGTTCTGTCACTCTGTTTGTTCTCTTTTAATTGTTAAATTGTTCAAAATTACCTTATTTTTTAACTTTTGACTTAAAAGTCTTACTTAGATTTTATTTTTACACATATTTATAGATTTACATCCACAATATTTGTAGATAAGCACTGATGATGGCACCATGCCGAAAGCGCTTTGCATTTAATAATTAAAAGTCTTTCGTTTTTAATTAACTTCTTTTACATTTAGTAGAAACTGTCATTTAATTTTGATAACACACTGTATTCGATTTATCACTTTCATTGTAAACCATCGCCAGGAAAATAATCCGAACGTAATTTCAGAAAACGAAATAAAAATTAATTAGGTGACATTTCGGTTTATCGATTTTTCTCGGCTAACAAACCAACAAAACAACGCGACATTTCGGATGTTACAAAATTTTGTTAAGATTTATCGCCGGTTTTATAGGTTATTAAATGTGTCTCACTTTGAGAGAGTTTAAAATATATTATATATCTGAATCGGTTTCAGAAAAAGTGTACTGTACGGATTAAGGTTATCGCTTGAGGAAATGGTAAAATAAGCGTTAATCATCTTGATTTTTTTCATATAAAAACTAACTTTTTTTAAAGCCACTGTACACATTGATGTACTTATTTTTATTTAAAGTAAGATCAGAGGTATTTTCAAATGTGTAAATGTTTTATTAATTTATGTAGTGCTTTCAGCTGTTAAGCCATCATCAGGATACTATCATCATATAGAAAGAACAATTTTATTATCAATTATTTAATATTGTAACGCGAATACATGCCTAATTCTTAATAACTTACAACCGGCAACAAGGCACAAACTGGCTACAAATTACGAGAGCATCAGCGCCACTAACCGTCAAACCTAAAAGTATTATATTAAAATTTACAAATGAGTTATAAGTTATTGAATGAAGAAGATGAAATTATAAAGAATAATTGCAGTATGTAATACAAATTTGTAAAGAGACGAAAAAAACATTGAGAAAAGTGATATATACAATTTTGACAAGACATGTTGTAACTCTTGGAACCATTATTTCGTTATTTCGACACAATCACCTCTTACTCAAGTGTCATTTGTCGTTTATGACTTGTGTTAAAAGTTTTCATTTTCATTTGAATAGATCAAACAGATCGAAGTTGTACTTTTTTAAATTTTTAATTTTTATTTTTTTTTTAGATAAAAGTTTTGTGAAAATCTACCAAATTTGGATTTACTAATTTAAGACTATTCCTTGATATTTCGGCAGCCTATCATAGTGTAAATATATATCTTATGTACTCTAAATTAGCCAATATTGGTATTTCAATAGAGCTATGCAACCTTATCTATGCATTTCTAAATAACAGATCCATTTCAATCTCAGATAACTGTGGTCAAAGTCATGGACCACAAACCTCCTATCAAGGAATTCTTCAGGGATCTCCCCTTAGCCCCATGTTGTTCAATCTCTATATGTTATCTTTATTCAATATTATACCAAAAACCTTTAAATTAATCCAATACGCAGATGTCATTGTAATTTTGGTTAGTGGAGAGAATGTCTTCAATATTATTATAGAAATAAACTCTTTCTTGGTTGCTTTCAAAGATTGGCTGGATGAGCACAATTTCAAATTGTCTATAACTAAATAAACGGCTCTCCTTTTTTCAAAAGGTCGTATTAAATTAATCCTCCCAAAAATTAAATTTAATGATACAATCATTCACTGGTCAGATTCATTTAAATATTCAGGCATTTACATACATAAACATTTAAAATGAAGTGCACATTGAGCACAAAATTAACAGAGGTTTAAATGTCATGCGAGCTCTTTGTGGTACGTGGTGGGGCAGTGATCCAAAAATCCTTCGCATAATACACAACGCTATCATCTTAAGTCATATACATTATGGATGCCAGGTAAGTACCTTCAGAAGAAGTTGGACAGGCTACAATATCAGAGCTTACGTGTCACCACTGGTGTGTATGAAATCAACCCCAATTTATACTTTCTAAGCAGAGAGCGGGGATATTCCCTTAAACTTAAGGCTTTGTTATACATTTCTTTTAAAAAATCTTGAATTGGAAAATAACCGTCAGCAATTCGTTCAAACATTTGGCAGCACTAAATAAAGAAAGAAATGTTTACAAAAAGGTAACTGACACTTCAGTATTTTTAAGTTTAATAAACCAAATGGAAGAGCTCCTTCCAAATATGTATTCTAATGAATTACTGTCATGTCATGAATTTGAATTGGCCATCCAACTCTCTCCAATTCCAGTTTTAAATCTTAGATCAATTAGGGATGATACTTATGGCTTATCCATTTTTACTGACACAATAAACAAGCTACCCAGTTACACAAAATTCTTCACCGACGGATCTGTGGGACCTTCTAATGATTCAAGCTTTGGAATATTTTCTCCAGACCAAAATTATATGTTTTCAAGCAGACTACCTCAACTTACACAAATATGTACTGCAGAAATTCTTGCAATTAATCATGTCTTGCAAATCATTTTAGAAAAAAATATCTTGAGCTCAGTTATCTTCTCGGACTCCAAATCTGCTTCACAAAAAATTGGAAATATGAAATTCTCTACAGAAACTGATCTTTGCTCGTTTCTAACAAAACAAGGTATCTTACTTGCTAATATGAATAACATTCACATCACTTTGGCATGGATTCCAGGTCACTCCGGCATTATTGGCAACCATAAAGCCGACCAATTAGCAAATATAGAAAGAAGCCTTAAAATTCCTGTAAATAATAAACTCAGTAAGTTTAACTTTTTACCCTTCATCAAACAAGAAATTTGGAACAAATGGCTTGAACAATGGAATTCACTAAAAGAAAAGGAAACATCTGTTTACTTTTAAGTGGTCCCTGAAATACCCAAAACTCCGTTGTTTAATAGTAAACCACGCAATGAAAGAAAGTATCTTTCTAGAATGATACGGATGAGAACTAGCCATTGTCTAACTCCATATCACCTATTTCGAATTGAAATTAAAGATGACCCATTTTGCGAGTGTGGAGAAGTTGGATCGTTAAATCACTTCATCTTAGAGTGCCCCATTAATAAGTCTCTCCTTCTTGATCTGTTTTTGGAACTAACGAAGGCTGGTTTATCAGCCCCATTTGATATTTGATACATCTTGTCTCATTTCGATAATAGAAGAATAACCACTCTTTTCAAATTTTTTAATTTAAAGTTATATGAATTTGAAAGAACATATCTTGGATGTTTGTTTAAAATTAAATGATTATTTATTAACACAATAAAATACAAATTGGTATCATCATCTTCTTCCTCCTCGAGTAATACTTTTAACATGCGTCTTTCAGTTATTTTTTCACAAATGACTCTCAAAATATGTTTCCACAAATTTCTGTACGAACTGAATGCCTACAAGTTCTTTCGTGCGGTCGCCTGTTGCCTGTAGTCGGCTTACCAAATGTGTAACGCGCAGCGACAGTGTCTCGGTCTTCTGTCGCGATCGCCTGTCTCAGTCTCGCGTTAAATACACTGATGCCTATAATAGTTAATTGCTGACAATTGTACAGAACAAAGTTCTATTGATTACTACATTACTAACTATAATTTTGTAGATTGTTGCTTTATTATTATAGGATCATGATATTTCTTGATCAATTTGGACATTTTATTTTTATATTAACATTCTACAATAGTTTCAATTAACAATACAATATATTTAGATTTATTATTAAGTATGTAAAAATCTTAATGACTAGGAAATCTCAAGTGAAAACTAAACATGAAGATTATCATTTCTAAACTGGTTCTGTAAATAATTTGTTAACAACTGAGACAAAACATAAACATTATAAATATTAAATAAAGACAAAATATCAGCCAGTATAATCCGCTCTGCTTCGTATAATACACATATGGATGATCATTATATAACTGCATTGGTCTAAGGAGAGAAAAACCTAACTTCTAATTGTCACTATCAAAATCGTTATTGCCTCTGTAATGTGAAAATGAGAACATTTGGTAACTCCAATCCAGCCATTGCTTGCATTTTTAAAAGGAAAGGAAACAGGATGGGTAGTAACACAAGTTTCCCAAAAATCCCCAAGTCTTCTGGAAGATCTAATTTAAAATTTCAATCCCATCAAAATATGTGGATTCTACATGATGGCTTCCAGCACACTATAGTGACCAAGTAAGAGCATATCTTTTGCATAGGGCATTGGATTGAAAGGGATAGATGCATACATTTCTTGACTACATAAAAGACCCAGTCTTGAATTCTTTTGACCCTAAATTTTGGGGATTAATGAAAGACACATAAAATACTGAAAACAATTGTAGTTCCGAAAAACTATTTCCATAAGCAGCGCAGCCAGGAATTGTGGCATCAGCTGTTGAGATTGTCAACTTGAGAAATGAAAAAATGGATATTATATTTTGCAGTAATAAGAGGAAAAGTGAGCTTTATTCTAGATTATTTTCTTTTTTCCGAACTAATTATTATGTTCATAATTAGTCTATTAGTGGTAAAGATACTAAAACTTGGTTGGTAAATACCAAAAAAATATTTAACTGACCAGTCAGATAACTTTTGTTGGTGAATACTGCTGTTAGCTGTTAAAAAAGAATAAGTGATAACGCTATTTTACTCTGTCTTGTGCAGATTTAGATAATTTGTTTTAGTCAACATAACTAGAGATTGTCAAAAAATTTAAAGTATATAATTCTTGAAATACTTTAGTAATATTATTCACTTTTCATATTAAGGCTTTATTACATGTTTCTCTTTCCAGGAGTAAACTATTTACGAATAATTGCTAGACAGTTCCACGGCCCAACTTACAATAAGGCACCTCTAAAAATCTTCGTAGACAATAAAGGTGACGGTTGACGGCGAAAGATAAAAAAATGACCTAAACCGATTCAGTAAGAGACACAACCGTTTTGATAAATCAGAATGTGCTTTACGTCTTGAGTCTTTTAAACCAACCGTCTTGTGATATTTCCAGAGATTTATAAATAGAGTCCACACAGCCGACTATATCGTGATGCTCTCCGTATTCACTTCAACTGGGAAATCTCGTTTCATAATCATTTCCAACAAAACGAAAACTCTCTACTCCAGACGTCGTTAAAGTCTGTAAATTTTATCGTCTGCGGACTCCTCCGAATTATCTAGAGGTCGCGAACATCTCTCGAGTTTATGAGTTCAGCCGAAGACGCACAAGTTGCTGTTGCCGCTTTTGCTGCTCGTCTTTTTGCCGACGCCGAATATGAATGGCGGAAAATTATTTTTTATTGTTTCGTCCTCTCGCATTTCTAGTTGGATCGTTTCTTTTTATGTCGAGCAGAAATAGATAAACTTAAATATTTCATTTTCGGAGTAGTAAAATTGCAACTTGTAAAATTTCTTCTGAGTATGTATATTGTTAGTCTGCACCCTGCAGTAGCCTGCAGCTGTTATAAAAAAAGTACTATTAAAAGAAGAAATGCAATGTCACCCTACAATGAGCTAATGTTGTCATAAGCAAAAGTACGAATAAAAAAATAAGAGAGAACTGTCTAGAAATGTAATTTTTTATCAAGAAACATATGGAAGGTTCGAGAAGGTTTAAGGGAGCTATATAAGTCGATGATCCTGACGTGAGAGTTTCTGTGTTATGATAGGTGTTATGATAGGTGTTATGATTGAGTTGTTAATAAATTGAGTTTAACTAAAACCAGTATAACAATATGATAGTTGATATCCATGCTCCACCCCTAACTTGTTTATAGTAGTCTGTCAGTTTTGAATGTTTGACACATTCGCACTCCTATAGCTTATGTGTATAGAGTATTCCAAAGCTATTAGATAGAATAGATACATTAAATTTGTACGCAACAACATCCTGACGGTACGCTCTTCCTATGTTGTGTAACGTTTAAATTTGACCTTATAGCGGTTATTTATTAAAAATAAGGATGCTCTTGTTTTATCCAGCAGTTTCCGTACTCAGTACTTCTAAACGGGTCCTTGTATACATACATTTAAATCGCTGTGATTACCTAGTTTGGTGGATCGACAGGCGAACGGCTGATTTCTATCAACTGTCGAAGGCGTTTTTTCGCGAGACTTTTTCCATAGATGCAGGGGTTTTCTGCAACACTCTGGGCAAGTATGTGGATTCAAGATGTCTGTCTAGTGCAGTGGTCGCCAACCTGTCGATCGCGAGCTACCGGTAGTTCGCGGAGGCAATTCTGGTAGCTCTCACAACGATTTTAATTTAAAAAATACAAACTGCAAAAATCAGAGAAGCTTCCGAAAATTCCACAAAAAAATCTAATTGTCATAATATTAAACAAAAACAGCGGCAACGTTGCGGTGAGAGATCTGCCGCTGACGCCATCAAGCTAGAATCGGCTAGTACCGACCAGCCGGACCAGCGCGTTAGTGTTCGAGAACGATCAGGATTGCTTTGAACGGGATAAATACGCACGGCGCGGCGACATTGCGCTTAGTTTAAAACTGAACGCGTAACCAACGTCCAGCGGTTGGGTTAGTAGAGAACAACAAAAAATTATATTATGGCAAGCAGTTGTAAGAAGGTAAACACATACCACTTTCATTCGGAATGGGAAGAACAATACTTTTTTACAGAAGTTAAAGATAAAAATGTGTGTTTGTTTTGTAATACTTCGGTCTCCGTTGCTAAAAAAGGAAATATTGAGAAACATCATAAAACTGTACATTCTAATTTTGAAAAATCATTCCCACTACATTCTGCCGCCAGAAAGGAGAAACTGAAACAGTTAAAAAGCAGTTAATTGGACAACAATCAATATTTTTACACATTTTTACACAACAGTCGACAAAAATAAGGCTGCAACTGAAGCATCGTACCGTGTGTCCCAGATAATTGCACAAAAAAAGAAACCTTATGAAGACGGGGAAATGATAAAACAGGCGTTTTTAGAAGCTGCTGATTCGTTATTTGCCAACTTTAGAAATAAAGTCGAGATAGTTTCAGCTATAAAATCTATGCAACTTTCTGCTGCTAATACAGTGATGAGACGTGTAGAAGTAATGAGCAATGATATTTTTTTACAGTTAAGAACTGACTTAGATAACTGTGTTTATTTTTCACTTCAACTGGATGAATCAACAGATGTCGTTGACACTGCCCAGATGATCGTGTTCGTCAGGATGGTTTTTAGTGATTTTACGATTAAAGAAGATCTTTTGAAGTTTATTCCACTGAAAGGACACACTACTGGACAGGAGTTATTTTCTCATTTAAAAAATATTATTTCTTCCGAGAAAATTCCAATATCGAAAATGGTAGGCTTGACAACCGATGGCGCTCCAGCTATGGTGGGTTGTGATAAGGGTCGGGTGGCATTAGGTTGTAAAGATGAAACTTTTCCGCAATTTCTCTGTTACCACTGCATTATCCATCAGCAAGCATTATGTGGAAATTTTCTGAAACTAAACAACGTTATGAAACTGGTGGTAAAAATTGTGAACAAGATTAGAGCTCAAGCGTTACAAAGAAGATTATTCAAAACCTTTGCCGATGAAGTTGACTGTCAATACGGGGACCTACTCCTTCACTCTAAAGTCCGATGGTTAAGTAGAGGACGGGTGCTGAAACGTTTTAATGATGTCCTATCTGGCATAGTTTAATTTTTCAAACAACGCGATGAACCGACTCCGGAACTAGAAAATTAAATCTGGCTTAGAGATTTTCTCGTGGATATTACAGAGAAATTAAACGAACTTAATTTGCAGCTTCAGGGGAGAGACAAAGAACTAGCGGAAATGATTTCTGATATAAAAGCATTTATCAAAAAGCTGGAGTTTTGGGAACAAAACCTAATTAACAGCGATGCCAAGCATTTTCCTATTCTTTCAGAAAAAATATCTCAAAATCCATTAGAACCCTATGACAGCAAATATCATGTAGAAATAGTTTCTACCCTGAAGAATAACTTCAAAAATCGTTTTAAGGATTTCAACGAAATGGCTTTAGTAGCGCAGTTTGTTGTTTCATCCTTTATGGAAATTGATATCCAACAGTTTGCAACTTGTGTTATGCAGAACTTTGGCGAAGACATCGCTGCAACAGAAATGGAAGTAATTGAGTTTCAAAATGATTTAGCCTTAAAATCATTAGTCTCAAGTACCAAATGTATCTGGCCAATTGTAAGTAAAGACAAATATTCAGTTCTATGCCGTGTTGCCTTGAAAGTGAAAGCATATTAAGTTCAACCTATTTGTGTGAATTTTCTTTTTCCAATATGAAGTTTATTAAGAACAAATATCGCAATCAACTTACAGATGAACATTTGGATAATTGTATTGGAATGGCTGTATCAAATTATACTGCAAACATTAAAAAAATTATCGATGAGTCTGAGTGTCAGCCTTCTCATTGAACGTGCTTTTTTATTTTTCAATGTTTATGTTCATGATAGTGCGTTACTTTTTTGTTGTTATTATTAACTATTTTTAAATCTTACGTGACATGCCGTTGCGGCTGGATAAAAGTTTGTGTTTATTTTTCAAACACCTTCGCTTGGTAGGTAGGAATGTAGCTATGAACAAGTACGTACTAGTAATATTAGTTATTTTGTTATTAGTTTATTATTAGTACCTATGTATTATGTATTACCAGTTAAATAGTAAAATAAATACATATAATGATAAATTAACTGTGGATTATTTCATTTACGTTGCGTTATGTGGCTTCCGTGTGGGTAGCTCGCTGTTTATTCCAAAATTAACAAAGTAGCTCAACACATTGAGAGGTTGGCGACCACTGGTCTAGCGTTTCTGCCACGACGGTAATTGTGGGTATATGTTCGGTTTGGGGTAGGTAGGACTTCTATTTGATTTTAGCTAGGCTATTTACTTCGTTTTAGAGGTTTGTTTGGTTATTTTAGCCCTTTCTGTCAAGAATTTATTTCATAATAGAGGGCGCTGAGGAGACATCTATTTGCCACTAAGGTATGTTTGGTATTGGTGGTTCTTGGAAGTGACGTCGCATCTTCAATTTGGGGATTCATTTTGCACGTGGATTAGTGAAGGCTGCTTCAAAATTTAGTGTTTAAAACTACAACAGTGTGTGATTTGGTTGTATTTTTGGTTGATCACATGTTGTAAGAGCTCTTAGGAGGATATATTTAACCACGTTTTGGATCTCATAGAGTGCCCACATATATATGTAACCTTTTATTTTTCTGGATAAGCTGTCCACGAATTTGCAGTTCGATCTGATTTGGTACTTCGTCTTCCCCCTACTGCTGTTAAAGGGGATTCTTGTAACGGGATAGCACTTCTTGTGATGGGCTAGCACTTCTTGTGACGGGCTAGCACTTCTTGTGACGGGCTAGTATGCTTTTGGCGGACTAACACTTCTTGTGACGGGCTAGCAACCTTGTGATGAGCTAGAAGATACCTTTATGACAGGCAGTTCGATTTGTATGCCGCTAACGAAGCAGAGATAGTAGGACATCAACCGTCTACTAGTGTTTTCCCAGCCGGAAAAAAGTTTCGGTTTCCCGCATGTTTTTGCTCACTTATTTTTATATTACTATTTTTAACCTATTTTATTGGGGGGTATTAGTACATAACCTTATCTAAACCTAATGTAAACGAGGTTTAGAGGTGTATGAATTACAGTAGATTTTAATAAACCCGAAAACGTCACCAAGAGCTCTTCGTGGAGTATATTACTTATGGGTAACTATTGATTTTAAAAAGTAACAGGGTTTTACTCGTTTTTACCCCTAGCGACCGTAAATAGATGACTATTATTTATTTATTTTGATACATACAGTACACACCTCATGTGTCTCAGTTTTAAGATTATCCCTAGTCCCATTTAAATATTTTTAAGTCTACTGTAGCGTTTGAACTCTATAAAAGCTGCCTGGCTTTAAAATTCTTATCTTCGTGAATACTCTTAAATAAACTCGAAAACTGTATCCAATATTTAATAACGCCACCAAACTTTTGAAAATCTATTTTTGGGATATTCAGTTTTGGTTGGCTTGAAGACACTATCCTGGCTTCCCCACGTGTCTGTTCAGTTAAAATCTTTAAAAGCTGAACCGTTTAATCAAAATTTCTGAGTGGGTTACTATTCAAAATGGCACCACTTGATTCCACAGGCAGGAAACATCTTCAATGAGTATTCTATATTAAATAACATTTGTAAGTGAAATTAATAGTAGTCTCCCGTCATTTCTGGAAAAATTGTCCAATCTTGGTTGAAGTTGTCAAGTGTTCACTATAAAAACAAAACAGTTTTCTTGATTTTATTTTTGGAAACACTCAGACTTTTTTTAGCTTACAAATTTTAATTTGGTGTTCTCTATTTATTTTTGTTTTTTCTTTTTAAACTCTTGTGAACTAATAACTTATTAAGAACTTCCCATTGAACTTCATTGGGTGTCTTAATTATTTCTATGAAAGTATCAGTATCATAAAGTTGGCGTGACAATTTATTACACTGTTTTACATTAACAGCGCGTCTTCATTCAAGCCGGACTGGAGTCAATCCTCACGTTTGGCATCAAACCTCTTTATTTCTTCTTCGCTGTTTGTATCTTCATATCTCTATCAAGATAATGATTTCGGTAGAGCCCAGGTGCATTAACGAAGCATCTTAAGACTTTCTTTTAGATAACTTTTATCAAGTTGATATTACTGTTGCTGGCACATCCCCATAGCTATATGCCATAAATCCAGACTGGTTTTAGAATTTGTTTATAAATCAACAATTTATTGTATTATGACATCTGAGGTTTTCTTCCTAGGAACCAATCCATTTTTTTTTTAATTAAAGATCATGTTCTTTACGGTTTCTTATGGCATGTGCTCTTTCCTTTTAAGTCGTGTTGTGGTCTTTATTTATTTAATGTTGCCCCGACAGTGATCTTAAAACAATTTTCGGTTAAAAAACAAATAATACTTTGATAACCTGATATAACACATTATTTCAACTTGACATGTGTTAAAAAAATGTTTATAAAAGTTTTATTGTAAACAAATTATTTATAAATATTGTAACGTTTGTTTAATTCATTTATAATTTATTTATTTAAAACACTTTATTTATAATTTATCTATAACGTACTAATTAATTTATATAATACTTTGGCACTAACGCACAATTCTAATTTATTTATTACATATTGTCTTTACTGTCCAACACTTAAATTGAATATTTCCGTCCATCGACAAACTCGCGCTATTTATATAAAGCCAGCTCTGTACCAGAACACTCTCGGCCTTCCAGAACGTTTGGGAATTCCCTCTCTATGACATCACATAGCCATCTAAGCGGTAGCTTCTCGAAGCGGTGCGTTTATCTCTGTATGACTAGCGCTACACTTCATATCGCAGAGAAGGAGTAAACAAAGAACAGAGACAGCTTCGCGTCACAATATCTAAGAGAGCAAAGATTTACTAACTGAAATTAAAAATAAACAAATACAACTGTCAGCTGAAAACATGTAAATACATTCATACATTTTTGTACCATGTTGTAAATAGTTGTTAGCTTTCAGTTTGGTTTAAGAGAGGATCTGCCAACAAACGATGCAATTTCAAAATTAGTGGGACAAATTGCATCTTCCTGAATCTTCCGAAGACCTTCGACACAGTTGATCATCTTTAAATGTTGGAGGTATTCATGTATTTGTCAAGATACATGAATAAGAGAATTGATGTAACAAGTATTTACTAATTATTTAACAGACAGAAGGAAAGTCGTAAAATTTTGCCACAAGGAACAGTTTTAGGTCCCATTTTATTTACAGTCTACATAAATAATATTTTCACATCTTTTTCATCTGTAAAACTAATAAGTTTTGCTGTCTGTAAATTTAAAAAAAAACTTTTTTTGTTCCTTTTGTAAATAATAGAAGAAACATTCCCGAATATAAGTCATAAATAGTAAAAAGAGATAATCTATGCCCAAAAATAAATGCAAAAAATAGCTGTTAATACTTGGGAACAACTATAGACTAATTTTTACGGTGGGATGCCCACAAAAACATTTAGACAATTTCTTTATCGATTTATATATTTAAAGAACATCTTAGACATAATACACCTAAACATTTTATATTATTCTTTAGTAGAATAGCGACTAAATTATCCTAAATTCAGTTTGGATGGAGCTGCGTAATGCCATTTAAAACAATTAGATATTCTACAGAAAAAAAAAATATTAAAAATTATTTATAGTAAAAAAATCGAGTCCAGTTCCGGATTTATATTTGTGTATCTTCCGTAGTTTTAAGTTTGTTTGAAAAAAAAAATATTTGAGAACCACGGTGGTTTAGGTCAAGAAAACAATGATAATTGACAATAATATTTTACATTAATAATGATAATTTACAATAATTATAATAATTTACATTGAAAGTTTACGAATCTTTCGTTAATTTGATTACTATTAATTTGTCAACGTTATTACCAAAACCAATCAAAAATGTAACAAGCTCATAAAGTTTTCTTCTAAAAGATATGTCAACGATTTTAAAATCACCGTTTTATTTGATTACAGCGACATTTGTTTTGAGCCACAGCCCTCTTGGTGGGCGTGAAACAATATTCAACAATATTCAACAGAAACACATATTTATTGTACGACACGTAGTATACGTGCATCCGATCCAGGTAGCCTGGAACTCAACTTTAATAAATAAATAGAGCGGAACGGTGGCAAATGTACCGAAAAAATCTAATAGCGAAACAGAAACCGAAACCAAAAATAGATCCATCCGTTCCGTTTTTGTTTCTAAGACACAACGTCTCACTAGTAAATCCACCAAAAACTATATACGAGGGTTGGTCCCTATAATATTTTTGTCGGTTTAAATTGCCAATACAAATACAAATGAAAAATAATTTTCAGAACTCTATGAAAAATTAGCAAATTGTCCGAGCAAGACTCGAACCTTCAACCCAACATCATAACCATAGATTACTAATGTGAATAGATGGGAAACTCAATGGTAAAATTCTGAGTCGATGTGCTGCCATCTATCAAATTGGAGTGGTACTAAAATTCAATATGGCCGCCACGAGCGGGCTTTTTGAAATTTAACTTTGTAGTAGCGCAAAAATGTAATGAAGAAAATCAAATAAAGCAAAAAAATTGGAAAAATATTTGACTAGTTTCAAATCATAAAACAACCATATTGACTGTTGTGATTTGAAACCAGTCAAATATTATGCCAATTTATATCTTTATTTGACTTTACTTCATTATATTTTTGCGTTAATTTCAAACTTGAAATAAAATGCAATTTATTATTTTTTTTTATTACAGTAAATTATCGCCGCATCATATAATTTGTCTATTTAAACATGGAAATACTTAAACAAATATGCATTTACACCGTTTAAATAATTAAATAGTTATAAAACAAACCTATCAAAAATGTTTTCTGTAACAAAATCAGTATATATATAAGTGCTCAAGATCTTTATAAAAGTTTTGCGACTTGGAGTGGCAAATAAGTTTGAAAAAATTGAAGTGAAGCATCATCCTTTTTTACTATCGAGGCAAATTTGAGTGTGGATAAAATTTGCCATACGGTTATTAAGTCGACTAGTTAGGTTGAGGAGCATTTCTTCATCCGATAATTGTTTTCGTGATTCATTTATGCAGCACTTGTAGTTATCAAATTTTTATTCATTATGTGGCCACCCTGATAAATGAATTTAACTTTTGAGTATAAATTAAACTTACACACGTTTGGACCCTTGACGATTTTAGGGTGTTTTCTTGTTTGATGTCAATGGCATTGAATCAATTTTTGATATTGATAGCTGAGGCTCAAATATTTCATCGATCGACAGGGTATTTTGGAGGGCCAACATTTTCTTTACAACAATGATCATTTAAAAACTAAAAACAAAAAGAAATTTAAATAACAAACCATTTATTTTAACACTGAATCAAAAACAAGTTTGTAAATATTACTTACCAAACAGTGATGGTGCATTTTTCTTAAGACACTTATTACAAATTATTTGGATATCCTTAATATGACGACTGCATATTTAATGTGGTATAAATTGCATCACTACCAATATCTGGGGGTGATTTATTGATTGTTGCTGAAATCCATCTTTCTATCGTTTGAAAACATGCTTAAAATTGGAAGGTGTAGAAAAATAAATCAAAATTCAATACACCTTCAAATACAATAACCAATAGCCATTTTAATTTCTCAAAGTTTGAAGTTTTGACGAGCTGACAACTGACATGACATTTCGATACGAGCGCCATCCCGTTAATTGGAGTGGTACTAAATAACCAACCTCATGTTTTTCCATTTGAGTTACCAGCCCCTGGTCATAACCATTAGACCACCGCAGCGATATACATCTATAGAGATATAGGAATATAATTGTTAATTTGAGTACCTATAAGAGTAGACTTCAACTTGTTGATTTATGGGATCTTTTCCCAATTTTTCAGCTATTTAATTCAGTAAAATTGCGTTTTTACCAGGAAAGTTGTAGGGTAGTTTTGATTTATTTCTTCTACGTGTTTTTAGGGGTGTTGAATCCGAATCTGGGGTTTGATAATAAAATTTAGCGACGTAACTAACAAAAATAGAAAGAAAAAAAGGTGTTTTGCCTATAACTCGAAAGCTGTCAACTTTTTCTAAATACCTTCACTATTCAAAATGACAGTACATAAAATTTTCTACAAATTTCACAGTTTAGGTTTTTTAATCGCGGTACCCGTTCGTGCTCAAGAGCTAGTAGAAAATTAGCGTATTTTGGCTCTCAGCAGATTTTTTCAACTCCAAAACTCTACTTTTATTAAGGGCTGTCAATAATTTAATTATTTTCAAATATTTATACATGCCTTATTTAAGTCGTAAAAAAACTTTTTATTTAATACCTTTTTCAACTGTATCAGATATTTATTTCATAAAGAATCCTTGCTAATCGAAACAAAGGAAATAAACTTAGAAACTTGTTAGTACAATACAAGATTTTGTATACATTACAATATGACATTACCCAAATGTAGAACCGTTCTAGTCCAACGCAATTACGTATATATTGGACTAAAAGACTACAATGGATAGATTCTTGAAACAAATTTTTTTTATAATTTAATAAAAAATTAAAGGATATAAAATCAAATTCTCAAATGTTACCAAATAAAAATAAAGAACAAAGAAAAAGAAATTCTCAGTCAGTGCTTCCTAAAGAGAACGTCAATATTGCACCGGTTTCGTCCTTATTAAGACTCATCAGCAAGAAATAGACAATCTCGACTCCAGTCTCTAATGGAGTCTCGCATACATTGATGGTGGTTGAGAGAGTGCATCTGCACTTAGGAAACAAAATCAAAGCTCGCTGTGGTACCTAGCTCCCTGGAATAAGGCGGAATAATAACCAGGCTGTGAATTATCAGAGGCATTGAATTCTAATTCTTAAATGTGACCAATTTAAAAATTAAAAAAGGTGTTTTACAAAACAAAAACAAAATAATATATTTAAATTCTCAAAATAGTCACAAACCGATAGTTTTCTGTTTTTCTCTAAATACAATATCAGTAAAATAAAAAAGGACTAATGGTAGTATTTTCTACCATATAAGACGTAGTTTAAATCCTGGAAAATTAGTGAGTAAATAAATGTGGCAATAGGACCCCTTTAAATGGTGGCAAAATTAACCCTCAGACGGAATAGGCAGTGATGGCTGTAAACAAAATATTAGGGGTTCACAATATCACAAAATATAGTGTTTTAGAAAGGTATTTGTGAACCCTCAATATTTTGGCGGCGAACCGCCACTGGGTGATAGCATGGGGTTACAAAGGGTTAAGGAAAACAACCACTTGGGATATGAATTCTATCTACCTAATTATACAAATAAAAACGTCATATTCTATGAAAATTCGAGGGACTGAGTTCCACGGCAAAACTCCATTAAAGAAACAATTTGATTTTAAACTTTAAAACAACTGCATAATATTTGGTCCCTTTACCCCTTAAACCTACTCATGTAAAAATATATGGGTCCTTTATCCTTAAGTCTGTTAGTGTAAAAATATTTAATTTCTTCGCTCCTTAAGCCTGTCCATGTCAAAATATTTGAACCGTTTTCCCCTTAACTCGCCTGTATAAATATATTTCGAATTTTTACCCCTTAAGCCTTCCCATGCAAAAATAATATTTGAGCTTTTATAATATATATTAAAACTCTATAGGTAGGTACTCCCATCGTCCGCTTAGGGGTCATCCATAAATTATGTCACACTTTAAGAGGGGGTCGACGAAGTGTGACATTGTGTAACAAGGGGTGGAAGAGGTCTTACATTTCGTTATGTCACATTTGTAAAAAACTTTGTAAAAATAATTTCTACTTAGCATCAGCTCTAAAACTTAGAGATGCTGTCGGCGTAGAGTAGAAAAAAAGCAATCCGGTATACTTGAAGTCAGCAGTTTTTGGTGGCGCAGCTGATGAACGATGTCGCACTGAAACTATAAGCTGCTGCAAAATATTGGACGATTTACAAATCAAACTTTGTATTCAAGGATATAGTTATACTTCAAACTTCTTCTCAGACGAGTCAATACAGAGGAAGGAAAGAAACACATCGTAACTGTTCCTGTTAAACTATTTAAACCAGATACTACACTACATTTGAAACAAAAAGATGGCACATTCTGTACTGCTACGATAAGAAACCTTGAATCTTTAGCTTCAATTTTGGGCCCTGATCAAGTTTTTTTTTATCAATGGATGAGAAAACACGCGTGCCTTTAGGTATTATAGCAGCAAATGCTCAAGCACCAATATTATTGCACCTTGATTATCGTGTAAAATTACCGGATCATGATTTCGTGGTCGCGGAAAAACATAAATTTATTCCTTCTGTTTATGCTGGTATTGTAATAAAGAAAGATGGTGAAGGGAAACCTGAAGCTGTGACACACTCTGGGCCTACATACCTAGCAATTCGTAGTGGAAAACATTCTTCCTCTAATGCAGAGACTCATGCCACAGACATACGTAGACTTTCTGAAACACCTGATTTCAAAAACTTTATGAGAACTCGAGAAGGTTTTGTAAAACCCGTATTTATTTTTACTTGCAATGGTGGTCCCGACGAAAATCCACGATACGAGCGAGTTATAGTTTCAGCTATACAACATTTTAATATGATTGACTTGGATGGTATTTACATTGCCACAAATGCTCCAGGAAGAAATGCTTTCAACAGAGTGAAACAACAAATGGCACCTCTAAGTCGCGAACTTACTGGTGTTCTATTAAACATGACAATTTTGGTTTACATCTTGATTCCAGTAATCGAACTACTGACTTGGAACGAAACTTTGAGAGTGCAGGCATTGTGCTGTGTCATATTTGGAGCCAACTGCTCATTGATGATTTTCCTGTGGCTGCCGAATACATTGTGTTAACACATACTAGATTGAATATTGAACAGGCTAAGGTATGGAAAAATGATGCGACTTGGTACACAAATCACATGCGTAAATCACAATATTTATTATAAATAATAAAATGCAAGGTTGTCCCTTGTTGTAGTGTGTGACCATCTAATCTTTGGCGACTATTACGAGAGGGGTTTTTACCACCACCTGTTTTAGTTAGACAGAAGGTAAATTTGATCCACTGTTACTTCATCTTTGGATCTCCGAGCATCATTACATTTGAAGCAAGTTCCGTATGATAGCTATTGTCCCAGTATCGAGGCATACTTGTTTAAGCGATCGTGTGGCATCTATGGTCAATATTTTGCATCGTACAAGGCCAGATAAATTCTTTGTTTGGATAACGATGATGCCATTTGGTTGGATGAAAAAGATGTTGACACAACGATTGTTCCTGGCAATAACAACCCAAACAAGACCGAAGTGACTGCTAATAATTTCAAGGAGTGGGTTTAAAGTTTATGGACTCAAGATGAATAAGTTTGAATTTTTGAATGATATAAGTAATCGTTTTTTGCTTTGTTAATTTTTTCAAATGTTTGGTATTATGTTGATTTTATTAAAAATAATTTAAATGGAAGTAAAACTAATTTTGGAACTGCTGTTTTAATTTAATAATTTCTAGATGTAAAATTGCAAAATATGTGACGTCACACTAGGAAAGGGGGAGTCTCACAAATGTGACCAGCTGTGACTAGGACGGGGGACCGATAGATAAATTCATTAGGATTTGGTTTTGGTATTATTTCATAACTTTCTTTTGCCTTATATGAAGGAAATACATTTAGTTATAATCTGAACTTTGATTGATATACTACCTATTAAATATTTAAACAAATATATAGTTAATTATAAAATGGTTATAACTTAATCTTAATACACAATAGGGCCATTTACCGTTTTAATCCTAATATAAATTCACATACGAGTTCCATTCTGGAGTTCGCTAAATGTTGTGCAAAAATTGTCGCTCAAATAGCATCGTGCAAATATCACACTCTATTTTATTCACGTTAAATCTGCATTTATTTCATTTTAAAACAATTATTTTCACTTATTCTCTCCCATACAATAAATAACTACTCAATCAAAATGTTTTAATAGTCATCCAAATTTTTTTTAAATTATATTTGACATTTAAGAGGACAGCAGTACAGAAAGAAATATCTGGTTTTACAGTTGATAAGAATATGTAACAACCAACTAGCCTAAAGACCATTTGTAACTACTGATAGGTCTTTAGCTACTGTTTTTAATATACTATTAAGGGATTAGGGCAGCGCTGTCACCAGCCAAAGGGCCCTGGAGTCCAGAAGGAACATCCATTCACCAGTGGCAAATAAAAAGTTATAAAAAAATAAAAATTATCCCTTAATAGCATAGTCGAGCGGTTTTTGGCAACTACTTTTAGACTCTTTTAGTCTTAAGGGAATAGAAACGCCGAGGCTTTTCAAATGCTCGGAATATTTTACTGGTTTGGAAAAAGGGGAGAGATTGATAATAATTATTAAAACCTTAACAAATGTATATTTACAATAAGTACAAAATTTGACTAATAGTCTTAAGAAAGAATGAATAAAATTACATTTAGGGAATAAAACACTATAACTACATAATAATATAAAAATATGCATAAGATAATCATGATAATTCGGGACGAAAATGTAAAATTGACATTTATATGTAAATCAATTAATTACTATCAAACAAAACACTTTAAAAATAACTTAAAGATATTTAAAAACTTTACTCTACACATTTACTTTGATTTGGGACTTAAAGAGTCCCAAAAAACCGAGAGCTGTCTCCCTAGGCGAAAGTTCTGAACCTCGATTGGGAGTGTTTACTCGAAGGCCTTTCTTTCTGTCTCCTCTCTATATAAACCAAAATTTACGTGATGGTTGTATTTTTAAAAATGTCACGCTCAATGTAGCCATTGACTAGATTAATAACCTGATTGTTTGTTTTATTTTTATACGAGTCTTCCTTTTTAATTTTTAATTTAAAACATTAAAATACTTATTTAGAATTTTTGGTAAATTCTTTTTATTTTTCAAATAACAATAATAATGCCAATTATTACACATATCCATCCATATAGTGAAATCGGAACTGTTGTTGCAGTGCATAAAATAAGCTCTATAAGAAATGCATTGCATTTTAAAAACATTGATGGTAAAAGCACTAATGTTAAATTGGGAATTCTGAAAATCAATAGGATTCTCAATAAGATTTAGAAACGTATTAAAAAAGGAGGATTAGAAAAATTTTTCGTAGGCCAAAATGCAATACTAAAGCCCCCTAGGTACTGAGCCTCAAATCTGGCAACTCCACTCAATCGTTTATCGAAAGTAGCATGTCTACGGAAATTCACGTGATCTGACAATACCGCTCATATCCTTTTTCTCCAAAATAATGCGGAAAAATAAAAAAATCGGAATCGTAGTAAACCGGTAGTGGCGTGTGGGTTAAAAATTTCACGAGACCGTACTCATGCATAGCCTACTCGAAATAGGAAACGCACATTACATAATTTGCAAAGTTGGCTTTGATTTTATGTCTCGTTTATGACTTGTGTGAGCGAGTAGTGAGTGTGTCTGTTTCTGTGCATTTTTTTTGTGTTTTTTTTTTAAATTAACGATGTATCCGTAGGTAGGTAGATTGGAGAAATTTTGCCAAAATTATTTCTATACGGTTTTGTGGGAAATTGTTGGCAATCACAGGATTTTAATTAGAGGTGAATATATATGAAACGATCTGTGTTATTGATTCGAGTAACACCTTTCTAATGTCAGGTGCGGGCATAAAATGTACTTAATTAAATTAATGTCAAATTTATGACATGTATTCAAAGTATTTGTTTAATATTTTTAAATAATAATCTATTTTTGTCCATTCGTAATTTTTTTGTCTCTCATACTCCTTTTCTTTATCTTGCTTCCATACTTGATTCTCTTCTCATGTCCTCTAAACTTTTCTTTTTATTATTTTGACTTTAGAAATACAACTTGAGACCACTGCAAAGTAAAAGAAGCAGAAGTTGTTAAACCTTGGATGAGATGGATCTTAAAATGGAAGACAACAGCAAAACCGTACTCAGAATGTGACAGTTATTGTCCAAAGTTAGACAACATAAAAAAGCTAAAGAAGTTCATTCTTCTAACGAGCTTTATATCTCATGGATATCTAAATTTCACATGCAGATTACTATATTGCGGCTATGATCATAGATCCATCTTCTTCTTTCCTCATATTGTTGAATGTATTGCTTGTAAAATATTAATTGATTTTTGTTTTCTGTATGTTATTTCTGTCTTTTATTATTAGGTACTTTTCTTAGCTTCTCTAATTTATATTGTTAGCAGTATGTAAATATACCTCTCTCTTCTGAATCAAATATGATTCGTGTGACAAATTTTATTTGTTATATTTGTGTCCCCTGTTACTGGTACTCATATTGTCTACTTAGAAAATCATCTGATATCAATCACTAAGAGATTTAGGTCTCTTCTTAGAATGAAATGTTTCCTAAAGAGTCCTAAAGTGTCCTTTTCCGATAAGCATAAGATGTTGATATTGGGTGGTTTAACTGTAACTATACCTGTTAGCAAAGTACATGTTTTATTGAGAGGTGCTGGCAGGTTAAAAGTAGAAAACTATTTAAAAAGTTTCAACTATTGCTTTTGGAATTATCTATTTATTTGGCCCTTTTAACAACCGTTTTACAAAATATTGATACATAAATGTAGACCAAAAGTTTTGTCAGCTCTCTTCTTAGCTAGGAGATCTGTTTTCTAGTTTCTCAATATCCCGGCACCTACAGTGGTCTTATGTGTTACGCCACTGTTAGATCTGCATGTTCAATTCTAAAATACCTCATTCATATTTCTGTAAAATCGTCTGAAGACGCCGCTGAGGCCATTGTAAAAACCATTTTCCGTTGATCTAATATATCTTGTAATTTTTATTAATAGCCCATAATTTATTATCAATTATTTACCTGGTACACGTCACTGTGTTTAGTTAATGAGTGTAAAATTGGCAGAACGCCCAACGGCCACAGCTCACTCGGATTCATTTTGGACGAAAGCCACTTTCGAACCAGACGTTGCCACCGACATGAGAAAATTTTCTTCTTATTTTGGTTTTTATTTTTCAAATACCCCTTCTCGAAATTTACCATATTTAATTATTCGTAAGTAATGAATGAATTGAATCAAGAAGTAGAATTTATGGAAATGGAAGTCAATGTTAGCAAACTAAAATTAGAATCCCAAACTTTTATATACGCCAGGAGTTAATTATTCTTCTACGACAATTTGTTTAATAAAAATAATATTGAAACTTTTTTGGTCCTTGATACTTTTTTCAAAAACCAACGTTTTTCCTATTAGCACATGTTTGCTTGCTATTTCAATGTTCGTTATATACACGCAAACAAATATTGAATAATAGTAGTTTGTGCAACAAGAGTGGATATTTACAAGCCACTCGAGTTGTACAGTATATTTTTAGTACGACCCATTAACGAAAATCTACAAATAATAAAAATTATTTTAGGTTATTAAGATAAAATAACTAATTTAAAAATAATTTATTACTTTTACTAATTTATAAAATAAAATAAACAAAAAAATAAAAAAAGATTTAATTTGTCCCCATCTGTTTTATTTAAATTAACAATAGTAGTTTGTTAATAAAGAGTGGATATGATGGCCATATCGCACGAAGACGAAATTTAAGTACGAAGCCGTAGGCGGAGTGCTCAATCGTCTTAAGTGCAATGTGGATAATCCACTCGATTGAAACACTAACGAAAATTCACAAATAAAAAAAATATTTTATGTTATTGTGATAAAATAACTTATTTTAAAATAATGTATGACTTTTAATAATTTTTAAAATAAAATAAACAAAAAAAAAAAAATAAAAAAGTTCATTTAATTTTTCCCCATCCGAGAATCGAACTCGAGTCTTCCGTGTAGTAGGCAAGAACGCTGACCACAGGACCATCTATTTTTTAATTTTTGTTGCTTTAATACTAGTAATTAAATTGACTTTATATAGTTTTATTTAAATTAACAAATTATTTATAATTATAGACGAAATAAAAACAGAAATGCTATTTATCGATTCTACACAGGAATAACCCATTTTAATGTATGTTTAATATCAATAACTAAAAATAATACTGACAATTAGTTTGACAGAATTGTCACTTATTTATAATTTTAAAAATAATAGCAGTCTGTTGATCAAAATATGAACGGTTATTGGTGGATTTCATTTTTTGCAGTGTTCTCACTACCTAGAATGGATATAAAATAGATTCGTTCAGTTGAAGGCAATAGCATACTTTTTCGTTTTGTAATCTGTGGAAGAACTCTGTCCATGTATCTATGGCCACTTTTACGATTTTGGTTTTAATACACGTAATTAAAATAGTTTCATATAGTTTGTATAAAATCTAATTTGTGTTTCAAAATATGATTCAAATAAAAATCGAAATGCTATTATTTATTGATTCTGCACAAAAATAACTCATTTTATTGTATATTTAATCTTAATAATTAAAAAATATACTAAACATTAACTTGACAGGATTGTCACTTATTTAAAGTTGTAAAAATAATAGTAGTTGAGTGTCCAAAATATGAACTGTGATTGGTGGATTTAATTTTTTTGCAGTGTTCTCACTACCTAGAACGGATATGAAATATATTCGTTCAGTTGAACGCAACAGCATACTTTTTTGTTTTGTAGTCTGTGCGTAGGTAGGTAAGCTAATATCCATGTGAGTGTAGAAACGGTTATATGGCTTTAGAAAAAGCATGCATTGAATATATTTTTGGATATACAAGGCATTGCGCTTTTACCTGGCAATTAAAAATGTTTATTTTTTAAATTGAACACCTTTAATTTTATTTCACATTTAGAATGGTCTAGTAATACTGTATTCAGCTCTAGAATAATTTTGAAAAATATTACAGGGTTGCCAAGCAATTATTTGTTTGTAAAATTAAAGAATTAGAGAAATAAAATAATAACAATTTACTTAGGTAGCTTAGAAATTATTTATAATATAAATAATTTTCAAGTTCAATCTACATGTTGAACTTTTGCATCACTCTGTATTTTATTTTAGCATTAAATTCGGTGTTAATTTACCTATCTAACGATACCAACATGTTAGCGTATTACTTATATACAGTGTATCCCATCAGTGCGATCTATAGCTGTTTTATTATTAAAGATAGTAAGAAATTTTTAATTCAAAAGTTATATAATCATATTTTTAAAATATTCTTAGATATACAGGATAAAAATAAATAAAAATTAAAAAGTGATAAAAATTAATAAAGATTATTAAATTAATAAAAATTAATAATCATTCATTTTTTTAAATTATAACACCACGCGTGCAAAGCCGTGGGCAAAAGCTAGCAGCAAATATATAGGTAAAGGATTTTTCACTATTTTGGCTTTTTGTATTATGTGCTTTATTTAAGTTGTCTTAACATTTTTTTAAAGAATTTCAACTATTTTCCTTTTATTTGGCGTTTTAACCCTTGAAAAGACTAATTTTAACGGTTTTCTATTAATTCTTATCCTTATTAACGTAAGTGTTCTAGTTATGCCGTAAAACAGGGTTTTTAATAATTAAATATAGCTATTTTTTAAGCAGAATTGCCTGTTTTGAGTCATATTTAAGGCTCAATTTTACGCTATTTTGTTTGTTTTTCGCGCTATTTGTCATTTAATTAGATATTTTGATTTATTTTTTAACGATTTTTATTTATATTACACTTGAAACGACTAATTCAACGGTGTTATGATCCAATTAAAGAAAACCTGCAACTAGAGCGAGTTCAAAATCTACAAAATTAATAAATTTACAAAAATATTTAACAATAAAAAGAATAAATTATTTATATATTGTACAAAAATGGGCCTCTTCTTCTTTAATACTGCTCTTCTGCTTGGTTGTGCTTTATCCCTTTTGCTTCCTCATTCTGCTTTATCTGATTCTGTTTCTTTATCAACTTCTGCTTCCTCATTCTGCTTAACTCTCCTTCCTGCGGACCGTATTAGAAATCTTGGAAATTTGTTCTAGTACAATCATTTAGATTATCGTCTTTCTACACGATGCCATAGGGGTAACTTAATGGAGAATTAAGAGAGTGGGGATTGCGATGAGAATTTGTATACGCCGACGCGGAGCCGGAATCAAATTGGCTTCAAGTTTACGAATTCGGATATCGAAACAATGTGTATCTAAAGCTTAATTGATAAGGTTCCAAATTCGACTCTTGGTCAGAGTACTCATTTTTTTATTTTCTTTAATTCTCAGTTTTATCAACTTTTCTTTGATTTGTTTTTACTTTAGGGATATGAGGGTGTAATTTTCATATTTCCAAAATTGCATGTCAGTTTTTCGGTGTTCAACCGATTTTTCTCAGTTCACGCTCTTTTTTACAAACTTGATATACAGGGTGTCCTTTAAAATGTGTCCCAAAATTCTCAGGCAGATTCCTTAACCAAAAAATGGAAAAAAAGTTCCTATAGACCTATGTCCTAAAGTGCCCCCTAAGCGAGCAACAGCCTCTCGAAATCATTTTTTTTATTTTGA
Organism: Psylliodes chrysocephalus; assembly: GCA_927349885.1. Lineage (NCBI taxonomy): Eukaryota > Metazoa > Arthropoda > Insecta > Coleoptera > Chrysomelidae > Psylliodes > Psylliodes chrysocephalus. The sequence continues at coordinate 17,827,586 of OV651814.1, read as the reverse complement.
TTTTTTGAATTTTCTTAAAAATGGAAACAAATAAAAGAACCAAATTTTGGCTGTTAAATATGATCAATAATAGTGACCTTTTGACACCTTCAAAAAGAAATTATTTCGTCAGGGGTGTACTTGGGAATTTTTTGAAAATTTTGATTATTCATAACTTTTTTGTGTTTTTGGTAATGACTTATCCATATTTTTTTTTACATTCTACATTGAAAACTACGTCAAAAAGGAATACTTGTTTGATCTCGATTGGAGCAGCCGTTTCCGAGAAAACATCATCCAAAGATATTCGTCCACTTTAGCTTAATTTTCAATTTTCCTAAATTACCTCGGTGAATCTCGTAAATAAAAATAACTTTTTTAGCTCTCTCTAAATAATTGTAGTTCAAATGTCGTGGTGGGACTATTTTTATTTAATAATAAGAAACGGTTTAAAAAAAATATTTATTCTAAAAAAACAAATCAAAAAAAATTAAAGCAGATGCTCAATGTGGCGACCATTGGTTTCCACACACAAGCGCAACCGTCGCATCATAGACTGTCTTACACGAAAAAATACTTCAGGATTATTCCTAAGAACTTCGCAATGATGAAAAACTCGTTCTTCCAATTCTTCAACTGTTTCAATAGGACTGGAATAAACCAATGATTTTAAATAACCCCAAACAAAAAAATCCATTGGATTTAGATCTGGTGAACGAGGTGGCCAGTTAACAGGACAACCTCTGCCAATTACTCTACCCTCAAATCTTTCGTTAAGGTGCTGTCTAGCTTCAAGGCTGTAATGTGGTGGAGCTCCATCATGCATAAACCACATGTTATGTCTGATTTGAATCGGAATATTATCAAGAAGCTCATGTAAGTTATTTTCCAAAAAAAGCCTGTATGCTGCTCCATTTAACCTATTCGGCAAAACAAATGGTCCAATAAGGTAATTATCAATAACTCCAGCCCAGACGTTTATTGAAAATTTATCCTGGTGGTGACGTTCAACAACCGCGTGAGGGTTATCTTCAGCCCATTCATGCATATTTCGAAAATTTATTATACCATCTCTAGTGAAACCAGCTTCATCGGTAAATAGCACTTTATTAAGAAACATTGCATCTTGATTACACCTTCCAAGAAACCATTCAGAAAAGATAACTCGCGGCTCATAATCAGTAGCTTTAAGTGCCTGAACTTTTTGAATGTGGTAAGGGTACAATTGTTGTTCACGCAAAACTTTCCATACCGTGTTACGTCCGACTCCCACTTCTGAAATTAAATGAGAGAATCTGTGTAGTGAATAGTTAAGAAAGAGAATCCATTGATTTGGGAAATCAGATTTTTTCTGCATAACGCAACTCTTTTCGATACGAAAAGTCGTGAAATGTAAGAGAAGCAATAACAAGTAAAAAAACTAGTTTTATACGATAAGGTACGGGGTAGCTAAAATAATAAATAAGTAATTACTTACCATTTGCTATTTTTCTGGTACTTGTCGATGGGGTTTCAGCTACCCTATCCAAAATTGCTTCTTCCAAAGCAGGAGTTCTCACATAATTTTGTCTTCCACTGTTACTAGAGTTTTTCTTAAATGTACCAGTTTCCCGAAGTCCATCGTCAATTCTAGAAAACGTCTTAGCGCATGGAAGATGCCTATTTGGAAAGCGCTCCTGATAAAGTCTGCGAGCTTCATTGGCATTTCCAGAAGCGAGTCCAAAATATAAGTGCATGTCCGTCATTTCGCCGAATGTGTAATCATTATTGTAGTTATTGTGAGCCATTTTAAACAAAATAATAACAATACAACGAATCGCACCAGAACACTTTTAGAAATAATGTTTAACTGAAGAAACATTTTTATCAGTGAGCGAAAAAAATTATCCATGAAACACAAAAACGCCAAAAAAATACATATTTTTACTTTTTTATTCTAAACAGCTAAATACAAACCTTATGGTCTTCATAATAAATAAATGGGAACTAAATTTTTAAATTTTATTTAGAGAGCTAAAAATAGTATACAGGGTAATTGATTAGTGTGAGGAAGCTCTGTAGATCTGTTATAATAAAAATAGGCAGCTTTAAGCTTCACATTTTAAAATTAGTTACGATGTGACAGGGTGTTTCATAAGGCCGTGCCAAATCAAAGTTATGTTTTTTAAATGGAACACCCTGTATATTTTTATATTTTTAGAATCTGCTCGATAATCTGATTTCAATGATATATCACACTTGTTATCTAATATGAATAGTAAAGGATCTACAGCTACTCAAAAATCACATTTTTTCAAATTCAGGTGGCTGTTGTAGCCAAACAGTTGGAAATCGAGGAAAACGGCTTACAGTCCCTATCCTAACTTTTTAAGGTCTATTCAGTGACATAAAATACATATTATTTGATACAGGGTGATCAAAAATCCAAAATCACATCCGATTTTTGATCACCCTGTATCAACTAATATTTTTTGCCACTGAATAGACCTTCAAAAGTAAGGATAGGGACATGTAAGCCGTGTTCCTCGATTTCCAACTTTTTGGCTACAACAGCCAAAATTGAAAATTAACCTAAACTGCACGAATATCTTTGGATGATGTTTTCTCGGAAACGGCTGCTCCAATCGAGATCAAACAAGTATTCCTTTTTGACGTAGTTTTCAATGCAGAATGTAAAAAAAAATATGGATAAGTCATTACCAAAAACACAAAAAAGTTATGAATAATCAAAATTTTCAAAAAATTCCCAAGTACACCCCTGACGAAATAATTTCTTTTTGAAGGTGTCAAAAGGTCACTATTATTGATCATATTTAACAGCCAAAATTTGGTTCTTTTATTTGTTTCCATTTTTAAGAAAATTCAAAAAATCAAAATAAAAAAAATGATTTTGAGAGGCTGTTGCTCGCTTAGGGGGCACTTTAGGACATAGGTCTATAGGAACTTTTTTTCCATTTTTTGGTTAAGGAATCTGCCTGAGAATTTTGGGACACATTTTAAAGGACACCCTGTATATTCCATTTAATTTTCTAGATTTCAAATTGCCCCAGATTTGCTAAATTAAATTTAAATTTTGACAATGACAATTAAAGTTGGCCATATCAATATAATATTGACATACCTATTTACTGTATCAATTCAATCCCGTACACATCGAATACGTCTTTTGCAGCCACTTTTTCTCTCTCGCAAAACGATTTTTAATAACAATTGAAAACCGACATGGGGAATCGTCAAAATGCATCGCAGTCAGCTCCGAAACATCTGAAGAATCCTCGCTGTCATGATTAATTTATGAAGAGCACGTTGTTATCGAGCTCGTAGACGCGCGGCCAGACAGATTTACAGTTACAGGCCTAGCTGCGGACCTGCGGTTGGGGAATTGAAAAAATTTCGCCTTTATTTATTATCGAAAACCTATAAATCTTCGGCGTCGAAGTCGATGGATTTAAAACAAATATTAGCGCTTTTCTCGGAAAAAATCGTTGAAATTTCGTTTCGACCTCGTATAAACTGACCTATTACCATAGGAAATATGTTGAGAATTTTCCCATAATTATGTCGGTATATCCCGAAAAATCTTAATTTAAATAGGTAGTCAAAAATTATGGTTAGATAAGGCCTTAAACAAAAAGACCAAAGGTTTAAGAAAAATTTGAGGGACAATAAATCGGTGGTTCCCACCTTATCTGGACTGAGATCTATAAAAATATTTGTTCTTTTTATCCCATAAACATGCCCATGTAAAAATATATGGGCCTTTTAATCCCTAAGTCTGTCCAAGTAAAAATAATTGGTCTCTTTGTTCCTTAAGCCTGCCCATGTAAAAATATTTAGCTCTTTTACCTCTTCTGTCCGCACCTGTAAAAATATTTTGTCCCTTTAACTTTTAAGCATGCATTTATTAAAACATTTGGACCCATGATATAATATTTGGACCATTTGTCCCTTAAATAATATTTGATCCTAATATTAAATTCAGATTTGAGTTTCTTTCTGTGATTCGCCAAAACTTATACCAAAATGATACTTATTTCAACTTACTTCACTATCCTGTATGTTATTTACGTAAAATTCACATTTACTTTAATATATTTACTTATCACTTTTAAATACCCACTTAATTAAAATCTTTCAACGCAGATTTAATAAACTTTTTATTTGACGTTTAAGACCGACGGCAGTATTGATAAAATGTTTGGTATCACAGTTGACAAACATTATTATCTAGTGAAATCAGTATCCCCTTGTTATAGTGCATAAAAAAAACTTCATAAGATATGCCTCATACGTAGGGGACCTCAGTTATAAAGATTTTCATAATTTTTGAATTAGAATTACAAATTATCAACTGAATAGGACCCATTTTATACAATAAGACTTCATAAAAAATTGGAAAACAGATTTTATATAATAATAAACCCAAAAATGTTTAAAAACATGAAAAATACTTCCAAAATAAAATAGAAAACTGTAATAGTTGGCATTATTAGTGGTAAAATATAAAGAATTATAAAAAAATTCTAAAAAGTATTTTTTAATGTTTTAAATAATTATTCAAAAAAAAAAACGTATGGAAATAAGCCAAACAATTAGGTTATTACTCTAGTCAATGGATTACATTGAACTAGAGAATTATCCAAGGTAGTACGTTGACATTCTAAAAAGTAAAAATGTCACGTAAATTTTGGGTTTAAATAGACTGTCCCTAGTTGACAGAGAAGACTTGAGTAAGGACTGCGGTCCGAAACTCTGGCCATTAGACCTCTTCAGTATTTACTCTCAAAGTACCTTAAGGTGTATAGTAAAGTTTGTGCAGATTAGTGTGCCAGAGGTAAATATCTTTAAATTATGTTAACATGTGTGTTGCTTGGTCTTGTTTTGTTTTTATATAATTAATTTATTGATTTTCATATAAATGTCAATTTTATCATTTTCGTTCCAAGTTTTATATCTTATATTTATCAACATTTATTCCCTGAATATAGATTGATTATTTATTGTTGAGACTACTACTCATTTTGAAATTATTTTAAATATAAATATTTCCCTTTACAGAACCACTTATGAAATATTCCGAGTATTTGTGAAGCCTCGGCGTTTCTACCCCTAAGGATTAGAAGAGTCGATATCTAGTTGCCAAAGGCGCTTGACTACGCTATTAAGAGATAAATTTGTTATTATTAAGTTTTTTTTGCAACTGGTGCTGCCTTCATCCCTTAATAGAATATTAATAACAGTAGTTAGAGACCTAATGGGTCTTTTGATGAGTTAATTGTTACAGCTCTACTCCCTTTGCTGAACATGCAATGCCAAAAAAAGCCTACGTGCAGAAGTTCTACGTGGTGAAAAAAATCATAGTTTTAAAGATAATTTTTAATAATCAAACGTTTTATAAAACTGTTTCCACACAATCAAAAATAATTTTACCAATAAAAACCTTGAAATTTTATTATTTCATTACCACTAAAATATTAGGGGATGAATTAGGGAGGGTATTATTATTATACTAGAAGTTTCAAAAAAATAAATTCAAAATCAAACTCAAGTGAATTTTTTTCGGCAGTTTTAGAAATTTGTTGATATTCGAGAATATTGTCAATGTCTAATTAAAGTGTTTCAGTCATCCAAATTAGAGACAGACGTAAATATTTTTAAATCATAAGCATATGAAAGGTATTTATTGCAAGAGATTACTTACATTTACCATATCATTGATGTAGAGTAAAAAATAAGAAACGACCAAGATTGGATCCTTGAGGAACGCTGAAGTTAATTTATTTTTCTGAGAACTGTACCTAATTATAAAAAACAATATTTTAAAAACTACACTTCAATAAAAATTGATCACATTTATGTTAATTTAAGTAACTAGTTAAAGTTATTTTTTTTAATTGTCACCCCATTGTTGGGTTGTTTTTAATTCAAAACTTCCCTTCTTTTTTTAATTTTATATTAATTTTTCCTAAGTAAATGGGGTAGTTTTTTCGTCTAAAAATTATTTTTCCACCCCTTTATGATTTCATTACCAAACAATATAAATAATTTCTTCTAAAACAAATCGATTTACCTTGACTTCTTGTACCAGACTTCTAAAATACACTGAATGTCGATTTTCAGGAAAACAGAATAAAATTGTTACAGTTGGTTAGAACGAGGTCATAATGTCAAAGCCATAAATATTAACTCATATTCATTGTGAGAACTCAATAAGTGCCGATAATTAGATATAGTCCTTTAGGTGTGGCCACTTATTGTTACTGACATATCCATATACAGGGCGACTAAAAAAACACGAAGTTTTTAGTTCATTGTTTGTCGAAGGTAATTGAATCTTAATACTGATAAAAATAGGTTTATTCTTGAATATACAAAAATAACTACCTAAACAGGGTTCAAATTAAAAACAAACTTATAGCGCTATTATAGCCCAGACATGTAAATATTAAAGATTTAAGCACTAAATGGAAATTTAAATAGGAGTTTTAAATTATTTAAGAAATTACGATTGTGGTCAAACGTATTTAAAATCAATTCTTCTTTTTTATTCCATTTTTCCACTTTTTAAGGTTATATGTGTTATTTTGTGGTGATATTATTCTAAAGGGTTTGTTTTTCTCAAAAAACACGTCTGGGTATGTTCTATAAATCATTTGTTTAATAATAACTTTTATATCACAGTATTTTTATCAATTTAAAATATATATCTTGATTACAGTGTCATTTCCAAAGCGAAAAAACAACGTGGAGCAAATACTGCTGTGGAACAGTATGAAGAATACATAAAGTTTTTAGAATATGAAAACTATTTAGAACTAGAACCATTAATCCTACTGTATCCGAAAATTATATCAAACAAAAGTGGAAAGAATTGACCATTAAATTAAACTCTAAATCAAAGGGTCCACAATTAACTACTGATAAATGGATTCAAGTAAATTTTTATATATTTTGTTCTTACATTTTTATTTCGTTTTAATTATTTCAGAGATTCTCTGATTGGAAATATGGTACTAGATTCAAATATCGAAAATATCTGGTAAAGAAAAATAAAACGGGAGAAGGACCAGAAGTGAAAAATGCATTGACTAATCTTGAGAAACGAGCAATTAATGCTTGGGGAAAAGTTGTTGTTGAAGGTAGTTCTCTTGTGCCAGAATTGTATGGTGACATAATTCAAAAAACTCCAACAAAGGCACACTCATTTCATGAAAATATATTGGAAGACTTCAACTTTAAAAATATAGAAATTGTGTTATAAGACAATGCCCAAGCACCAATTGTACCTGAAACACCAACAAAAAAAGAGACTTCTATGAGAAATTCTATTAGAAAACAATGTCCAACAACCAGTTATACCTGAGACATCAGTAATCAAGAGATCTCTACAAAAACGTTGAGAAATTAATCAATCCAAGAATTTTAAATTATCTAATGGAAGCTTTATTAGAGCAACTCAAAGAAAATATTGTTCCCCAAGAAAAATTGGTGGATGCTATAAAAGAACTGACTGATTCTCAAAAGGAATTATTTAAATTCAAGGTTGCTGCATTTAAAAATAAAAATAAGGATTTTCAATTTGAATTTAAATACAAATAGTTGTAGTAAATAAATTATAAAAGGAAAGATTTTTAAAATAAAACATTTTTCTCATATTTTTTTTTATTTTAGACATTTTAATAATTTTGTCAATATAAACTGCTCTTGCTGCTTGCCCTTGATGAGCTGCTATATTATCGAAATTATTTCAATGTTCATAATCTTCTTCTTCTAAATATTCTTTATTTTCAATATCCATATTTTCTTTCCTCGACATATTATGTAATATCCCACAAGAATATATAATGAATGCAGCCATTGTAAATTGATATTGAAGTACACGAAATTTGGACAGGCATCTAAATTTTGCTTTCAATATAGCATTTGTGCGCTCCACTACATTCCGAAAACTTTTCAAAGCCCTCTGGAGTATCATCATCTGCATTTTCAAAAGGAATTAACAACTATGGTTCAACACCATAACCATTGTCTCCTTTGCCATTTTTCAAACTGGTCTGCTAAAATTTGTGTAACATTTGATGTTTGCCAGATAGCCGCATCATGAACAGAACTAGGAAATCTAGCATTTAGTGCAGTAATGTAGCAATTTAAATAACAAATTAACATTACATTACTTTTCTGTTGATATATAAATGAGGTTGGTGTTCATGATCTATAACAGGAGGAGCTATAATTTCAACATGAGTGCCATCGATGGCACCGATGATTCCTCGCATACCCCATTTGCTATAAAATCCTTCTTAAACCGCATTTTTTCTTCCAGATTTGTAGGAAATTTAATCCAGTTTCGTGCTAAGTGAAGAGTTATTAAACGACTTACTTCATTGATGGCCAAAGTTATAGATGTTTGACTCATACAAGTAAATAAAGAATTGCCGATTGCTCTCTAATCAGATCCATTAGCAAAGAAGTTTATCGTCGCTAAAACTTGTAAATAGAATGGAATTGAATCCCTTCGCCTTGGATGTCTATTATGCACTTGGAGTCGATCAATGATTTCATTCCTTATCATTTGTTTTGATAAACGAAATATTTTCAAAAATTTTGGATCAGGCATCTCAAAAGGATTTTCATGGTCTCTTAGCATTCTTCTCTCAATTCTTATATTATTTCTGTAAAAACGATTTGTATTATAATTTAAAATATGTGTACCATTTCTGTTAGTTTAGGTACCTATTATCATCTTCTTCCGCTAATAAGTAAATAAATCCATTTTTAATAATATAATTTTTATCATGTAATTAAACAAACCATAACCCCAAATTTAACGTTCACAGCCAGCTTTCTACACCTTTAAAACTAAAGATTTTGCATAACCTATATAAATATTTAACTCAAAATCATATTTTTGACTTAAATTCTTTAACAGCCTGTTTTAAAGATTTAGTTGATTTAAATATATAATAGCGCCATTAATTGCCTCATGGGAATTCTAAATCATTTGATTGAAGTTTGCAACACTATTGTTGTACAGCTTATTTCTGGCTTTATTGGATAAGTAAGAAACATTTGCTGGAACATGTTCATTTTTTCGATAAAAAAATTAAAACGTCACTACTATTCCAGTTATGACGTTATACGTCTGTAGCTTCATTTCTTATATTTTCCAGAGTAATCACTAAGATTAAGTTCTTGTAAAGATAAGCATCTGTTCTCTGACATGTCAATTTTGTGTTGATACTTGTAAAAGTAATAATAAACAGAATAAAATCAAAATTAATGGAAAGATATATAAAATTGAATTATTTTGTATATTTTTAACTTACAAAACAATGTAAACAAAATAGTTCTACTGTCGTCTGTCAACATGTCAACCTTTCAACCTTGACCTTTCTTCTTTTATTGTATTTGACCTTATTTTTATAGCTTAAATAACGTCTTTTCCTAACTTTGTTACTTGACAACCGCTTAAACTGTCATTTTAGTCGAGGAACAACTACTCCTTTGGCTAATACCGCAACAGGTTTTGAATTATATCCGAAGGAAAAACAGCAAAGTTAGAAATTAAATTTCAACACCTTTGATTTTGCTCACTAAGAAGAACATCATTCTTGGACCGGTTTCGTCCTTATTAGGACTCTTCAGCAAGAAATAGGTAGGTTCTCAATTCCAGTCTCTAATGGAATTAACAAATGCTACACATTTCACCAGTATACAATAAAGTTAGTAACGAAGAGAATAAGAATTCAAGTAGTGAAATGGTGTCGTCAAAGTGTTAAAATGTAATCTCTAACTCTGCTGTTTTTCCTTCGGATATAATTAAATACCTGTTGCGGTATTAGCCAAAGGAGTAGTTGTTTTCTGAAGGGAAACGGTCGCTCGTAATTATGTGATATTGGCTTTGAGATTTATTCATTTTATTTTACGTCTATCACATTTGAGTTTGATTTATTTTCGTTTTTACAAATTTTTAATAGTTTTTAAATGAAATACGTTCATTAATTTTTAATTACTAGGCGCATTATACAGGGTAATCTATTATTATGAGAGAGAAAGTCCAATATGAGAAAAATGACATTAAAGGAACAGTAGACAGTGATAAATTACGTATCTTAAAATTATTTTTGAATATACAGGGTGTTTATTAACTTCGCTTTGGAACAAACTTATGTCTTTTTTAATAGATCACCCTATATTTTATTTTCTATTTGAATTATCCTCACTTTTCCCATTGTAAAAATATAAATTAGTAGGGGGCTATACAGGGTATTTCGCAGGATACGAAGATCAGATTAAATTCAATGACCTATATCATGCAAGAGAAACAATTGGAAACAGTGTTTTTTTTTTTCATTCCACTATTTTTCGATAATAGTCAAATTTTATGCCGAAACACTATTTTTTTCAATTCGCCAACAATTTTGTGCAGGGTGAGTCAAAACTCATATACATAATTTTTTGATGGTTGTATTTTTTATTTTTTTTATATCTATTTTTTTTTCTTTTTTCTTAAATTTACATTCTGTTCTTTTTTGGAAACATAAAAGGTGTACTTAGCATTTAGTTATATAGTTTTCTGTTTATATTGTATTATGTTGAGTTCTACAGCTTTATTTATTTATTATTCGCAAAAGTGTAACAACGAAATAGTCGAAAGACCCAGATGTAACAACTGATAGGTCTAAGTTAATGAAGACAGCACTGTTATCTGCCAAAGGGCCCTGGAGTCCGGAAGGAATATCTATAAACCAGTGTCAAATAAAAATAAAATTAAAAAACAAGATAGTTCCTTAATAGCTAGTCGAACGATTCTTGGCAACTAGTTATAACTCTTGTTCTTAGGGGCAGAAACGCCAGGGCTTCACAAATGTTCCTTTTAACTTTTTAGAGAATGTGAACGTACTATCTTGGATAATTATCTGGTTCAATGTAAGCCATTGACTAGAGTAATAACCTAATTGTTTACTTTATTTCAATACGTCTGTTTTCATTTTGAATATCTAGTTAAAACATTAAAAATACTTTTTAGAATTTGTACTCCTAATAATGCTAATTATTACATTGCCTTAATAAAAGGCGACCGATCGGCCCAGTAGCCACTGCCGAACAAAATTTAGAAAACCGCATTTGGCGGTGCACAATGTTTTATCTAGTGTGCCACCGACAACGGTAAATAACAATTGGCATAGGTAAAAAGTTTTTCTGAATGATTAATGATTAATTTATTTTTTGAGCAAACGCCTCTCTGATGACATGACTCCGTCGGTCGGTCATCTTGGCACGGCTTTTCGCGAAAAATAGAATCTATTAACCCAATTAAGACGTGGCTGAATGGCGAAAATAAAAATCATAGATACTCGATTTCGAGGTTTTGTTTCGCAGTGATAGAAATCATAAAAATGTAAACAATATAAATTATAGTTTAATTGTCGTACCAAACCCCTTGAGACGTAAATTTCAATTTTGACATGATACTTTTTTAGTTTTTTTTTTTTTTTAAAACAGCTAATCTTTCGGCTAATACAGCGTTAGGTAGTCAATTTCAAAATCAAGGTAAAAAATTGCTTAAACCAGATATATTTTTAAACCAAAGGGGACACCTTCCTGTCATATCCTATCATACGTCATTCCCATCCACTCCGTTACTCTAACCAATACAATTTCAATAAGTAAAGTACAAAGTATGACATATAATTGAAGAGCTAATTAATTTTATGGAGAATTCAGCAATAAAGCATAAATTTGCCATTTTGGTGGATTGCGATTAAAATGATTTATTTAATCCTAATATTAATGGCAATATTCTTATATTTATTTAAATTATAATTCATTAAATTATGTTTTGTTTTAATATGCATTCAATTACTAATAAAATTAGCTTTCAAATGGTGTGTTACATTTTACAATACGTAACAGTTTTTATCCCGCTTATGTACTATACTGTGTACTTTGTACTATTTAAATTGGATTGGTTAGTGTGACGTAGGACAATTGAGGATATCATAGAAAGATATCCCCCATGGAATAAAAATGTTTCAAGAAATTTTTGATATTTTTTTTTATTAAAAAATATTGCAAATGGGAAGTTTATTTACCTTTTAGAATTTTATTAAAGTTTGTTGAGCGCCACTGTTAACAATTATTATTTTATTTTTTTATAATTTAATATTTTCTTGACTATTCTTAGGATTGTGAGTTTTAAAATTTTATTATCTTCTATTTCTGATATTTATTATTTTTAACAGACTTCAAAAAAGGAGGACGTTCTCAATTCGTAAGAAAAAAATTTATATCAATAGATTCAGCGATAATTTTTTACTACGTTGTCTGATTTCTATTATTCTTTTTTGTTAGAAAGGGGATATCTTAGGGGTGGTCCCATATAAATTTTGTTAAGATCTATTACTGATGTCTATAAGAAAATCATCAAACTCTTCATTTATTTATGTAAGTTCAGCGATAATTCTTTAATACGTTGTCCAATTTTTTTGATTCTTTTTTGTTAAAAAAGGGGTACCTCAGGGATAGTCCCATATATATTTAGATCTGATGATGGGATCTATGATAAAATTCAATTTGTAATGGTATCTGCAGGATTTTGAAGTAGGTTTTTTAAAATTACCTTTATAACGTGTTTTTTAGAATTTACTGTTTTATCTACTCTATATCAATACAAATTCTATCATAAGATTATTTTCCCAGTTTAATATAAATATGAAACAAACTGATAATTATTGATTCAATTACTACAACCCAGACAGCAAAAATAGATCCATAGAACGTCCATTCGATATACAATTTTGGATACCTGGGCGTCTAAAAATGAGTTTTTTCTGTACCTCTGACATCCAATAGACGTCCAGTGAAGTATACCAAAGGCACACTTTTGACCATTCAGAGGACGTCCAATTCTGGATTATATTTGGACGTTGAAAACTGGACATTTTAAAAACGTCCATTATTTTCGCAATCCGCTATGCACCTTTTCTTTTTTTTTTTATTTAAAAATCGCTTAACCTGTGCGGGATCGAACTCACGATACGTCCATTATCGTTCTACGCTTTCAACCGCTAGGCGATTTCGACCAAGCGGCCACTTGAAAATGTTTTACTTTTTAATGACCAATTATATTAAAAAAAAAAGAAAATGTATATAGATGGGTATTATCTGGTATACTAAATAATGACCTAAGATTGGCGTCCACTGGATATCAAAATACTACTAAACTTAAAAATTAAGTCCAAAAACAGACGTCCTCTGGGTATCGAATTGGAGCTGTCAAATTAATGGTCATAAACGGACTACACTGGAAATCTGAAAACGAATTGGACTATGTGTGCTGTCTGGAAATTGTTTCTCAAATTATCATTGTCTTGTTTAAAATTTTCAGAACAATAAATAATTTATTTGTATCGAAAATGGCTACTATTGCTGAAAGTTTTATTGCAGTTTTCTGTAATTAGATTTATATTAATTTAAATAAAAATTACCGTATGGCAAATTACTTATGTCAGATTTCTAACTTAATCAGACTTTCTTGCCAAATATATGTTGAATGTTTATGAATACATCTCCAAAAATTAAATGTTTAAATCTATTACTCTTATATTTAGGATATTAACTAATTCTTAAAATATTACGGTTAGTAAATACCAACAAATTTTTTACAAACGACTTTAAACTGCAATATCATGTAAATAAATTGTTCTCTAGCACCCAATAGATGTTTTCATTGAAAGACATATTGCTGTTGCAAGGTCATTATAAGAGCTTTGCGCCATCTATCAGTATTCTAGGAAAGTAATAGAAGCAGGATTTTATTTCAAAGGTAGCTATAAATTACAGTTTCGCCAATCTGTCTAAAGGCTAGTTCAATCGCGAATTGCGAATCGCGAAGGTCGCTGCCATTGGCCAATATCACAATAATGACAAGATGGAAATTTTGACAGCTCGAAAGTTGAATTTCTTGCGAATTCGCATTATTCAAAATCTGGGGGGCGGGAATCTTGAAATCGTTTTAATATTTTGCGAATATCGCACAAATTTTATGTGAGCGCAAGCGTAGTAGCGCCTACTAGAGTTTGTTCGATTTTTGTGGATTATGATATAGGTTATATTTGTATTATATTTGCGGTATTTGCTAGTATCAGCTAGTATGTTCATGATATTCTTCTTTGTTTTTTTTAGTGTGATTTAGCCGAATATATGCTAAATTGTGATATTTTGCTCTTTGTTGTTCCCTGTTTAAATGTTTCACAGACGTAAACTGCGTACCATTAATTCTAATAATATGTATTTTTTAACAATAAATAAAGCTAATTCATTATCGTATTCGTCATTCATTTTATTTTATAAAACTATTTATCGGTAGCAGACACGAATCGGGGTTATGTCACTGAATTATATAGGGTTATGTATTGTTGTGGAACTGCCGAATATGTTTTAGTGAAAATAATAAATATCCCAGAATCCTGTCAAAACATTCGCAGGTACATGCATTGACATAAAAAAACAATATATTTTTTTGCGAATTTCGCTTTCGCAATTCGCGATTCGCATCTACATGAACAAGCCTTAAGGTTACGGCGTCAGCATAAATTTCTTCTTCTCTAGTTTTATTGTCTCAGTTTTCCACTATCTACCAACGAAGTAGAGAGAGTAGAATGATAAGGTACCGTCTGGGCATCCATAAAGAGTATAGAAATTGTGCTTTCCACTCTTACCCACGTAAATGACAAAGAGAGGTTGCCCTAAAGCACAGTAAACAAATTCCAGGCTTGGCTTTGTTCAGCCTTGTTTTTTATTTATATTGTGGCTGTTGTTAGCTTTTATGGAATCGGTTATTTATTGTCTTGCTTATATTTGTATCAGTATTAAATTAAACCTAATAATTATTGTTCAAATACCATTTGAACACTTACGACATCAAACACCTCTACACATAAAAAACAGCACTCATCTCTAATTCAACCCAGCAAATAAATATTAAAGGCACAACGGGTATACTATTCACAATGCATTTCAACGATTAAAGGCACAATGGATCTACTATTCATAATACACATTAACGTAAAATGGGTTGCATATCGACCAGACCAATCAAATTTAAATAATATTCAGTTATCGAGTGGAAAGGGAAAACATGCAACAAATATATTTTTAGCGGTAAAAAACGGCAGATGGCTATTAACATTCACCTTGGTGACATCTCAAATTTGAACCATTTACTTTTTAAATTGTAAAAGATATGTACATTTACATTTATAATATTAACAAGTTCTTAATGTTGGAATAAACAAAGTTGTGCTTATGTTTGAAAGTATTTTACTACAGTCAAGCTGCAACACCCAGGTAACCCGTCCACTCCACGAAGAAGCAGTATTTATAAGGTTAGCTCAAAATTAAAATAGCTAGACCGCCAAACTAGAGAGGCGATAAGGTAAAGTACCCAACCCCCTCATCGCCCCAATTATTTTCCGATGCACTATTTTATAATTGTTGCACAAAATGTTTTTTAGCCGACCCTGCATCTTGTTTACAAAATGTGCAAAACGAAATTATGCATAGTGTCTATACTTTTTCATTGACAGTTATCATTTTACCCCTCTCCACTTTATTGCTAACTACCCAGTGTCAGTGTATCATTGTTTCTTTGTCATATATTTGTAAAAACAAAAGTTAGCCATAAGAGCCCTAACACGCGCTTCTTGGCAAGCCAAGTAGATCTCAGAAAGTGAGTGAAGAAGATAAAAAAAAAAAATTATGGTGACGCCATAAACGATATTTTACAGTTTCCTTTGAAATAAAATCTTGCTTTTATTAGTTGCTACGTTAAGTGATAGAGGGCGTAAAGCTCTTACAATGACCTTGCAACGGCAATATGTCTTCCAATGAAAACATCTTATGCTTTTTAGGATAGTGTGGTCCACGAGTTTGATCATCATTTTGTTGAAATCCTCTGTTTCTCTCTGAATGTGGTTGATATCTTTCCAAAATTTATAATAAAAACTAAATTTACTCACCAACACGTATAAAACTTTAACGAACTATTTGTAGCAGCAGTATCTTTACAAGGAAAATGACTTTATGTTGGACTTTTAAATATTTTTTTCTGCTTAGTATTTTAAAACCCAATTCAATCTACCTTTTTGACAACTAGTGTTATGTTTCAACAATCCCTTAGATAGGAGTTGGACATTATTTGTCCTTGTCCACCGCGACCTTTTCAAATTAATTGTGGGAGTTGTGTGACAATCCTTTATTTACCAACAAATTACTTTTTTTTCTTAAAGGTAAGTTAATGTAAATTTTATATTATTTTATTTTATATTATTTTATTGGTTACCTTTTAGAAGATGTATTCCTTTTTTTTTCGTTTATAATAAATATCTATTTGATGTGATATTTATATTTTATTTATACCCAAACCAACCAAAAATAAATAAAATAAAATAAATTGACCTAGAAACGTCGGTATAATTTATAATTTATGACACACCCTTTCGGGACACCCTGTATATACCTGATAGATCCTGTATCGGAGACAAAAGTAGTTACGTATATTATCGAAAAAAAAAATGACCACTTAACAGTTTATTCACACTGAAAATCCACACATTTACACTAAAAGCAATTGCGTCATTGGCAGTTAAAAGTGAAGTGCGTTTCATTCATAATTTCCCGAACGAAATGTAAAAAGTTCTAGAATTATAAAATGTCGTAGTAACGCTGTATGTAGTTAACGTACATACCTACGTAGTTCGGAGATATTTTTAAGGCTTGTTGAAAAACGTTTTGTCATTTTTGTTAAATAAGTCAGTCGTCGGCGAGAGGAAGTCGCAAGTTCAGACAGGAAAAACTCCAGATTAAATAATGGCTAGACTATTATAATTTTTGGCAGCTTGTCAAAAGCACAAAGAGCATCGCGATAATCCACAGACAACAGAAGATGCTTTCCTGCTCAAGGCTTCAAATTTACGATGACGGGATAAATGAAAGGGACAAAATAAGATTGTTGGGTTTTTTAAATTGTTTTTTAAAAATGAAAAAGGAAGTCAAACTAGATTTGTGAGTATATTATCCATTCGTTTTTTATTTACCACCTAGTTAGCCAGGTAAAGTCTTACCGATAATATACTATTTTACTAAATACAAAAACGTTTATTAAAATGGAACTTTACCGCATAGAAATGTCACTTTACTACATAGCAATGTAACTGTTAATAAAACATAGTTTAGCAGAAAATTGTTTATTTCAATATTGAAAACATTTTTGTATTATCAAAAATTATAATTACCGATTCTAATTTAAAAAAAATGTATTTGTTCTTCAGATGTCACTACATTGTTCTTGCTGATGACATATTCTTTTTGAAATGTTCAACTTATTGGTGATGCTTTCCTCAGTTTCCTCGAGATACATTTCAGCCAGGCTAGTTGACTGCCATCCTCCATGCCTTTTAAGTTTGAATATCAGCTCCACTATCAGCGTGGAAGGTGGCAAACGTCCTCCTCAAGCAACGGCCAGTGTAACGGTAACTTTTTGGGATATTTTTGCCAAACTCTTGATGTCAACTATATTTGGTAATATTTTTATTAAAACGAACTTATTGTCTGGAGTCCAAAAAACTTCTACATTTTCCATAGTCAAAACTTTTAACTAGACTATCTGTGCGTGGAGTCCAGAAGAGTTCTAGCCTCCAGCATTTTTTGAACAATTTTAAGTAGTAATAATAAACAGAAATTATAGACCATAGTGAGATGCTGGCACATTATGACAAGTTCTAGGATATATAACGCTTTTTAATGATAACTAGACTATGTCGGCATGGAATCTCGAAGAGTTCTAGTCTCTAGCACTCTTAAAAAATGTTTAACTACACTGCGCGTCAGAGAAAACGGGCCACCTAAAAAATTTACGAAATAATTCATCTTTTTAAATATATCTTATTTTTATAACAATAAATCTATTGTATATTAAGTCAGTAATTGTTTTATCATATTATCCGATGTTACCATAAGTCACAAACTAGCTAATAGCTAGGTAGCTACCAAAACCAGATGAGAGACATAACTTATTTTTTCTAAATGTATTTGTTGCAACATTTTGCCCAAGCCATTTGTTTTGTTTTGTCTACAGCCGTCTCTAGCCCTTCTTGATTGGTCCGAAATCAAGAAGGTGATTACGTCACCCTTTATTTCCACGTTACAGCTAACCTTCAACAACCAATAGATGATAACACGTGATGCCTGAATCGCCGTGGTGAATGATTGATTTATCAAGTTTCAGAAATATACATTTCTAGAGATTTATGCGATATATATTAATTAATATTCCTAAAGAGAGAAGCTTTAATATACCTTTTTCTGAGGTTACTATAATACACAACAGCATTTTCTCATTTTAACTAATTTTTAATATTATGTAAAAGCCGTAGAAAAATATAATGTTCAACTCACTTGCGGTATTCGCCCGCGCACTTGCTGCTTTTATAATACTCGTAAACAATGAGTACCATTCCTCTTGATTGACAATATTTTATTTCAACACTTTATTGTAGTCCGTAGTAAATAAACGCTAATAAAATATTCTATAAAAGAACTTTTGTCTTCTCTTTACATAAAATGACGTTGCCTCTTTGATATTTAAAAATCACGTTAATTTTATTTTCTAATACAACATTTCATTAAACACCTTTTAAGTAAATCTAATGGGTAATAAATCAATACCGTCCCTGTCACAGAGTTCGGGTCTCCTCCCACTTCCCCCACTCCGTTAACCTTTTTTAAGAAATTGGCAACATTCGGTTAAACACCGGTGTATGTAACATTTCTCGTCTCTTTAATCTAAGCGAAAAATGGACATAAATCGTTTTACTTGTTGAAATATACATTTTTCTAATTTTGACATATAAAGTGACAGTTTTTATAATCGCAGCAAGTGTCAAAATTATCTACTTTACGCAACCTTTTGCATAATGTTAAACATTATGAAACTGGTTTCTAAAAATTCATTGTATCACCAGTTGCTAAAAGAAAATTAATAATAATAAACTTGTTTTGGTTTTAAAATCAATAATATATTTTATTCTTTGAGAGTATCAAAGAAGGGCAGGTTGACTTATAAAAATTGAATTTGGTTGAACTTATAACCTAGTAGTAATGTTGTTTTGGTCCTTATTTTCCATTCTAAATCAGCACAAAATAATTAACATACAATACACGACAAAATAACCCACTTTTTTAACAACCAAATAACTTTAATAAGTCATAAACACTACGTTGACAATAAATAATTTATATTCTGTCAATACAATGATGCATATGCAACAAACAATTCAAGAAAGTAGTAATATTAGTTGCCTAGATGTCAGTAAGTTCTTACTAAAACACCAGAGATTAGGGGCACTTATCTCTGTAAAACACAATTGTACAATGAATTTAGTCAAAATTAGAAAAAATATTGTATTTAACACGTTACGAAATGTCGTTTTACGTAATTCGCTCATGTTGAGCGGACCTCGCTTTGCTCGATATATAAAATCAGGCAGTATATTGTACATCTTCCATGGTATCGTCTCTCAATATCTTGGTGAAATATTTCACCCTCCTCTTATAACCGTAGGCTCCTAAATTTTCGAAAATGTCAATAGTTTAGCAAATTAACTTTTAAGTTCATCTTGCATTCTTGAGCTTTATACGCCGTCAATGATTTTGTAGAAAGTATTCCCCAAAAGCCTAAGCATTATATCCTTAAACAAATCATGGTTTTTTCCTTTTTTCCCCATTGTTTTTAAAAAGAGGGAATCGGAAAACACTTTTCGAATATAGAATCCAGCAAACAATCGTTTTTTAAACTTTGCCCTTTGACAGTTTTAGGAACTTAGAACACAAATATTTTATTTGTCCAGGGCGTTTAGAGATCAGATTCGACGGAATAGCGGAAATTTTTAGGGACAGCAGATATCGAGATGCGGTTTTCTGCATTGTGTTCAGGAAGGTCCCAGGAAAAAATAATTGAATTCGGCACCCCCGAAAACTCCCGAGTAACGATTTTGTAGTGATTTTCATGGACGCTGCCATTTCCCACCCCAATTACCCCCAGTCAACCCCACAGAGCCATCCCCGAGCGCCCCCGAGGAAATCTAATGCTAGAATTGAATTCGGCATCCCCGAAAACCCCCGAGTAACGAGTTTGGAGCGATTTTCATGCACACTGCAATTTCTCTCCCAAACCGCCCCACGCGCACCCCTACAGAGCCACCCCCGTGCACCCCCGAGGAAATCTAATGCCAAAATTGAATTTGGCATCCCCGAAAACCTCCCGAGTAACGAGTTTGGAGCGCTTCCCATGGACTATGCAATTTCCCCCCAGAATGACTCCCCCGGATACCCCCGCAGAGCCGCCCCCTGGTAATTCCAATGCCAGAATTAAATTCGGCATCCCCAAAAATCTCCGAAAACCCCCCGAGTAACGAGTTTGTAGCGATTTTCACGCACGCTGCCATTTCTCCCCAATTCACCCCCCCCCGCGCACCTCCACAGAGCCACATACGTGCACCCCCGGATAATTTTGATGTCAGTATCGAGTTCGGCAGTCCCGAAAACCACCCCAAGTAACGATTTCCGAGCAATTTTTCCAAGTTTCCAGTCGTTCCTCTAATGGTGCAAGTAATGATGAAATTGGAATATGCATTTTCCGGCTCAGAAGGAATTTTTCAAAAAATGGCTAAATCAGACGATATAGACTTTTTTCCTGGGACCTTCCTTAACACAATGCAGAAAACCGCATCTCGATATCTGCTGTCCCTAAAAATGTCCGCTATTTTTCCTAACTTCCCTGGACCATATGCATTCCCCATTTTCTTGGCAGTAATTTAGTAATCCCTAATTTAATATGAATAGGTGTTAATAAAACTTTTTCAGGTGGAACCAAGGTTGTATTTATAACATTTTTTCGTCGGGGGTCAAGGCCCCTCGAAGTCTCTAGCTAGACTCTTTCTCAAGCATATATATGAAGTAGGGATGTTTTGTGTAACCTGCCTACTGACCCAACAACATGGTTATTATTTTGAAGTCTGCACAAACCATCCAACGATGTTTTGACGTGAAGTAAACTCTCACAAGTAAAAGTATATTTTTATCCGCTTGCTAGACGAGCAAGTACTTTACTTGAGAGTAAACGCTAACAACTATTTGATTTTTTTTATTCACCTGACTCTATCTTAGATAATATGTCTATTAATTTAACATAGTGTAGGTAATGTCAGCAAAATAGAGGTGTACAATGATAAGTACATAAACAAAAACTTTAGATTTATATCTTTGTAATAAAGTAAATAACCTTTAGAGGCTTGTGGGTGGCACAAAATTATTCGAAAAACATTTGATCGAATATGAAATTTGATCGAAAATATATTTTATCGAATAACCTTTGATCGAAAATACATTTTATCGAATAACATTTGATCGAAGATACATTTTATCGAATAACATTTTATAGAATAAACAATAGATCTAAAATTAATTAGATCGAAAGGACAATATATCGAAAATCAACATTAAAAATAGTAAAATATAAAAAATATCAAATGATACCATGCAACCGTCCGTCTAATCCGTAATACCAAGGACACTAAACTCAGCGACTATAGTCAAATTATTACCTAATGACAAATTTTTCGATAATCTCAAAAGATAGCTGTCTCTTTTAACAATTTTTTTAATATTTTCTGAGTTAAACGATTATTTATCGTCATTGAAATTAAGCATCATGATTATTTCGCAAAAACCATGGATGTATTTCAGTAAGGTCGAGTTATCTCCCGATGGGACAAGTTTTTTTTTATATAAATAACTAATTTATCCAACCTGTACGGCCTGTAGCCACGCGGTTTGATTCAAAAAAAAAAATTATACAAAAATGTGAAAAACTAAAAAACTACAAAATCTGATGTGCCTAACCTTTGCGGTCAGGAGTCATTTAAAATTCACTGATTGCTCTCGCACAAATTCGGTAAATTAATTGGGTTTTTTTTATAAGCAACTTAACAAATTTACCTAATCTGTGCGGTTGAGAGCCGTGGGTTGATTCGCAAAAAAAAGTACAAAAATAAGAAAAATCAAAAAAACTTAACTAATGTACATGACCCATAAGGCCTGAGACAGTCGAGGGTTGTTTTATAAAAAAAAAATATACAAAAATAGGAAAAATGGAAAGAAAATAGCTCTTTTACCTAACCAGTGCTGCCAGAAGCCATTTATATTTTACTGATTGCTCTTGGACTGGTTAGGTAAATTATTTAAGTTTATTTTTATAACAATTCATTTAATTTACCTAACCTGTCCGACCTAGAGCCGTTGAGGGTTGCTTCGCAAAAAATTATATACAAAAATGAGAAAAATAAAAAACCAAACTAATTTACCTAACCTGTGCGGCCTGGAGCCATTTAAATTTGACTGATTGGTTGAATATCCCTTAATATTCACTTTTGATAAAAGTCCATATTAATTTTGTACCATACTATAATTACCTATATTTCTTTAACTCTACTTTTTAATCTCTAGAAACAGGCCTATTAAATCCGTCCAGATCATAAAAAAAAAAATAGAAGAAACATTCCTGCAACGCATACCTCTGGAGCTCTCGCCATGGTGAAAAATAACCCCCGGTTCCAATTAGACCCCAAAATCGGACATTTGAAAATTTTGTTTATTATAATCCCATTGTACGACAGTCAATTATCGGCTCCGAATGTCATCTGTCAAAATTTATGGGCCCGCCGGATGCCGCTGCCGTTTCGGCGTTTCCCGAAATTTGAAAGAGGGCCCCAAAGTAGAATTTTCAGTCGCTCTTGTGTCGGCGCTCTCGGTGCCAGTGCCTTTTCGGTCCGGACTCGATGTGAGGACGCGTGCGGAATATTAAATTTTCAAACAATGCTAAGGAATCCGCTAATAGTTCGGACCAAATATGTACTCGGCCTGACTAAACATGTCCTGCATCCAAGCCAGCGGCGTACCATCAGTACTGCAAACTGTTTGTCCAATAAAAACTACGAAAATATATGGTGGCCAGTTTTTTATTTTAATCGGGCTTAAAGCTAATGTGCTGTGACATTTTTATCATTTAAAGCAGCGTTGACGAATTATATGTTGTGAGAAAATGCCGTGAAATTTATATTGGATTGTCTTATGCCGTTATCCCCGTTCTTTTCCTCCCCCTTACTTATACTACACCTATTCTTCATTTGCCTTACACAATTTTAGCCAGCATCCTCATTCTATTTACCACTTTTGACACTTGACATTTGACTTGGTTAAATTTTTAGAATCTTAGAATTATGTAAAAAAGGTATAATATACGTAATAGTAGTTTGTGCAACAAGAGTGGATTTGGGGGTGGGTTGGCTCAGTGGTTAGAGTCATGACTCTGAGATCGGAAGGTCTCAGGATCGAATCCCACCGGTGGTGGCAGGAATTTTTATTTAATTAAAAAAAATTAAATATTAATTCTAATGCATAGGTAGGATTCCCCACTCGACCGTTCACTGTTGGGTTCTAATTAACAATGCTGTTCCTAAAGTAGCGCTGGGAAACAGTAACAAAGCCTACACAGAACACGACGCTAATGGCCGTAGTAGTCGACGCCGATGACACCAAATTAAAAAAAAAAGAGTGGATTTGATGGCCATATCATGTGAGTGCGATATGGATAATCCACACGAGTTGTACAGTATATTTTTGCTAGGACCCACTAACTAAAATCTACAAATTATAAAAATATTTTAGGTTATTAGAAAATTTACTAATTTATAAAATAAAAGATTTAATTTAATTAGTCTCCAGCTCATATTTGAACCCGGGCCTCTTGCATAGCAGCCAGACGCCCTGGTAGCACCTCCATAAAGTTCTGATACTCGTAATTAAATTAGTTTCATATAGTTTGATTAAAATTCGCGATTTGTCGAATATAGACGAAATAAAAATATAAATGCTATTATTTATCGATTCTACGTATATTTAATATCAATATGACAGATTTGTCACTTATATATAAAATTTAAAAAATAATAGTAGCCGGGTGACCAAAAATATGAACTGTGATTGGTGGATTTATTTTTTTGCAGTGTTTTTACTAGGTAGAATTGATATGAATGATTTTTGTTATCTCTACATGTTTTTACTTTTCATAATTTATTGCTATACATTCGACATATACGTTTATTTTGTTCCTGTCCAGCAGATTTTGGGTTTCATTTTGAATTCCACAAATCACATTTTGTTGGTTGCAAAATAAACATAAGATTTATATTGTAACCTTAATGTTCTTATCCTGAAAATGCCACAATATAAAAAAAAATAATTAGTTTATATTCAGAATTAAAGATTCTGAAAAACCGCTATAAAACTAACCTAACTCAGATGTAGTAAATATTGAAATTAATGTTGTATTAATTTTTTTGAGCATCCGCTTGGAGTACCTATTGCCCAGAAAGGCACCGGTGAGCAGATGACTGAAGTAGTTATTCGGGAAGTGCACCGATTTGAGCTAAGTGACAATATCATCGGTATATCTTTTGATACTACATCGTCTAATACAGGACTGATCCAAGGGGCATGAACCAAAATTGAAAGGTAATTAGGACGAAAATTGTTGTGGTTGGCTTGCCGTCATCACACTTAAGTAATATTAAAAGGAGTGTTTGAAGAGTGTCGTAACATATCATCAAGTGGTCCTGACATCCAGTTCTTTCGAAAGTTCCAAAATATGTGGACTTCACTTGATCAAAAGTCATATACGACAATGCTGGATGAGGAACGTCTCATTCAAGGCTTTATAGCAGAACAACTACTTACAAAATGTCCTAAAAGACGAAAGTCATCCAAGAGAAGACTACAAAGAGTTACTACAACTATAACTTTTATACTAGCCCAATCGGATTAGTATTTTAGATTCTGAAAAATTCGAAGCAGCAATTTTCCTTCGGAATTCGTTGGAGGGGGTCTCTGGTAGTCTAAATTCAAAAAGTTGGGATTCCAAAATTGTCGTTACCTCCGCCATCTTGATTTAAAGGGTTATTTTTTGTATCTTGAATAACTCATTTATTTTCAATTTTACACGGAAAATAGTTTTTACAAAAGTTATTTAAAATTAAATTTCCTACAATTCTGCTTTTTTTTGTACGATCGATTTTTTTCGATTTATACCCGAAAAGAGGGGGTGAATTTTTGGTTATAGAATAACTCGTTTATTTTCAATTTTACGAGAAAAATTGTTATAAACAAAGTTGTTTAAAATTAAATTTCCTACAATTCTGCTTTTTTTTTGTACGATCGATTTTTTTCGATTTATACCCGAAAAGAGGGGGTGAATTTTTGGTTATAGAATAACTCGTTTATTTTCAATTTTACGAGAAAAATTGTTATAAACAAAGTTGTTTAAAATTAAATTTCCTACAATTCTGCTTTTTTTTGTACGATCGATTTTTTTCGATTTATACCCGAAAAGAGGGGGTGAATTTTTGGTTATAGAATAACTCGTTTATTTTCAATTTTACGAGAAAAATTGTTATAAACAAAGTTGTTTAAAATTAAATTTCCTACAATTCTGTTTTTTTTTTGTACGATCGATTTTTTTGTATTTATCCCTGAGAAGAGTGGGGGTGAACCTAAGTATTGTATTGTCACGTTTATTATTGATGTTGTACCATTATTTTTTCTGTTTGTTTTTTTTTGCTGATTTTCAAAAATGTTATTTGGTACAATTATGATAAGAGTTTACCCCCACTCTTCTCAGGGATAAATACAAAAAAATCGAGCGTACAAAAAAAACAGAATTGTAGGAAATTTAATTTTAAACAACTTTGTTTATAACAATTTTTCTCGTAAAATTGAAAATAAACGAGTTATTCTATAACCAAAAATTCACCCCCTCTTTTCGGGTATAAATCGAAAAAAATCGATCGTACAAAAAAAAAGCAGAATTATAGGAAATTTAATTTTAAATAACTTTTGTAAAAACTATTTTTCGTGTAAAATTGAAAATAAATGAGTTATTCAAGATACAAAAAATAACCCTTTAAATCAAGATGGCGGAGGTAACGACAACTTTGGAATCCCAACTTTTTGAATTTAGACTACCAGAGACCCCCTTCAACGAATTCCGAAGGAAAATTGCTGCTTCGAATTTTTCAGAATCTGAAGCCTGTTCTTCACCTAATCCGATTGGGCTATACCTAGGAAGACGAATTCAGTTTTAGGATCCCAGGAGCTCTGCATCAAGCAGGGTGAATGGCAAAACCAATTTGGCACGAAGCAATTGTAAGTCGCTGGGCTCCAAAACATGATTTGGATGTGCTGCAGCTTCTGAATATTTGCCCAGATATAAACGTCAAAAAAAGTGCTTTTACTGTGTATCTGTTAGACACAAACGTAGGATTAGCTTTTTTGGATGAACGTATTAGTCAGATTGAAAAAGAAAATATGACTAAACATTTAGAAAGCAAACCTCCAAATAAAAAGGAAATAAAACGATTAGACGGTGAAAACTTAGCTTTTAAAGAAAAAGACCTGAGCCATTTCATCACTGGTAAATCAGAAATGTTCTTTAAATTGTTTGGGATCCATAACGTAACAGAATATTGCAGTGATTCTCTAAGAAGTCAAGTGGATGATACCGCAGAACGAGGAATTGCTCTAATAAAGCAATTTAACGAATCGGTCAGAGATGAACAACAAAAACAATTTTTGCTGAGGGTAGTGAAAAGTCGTAAATAAGGAATTGCATCGTTCAAAGTTAAATAATATAAGACATGTTTTTCCTATTACCTAATAATCTTAATAATATTACTTAATAATCTTAATGTATAGTTTTAAGTTTGAGATTTATAGTTTTAACAATAAAAGTAACTAACATTAAAAAGTCTTTTTTTGCATACTTTTACAAAACTGGTCAAAGTGTGCACCTCTAAATATTGTCCAATCTTCTTGAAATTTTGCATACATATCTTTTACATCACTGACAAAGTCTACAAAAATTTTACATTTATATTTTTTTCTTACAAAGGCTTCTCGATTACTCGAAACTTTGAATTCAAATTAAGCCACTCGGGATGGCAACGATATATCGATATCGATGTTTTGTAAATATCGATATATTTCACAAATATATCGATATATCAAAAACATTATTTATAAAACGTGCGCTCTTGCGTATGCGACGTTAATTGACGTTAGCAGCTAACACGTCCGGCGCGCACATGGCTCTTGGTTTTATTTTTTATGTTTGGTTTGATGTATGAATTTGCATATTTTTAATTTTATTTTCGGTGTCCAGAGTGGTTAATAAAAATATTTTTCTGCAGTAGCAACTTTTGTTCTAAGTGAAGACTATTTTCGAAAGCTGGTTACCCTTTATTTGGCAAGAGATTGTCAAATTTATAATTTCTCTTCTCAGAAAGCTTTCAAATAATGTATCATAAATGTAAGTTTAGTTCGTCTCTATATTAAAAAAATCTATTGTATGTTTTATTACTTATCTAAATAAACAAATCATATTTTAACTGTTAACAAATGTATTTTTGTACATTTCATTAAAAATATATCGATATATTAAAATATCGATATTTTTTATTCGATATATCGAATGTATCGATATATTGTTTTATTTTGTCATCTTTATAAGCCACTTTATTTTCTATCCGTATCGGAATCGCCGAAATAAACGTAGTAATAAATAAGATTTTCAAATAGTTCCGCCACTGGTTTGGAGCGCAGTTCGAGCACGTTGGTAACAGAAGAGCATCGAGCGCCCCATTCCCATTATGCAGAATTGTATTTTAATTTTGTCGCGATCTCTCATAAACATAAAAGAAGCATACAAGCCTTCGGACGCGGATGACGCCCTTATAACATTTCAAAACAACATTTTTACATAAATCAGCGCTAGTTTATTTCAGAAAAAACTGTACCAGAACGAAGAAAAAAAGGACGGGTTGTCTGATAAAAAGGAACCGCTACCATTTAAATCGATCACTTTTCGCCAATTCTAATGCCGTATAGTTCTTTTTTTCTTTTTCTTTTACTTATTTATTTTCTTATTTCTTCGAGTAAATGCTTTGTTTGTTTACAATAAATTACCCGTTGAAGGAATGCGTGGCTTAAAATAATTAAGATACATTCCGTCTTGAATTGTAATTGTAATTATAGTGACTATATACATTGTGGAATAATAATTTGTTCCCAGTTCTTTAGTCTGATTTATGTTAATGAATCCCAATGAAATTGGAATATTTTGTCTACGTAGAAAAAGAAGACACTCGTCTTCTGGAAAATCGCGGAAAATCAGGAATTGTCCGGGACGTTTCAAAAGTTTGCAAATAAATAATATGAAATAAAAAGTCAATGTCAGTCTTTATTTAATATTATCAAAATATTCATATGATCACCTTATATGGAAAAATATATTTTTTTTATTTTTCCTTATTTATTTCTACACCATTTAACAGAAACCAATTACAAAGTGGAAATAACCACAGTATACAAATTAATGTACGAAGAAAAATATTGAAAATATTCAGATGAACATAATAGCGAAAAATCAGAAAGTCCATGTTCTCTAAAAGATCTGGATTATGTACACTTTTTAATAACTTACATGATTTAGTACCTCTGTATAGGAGACTATATTTCATTGTTTACGAAATAATTTTTTAGAGAAGAAATATCGTTTCTCCAGGAACATGTATCTATTCTAATCGATATCTTTAAATTTTTCCTGTACTTGTTTATTTTGAAAATGTATCGGTTGACTAGACGCTCCCTGTCCAATCTAGCTCACTAACTTATATCCTTGAAGCACTATTTTTAACACACCTTACCCTATTTTTGCCACGCTATCTATTTTACCTGCACTTACAAAATATGCCGTGCTGATTGGATGTATTTTTGGAAAAATCACCGGAAGATGATGACAGATTAGACGAATTTTATGCATCGGCGGCATTTTTCTAGAAATATTCATATATTAATTAATAAACCACTTCTGGGGTGCGTTAAGGCTGGAAAATTGACTAATAATCTCAGTCGTTTTCTTCAGTTTACAAGGTTTTAGTAAATTATGCTTTTTTTATAATATTGTAATGAAAAATTACTAGCAAACTGAGTTAATTATAAACAGCAATATTGTAAGAATGAATTAAACATAAACTTATACTATAATATCAACTATTTGCCATGTGGAGCGGATGGATAGAATGGCGCCCACCAAATAGCAATTTCCTAAAAATACCGCATCTAAAGACGTTATTAATCTACAGGACTTTGACTTGAGAGACTGGCTATCCCTAGACATCCCTGTTATCCCTGGCTATCCCTATTAACTTGCAGGACTTTGACTAGCTAAGAAAATGGCTGTCTCTAGACACCCCTCAGCATCAACCAGTAGGTTTTTGACGCAGGACTTTGATGAGCTAGAAAGCTGTCTGTCTCTAGACATCTTTCAGTGACAACCAGCAGGTTGTGAAAAGTAAATGCTGAGTTCGGGTGGAAAACTCGGAGTAGAGTTAGAGCAGTAGTAAATTTTGGGAACGTAAAATCAGAGTTAAAAGAGTTAATTGGATTAATTTGAACGCTACTTGTGTTTAGGAACTTGGAAATAATTAATTAACTCTATTTTTGCGTTTTCCGTTGAAAGAAATTATTTAATGTGGATTGTGAAATTTGCAGTAGAAAATGGTTTTGATTTAGACGATGACGAGGAAAAAAACTTATAATTGTGTCGAAAACACATTACCAATATGAATATTATGATCAATTTGTATTTAATTTTTCTCTGAAACCAGCAACTTTTGAGATTCTCTTTAATAGAGAAATATTCTCTTTAATAAGCAATAATTTATTTTTATAAACAAATAAAACGTCTTTGGTATTATCTGTCGATTATATTTTTATTATTTCAGCACTATATATGTTTAGAAATTAAGATCCCATGTATATACACACACACTATTAGAAACAAAAAAGATGGGTTTCGTCCTTGAACATTTGAAAGTGTTTGTTATGTCCCTAATATGTTTTTTAAACCATTAAAATTATTATTTCACCGAAAGGTAAGGTTTTAATTCGGAAACATATGTAGTTCTGAGATAAAAATATAATCGACCGATACTACCAAAGACGTTTCATTTGTCTGTAAAAATTCTACTAAGATCAAGAAATCATACTCTTTCTCAATATTTTATCGTTTTCTGATATACCGCTTCCTTTTATAGACATTGTGGTCTAACGCAGATATTTCCACAATTATTAAAAATTGCAAAGC
This sequence comes from Psylliodes chrysocephalus, assembly GCA_927349885.1. Classification (NCBI taxonomy): domain Eukaryota; kingdom Metazoa; phylum Arthropoda; class Insecta; order Coleoptera; family Chrysomelidae; genus Psylliodes; species Psylliodes chrysocephalus. The sequence goes on along the minus strand of OV651814.1, from coordinate 17,797,288 downwards.
AACATAAAATTTTAGATACGCATTCACAACATAGAGGTAAAAAATAGATAAATATCCACAAATCGCAAACCAACGAACGGGTATTGATTACTGCGCAAGCTTGCTCCAGAGTCATGCCTCGCCGAGGTGGTGTAGGATAATTAACTCCATGTACTCTGCTCGATCTAATTTGAATGTAATAGAGTTAACGTGGGTCTTTTGACGATTGTAATTTGAAGGCGGCAGAGTGCGATAGAGTGACTCCGCGTACACAGAGTGAGCTGCCCGAACTCAGCAAGTGGTGCAGGTTCTATATGTCCCTGGAGGATGCACAATGGCATTATGAAACTTAAGTACTGTGGAGTAACCAACCCTTCCCACTTTACAGATACATAATGTCAAATTATCGTTAAAATCTTTATAATTCTAAAAACTTATCATATCACATTTCTTGAGTCACTGACATAAATTACTAATCTAGCTAATCAACTTTGTTCCGTCAATTTTTTTTACATACACCTACTTCTGACGTTTCCATTCGTTTGTATTCAGTGTAATATGTCGTCATCTTAGACTAAGTCTAAGGTCGTCATGGTCTCTAGAATATCAAGTGTGTATATTATCTGTCTGTCTGATTCTGTATCCTACAAGGTTCATCTTCAATCCAGCTACTTTTTAACCCAATCTTCATATCTATGTCATTTCTAATTACATTTTCGTTTTTTAGATTAGTCTTATATCTAACTATGTTGCATTTATCATAGGACTCCATGAACCACTCATCGATCTTCAAACCCAGTTTCGGCCATAAATCCGTCTGTTTGACCGAATCATAGTTTATGAGGTTTCAATAAAATACATATTTTTTTTTTCCTAACTTATTTGACCGATTATAACTTGGAAATTCTTGAAAAATTGTCCTCTATACACATTAACTTAAATGTTTCTAGTGTTGAGATTATTTTAATCCAACACGGAAAAAAAATTGTAGAACAAATTTCTACAATTGTAGAATTTTTCTCTACAATAAATAGTACATATAGGGACAGGGACAATTTGTAGTAAAAATTTCCAAATATTTGTGGAGAATGTATTGTAGAGTTATTATCTACAATATTTAGTAAAAAGATCCAAATGCATCATAAGAATTGTTCTACAAATTGTTATAATTTTTGCTATTCATTGTATGAATTTATATTAAAAATGTATTGCGTTTTATGAAAATAAATACGAAAATTTCACACAATAAATAGTAAAAATTCATTCAAATTGTAGTAATTTTTAATAAAATTTGTAGTAGTATTCCATAATTATTATAATTAGAAAAAAATGTTCCATAATAAAATATTCAGTTTATTGTTTTAATATAAAAGATACAAATTCTTAATTACATTATGTAATAAATAACAGTAATAATAACGCCCTCAGTCTCAGTTGGCTTTTCTGCACCTGAAAAATATGAAATAAAAATTAATACCAATTGAATTGTTCATACCCTTAAAACGGGGATATTTATCACCTTTACACTGATTTGGATATTAAATGACCAAGTCAGATAACTAACAAAAATGAGAAAGTAGGTATGTCACAATTAAGACAAAAAACATCATTGAACTTGGCACAAAATTCGATCGTTGGGCACAACATTCGATCGTTGGCCACAACTATTTTTTTTAAATAATCTACTAAGGTTATTTAAATTAGTTATCTAAAGGTAAATTATTCAGAAACAATAATAAATGTACTTACCACCAATAGAATTTATTATTAAAATTTTCTCAAACGCATCGGTGCTTATAATATAATAATGTGTTATAGGTACTCGTATATGTACCATGCTTTGTTATGTGAACATGGCGAACGGCTACTGCTGTCTGGCCGTTTATGATCGACGTCAGAAAACGTTGGCCAATAGCAGAATTCTGTTTTGTTCACATGACTTAGAATTTCTACAATATTATAGAATATTTTTGAAGAAGGGATGTAAAGTATTACTATTTTTTGTAGAGAAAATTACTATTTTTTGTAGAGATAATTATTAATATTTGTACAAATTTTTACAGAAGTTAGTAGTAGTAATTACGATAATTGTAATAAATTTCTACTTCTACAAACAATAGTAAAATATACTAAACATTGTGGACTTCTTTCCTATTGTTGTAGCATTTTATTCGACAATTCAATTACTACAATAACTAATAGTTTTTAACTATAAATTGTAGTAAAATTTTCTACAAATTGTTAGGTATTTTTCTACAAGTCTACTACTACAACATTGTAGTAAAATTTTCTAGGCACATTTTTTTCCGTGAACCTTTGCCGCTTACGAAAGAAAGGGAGAGAGAGAAAGGTAAAGAAAAATAAAGAGAGAGAGGGTGTGGAATTTGAAATTATTGTCGTGCGAGCTATTTTGACCAGTCCAGTCCTGCTCTATCACATTCGAGAAGTTACCGGGAAGGTCTGGTATGGGTCTGGTGGACGTGTCGATTTGTATGGTCCGATTAGAATTGGCGAAGTAATTCGTTGAATATCGCCGCCTACTGGATGTTTGGTGGCGTTTTAATATTATAGGAATGTAGGAATCACATTGTTAAACCAAACAACTCACATATTCTTTACTTATTGATAGTTATAGATGATATTATATTTGAAATTCTGGAGAAAGGGAATCGAGTGCGTCTAGATTCTCATATAGGCTTCGGGACAGGTCTGGTGTTGTCGCAGCATAACATTTCAGTATATAAATAGGCCACATTTGCTGTTATGGACATTTCAAGCTAAGAGATCGCCGTAAGCAAATCAATATAAATAATATAAACTAGTATAAAAGTAAATGCTTATATAAATTAGTATAGTATTTAAGTAAAAATAAATAAATTAGTGTATTTAGTGCACAGCACAGCACTACACTTTCGGAAAATTATTTTTTTATCTTCGGGTGCAGTCAAAATTTAAAAAATTTTAAAATAACAGAACCCCATCTTTCTGTTTCTGTGCCACCTTTGTCCTAGAGTCTTTCTTGACGACGAGATTTTAACGAAATGGGAAGTTTTTTGTCCAGTACTATATCTGAGATCAATATCGTATAGTACTTTATTTCTATTTTTAAATGCTGAAATTAAGATTGAATGGGGGAATAGTTGGCGAATAGTTGGCGAATATCAAGCACTTGAGATTCTTGAAAAAGTAAATCTGTTTTTTTTTAGTATAATTTTCAGTATACGTTTCTTAATTATCTCTAATGCCCTTAGATGAACTTGATAAATTCCACCCCATGTTAGTATTCCATACTGTAGCCTAGACTGAACAAGTGAGTAGTAAATTATTTTTAGGTGATTTATACTCAAGATTGTACTAAAATATTTAAATTTAAAAAGTAGATATCTTAATATTTTTGTAATATTTTGAATATGCTTTTCCCACCTTAAATTACAATCAATAATAACCCCCAAATATTTGATATGATCCTTTTTGTTTATATTAATCAGCAATATTGATTTTAATCGTTAGCGTTTGATTTAACAACTTATTATTAAACCATACAATTATTTTTATCATATCCGCTTCAACATTCTGTTTCAGTTCTTGCCACGTGTGAAAACTGTACAGAATAAATGTGTCGTCAGCAAAACAAGTAATTTCTCCAGATATTTCTAGATTTGGCAAACTATTTACATACATTTAAAATAAAAATGGGCCCAAAATAGTTTCTTGATGCACACTATACGATACATAAGTTAGATCACTAAATTGATTGCTGATTTTTACTGTTTGAGTTCGATGTTCAAGATAACTTGTCATTAGTTGGTGTGGTATGCCTCTAATTCCTATATTTTCCAAGGTGTCCAACAACTGAGTGTGTGACAGTGTCAAACGCCTTGGCCAAATCTAGGAATATACCTATTGTAGGGGTACCTGTATCTATTAATTTGTAAATTTTTGAAGTCAAATTAGTTATGGCGTCTGTTGTTGATACACCTTTTCTAAAGCCATATTGTTTATTAGAAATTAAATTTAGTTTGGTACAAAATCCATTTAGCCTATTGTTTAAAAATGGGAAACTGTAATTCCCCGTTTGGGACCGGGAAAACGACCCCTTAAGGGCCGGAAAGTCGTGTTTAGGATGTAGTAATCGAGTGGTATTCTCATGGAAATTTAGGGAAGCCAATGTTCTTCTATTCAGCGAATAGATTTGACGTCGAGAAGGTCTCATCACGCTCGATTACTGCCTTAATTCAAGAATTACTCCTATGTGATAGTTTTCCCCGGTATCTAAAAGATCCCGAATGCCCCATCCACCGATTCTAATGCGTTTATCCTTTACCCATGTATTACTCTACACTCGATTGTCAAGTATAAAGAGGAGGTGAAAAATTCCACTTTCCACCTTCGTAATGTAATATACTACGAGCCCCTTCCCATTTCATTTGGCCCACTTTAAAATTTTTTAAAAATTTGTCCCTTTGTGACAAAATAAAAGTACAACCTGAACTTTTTTTAAAAAAATTTATTTACCTACATAATTAAGGAGGTCCTTTCGCCACCAATGTTAAATAAAAAATAATAGATTATGACTAAAATTAATTTTTTTCTAATAGTAGATGTCCTATTTATCTAACTTTTAACTATACCTTACCGTGCAAATTTTTTGAGAAAAATTTTTTTAATGTGTATGTTTGTACAGTGTCTTATGAGAAAGTAAGACTTCAACAACAATTTTCGAATTATAATTAATTTTACTATTATTTATTGATTAGATGGAGTAGAAAAAAACTAAAAATAAGGTTTTTGAAATATTTAGGTCTTGTTTTTACAATAAAATATATAGGTTATCGTGGAATTTATTGAGAAATTATTATTAAAAAATCACAAAAAATTTTCAACTAGGTTACTTGAAAATTTTTTGTGATTTTTTAATATTAATTTCTCAATAAGTTCCACGGTTTACTATATATATTTTATTGTATAAAACAAAATCTAAATATTTCAAAAACCTTATTTTTAGTTTTTTCTACTCCATCTAATCAATAAATAATAGTATAATTCGAGAATTGTTGTTGAGGACTTACTTTCTCGTGAGGCACTGTACAAATACTCACATTTTAAAAAAAAATTCTCAAAAATTTGCAAGGTAAGGTATAGTTAAAAGTTCAGTATTAGATAAATAAAGACTTCAACTATTAGAAAAAAATTAATTTTAGTCATAATCTAATAACTTTTTTTTTAATATTTGAGGCGAGAGGTGTGGCGAAAGGACCTCCTTAAACTCTATTTACCAAAATATATACGTAAAAACCGATAAATTTATACAAAATGAGAACAAACAGAAAAATATTAACAAGAACAGAACATTCAAGAAAAAACAGTTTTAATGTTTACCACTGGGTAACATCGCCTTTATTTTTTATGACTGCCGAAATTCTTTGTGGCATAGTATTAACCAAGTCTTCACAAAATTGTGGTGTAAACGAATTCCATATCTCCTGAAGCCTTTCCTTTAATTCAGGGATTGTTCTGGAAGGATGTGTCCGCAACACTTTTTTCATCGCATGCCACAATGTTTCGATCGGAGACAAATCGGGGCTACTGGAAACCCATTCCAAAAGTGGTACGTTGTAATCTTCTATCCATTTTAGTGCTTTTTTTGAAGTGTGGCATGCTGCGCCATCCTGTTGGAATACAAAATCTTTCCCTGATGTCAAATATTTCTCCATGACCGGCAACAGCGATTCTTCTAAAATGTCTAGATACTTTTCCGTATTTACAATTCCTTGGATAAAATGGAGTTTTCCTACCCCTTTGGATGACATGCTGCCCCACACCATGACTGACGCAGGAAATTTGACTTTTTTCTTTAAACAGTCCGGATGGAAGGCTTCATGTTTTTTGCGAATTACTCTACTTCTACTGTCCCCAACACACACTTCAAATCGGGACTCATCGCTCCACTCTACTGCACGCCATTGTTGAGATGTCCAAGATCTATGTTCTTAATCCATCTTAATCTATTTTTCTTTTGCCGTGGAGTTAAAAGTGGCTTTTCTTTGGCCTAAAACAAAATTGTCAGTTGTAAACAATTTTACAAAAAAAAAAATATTTATCCAGTATGAACTTTATTATTTTTATCGTCAAAAATGTTACCTTATAAGTACCAAATCTCAGTTTGTGGGCCTCCCGATGACATGTGGATCTCGAAATGCGCCTTCCAATAGCATCACTCCATAGAGCACTTAGGTCTAAATAATTGGAACGTCGATTCTTTACAATAATTTTTCGTAGCGCTCTTCTATCTGCATCTGTAACGTTGCTTTTTCTCACATATCTAGGCTTTGTAGTGACTGAACCGGTAGTTTTGTATCTTTTAACTATGTTTCTTACACTATATCTCGACAAATCTAACAAATTTGCAATTTCCGAATTTGATTTTCCAGAATTGGCAAATTTAATAATAATTGAACAAATTTTCTCATCGATAATCTTTCCTCTACCCATTTTCACGATAACAACTAACCATAAAATGTAAAAAATACATTCTGACAGTTCCATAGTAGTTTGTCTTGGCTTAAAATTTCCAAAGCCACCGTCGATATAATATGTTTATTTTGTAATACAAGTCAAATGGGTTTTATTAAAAACTAATAAAAACTTCGTTTCGAAATATTTTTGATTTTTCGTTAAAAATTCTAAAAGGAAATAATAAAGCGGGAGTTTTTCTATTTGATATTATTAAAAATATACCCTTTTATGACATTATGACCTAAAATATCATGTATTATTTATTATTATATCATGGTGCTTAAAAAATTAAGATTTTAATAGTTGGGCCAACTGAAATGAGAAGGGGCTCGTATATTGTGTAACAAAATAGATATGGTTTTATGCAGCTTTAAGGCAGGTGCAATTTTGTGAACAAATGGTTCGTCAGAAGGTTGACAATTATTTAAAAATTCATGACAAAGAAATATTAACTGTCTGTTGTTTAATTAATTGATAATAATAATAATAATAATAATAATAATACATCCTTATTCACCTCCTTACAAGTGAATTTTAACCCCAAACGCTGAGCTTGTCCCGGGAAGTAGGGCTATTAATATTATTTGCCGTGGTGCTCCGGGGTAAAACCATAAAGCAATAAATTATGCTACCCAATCATTAACAAACTTTCGCACCAACCTAAAAATAGCGAAGTAATGATAACAGAATTTTTATTATATTCGTCAAATATAGTAGACTAATGAATACATTATGAACATTAAAATATTCTTTTAAAATTAAATTTTATGATTTTTTTTTTGGTTTTGTATTATTTAACCTATTTACCACTTAGTAACTAGGAATTTTTAACAAATTAATTTTTCATGCTACAGTGCAATTATTAAATTGAAATTTGCCACTGCAATTTTATATTTGATTTGATAATCTTGATATAAAAACAAGAGCACTTGTGGTGCAGTTGGCACCATCTATGTACAATGTGTTGAATATTTTTTGCTTTGTTACAAAACCGTTGGCGCAATTATTATCGCACCCTTAATCAGAATATTATTTTATTTTGAATTGTTTTTACGTTGTTTCAGTGCCGACGATACCGAAGGTCGAATTAAGAGAAGTTACGCCGAAATCGCGAAAAAAGGTTGAAAGAAGAAATCGAATGCTGATCTGTAAAGCGAAAGGTTTCCCACCACCAAAGATAACGTGGAGGCGGCGAAACGAGGTCCTGCATCACAGCCGCTCCTCTTACAATATACTGTACAAAAGGTGAGTTAATCAAAAATCTTCAGTCTGCTTATTTTACAACATCAACAGGTCTGATTGTACAATATCTCAACAATATTTCTTGAATAAAAATTGCATCTGTGATTGCTACTAGTGACTATAGCTTGACGTATCTAACTCTAGGTAAGGAACAACTAAAAATTTGCGAAAACCATTGTCTACTAAATCTAGTAAAACAGCAAAACTAGTCAAAGTACTGAAAAGGCCACTGTATACGAAGACAAGGGCCAAGCTTCTACTAAAATCTAATCTTCTGTATGTGAGCCAGGCTTCTGATAGAATATGGTTCGTAGGTTTACTTAATAAACTAAAAAAAAGCCTTCCATAAACATCATAGACAATAACTTGTAATGTTTGTAAAGTTTAAGGTGTTTCAGCAGGCAGTGTCCCGTTAGTAATTCCGCAATTGTGAATATTTGAGGCCTTGCAAGCTGTAGTACCCTAGCAGCCATACGTGGTTTTGGTTTACTGGGCATACTGATGCTATGCCCTCTTATATGGTGCCAGTAAGTTTGGTGTTTACGGGTTATCGACTCGTTCACTATTTATCGAGCAGAGGTTTTGCTTATCCTAAACTCAGATTTGGGTCCTTTAGCGAACTCATTAGCATTGGATCCTTTATGTCCTAGTACCCATACTCTAGTTTTACATTGAGAAGGCAGTTCCGGGCCAGATTTGACTTGATTCTGTTTGAATCGAGGGCTTTATCTTTATCAATACATTTACAGATAGATTCTACGACAAATCAGAAATCACAAACTTATATACATTAGAATCTGAATTACTACAAGGTAAGGTATTGGGACTAGTGCTTTATCTTGTTCACTGCAGACGTACCAACACCAACCACAAGACGATCAGCTGCGGCAAATTTTGCTGACGATACTTACAGACATAAAAAATTATAAATTTTTTCTTGTATGTGAAATTGTTACTAACAAATTTCTTTTCTTAAACATTTTCTTTCAATTTTTTTATAAAAAAAATCTAGAAGAGAAGCCCACATTCGTAATTATAGCTATGAATAGTGGACGATTTAAAGATATATCCCCTAATTTTCGTTTGTAATTCAGATATTGAAATGAATTTATTTTTGTTTAAAAGCTTGGAACAAGTACTATCTTATAATTCAATTATTCTATGACGTCACTGCTTACTTCCGTTTTTAACAGAAATAATGGAAAATCACTTTTTTAAATGAAAATTTAAATGTATCTGACATTTTTGAATAATAATTCGTTATGTGCAAAGAGACATCTTTTTCACCTTCTAATAAGTAACTAACTTTCCAAATATTGAAGTTTTAATACATTTAACTATTTTTTTCTATTTTTTTTTGCAAACCAGTGAAGAAGACTGGTAAGTTTTTGATTTTTTTTTTCTAAAATGCAAAAAGCTAACAAGGCTAATTGGCAAAGCGATTGGATATTTGAAAGTAAAAGTAGAAGCTATATAAAGTAATTAAAATTTTATAAAATTTATTAAATCAACAATAGCTCGTTGCTTCTTTTTTTTTTTTTCGTCATGTGCTCACTTCCACAAAAACAATCTTTTAAATTTTATAGTAAGGCAAGTAAATACAATATCGCTTATAATGTTTTTATATAAAAGTATTGTATATTAAAAAAAAATTTTTCGGGGTAGGAATGTTACTGATACATCGTACTTAAAACAGTAAAAAATGTTACGGGCAAGTTTGTGCATTTTGCGAACATTTTTTTAAAACATTGCACTTTGACGATATTGTCTCAGGGGGGGTTGTCAATAACGCCACATATTATTCGTACAAAATGTTGTTTTGTTATAGCACGATCCCTGTGTGTTGACCAGTATTTAAGAACTTCGTCATACCAATAGTGTTCAAATGAGCGAAACACAGACCTATCTATAGGCTGTAGTTCGTGCGTTGTATTGCTTGGCAAGCAGTATAACGTTATACTCTTCTGCGACCGTGACAATAGAATAATCCAGAAGACACTTAGCACCATCGAAAATTAAAAGAGATACTATCTTTCGGAGTCATAAACACCATACTAGACGCCGGAAGTGTTCTGCCCATTCAGGCTTCATCCTTTTTCCTTTAAATAAAATTAAGGGAGGAATCGCAGAACCCAGGGCGTTGCCACAAGTTACTATTGTGACGTTTTGTCCATGCTCATTTGCCACAAGGTGCACACGCTTTGCTCCTTTTTTTTGCAAGGACTGTTTGTTGGTGGTGTAATGCTAACCGACAGCCTTTCTCATTCATGTTGTAGATATGCTCAGGCTTGTCCATGATGTCCATGTTAGCAAGAATTTTGCCCAATTTTTCAAAATGGTTACTTACAATAAACCTATTTAGTTTCTGAGCTCTCGCGGGGTTCATGCTTTTAGCTTTCCGATTTCTAATATTCGGATGACTGTCGAGAAAACCTTTTAGCCAGTATCGGCCTGCCAATTTTGTAACTTTATTAAACGGATTTTAAATTTGGTTGGTCTTACAAAAATTGAACACGCATCACTGTAAAACTTTCGAAGTTATGGGATAGCCTACTTCCGCCAAACGAATTATTCTTCCACACAAATCTTCCTCTTGTTCTAAATTAATAACTGATTTGCGACCCATGGCAGATTTTGTTGTTTGATGGTTACGTAAGTAGTCTCTCAGGGTCCTACGAGGAACCAAAAATGCTTTTCTTGCTGAATTCACAGACACGTCATATCCAACAGCTGCTAGGGCACGCTGCATATTTTCTTCCGACCATTTCCCTCTGATACCTCGGTTTCTTGCTTTATTCATGACGATTCTGTAAAATAATGAACGATTCTTTAGTATAAATTCAAGAAAACATGAAAAATATTCATGTCTGGCAATATCGTCATTGGCGATATTGCTACTCGGTTATTTTGGCGATATTACAAACACGCGCACATTTCTACTGTTTCTTGCTTACTTCGGTAAAAAAACATACGATTTTTAAATATCTACCATTAGTTGATAGCTCATTCTTTTCTAAAAACTACTGCTGACAAAAAAAAAGCACTTACCTGCACAATCTTTGAAATATCCAATTAATATCACGAGTAATCGCTTACATCGGTGGTGGTGGCAAAGCAGTTTAGGTGGGAAACCAACTGCTAAACGAAAATGTGAGGTTAGAATTCCCCACAAATTGAAATGTAGATTGCTTTTACTATTGGGAAAGTACCCCAAGCGACATTTGTCTTTCAGAAACCAAACCTTCCAAGATATTAACCCTTGGCGTTATTGCCAGCTTGGCGATATTGTATTCACCTACCTTATTCATAAAGGACTCCTCACTTTCCTTATTTAAAGCAGCGACCGGTCAAATTTTCTGCAACTTTGGTATATTGTTGTACTCAACCTAGTAACCAAAAGTGGCAATAGACCCAAATCAATACTATGAGTAGTTTTCGAGTTAAAGTTGAAAACTGCCGTTTTTGGAATTATTATTTGCAAACTTACGAGCTCGATTGATTTTATGTTGCATACACACGTTTGCTACATATTTTAGTAATATATTATTACATACGTACAATTAAAATATTTATAATTACGGTAGTTTTTTCCAAATTCTCACTAATTCTATTTTCAAAAAGTACTATTCAGTATAGCATATTGGCGACAAAATATAGCACAGTGCACTTTTCATATTCAGGGTGTTTTGTAAATAGAACCACAACATACATTAATTTTTTCAAGGATTAATTCAAAACCCTGTACTTACGAATTGATTTTTTAGGAAATTAATACCACTAAAATATGTGTACCTTTAAGATTGAAAATAATCATAGTGATTTATTTGTTGGAAGGTGTTTTATTTTAAGAAACGTACAAAAACCACATATACTCTGTAATCTAAAATTTTCCTAGTTAAATATAACCATTTTCTTAGTAGTGTATAATAATTTTAAAACTGTTTTAAGATGTACGAATTTTAAATCTGATACTATCACCAGTTTTCGAGATGCAGGGCGTTAAAGTGGAGTTAAACTTTCTTCAAACTGAAAAGCTCTAGATTGGCTTTATGTTGCATAAAGTGTAATATAAGTTTTGGTTAGATGTATCTTGAAAAGTACTTTACAACATACCAAAGTTTCAGAAAATTTGACCGGTCACCACTTTATATTGGGAAAGTACGAGATTCTTTAATAATTTACGAAATATTAAAAATCTGTCCTATTTTGAGTGTAATTTTGCTTTTTTTACTAATGACAAAACAGCCGGAACATTGATTTTCTTCCATCATTAATTCCTGTTTTTTCTTCTGTTTGTAGGAGGCAGAGTAAGCTGATTATCAAAAAACAGGATGCAGGATACCTGGGCCAATACGAGTGCATAGCTGAAAATGCGAATGGATACACAGCATCACAAAATATCACTCTGTTGCCGCTTCAAACTAGTGAGAGCCTTAATTCTGGTATATCTATGCATCTACATTCTATATCGTCTTTTCGACCAAAGTTAACTGTTGATTCACTAAAAAACGTTCATTATTTTTATATACATTAGGTTGCAAAAATGCAGTTTTCTCAGTGTAAATTTTAACGATACCTGTATAGACTTCGTTCGCTACTTGAAAGATACAGGTACAATATAGGTTTGTTTTGGTTCTAATTTAAGAACCTTTCCGACATGCGCAGTGATTCAAAAGTGTTTTGGTTAATTTCGAATCAGTTCAGAACCGAAGGTGACGTTGGTTCACTCATTGGAATTATTTTAGAACTATTCTAGAACCCGATCAAACAGTTCTTACTTGTGAGCAGGAATTATTTTATAATTTTTAGTTCGAGCATGCGTATAGTAAAGAAAGCTATGAAACAACAACTGACAACCAATTATTGATTTATTTCATTTCGTTTATTAGGTGTTTAGCTGTTGATGTCGAGATTTGACATTTTGTTTTGTTGGTATTCATTATCCATTATGGGATGACTAATTTGAAATTAAATAATTTTTAAATTATTTACATATACTATTTTAAAAAATATGGAAAACAAACAAAAGATATAAATAAAAGTAACTAGAATCGATCAAAAGATATAAGTAAAAACGTTGTACAGGAATTGACAAGAATGAATATGAAATGAGAAAAAACAATGGCAAATTACAGTTTTGCAAACAATATTTTTATGTAGTTCACAGAATTGACAATAATTGTTGGCTTCTTGTCCTCAACAATAAAAGGATATAGTAAGGTAAAAAAAAATGCAAAAGATAAGAAGAAGAAAATGAAAAAAGAAAAAGAAGAAGAGGAATAACAAAAGTGTTTTGGTCCACATACTTTGATTACTATACGAGGCAAGAGAGAGGTCCGACACGCCCAACATAGGGCGCGACCATTTTGAACCCTATGACACAGTTTATAGCTAAAGAATCAGATCGCTCACTCTGCGTCGGCACTTTTTATCTCAATGTTCCAGTTTATACACTGCACAACTCAGATAATAAATAAATATGACAACCGCCTATAATAAAACAGCAGTCTTCTGCGTATCCTGAATTTGTATCCCTGGAGTGGATGTTATTTTGGAACTTTCAACTGGTCCGAGTGAGCTAACTGATTCTTTAGCAATAAACTGTGACTCCAAAAATAACAGGTCTTTTCCTTTGCATCGAAAGTGTAGCACTGAGCTACACCACTTCTGAAAATATCGTTTCATTTATACAAATTGTATGGATGGAACGGTATTTTCAGAAGTGGCGTAGCTCAGTGCTACACTGTCGATGCAAAGGAAAAGAGCTAATATTCACTGACACTGACAGCAGCAAGCAAAATATCAGGTGCGTTTTAATCATCCGCTTCTGCTTCCGGAGTTGTCGGTTCAGTCGTTCTAACCTGTCAGATTAAAACAAGAAAACCGACAATACCGAAGCAGAAGCGGATGATTAAAACGCACCTATTAAAAATATTGTGCCAAGATGTAGGCAACACGTAATAAGGGTTCAAAATGGCGAAGTTTTCTATCTTCTTTTAAAAAGCACGCAGAAAGCTGCGCAGTGCGACCATTCTCCGTATAGTAAAAGAAAATCAAAGTATGTGGTTTTGGTTCATACTTTCTTGAATCGATTCTGAATCAGTTTTATTATTTTTGTCACTGCGCAACTTGTTCTGCGTCGTTCTAATAAAATTCTTAAACCATTCTAATTTCGGAACCAAAACAAACCTTATACCTTTGCAGTTCTGGTCTTCCACTTAAAGGTGATATAATGAGACACGTATAAAACGTGTGAGGTGACGTAACACAGCGTGTTCTTTTGTAAACTACAGTATTAAAAGATCGGCGCTGTTTTTCCAATTTGTACCGATCTATTAAATCCTGTAGTTTACAAGAAAACGCGCTCCCTCTCTACTTACAGGTGTCCCTTTCAAGTAGCGAATGAAGTCTAACAGCAAATTCGAATACGCTTATTTGTACACATTATGTTTCGACTAAGCAAAAGTTAATTTTGGTCTAAGCATGTTCATTTTTCAATGGGGGAAAATCATTTTTAAAATAATATCAAATGGCTATAAAATTTTATTCAAATATCATACGATATGTAAATAGAATTAAAGTCAGAGATAGTAAAGAGGAGGGGTTGCGACATGGCTACCATTAATGGCGTAGGGAGTCCAAAAAAATTTAAATTTGTTTCTGTATTTTCACGTAAAACATAAAACAACGTACAATAAACAAACTGTACTTTAGAACTAATAATTAGAATGGTGTACGCATCCGTATTATTAGATTCGTGCAGAAATAAATTACAAATGAATTGATCGTATGAACAAATAATACGATATTAGATCGAATTTAGAGGAATTTTAACAGAAGTATCAGGATTTTTATTAAATATTTCGTCAACCGTTTGAGAAAATGGATAAACAAATTACTAGGTTATAATGTAGTAGCAAAGGAGCTACAGCTAAAAGACAATATAATAGGTAATAGCCTAATAATAATGGAATAGAATGCTAATGGACTGCTGCAGCATCAACAAGAATTACAAGCAATCCTAGATATAGAAAGCATAGACATATGCTTAATTTCAGAGACTCACTTTACCAATGAGTCCTTTATTAAATTTAAGGGATATAAGGTTTATCATACCATTCATCCCTGAAATGCAGCAAGAGGGGGTAGCGCAGTAATAATTAGAAGCAATTAAGCATCATCAAAAATCGGGATACAGGACTAAAGAATTTCAGGATACTTCAGTAATGGTAAAATCTAAAACTTCTGATGTTATGGTCACTTCTGTATATTGTCCTCAAAGATATACCGTTAAAAAAGAACAATACCTAAATTTCCTTAATAGTCAAGAACCTAAATTTATTATTGGAGGCGACTTTAATCCAAAACACACCCATCCAGTTCCATTAAGAACAAAAGCACAGCTAGATGAAGAAGTAGAACTACTTGTGTCCAACATACAACAAGCAGCATGGGGTAATAAGCCACCTATTGTGCAGCGAATAACAGGAAATAATTATCCTAAAGAAATAAGGGACCTAATCTCTGCAAAAAGAAAACTAAGGAGGAAATGGCATCAGACCAGAGCTCCATCAGATAAAACCAAACTTAACAACGCCACCCAGCAGTTAAAAAGAGCGATAAAAGGAATCAAAAATGAATCTATTTGTGAGTACCTTAGTGAGTTGGCAAACGATAAATCCACTGATTCTATGGAAAGCCACAAAGCGATTAAAAAGACCCACTGTGCAAAATGCTCCAATCAGGAATACAGATGGTAGCTGGGATAGAAATAATATACAAAAAGTTAATAGATTCGCAGAGCACTTACAAAATACCTTCCAACTAAATGAAGGAGAAGAATTACCGAACTGGGTTCCTCTAGAGAGAGATGACTCAATTATCCAAAGGAAATTGCAGAAGATATAAAAACAAATATTAATCCTAAGAAAGCTCCTGGCTTCCTAGATTGTGGAAAATAGCTGAAGTCATTATGATCTCCAAACCAGGAAAACCTCCGAACGAAGTTTCGTCATATAGGCCAATATCTCTTTGCCTATAATATCGAAACTAATTTCAGATAGATTATTTAGAGTAAATCAAGATGAAGCATACTCTGAATTAAAAGAAATAAAAGCAGGAGTACAACAGGGAAGCGTCTTGGAACCCACTTTGTATCTGTTATACACTTGTGACATACCCCAACTAGAACAAGACACAATAGCTAGCGATAGGCAAAAATTATGAAGAGGCTGCAAATAAACTACAAACATCAGTTAATCAAATAAATAATTGAACCAAAAGATGGCGTACTAAACTAAGCGAAACCAAATCTGTTAATATTAATTTTACTAACAAAAATGGTCAAAGAATACCAATTAACATAAATAATGCTCAGGTCCCTTATGCTAACTCGGCAAAATATCTAGGTATTACATTAGATGCAAGACTTCGCTGGAATGTCCATGTTAAAAAGAAAAGCCAAGAGTTAGATATAAAATTCAAGAAAATGTACTGGTTACTTGGTAGGCATTCCAGCCTATCTACATATAACAAAAGCCTAATATATAAACAAGTTCTCAAACCAATTTGGATCTATGGCAGGCATTCAGCTCTGGGGTTGTGTCAACTACAGTAATATTCTAATAATCCAGAGATTCCAGAACAAAGTATTGAGAAAGATTGTCGATGCTCCTTGGTACATTAGAAACAGCGACCTTTATCGAGACCTTCAGATGGACACTGTTGACCAGACTATCACCAGATTCGCTAGGAGTCACGAACAACCGCTCCACCAACATGTGAACGTTGAGACGATCCAGCTTTTTGACAACACGAACCTGACAAGAAGACTCAAGAGAGAGAAACCTTTTGAGTTAGCCATGTGATTATATTAATAACAAAGCAAAGCAATGTGCGGTTTAGTGTTACACGTTAGTTTAGTGTAATTAAGTTATCGGACCCTAGTGTACTAGCGAGTAAAACTTTAATTTTTAAGATTGCAACCCTAGTTAAGTTAGGTTATAACAAAATTACTCATTGATCAACTCTTGATCAGATTGTAATATTAAAAACGCCCCTTTTAGAGTTTTTTTTTCACAAAAAAAACGTTTGAGCTAGGAAGATGCAGTTTGCGGCACTATAACATGGTGAGATATAAATATTGCGATATCTCAAAATTTGAAAAATATAAAAGGTATATTCAACAGTTTTTAAGTTATGATGCGATAGCGTTGCCACCAGCAACGCGTCGTCGGTCAAACAACCTAGTGTTACCAAGCGAAAACGTTTAGAGTGAGAGCGACCAGCGATGCGATGCTCTGAAATATCAATCGCGCCACGCGTCACTCTTTAAACAAAGCTTTAGACATAGATACATTTTCGGAATCTACGCAACGAGTTTTATTTGATAAAAAATCAAAATAAAATTATAATAAACAATGTGCTCAATGAAAACAAACCGAATCAAAAAAAAAAACAAATCAAGAAAATCCAAATAAGTAGAACTTTGATTAAGTTGAAACATTTATTGTCACTTATCTTAAGATAACCAAAACCGTTCAAAGTGATCAACCGCTAATTTGCGGTATTTACCGTTTTAAATAAAGCGACGTTTGTTATCCTTGGTTACTTGCTATAACGTCATATTTAGGCCCCTTAAAACGTAAATTATAACCGGTACATACGTGAGTCTAGACGTGGGTTAATAATGACAAGTTTAAGTGACATGCAGTTAGATTATAGAATTCGCTCAGTCAAAATTGAAAATGACATTAGCTGTTACACTTTTATTTAAATATATAGATATGCCTACATAAATTATCAAATGCTTCTGACACCATGTAAAAAACATGTCAAACTGTTCCTTACTGAATTCTAACATCCAGTCTACACAAATATGATTTTTTTTGGTAACATATCAACATTCCACAATTACTAACGAGGTAGCAAATTAAATTTTTTATATCACTGTACATAAGGAAAAGCAAGGTGAAAATCTCATAATAAGTGTATACGAATTTTCCTCAATTTCCACTTTAGAGTCAATAAAAATTAACCTAGAAATTAAATGTCAAAATTTCATGTCATATTCCTTAAAAAACGATTTAACATTAATGCGTTATAATAACCGGTTATGTTTTTAGGGCTTCAGTCACGTGATTTCAAGGTTAACCAAGGGTATAACCACAAAGTGATTTCTGGTTTATTCCTTTTAAACGGTTTAAGTTTTGTGATAAGCAATGATAATGGTTTTGATTTTTGATTAAATTCTTTCTCATATAGCCAACAAAATAATAAATTGTATTACCAACCTGATCTGAATGTTATAACGCTCTTTCCGCAACCCCTTTCTATTTACTACCCCTGATTAATGTTAAATATCTTAGAGTAGTTCAGTTATTTATTAAATGAAATAGAAGTTTGAGTGCACTGGTCTGGTATTTATAGAAAGCAATAGAAAAGCAAATAGTGCATTACTAAAAATAAATAGTAAATATCTTAATGCCTAATTCTATTATTCGAACAATAAGTTCGTTGATACTATTTGACATCTACCTACTGACTTGATATTCCCTCTTTTTCTTTCACAATTTCTTCGTAGTTCTTTAGTTGGTTCTATAGAAAACTATTTTTTCACGGAGGGTATTTTTAAATACTATCTCGCTTTGTAATAAACATTTTCGAAAAGTGTTTTTTTTTATTCATTTCTATTTTGTTTTTACAGGTAAGGAATGTCCGGATCAGTACAAAGATGTGTTTTGTCAAAACGGTGGGAAATGCTTCTTTGAATCATCGATGGGTATTCTTTATTGCAGGTAAGTTGTATTTAATAGTTATGTACAGAGTCTTTAACAAACGCCTGTCTCGCTGCAGGAACTCTAAACTTTGTCACTTGTTGATGTTGTTGACAGTTGACATTTATAGTTTCATTCTTTTTATTAATTTGATAATGTTTAGATTGAGACAGATCTTACATTTACATCACTATTGTATGGTAGTCACATACTTTGATTACTATACGGTGAAAGAGAGAGGTCCGACACGCCCAACATAGGGCGCGGCCATTTTGATTCCTATGCCACAGTTTATAGCTAAAGAATCAGATCGCTCACTCTGCGTTGGCACTTTTGATCTCAATGTTCCAGTTTATACATTGCGCAACTCAGATAATACAATATATGACAACAGCCTATAATAAAACAGCAGTTTTCTGCGTATCCTGAATTTGTATCCCTAGAGTGGATGTTATTTTGGAACTTTCAACTGGTCCGAGTGAGCTAAGTGATTCTTTAGCAATAAACTGTGACTCCAAAAATAATATTCACTGACACTGACAGCAGCAAGCAAAATATCAGGTGCGTTTTAATCATCCGCTTCTGCTTCCGGAATTGTCGGTTTAGTCGTTTTAACCTGTCAGATTAAAACAAGAAAACCGACAATTCCTAAGCAGAGGCGGATGATTAAAACGCACCTATTAAAAATATTGCGCCAAGATGTAGGCAGCACGTAATAAGGGATCAAAATGGCGGAGTTTTCTATCTCCTTTTAAAAGGCACTCAGAAAGCTGCGCAGTGCGACCATTCTCCGTATGGTAAAAGAAAATCAAAGTATGTGATGGTAGTTGTTTCTATAAAGTAAACGTTCGGAGTTTATGAAATTAACGCGCCAAATATGCTAAGCGTCAAAGAAAGCTGTCAATATGGAAGTAATGATGCCACATCACATACTTAAGAAAATCAAAGTATGTGTGCCACATAGATGCAACAATTTAGTTTGAGTTCCTGCGACGAGACAGACGTTTCAGCGATACCCGTATCCCACATGACTAAATTGATGTCATCAGTTGGCTAAAAGGAACATTAATAACGTTAGTAGTAACAATGATAACAATGTTACTGACCTATTTGACAAAGTTAATACTTAAGTTGCATTAAAATACACTAAGAATGGCAATTTTCACTATTTTCAGCACAATGCTTGTTTTGCCAGTACACGTGGGGTTAGAGACGAATATTGTTAAATGTTACATGCCCAAAAGATGTAGTGATACAGCAATAACACTCGCGGTAAAAACAGATTTTTTTAAAAACCAAGAAAATAAACTCGGGCATCAAATATTCGTAAACAATTTTTAGACATGTATCAGAAAAAATATCCAGAGATAAAACCCGCTTGTGACATAAACCAATAAATTAAAGTTAATCAACCGAATATTGATAAACAATATAATTAATGTTTAGCAATATTCTAGAAAAATATCGCCGGTTATAAAAAATTTCTGGCGGTAAAAAATCGCATATATCAAAAATCATGAAAATAATCTCGAATGTTGATAAACAATTAATTCTTATCAATTTTTTTGGAAAAAAAATAGCTAACACCGTTTATAGCAAAAACTACAAAAATAAACCCTGGAACATCAACTAATTGATAAACAATTCAATTTTGATGATTCATAAAAAACCGCGAGCTGTTAAGAAACCGCTTACGGCCAAAAGTAAGATTCTAGAAAAAATCATGAGCGGTAAAAAACCACATGTGACAAAAATTTTGAAAATTAACCCGGGGCATCAAATAATAATTAACAATACATTTTTGGAAATGTTTTAGAAAAAAATCTGTGTACGATAAATAATCGCTTGGGGCCAAGAGTATAAAATTAAAATCAGGATTTCGTATCTTGAAAAGCAAATATTTTAATTTTCTAGAAAAAATCGCAGACGGTAATAAAATCGCATAAGCCAAAAGCCATGAAAATAATCTCAGATGTTGATAAACAATTAAATCTTAATCATTCTTATAAAAAACCGCGAGGGTTAAAAACCCGCTTATGGCAAAAACCGTGAAAATAAACCTCGGTACATTAAATAGTAACAAACAATTAATTTTTGGCAATTTTTCAGAAAACACCCAAGAGGTAAAAAAGCGCTTATGATCAAAACCATGAAAATAAAGCCCGGAACATGATATATTATTAAACAATTAATTTTGTACAATGTCTCAAAAAACCGCGAGCGATAAAAAACCGCGAGCGATAAAAAAAACCGCGAGCGGTAAAAAACCGCGAGCGGTAAAAAACCGCGAGCGGTAAAAAAAACCGCGAGCGGTTAAAAAACCGCGAGCGGTTAAAAACAGCTAACGGCAAAATCCGTAATAATAAACCTCGGTACATCAAATAGTAACAAACAATTCATGTTTGGTAATGTTTTATACAAAACAGCGAGGGGTTGAAAACTGCTTACAACAAAAAATATAAAATTAAAGTCAGGCCATCAAATATTGAAAAGCAATTGTTTTTAACATTTTTTTAGAAAAAATAGCGAGGGTTAAGAACAAGCTTGTGACAAAAATCTTGAAAATAAACCGCGAGACATCAAATATTAAAAAACGATAAATTTTAGGCATTTTTTCGGTGAAAAACTGTGAGCGGTAAAAAACGCTTACTACAAAAAGCGTGAAATTAAAGAGAGAATATCGAATATTGAAAAGAAATTATTTTTAGCAATTTCCTAGAAAAAAAATGCGAATACTAATAAACTCGCATATGCCAAAAACTCATTTTTCATTAAAAATTTGTGAGCGATTAAAAACCGCTTATGGCAAAATCGGTGAAAATAAACCCCCGGTAAATCAAATAGTAACAAACAATTAATTGTTGGCAATGTTTCAGAAAAAACACGAGCTGTAAAAAATCGCTTATAATCAAAACCATGAAAATAAAGCCCGGAACATGATATATTGATAAACAATTAATTTTTTACAATGTCTTAAAAAACCGAGAGCGGTAAAAAAACCGCGAGCGGTAAAAAACCGTGAGCGGTAAAAAAACCGCGAGCGGTAAAAAATCCGTAGAAATAAACCCCGGTACATCAAATAGTAACAAACAATCAATGTTTGGTAATGTTCCATACAAAACAGCGAGTGGTTGAAAACCGCTTACTACAAAAAAATATAAAATTAAAGTCTGGCCATCAAATATTGAAAAGCAATTGTTTTAATAATTTTCTAGAAAAAATCGCAGGCGGCAATAAAATCGCATGTCAAAAAACGATGAACATAATCCCAAAAGAATTTCTTAGCCATTTTTCATAAAAACGTTAAAAAACCGCTTATGACAAAAACTACTAAAATAAACCTTGGGACATCAACTATTGATAAACAAAGCGTTCTTGAAATATTTTATAAAAAACAGTTAATGGTAAAAAGCGCTTGAGACCAAAAGCATGAAATTAAAGTCAGGTCATCGAATATTAAAAACCAATTATTTTTATCAATTTTCTAGAAAAAAAATCACGAGCGGTAAAATACCGTTTATGACAAAAATTATGAAAATAATCCCCGGAACATCAAATACTGATAAACAATTTTTGGCAATATTTCAGAAAAAAAAACGTTTACAACAAAAAGTATGAAATTAAAGTCAAGTCATCGAATATTGAAAAGCAATTATTTTTAATAATTTCTTGAAAAAAATTGTGAGCGGTAATAAATCGCATAATGTCCAAAACCATAAAAATAATCTTAAATATGGAAAAAAAATTATGTAAAAAATTCATGAGCAGTAAAAAAACTGATTGTGACAAAA
The DNA here is from genome assembly GCA_927349885.1 of Psylliodes chrysocephalus. NCBI lineage: Eukaryota > Metazoa > Arthropoda > Insecta > Coleoptera > Chrysomelidae > Psylliodes > Psylliodes chrysocephalus. The sequence goes on along the minus strand of OV651814.1, from coordinate 17,774,985 downwards.
ACCATGCAACTAAACCCCAAAACAACAAAATATTAATTAACAATTAATGTTTGGCAATGTTTCTGTAAAAACTGTGAGCGGTAAAAACTACTTATCACAAAACCCATGAAAATAAATCGCAGGATATTAAATATTGATTAAACCATGAAAATAAACCCCGAGACAAATTATTAATTTTTGGAAATATTTCAGAAAAAAAACCACTTACGCCAAAAAGTATGAAATTAAAGTCAAGCCATCGAATATTGAACAGCAATTATTTTTAATAATTTCTTGAAAAAAATTGTGAGCGGTAATAAATCGCAAATGTCCAAAACCATAAAAATAATTTTAAATATGGATAAACAATTTTTTTTATAAAAAATTCATGAGGGGTAAAAAAATTGCTTGTGACAAAATCCATGAAACTAAACCCCAAGACAACAAAATTTGAACTAACAATTATTTTTTGGCAATGTTTCAGTAAAATCCGTGAGCGGTAAAAACCGCTTATTAAAAAATCCATGAAAATAATATCAAATATTGATGACAAAGAAAACCGTGAGCGGTAGAAAATCGCCTATGGCAAACCCATGAAAATAAACCCCGAAACATCAAATAATTAATTTAATTTAATCGCGCGGTAAACAATTAATTCTTAGTACCATTTTTCATTAAAAATTCGCGAGTGGTAAAAAACCGCTTAGGGCAAAAAATATGAAATTAAAGCCAGGCCAACAAAAAAAGCATACATGACAAAAACTACAAAAAAATTAATTTAGTAATTTTTCAGTAATCTTTCAGTAATTTTTCAGTAATTTTTCAGTAATTTTTCAGTAATTTTTCAGTAATTTTTCAGTAATTTTTCAGTAATTTTTCAGTAATTTTTCAGTAATTTTTCAGTAATTTTTCAGTAATTTTTCAGTAATTTTTCAGTAATTTTTCAGTAATTTTTCAGTAATTTTTCAGTAATTTTTCAGTAATTTTTCAGTAATTTTTCAGTAATTTTTCAGTAATTTTTCAGTAATTTTTCAGTAATTTTTCAGTAATTTTTCAGTATTTTTTCAGTAATTTTTCAGTAATTTTTCAGTAATTTTCCAGTAATTTTTCAGTAATTTTTCAGTAATTTTTCAGTAATTTTTCAGTAATTTTTCAGTAATTTTTCAGTAATTTTTCAGTAATTTTTCAGTAATTTTTCAGTAATTTTTCAGAATTAAAACCTTTAAGACAAAAACCATGGAAATAATTTCCGAGACATTAAATATTGATACACAATAATTAATTTTTCTCAATGAATGAAAAAACCGCGAGCGGAAAAAACCGCTTACAACAAAAGGTATGAATTTAAAGTTAAAGTATGACGTTAAAATCTAATTATTGAAAAGCAACTAATTTTTAGCAATGTTCTAGAAAAAATCAAGAGCGGTAAAAAACCGCTTATTAATAGTATAATTAGAGAGTTATCGGCAATAAGAATTTTAACAAAGTAAAAATCTTAATTATAATTTCTAATTTTCTTTTCTGTTTTTTCAGTTGTCCGGAAAACTATAATGGAGAAAAGTGCGAATTGAAAAAACCCAGTAATACCAGTATGTATCCACAACCTGATCTATACACTTGTAAATTAGGCCTATCGACAAAATACAATTGTTAAACAAAATTTTTTTTGAAACCGAGTGGTGGACTTTTTTCGAAAAGACGAACGGGAAAAAATTGTAAATTGTTACCGATGTACATATACAAACAAAAAAAAATGAATAAAAGAACCGTGTATATTTGTAAACTATCCTAATGTATAAGACTGTTTAAAGTAATGATGGTTTAAAGCCAGTGCAGTCATTTATAAGAGTCAAAACTTTTTACCAAATTTTCGAACCGCCCCCGTACATCAAAGTTTTATTTTTCGTAATAAAAGAACCCTTCGATTATTCAACTATTTATATGTACCATGTACATAATTGTTTTTAAGAAGTAGTCGCGGATCATTAGGGATTTTAAAATTAATTTACGCTTAATTCGGTATACGGGGGGAGTCTAAGAATTGATGCAGTTGAAAAGATTGGTAAAAGGTGAGCATACCTATAAATATCAGGGACCGATATTTTACATAATTTTGTATAAAGTCTTGTAGATATATATTATTTATTTATTAATTACATCTTTTACTCACAACAAAGATATCTGAGAAAATCTTATAACAAAACCTAAGATAATTGTAAAATTAATAAACAATAAAAATTAAAAAAAAAAAAACAAACAGTAAAATATTTGTGTTATTTCGGAAAAACCTTTAAAATAAATTGGGATAGCTAGAGCGCCTTGGAATACTCGATGTATAGGTATGTAAAGAAGGTTTTTGCCTGATTTTTTTTTCTTAATTATTAACAATTTAGTTTTTCCAGTATCTAACTTACTAATTTTTCTACTAGTAAACCTACTTTTAGATTTGTTGTGAGTTTCAGATGTATTTTTTGCTTTAACACACTGTTTGCATGTTTTGTAGATTAACCCCATTTTGAAAACAATAATTTATTAGATCACAACCCGAATAAATAAAACAATACGAGGGTGAGACTGAAATATTCTGCAAAGTTTAAAATTAATTTTTACTTTTTATATAAAATCGGAAATTTTTGGAGCATGTTTATTTATTGATATGGAAACACCCAGAATTCTTAATTTACAAAAGCTTACTCTCAAAAGGGATGGTTCGGTTATCTAAAAATTTACAAAATAATAATAAATTTCCATTTAATACAGATAAAAAAAATCAATTTCTAAGGTTATTTGCTCTTCTTTTCCTCTTCTCGTCTCATGCTCGCCTCTATTCACTCTCTGGAATCTATCTGGTACTAGTATCTATCTTTTTGGTCTACCTGTTCTACCTGTTATATCTGCTTTCTGTAGTCTCCTGTCTTTACAATTTATAATACAATTTTATCCTTTTTAATTGCTTTTATTTATCGCTCCTACTCATCAACAACATTTAACTTAACTATTCCAACTTATCTTATCCTTTAAATAACTTACACAATACAAAATTCCTTGTGTCTGAACATTTCTCTCTGACAACTGACAATAGACATATCCCGTTATTTATGATCTCTTATTATTTCCTCTTAAAATCATCAAAATTTGTTGTTGTTATGTTTTCTACCCTGAGCTCTAATTACACATCCGGAAATATCATTTTGTTTTTGCTTTTGATAGTGAGTATTTGTATTAACTTTTTATGATTGGTAGGAGAGCCAGTCACACTTTTAAGAGTGTTATTTGCAAAAGTCAAAATTACAAATATTTTGTTCATTCTTACATTGTAGAACATAGAATTACTTTACTGCAGTCCCTGAAGCGATGGAACCCTCGACGACGACATTTTTAATAAGCCTTCCTAAAAAATGCTGTCATAAAAGCGCAAGCTTGAAACTTTCAGATATTATTTACATCAAAAAGTTAATAAATAGAAAAAGGTAGCTGACACATATTTTAAATTCGGCTCACAGTAACTTCTCACCAAAGGATTTTCATTAATAACATTTTTTTTTCTCCTGGGCTCGTCTGACAATGTCTCCGAATAACACTGAAGCCTATTGGCTTATTGTGTTTTACCCCATGTTAGTTCATAGCACCCACTCTGTCACCTTTGTACCTTGTACAAGTTTGTACAGATCCTTGCGTGAGTGGGTTCTATACGTTGTTGGATTAACCTGGGGTTGTCCAAAAAGTGCATGTCTTTTGCAATCTAGAGCTTCGCATTCACACAGTATGTGTTTGGCAGTTTCTGGTTTCTTGTGACGTCGGCACATGAGTTCCCCATTGTATATGCCAATTTTGTTTGTGTCCCTTGCCCAGTCATGAACCCTCTTATCACTTTCAACTGGTTCCTATTCATAAAAAGTAGTTCTCTAGTTCTTTTGGGGCATGGTCTGCCTATGAAGGCTTTTCCATGTGCCTGTTCTGGGATGCTTCCCCAATAGTTAATATGTTGTTCCCGAATCCAGTCGTTTATGAAACCCCGTACTGTACTTTTTGATACTCCAGGGTTTGTGTCTAGTTCCGGTGTTTCTTCTGACCCTCTTTTTGCAAGTTCGTCAGCTTTTTCGTTGCCTTCGATCCCTTGGTGATCTGAAATCCAAAGTAGTTTTACTCTATTTCGGTCTGCCAATGTTCTTAGTTCTTCGATGCATTCCCATACCAGCCTTGACGTAACTTTCTGACTCGATATGGCTTAAGTGCCGTTTGGCTGTCTGACATTATTTGAATATGCTGATTTTCGACAGCTCTTTCATTGTTCGTTTTTGTACATTGCAAAATTGCGTATACCTCGGCCTGAAATACAGAGGAATGTATTCCTATATCATAGCTATGGTTAGTATCAGGGTTTTTGGAGAATACTCCCGCCCCAATGCGCCGTCTGTATACTAGGTTTGTTCCTGTCATTGGGCATTGGGCTCCCTTGTGGTGATCTCAGCTCTTTTCTGTATTAAAACTTCAAATGGAGCATTAAAAGAGTACCTCTTGGTTATGTAGTCTGATCTCATGTCTAGCACGTCTCCTGTCACTAACATTGAGATACTCATGCGACCTGGCCTAATGTCAATATTTCCAATGTATTCCCTAATCTGTAAGCACCTAATCTTGCCTCCCCTTGCATTACATAGTGAAGAGGTGGGAGTCTTATTAGTGCTTCCATTGCAGCTGTGGGGGTTGTTTTCATTGCCCCCGTTATTCCGAGGCAGGCAAGTCTTTGCTGTGTCTTTGGCCACCACACCAAAGCATATACAGTATCGGCTATCGAACGTTTGCCAATACGGTTTGCACAAGAGCGTGTGAAAACTATAGTTAGTATTAGAGCGATCAGGAAACGAATACTATCAGCGATGCCAGTTTATACGGTCGAGCCAACGTTACAATACGGTCGGGCCGTATAAACTAATAACGCTGATATTATTCGTTTCCTGCCCACTCTAATGCTAACGCTTTATAGTGTTCATATGCACTTGTGCAAAACGTATTGGAAAACGTTCAGTGGTCGATACTGTATATTATTCTTTCAGAGAAAAAAATGAGCCTTATGTAAATACAATTTTATATAATACCAATTTTACTTTCCAAACTTGAAGGTTTTCCACCACTACCAAGATGGCAGCAAACTTTTTTCTAATAACTTTTGATATAAATATCTGAGTTTCAAGCTTGTGTTTTAATATTAGGATTTTCTACATCAGCTTTTTGAAAATGTCTTCATTGAGCGATCAATCACTAGCAGCAAAGTATTTCCATCTTCTACAGGATAAAAATTAACGATAAATTTATAATTTTGTCTTGTGCAAGGATAAGAGAAAGATAGAAAATATAAATGCAAAATTGTTGAATAACGGGAAAAGTGGATTTCAACCCAACATCAATCAAAATTAAATATCCGACATGCAGATTTTAAATTAAATTTAGATTTTAGGCAACTTCACAACCCCAAAATAGTTCAATTTTGACAAATCCCCAAATTCATTGCTGTCTTAGTATCTTCCTCAAATATTCTGGGAACAATGAATTTAATTTTTAAATTAATTTTTTTTTTAATATTATACCTCCCCCGACTATTCATATTTTACTCCTTTCAATTGTTGATCTTGTCCCTTTTGTTTTTATTCCACACCTAAACTATCAACTATTAACTATTCTTTCTTCTCATATTACTTCATATATAACTGCTGCTATATCGTTTATCTCACACGTTTCCCATTTACACTTGAACAAAATTTTAATTTTAAAAATCTTCTTATTGTCTCATCTTCTATATACTTCAATCTATTATTTTCCTTAACTCGTAACTTTCCTAACGCATTTATTTCGTGACTATCATTTTCCATTACTCTTCTTATGCATAAAATCTTTGCCTTTTCCATCATCAAACTATAAGTACTCTATTTTTTTGCTATCGTCTTAATTTTTTTTCTTACACTATGTCCACTTTCACACTTAATATTAACCTATCTATTTTTATTTCATTCATTTTAGTTATTCAATTTCCTTGTTCTCAGTTAGTTTTAATATTCCAAATTTACGTCCCCAATTTAAATTTTACTATTTTTCTTTCATTTTGTCCACACATTTTCTTTTTCTGTCAATCCCCGATTCATAATTAATTTCTCTATGTTTTGTTTTCTTTTGCCTTATATTTTGAATATTTTGTTTAATACTCTATTTTTACTTCTTATATTTCTTTCTCCAATCTTTATTTGATTTCCTGTTTTCCTCTTTCTTCTTTCTTTCATTTCCTGTTTTCCTCCTTCTTTCCATTTCATTTATCTTACTTATCTTGCCTTCTGTTTTCCCCTTTGATTTGTTTCCTAATTTTCTTTTTTTTTACTCGATCCAATATTCGATTAATTATTTAATTTTAATTTTACTTTTATTTTGTTTATTGATACTTATTTCTTTTTTGAATTTTTAATCACTCTTCATTAACTTCTTTATCTTCAATTTCTAGTTTTATGACTTCTATTTTTATCTTTATATATTTGTTCTTACTTTGTTTCTATTCTTTCTTTATACAACCATTTTCTTCATATTCTTCTAATTCATTTCTCTTTTTCTCTTTCCTGTTATTTATTTCTTCTTCATCTTGTTTTAACTCTTGACTTTTTTATTTCATTTCTTTATTTTTCACTGTGTTTACTGATTCCTTCTGTTTTCTGTTATATTGTCTATCTCCTTTTTCATATCCTGTTTAATGTCTTCCTTTTCTTGTTTTCTACCATTTTTTCCTCTTCTTCTTGTTTATCTTTCTTTATTTCTTTCTTCTCTTGTTGTCTATAATCTCCATTTTATTTTCGATTCTTCGCATGTGTAAAATATTATTTAGTCCTAATTTTGCTTTCTCTTTTCTTGATCATTATTTACTCTATGGAAAAATGACGTATACTATAAATAACTTATCTTAAATCCCTTTGCAGAATTTTTCGACAATATCCTTGTAAATCAATAAATATTCGAGAAATGATTTTTTAACTTTACTTAAAAGGATAATAATACAAAAATAAATTAAATAGAAATTTTACCCTTAAAAAAAATTAAAACAGTAGTATTTTTGCAGTTTTTTTTTTGTTCTAATAATTTTGCCTTTTGATATTCAGTATTTTTTTAATATTTGGATTTTTTCAGATACAGAATATACTACAGTGAGTTTTCATAGTTAGATTTTCGGTAAGAACCTTGAACCACTGTTTATAATATTTTGATAAAAAAAACAAACGATTTTCCAAATTTAAATTTTCAAATTTCGTAAAATTATTTTTTTATTACAAAATCTGTAAATAAATTACTAACAATGTGTATATATTTGTATTTATCTTTAAAATATCTGCTTAAAATCATGACTATTGAACTAATTATCATTTCACTCAATTTTTTCAGTCGTTTTTAACTTTAAACCAAATCATTTCAATACTAAAAACAATGACGAGATTTAAAACATTGTGGCTTAACAAACAAATAGCACCTTACCAAATATTAAATAGAAAAAGACAAGTCACGATTTCAAGAGTTGTATTGATTAGATTATATCACGAAACAATAAATTAAGGACGGGGTATCCATCAGACGAATTTACGTCAAATATATATTTCCCAGTAGATACAGGTATCTCTTGGCTAAAGATTGAATTAGTGCAATCAATTACAGAAATTTTCGACTCTAAATTCCGGCCTATTATGATTTGGTGGAGATTGCAAACAGGTCAGATTGACGAAGAGATAAAATAGACCAGAACATAAAATACAATTTTTCATGGATAGTTCGAATTTTACCAAATACAAAAAAAAAATAATTTCGTGAATTAATCGTTTTATAATCTGTATAATCATAATTCTGCGACTTATTTTGGAAGACTAGGTATACTTTATTTTATGGAAATTGTTTTATTCGTTTTGTTTTTTGCCAAAAAACAAGATAATCATCTTTTTTACTGAATTTTTATCATTAAATACTTTAGTATCCTTGTCATATATATGCAGAATTTAGTTAATACATATTTAATTCTAGAGGGTGATGCGTTTTTTGTCACATAGTATATAAGACAAGGATATACCTACCGTTGATTAGAGCACCATCTTTAATACAGTGTGATGAACTAACTAAGGAAAAATGAGTTAATATAGAGGCCATTTTTTTTTTCAAAATAGCACTTTTATGAGATTTAATAAGACATTCCAAAGAAAATGACTTGTAAACTTCAAATCTACGGATTTCGAAAAATATGGAATATTTCCATATCCTCAGTGAACCACATCGTAGGTAAAGGTTGATCCTTAACTCGTCTTACTATTTATTTTTCTTCTTTGTTTGAAACATAATTTAAAAATAGCACCTTTAAAATTAAATAAAAGGTTGTCGTTTTAAATAATTGATTTTAAATGTACCAATTTTCAATAGTAGATACACATCCGGTTTTCATACACGGGGATACCCCGTCCTTAAGCTTATGTTTCCAATGTTAAAATTAAGTGTTGGCTAGTCAATAAAATTGCCGATCAAATTCCGAATAAATTGTTCATATTTTTTTCACGTAGATTTCTCTTTGTGTAGGTTTCTATAATACTGCGGATCAGGAGCCTCAGAAGAAATCGGCCAAAAAGAAGAAGAAGAATAGACGGCATTAGCATTGGTGGAGAACCGATGAAGAAAATACAACCAATACCAAAGATGTTTTGCATTAGTACATGAAAAAAAAGTCACAAAATGTATAAATATTACATTTTTATAATAAATTATACTAGTTTGCAAATACGAAAAAAAAGTATCCACTTTCACCAGACTATTTTATTAAAATTTCTCTGTTTTGATGACTTTTTTGTACGTCGCAATGATGTAAATACTCAAAAATATATATTTATTGTCAGTATTTAAATATGCGCAGCCTGCATGCGCACTACATGTAAACGAATAGTGCGGTAAAATTTAGGCAGAATTTATTAATTTATTATTAGTTGACAAAACTAAGAAATAATTTATGTTTTTTATTGTACTATTCGGTCTGTACAGGGTGTACCATTGATGAACGCGCTTTTCGTCACATTCATTCATAATTGGGCAATAAAGTAGCTGGAAAATATTTGTCCTTAAAAATGATCATTCACTTAAAATTTGCCCTCATAATAATTTTGAAGAATTTCATTTCTGAAAAGGAAATTGAACCCAATCAAGATCATATTTCCATAAATTTTTCACGGGTCGTATTTTACTAACTTTCTAACAGAATTTATAGATAATGTAATACTGAAATAAGTCATTGTTAGTGGGATAACTAGTTTAGAAGACATTTTGAAATAAATAAGTACAAAAGGCTTAAATGTACTGTTTTCTAATGCCTTCAGTATAGGGTATTTCAAAACAAAGTAACGTATTTCAAAAAGTATAATTTTGCAGTTAAAAAAAAATAAACAAATAATCAGAGATTTTTGAATAAATCTAATTCTAGCGTTTATGATGTTGCCACGCCTTGGCGTTTAGCACAGAATCTTAGGAATCTGTTAACTCCTACCATGTTGCCAGTTTTACGAATGTTGTAGATAGGCAAGCGTAAGTTTTTTTTGTCAAATGTCGCTTTTAACGAAATATCCAGTTAATTTTCTCAGAATTTAGAAAAAATTTTTAGCGTACTATTTTATTTTTTACTATTTTTGTTTAGAGAAATTATATGGTACTTTTTCTGATTTTTTTATTAAAAATGCCCCAAATATAATACTAGAAACAGATATCTCAAGTATTGTTTATCCGATCAGAATCAAATTTGACATTTTATATTTATCAAACAATCATCACATGGCGATGCAGATATTGTTAACGAAGCATACCGGGTGGTCCAATAAGAATGGCTTTGGTCTAAAATTATGTAGGGAATAGTAAGATGGTGTAAATGAATATCAAAATGCTTATTTATACCTAATTTACCAAATCAAGGTCTTTTAAAAATATAAAATAGCTCTTCTTGTCCAATGTTACACAAAACGACATTTCGTAACGTGTTACATACAATATTTTTTTCTAATTTTGACTAGATTATTTATAAATTTGATTTGATAAAAAATTACTGATATTTTTTAACCAATATTACTTTCTTGTATTGTTATTTAGTTTTCAAAAAAAGTGGGTCATTGATAATTGCGTTTTAATTATTTTGTGATGATTTAGAAAGAAAAATAAGGACCAAAATAACCTTATTATTTTGTGCCGATTTAGAAAGAAAAATAAGGACCAAAATAACATTATTATTTAGTTGTAAGTTTAACCAAATTCTATTTTTATATAGTCAACCTTCACTTTGCTATAAACTTTCAATAATAATGTATAGATTGATTTTAAAACCAAAAAAGGTTAATTTTTCTTTTTTCTTTTCGCAAATAGTGACATAATGAATTTTTCGTAACCAGTTTCATAATGTTCAACTTAATATAACTGGTTGTATAGAATAGACCAAAAATGTAACTGTACATGTCAAAATTAGAAAAACTATTTACGAACTCGAATTGAGGCGCCTTTTATAGCTAAACTCGTTCTTAAACAGGATCTGACAACTTTAGAATGAATACTTTTTATATCATTATACATTATCTCACAGTTGAGCTATGTTATGTTGGGAATGGGTTGTTAATACACTGCGACCTAAAAGATATATTGTGCCCCCTCCTGTCGGTAATGCACCAAGGAAATGTCTTAATACCTATAACGACCCTTCCAATCCTATTTTCTCAAGGAAGTGTAGGATTTGAAGTGGCCTCAAGTTAGGTAAATCTCTCTCTTCTATTTGATATCCTCCTAGATATAGTGCCCTTGGATTCTGGAGTGCTACACATTCCAGTTAGAATGTAAATGGAGGTTTCGTTCTCCTTCTCACAGAATCTGCACTCACTATACTCTACTATTCTGTTTACTTAGGTGTCCTTTTAGTCGGCAATGCCCGGTAAGGATCCCTGTTACGTAGCCTGTTCTTGCTCAGGCAGATGCAGGCTTCCAATCTTTTCTGGTTATATTCACCCAGAAGTATCTTAGCCTGTCTCAGCCCCAAGAGATTGTTCCAATTATCAGTTCTTCTACTGCCCAATTCTTTTTTAATCAGTCCTAATATTATGTTACTGCTGATACCGCAGAAAGGCTCAGGTCCTACAAAGGGTGTTTGAGCTCCTTTCCTTGCAAGACTATCAGCAATCTCATTACCTTGTACCCCGTTATGTCCCGGGACCCAAGTGAGAGTAACTCTATTTTTCTCGCCTAGCTCATTCAATTATTGTAGGCATCTCCAGACCATTTTTGAGCTGATTACGTAAGAGCTCAGCGCGTTGATGGCTGCTTGACTATCGGACATGACGATAATCTCTTTTCTATGATAGTTCCTCTCGATGTTAAACTGGATCCACTTCTCGTGAATTTCCGCTTGGAAGATGCTTGGGTATTTTCCCAAGCTTTAGGAGTGCTTGGTTCTCGGCACATACACTCCTATTCCAGTTCCTTATATGGTTTTGGAACCGTCCGTATACCACTGAATAGCAATTCTTTCGGTTGCAAGCGCGATGGATTCTTGGGTTTCACAAAACTGTAGTTCTTTAGCATTTCATTCTGGGGCTTGTCCCAGAAATCTTTAGTCCTGAAGCAAGTAGACTTTCGTCTGATTACTCCGTTCCTGATCATTCTATATCGTGTCCCATTTGCCATATTCTCTATCATCAAGTGTAGAGGGGTGAGGTTTAAGATCACCTCCATTGCGGCCGTAGAGCAGGTTCTCATTGCACCAGTAATGCAAACACAGGCTAGTCTTTGTACTTTTGAGATATTAGCTCTCATAGTAGCTAAACTAGTTCTGTTACTCCAGGCTATAGCCCCGTAAGTGATGATTGGTCTCACTATTGCAGTATACATTCATCGCAGCATGTTTGGGTTACATCCCCATCGTAAAGAGACATGCAGACAAGTGCATCAGTTTGCAAAGTTTACAAAATTAATTTACAGATCAGAACAGATCAAAAGTAAAATTAAATATTAAACAAATAAAAACAACATACAATAAAATAACATAATTCCAACAGACTAGGAGTTGGTTTCAAAGGCAAATTTAATATGATTTACCGAGGAACTAAAAAATTCTATATCACATTTTTTACCTACAATATTATATTCCTTCAACATTTTGTTTATTGGTGAACAATCAAATTTATTGGTAAAAAACAGTCCAAAATTGTTGATTCTTAAATTTATTTTCGAAACAAAAAATAAATTTAATATTATTTATCAAAAAGCAGTCCTTATTCTTAATACTATATAGAGTGGCCCAAAAGTCTGGAAACGGCCAATTATCTCGTAAATTGCTAGTCCTAATTGTACAAAATTTGGGGTACACTTATTTTGGGATACGCAGATTCCAGATTTGCTATATGCAATGTTGCCAGATTTGCCGTTTTAGTTAATATTGTAAATGGTGAACAAATGTCAAAATCACAGCATTCTAGATTTAAACATTTAAATTTCTTCAAATCTACATATTTTGCACTGTTTTATTTATCTAGACTAAATAAAATTAAAAGTGTTACATATGGTTAAACTCGTATTGAATAGGAGATTCCAATAATGACTGAATATACAGGGTGATGAATTTGAAAAACCACAGTGACTAATAATATAAGAGAAACGGCAAATCTGGCAACATTGCAAATATCAAATCTGGAATCTCCGTATCCCAAAATAGGTGCACCCCAAATTTTGTACAATTGGGACTAGCAATTTACGAGATAATTGGCCGTTTCCAGACTTTTGGGCCACTTCGTATATTATGTAATAGATAAATATTGTGATCCTTATAGTCATTGAATTTTTACATAGAACCTGTACTATAAATGATTCCTGAGATAGAGCCGACAGTCATTCCTACTGGGCCACCCGGTACATCGTACTTTAAGTATTATAGTTTTGACAAAATAAAGTAAAGCAGGGAACTGAAATTTTGGAAACACGAAAATATATAATCCCTAATTTCCTCTAAAAAATCATGAAAAATACACACAAAATGAAAGCAAACCGAAGAAAAATTGAAAAAGCTGAGAAATAAAGAAAACATGATTGCATCTACCAGAGATCGAACCTGGCTTCTCTACCAATTGGACCATCGAAGCACATGGCTACTACAGTCGAATTTGTAGATTTGAAGTCAATCAGATTTCAACACACACATTCTTCTCCCCTCCCAGCTCTTTCAACCCCCTTAAAATCATCATTGTATAGAAGGATGACACTCTCAGATTGTACTAGAATATATTTCTAAGATCCTTAATTCGTTTTATCAGTCCTAAGTTTTCGAATACGGTCCATCGTTACAAGGATGGCTATATGGAGAATTGATAGATCTGGGAAGAGAGGAGAATGAGTGTGTGCCGACTAGAGTCGAAATCGTTTCTAGTATGACCTTTAATTTATAAGTTAGGTCATAACTAATGCCCGTTATTTCGGAAGCCACTTTCGGGTATTCAAAAAATCTTCGGCTCGTGTTTCCACCATTTGCCTTGCCACCAACAAACCAGTTTCATTGCGAAATCTTTTCGGGATTTCCAGTTTTCTTTCTTTTTCAATATTTTTTCCGTTTCTGTTTTTCTCTCTGTATTTTTTCACTGACAATAATAAGCCTAGTGGGGAATGCTTTTAAAAAGACGAATTCATGCATGTAGAACTGAACGCCCAAACTCTGTAGCTTCATATGATTAATCTGGTTTTTAAAATCTAATTGGTTGAAGTCCTTAGAGATTGCACCACATATGTAACATCGGCTTGTAGATTTTGTACCAGTAGCAGCATTACAGACCTTACCATCTACCATTGTCATAATGAACACATGTTTAACGATACGGATCAAAGCAATTAATGAGATTAAATTACTACCAGTAAAAATGTGTTACCATTACTGGAATTATCTCACATAATACTAAGAACCATTTAAAAGATTTAGTAAAGGTGACTTATTGATTTCTAATGGATCATTAACAGATAATCTAAATCTATATTAAAAAAATTATCACTCAAAGACTGGTTCTCAGTAAAAATATGTTTCGCAAATGTATTAATTTTTATTTCTAATATAACTATTTCATTATGCAAAACACTTGGGAACCATATAAAAACTAAAGGCAAAATTACTTTTATAACCTGTTTATTTTCTTTACTTCTAAGATTTTTCAATTTTTTTGTGGTTATTTCATAGGGGGAGTTGGGGAATACATATTTTTATATTTCCAAAATTGCATTATAAGGTTTGTTCCAACAACGATCTTGGAACAATACATAAACCAGCCCAAGACTTATCGTTGACAATCTGTCGACGACTAGTAATTGACAACCTGTCAGGTACTGGTTAGGGATTGGTACTCAACTGGGAACTCGATTATGTTGGAACACATTTTTTAAATTTAACAGACGCCCCATTACAATAACAAACCATAAAATAAAATAAATGATAATGAACAAAAATTATGAAGACTAAACTCGATTAACAAATACAAATCAGAACTGTCAGAGACAATAGATACAAATTACAATCACGAAATGTTTAGTTTATTGCGGCTTTGCGCATGTCTTGAAAATTCGTTCCTGCTCAGACCTAGGAACTGATTTGACAGTACACAAATCGGTTTGTGATTAGTTTTGGTTGTGTTGGAACACTATGTTTTTGTACATTTTTGAGTCTAAGGTTTGTTGGAACACGAATTCTAGACTACGCAGAATCCTGACAGTACGCAAACTGATTTGGTTTATGTTGGAACAAACCTTAGTTTCGATTCACTGTTTTTAATTAACATTATCCTCGTTTACCCGGTCTCAGCTTTAATCAACGCCAATCGTAGGTACACCCTGTACGGATATTTTTTTGTTGTAAATATTAACGTGTCTTAAGGATACTCGCAATATGTGATAGCGCCGAATAGCCTCTTATTTTTATTATTTTTAACGAATCTCAGTTTTTGGGCTATTCGTCGTATTGTAGTTAAGTTTTTTTTTCTATTGTGCTTGTAAAAATTATTTATTTATGAGCTAATTTAATATATTTATATGGATATTTAACAGTTAAAAAAATGAAATTTGTTGTTGTATATGATAAATTATTGATACAGGGTGCTATCTGAAATTTGCAGGAATCTGTATTTTTTTCGTAATTATTGCTCTATGAATAAGGCATAATTAGATATTTGGTTTGATGAGTCATAAACCCATTTATTCCAGATTTTCTATTTTTCGCCAATTCTTCCATTTTTACTAATTATTTTCCTCCTATTTCTTACTTGTTTTTTTTTCTTGGTTATTTAACCTTTTTAACTTATCTTTCTTCTTTCTCGTAATGTCACTAAATCAGTTTGTTTGTTTGTTCTGTATTTTTTTTCCAATATTGCTTCTTTATTTAGTACTTCTACTTCATTTCTAATATTCTCTTGTCCTTACCACTACTTAACACTAAATGTATTTCAAATTTGCTTTACAAAAATTAGATTAAAAGTGACCCAAGCTATTTAAAATAAAATTAATATTCTTATGGGTATTCTTAAAACAATTTCAAAGGCTTTCAATGTACTTAAAAGCAACTAATAAAGCACTCTTACATTATTACCGCTGTTTTAAAGTAAATAACCAATTATTGTTTTCTTGTTTTACGTTTAAAAATCAAGCACCAGAATAAGCATTAAAAAGATAATTAAATTCTTGTAAATTTTCGATAGCACCAAGTATGTTGTTTTCCTAAATTTTTTGTTATCTCTCTTGCATGTCTGGTTTTTGCCAAAATATATGTGGATGAATAGTCTTTAATTTGACGGGCATTTCCAGTTTTTTTTTAACAAAAAAACATGGTTAATGAGCGCTTTTAAATTACCAAAATAGATCGATTATAACAGATTAAAAAAATTAAATGCAAAAAAGTATGATGATTGTATTGCTGTGCCAAAATACCCTTTGTATTTAATAATCCGATAAAAATCATTTCTAAATACATTGACACTCACTGCCTTTTAAAAAAAAATATTACAAAAAACTGACCAAATAGCAAAAAATCAAGTTCCTCTTCAAAAATTGTATTTTATATCTTCAAATATTTTGCCTCGTTCAGATATCCACAAATATAAATAAATAACACTATTTTGGAATATATTTAAATACAACTACTTACCAATTATTAATATTATGAAAAAGTTAATCTATCTTACAAAACAATTTCGTAGAATCTCTTCTAGTATAGCGATGTTCTTTTTTTTTTCTCTAAAAATATGCCAAATTGTTAGATTTTTGTTGTGTAGCAAAAATATATGTATATTTAGGAAAGCTAGATGTGATAAATTAAACAATAATTTTGCTATGTATAACTTTGTAGACTTTACTTCTAATTTTCAAAAAAAAAACTACCATGATGTAATTTTTTCCAACAGTATTTCGTGGTTAAAAATTAGACCCCAGAATTCCAAACAAATTATTCAAAATGAACTTTAAATTATTCAATAACTCATTTATAGAAGATATAATTCTGTAGTCATAATTTTTACACCACCCAGTATATTTAGATATACTAAAATTTGTTGAAGCTGTAACACAAACTCCAAATTGTATAGTGAGAGATTTATTTAATTTTAAAATGTATCCAATTACAAATAAAATTAAAGATATATAAAATTGACTCAAAAGTTTTATTTCAAAAATATTTAATTATTATTTGTTGATTCAAGAGAAAAAGATAATAAAAAAATATATATAGTCATATGTGGTACAAAAAGGGATCCATACAGAACACCTATTATAGATACTGATCAGTGTAAATACTTATATATTAAATACTATATAAGGCACAAAACCAAATCTATTTTCTTTGCCATTGAGACCATGGTGTTGTATTTAATTATTCATTTTCGATGGTTTACAATCACAGCTTTAGAAAGATCACAAATTCTTTCTAAAAGCAAATTGTAAATGAAGAAATGCCAATAAATTATTTCTACGGATATTATATCTATGGGATTTGTAAAAATTGGACAGCAATAACATTTTCTAGTTTGGTTTGATTTTTTTTTTCGGGCTGGTAGAACTTTAACATTTTTAATATTTGAAAAAAAAATCCTATTTTAAATCCTGTATGACTAACTTTATTAGATTATAGATTAATACTTATACTAAATACATCAAACAGAAAGTCAAGTCGCTGAACAATAATCGTTAAACTTTCTTTTAAGTTCTAAAAAACCGTTTTTATAAAGGGAAAACAGCAGGGTGCCTAGTACAGTATCTTGAGGTATTCCATATTTGATTTTCCTGAATATACTATTTGTATCTTCCAACTGAACACATCGAAGTCGATTTTCTAAGTATGCTCTTATTATTTCTAATATTTCTCATCTTAGACCATAATAATTTAGTTTATCCAACAAAGTTTTGTGACAAACAGTATTAAATACCTGGGGAAATTGAAAAATATACATAGAGTTACTCTTGTTTCAAGAAAATGTTCTTGGATTTGATGTGCATTAAAAAAGCTGTTAAGTTTGACAAATAAAAAATAGTAGTTAAAAAGAAAAGAGTCACCAACTTTATTTTATCTTAAGACAAAATTGCAATTTTATTTAAAACTGTACAGGGTGGGCCATCGGTAACGCCAAACTATTTGTTTTTTTTTTTTTTAATTCGCTTCAACAGTGAGATGTACATCAGAAAAGGCAACAATTTAAAATTCATTTCAATTATACAGGGTTCTCCAAGTAAGTGATACCTTGAATTTACCTCGCTTTTCCCGTTATAAGAATACCAAATAGTATGAGATTGTACAGGGCATTTCTCACGCTATAGCCATTTTTATATGAAAAATGTATTGATTTCAATGGCCTGTATACAGCAAAAGAAACAAAAAGTATTTTTTACGCTAAAGATTGTCGATATTAGTCAACATTTTATGCCGATTCACTACTTTTTTTCAATTTAAAACAAATCTGTACAGGGTGGCACTTTTGTAAGTGAGAATGAGTTTGATAATAATATGGAAAAAATTGCCATTGAAGATTATGTCCCGATTAATGAGGGAAAAACAAAAGGCAACGATACTGTTATGTCAAAAAGTAAAACTTTAACAAAACTTGATTCAGAAATTAATTTTCAGTACATCAGGTGGCTGTTTCCAAAACTTAAATTTTTTGAAACTTCAAAGTTCATAGCCAAATTACCAAACGCAGAATCCTCGGGAGATACGGCCTTAAATGTTGGTTTTTCCTGTAGATCTAAATCACTACTATAGCAGACTTAAATAGTTTTTTTTTTACTTTCATTCTGTGTTTCATGATAACATTTCTTTTTTTAAACTTAAGTTTATAAATAAAACATTAATATTTAAATTTTTAATAAATTTATAACCTGTAACAGTGTGCTACACCAGAGATAAGACATGCAGATGGTTTCAATCATATACAAAACTTGTCTACGCGTTTTGGACCGATTTTTGGCACTCGTTGCGCATCGCGCATGATGGTTCAACATTGAACTATAAACGACTGACAATAGTGACAATTACGTGAAGGTAGTTCTTACTCAACGACCATAAACTATGACAGTCACTTATAATTGGTCATTAACATATTTCAATCGTTCATGTCACATTTCAACCAATAGCGTAATCAGTGTAATGTCTTATAAATGCTATTTGTTTGTACCTTGTTCCATAATTTCAACAATTAACATAACCTATAACTAAATAAAATTCTGGAAATTTATTTAATCGTGTTTACTACATGAATTGAATATATTAAGGTAGGAAATAAATATATTTCTACTACAAATTTTTAATAAAGTAGTTTTTTGTTATACTTAGAAGTTCACACTATGTGTAAATCCTTATTATCTATATATCAGTCCATGCAACGTGGCCTAACCAATTTCTGTATTTATTTCAGTTTAATCATATCCAAACCCAAGACAAGAGGGGATGCTATGATAAAAGGAATTCAGAATAAATAGATCAGAACATGGATTCTTATATGTGCGAACTTAACACGTTACGTGTTGAATAGATAAAGACATTACATAAGAATGGCAGTCTCTCGATGAAGATAGGTATCTCAACATAATATGCTGTATTGAAAGATGAGAATCCACTGCAGGTCAGGATACTACGGCAATTTTATGTGCTGGCGACTAAAAATTGGAGTTACTTTTTAGGTACAACGTAAAGAGATGAATATTATAATATTAAAGTTATCATAGTTTTAAATAGCAGTCTCATATTCATATATTCTCTTTTAGCGTTTTCTGAATGTTTTCTTTTTTAAAGCTTGAAATACTTCCTTATATTTATGAATATTAAATGGTACTGAAATAACCAACAGTTTATTTAAATTTATGCGACAAAATATTCTTGACAAATAAAGTAAAAGCAATGGTTTTTTAAATTACTGTGAGTGACTTAAGTGATTTTTTTACTATTTTCTGAAACCATAGAATTTTTATTTCAGTATTTTGTGAGTGATTTTAATGATCATTTTTTAGATTTTTTGTGTCACTGCTGCAATAAAAAATGTGTTCTTTATGTACATTTACTTAGTACCTTCTGTTTAATGACATTACCTTTACAAAATATAAATTTGTAGTAAGTTTTTCAATGCTGCCGCCTAAATTTAAATTAAAGAAAATCTGCATTACTGGTAAATATCTAGTTCGCGCTCGTTGCCAAGCGCGTCGCCACAGTCAACGCGCATGGAACATGCTTCCAGAAATTTGTATTAGAATTGTCACTCTGTTAATGTCTTCTCTCTGGTGCTACACCGTATGTTGGGAACAGTGTTTGTTACACTCATAGATAAATTAATAAAAGATGAATTTTTTAAATGCACGCCGCTGTCAACACGTTGTAGTTCCCAGAATACTATTAGTTAGCGCCACCATCGCAATAGTATGAAAGCGATGTTGCCGGTTTCCGTAAACTTTCATGAGATGAGAGTTATTTCAAATTCCTCTTATTTTAATTTTTTATCAATCTACATGCGCACCATACCATCCATATAATTTCATATTTCATGGATTTTCGGTTCTGTTTTAATATTTGAAACAAAAAATGTCTGGCCCAGGTATAGTTAAGTATTCTCGAGAATATTCTTGTGCAGCTCCTAATTGTTTAAATAAGTATTATTCTAAAATTCAGAAAGTTGGATATTCAAATATTAAGGCTGTATGTCACGATACTAAATTAAGTACTAAATTTAGAACTAAATTAATGCATTTTTTAAGTACTAAAAAAATGTACGTTGCAAACAGCAAATTTAGTACTAAAAAAAGTCATTAATTAATTAGAACTTGTTCTATTTTCTACTAAATTTAGTACTAAAAGTGCGTCGAAATGTTGCGCAGAAGTTTTTCACAGAAAAAATTGACACGACGGTATTTTCTGTACCATTTTGTTTTTAATTAGCGAAAATTTTGCATTATCGACTTGAATAAAGTTCGCTTGTTTGATTTTGTAGATTTTATTGTGTTTTTTTCGTGGTTTATAGTAGCATTGCTGTATTTGGATGTTGTCATGTCAAATTGATAATAAAAACACTATTTACTTCACATTTGTCTATTTTACCCAGAATATTTCATTTCTCTGCTTATTTCACGTATTAATACGTCAATGCGCGTGCGCCTATAGTTAATTTAGTACTAAAAATTGGTATCGTTGCAAACGGAAAAAAATATTTTTAGTTCTAAATTTAGTACTAAATTAATGACTTAATTTAGTGCTAAGTTTAGTACTTAATTTAGTGCTAAGTTTAGTACTTAATTTAGTATCGTGACATGCAGCCTTTAAACATTTTTCATTTTCTTTCCGATATTAAAATTCGCCAGAACTGGTTTAAGACTTTAAATTTAACTTTAGATAATTATCCTAAAGAGAAAAAGTTGTAGGTATTTTATTAATATTTGATAAGAGAAATTGATCTTTTTGTTTTGTTTTTATAGGAAACACCGTACATCCAACAAAATATGGTTCATTTTTCCAAGAATGGGGGAGACTACCTACTATTCATTTTACTTACAATTATTATTTAATTTTGAGCTCATTACTATGTATGTATTACTGTATAATAAATAATTATAATATATGTTTAAAAAATTTTATTTTAATGTAAATATTTTTTGGGGTTTTATTACGTAAAAAAACTAAGATTTATGTTAAATACATTATTTTGATGTAAATATTAGTTCTTTTTTAGAGTAATGAATGCCAAGAAAATACACTGCGCGTCAAAAAAAAACGGGTCACCCAAAAAATTTACAAAATTATCTATCTTGTTAAGTTTCTTATTTTTTTAATTACGTAAAACGGGTTAGTTTGCGTACTTGCGAAGTCATGCTGACCCTGAAAAGACCATAACCAAATTTTCGGAACCGAGAAAACCAAAAAATTTATCAATTTCTTTCTTACCAGTCAATTAAGTTTCATGAAAGTGACTTTTTTGAAAACTTTATGAACTTGTATTGTGGTCTAAAGAGTATTAAAGGTATTTTTGTACTACACTGGTCTTCGTAGCGTAAAGTGTAATCCTTAATAATGGATGCAAAATATATAAAAGCTATTCATATTGCAACATTACTGGAAAATGGAGCAACAGGATGTTGCGAGACAATTACATGTCAGTCATTGGACTGTGCAAAGAACACACCAACGGTTTCTTGCGACCGGCTCTTATCACCGGCGACCCGGTATGGATGCTAAAAAAAACAACAGCCAGGGAAGATCGCTTTCTCACCACTGCTGCTTTACGAGACCTAACTCAAACCGCTAGAATGCTCCAAAGCAGTCTTCAGTAAGCTCATGGAACGGCAGTCACCACTTCTACTGTTCGGCGAAAGTTAAGAGAAAGTGGTTCGACAGCTTGTAGTCCAGCTACAGGACCCTTGCTTACTGCAGCACACAAAAGACGCAGACTTGCTTTTGCTTGCGAACATCTGTATCTGTAACGTGTGGAGGGTGGGTTACCCCCACGGCACTTAGGCCTCATTAGGCCCATTGTGGATCTTCCTAAGATGATAGGCACCTCCTAGATCGTCAGCCAGCCTACAGATTTAATGTAGTTGACAACGTATGAGAGGTGCTTCTCTTATATCGGCCGGTGTTAGCCGATACTCGCCGAACACAAATCTTCTAATAAATGAGAGCGTCAGGCAATCGTAAAGGATATGCTCGATGGTCTCATCTTCTTGTTCGTACCCTCTGCAGAGTGCGGATTCTGACAGCCCCATGATATGGAGATGCTTCCGTACTTGGCAATGACCAGTCAGAATGCCTGTGACCAGACGCGGATTCTGTCTAGTCATAGTCAAGTATTTGTTTGCTGCAGTGTTGTCAGGATAACTTAAGAGCTCCCTGGCAACTCTGCAGTTTCTTGTTTCATCCCATCTTTCCTTGAATTTCACAAGGGAATGTTTTTTAATTAGGTATGTCACTACCGATTTTGTCAGGCCAATAGAAGGGCCAGGTCCAAAAAGTATTTGGTTGGCTGCTTTCTTGGCTAGTGAATCGCAAGACGGTTACCTTTCGATGTGGCGTGACCTTTAATCCACCTTAAGGTGACCACATTGTTGATGGATACTTCGGCCAAAGCTTCATGACATTCTAGTACTAACCCTGAATAAATTCGTGGTCTGTTCAGGGTGAGTAATACTTGTCTGCTATCTGTATAGATGAGCATGTTCCTTCCAGTGATATTATTTCTGGTTATTTCTTTTGCTGCTATAAGAATCCCCGTTAGCTCTGTTTGAACTACACTGGCACTATTGCTCACAGCCCACTTTATGTTTAGGTTTAAGAATCTGGAGTATATTCCGCATCCTGAGCCTTGTTTTGTTTTAGAACCGTCGGTGTAGATATGAATTGTACCGGCCACTTCTGGCTCTTCTATTTGTTCTATTATAACTTTATATGGCTTATGGAAGATATATATCGGTGAGATGGAGTCCATGTTCACTTGAAGCAGTGGGAGCGTATCGAGCGCCTCCTGCCAAAAGTGCTTGCGAACATATCGTCGTCAATATCACGAAGTGAGGTAACTCGATTTTCACAACTTTAAAAGAGAGCGTTTTAACGTTTTTTTATAAAGTAGCATCCATCTTTTATAAAGTTACACATAATATGTGACTGATCCCAATTTTCAATTTTTCGAGTTACATCACTTCGTGATATTGACGACGATATGAACTTGACAGTGGACGATTGGAAAAATGTACTGTTTAGGGATGAGTGTTAAAAGCGCAAATATGAAAAAGATGGCCGAAATAATAAGGTTTACAGAGGAACTGGTGAACATTATGCTGCCTGTACTCGGTCACATCGAGTTGCTTTTGGGGATGGCTCAGTAATGTTTTGGGCAGGAATTTCTTTTGAGGCACACACGGATCTCGTTATTATTGATAGAGGCGTATTAACATTACAGCGATACACAACAAAGATTCTAGAAGAGCATGTAATGCCATATGCTGGGTTTGTTAGTAATGGTTTTCTGCTAATGCAGGATAATGCGCGACCACACACGACAAGGATGGTAACACAGTACCTTGAAGAGGTTGGTATTTCCAAAATCGACTGGCCTTTTCTAAGCCCGGATCTTAATCCTATTGAGCATGTTTGGGACCATCTCAAAAGGCATGTCAGACGTCACATACCTGTTCAAACAACACGCAAAGAGCTTCGGGAGGGAGGAATGGACCACTTTTCCTCAAGCAAACATTTAGACCTTGCTGATTTCTATGCCAAATCGAATGGACATTCTCAACCAGAATCGGGGTAGCAATACGTCGTATTGAAAAGTGATCCTCATTATTTCTTGCCTCTAATTTTATTATTGCAAAGTAAACTGTAACTGTCATTTTTCAACAAATGTATGATTTCTCAAAATTTCTCTTCGTTTGTGACTTATGGTAACATCGTATAACATGGTAAAATAATTACTGACTTAATACACAATAGATTCATTCTTACAAAAATAAGATATATTTAAAAAGATGAATTATTTCGTAAATTTTTTAGGTGGTCCGTTTTCTCTGACGCGTAGTATATAAATAAATAATAAATTATATTTGAATGAACCCCGGTTGCCTTAAAGCTCTTCTTTTTTTATTCTTCTCTTTCTTATTCAGCCTCTAACTGGCAAGTCAATCAGCCAGTGTAGTTAAAAAAAAATCCCTTCCATACTAATTCGCAGCACTATACGTTTCCAAAAATTAACAGGGGACCCGACTATTTTCTTTATTAATTTATCTATGGTTACACTTGACTTCGACTACCGTTTTTATTTTTACAACTATATAGTCATAATAGTAACTAAATGTGTCCCCTCTTTACCTACTAGTGTTTTTCCTCTTTGTTTCACTTTTTTAAATATATTTTTTTTTATTTTCGGTATAATATTTGTTAAAAGTTGTTTTAATTGAAATTGTATACAGATGAAGTGGTTTTAATTATTTTAATGCAGTTTTTTAACTTAAATTAATATTTAATATTTTCTACTAACGTTTGGTACAAGTATTTTAAGATATTGTAATTATTAATTAATATTTGCATAATAGGATTCCTATTTCTATGAAGTTATTTATTAATAATTATTTTTATTGTAAAAAACTTAAAAGAAATAAAAATTAGTTAAGAATTCTGAAAAAACAAATAATAATTTTTTTCAGAAAAAGTTAAATTGAAATCAAAAGACTCACCATTTGAAGCCGCCTATTCCTCCTGAAACAGCATATAAAAATATGTGAATAAATATTAAAATTATTCATATATTCGGAAAAAGATCAAGGGTTGAGTGAAAGAATATTTTTGATTGTGTTCAGAACAAAATAAAAAATAAACTTCGCCCTTTATTTTCAAAAATTTTATATTTTGTTTTTAATTATATTTGTTTTATATCTCATTGGAAATATTAAACACGTTATCATTATAATTTATATAATTATTATATGGTGTAATAATTTGTTAACCGAAAATATTAAATTTAAATCAAATCACTCACCATTTAAAGCTCCTCATAGCTCACTCTAGCCCATCTGACGTTTCAAGTATTTCTTTCGCTTCTCCATAATTTATCCAGTAGATTTTCCCGATTAGAGCGCGTCCGGAAAAATCTTCTACTCCCGATTAGAGCGCGTCCGGAAAATCTTCTACTCCCGACGACATTAATAATTATTGCATCATGTTCAATTCTATATCAACCCTTTGATACGTAGATTATCGCTGAGCAGTATATGTGCAGCCTTGTCCATTTGATCCTGGAAGGTACATCCCGAGACATTACAATGTAAATCAAAGTTCTACATTAACGTCAGAGGACATACATTCTATGATCAAACGTCTTTATTGTTAGAGATGAAATGAACATGAGCTCAGACCATTGATATCGTGCTTACCGATTAACTCGAAAAAATTACGGCGATTTAAATATTATGTTACGGAAATTCGCTGAAAAGAAAAAAAAGTTAAATTTTAAAAATGTCAAAAGAAAACGATATTTATTATTTATGTACCTTCCTACACATCAATGTTCTGAGAATATACTAAGAACGTTCTGTTTATATTCCTTACGGTAAATCCTTTTTAGAATATTCTTAGAACATGAGTAGAATATACTTTGAAAGTATACTCTAAAAAGAATTTACTGAGCACGTGCTTTAATAGAACATTCTTAGAAGATACTGAAAGTCATATACCCAACATGTACCTCATATATATTATAATTGCTTACAGGTAAAGATTATCACGAAATATAAAAGATCGAGTAGTACATCGCGTGTTCTATAGACAGGGTGTTTCCTAATTGCGTATATTAAATTTAAGGGTGTACTGAGCTAATTTCATAAAAAAAGTCCATATAAACATGGGTCCGGAAACGCTTTGTTCTAAAGGTACAGGGTGTTAAACTTAAAAAAAACGATTTTTTTAAATGTCATCCAATCTATTTTTTTTTTTTTTATATTGGGCAGATTTATTTTTGGTGATAATTATTAGGTCCAGTGTCGTCCCGGGGGGGTTTCTTTCTGTTAAAAAAATGTACCCCACTGACTTTTTAATATGGACTTTTTCATGAAATTAGCTTAGGAATACACCCTTAAATTTAATGTACGAAATTAGGAAGCCTGAAATTCGAGAGACGCTAAATTGGTGGTTGCTACCTTATCAAGACTGAGGTCCCCAAAGGCAAACTCTTAGCATAAAAAAAACACGAGAAACAATCTGATTTTGAACGAGAGACATATTAAGAAGTAATAACTTTCAGGTTTGTGAAGCATTGGCATTATTTAGATGATATTCACTAGCCCTGGTTTTTAACACGTTAGCTACGTATTTATAATATATGGATACGTATTGTGTGCATTTCTTATGATGAATTTGTTGAACGGACGTGGAACCTGTTATCTCTGCGTGGAATTAATATTTTATTTCCGTTCATAACGTATTTATCCCTATAAATAACTAACTAAACAACTAACTAAATGTACTATATTTTGTCACAAATTTTTTTTATGAAAACTAAAAAAAAATTAAGAATGGGACAACTGAAGATTCTCTGATTCAAAATAAGACGATTAGATAAAATATTACTGATTTCTGAAATATAGGGTGTTAAAGTTTAAAATTCAAAAATTATTAATAGGTATATTTTTTTTATTTCTCCGTATAATTTTACACTAAATTCGGTAAATATTATTGGTGCCATAAGATATACCTATCAGTAAATAAACTTTGCCGGTGGAGTATGACATCGATAAGTAACACCTTCATCACCTTTATATTTTACGCCACTGTTCAAAAACTTATTTGGACTATACTATTACATTTTTTATGTTATTTAAATGATTCATGTACTTTTGTTGGTGATTGGTTTTCGAGATATTTACGCTCAAAGGTGGATATTCTTAATTTTAATTTATTTTGTAATTTTGGATTTTTATAATTTATTTAAAAAGCATCAAAAAATTAAAACTTATTATCCCAATAAGTTTTTGGAGAGTGGTGTAAAATTTAAAAGAGTTGAAGGTGTTACTTAACCATGCCGTACTTCACTGGCAAAGTTTTTTTATTGATATGTGTATCTTATGACACCAAAAACATTTATAAAAAATCAAAAATTACAAAATTAAAAAATAATATGAAGAATATCCACCTCAGGGGTAATATTCTCGAGTCACGAATATAGATTCGCATGCGAGATTTATGATTTGTCTCACTTGGTTTTCGTTCAACAGAGTGAGACACATTGTAAAACACGTATGCGAATGTCGGTATTCGTGATTCGAGAATACTACCCCTGAGTTTGAATATCACGAAAACCAATCACTTTTTGAGTTCCTAACAAGGGTGCATAAAAAATGTAAAAGTACTACAAATACGTTTTTGCTCAGTAGCGTAAAATTTAGGTGGGATAAAGGAGTTACTTATCCATGCCGTACGCCACTGGCAAAGTTTATTTTACAGATTGTTTTGCCAATAGATGTATCTTATGGCACTAAAAATGTTAACCGCATTTAATAAAATTATATTGAGAAATAAAAAAAATTATAGGCAAAAATAGTTTTCTGAATTTTAACACCCTGTAATTCGGAAACCAATAATATTTAATCTAAGCATGTTTCATTTTCTCATTCTCTGTCCCATTCTTAATGAGATACCCTGTATAAGGCAATTTTTTATTACTTTTTATAAAAAATTATTGTGACAATAAAAAATGGATTTTCTACCAACAAAAACAGATTTTTCTACCAACAAAAACTGATTTTTCTACCGACAAAAGTTTTTCTACATAGATTGGCACAGATATATAATGTGTACAAACAAAAATTTAAGTTATTGACGACAGGGTCGTCCTTTACCTGCTTTTAAGGCGTGAATAGATATGCTCCAAGCGCCGCGTGCATATATTTTATTAACGCTTTTTTTGAATATTGTAGTTTACATAAATAATAACTATTAAACTACTTTATACTCTCAAAACGTAAAAAACTTATATTTTAGAACAACTCCTAAGAGGACCCGACTACGGTTCGGCAGTCAACGTGTTAAGAACCATTTCATATCACTTTTTGATTAGGATTTATGAATTGTTTGAACAATTTATTTAAAAATAGTTGGCTCCTTTACCTCTTAAGCCTGCTCATGTAAAATATTTTGAGTACTACCCCTTATTAAGCCTGTTTATCTATATGTCAATGTAAAATTAGTTGATCCCAGTAGTGGCTTGTAACCAAAATATTAGGGTTAATAATGGCAGAATATAGATCTCAGTACAGATTAAAGTAAAAAAATGTTTTAGTAAGATATATGTATAGAAAGGTATAATATACCTAAAACACTATATTCTGTCATTGTAAACCCCCAATATTTTTGTTACGAGCCGCCACTGTTGTCCCTTTACCTCTTTAGCCTGCCCATCTAAAAATATAATGTGTGCCTTTTGCCCCTTAGGCCTGTTCATTTAAAAATATTTAGTCACTTTGCCCCTTAAGCCTACCCACGTAAAAAATTTAAGTCCTTATTTTATTAATACCAATTCTTTGGGCAATATATTGACCGTTCTGATAGTTTAAAAATTTTATTTCGTGTATTTTTTACATATTTTATAAAAATGATCGGTAAATATTATAAATTTTTGTGTTATTTTTTTTTTCTTCTTGATTTTAGGCATATTTAGATACTAAAAAAGCTAAGACAAGGTCTTATACATTACTAATTTTCATTCAATACATTTTATTAGCCCGACAAGCACCCATTATTAGTGTAAACTTAAAAAAATAAATACCTAATTGTAATATTATATGTAGAAAAACCTTAATTAATATCTTACCTTTGTACAAGGTATTTGTCGTGTGATGCTTTAGTAAGAAAATCACTAATATTTTCTATCGAGAAATTACTACCTTTTTTAGGTCGAAAACCTTCACTTTTTCGCTTTAGTAACTCGTAAATTCATAAAATTTTGATATCAAAGTTTGACGTTTTAATTTGAGTAATTAATTTGACGTTTAGATGACAGCCACAGCCTACTAGTAAAATGGATAAAAATTGCAATCATTATTCAATGCCACGGTATCAATGCTTAACGTATGTATTGCAAAATAGTGATAAAAACAAGTAAATAATTGGTGCAAAAACGCCGCGCGAAGAAGAGACGATAATTCGCCGCCAATAGTATATAATATACAGAGTGGTCCATCACTGTGTAGAAGTTCAATAGCTGGTTTGTTTTTAAAAACACGAGAAAATGTCATAAATCAAAAAGAGGTAATAAAAAAAATTGAAAATAAATTCCAAAAAGTAAATATTGCTAAATTAAAAAATCTGTTAAGTAATGAGGAATGGACTGAAGTTCAAAATATAAATCATGTTAGCTTACAATCTATTTTTTATCAATTTAAACAGACATAAAAAGTTGCACAGAAACAAAAACTATAAAAACGAAGGTAAAAAAGATTAAACCTTGGATCACACTGGGATTAATCTCCTCTGTTAAGCAACGGGAGATTACATGAAAAAAAAATTAAAAAACTACTCTTTTGAATTAGAAACCTAATATAAACAGTACCGGAACAAACTAAATATTCTAATCAGAAAGACTAAATATGATTATTATCAATGGAAAATTTCTGAAGCAGGGACAAATTTAAAAAAGGTCTCGAATACAATTAATGACATAACAGGTCTTTCAAAAAAAAATTCAAATCTTATAGAAAACCTAACGATAATGGACGATAACAACATCCCATTGACCAATGAAGTAAGGGCAGACAAGCTAAACATTTTTTTTTCAAATTTAGGAGATACTATGGCAAATAAAATACCTAATGTAAACCTACCAGAACAATTTCTTGGAGATGAAAAAAATGATCAGTGTATATTTTTAAAACCAATAAAGGTTAATGAAGCAATTAATCTCGTATCAAATTTAAAAAATAACTGCTCACCACGCCCCGACAAAATAGCCACATCCACAATAAAAAAACATCCATGAATTGAATACATTGTCTTACCTCTAAAACATATTATAAATCTTTGTTTCCAATATGGAAGAATTCCTCAACAATGGAAGAACTCAATAGTCACCCCTATTTTTAAGTCGGATGACCCCAGTAAATTTACTAATTATAGGCCGAGTTCGGTTAATAATAATTTTGCAAAATTTTTAAAATGGCTCTAAAAATAGACTAAATGACTTCTTTCATGTAAATAACACTATTACAGAAAGACATGGATTTATAAAAAACTCTAATACTGAAATGGATTTTCTAGAATAAACGGTCGATGCCTTGGATAGGTCTCTGACATGTCTAATGGTATTCCTCGACTTGGCCAAGGCCTTTGACACTGTCTCTCACGAAAATTTATTAATTAAGTTAAATTCTTATGGTATTAGAGGTCTTGCCCTTGATCTAGTGTCTAACTACCTGTCCAATAGAACTCAACGAGTTTAAATTGGCAATATTATCAGTTACGAGTCCATTGTAAAAAACGGGAGTACCACAGGGAACTGTATTGGGCCCAATACTTTTCCTTGTGTATATAAATAATATTACCAAGATAAAGAACTTCACCGGAAACCTCATATGTTATGCCAATGATACTGCTTTAATTCTTACGTGTAAAACCCCAAATTTATAACATTTAGCCCAACAATTATTAACCAACCTAGTAACATTGTCATAAAACTTCACTCTTTTAGCTGTCAAAATAATATCTACCAATGTCCTTTTATTGAAAAAGTAACTTCTATTAAATACTTGGGAGTGATGCTAGATCAATATGTACGTTGGACTGAGCATATAATCACACATCCTAAACGTTCAATTGCTTTTTATTTATCAATGTGTACATCATGTAGTGTATAGAGTAATTGGGAGGTACTTGCTAATTGCACAAAGGGTGGGGGTGGGTACTTAGGGTAATTACTAATTACATCAATTGCCTCTGACCTTGGTCCAGAACTGGCTAATCATAACTACTACGGTGCATAGTACACATCTACGTAAATTTTATCACACACGAACAATCTTGTGTTAAATACAACACACAACAAACAAATTTTATGATGTGGACATGGCTTAACATGTTCCTATCTTGGTTTTTATGCCTTATTCAACTAAGCAATAAAATAACCCATTTCTGGTTTAACCGGAAGTAAGATTTTTTTTAGATTCAGTTAATCCAAAAGTTCACATATCTGGATAGGATATGAAAAACTAAAATAGGGACCGTTTTACCATAACTTGAAGCGTTTGGGTGTTACAGCTTGTCAAAGTGTGAAAATTTTGGAAGGTCAAAATCTTGAAAACAGTTAAAGTTTGAGACAAAAATACTTAAATTGATTGGCATATTTCAAAAATAAAATAAAATACTGGGTCTGCTAGTTAAAAAAAAGAATTTTTATGTTGCCTTGTTTTTGTGGAAAATATTTTTAGTTGTCTATTTGACATCCCAGATATTGCACTTCCACACACTAATGGGACACC
Organism: Psylliodes chrysocephalus; assembly: GCA_927349885.1. Lineage (NCBI taxonomy): Eukaryota > Metazoa > Arthropoda > Insecta > Coleoptera > Chrysomelidae > Psylliodes > Psylliodes chrysocephalus. Next base: position 17,743,482 of record OV651814.1, on the reverse strand, counting down.
CTGTATAACATTTTAAGTGAGAAAACTAATAAAAAAATTGGTATTTTTTAAAAATGAAGTGGATAAAATCTTCTAATGCACGTTCAAAACATTTTTAAATAAATTAACATATAAAGTGACACCAATATACAGGGTGTTTCAAAAATTATACCACATATTCTTGGGTCAAAAATAGGTCGATTAAACCGTACTTACTTATATACAAAAGTGCACCCAAAAATAGCTACAGTGTGTATAAGATAAAAATTTAAATGAATTTTTTTAACGTTGCTCTTAAACCGTTTGGCATTTTTCCATGAAATTTTATTTGACGTGTTAGAATACCATGACTAATAATACCGAGTAAGAGGCAATATTTTTTTTTTTTTATTTTTATAGGTTTTTGGAGGAGGTCACCGCTCTTTTCTCCACTCAATTTTTTTGTAGTATTAAATTTAAATACAAATGAAACGCCACTGGAATGCAACATCCATTTGGAAACTTTTTTGTCTCTTAGTATTTGTTTGTAAAAAGTTTAGTTTAGACGATACAGCCATTTGAAATGACAATGGAAATTCTACGTATGAAAAATATCAAAATCAAGTTTATTTTTAAATTACAAAATTAAAAAAATTAATTTAACAGGTGTTCAAAATTACATTCTCCTCCTGTATACACTTACTACATAGTTTTAACAATGAAAATAGAATTTTGATATTTTTGCACACGTATAATTACATTGAATATTTTTAAGATGTCATTTTAAATGGCTGTATCGTCTACACCAAATATTTTACAAACAAATACTAGGAGACAAAAAAGTTTCCAAATAGACGTTGCATTTCAGTAGCGTTCGATTTTTAATAAAATTTTATACTACAAAAGTTGAGTAGAGAAAGGGGCGGTGACACCCTCCAAAATCCTACAAAAATAAAAAATATATATATTGCCGCTACCTCAATTTTGTTAGTCATGGTATTCCAACACGTCATATAAAATTTCATGAAAAAATGTCAAACGATTTAAGAGCAACGTTAAAAAAATTCATTTAAATTTTTATCTTAACTATTTTTGGGTGAACTTTTGTATATAGTAAGTAAAATTTAATCGAAATGTCAAACGATTTAAGAGCAACGTTAAAAAAATTCATTTAAATTTTTATCTTAACTATTTTTGGGTGAACTTTTGTATATAGTAAGTACAATTTAATCGACCTATTTTTGACCCAAGAATACGTGGTATAATTTATGACCAATCTTTTTGAAACACCCTGTAGAAATATTATCTGTTGTTTCACACTTGACGGGCATATACATCCGTATAGTCTGATTTCACTATGTTGGAGTACATGAAATAAACTCATCAGAAATGCATTGAATTTTTAAAACATTGATATTAAAAGTAGTTAGGTTAAACCGAAAATTCTAAGAATTATTTAAGAAAATCAAAACCGCTAGTTCATCGGAGCTTCCGTTCTAGAGTTACCGTACCTTCATACATACGCACAGAAAACCAGACAATTTTTTTTGAATTTTTGGACTTAGAATGAATGAAAACGTGTTGTAAAGTGTAAGAAAATTTTCTCGTCGGCACGAATGCAATACTGAGAAATGAAACTGAAATACAGGGTTACCAGAATACACATTACACATTTTTTATTGATACATTCCTGTAAGATCAGAAATGGACCTGAAAGAACTAAAAAATTACCAAATTGCTGTAATTATTAAAAATATGTTTAACTTTTACTAAACACAAGAATCATCATCAGGTAAGCAATGTCAAAGACAAAACTCACATATGTCTCTGAAAATTTCTAAACATATATTTTTAGAATATAAAACTACATGGTAACAGGGTGTTTTTTTTAGTTTTACTAAAAAAAAATTGAAAAAATCGACGAATTGATATTGAAACTCAGGTTTGATTTATGCCGGGCGATTTTTTTTAGTTTTTCTGAATGTCTAAAAAACTCAACTTTGATATAATAATAATAATAATAATAATAATAATAATAATAATAATAATACTCTCCCTAATATGTATTACTTTCTTGGAAAACTCTGTATAAAGGCATGATTTTTAAATTATGACAATTTTAAATCCTAATAACTTTTATTTGAATCTTGTTTGCATGTCTATGACACAAAATAATCAAATATCGAGCAATTTTGCACTAATGGGAAAATATTAAACATAAAAAACATATTAAAAGAAAAGTAATAAAAATTATAAGTGCTGAAGAAAAAGTTATTCTTATTGCAAGATAAAGGCCTTCACAGAAATATAGAGAAATGAGTTTTGACGAACCCTGTATACTATTCTACTTGAAACAATCCTAATCAATGAAATATTGTAACTCTAAAAAAATGTTTATAACACTGATTTATCCATATAGGCACACCACTAATCAGGCATTATTAATCAATAAAAATCAAACTCTCAAACTTATATTAGCAAAATTATTCATCAGTTTACAAAAAACTAACATACCAACCCATATTATTTGAACTAGGCATTTATTACGGCTAAATGTATATCAATATTTTGTTTAATTATCTAATACCTGATAAAATACCTAATTACTAAATATCCAGCAAAGATTCGGCGATTCAGTAGCTACAGTTTGACATTTTGATACTAATTCGTCTGTTTAATAAAAAAAAAAGATTCTTACCTTAAAATACATAAATAATTGTAGGAAATACTGCTTTTTCACATTTGTAACACAATAGATAAATCTGAATGTTATTTTTTGAAAAAATGTTTTTTAAATATACATATTTCACAGCACAACACGTAAATAGTAGCCATCTTACTTTAATAAAGTCATTATTTGTTCGTGGTTGCCTTGGAGACACGAAATCATAGGCGATTTGATTGGAAAAGTTAGACTCGTATTTAGGTAAACATGCACTTTTTGTGTTTATGCTTTTTATACGTATTTCATAATAATTGTAATAGATTGGGGAGACAATTCTCGAAATATTCGTTCGGTGAGAGTCCTGTTCGTGGGCAGTGGCGTAGCCAGCCTTGCGGAGCAGGGGGCAAACATAAGGGAGCACTTTATGATTTTTTTGAACCACTATTAAATAAACTACCATATAAAAGTACTGTATTTTGTATTATAAAACGTATTTAAAAAGAAAAAAATATTTGAACAATAAAAAAAATACGGACAAAAATACACATACCTACCTATTTGTTAGTCTAAAAGATATAGTTTATACTTAGTTTATATAGTTTGATAATAACATTTTTTTTTTATAAAAATAAAACTTGAACAATTTATGCAAGGAACAGAAAAAAACTATTTAAAAAAATCTATGTATTAAGTCCGTTATTCTTGGAATATTCTGATAAACTTTGAATTATTTTGGAAAATGTATATTTTGCTAACTTTACAGAATTTTTTATATTTGTTTAATAATTTTATATAAACAGGTAGAGCGTTATAGAACTTTGTCCCTAGATAATTTACACTGTTTTTAAAAACTCACTATTTGGTTTTGATACTTTAATGCACATGTTCGATGCAGTTCTAATGTTATGTTCTAAAGGGTTTTTTAAAAATTCATTTTTTTGTATATAACAACACACTGCGTGAATATATAAACATCTAACATTGCTAATTTTTTCATTATATGAAGTTATGGTGGGAAACAATCTATCTTTTTTATATATTAACTTCAAGATTTTGTTTTGAATAACATTTAACTGATTTAATGTAATTCCATACAGGCCTCCCCATACTAAGATTCCATTCATACCGTAGTATAGATTCTACTAGACTGTAGCATAATGTTATTAGTAGATCCTGGTTGAGAAATTGTTTTAGAAGATAAAATTTATAAATCAGAAATCTAAGTTTTTTTGCTATATACAGGGTGTTTCATAATATATGCGCAGGACTTCAGGACGTGATAGCTCGTCCAAAAATATAAAAAAACATTTCTATTAACTTACCCTCTAAAATGCACCATTTTCAAGATACAGGATGTTGAAATTGAAAAAAAAAAATTCTACGCCACTGGAAAAAGTACGGTTTTGAGACGCCCATTTGAACCGCCAATGTTTTCTACACAAAAAAGGTACTCTTGGTCATACGCTCTAAAGTCGACCGTTTTCTAGAAAAACCAAATTTTGTTTCATCAAGTAGGTTTTAAATTTCAAAACAACATTAAAATTTGTGTTAATAATATATGTGGAAAAAGTAAATCTGGAACAAAAATAAAGTCAATCAACTTGCCAGATGGAACTATTTTAAATGATAAGAAAGGTATTGCTAATGCTTTTAATGTACATTATAGTGAACTATGAGAAAAATGTGCAAATCAAATACCGGATATTTACTACAAAGAACCGACAAGATCTTTGGAGAATACCATGTATTTACATCCAGCATCTGAAAAAGAAGTAACTGAAGCAATAAAAAGTCTTAAGCTAAAAAAGGCCCCTGGGTTGGACAAAATTCGTTCTGAAGTTTTAAAAGAGATAGTGTTTGAAATTGTAACACCTTTAACATTTTTAATCAACACATGTTTTGATAAAGGGTATTTTCCAAAAATCTTAAAAAATGGTGTAATTAAACCTCTATTCAAATGTGGTAATAAATCACATATCGAAAACTATAGACCGATCACTTTAATATCGAATGTAGCAAAGGTAATTGAAAAAATAATCAAAAAAAGACTACAGTTTTCTATATAAGTATAATATTCTTTCAGATCGTCAATATGGCTTCCGAGAGGGCAAGTCTACAGAAGATGCTATTTACAAGCTAACTTCGTTTATTTATGAATCACTAGATAAAACAATACCAACGATAAGCATTTTCCTTGACCTCTCGAAAGCCTTTGATACTGTCGCACATGTAAGATTACTGGAAAAACTTCAAGATTACGCAATTAGAGGGAAAACTTACGATATTCTTCGAACTTATTTATCTCGCCGTGAACAGCAAGTTGAAATAGCCGGTGTCATAAGTGAAACTAAAAATATAACTTTTGAGAATAATTTTTCAAAAACGTCAAACTGGTTAGCTTACAATAAATTAACTTTAAATTACAATAAAACAAGTTATCTGCCTTTTACTTCTTATAATTCTGGTTTACCAAATTTTGGACCACTTAATGTAGGATTAAATTGTCAAATTCCCCAGTCAACGTCAGTTAAGTATTTAGGTGTCATGGTCGACCATCACTTGAGATGGGACCTGCAAACAAACCAAAATGTAAAAAAAGTAAGAGGCTTGATATCAAAGTTTAAGCATCTAAAGGATTACCTTACACTGAGATCCATTTGCACTACCAGTCGTTAAGAAATAAGCCAAGCTTAAACTGACATTTTTCCAGTAACAATGTCACTTTAAGATTAGCTTATTTCTTAACTACTACCGGTGCAAATGGCCCTAATAAATCATCTTAAAGTGCTCTATTTTTTCACTTGTTGAGTCAATACTAAGCTATGGTATACTAGGGTGGGGAGGAGTAGCAGATTGTCATTTAAATGATGTTCATGTCATCCAAAAGTGGATTCTAAAAATCATTTATAGGAAAGACATTACCTTTTCAAGCCGTCTATTATATAATGACCTAAATATTAAAGATATTAGACAATTATATTGTTTCCGAATCCTTTTATCCATAAAAAAGGGTAGAATTAAATTAATTCCAAACGAACGTATTTACCATACAGGATGGAATGAAGAAATATTCTTTCCTAGATCCAGTAAAACTATAGGACAACGAAACGCTAACTTTTTAGCGCCAAGATTATATAGCTTATTATCGTCAGTGATAAGAAATGCATGCTCCTACAGCGCTTTTAAAATTAAACTAAATCTTTATTTGCAAATGGAGGAGGAACAATGTTTAGCGAAGTGGTTATTTATTTTACAATAATGAAAATGGAAACTGACTTCTTTAAACTAAATTACATTTTACAGTCTTTATTGTAACGTTTTACTCAAATTACGTCCTAATATCCCTGATGTGACTTTTTAACTGAATATGTCAAGTATTATTTTGCTTCTGATTGTGACTTGTTCTCTACTGTGACGTTTTATGTACACTAACTTGTTCATAAAACTTATTTTATGGTATCTACATCACATACAAGTGAAATTTTTCACTTCTGTGATTTTTTTTATGTTTATTGTGAATTACCCATTTTTATTGTATTTACTGTAAACAAATTTCTTACATGAATAAACATTATTATTATTATTATTATTATATTTTTGTAGTTCGTAAAAAAAAATTATACTTATTGTAAAATATTTTTTTAATTCGCAGAATGTTACTTAATACAAAAATGCTCTAAAAAAAAGATCAGATACAGTCAAACATGAGGTAATAGTTCCTAAATTATATATATAAAACTAATGTACCTATAAATATTATTACTTAAAAATAGTTAAAAATCAATCATCATTTTTATAAGTAACCACAGTCTCCATTTTATGAATATTCGTCGAAAACGACCTCATTTTAACACTTTGAGCGTTCTTAATATTAGCTGGAGCAGCCTCTGCCCATTCTTTGGGCAACTCAACTTCCGGCTTTGTATAAATCTGTATATCAAAACTACACACACAGTCCAGCAATGGTAAAAAAGCCACAGATGAGGCTATTTGTTTGAGTACGTCCCTAATTTCGTTTTTTATTTGTTTAAGTGGTTTTTCAGAAACTTTTTCGGGATTGGTCAGTGACGCTTCATCATATTCCACTTTAAAATCCCATCTCTCCATAATTTCCAGTGTTTTAACATTCGTTATCACTAGGGCTATTTTGTTTACCGCCCTCTCTACTAACCAACCTTAAAAAAAGCCAAATATCACTATAAATTAAGCAACAAATACAAAATGCTTTGTTACCATTTAATTGATCCAAAGTTTTCGATAAGAATTCCTTAATTTTTGTATCTGTAGACATCAAAATGGTGAGTCCATAGTTTTCGTCTGGTTTAAAATTCTCCGGTGGATACAAACCGCGTTGATATAAAATAGAATTGATTCCATAATCTAAAAAAATATACGACATAACCTCAAAATTACTGAAAAAAAATGTACATACTCAAATAATCACAGACTATATCTGCTGAACCCCTCACTGTAATTGCCGACTTGGTACTTTGGGCAGCAGAAGTCATAGTATCGGGATTTTATCACTTTTTGGAATATTATTTGATAAAAAAACACTACGTTGAATAACTTTTTGAGTCAAAATTTCAAACAATGTTCAAACACATTTCAAATTTGAAAGAAACGACCGTTGTTGAAGAAGCGCTAATGTGTACATTTTCCAAAACTCTACCATTAAATTTCTCCGCTTGACAGCGAATTGTCGCTAATGTACATTAAAAATTGGAAGTGGCTAATCATCCACCAGAACGAAAGCTCCATCACAAATTGTCCGAAATTACCGACGAAACCTAAATTTATTATTTTAAATTTTAACACACGTAGATTTTACACAACTCGCTGGGAATTTTAAAATTAAAAGTTAAATGTTGAGTTAATTAAACTGGTGCCAATCTTACACATACTTCTTAACCTCACTTTCAAAGCTATAAGATACAGGACAGTTTTTAATTTGTTTTTTCTCATACATTTTTAATTTCAATTTTTTAAATTTATTGTTTTATTTAAATTACCTTTAACTGAATACCTATTATTTGTGATGGATTTTAGGGTGTAAGGTCAATGAACTACATAGGTATTTGGTTTATTTAAAAACTGTTTTGGTAATGTAGGTTATTTTAAGACGAAAACAAAATCTGTATTTATATTATGCATTATATTCAAATTAAAACAGTGTAGCTATGCACAAAATACATATGTACGAGTATTATTAAAAAAAAATAATTAATTCTAATTGATCTTTAACTTCTACAATTTTCCATTACTCATGTGCGAAAAAGCGCGGGTATTTTGAATCTGGTAATTTTCGAAACACTTTCTTCTATCTCCTTCTTATCCACGTCTTACAACATTGGTATATATACTGGGTTACAACTGTTAAGTTGGCTACGACGATTACCCCATGTCATCGTTGTAAGCTTTGTTCCAACACACACACAAACCGTAATATTACGGTCATCGTCATGCGCAGTAAATAAAAACCGTTCGACTTTGGGCTTAATTGATAGGTTTTTATTTACTGCGCATGACGATGACCGTAATATTACGGTTTGTGTGTGTGTTGGAACAAAGCTATTATAAACAACTGTCATCGATTCTATATAGTAGGGAGCCAGTATGTGGAGCCAGTGAAACTTTTTTAGTAGATATTTACAGAAGGTTTGTAGAAGATCAATCAATCTAGCTGTGAAATGCCATGTCAGCAAGCAAGAATAAGGTACCTACTGTGAGCCGAATTTCAAAAAACTTTTTTCTACTAACTTTTGATGTAAAGTTTCACGTTTGCACTTCTATGACATCATTTTCTACACAGGCTTTTTCAAAACGTCATCGTAGAGGGCCCTATCGCTGCGTAACAAACTATTTCCATATTCTTCAAGGTAAGAATGAACGATATATTTGTAATAAAATTTTACCTTTCACAAATTACATACCTAAAAGTGTTACTGACTCCCCTACCATTACTATCAAATCTACATACAACAATCAAACTAAAAAATACTCTACCTGTCTTTTATTTCATCAATCTATCAATGATGAACTAACAGCGCTGTCTTTTTATCCAACGTTGATGCAATAGATGCAACACCATTCCATCATTTCAATGTATGGTTTTTCCGATTAGATGTGACAACTGACAGCTATGGATTGCGGGAATTAATCAGAATTAAGGAGTTAATTAATTATTTAATTGTTTTTGTGGGAAAACCGAAAAAATTAGATTTTAAAAATATATTTCGCATGCATAGCAGCAACAAGGTAGCTATTCTTGAATTCAAGGGAATAGAAAACTGGTTTTTCCTTTTTATCTGCAACGCACAAAATTTGTATTTTTGTCTCATTCTCCCCTTAAAATTTCTACTTCCGATTCACCGATTCAAGAATGTTGAGTCGAGGCTATTCATCCGAGACTCCCGGATGATTAGTCACTTCTAGAAATATTCATTTTTAGCACAGAAACTTACCACTTAATAGAGGTTCTTATCCAGAATACAACAGGTGGCGCTCGTATCAATCGCGAAATTTCTACCGTTAGTAGTAGATTGTTTTTCGCACAGAAAACAAATTCGAAATTCGAGTGGTAGAAAATTTCTATCGTAGGTGTTCTAACAAAAATTTGTTTTTTTTTTTGAAAACGTTTCCTGATTTGAAAAGATACATTTGTTACTTAAGCATATGCAACCAGTTATACATGCTCAGTTAAAAAATATGTCCTTTTTTTGTTGTTTGATTGTAAAGCTGGACTTGACTTTTGTTAGCCCGACTACGCTATATACTCTAAAAAATGAGCTAATGAAAAATAATTTATTCTTATAGATCACAGCTATTTTAGTTATAAAAGAAATATTCACATTCTAATTAAAAATAATCTATGAAAAGTGCTTTTTTGGAATCCTACGAGTTGTCATAAACTACTATAAGCGTCTTTTCTTCTTTGATGTTGTTTAGGTATGTACCGATACTAAATTATATAATTTGAATATTTATTTTTTTGTACAAAAATAATTCAAAATCAAAATTTGTTTATTGCGCCATCTACCGTCTGATAGCGAGATTAGGAGTTCACTAGTTATTGAAATTGATACTTCATTAGATAATTGATACAGAAATTTTCATTAAATTCTTTGTTTTTGTTTAACAATATTTTGGTAGAAAAAAAATACGTTTACAAAGTAATACTTTATTATTCAATCAATAAAATGCTAGTTTTAATTCAAATATATTTTGGTGTGTGTGGTCACGGTAGTCTTTCTTTCAAATTCTTCATAAAATATTATCTAAGTTTTGTATCGTCATTAAATTTTCATCCATTTGTCTATCGAATATTCTAATGCTGCTATCCATCTAGAATAAAATAATTATTTTTATACGCAATAAAATTATTCAGATTCAGGCATGGGCGTACGCAGGAATTTATCCAAGGGGAACATTATTTGAGTACCTATTTTGTGTTACACTTATTTTTATGCAATAGACAGAGGACGAAGAGAAAACAAATATAGAAATGAGCACAACAATTCAAACAAAAAGTACCGTATTTTAATATTATATCTTTACCAAAAAGGGGTCTGATATATGTAGTGTGTCCACTTAATTAAGTACGCAGATATGGGTAACTTTTTTAATAATATTAGGAAAACATTTTTGTTCATAAAAAGTTCTGCATGACCTGAAGCCTAAAATGCAACCATCAAATATCAAATTTTTACAATAGTATAGGTACGAGGTATGTCACAAATAAAAGTACTTTACTCTTCAGCAAAATTCATATTATTTTACATACCTCGTATACTATTATAAAAATTTAATATCTCATGTTTGAATTTTAGGTTACAGAACTTTTTATGAAGAATAACTTTTTTTCGTAAAGTTAATAATAAGTGGACACACTGTATATTTATTTACTCAACTATAAATAGTTAGTCCTGATAGTTAATGTAACATAATTTTTTACTCAATTTATTTCTACCCCGAGGGGGCAGATATATTTGAATCTTAAATGGGAAGAAGGTGGAGTAGCACATCATTTTAAAGGTTAATTTTATGAAGAATTCAGCAATATGACTATTCATTGCGTTACTATTGATTTTAATCCCCTCTAGCGGGATAAAAAATGTTACGTATTGTAAAGTGTGACATTTCATTTGAAAGCGAATTTTATTAGTAATTTAATTCACAATATAACAAAACATAATTTAATGAAACATAAACTTTAATACTAACAAATTTATGATACACATTAAATTAGCTTTCAACTGAAGTGTCACACTTTAACAGTTTGTTATCCAGCTAAAATTAAAATTAAAATTAAAATCACGGCAATTACTAGTCATATTGTTGAATTGTTCAAAAAATTACTTTTAAATGACGTGTTACTTGACTCCCCTTCCCATTTAAGATTTTAATGGTAATATCTACCCTTCCTAGGGGGTTGAAACATAAAAGACAGAATCTTGCCAAACATCCACGTCTTTGATCGAATGGAATTCAGTATGAACTGGAAACAGGTATTCAAAAATTGTTTATTTACAACCATATATGTAATGTTGTCATTACTAACGTCATTGAAGGTTGGGAAGTGTCACATTACATACCTCTACTTCCCGTCCTAACTTCCCGCCCTCATTTCATCTATTCTAGATGAATATTTTTTATATTTAAAAAAAAATAGAACATTTTTTTGACAAATTTTATAATACCTATTTAATGGCAAACAATAAAAACAACAATGAACTAAAATACAACAAACTACTTATTGATATTTATTATTCGCGAATTTAATATCCGGCTTTATCTGACATTTATTTATATTGGTGACAGTTGTTTACCCCCTAATCACAGTAACAATATATTTACTTGATTATTCTGAGAAAACCGAACGCTTGGTAATTTGTCGTTAAATGTAATATTTTAGGTATGTTCAGAACGAAACAGAGATTTATTAACTTTGATCGAAATATGATGGTTGTAAATAAAATAGTATACAAACCTCGGTAGGAAGTTTCATTCCTGTCTCGAGATCATAGCTAACCTCGACGCTTCGCGTCTCAGTGATCTAACTAATCTCACGACAGGAATGAAACTCTTCCCACCTCGGTACCTTAAATCGAAAATATTTTACGTAGTTTCTTCTGTTTTTCCCAATAAGATTTTGTTAACATTATTGTAATATATAGGCTGGCAGCTGCCCTCCCCTGCTCCCACCTGTATACGCCCATGGATGCAGATCTGTTTAGAGTTGCCAACATTGTGCTGAGGCTGACCCGGAAAAAATAATTTTGTGAAAAAAGGGAAGTGTTTAGTAATCAATTTAAATAACACAATAATTTATTGCTATCCCACATAAATCTAATTAAGTGTGGGATTGATTTTAAGCAGGATTAATTTTATATGGGATGGCTTTTATGTGGGATTGATTTTATGTGGGGTTGATTTTCTGTGGAATCGATTTTACATGGGATTGAGTTTATATGGAATTGATTTTTATAATATATTTTTTTATGTGGGACTGATTTTGTTTATCATTGTCTTACTAGACTATTATTGTATTGTGTTATTCCACCACGAGTGGCAAATAAAAGAAAGCTACTAAGTCTTCGGGTCAAAATGACAATGTTGGCTACCATTGACAACCATTTCAATACAAGTGCAAAGTGCCTACTTACCGTTTTTTGTCAGCATCCGAATCTGTATGAAAATAATAATGCTTTTTACTGGAATCTGATGGTATGATTTCAAAAGCGTACTTTTTTGTCCCAGACAAATATTGTTGTACTCTATAACCATGTAAATAAGCCACTCCTACAACACAAATATTAAAATTTTATGAGAAGGTCAGATTTTGATTAAAGAGTTTTTGATACAAGTCTTTGTTATTGCAAACAAATTTGCAAGTTTTGTGTCGCTTTTGTGTATAGTTTTCTTTTAGAGATATCATTGTATACGCATCTAGCAAAGACGTAAAGTATTACAAAAAGAAGGAGATATTATTATATTGTGTACGCACCTAGAAAAAAAAGTAGCAGACAAGTTGATTGATCTCAGTATTAGTAAATTTGGATCAAAACTACCTACAGTGGAAATTTCTTAAAACTACAGGGTTTTGGGGAATAGCTGATGGAACCATAAAGTTACCAGAACTTCAAACATACCAAGAGCAGTGGTACAAAAATGATGCAACGTTCCTTCAGACACTGACAATGCATCTAGACCAAATTAAGCTAGTCCGTAAATTCTGAGAAGACTAAAGATATTGTAAATAAACTCTAGATTCATAAAAAGTTTCATCAATACAAAATGTGTAATACTGATCCAATAGCTTAACATATAACGAAATAAGTGAAAAATCTAGCTAAGAATGTAAAAAAGTCTGGTAAGTTAATGAGTGATGCTGATGTAGTAGAGAAAATCATTATAGTATTTTACCATTAAAATACAGAAATTTTCGGCAAGCATGACTAATCTCACTGCTCGACTATTGGACGAAGAGAAAAGTTCAACGTTATATAAAAAAGCTGATACTGTTTCTTTGAAGGAAGGTTTTAGAATGTTGTATGTTATAACTGTAGAAAAAAAAGAAAATATTTCAAGGAGTTGCGGAGAAAATATTAGAGAAAAATCGAATTATAACAAAGAAAATAACAGTAAGCAAAATGGTAGTGTAGCTTACACAAAAACAGTTCGAACTGCAGTTAATGAAGAAGTAAATTTTGCAAATGTCTGGGTTTACTACTGAATAAGGGACAGTGGGGCGTCTGCTCACATGTCATACAAAATAGTAGTTTGTGCAACAAGAGTGGATATGATTTCAATACTAGTCTACATTATAGATGAAACTCAATAAGAAAGTGTCTACGGTTGGATACAGAATAAAATAAAATGTTCACATAAGGGTTTCATGAAGTAAAAATCAAATTAGCTTGTAATCTCTAGTGTGTGTCCATGTCTAGTAATGTATGGTCTATTTTCAATGACACTTAACAGTTGAATGACATTTATTGATTACTGATTACTGTTTCTAATAAAGCCTTTTTTGGTACTTTTCAATTTACAACTGTAAAGGACTTTTATTAAAAATAATAAATAATACTTCTATGGCACATTGCTCAACTCAACAGGTTATGGGCCCAGTATAAAAAAGAATACACATAGAAGGTTTGTAAAAAGTTCAAAAAAATATTTTTACACGAGGCACCAAGTACAAAATAAAATGGCTGGACTACACAATGAAAAAATTGGAATTAAACCATTTGAAGGAATTCAGAATGGAGATAATAGTAGATCAAAATAATGTAAAAGTAAGGATCGAACAAGAAAATACAGAACCCGATGATGGACAAACAATGTAAATCAATAATTGTACAGTGTATTTCAAACTCGCATCTTGAGTATGTTAAAAACAAAAAAACATCATTTCAGATGTGGAAGGCATTAGAGTCGGTTTTTCAAAGAAAATGTATAGCTAGCCAATTATATTTAAGAAAGAAACTGCTCACCATAAAACAAGTGGCAGGAGATTCACTGGAATCGCATTTTATGAAGTTTGAAGAAACAATAAGAGAACTCAAGTCTGGAGGTGCTACCCATAAGGAAATTGATGTTGTGTGTCATCTTCTAACATTGCCAAAGAGTTACAGATACAATCGTTACAGCATTAGAAACTATGGACTCAAAGTTAAAATTAGATTTTGTTAAAGCTAAATTGTTGGACTATGAAATTAAGAAAATTAGTGTACAAACAAACTCATATATGCCAGTAGCAAGCAATTATAAAAAGAATTACACTCAGAAAAGAAGACAACATGTATGTGCACAGGAATCTAACTGGAAATCCTTGCCGATTAATGGGAAAACAGTTGTATGTCACAATTGCAGAAAACCAGGACATATGAGAAACCAATGTTGGTTTAAAAAGCAGGCTAATCAAATACGGAAAGGGATAATGGAGAAAGTCAAAGCATAGCATTTATAGCTTCTGCAACTGCTTTTAACACTTCTCATGAAATGGACAGTTAAATGGTATATAGTCTCCGGCGCTACAGATCATCTGGTAAACGATATAAATATCTTTTCAAAAATATGTAAACTTAAACAAAATATTTTAATAAATATAGCCAAAGCCTATAAAACTTTAAACTGTACTCATATAGTTTCAATTGATGTGTTTTTGCAATTAGGCGAAACTGTTGAAATAAAAGATGTTTTATATGTTAAAAATTTAGCTCACAACTTACTATCTGTAAGAAAGTTGGAAAAGACAAGTTTGCAAATTATTTTTAAAGAACGCCAAGTTTTTATTTATAAAAATAATAAACTTATAGCCAAGGGCATTGGAAATAACAACTTATATATTTTGGAATTTAAATTAAATAAAATAAAAATTAATTTGTGTGAAAACAATACTAACTTCGACTTATGGCACAGAAGGTTAGGTCACTTATCTAAAAATTGTATGTTAAAACATTCTGACATAGCTGATGGTTTAAACTTAAATAAAACCGTTAACACAGATAACTGTGAAATTTGTATACAAAGCAAAAGTACGAGGTTGCCTTTTCAAAAGAAAATTAATGAAAGAAGTAAAAGAGTACTTGAATTAATACACAGCGATGTTTGTGGTCCAATTTCACCTCCTACTTTTGACAATAAAAATTACTTTGTATCATTTATAGATAATTATACACATTTTGCTATGGTTTACTTAATTGAAAGAAAAAGTGAAGTTTTGCAATGCTTTAAAGCGTTTGAGGCACTAGTTACCAGTCAATTTAATAACAAAATTAATTTTCTTTGTAATGATAACGGTGGTGAATATTGTTCAAAGGAATTTTCAGGTTTTTACAGGGCTAGCGGTATCAAACACAAGCTTACTATACCATATAACTCAGAGTTAAATGGGACTCCTGAAAGGTTCAACCGCACGTTGATAGAAAAAGCTAGGGCAATGATATTGGAGTCAAAACTGTCCAAGGAAATATGGGGGAAAGCAGTGCTATGTGGTACGTACATTACTAATCGAAGCCCAATCTCCGCCTTAAATTACAAAACTCCGACTGAAGTTTTTTTTTGAGAAGCCTAATTTGCAAAATTTAAAAATCTTTGAATGTCTAGCTTATGACCACATTCCGAAAGAAAAACAAATCGGACAATTCGAGTCTAAGGCTCATACTACTATTATGGTAGGGTACACGCATAATGACTATAAATTGTGGGATCCATTTAAAAGAAAAATAATTGTTGGAAGGAACGTCATATTTAATGAAAAGAAAAATATAAACCACATTGAAAATTATTCATCAGATACCGAAGAAATTACAATTGTTGGGCTGAAAATACAAGATGAAAATGATAAGTTAGAAGAAACGCTTCATGAAGAAATTGAAATGGAAGAAAATATGACTGAAGAAGTCAAAGAAAAAATTACTGAAGCAGACGAAGAAAATGAAGAAACTCCCAGGAAGAGTAATAGAAGAAAACAAAAACCACAATGCTTAAATGATTACCTGGATGAACAGGAAATATAATATTTAGCATTAAGTGCTGAAGCATATGTAGATAATGTGTCAAGAAGCTTTGAAGAAGTAAAAGGTAGGTAAGATTTCAACTTTTGGAAACATGCTATAGAAGAAGAAATGGAATTACTAAGAATGAATGACACTTGGACAGAAATAGAGAAACCTAAACTTGCAAAAATAATTGACACAAAATGGGTATTTCGAATCAAGAAAAATGAAGAAGGAAATATTACAAAATATAAAGCAAGATTAGTGGCAAATAATAAGGAAAGAATTAATAATGTAAAGTCACAGTTAACTAAAAATTTCAAAATGCATGATCTTGGGCAAATGGAAACCTTTTTAGGAATTACCATTAGAAAAACAGAAAATGGTATTTACTTGAGTCAAAAACGTTATATTTCTGATATTTTAAAAGTAAAGAAAGTAAAACTCCCATGCATTCAAAGTTGGAAGTGAACATATTGCAAGGGAACATGGAAGAAAAGAAACCAATTCGTGAATTGATAGGAAGCATTATGTATTTGATGGTGGGTACTCGTCCTGATCTTAGTATTTCAATAAATATTTGCAGTAGATTTCAGGAAAATCCTTCTGAACAGATTTGGATATGTTTAAAACGTATACTAAGATATATTAAAGGAGCTGCAAACTTTGAATTATTTTACAGCAAAAACTGCCCTGATAGGTTAATTGGATATGCTGACTCAGACTGGGCTGGAAACCAAACAGACAGAAAATCAACGTCTGGTTACTTATTGCCTCTTATTTTTAAACAAAATATTGATGTATTTTGGAATATATTTTTTTGTACTTATTTTATAGGAACATTTGATTGAGGGAGGCTGTTGAGACAATCGAATTAGCTTGTAAACTCTAGTGTGTTTATGTCTAGTAATGTATGGTCTATTTTCAATGACACTTGACAGTTAAATGACATTTATTTTAAGATGACCTTTTTTTCATATTTTGTTTGTACTGATTACAGTTTCTAATAAAGCGTTTTTTGATACTTTTCAATTTACAACTGGAAAGGACTTTTATTGAAAATAATAAATAATACTTCTATGGCACATTGCTCAACTCAACAAATCTCAAAATTGTCTAATCAAGCGAAAATTCTCACCAAAAGCACTCTTCGCATTAGCATCCTGATAAAAATAAAGACAGGCGTCTTTCAAAATGCAATATCTTCGACTCCAACTCTTCCATTGCGTTCCCAGTTTAACTAAATACCCAAAACAGTCGGGCTCTTTAATCGAACAAGGAGACATCGTCAGATTGCACTTCGTCCTTTCCAAAAAACCGTCCATTAAAAGTTTGTTATCCTGCATTAATTTGTTCATCTCCTCTATCCATTTTTCCTCTAAACTAATTGATTCTGCGGCTAGGTATAAGGGAACACCGTCATGCTTTTGAACTACGAATACGTGGGGTTTGGAAATATTCTCTTGGTCGGCATCTACTCGTTGGATTTCTTGGTCTTGCAGCATCATAACATCTACAGGGTGTTTATCCTACAAATCACAGTTGGTTCAAGTACTGTATAAAATGTATAAGTATACCGGGTGACAATGAGACTAGTGCCACATTAATATTTCTTTTACCTATCAAGCGATTTGGATAAAATTTTAAATAATCATAACTAGGTATGATTAGGAATTGCCGCTTATACTTAAACAAAATGGCTGACTTCCAGTTTTTCCGAAAATGTAATTTTTTAAATGGATGACCCTTAATATTTTGTATTTTTTGGAATCTACAGGTCAAATGGGCCCGTTCACTTTCATTTTTGAATGTGAATTATTTATATATTTATAAAGATATTAAACTCTTTTGTCTGGTGGTATTTTTCCTGTTAAGATATTTTTGCTAGAAGTAAGGGAATTCCCATAAAATTCTTTCAGTGACTCATTGCGTCAGAAAACCCCTAATTCCCTTCAGGTCCTGTATCGGTTAATAGTTAAAAGGGCGCGGTTGTCGGATGTATCATTGCACCACCATTCCTCTTCTGCATTTATTAAAGAAATTTACATGATAAAAATATATTATTTTTTAAAAATAATGTGTTTATATTTTCAGATAAAGCTGGAAGCCTTATTTTTTTAAATTTTAATAAAAACAATAAGAATTACTCAAGCTGAATATTACCGGATCGAAATTTTATTTGAGAAAATGTATCAGGTAAACGTGACAACGTTGTAAGTGCTTCTAAATAGTGTTGTCTACACACACTTCTAGAAATAAATGCAACGTTGCCACGTTTACCAGATAAATATTGCAAATCAAATTTCTACTTTTTGATTATGGTCTGGTTAATTTTCAGCCTGAGTAATAATAGTCCAATTAAATAACGAAAAAAAGCCCCTTCGAGCTTACATTAATTTGTAATTGGATGAAACAAAAAGGACCTTGTGTATTTTGATGTGATCTTTCCGAAAAAAAGAAAAAAAAGATGTAGCAGTTTTTCAATTTTTTTTAAATTAGGAAAAACCGGATTTTCCAGAATTTTCCATTGTAAAAATGCTAATTATCTGGGCAAGTATCATTCCAATAGTGAAAATAAATGCATCATTCGAAAGAGGAGGCAAAAATAGTTCGGAAATTCATTGCACAGGTAGTTTTAATGGCGAATTTCTCGCCGCCAGAAGTGCTTTTACCAAAAAGTCGTTTTTTCGTTTTTTTGATCGGAACCATGGACATGAAATTTGCGATGAATTTGTGGCGAAATTATAAATGTTAGACATATGTGCCCATGAGAGAAGTTGCGTATTTTTTGTTGGCTCTCAAATAAAATAAGTCCCGCGGCGAAATCTGACATAATTTTTCGGGAATTCGCAGGAAACCAGAGGCGTAGTTTTTTTTTTATTTTTTTCCCATATGATTAATTCCGGGTTTTCCGAAAACATCTAACAAAAAAAATATATTTGAAAAACTAACTTCGCCATCGAAAAGAGCACAAATAAATACACAAATAGGTATACTTTAAAAATGTTAGGAAATTAATCCTAAGCCTGAGTGTAAGTTCCAACTTGGTGATAAGCTTGCTCTTTGTTCGCTAATATCTGGTAATTCTATATTTTGCACAAAACTCAAGAAACGTCTTATAACAAGTCAGTAAAATACAATTTAATAAATTTTAAGCCTAATAAGTTTAGATATGTAAGAAATTTAAAACTGGAAAACGCAAAAAAATCAAATTACAGTAATGTAGTGTATACACGAGTTTTGGATCCCGCGGAACGCGTGTAATGGGACTTTTGTCGGGAGAATTCTACAACTTAGAAGAAACGTACACACTTTAAACTTTGTATACACATTTAGAAGACATGAAATTTGGGTTTGTTTAATTTTCAGACAAAAAAACTAAAAATTGTCAATTTTAGGCAACTTTTCTCAAAAAACGTGTTTTTTGGTCGTCACTCAATGAACAGTGGTCAAAAAATTAGATAAAATATATTTGCAGAATTTTCCGTAATGTAATCGTATTCTAGACACAACAGAGTACTCAAAAAAAAAAGTTTTGAGCCATTGGGTGCATTTTTGGCATTTTTGTGCCACTTCAAACTTTCGAAAAAAATTTAATTTAATTTAATTGTTTGATATCTTAGCCAATTATGGTCCGATGTCGGTGAAATTCACACACATACATAAGATTTCACATTTAAGAGTAAGCTTTGTAAGTGGCATTAAAAAAATTCAAATAGTTTGGCCGTTATAGGCAAACAATGAAATTAGGACCGCGGTGCATTTTGCCCTTCCGCCATATGCCAAATTTTGGGATTTCTCTTGCCCTCTTCTGGGAATCACTAGCCACATCCCTTAAGTTCAAAACGCATTTTTATTTTTTCAAATATCTTAATTTTTAACAATGTTCTAAAGAATTTAGTGTTTTCGACCTTCGTCGCCTCAAAATACTAAACAAATTTCAATCGACCATACCGCGAGAACGGTGCATCGGATCAAAATTTCTCAAGAGACATATAAATTAGCATTTTTCCTAAGCTTTCAAATGTCGTAAACTGCGTTTTAAAAATATTGATTTATTTCCGACATGCGCCTGCGAAAAATTGAAAAATTGACAAAAACCAAAATTTCGGCACTTTCGAAAAACTGCTACATTTTGTTTTGCCTTTTTTCGAAAAGATCACCTCAAAATACATAGAATCCATTTTGTTTCATCTAATTACAATTTAATGTAAGCTCAAAACCCGTAATTTAATTCGATTATAATAATTGTTTTAATTAAAAAGTAAAAAATAAGCTCCCAGCTTTAAATCTGAAAATATAAGTTCACGATTTTTAGAAAAATAATGGAATTTTACTATTTAAATTACATATATAAATGCAGAAATGCTATATTAGGGATACTTCCGACAACCTCGCCGTCTTTAAGCATAACCGATACGAGACGTGAACGGAATTAGGGATTTTCTGACGCAATGAGTCACTGAAAGAATTTTATGGGAATTCCCTTACTTCTAGCAAAAATATTTTAACGGGAAAAGTACCACCAGACAAAAGAGTTTAATATCTTTATAAATATATAATTAATTCACATTCAAAAATGAAAGTGAACGCGCCCATTACAAATGCAGTGTTGTCACATTTTCATTTTTTCCAGTGTACGTAAGTTGGATACATATGGAAAACTTTTTTAATATTAGTTTTATTAAAAAAATGTATTCTTCATAAAAAATTGTACATGGTCTAAAAGCTAAAATACAACCATTTTATGAGGCGTGTACAAGAATTATCAAAAAATTGATTTTTGGTCAAAAGTAAAGTACATTCATTTTTTAGAAACCTCGTGTACGACTCATAAAATTTGATATCCGATGGTTGCATTTTAGGTTTTAGACCATGCACAATTGTTTTTTATTTATTTAGAAAAAAGAAAATTTGGAAAAACTGTCATATGTAATTGGAACTGTAGATTCAAAAAAAATAAAATATAATATACAGAGTGGTCCATTTAAAAAATCAAACTGAATAGCATTTGCAGTAAAACCTGAAGTCGACCATTTTGTTTGTTTTTCTCAATTCTAAATTATGTCTAGTAGGTTTGTCCCAAATTTGATCCAAATCGCTTTATAAATTAAAGATATTAACGTGGCTTTGTCTTAGTGTAAACCGGTATTTATATCAGGCGGTTCAATAAAAACTACTTATCCATACTGACGTAAACAAAGTTGCAAAAAATCGCAAAAATGAATATGTAAATATTTATAGGATTGATAGCATTTATTAAAATCCTCATTTTGTAAAAGGTCATTGTCAAAAAATTACCATGTCAGTTTTATAACAATAAAGGCAGCCATTTTGTTTCAAACAAAACCATCGCCTCAGCCATCTGTTACTTGAACTACCGCTGGCGTACCCGCTCAATTTCCAAAGATAACCGCTAAATATTATTTTAGAAGTATCCTCCTCTTTTTGTGGACTAAGCGCATAGCAAGTTCTGGCAACCTAAAATATAATAAAATGATAGAGACATTTTCTGCGGCTCTTTCTATCTGGGAAATTACTAGTAAAAGTTATCTTTTTTTTAATACAAGAAGTATAATTATTATTGTTACCTCCATTTTGAGCGTGTCGCTACCAGCATGAGCCATTTTGACGATCTCTGAGTGATTTTTGTCGAGCACACTTACTCCATTGACTGATAGAACGATATCTCCCACCTCTAAGCCTGATGTTTCAGCTGGAGTTCCCGGTTCTATGGCAGATACCACTACGGGCTTCGAACCGTGTATTCTAAAACCGAATTCACCAGACTCTCTGTGCACCACGACAGTCTTATCGCAATCTAGAAACATAAAACGGGGATTAATTTTCAATTTTTAATAGTGCACGTCTATTTTTTTGAAAGTCACAAAAATATATAACAGTTTTTGCTCAAACACCAATATTTCGCTTTACATTAGGTTCTTTCGTTTGCTATTGGTGAAATGTCCACCTTGTTTACCTTTTTACTTTCTCCTTATTTCTTACACACATGTCGAGTTTAATTCTCTCCTGTTAAATAGCTGGTGGAGAAAATATCCACATCGTTGACAGAAAGGTTTAGTGAATTTTACACCGGGACAAACGAAAGGTTTAGTGTCCGTTGGTGTAGTTCATTCCTAGAATAGTGGGACAAACGAAAGAACCTATTGTGTCATTATTGGGTCAACAAAGTTTGACAGCCAACATTTGTCGATTGTCAACAGTTAACTGTCACTGTTCAAATGTCAGATTAGAGCCGGTTGTCACGAAACAGACTTTTTTAAATGTTATAACGTGACCATAAAGATTATATATATAGAGGCCATAACCTTCACATCGTGAAGTCAAGAGTAGATCGAGCGCATAAGTTCGTAAACGAAGTCGCTACTACTATAACTCATTGCAAATGTGGTAAATTTGCTATTTGGATTGTTATTCACTGAAATAGTTGTTAACAAATCAATCATAAAAAGTTGATCATTTTGTAGATCTAAGCGGACTTAAGAACTTGATAATTCTGACGAACATAAACGCCTTATTCAGAAACTCAACAATGCCCCTAAATTTCAGAAAATGATTGCTCAGCTAGCACATAATGTTGCCAGGCCTTTCGGCGATGTTGTTTTACGGAAACGTAATGACATTACTATACAACGTAAATGCAACGTTCAAGGGAGGTTGTTGAAGAAAATCAAAACTCGTAAAACTTCTATTTGTAACTTTCCTATTTATCCTACCTGTTATGTTAAAACAACGTAATAATTTAATTTGCAATAAAATGTATGACAAACATTTGTCAATTGTCAACATGTCAAGTAAGAGTTAGTTGTCACAGAACAGAATTTTTTAAAATGTTAGGTATAACAAACAGAAACTGTTAGTGTAACAATAAAAACAGATTGTTAGTGTTTATAAATTTTTAAAAACTGTTAATGTAAACAGATTGTTAGTGTTTGTTTTAAGCTACTTTACGAACCATGTAACGCCGCTTTTTTTCGACACCAAATCAGCAACATTATTTTCAAAATTTCTTCCAATTTCAATTTTAAATCGCCGCATTTAATTTGATTTTCTAAAGATGCAGCCATTTCCGTGAAAAGTCCTTGTAATTCTTCGGATATTTATGTAATAAAACAAAAATTTACATCACCTCAAACTTAATGTTTTGTTATTTTAACGTAACAATTTATGTTTGCGATAATTAATAGTTATTTTTGAAAGTATAAGCATCTATAATATGTTAGCTAAAATTGACTTATTTATCAATATCGATGAAAATATAACTTACCGAACATTTTTTAATAAAAACTTGATTCATGTGTTTGAATAACTACTTGTAGCTATTATGAAAAAGCTATTTTCATAGTTACAACGTTGGAATCTTAAAATAGCGCGCTCATAAATTTTGAATGAATGCGTAGAAACCATGCACATGGTTCAGATTTATAAATAAGAATTCTTTTTACTGAATACAGAGTGCATTTTGTTTATACCTAGTCTCGTTCGTTAATAGATAATACTCCGTCTTTTTTTATTTTTACTTTCTATAATAATAATTAATATTTTTTTAAGGTTATGTGCTGCGACAGTTCATTTTTTATGTTTTCACGTAGTGTTATCAAATCATCTCCTGTGAAAAAATCTGGGATATAATATTTATTTATGCAACAAGTGCAAAAAGTGTTTATTGCACACGTCGAGTGCAATAAATACTTTTTGCACGAGTTGCATACAATATTTTTTCTACGTTCATGCAAAAACTAAAAAATGTTTTATAGAACTGCAGTTGTATTATCCAAATCATAGTAGCCATGATCGTGTACCTTTGTTTGAGGCATTTATTTACGTTTGTGTTCATAATTTGTAATGACATTTTTAATAAAATACATTTTTTTATTAATTTATTTATTAAATGATTGAAAATAATATAAAATATGCAATTGTTTTTAAAACGTAACACAGAAAATGAAAATGGACTAAATATTTGGCGTTGATTTGAATATTTATGTTTGTCATGATCATAAAACGCTGTAGTAAAATGACAGATGAGTGCAACAAAATTTTTATTGCACTAGTGCAATAAAGAACCAGTTTTTTCACTAAATATAGTTCAATAAAGTTTTGTTTTTTGCATGAACGTAGAAAAAGAAATTTATAATCTGGTGTAGTATTCTCAAATGAAAATTGGATTATATTATGTCTCGGGGGGTCCTGAACGTGTGGTTTACTAAACATTAAGACGATAAATACTAACAAGATCAATTATCTTTTAACTAATATTCTGGAATTTTAATCCCTATTATTTGGGTGACAAATAGGCGTAACAAAAATATCTTCGGAGTCTCTTCAAATTATTTTTAAATTAGTTATATTAATAACCTTAAATAATTTTTAAAATTTGTAGATTTCTGTCAGTGGGCTGTAGAAAAATTATACTGTACAACTCGAGTGGAGTATCCGTATCGTACTCAGACGATTGATTACTTAGTGTGAGTGGCCTTATTGATTTAAAGTGGTCTTGCGAAAGAATGGAATCCTAACCTCACAAATTTTGCCGTTTTGCTGCATTTAGTGCATTTTCATCTTTATGTGTCTAATTTTATTAAAAAACAGGTAAGTTTTGCATATACTTGAGCTCCGTTTCCAATTTGTGATCTAATTTAACAATGTCTTTACCGATTTCAAAAACTTTAACAAACGAAAAGATTAGAGGCTCCCATTAAAAATACAAAATATTGAAAAACACCCTGAATCTCCTAATTCAAAAATCTAGTTAGCGTAGATCTGATGCGTCATTGAACTAAACACTAAAAAAAATTATTTGTCGTATAAAGTAGGTACATGGTTCACTAAATTAGCTTATTGAGAAGATGGCGTTTTCTCCGAATATGGAGGGGGTAGAATTAGTTTTTATAAAATCATCAAAAATCCAAAAGGTATTTCTTTTAACCAATTTGACCAAATTAAAACCTTTAAATATTCTTTATAAGGTAAAAATCATGTTTTTTGTTTTAATGTGAAATTTTAAGTATATAGGTTAAAATAAAATAGTTTTCTTAATAGGTTTTAATAAATACATGAAAAAAACTTCATACAATTGCATTAAAACCATTTGTTTCAAATTGGATTGTTTTAAAACCAACTTGCTTTTAAATCCTTTAAAATAGCAAATTAGTTTTAAAATAGCCAATGTCAAGTGTATTATAAAACCAGTATAAAATCGATAGAACATTAATTTTAAGAGGGCATTAAAATCTTTGCGTTGGAATAAGTGGTCTTTATGAACTTTTAGGTTAGCTTAAGGTAACTTTAAAAGCAATATCGTTTTATTGAACATATTAAAGCACTTTTAAAACCTGAATAAATTTAAAGTGTCTTAAAATTGTTACTTGGGAGTGTCTTTCTGTCTATACGAGCGATGTTTGACTGTCACAGCTACTCTGAATTCAAATTTAATAAAAAAAAACGTAGTATAAATTGCAACTTACCAAATGACTTATTATTTTGACGTTTGTACATTTCTAGACAAGATTTTCGATGAACCATTCGATGTGTCACGGCTTGAAACTTTTTTCGAAATTCTTGTTCCGATTCTGTACTGGAAAACGAATCTTTTCGAGACGGTTTATCTAAAATAAATTATATTGATTATTTTTTTTTAAACAATTTCGTTTGAGGTTGGAAATTTGCATATTTTAATCACTAAAACTCACCACTTGGACTAGAGCAAGAAGTTCTCGATATAACTTCGTCCCTCTCATCAATATGTATCCAACAACCCTCTAAATAAGGCACATCGTATATACCGGTATCGTCTTCATTTTCAGGAGCACCAGGAAGAACGCTGGGACTAGAATCTGTCGATTTCAGCTGCTCTTGGCTGCTGTTGGTTGATTTCGCCATGGGTCGCAATTTGTTTCGGTAAGTGTTTGCTCCACGCTCTTCTGACTAGAACAAATTCGATAATCACTTAGACAAGAGTTTCTCGGCTATAATGGGAGCTTTCTTTTCTTGGTGTATGAAACCCTATGAAGTCAAGAATTCTGTGCATCTGCTATCGAACAAGTGTTTTGGGCACGCTTGGGAGGGACAAGAGAGAACTGCAGTGGAATTCTCATATTTCAATACGGCACGTGTTGAGAAGCCTCTATCTTCATTCGACAGAATGCGGTTTGAACCCCCCAGATAGCACACGACGTCTGAAAGACGTTTTTTGTGTCTTGGTTTGGTCTCAATGTCGTAGGACGTTATCAAGAAGTCTTATAAGACGTGTTGCAAAATTCATAATTCAGACGTATTAATGTGAGAGCTCAAAGACTTAAGACGTCTTAAAGACGTCTTTTCAAATCTATATATTAATGTGAAAGCTCAAAGACAGGGTTATTGGATATTGCCAAACACACGAACTTATTAATTAACGAACACCGAAATAACATCTGGCAAAATAACCCTGTCTGAAATTAATTCCAAGGACAATTCACCGTGGGGAGTGGTGAGAAGGTATAAAAAACCACTGAACCAAGGACAAAACTTAGTGACTACAGAGAATGAAAAGAGACAGGCCTTCAGCGATTTTTTTCAGGCAAATTTCACGAATAATTTTGTAAACAATAATCAATAAACAAACATCAAAAATTTGGTTAACGACTTAAGAACCTCGGACCCAGTACACGTCCCACATTCTTTTATGACCTCTCCTAAAGAGGTTGGGGAAGTACTCAAACGACTCAAGAATAGAAAAGCTCCAGGACCTGATGACATTAGTAATATTCTACTCAAAAATCTATATAAAAAGGGGGTTATACAACTCAATTACATAATAAATGCAGTATTCAGGCTACAATACTACCCTAGTAGCCTGAAGATTGCAAATATTATCCCCATTTTAAAATCCGGGAAAAACCCCAAAAATGTAGAAAGCTATCGACCTATCTCGCTGCTAAACACAATTGCAAAAATAGTAGACACAACAATTTTGGACAGACTCAAAAATATAGAGGAAAGACTAAGACTTATTCCGCAGGAACAATATGGCTTTCAAAGAGGACAGCACCGTTGCACAAATAATGAGAATCGTTCATCATGCCAAAGAGGCTACAAATTTTAACAAACAAAGGGTGCTTGTCGCTCTTGACTGCGAAAAGGCCTTCGATTCTGTTTGGACCTGCAGGCTAATTCACAAAATGCCTTTGAATGATTTTCCCGTACACATTGTAAAGATAATTCACTCTTACATAACGGACAGACAATTTAACATTAAAATTAATAACACAATAACAGGACCTTTCACTGCGCAAGCGGGAATGCTCCAGGGCTCAGTACTTTCGCCACATTTATACACCATTATGACCCATGATATGCCAATGGGTAATAATGGGGTACAAACAACACTTTACGCCGCCGACATCTGCCTGTATAAAAGTAATCATTCAGCCGAAAGTGCCCTCAGGACACTGGACATCCATATAAACAGGAAACTAGTCCCTTATCTAGCCAAAAACAAAATTAAAATCAACCTCTCGAAAACCGAGAGCTTGCTCATAACTAAGCGTAGATCCAGAAGGGTCCACATACCCCTAAATATAGAAGGACAACCCTGTTTTTCCTAGCTTTTTCAGGGGACAAAACCATAACTAAAACGCGACATATCCCTATAACAATTTCCCATTTCCGATCCCAAAACACCCAAAATCCCTCAATAATACCGATAAGGAGTGAGGGCTGCAATATTTACCAAACTAGAAGTCAGAAAGAGGTTTTATAGGTGGAAGCTTCCACCATGGTCCTAGGGCCCACACGAAAGGACGAAGACTCGGTAGTGTCGAATTATAATACTTTTTATGACATGTACATATTTTAAAATTATAAATAAAAATTCTTCTAGTCTAGTCAAAGACGTCTCTAAGACGTCTTACAAACGTCTTTCAGTCGGACGGAAACTTGCACGGATTACATTCAAATTTAAGAAGAAGAATCAAATTAAGTGAACTTTGACGTTTGACTTAACATTACATTCGGACACCGTCGTGGCAACATTGAAATGGCGGTCTCCGAATCGGGAGCCCAGACGTCCCATAAAAATCACAAAATATCTAGTATAAAAGTGATCATCCGACTTTAAAAAGTATACAAAATTAAACAAAATATTCAGTGTAATAATTGTAGAAGAATATTGAAATTAAATATCAAGTGCAGTGGAAAAGGGCAGACAGAAGTCTGAGGCACGAGGGTGCAGCCTTTCCACTTAACTAAATTTGAAAAAATAAATAGTGCTGGGTAAATAATCCTCAAGGATTGAGTCCATATAAAACGAAAATAAATGAATATTTGTTTATATACATAGAACATTAATATCCTGTTTCTTCTAAGTAAGAAATAATTAAATTAATTTAAAACTAAACATCTTAATATAAGATTTAATTCAGATA
This sequence comes from Psylliodes chrysocephalus, assembly GCA_927349885.1. NCBI lineage: Eukaryota > Metazoa > Arthropoda > Insecta > Coleoptera > Chrysomelidae > Psylliodes > Psylliodes chrysocephalus. The sequence goes on along the minus strand of OV651814.1, from coordinate 17,714,929 downwards.
TTCGTCAATCATCTTTTTTTGTTTTTCTGGAGATTTTGAGAACTATTAATATCAAAAACCCCCTATTAGATAGCCATATTGAGTGAAGTTAAAGTAAAATTGTAAAAGTAGGCGATTAAGCATAATAGCTCATATTGCATTAAATGATTATAAAAATTCTTTGATTTAAAATTCTAAGAAATTAATTTTTTGTTTTGTTTTATAGATAATTGTACTTTTGGTTTTTACTAAATTTTGCAACATATAACTTTCTGTGACTAGATGCTCTTAACTGAATTTCTTTTTCCGAGCTATATAGAGGCAACTACAAATCAAAGAAGAAGAGAAAAATCAATCCAGTTATGGCTAAAGAAAATAACTCTTCTTAAAGACGTCTTATTTAAGGCTTCACAAGACCATTATAAGCTATTAATAAGTCGTCTTAAAGACGTCTTATTTATGGCTTATTTAAAGCTTCACAAGACCATTATAAGCCATTAATAAGACTTCTTAAAGACGTTTTATTTATGACTTATTTTAAGCTCTACATACCAATATAAGCCATTAATAAAACGTCTCAAAGACGTCCCCTTTTGTAACATCAGACGTCTTCTAAGACGTCTTAAAGACGTCTCATATGTGTTATGCTAGACGTCTTAAAGACGTTTTTAAGACGAAATTGTACTATCTAGGCCCTGTCCTGATGGGAGTTGTTCCAGATCAACAAGCATCGTTAAAAAAGAACGTTCAGTTAGAGTCAGGAACAGCTCTAGTGCTGCTCGCGAGTAACCTAGATAACATAAAAGAAAGCACTCAATGGTACCAAAATTGCGTAAATAAATGTTTTGTACCAATTGACAAAAATGTAGATACGGTATTAGTAGGGCTTAAAATTTTTTTTATTTAGAGACGAATAAGAAAAACTGAATTCCACAGACCATATCTGTCAAATACCAGATACCAATCTCATTTAGAAATATCACCTAATATATAAAAACCGAAAACAAATGGAATAAAAGATTTAAATTGGCTGCTAGGCAGAAAATCAAAATTGCTAATAGAAAATGAAATATTAATAGATGAAGCTATAATAATTATGCCAATCTGAACATATGGCATAGAATTGAGGGAATGTACCAGCAAATCCAGTATATTTATTGTCAGATGGGTGCAGAAATAGCAAGCGCTTTCTGGATGATACAGCAATACCCTCATATTTCAACAGTTTAACAATCAATTCAGCAAAGAATCCAAAAGAATCACCAAAGATTGGAGTCACACTACTTTAATCACTATTGGAAGAAAGAATAAACAGTAAAAGACTGAAAAGATACTGACAAATAGAATTAAAACAAGCTAGAAGAGGCCTTCTCACTGAAAAGTCTCCTCAGAACATTTTTGGGACTTAGTATCCAGGTCCATAGAATTATAAATTTTGATTTATGTTTAAATAAATAAAAAAATAAGAATAATGAAGAAAAAGTCAGCATAGTTTATAAAAAAAAAACAATTAGACTTAGAGGCAACAAGTCATCCAAACTAGAAGGTGAAGTAGTAGAATAAGAAGGAAATAACAATGAAATAAACGGGTTCAAGCTGCAGCAAAGACATTTTGAAATTTTGAAGAAGTACTTCTTAAAAACTTGCTTACTTGTTAAAGTGAAAGCTGGCAAGTTTAAAATGTTCAAAATTTATCAAAAAATAGTACTGGATAAATATCCATTTAAACCTAATTAGGAATATTAGGTTATTAGCTAGAATGTTAGATTTACCTTAGCTCTAACCTCAGTTTTATACCGATTTTTCTTATTCTCCAAATAATTCCTCTCCTCCGACCTTATTCGCCTTTCCAATTTCTTAAACAATCGTCCACTAGCCTTTATCCTCGGTGAATCCTCGAACCCCGCTGGTGGCTGCACAATCTCTTCCTGATTTTCTAGACTGCTTATGCTCTTATCTGGGTCGTCGGTTGTCACGATGTCCACCTCTTTACCGCAATGGAGACAATGAACTTGGTGGTCCACCGTTTGGCTGCTAGGATCGCTGTAGAAGACGCTATCGCTTCCTGGACTAACAGAGCGCAAGGATTCGGCAGAGAGAGCTTTTAGTTTAGTGGCGTCTTCCACTTTTTTAGGGCTATGTCGTTGTAAGGAAGACGGAGAGCCAATGGAACTGCAAAAGCAGCTAGAATTAAAATTAGAATATTCAAATACTTGCAAATACAAAAATTGTAAGGAAAATCAATCCAAATTGGTTGAACTCATCCTCCTAGATTGATTGTCTTTACAGGTAAGTCCGCCAATCTTATAATTCGTCTTTCCTCATCCTCCTGTACAATTGGGTCCCAAGCGCCACGAGTTGCTTGCACCCCTAGCGAACCTTCTGTATGACAACAGAATTAAGATAGAGTTTGGCGACAGGGATGTCTGGTAAACATTATTTAATCTTTTAACAAATACTGAGAGGTATAACTAACGCTATACTACATAGTGATCAGTTGTACAGGAGGATAAGTAAAGATAAATAGTTTTAATTTACCTCGTAGCAATGTCTCTAGTATGTATAGGTGTATGAGTTTATTTTACTCACTTTTTTTTGTCAACTGGAACGTTATCAGGAACTAAAGAAGTTCTCGGTGATGGCTTAGAAGATTTCTTTCTGGACAAACTGCTCGGCAAACTAGACGATTTTTTATCAGCGTTATTTCTTTGGCCCACAGGCGACCTCGGCATGGACTTTTTCTTATTATTCTCCTTGTTCTTTTTGCTTCGTTTCGGCGAATTTTGATTATTGAGATGTTTTCCGCCGATATCGCAACTTGATTCATCCGACGTGGCCTTGTTCTCTTTCTCAGCCGAATGAACGTGCGGGTATTTCTTCAGCTGGCTGCTTTTTCTGCTCCCTTGCATGGGGCTGCGCATCCTGGGTTTCGATCGTTTCGGTTTTTCTGATGACGGAGAGGCTTTGATATTGCGTTTGTTTGATTTGGAATTGTTCAAAATAGAGTATGTTTCTAGATATGATTTGGGGTTGTTTGATAATTCTAAGGTGAAGTCTTTGTTGTACCTCCGGTGTTTGTCGGTTTTTGGGGAGGTCCAGGTGGTGCTAAAACAGAGAAAATGAGATGGACGTCCCAAAAAAGAAAGAGAAACAAACTTACTCATCTTCCATGGGTGACTCGTAATACCCTGACGATGAATAACGTACGCTGCGTTCATCATCAGACACTGCGGGACAGACGACTTTTTTTTTTCTTGAAGGCACTGATTCAGTAAATCTGTCCAGCAGATCGGGTGTGGAACCAACGCTGTAACTTCCACACGAGGAGCTCGTGTCTTCGGACGGAGTGGATCGGCCGGTGCGGATTTGAGGCACTGGGGTATTGCAGAGGCTATGGGAATCCCCCGCGATCGAGGCCGGAGGGGAGAACGATGGTACCACCATGTCGTCGCCCAGGAGGTCCAAACCGCGGGCGCTTTCCAGACTGGAACCGTCGTTCAGGTGGGATAGGTTCGCGTACAGCTCGGTACCCTGCAAACATATTATACTTTGATATACAATTTTGAAGACATTGACACTTGTACTTACCTTGTTTGAACCACTCTTTCTAGAGCTATCCGTACCAGAATTGGCAGTGATATAATCATCAGTAGTGGTACTTTCAGATACGTCGGTGTTAGTTCTACAAGAATCGGTTCTAGAAAGTAACAAATCAGGTACGACAGCTGGAAGAGGGGATCCAATAGGCGTTTCAGGCGTTATTTTTTTTCTGATAGGTACCGGATTCTCAACAGATAGATATTGCCGAGGAAACAGAGTACTGGGAGGCTCGATCGTTTTCGAAGGTACGACCTTCCTTGGAAGGGTTATATTTTGGTCCGCAATTTCTTCGTCTAGGATCTCGGTATCCATGGAAGATCTCTGTTGGTGTTGCATCATAAGCATGTGTTTCCTTTTCGAGGATGGGGTTAAGGCTAAGGTGGCGCCAGATACCGGCGATGTGGCTGAATATATTTCTGAACTGCTCAGTACCGTCCCGTTATCAGTACCGGAGTCCGCTTGGAGGACAGTAGCCTGGGATTCGTTCCAGATACCGTCCGATTGGTCTCTAAAATATGAGAAATTTAATATTTAACTAATCTAATAAAATTTCTGTTAAAAAAAATATATGTCTAAGCAATATGTGAAAATAACTTACCTGACGTCATTGGCTAAAGAATCATTTGAAGTAAACGGTGATAACTTAGCGTGTGGCAAAAAACTGATGGAAGGTACTATAGAATCGTCTTTCAACCAGGTTTCCATGTTGATCCTCTGCTCGTCGTTATATTCCCTGTTCAAATAAGTTTTATTGTAAATCAAATTTTCGTGAAAATCTTCATCGATAGAATCTTGACCGTACATTCCGTTATCAACTGAAGAATATATGTTGTCCTCCAAAGGTTTACAGACACCCTCGTTTTGAATGGGAGTCTTCTGGAAGTAAGGAGTAAACGTTCTATCCTGATCTTCCTCGTTATTGATGTTATCATGGCTAATCGAATGAATCGACTTTTCCGGTACCACAGAATCATCAGTAATCCTGACTCTCCTCTGCTCCAAAAGTATCTCCCCGTCAGACAGGGCCTTCATCAAGGTTCTTTTAGATATCTTCTCCTTAGTAGGAGACACCTGAGGTTTGAAATCTATAAAAATTTCTTTTTTAGATTCGGTGGAGTCCTCTGATTCGTGATCGGATTTTGTCATGGAAGAAGTTTCGCTGTCTGGAGGTAGAAGACGTTCTGGGTTGGAAAAGGAGGGTGGCTTGTCTACGATGAATGGTGATCGTGGCGGTTCATCGGATTGCGTCCTTTGGAGAGGTTCGTGATCAGGAATTGGTTCGAAAGAGTTTATTTCGCCGTTTATTGGAGATATTCCGAACTTATTTCCGGCTTCTGAGAAGGATTTGATTAGTTTTCTGCCGTTGGTTAGAAAACCGTTGGTTTGAGCTCCTTGGGAAACCATTTTTACCTAAAAATATGATCAGATTAAGTTTCGAGGTGTCTATAATAAGCAGACTAGCAGATGCACCTAGTGGCTGCCCACAGAATAAAGTTTGGTCAATAATCTAGGCATTTTATGGAACAGAGGCATAAAATAGACCTTTTGAACTCTACTTTCATAGGCTTAACGGCAGTAAAGAGTAGGCTGAGCGAGAAATCACTCAAGAAGGGTTTACAACGGATCTAAATAAATGCTTTAGATATAAATACAGACGCTTTATATTGTAGTTTTCTTACCTTTTGCATGGTTCTTGGACTTAAATTTATATGTGGTGGTAACGGTTTTCTTCCTAGACCCACTTCTGTCTGTGTAGCTTGTGTTTTCATGGACACTCTTTTGATTTTCTCTGAAACAAATATGTTATAGAATGTTATATTTTATTCTAAACATTCTTGAAATTGCTATTGAATCATTTATTGTATACTATAATTATCACTTACCGCAAAACATATCTTGTTGTTCCGGTTGCTTAGTAATAATAGGTTGGATTTCAGGTTTCCGAACGTCCAACAATCTTTCTTGACTGTTTGTTATTTTATTTAAATGTCCCGTAGAATAGCTCAATGAAGACAAAGCGTTATCAAAAGAAGCCAACGTGTGAGATCTTGCGAAACTCACATGCTTTTTCCTAGAGACAAAATTAACATCAAAAAACAAGTAATGATTATTATTTATTAAACTAATATAATATAATGGTGTTCACAAGTGGAATCATTAGAAGACACCACATGTTGCGGTAAATTCGACAGATCAAACACAGGAGTTAATAATTATTTAATAAACATGACGTCAATAAGACTTGGAATAGCATGTCAAATAATGAAGATCAAGAAGTAAATGAACCCACTATATAAACGGTTTAAAAAAATTGCTCACCCTGGTAATATGACAGAAGAAGAATTAGTGACTCGATCGTGGCAATTGTTTTCAATAATAGACTTAGGTTTCTCCATTCTAACGGACTCATCATCAGACGGCATCCAAGTATAGCGACTAGGATCAATAATGGGTTTCCTTCTGAAATAAGAAGACTTTAGATCTTCATCGTAGTGGTAGATATCAGATATAACAGGACCCCAGGGGTATCTAGAAATGAAGAGAAGTATTCAAATCGATCTCAATAGTAAAAATATGATAATACCTGCTTCTTCTAGGGTACGGGGCATATTCGGAAGGATGCCTCTTGTACAAATCGTACAAATTTTCGTCGGAAGGAACTTTTTGCCTGACGCAAGCCGTCAGCAATGATCCTCGGTTAGAACACGAGCCTTGGTGCGCGGATAGGCATCCGAATAGGCTTTGCTTGGTTTCTAAGGCTCCCAGTCCCCTATCAGTGATGCAGTACTGCTCCCTGATATCTTCTCGATTGTAATGAGCCGTGTTGCGTTTGTCTTTATCTTTGTGGAGTCTGCCCATCATTTCGTCTTCTGATTCGTAGTTCAGGGCGCTATGTTGAATATTGGCCTGGAAACAGTATCGTGTTAGACGATTAGAATGTAATTGAATGTGGAAACTGACCTGCGTAGATACATCCAAGTGGTTAAGTACCACCCTGGTACTACCCGGCAAGCCTAGAAAAACGAAAATAATTCAACGGGTACGTTCGGATTTATTGATTTGAAAGAGTACATAGAAGATAGGTTACAGGTCATCAAATTTTTGTACAGAATGATTAATTAAAAATGGAACATCTCGAAACGTGAGATACTAGAGTAGGGGTGGATCCAAAGGATTTGTCACCGATATTTTTTCGGAGCTTTAAAAATTAATTGTCTCACTAGCTTTGTTTGCGTTATAACGTATACTGAAAACCTAATACAGAGTGGAAATTCTAACTGAAACAAATTCTGTAACTTGATAGGCATCCCAAACTTTTTTTTTAAAGCTTTTTCAATTACAAATACAATTACATTTTTTTTGTTACTTGTTATAAGCAATGTGTCGGAAAAAAATGAAATAAGGAAATATTTACTGAAACTACTTTATTGCAATAAATGTTCAAAGTGCTCTCCACCTTATTGCTGACAATATCCTAATCGATTATAAATAGCATTCTGAACATTTTATAACACTTCCGGTGTTACTTGCCTAATTTCGTCCCTGATTCTTTATTGAAGCTCGGCGATGTTGTTAGGTTTAGTGGCATAAACCTTGGTCCCTAGATATCCCCATAAAAAAAACCTATTGGAGTAAAATCAGGTCATCTTGCTGGCCACTCAATTGGGCCCCTTCTTCCAATTCACCTATTTGGAAACACTTCGTTAAGATAGGTCCGTACATTTTGAGCAAAATGTGGTGGTACCCCGTCTTGTTGAAACCACATTCGTTGGTCAAATAAGTTGGGATCCAAATTATTGGGGAATAAACTCACTAAAGTAGGAATCAGTTCTTCTTGGAGCATAGTAAGGTATGTTTTTTCGGTTGTTTCCATTGAAAAAAAAAAGGACATACTATGCGATCCCCAATATTTCTAGCCCAGACGTTTGTGTTTTGAGGCCTTTGGGTATGGCATTCACACATCCAACGGGGATTTTCGTCAGCCCTAAAGGTCGGGAATAGGTGGGTACCGTAACCAGCGCAGAACGAGGTGTGCACACCCCCGCAGTATGCTGTATGAGCGTGATTGGGTCTTTCATTCCACCAGCGATGATATTTGACAGAAAAAATGCCAAGCCATAACTAACAGATGATGCACCCCTATCGGTACCCTGCAGCTTTGTCAAGACTCTGGCTGGATGACGGGACCTTTATTTCTAAAATGGCTGGCTCACTTTATCCATTATTCCAATGTAACCATTAATAAAAAGGTTATATTAATTCTAGACGGTCATGCCAGCCATAACAATTTTGAAGCATTAGAGTATGCGAAAGAAAAAGGAGTGATCATTATTTGTACACCTTCACACTGCACCCATCGGATTCAGCCTCTTGACGTAGCTTTCTTTGGTCCCTTCTACAGCTACTATAATCAAGCAATTTCAAGATGGTATGTGAACCCGATTGGATGTTTTCTTCTGCTGAGGTCAGTGTTGCTGCTCATTGTGAAGTGCATGAAGTCGATGATCCCCAATCTGGACTATCGCGTAAAATTTCTCAAGAAAATATTCCATTACGAGCCACCAAGAATTTAGGTCAACAGAACAATGATGCACTGGAGAACAATGATGCACTGGGGAACAATGATGCACTGAAAGAAAATACATCACCGTCCCAAAATAAAAGTCCTGGTCAGACTATAGATAAAGAGAATATTGCAGAATGTAGTTACAATGTATCACTAGAAGAAATATTGCCACTACCAAAAGCAGAACAGGGGATAAAAAAAAGAAAATGTAAAAGCCAAGGGCCCATATTTCTAACATCAACTCCGAATATAGAGGAAATAAAAGAGTCCCACATCAAACAGAAAGGTGAAAACCGGGAAAAATATCCGAAAAGACAAAAAGTGACCCTTAAAGTCACCGATCGTTTTGATGATTTTGACAGCGAGGCTGAAGATCCCTTTGACGCTAGTGACGATGAAGAAGTATCGTGAATTTTTTGTAATGAACTGTTCTCTCAGGAAATGTGGGTCCAATGCCAATATTGCAAAAAATGACACATGTGCTAATATAAAATAAACATTTATTTATAAAAATATGTAGGCTTTCGATGCATATGAAACTTGTTCATATGTAAGCAAGAGCAATATATACAGATCCTATGTTGAGTTAATCTCGTATTTTTTTAAATAAAATATTTGTGCCGTTTCTTATAAAAAGTATGTCATTTTACCCAAACTTCCCCTACTTTGTAAATGTATAATCTGAAATTATTTCTCAAATTTGTAGATACAGTTTATCAAATTTCTAGAGGCTTTCGACGGCTAGACAGAGAAAGCACTACTGACAGGCATCCCGACGGATTTACGCAATGAAAGTACACTCTGCGCATCAAGTATTTCACTATTTCATTCAGACGTAAATGTCAGATGTAAATTTCGCTAAAACATTTCTTTTATTTTCGTTTGTGTTTTTTGCTCATTACAGTTTAATAGAACCTAAGAATGGAGTTTAATAGCAAATTAAGAGGCCGCGTGATTAACAGTCAATCTCGCGAAATAATAGCCAATGTTATAGAGTTTATGAGAAGAGAAGGAAACTTTAATTGACCTTCAATACCATTTAAAAATGTAAATGATCGTGTTGCTGCAGCCACAGGAGTATCTAAAAACACTGTCGTCCGCATTTCTGGAGAGAAAAAAAGAATCGATAACCGTGAGATATCGGAATTTTCATCACCAAGAAAAACCATTAAAAAACCAAAAACAGTTAATGATATAGATGAAGCTGCACAAGAATCAAATTTTATTTTTTTATTATTAGATAGCTATTTTTGTTTCTGAGTTGTGTTCATTTACAGGCTCAATTTTTTTCCGTTTCTCCTTTTTGATTTTATATGGGGTTTCAAGTTGTTTTTGACTTATTTCGACGTAAATCACAACAACACACTTTTTTAATAAAGCAAACAAGTGTTAAGAGGTATATGTACGTGTAAACTACAATTACAAAAAATTGATATGAAACCCATGAAACCACCAACAAAAATGTAAAGCTAGCTTCCGTACTAGAACATGGTGTCATTCATCGAGATAATTTATCGTTTTATTTAATAGATCAAGAAATGTAAATATTCCCCCTTTTCTAAAATTATAAGAGAAATAAATTTTTTTCTAAATAGTATAGTTTATTATTTTGTAGAAAAACAAAATTTCGAAAATTTTAGTAATGTTTCAGAAACAACCGTTATTAATAATAGGTACCATTTTCCTTAATAAGGTAGAAATAAAATATAAACTATTTCCACGATTTACAAAGGCCTACAAAAAAATTATAGGTATTTTCCGCTATCCTATAAAATTTATATTTTCTGACTCAATTTCAAAAGGTTGAAGGAATTCCAAAACACCTTTTATGGCATAATAATTATTTTCAATTCTACATACTATCTTTAGCTGCTTTTAAAAACGTTCTAAGAAAGTCCAATCAGACCAATTTAATCCCTAAACTATTCCACACTTTTAAAATTTAATTACCTAAAAATATTAAAAACTATTTAAAATAACTTGTTTAGCAGACTGTACAATAGCTATCTTAGTCACACGTAGCGCGTTCTCTGTCTGGGCGTCGAACACCTCTAGAAATTTGATGAACTGTATCTATGCATAGACCTGTATGTCACTCAAATATATTTTCTCGTAAAACAGGAACCGGCCCTGCTTAGTTCATGAAACATGCATAGGATGCAAGCTGGTCTCTGTACGGAAAAAGATCTTTGTGTGCAGAATTAACTGAAAAATTACCACCAGTTTTCGCAATGCAAAATTTATTCGAGTGCGATAATGGTTCTCCCGGGCCAGAAAGCCACTTGCATACGGAAGTACGCAGAAAACCGGCGAGAGTCTGATTAATTGCAACGAGGTTTTATCTATTTTTAAATACACTTTCACAGAATGAAAATTGAATTTATTTTTATACAGCCGGCTAACAGGTACTTTGCATATTTTATAAATGTTATTATATGATGGGATAGACAAAGCGAATAAAATTAGTTATGCATTAGACAAAGGACTTGTTAACAAAAAGGAAATTAAACATGAAACCATAATAAAGGTTTGTAAAGCAATATTAACAGATAGAGAAAAAAAGTCGAGATAAACCTAAAAATGGAAAATTTTAGCCGAGAATTTAATAACATTTTATTTTTGCCATGATAACTATGTATTGGCGATTCAAGCTAAGCGATAAACCATTTGTAAGCAGGTGATTAGGTGCTTATAGATTTGAACACTCTCTGGGAAATCTTAACATTAGACTGGTCACATAAGTATCACAAGATTACTGACAGGAGACGGCTAGACATGAAAACAGATCACATAACCAAGCGTCAGATACTTCATCTATGATATTGCATTGTAAGTTTTAATGCCAAACAGAACGAAGATTTCTAACGTTTAATGACAGAAACAAATCTGATATACAGACGGGTCTAAGACTGCAAAAGACACTGGGGCTGAAGTATTTTCCAAAACCCTTAACAATAACATTTAGCTATACAATAAAAAACATACTACAGTACTTCAGGCTAAGGTTTATGCAGTGTGCAAGAAAAAACATTAGATGAGAGATACTGAAAATAAGCAGATCCAAATAATGTTAGACATCCAGAAAGTGACGTCGAGGCTGGTATAGGATGGCTGTTGCTTCGAAGAACTGAGAAATGGAATAAAATTAGTTGCCTTATACTCACATAATTCGACATCTTATCACACTAAACTAAGCGCGAATGAATTGGTTTGGTCAAATTACATGTCTTTTAAATTAGCGAAAAATGTGCTAACCTTGTTTCCGGATGCAGTTTCCGATAAAAACGTAGTAAATTGGAAAAAATGCATGAAGCATAATAACGAAAAGTGGAATAGTCGATTTAGAGAGCTGATTTTTAGCAATTGGAATTTTTATAGGGCATGCAATAATTGAAACGGTGATTTTGGAAAGAGATTGATTCCAGTTTTTTCAAATATTACGGGAAAGTCGTTCCCGCTCGATATTATTTTGAGGAAATATCGGCAATTTTTTTATTTCAACTGGTAATATGTAATCTGATTTTAAGGACAGAGTCTCCAAAGGATTTGCGGTTGAATTCTGTACTGCGGGACTGCCTAATCAGTAGTGCCTGTAGTCAAATATTTGGTAAAATAATGTACTCACCAAAATGAGTTATCGATCCGTTGAATTTGTTATTTTCTGCCCACGGAGTTCTTAGCGTAGAATAATTTCTATCTGGATACAGAAACGAGGGAAGATTAATATTTTAGTACAAAAAAAAAATAATATAGTTATATTATTTATTTTATTTAAATAGTAATTACAAAGCAATAAGTAATTATATAATTATTTACTTTTTAAATTTTTTAAAAACGAGCTTTTTATTTGTATTTATTAATTCTATATACCTACATGCTGATTGCTAGATCCATGTTTTCAAAAAAAGATACATTCATTTTTTAAAATACGGAGAAAATTTTTAATCACCTATAATTAAATGATCGATTTTTGCTTTAGCTGAAAACAAAATATTTAGATTTATAAAAATGATGTATACAGTGCTTTTCAGATAAAAGTATCCACCTTAAGTAACTTTTGAAGGACTGATTATTACAAAAAACAAAAAAATACGTCAATTAATATTCGAAGGGGGAGATATCGTGCCATATTTAAGTTTGCTGAAAAAGTCACCCTTTCACCCCTACTATCATCTCTTCAATTTTTTTAAATGGCTTCCCCCATTTTTTTTTATCCATTTTTGGATTGTTCTCGTTTAACTGATTTCAAAAATGTATAAAACATGGGGTTTAAAATAATTAGTTTATGATCTACAGGGTTCCATTATTTGAGTGACAAATTTTTACATATCACCTTACTGACTGCAGCAAAATTGGATTTAGAATACATTATACCTTATTCGTACCGCTAAAAACTTGTTGAAGTTTTTTATGATACATGGTAAAGGTATTGGAGATTTGACAAATGAATTTAAATTACTTTTATAGTGTATTTTGATACATGTGCACATTGATTTGTTGAGGTTATTTATTTGATTTGAAAATGGTTTACAGTTTACAAGAAAGAATTGAACTTGTAGGTTTATACTACAAAAATAACAGTTCTGCACGAGCTACTGCTAGAATTTTCAACGAAACACACCAAGGAGGTCATGCAACTCATAAGTGGAAGAATATTTTTATTGTCTACTCGACAATAAAAATAAACTTCGCCCTTTATTTTCATTTACGCATTTTACGCCAAAGAATATAATTATTATAATTATTGTAACTTATAATTGTTTATTGTGTATTTGAAAATAATAAAGACGATTTATTATTATTATTATTATTATTATTATTATTATTATTATTATTATTATTATTATTATTATTATTATTATTATTATTATTATTATTATTATTATTATTATTATTATTATTATTATTATTATTATTATTATTATTATTAAGTATGTAATTGATCTTATGCATAAATTTACATCAACCGGGTCAGTTGACAATAAAAAACATAACCGACTGGAACTCGTAAATAACGAAGCAATTGAAGTCGCAGTTTTAGGACAAGTAAGTCTTGAAAATCAACAAGCACAGTCACTGACAATAAGCAGAGAAGTAGGTGTTTCATCTTCCACAGTTTATCGAATATTACACAAGCATAAGTACCGTCCATACAAAATTAAATTGGTTCAAGAATTGTATGAAGATGATTTTGATCGTCGTCTTGAATTTTGTGAACTATTGAGTCAGCGCTTGACTGACAATCCACATTTGTTGCACAACCTTTGTTTTTCGGATGAATGCACATTTTCAGTTAATGGTTTAGTTAATAGACATAATTGCAGATATTGGGCTGAGAGTGATCCACATGTTGTGCGTGAATACCACACACAGAATCCTCAAAAGTTAAATGTATGGTGTGGTATCCTAGGTGACCACATAGTCGGACCTTTCTTTTTAGACGGAAACTTAAATGGAGAGTCATATCTTGAGTTATTGAGAGAAGTAATTGATCCACGTATTACAACAATAATAGAAAATGATCATAATCTTTCTGAAGATTTGCTTGTCTTTCAACAGGATGGAGCGCCTCCACATTTTGCTTTGCCAGTACGACAATTTTTAAATGAAACTTTCCCCAATCGTTGGATAGGTAGAAGAGGCTCGATGATGGAGTGGCCACCTAGATCACCGGATTTATCACCTCTAGACTTCTTTTTATGGGGTTATTTAAAAACAAAAATGTATGCTACCCAACCAGAATCTTTAGAAGATTTACGACAAAGAATAGAGTATGAATGCCTACATTTAAATGCACACGTGTTCGGTAATATCAGGGAGGCTTTTCAGTCTAGGTTATACCATTGTATGGAAGTAAATGGTGGACATTTTGAACAATTTTTATAATAAATTTTGAAAATGAAATATTCGTTTTGTCATTGGAAACGCTTGTGACAAAATCATTAAAATAAAAGTTTTGCACAATTCAATTTTATTTTAATTTAAAATTCTGTAGATCGTAAACTAATTACTTTAATCCCCATGTTTTATACATTTTTGAAATCAGTTAAACGAGAGCAATCCAAAAATGGATAAAAAAATGGGGCAAGCCATTTAAAAAAATTGAAGGGATGATAGTAGGGGTGAAAGGGTGACTTTTTTAGCAAACTTAAATATGGCACGATATCTCCCCCTTCGAATATTAATTGACGTATTTTTTTGTTTTTTGTAATAATCAGTCCTTCAAAAGTTACTTAAGGTGGATACTTTTATCTGAAAAGCACTGTATAAATGAACACCATTAATAAAGGAATGGGGGTGGGTTGGCTCAGTGGTTAGAGTCATGACTCTGAGATCGGAAGGTCTCAGGATCGAATCCCACTGGTGGCAGGAATTTTTATTTAATTAAAAAATTAAATTTTAATTCTAATGCATAGGTAGGATTCCCCACTCGACCATTCACTGTTGGGTTCTAATTAACAGTGCTGTTCCTAAAGTGGCGCTGGGAAACAGTAACAAAGCCTACACAGAACACGAGGCTAATGGCCGTAGTAGTCGACGCCGATGACACCAAATTAAAAAAAAAAAAATAAAGGAATGGTCAGAGCTTGGGACTTTGGATTCGGCGATTCGGGTTTAAATCCCATAGTATTTTAATGGCGTATATCGTTGACACCTGTGGAATTAAATATTTACCTCATATTGATTTTAAAAGAATTTTAAACTCCATAAAATAGAAAACAAATTGCTCTCATTTTCATTGTTTGACAATATAAGAAATATGAGATACAAATTTAAAAAATACTGGGATAAAATTAAAATGATTTCACTTTCCGTAACTAGGTATAAGTACCTAAGTCTAGACAATTTATTATTATAATACTTATTATAAGACTTAGAGGATCAAAGAAGTAGTTATTTGATTTTAAAATTCATAATGTTCATAGATTAAGGTTGTAAATCTTATTAAAGTATTAAGAAATGAAAATTATTTAATTTTGACTACCTGCATTCTAAGAAAAGTGAGTCTCATTCTCATTAGAAAAAAGAATTATGAACATCACAGTAACAAAAGATTAATTTTTTTATATTTTGATTTATTTCCATTACATTGAGTGGTAGGGGGAGTTGTATAAAAAAACGATTTGGTTCTTGAATATTTCTATTTTATATTGAATGGTGGATAACAAACAATTTTTCCGTGTAGAGGTAGGTACACATTTTAATATATGTTTAACTAGTTTACGTTATTGTATTTTTAATTTCAGGTAACAAAGTCGGAATGCACAAATCATTGCAATAAAAATTATAGAAAACATCTTTACAACATAAAGAAGAACACTAAAACCGTTTCTTTAAAGGTAAGGAAATATTTAACAGGTGAGATCATACAAAAATTGGTAAAGGCAGCACAATTCGCGGTTTACACTAATAAAGATGGAAGCATTGCACAACTTAAACAAGATTTAAGAAATAGTGTAACACATGTTTTTGGTAATCATGTTAACTGCCGAAGAGAAAATTACGATGTTAACAACTATATTAACAAACATTTCGAATTCACATCATCAGGAGCTCACCACCATGTATACGCAGCATTAAATTTACTTTTAACAAAAGCACACCTTCTTTTAGCCAACGAAATAACCAACAAAGCAGAATCATTTATGAATATTATTACTCTTTTTAATATGGGAAAACGATTAAATCTCATTTAAAGGAACGGTTTCCAAAGTAGGTGTGTTTTGAGTGCTCTTCGTTACAATAATGGAGTTAATTGGCACATCAAAATTTGGAAGCAATGCTTTAATAGAGAAGCACCCCATTTTCTAAGAAAATGGGTAAATAATGAGGAGCGTGACAAAATTAAAAGAAAACCTACTGTTAGAAAAAGTAAGGTCATAAAAAACCAAAACCATCAGAAACAACGGACTACGAATCTAATATTGCTGAGGTAGACATCAGTGATGAATGTCTTAAAGAAGAAGTTAATAAATTAATTGACCGACTAAAGGTATTAACATGAATAATAGGTACGTTTTTACTTTTTTTATGATTTTATATTTAAATATTTTTAGGTGACGAGTGTAAGCAACAACAACAACAAATATCAGAAGAAACTATAGGACAGTTCCACAAACCAAGTTACTTGGAGTAAAGAAGGTATCGGCTAACGGCTTCTCATTTTGGGGAAGTTGCCAAAAGAAGGAATAACTACCCCAGCAATTGAGTACGGCATACAAAACGAAGGTGTGGCTATAAACAAATTTCAAGAAAAAACTGGCAAAACAATTATACCATCAGGGTTATTTGCTTGATGTGCAATATGGGTTCCTAGGTGCATCACCTGATGGTAAGCGATAATTATTTATGTATTATAACAATAGTTTAATAACTTTTTCTATTTTTTAGGTTTAATTAATTCTGATGAACTTGTCGAGGTTAAATGTTTTTTAAAAGTAGCCACATCTAATCTTTCATTGAGAGAGGCCGTAGAGAAAAAAATGGTTCCCTGTTTAAGATTTAAAAATGGTGAAATTCATTTAAAGGAAAACCTCAATTACTTTTATTAGGTTAAATTTCTGACTACATTTCAAAGTAATTTAATGAAAGCTATATTTTCTAACAAATTAAAAATTATTATGTTTTTAGATACAAGGACAACTCGGTATCTCACGAAGAAGAATGTGCCATTTTATAATTTATGTAGGAGATGAAAGTCCTCTTTTTATTGAAAATTGATGATTTTTTTTTAAATCTAATGTAGGAACTGAGAGCTTTTTATGAGGATTGTGTGGGCTCGGAAATAATTTTGAATAGAAGAGGTAAAAAATTAAAGTGCAGAGATCCGCCAAAGAGTAAATAAATTATGTATTATCTTTTTAAAATTAATAAAAATGTTTTAGTTTAAGTTTTTTGATTTTATTTAATTTACTTATTTATACAAAATTTCGTGAAATACCGGTACCTAGCTAATCTGTTAATATTGTATATCTAATTTATTTTGATTTGGTTTTAAATTCTATATATTTAACCCATTAAAATTAAAAAGTTGTACTTTTATTAAAGGTGTATATTTATAAAGGTCTTATTTATTTTCAACACTTTAAAATTTTAACACATTCGATTATGAAGTTACCTACGTGAAGATTATCTTTTTCTATATCATTGATGTAAATTTTTGTTATTTACTCATACACTATCTTGTTGGGATAGGAAAGTAAAAAAATAATAGGTATATAAACTATCCTATTGGGATTATTTTTTTAGAAGCAAGTGATCTAATTTATAGATGTTTCTATTTTATCCAAAGAAGTAGAGAGGGTAGAACGATAAGGTACCGTCTGCGCATCCATCACGAGTGTAGAAATTATGCGTGATTCAGCCTTCCACTCTTACACACGTAAATGACAAGGAGAGGTTGCCCTAAAGCACTGTAAACAAATTCCAGGATCGACTTTATTCAGCGATTATGTTCATGTTCAGCTCTGTTTTTTGTTTGTGTTTTGGCTGTTGTAAGCTTTTTTGGCGTCAATTCTTTGTTATCTTGCTTATATTTATGATTTTTTATGCTTTTATTCCGATTTAGTATTAAATTATACTTTTCGATGCACTATTTTATAATTGTTTCACAAAATGTTGTTAAACCGTCCCTGAATTTTGTTTACAAAATGTGCAAAACGAAATTGTGCATAGTGTCCAGACTTTTTCATTGACAGTTATCATTCTACCCCTCTCCACTTCATTGATTTTATCTCTATTATAATATCTATATACCACAGTAACGAAAATGAATAGAGTGGCTAATACAATTATAACTTTCCGTCGATACCGATTACTATTCATTTTCGATACTGTAATATAAACTACTTTAAAGTTAAAATATTCAAAAATTAAAAAAAGTACATCGTATATATTATTAAAATTTAACTTATTTTTAAAACCCTCGTATCTAAACCCAGCTGCTCATCTAAATATCATCACTCAACAACGTAACCAAATTCAACCAGGCGATCATTGCTCGACTGTAAATTAATATCCACATTCTATATTCTTTTTGTCATTTTATTAACTCTTTTTAGTGTAAGTATTTTTTTTAAATACTACAATATATTTAAAAAAAGAAAACATTTGATGTTATCAAATTTTAATTCGTTATATAATATCGTTATAATATATTTTCGATCCATCTATGGAACTAATTATTTTCGTTAAGTGAGGACGCCATTTTTAGTCCAAAATTTTTTTTATAATGCATTACATATAAAATGCAACCCAATTTTCATTTATAACTATTTCGGAGGTCTGAGCCTTTTCGTATTTTCCGATTGAATGATTTGCTAGGAAAATGTTTAACTTAGGTGGTTCAAGGTTTCATTTTCAGAAAATTTATTGAATTTGTAGTTTATTCTTACAATGAAAAAGGTCTAAAAGTAGACCATTTTTTATTACACGTTTTTAATTAAAAACAATTAATTTAAAAAAAAATCAATGCCTGAACCTCCTAAGTTGGACTTTTATCTACAATTAAAAAAAAATAGTACGATTAACTGTTGGTCTGCAGACGCCATTCTAATACACAAGGATAATCTGTCCTTAAGGAACCAGATGATTCATTTAAAGAGACCACTATCCTAAACTGAACTTTTACAATTAAATATTTAAACACTTCTTATTATGTATTGAAATGTTTTCTGCCTGACATTTTATTTAATATTTACAGAATCTAGCACTAAGTTTGTATCAAAATTTTTATATAAAACATTTGTTTAGTTTTTTCAAGTTATAGTAATTTTTCCAAAATCGAATCAACTTAGTTACGAAAAGAAACTAAAGCGCAAGGCAGTGTCTTAGGTCCGGTTCATTATTTATTATACACAGTGTGATCTATCAGAGTTCGAACACTCCAATCGCTACTTTTGCAAAAAAAATCAATTTTTAATTTTTCAATAAAATGTAGAAAATATTCTCCGCAGCATTTATAATTCCGGTAGACCGGTCCTGTAAAAAAACTCTTACTTCCAAGGCAAGTGACCTAATGACCCATAACCTATTACGCGAAGGGTAATATATCATTTCCAGCACCAAAAACCATTTCCCCGGAGTCTCAGAGGGACTAGATGCATTTTGGTTTTATGAAAGTTTAACTAGTGCCCCGGTTCTTTTCATAAAAATACCTCTCGCATATTGCCTCATTTATAATTCAAAATGGAAGGAAAAACCTTCACTTGCAGAAGCCGTCATGTATTTTTAAGCATCAGCTTAAAACTTATACACAGCACGCACACACTACCCGTTTTTGTGTTAGGGAATGATAAAACTAAAGTATTATATGGAAGGGGTCAAACAGTTGGGGTATGTAAACTTACCCGACTGGTAATTAAAGTTCTTAACTTCCAATTGTGCTGTTGGAGTTTGCTAAGGTAAAACAAAAGGAGAAACTGAGAGAAAGCGATGTAATAGAAAGTTTTTAATGGTAAATTTCCCCCAGACGTGGAGGAGCAGTGTTGGGGGGTTAACCATGTGTCAGAACAACAATAAAATGCATCAGTCGCATAGTAATGAAATGATGTATATTTTTGTGTGGTTGTAAAGGATTAAAAAAATGTACATAATATAAAAATGCACAACATATTAAAACAAATAAAGAAATAGTCACTACAGTAAATAAAATATTAAAGAAAGATTTTTGTTAAATCCTTACCTGGAGGGTGGTAGTCCATATCGTTGGCATTAGTTCGTCTCTTACCCTGTCCTGTAAATCTAGAATAAAGCATACAGTACGTTATTTAATCATATAGAAAATGTATATAAAAAGTCATGCTAGTGTACTAGTGCTTTCTTGCCATGTGAACTACATATACTCGTATAATGAAGCGATCGAGGTCCGATTGAGTTGTCACCAATTTTTATGCTTAAAAACTTAAGGTCGTCTGTAAATAACAGGCAGTCACTGTTTAAAAAATAAGCTGTTATCTCAATCAGAAAAAATTAAAACATGGAATGATCAAGTGAGATCCTTGTTGAATACGGAACGTCACTGATACTTCACAAGAGATAGAATTTTGCACGATAACATGTTGACAGCGATGACTTGGGTAAGAGTTGAAAAAATTAAGATTGCCAAAAATACCAATTTCGGCTAGTTTTTAAAGATGTGATTCATGTCAAATGCCTTAGATAGGCTATATAGATAGCATCAAGTTGATAATCAGTGTAAAGAGTACTCCTGATATATGTCAAAATGTGTTGCAGTTGCGCCTCCTTGTTAGAACATATGTTGAAATGAAGAAATATAATTTTTAGATATATATGGCATCAATTAGGATGGATTAAAATAATTTAGGTATTCTAGAAAATATGCAAATGCCTCCATTGATTTTTTTTGTCAGTTTTGTCTCTATTTTTGTAAATTATCACCAAGAGAATTTCCAAATAGAAAATGTTTCGCTATCAAACTATTTTTTAAAAATTAGAACTAAAGGCAAAGAAAGTGAGTCGCAGCAGTTCTGTTGGAAATACATCTAACATATTTTAATAATACATCAGTCCAGCTCTGAGTTCTGTGCCACACCAATCATTTAACTAATACATTAATAATTAAACGATTAATACATTTAATCACCAATATTAATTTAAATAATAATTAAATCAAATATAAAAATAATCCTAAATATATTTAAAAGTCCCGAGATTAATAAATCGCTATACATCCATCTCTCTCTGGCAAGCATAAGCGGCGAACGATTTGAAATAGAATGCAATTACAATTTATGAAGTAACAGTGTCCCGCGTTAATAAGGTCACCTGACCAAGCTTCGAGACTGTTCCATCTGCTGGAAGGCACAGGCATAAAAAGGCGAAATGAAGCATATATTGGATTTTGTCAGTAGGAATGAGCAATTTTTTTTTAAACATTGATGATACATCGAATACAGACTACCCAGACAGCACATGACGTCCATTGGACGTCCATATTTTGTCCAAATAATGTCCTGGATGTCCGTGGAATTCATGTGGATGTCCATTGGACTTCTATTTTCCGTTATTCAATGGATATACCCATTCAGTCCAATGGGTGTCCAAAAAATGTCCATGATGGACACTACAAAAATGGCAAAATTATTTACAACTAGGTTTTTATTAAAATAAATCAATTAATTTTCCTCTCCTTTTTGCTTTGTTGACAAGATACAAAAGTAAAAGGCCACTCAGGCCAGAGGACAAGGACATGTACGAAGTAATAAAAAGATGTTTTGTTGACATAATTTCTAATACCGTCACAAAAGAATTCACATAATATGATGGTATAAAAGTAAAATGGTAATTTAAAGAAACAATGAGCAGTTTTTTGTTTATATGTAAGTATAGGGGTAAAGTACATTAGTCAATGCATATTTTCATATTAGTTAATAACATTTTATTTAAAAGTTTTACATTTTTAACTATCAGTTTTGTCTGATCAGGCGTTTATTAAAATATTGATTTTAAGACTCAATATTCGTATAAAATGTAATGTCTTTTTTTAGCTGCCGCTAAGAGTGACAATGGTGCTGCTTAAAAAGAGAGCGAAATAGCCTTAAGAAAATGGCTGAGAAGGTCAACAGAAAGGAGTGCGTATAAAAGCAACACATGCTTGATATTATTTATGACAATAAAAATATGTCTATAGTTCTAATTATTGTATTAACCGACTTCAAAAAAGGAAGAGGTTCTCAATTCGTCGCAATATTTTTTTTTATGTATGTTCAGCGATAATTCTTTAACACGATGTCCGATTTTAACGATCCTTTTTTGTTAGAAAGGGGGTACTTCAGGGGTGATACCCTATAAATTTGGTCAAAATCTAATAATTGGGTCCATGAGAAAATCCTCAAATTCTTCATTTTTTATGTATGTTTAGCGATAATGCTTTACCACCTTGTCCGATTTATGTGATTCTTTTTTTGTTAGTAAGGGGGTATCTCAGGGGTGGTCCCATATAAATTTGGTTAAGATGTGGTGATGGCATCTGCACGTTTATGAAGTCGGTTTTTTAAATTTTTTATTTCTAATACTTATTTCTTATTAATATAGGTGGTGATGTCCATCAGATATCCATAAATTGTTCAAAAGTAATACAAAAAGAGTCCATATATGGACCTTTCATGGAGTCCCAATGGACGTCCAGGAGTGGGATATTTGTATAGTCCAATGGATGTCCATTAGATCTCCTTTGGTAAAATTCTGGACGTCCTTTGGAGAGCTGAAATGTATATCAATGGACTTCCGATGGACATTTATGGATTGACTTGTGCTGTCTGGGATTGTGTTTATAATATCCGCAGCAGATGCAGATTCTGTATTGGTAGGTACAAAAATGTCGAATCCCGAACTTCATTCAACAAGTGGAAGATTGAATGGTACCTAGTTTGGAAGCTTACGATATTAATAATAATAACAATAACAACAACAACAACAATACATTTATTGCCTAATAAAACTTAATCAAGCTGTGTATTTTCCAAATAAAGATCATTTTAAATGTCTAATTACGAAAAGCACGTTACTGTCAACAAATATATATGCTTCACTTCACTTGTTTGTGGAAACCGTTAGAATGTATTTATAGTAAACTGTTGAATATAAAGTTTACCAATCGAGGTGTTGAACGTGACAAGGGTTTTAGGGGGATTTATCAAAATTCATAAGCCCGAATCTTGTTTGCTCAACATATCGAATAATATCCCCGTATGACCCTAGAGAGCCGAATAGCAAATTAACGCCTCGGACGTAAATTAACTGAAGGGTCCGTATAACTAAACCGCTGTCGGTTTTGTCGAACTGTTAGCTTGTATGTAATGTAGTGCCCGAACGGCGTTTGGTTTAAAATTTTACTGCCTATTTAAATTGGATTGACCAGAAGAGTTGAAGCATATAAAAAATAAACGAAATTCGAAATTTGAGTTGAGGGTATCATCTGATAGAGCAGTTTTTAACGATGTGTAGAAAAAGAACCATCCGATGTTCTTACACGGTAGCGAAATGTTTTAATCAAAGTCCGAAGAGCCCAAAATTTTATAGGTGTCTATTTAATTTGTCTAAAGCAGTGGTAGAAAAACTCATTACTCAATAGAGCCAAATAGCAACAGTACAACGATTAAAATTTCTATTGAGAGCCAATTTTTTTAAACTTAAACTATATGTAGGTGGGTACAGTAAACGCCAAATCTAAAGAACCAAGGACGCGCATTTATAATGCTATGAACACGCCTACCGATGAATATAATTGGTAGCTTACCTAGAAAGTTGTAAACCAGAGGCGCGTATATTTTAAGACATAAAATAAATGGAAAATAGTGAATGATGCTTGTTCATACATATTGCTTAGTGTTATTGTTAGTACATAATTCTATAGTCAATTAAAAAATCATTATTTTAGGTAAGCTGACTTTAGGTTAAGGAGAGCTCTGGTGGTCTAGTATTTTGTATTTTAACTGACATTAATTTTTTTATAAACAAAATATGAAATAATATGTGTATGAAGTAATATATCCTTCTGATTTTTTATACCGGGTCTTCATTTCAAAACTGGATAGTCCAATAAGCCTTTGGCCATTAGAAATAACAGAAAACAAACCTTTTGTTGAATCGTCTGTCCAATTCTTGGAAGAAGTATGTCCGTTGTGTATATATGTTTTATCTAAATAAACGATTGGTCTATTTTGACTTCTAAAATATTTTATGTCTCAAATATTTTACTCTTAAAGTTCTTATTTTCATTTTTCCACCAAAACTTTACGATTATTTTGTGTTTTTCTCCACTTAAATTGTAATTTTTACAGACTCTTCTTTTTTGTTGCATCAAAATATTTCAAAACATTGTATATTACTTCACGACTTTGTCCGTTAATAACAGATCTGCGCTTTTTTTCACCCACAATAGAAGACATTATTAAAAATAAAACCAGTCATTTTAACCAAAACA
The DNA here is from genome assembly GCA_927349885.1 of Psylliodes chrysocephalus. Lineage (NCBI taxonomy): Eukaryota > Metazoa > Arthropoda > Insecta > Coleoptera > Chrysomelidae > Psylliodes > Psylliodes chrysocephalus. Next base: position 17,690,837 of record OV651814.1, on the reverse strand, counting down.
CCGAAACAAGAAACAAACAATGATCTAGTCGTTACGCTACTGACCGTAAGCAAGGACAAGGTTCAAATTGTAAAGGGGCGTGGCGATTTTTAAGTAAACGAACTTGAGCATTTGCGCTGGTTCTTTAGATTTGGCGTTAACTGTACATTGTTATTAACTTATTTAGGGTAGGTATTCCTGAGCTGGCTTAAACTAAAAACGTTCTCAATCTGATTGAGGTAGGTTCGCTGAGGTCTACTCTTTTCAACTCTCTCATCCATACTTGTTTCGTCTATCTCCTTTCGTTTATCCTCTTTATATATCCATACCTTTCTGAATATTTAAAACAACATCTTCTTTCAATAATTATAGGTGCGTTGAATAAAAATTGATACAATATTTAAAAACGATATTATGAAAGTAAATTTATAATGATAGGTAATTTTAACATATCTGATTATGTATCTGACATTCCAACTAATTTTAAATTAAATGGCTCAAATAATTTTGTTGACGTTCTAGATTTAACTCACCATAACTTTGTATTCAATGATTACAATAAGCTCTTAGACTTGATGTATTATAAACATTTCTGTTTGGTCAAAAATCTTTAGAATCCTTAGTAGAAGAGGATAAATATCATCCGGCTTTAGAAATCACTTGTAGAATAAACGAAAAAAAGCAATATAAGAAAAATCTTGAATCCTCTTACACGAATTGCTACAATTTTCGTAAAGCAAATTTTCTGCTTTTGTATGAAATGTTATCTACTGTGAATTGGGATTTTTTGGAGGTTTTCTGTGATGCTGAAGATGCCTGCACGTACTTTTATGGTATATTATACAATATATTAGATCAGTGTATACCTAAATACACTGTAAGTAATAAGATAAAATACCCTCCGTGGTTTAATAATTCTATTATTAAGAAACTTCGGAAAAAGCCTAAACTTCATCACTTATATCAGAATGAGAATAATATTCAAGCTCTTCAAGAATTTAAGCTCATTAGAGCTGAAATTAAAACTTCTGTATCTGAAGCTTATAAAAATTACATAGCAAATCTTGAATCTGGAATTTCAGCAAATTCAAATTAATTTTGAGCGTACGTTAATAATAAACAATGCCAAGGTAAAGTTGCAAGCATCATGAGTTTTGAAAATAAAACATTAAATAATCCAACAGAAATAGTAGAAAGCTTTGCGGAATATTTTGGCCAATCTTATGTCGCTTCCAAGGGTTCAAACGTATCATTAAAGGACGTCCAATCATCTCAGCTTCATATAACTCATTTTTCTGAAACTTAGGCCCAGGATGCTATAAAAAACATTAAACCTAAACGTACCACAGGACCGGATCATATTCCTGCGTTCATTTTAAAACACTGTTCAGCAGTATTAGCTCGCCCTCTATTTTGATAAATATCTGCCTTAAATCCAATACAATTCCTTCGATGTGGAAATGTTCTAAAGTCTTCCCAATTTTCAAAGAAGGTGAACGAACTGATATCAAAAATTATAGGCCGATTTCAATCATTTGCAATGTCTTTAAAATTTTCGAAATATTACTGAAACGTAGTATTTATCAACATGTTTGCAACGCAATCTCAGCTCAGCAACATGGTTTTGTTAAAGGGCGTTCCACAGTAACAAATCTTTTTGTAATTACACAGCAAATAGCTGAAAATATTGATAATCGGGTCCAAACTGACGTCATCTATACGGATATAACAAAAGCATTTGATAGACTTGATCATAATATTATGATACAGAAACTCTGCTTATTTGGTCTTTCTAATAGTTTGATCACACTTTTTCAATCGTATCTCTCTGAAAGAACACAATATGTTCAATTAAATGGATTCAAGTTTAACAAATATTGCGCCACCTCTGATATACCGCAAGGTTCAAATTTGGGTCCACTGTTATTTAATATTTTATCAACGACATTGGTGACGCTATAAATGTTGATTATTTGATGTATGCTGATGACTTAAAAATATATTCAGCTATTAAAAATATTTCTGATTGTGAACGGTTGTCGGAAAATTTGAAAAGAGTTGTTCAATGGTGCAACAAAAATGGCCTCACGCTGAATCCCGTCAAATGTAACGTAATGTCATCCAATTATATTCGATTATGTCCTTAATGGACGTTTGCTTTCTAGACCCAACAATTTTATGGATTTAGGGGTTACATTTGACCCAGTATTGTCGTTAAAATACCACACAGAGATAACATTTCAACAGCAGCAAACCGTAAGTATGGATTCATAGTACGAGTGGGCCGTGATTTTATAAACAGAGATACTATTAAATCATTGTATCACCACCACCTTATTACATAATAAATTCTTTTTTTTAGCGAAAATGTTTTAGGTTATTTTTTTAGATATTTCTTGATTTTTTATGTATTTTTTTGGAGTAGTTTTTTTTTTAAATCAAGATATTATTTTAATAAATACCTTTGAACCTATCAATTTTTGTTTCACATTTTACTTCATCAAAAAAAAAATGTCTACCCTAGGTACCATAAAATATGCTAAATGTTCTGGATAGAGAGAGGAGGAAGGGCCCTAAGTAATTTTTAGCCTAGGGCCTCAACAATCGTTAATCCGGCCCTGTCGTCAAAACTTTGAGGTTTTCCTTTTCTGTAACATTATATTTAGCCAATTAATCTGAGATCAAAAAACCCACACACACCTACCTACCTACCTATTTATTCTTTAACAACCCTCGTATATTCCTTAAGCTATGCAAAGAAAAGTTCATTTGTTCATTACACAAAATATTTATTCCTTCAATAAAAAGAAATTAAACTAATAAATCTTAAGACAGAAACTCATTTGGGCTAATCCCTAGGGACAAACATAATGAGGTCGGAATACAGGCCAAGTTAGGTTTTAAAAGTGACAAAAGAAACCAAGAGAGGGATATCTGGCTTTCATGGCTTCAATTTTATATGAATGAATTCGTAAAAAGCCAAAAAGACAGAGTGTTGCTTTATGACCTGCGAGAGAGAATTAAACTAATCGAAATTTTCTACTTCTACCGAGGATAATGAGGTTAGGATTACCTAATTTCCCAATTAGGTGTGCAGTAGCCATTAATGGGTTTACAAACCATTGAGTTGGCATTTTAGCAACTCTTTCAGTTGCATTCGTACGAGAATTATGCATAAATTATGATAGTCTAGCGCAGTGATTCCCAACGTAGGGCGTACGCCCCACCGGGGGGCAAATTGAATGTGGAGGGGGGCAACGGGAGCAATATGACAATTGACGTGTAAAATTTTAAAGTACCCTTAAAAAATTAATACCTCGATTTAACGGACTTCGTTAAATCGATCATACATATATAATATTGTCACAAAATTTTGTCCGAATTCAATATCCCCCGGATTACTTTACTTTATTTTCAGTTTTTGACTAAATATACATATTTAATTATTTCAGCTCATAGTAAAATGAGTACAATCAAGAAAAAAGTTCGTCAGTATAACGAAGAATATTTGAAGATGGGTTTTATATCCGCTGCCTATGATGCACGTTTGCCCTTTTGCCTTCTATGCGAACAATGCTTATCAAACGAATCAATGAAACGAGGTCGTTTGGAGGCCCATTTGAAAACGAAACATAGTGCACAAGCTAATTCCGATTTGAACTACTTTAAAACATTAAAGCAGAAATTTGAAAACAGAGCAACATTAAAAACTCTCTTTACCGCAAATACTGCAACAGTTAATCGTACCCTTGAAGCAAGTTATCAAATTTCATTACTGATTGCTAAAAGTGGAAAAAATCATACAATAGGAGAGAATTTAATCAAACCATCAATATCGGCATTTCTTAAAACAGTTCTTGAGAAAGATGACAAAGACGTAAGAGCAATGCCTCTAAGTAACAATACAGTCATGAAAAGAATAGATGAAATGAGTGCCGATATTGAAAAACAACTTATTGAAAAGCTAAAAACAAGAAAATTTTCAATACAAATGGATGAATCAACTTTGAGGGACAGTGAAGCCGCATTATTAGCGTACGTAAGGTATATTGAAAATGGAGAATTTGCTGAGGAAATGCTGTTCTGCAAACTACTAGAAAGCACCACTACCTCCAAAGATATATATAACAAACTCAAGGATTACTTAAATGTCAACGATATATCAATGCAAAATATAACCTCCTGTGCTGCGGATGGTGCTCCTAATATGATGGGCAAGAAAAATGGCTGCTTAAAATTGATGAAAGATGAGAATCCAGAAATGATTCTTGTGCATTGTGTTATTCATCGGCAAAATTTGGTAGCTAAAAATATTTCGCCTCATCTAAATGAAGTAATGAAAAAGGTAATTAAATGCATTAATTCCATTAAAGCTAATGCCAAATGTGAGCGTCTCTTCAAATTATTTTGCGAAGAACAAAATGCAGACCACGTGAGGCTATTACTTCACACTGAAGTAAGATGGCTCTCGAAAGGTAACTGCTTGAAAAGATTTATGGAATTATTTGATGCACTTCGTGATTTTTTAAGTGAGAAACCAGAAATGCATACTTGTCAACAGTCGATGGTAAAGCATATGTGAGTTATTTAGCCGATATATTTGAAAAACTAAATATATTAAATAGCCAACTTCAAGGAAAAAACAAAACTCTTGTTGACGCAAAAGCTAAGATATTCGGTTTCATCACCTTTATTGAATTATGCCAAAAACATATTTGCAACAAAAATTTTGAGAGATTTTATTCGCTCCAAAAATGTGAAGTGTCTGATAACGCCATACTTGTAATTCTCGATCACCTGAAAGCTCTGCAAGTTGATATGAAGGAACGATTTTCTGACTTGGACCAAATTGATTTTCCAACTTGGATGATGCAGCCATTGTTAGTGGATTTGGCTGATGTTACAAATGTGCAGTATCAAGAAGAACTTGCAGAAATGCAAAATGATGAGTCTGTTAAAACTTTATTTAACATAAAAGGAGCGATGGCATGGCTATGTGAGGAAACAGAAACCAAATATCCAAGTTCAACTAAATTCGCAAGGAAACTATTACTTCCATTTCCATCTTCCTATTTAGTTGAATGTGGATTCAGTGCCATAACTGATTTGCAGCTCAAGAAAAGAAATCGGCTGGATATTTTCCAAAGGGGAGACTTGAGACTGAAGCTGACGAAATTGGAACCCAATATTAAATCTCTTTGCAGCAGGCATCAAGCTCAAGGATCTCACTGAATCATAATAACTGATATTACTCATCACAAAATATTGTAAAAATATTATAAAAATATATTTGTTTTGAAATAAAATTATTTTGTATACGAGAACTGATACTTTATCTTATTTTAAATTTATTAAAGGTTATGAAAAGTTCATGGAGGAAGTAATAACTTTTGAAATTATGAAATTATTTCTTAAAGGTGACTCCTTAACATTCCCTGAGACTTTATCGTTAGCCTAAAAAACATGGGGGGGGGGGGGGCGTGGAAATATCCATCGACCTAGATGGGGGTCATGGCTCAAAAAGGTTGGGAAACACTGGTCTAGCGGCTCTAGCGCGCCTTAGAAAAAGTAAAATGTAAACCCAGTATGGTTTCAATGAAAATAATAAATTTATTATTTCGTAAATGGGCGACTTTATAGAAAAATTCTGAAACCCGTCAATTTTTATTTGTAAACGGACGTTTCGTCAAATGGCCTTCAACGCGTCAAACATATATAGAAAAAATAATGGTTTACAGACAACAATAAAACATAAAACAAAAGTGCACATTTCGTACCATACAGGGTGGCGCATCGAAAACGAAACAGAGACATTTACTGGCAGCTCAATTCTTTTTTGGAAAAAAGCTCAGACCCGTCAATTTTGTTTTCGAGAGGGACACAAAATTGGCAAAAAATCACGTAAACACGTGCAGTCCCCTAGGCGGGGGTGGCACCATCCCTAAAATCTTAAATGGAAAGGGGGTCGAATAATTCATTATTTGAAAGGTATTTTAATTCCCTTTATAATGGTGTAAAACCCATATACTTCAGTTCAGTAGTTTTGGAGATTTATAGATTTAAAGCTTAAAGTAGACTTTAATAGGTACATCAGATTAGTTTGTGCTACTTTCAGAAGAAATTGGAGTAAAAGCATTTACTTAATAAGTATATTCCATATTAGAACGAACAAGAGTGCAGTAAAGAATTTTAAAAGAATTTATTGAGAGACCATTAGAGTTTCTTTGTATATAACCCAACAACTTTCTGGCTTTTAATGATATCATTGTAATGTGTTCTGAAAAAGTAAGTTTTTCATCAAACATTACGCCAAGGTCCTTTATTTGGGTCACCAATTCAAAATCTAATGAATTGATACAATAAGTATAGTCTATAATAGTATGGCACCTATTAAACTTAATATAAAAACATTTACTTAAATTCAAATTCATACAATTTACATTACAACCTAGCATTGTAGGTTGTTAATATCAGTCTGTAAATCAAAACAATCAGATATACTTTCAACAATTTTAAAGATTCTTAAATCATCTGCAAATAGTAGGAACTGAGACTTTTTTATACAACATGCAATGTCATTTACAGATAGATTAAAAAGAAGCGGACCACAATGGGATCCTTGAGGAACACCAGACAATACTTCAATCAAAAAAGAAATGTGATTCCCAATTTTGACCCACTGATACCTACCAATTAAAAAACTAGATAGCCAATTTAAAAGTTTACCATTGAGCTTAACTTGGCGATCAACAATTCATGGTTAACTCTATCGAATGCTTCTGAGAAGTCAGTATAGACAGAATGTACTTGATACCCCCCTTCAAAAGCACTCAATATTTCATTTTGATAACTTAACAAGGCAGTTACTGTAGATTTTCCTTGTGAAAAACCATGTTGTTGATCAATTATTAGCCCTTTACATTCCCATGACAAATATTCTGTAATGAGTGAATCGAAAATTTTTGGAATGTTAGATTGCAAACATATTTCTCTGTAATTTTTAATGTCACGATTACATACCGATTTATAAATTGGTCTTATAAAACTGTATTACCAAAAATCCGGAAATACTCCTGAATCAAGGGAAATATTGTAAATAATAGAAATAGGAGTACTAACCTACAGTCTAATGTCAACTGCTATATGTTTCGGTTACTAGTATACTCCACAGGGTGATACGAATTTGCAATAAAAAACATTATATTTTTATTACACCCGGCATAAATCGAAACGGAACTTTTTATCATAAACATGCGAAAATTATGACATTTTCAAGGAACCAACCTATAATGCAAAAAAAATCATTCAAATTAGATCATAAGTTCAAAAAAGAATAGCTTCAAAAATGTGGCAAATTTTGTCCAGGAGTTTATATTCGCCTCGGATATTTGTTATTGCCAATAAGTAACTCGTTGAAGCAAGACAACGTATTATTTTTGGCCCTTCTTAACGTGGAAAATAAAGAAGACATAAATTCTAATGAAATATGAACCAATTTGCGAAATTAAAAATACGCTAAAGAAAAATTTAGGCTAGTAGGAATGTTGGTTTGTAATTTTTTCTCTCTAACGACCGCATTTTAATATTTTATTATTTGTGTTCTATGTTATTTCTATTATTTTATTTTGTGTTATATCTATTTTATGTTGATAAAATAATATAAATGTTAATTTTTGGGTAGTAGGTACTACTTATAGTCCAGGAGACAGTGAAGTTTTTTTGGTACTTATTTTCCCAGTTAGGAAACACCGATAGAATTATTCGGTTCGTTATTCTAAGCTAAATTCATATATATGTAGGGGGGGGGGGGGATTCCAATAGGTTGAGGCGGAAAGTTCGTTTAAAAGTACAAATATACTGCACTTTTTTTCCAGTTATAAAAATCATTCTATTAGTGAGAGATATAGTGAAGTTAAGTAAAAAAAATAGTCTGGCTAATATGTGAGTATGGGTAATATGTTTGGAAGGTGAAAAATTTTAAAAAATTATCAAAGTCATTGACCTTATTTTCGCAGTCCTAAAAGTTTGTCAGATGATAGTTTATCTTATAATTACAGCTGCAAATATAGTCTGGCTAACGTGGAACACCCCCAACGCCTTGCCAGACTTATCCAACGCTCGTCAGGCTCGCTAATTTCGACATGTTCAATTATGCAGTGATTGTTGTCATCTCTACATGTTATTACTTTTTATAATTTATGATAAAAAAGTATTGGTTAAGGGCGTAATTTCAATATGGTCAAAAACACTTTACTCAACGTTTTGAGATCCCAGGAATCCAAAAAACATATTTTTATTAAAATCTCTGTCCGTCAGTTCATCCGTCAGTCATCAAAAAACATTATTCGCGAGTAACTTTTTAACTGTCAGAGATACGAAAAAGTTGTAAAGTTGAAAATTTATTTCCCTGCAAAATCGATTTCTTAACAATCTTTTATATCTCCCTTAGTTTTTGAGTTATAGCAATAAAAATATGGCGAAAATTGTTTCCATTTAAACGCGAATATCTTCGAAGCTATACAAGATACGAGAGAACGACTAAGAATATTTGTTGTAGGGAATTTAATTCTCTACAAAAAAGATCTCTCGTTTAATTTGTGAGACATAGTGAAACTAAAAGAAAATTTCTTATATTCAGGTGCGACTATCTGTGAGAATATACAAACAAGATTAAGAAGCAAAAAATATTTGTTATGTCAATAGATTTACAATACTTAATCGATAATAGACTGTAAGTGTAGTATTCTTTTTAATACCTAAATAATTTACCGTAATTAATAATGTTTAAATTTATTTACCAGAACATGAAAGTACAATCGATATTTATCAGGTTTTTAAATTTGCCGCTGCGTTATTTGTTTGATTTCGATGATAGCGACATATAGTGGGTCAGATGTTAACTGCGTTCGAGTTGGTCGTTGTTAAGCATGTGCTTCTTATGCGCGTATCTTATATTTATGTACTTTATATGAAGAATCATAGTCCCTTATCTCTGGTATAAAGTATCGCATTGGGAGTGTCAGAAGTGTCTACAATCTAGCATTGAAATTAGAAATCATGGAATGCATTATTCAAGAATATCCAACAAAATATTTAAAATGTACTAGATTAAGACACTTTTATCTTTTGTGGTAGTAGCATTTATAAATGGTTAAAATGTACTGAATGTAATACAAATGTACTAGTAAACCTAACACTGATGCTGTCGCTTGATGCTGTGAGGGCTGGTACAGTTGTCCTTCGACAATGACTCATAGAAAAGTGCTTATACTGTATATAGTCACGTGGTAATTGAGAAAGATAGGAATATAAGGGACCAGAGCCCAGGCAGCTGTTCACAGGTACCCGCATTCCAGCGTTGTTAGCTAAATACGCACCTGCCTCTTCCTCTCCTCATTCAACTCTCTTACTTGTGAGTCTGGCAGACGTGTATTTTTTTTTATGAAATTATGGTATTATTTATCATGTGACAAATTTTTAAATCCGGGAAAATAAGAGCAATAATTCTGTAATTTCGACAATTTTCAAGATGCCGCCAGACTCATTTAGCAATTTTGCAAATCAGCCAGACTTACTTTTGATTATAGTTTATGATAGTATCACGTTAAATTTCAAGCATGGGAAAATAAGGGTTACGGATTTCAAAAATCGGTCAAATTTTTGGCTCAGCAAATTTTTAACCAGACTGACTTTCCTCCGGTTAGGATATGCCAGACTGTTATTTCCATTAATAAAATGAGTCACTTTAATAAATGTCAAATATTTATGACTGGGAAAATAAGTGGAATGGTCTTTTTTTTATCTAGTGACAGCATCCAAAAATTTTAGCCAGAATCACAAATTGTCGTTTTGTGTCACCATCCGAACATACAATGACTGCGAAAATAAGTATAAAAAAAATGCACTGGACTATTATTGTTATTGTTTTTTTTTTTGTTTTATTTTGGCTTCTTATGCTTCTTAATCAATCTTACGAGGTATAAGAGCATAGGGCTCAATAGAACCAAAAATAGGCACTGGTATTGTTGAAGATTCGTTAGATGTTAAATACCTTCTGGTAATGACTATATGTAATATTTCTAAGAGCAATCTGGTTGTAAAGTAGCACAGTAGGAAAAAGTCCCAAAAAGTCCATGAATGTGGGTTATTACTTGGGAACAATTCAGGATTCAATAGAAAAGCGACCAAATTTTCTAAAAATATCACTAAATTAGTGATGAATACTCATTATGTAATTCTATTTCAAGTAGGTTTCTTTAGGTAACCAAGCAAGGTTCTTTCGGAAATTGCCTAATTAAATTATTTCATAGATTTTATCTATTGTACACATCGTAAGTGAATGTGTAATTTGTTCTATTTATGATACAAAAATATACAGTGTGGAAACCACTTATGGAATAAAATTCTTTGTCATTATTTTAGAAAATTGTAAAAAATGCCGAGACACGTCAACTTTTGAATTGAGTTGTGCGTTATGTAAACATAAATTTAAATGTACAGGGTGATTCACGCAAGTATGCCATAGTCGGTGTTGTTTTTTTTTAATGAAACACCCTGTATATTTGCATATTTTTGAAATCCTCTTAATGAACCGATTCCAACAAACTGAATAATGTATGCAAAAAAAAACAACACCGACTATGGCATAATTGCGTGAATCACCCTGTACATTTAAATTTATGTTTAAATAACGCACAACTCAATTCAAAAGTTGACATGTCTCGGCATTTTTTATAATTTTCTAAAATAATGACATAAAGAATTTTATTCCATAAGTGGTTTCCACACTGTATATAAAATTCTACATTAAGGGTTCTTAAAAAAGGTATACCTACATCTGCCAACCACAAGCTATTTGTGGATGCAGTAATTAAAAAATTAAAGTACATTTAGTATAGTATTAAATTAAAATGTAGAGAGTATAGGCAATAGCCATTACTATTCTTTTTCTACAACTGTTGGCTACATAATAATTTATTAAGTGATTCTATATTTGAGGAGTAAGCATTAAAAATTATATTTTGTGACTGGTTAAAAACAGTGTTTTAAGTGACTATTTTAAAAATCATGCAATAATGAGTGTATTATGAAACAGTTGTAAGAAAAAGTAAATTATCTGATTGATTATTGTGTTGTATTGAGAAAGAGAAAAGATATTAAAACATAATTAAAGCAATATTTATGTACTCACCTTAAGAAATGACGTTATTTAGAAGGTCTCTTAGAGAGAGATTAAATTATATACAAATTGGGATCACGACTAATTAGGTATATCGTTATTATTAAATATTCACAAATAGTCACACTATTCGATATTGGCCCCACAAATACTAAATATTCTCAAAACATTCGTTAAATTCAGTGCAATATGTAACATTTATATATAATAATGTATATCTAAGTCTAGAAAATCGTTCTGTACTAATTTTTTATAGGCACCTAATTTAATGCTTCTCTAATAACATTCAAAACTTACATGTCCATTGCAGCACAATTTTTTTCAGCTTTTTTAAACAATCATTACTAAATCTCAAATTTAAAATTTTTTATTCCGTTTTTTTTATTGATCTTTCTTTTATGTATATCTGATCAGCTCTTTTATATTATAATAAAAATTTAGTTATCTCAGTTGTATATCTTATAGTTAGGTTTTTAGTCTGTTTTATTTAGATAATAGGATATAGTTGTGTATGTTTATTTAATGTTAAATTATTTTTCGTTATAAAAATTTGTTAGCACCAATTTTAGTCGATATAAGTTTACTCGATCAACTCTGGGATGATATCTATCCATAATTCGGAGTCTGGATGGGGTGCAGAGCCCGCGCGTGCGCTTTGAAGCCGCCCCTGCACGTTCTCATCCGATGACCTGATTTGGGGTTGATCATGGGCTCACGCGACGATGTCACAATAAGGCTACAAAACAATTTTAAAAGCAATGGAAGACATTAGTGCAAGAATGAGACCGTTCAACTTTTATAAATGTTTCAGGAGAGATAAAAAATTATTCAGTTATAACGAAATAGTTGTTTGTAATGATTGACAGTACTTAATGCACTATATATACGAGGGTCATTCAATAAGTAAAGAGACAAGGGGTCTATTCTGTAACAATTCCTTTATATTTAACGGCCTTTAAAAATATTTTCTTCTTTACTTCTGTCATTATTTAAACGGATCTTTAAAATACATTAGAGTACTATCTTAAAGAAATCTGTTTAAATAATGACAGAAGTAAATTAACGAATACAAATATACTTTTAAAGGCCGCCAATATTTTTAAAGGCCGTTAAATATAAAGGAATTTTTACAGAATAGACCCCAAATTCTATAATTTTAAAACTATTCAATGAATGTGTATAATCTTTTCAGGGGTGTTAGTTGGCAACCTGGGGATATGCTCTGATCACCTGTTTCATCATTTTATGTCAACATAACCTCAAAATTTTCAATTCGCCATGGCAAGTTCACTAAAAGATTGCACCTTAGAAGAGCAGCGCTCAGTCATTAGATTTTTAGTCGCAGAAGGTGTAAAACCAAGTGAAATTTTTTCTAGAATATTGATACAGTACGGTAAAAGTTCTATGAATCGTGCGAATTTTTATAAATAGGTTAATCGGTTTGAAAGTGGCCGAACAAGTGTAGGTGATGAACCTCAATGTGGACGTCCAGTGGAAGTTTCTGGTCCCTCGCTGGAATCGAGGATTGACGGACTTATTCGTGATAACAGAAGAATTACTGTTGAAATGATAGCTGAGGAAGTTCAAGTAAGTGTTGGAACTGTTTACAATGTCATTCAGAACAATTTAAAGTACAGAAAAAAGTGTGCCAAATGGGTTCCCAGACAACTTACTGACGCTCATAAAGAATCAAGGCTTTCCATTAGTCAAGACTTAAAGCAACGAACTTTGAATGAAGGAGACGCTTTTTTTGAAAGAATAGTGACCAGCGAAGAGGTCTGGGTCCATCACTACGACCCTGAGACCAAAAGGCAGAGTATGTAGTGGAAACACACTAACTCTCCAGTTCGCAAAAAATTCAAGGCTCAACCTTCCGCCGGTAAAGTGATGCTAACCATCTTTTGGGACTCACAGGGTCCAGTCTATTGCGATTTACTTGAAGATCAGCGAACTATCAATAGCCAATACTACTCTAAGATGCTAGAACACAAAGTTAGACCAGCTATCAGGAGCAAACACCGTGGACTCTTGTCAAAAGGAGTCATTCTTCAGCACGATAACGCCCGCCCTCATACAGCCCAGCTGACCCGTGATCAGCTTCAAGAATTGGGTTGGGAGGTCTTACTTCATCCTGCCTATAGTCCCGACCTCGTCCCATCTGATTTTTACCTGTTTGGACCACTCAAATATCTCGAATACGGTCCATTTTAGAGAAATTATGTATGGAATAAAAATTATAGAAAATTATATTAAAAACAACTTTTATTCAAACAATTTTTATAAAAATTTTTTTTTTTTCATTTTGTCAAATTTCTCGAATACGGACCATTTTAGGAAAATTTTGTATGGAACAAAAATTATAGATAATAATATTAGAAGTAACTTTTATTTGAAGAATTTTCTTCTTCAAACGTAAATAACATATATTCCATAAAATATAAAAATGACCACCCATAAAGTACCCCCCAGATGTTCCGACTCTGCCCAAAATCTAATCAATTTATTGGACGCTGGAATAAAGCTTAAGTTTAGAATTAGTTGTTTTTCTGTGTATCGGTTCATGAGTTATGGTGGATACACACACACACACACACACACACACACACACACACACACACACACACACACACACACACACACACACACACACACACACACACACACACACACACACACACACACACACACACACACACACACACACACACACACACACACACACACACACACACACACACACACACACACACACACACACACACACACACACACACACACACACACACACACACACACACACACACACACACACACACACACACACACACACACACACACACACACACACACACACACACACACACACACACACACACACACACACACACACACACACACACACACACACACACACACACACACACACACACACACACACACACACACACACACACACACACACACACACACACACACACACACACACACACACACACACACACACACACACACACACACACACACACACACACACACACACACACACACACACACACACACACACACACACACACACACACACACACACACACACACACACACACACACACACACACACACACACACACACACACACACACACACACACACACACACACACACACACACACACACACACACACACACACACACACACACACACACACACACACACACACACACACACACACACACACACACACACACACACACACACACACACACACACACACACACACACACACACACACACACACACACACACACACACACACACACACACACACACACACACACACACACACACACACACACACACACACACACACACACACACACACACACACACACACACACACACACACACACACACACACACACACACACACACACACACACACACACACACACACACACGCACGCACGCACGCACTCACACGCACGCACGCACGCACGCACGCGCACACACACACACACACACATCATCGCGAAAATAGTCAAAACGGATTCAGGGGACCTTAAAACGTAAAAATCCGTCAAAAAAATAATGATTCCTAGAAAGTAAAAATGAAGAGTTTGAGGATTTTCTCATGGACCCAATTATTCGATTTTGGCCAAATTTATAAGGAACTACCCCTGAAGTACCTTCTTTCTTACAAAAAAATAATCATTGAAATCGAACACCGTGCTAAAGAATTATCGCTGAACATACATAAAAAAAATATGCCGACGAATTGAGAACCTACTTCTTTTTTGAAATCGGTTAAAAAACTAAATAAACAATAAATAAATCGATTTGATATAAGCACACGGAAATGACAGTAATTGTTTATTTATAATCAAGAATATACCTACCTAAATATTCTTATCGATCCCAGTCATCTTAGTTTACAAGAAAAATTAGAAATAAAATCAATTCAGATTTAATTTTCTAAATTTTTTAATGTCTATAAGCACATTCTAATAAAAACAAGTCGTAGTCGTATTCGTGGTCGTCCGGAAAACTAATCCTTTCGTCCTTACAATATAAACAACTATTATATAAAATTTTAAAAGTAATAAAGCTGGTTGCAAGGACGTTTACTCAAATTTACGAACCTGATAAACTTTAACAGATGTTTACATATCATTCAGACAGCAGGTCACATTCTCCAGCACATATATAATCAGTGAGGACCAAGTGAGGACATAAATTGTTCCCATCCTTTTAACTTCTACATGGAAGGAAATAGAGACATGAAACAAAAACAAAGTGAAAATAGAGAAATATTATATTTTTGTTATAACGAAATACACTTTACTTAAAACGTAAGATATAGGATGTTACTATCTTTAAATTTTCTAATAGAAAGTAAGGATATGTGATACCTCATTTAAAAGACATTTTCATTATCTTTACGTCTTTGCAGACATGTTTCATGCTTGGTAGCATTTTACAATTTTTTTAATTATTCAATTTTCTTTTATATATTTTTCTTGGACACTATCCTGAGTTTATCCTGTTAGTGTCCAAAGTATTTAAATGAATAAACCCTTTTGGTGCCCTTCAGTAGATACGCCAATTCTTGGTTCGAATACTTGCTAGGGCCGCCGTGGGTTGTCAAGAAATGTGCTAATGCTGCGCGCAAACACGGGCCATTTTTTAATGATATTACTACCTACACATATGATTTGTATTCACTGGGATGCTAGATAAGGCTTATCAAATTGATTGGATACATGAAAAGGGTAGGTCTGGAACCAATATTTGGGATACGGTCTATACATAAGCCCGTTCCGATGATTTATTACACTATCTATCCAGACGACTGTGCTGTAAAACATTGTACGATAATTTGGTTACAGAGTGTCTCTTGAAATTTAAGACAATGTCTATAAAAATATTTAAAATTGTATTAGAAATAATCGTGAAGCTTTAGAACTAAATTTCGCTGATTTTTAACTGAATGTACTAGACACAAAATTGTATTTTTCTCACAACTTATATGCTTTGACAGTTACACTGTGAGAAATAACTGAGAAATAATTTCGCACAGCTCTCCTCCTAAATAAACTTCAAAATTGTGAGAATTTAACATTTAGCCATTTAACAATTACCCATCTCCTACTTTTATGCTGTTAAAAACTGCCAAATTTTAGAATTTAATATCAGTGTGTTATTTTGTATGTATTTACATTTGCAACTTATGTAAATATTTGTACTACTTTAAACTCTTGCATTAAGATCTGCCTTATAAAACTTAGATATAGATAGGGACTTTAATCAATATTATCACACCCGTATTTATATACAGGGTGTCACTGCACTTAGAACGCAATCTCTTCACTTCATATAATACTGCGGTCACAACAGTAAACTTCCTCAAAATCTCTTCAGTAGTTCTTCTCGATGTTTAAAACGCTTTTGACCAATTCTCATTCGTTCATCATACCTCACTGATAGAACTATCGCAGTCAAAAGTAGACAAAGTCCTGTCAGACCCATAGAGGTCAGACCCATTTACAACACTTATTGAAGTCTACAGTACCACAGGGTTTCGTTTCGGCCCCTCTCCTACACCTCATATACACCTTCGAGTTTTCACCCCCAAACAGCACCTATCGTCAAAATGTCTTCTGTATGCCGATGATACTTCTCAGTTCTCAGTAGCTAAAAATCCTTATAAACTAAGTACT
Organism: Psylliodes chrysocephalus; assembly: GCA_927349885.1. Taxonomy (NCBI): domain Eukaryota; kingdom Metazoa; phylum Arthropoda; class Insecta; order Coleoptera; family Chrysomelidae; genus Psylliodes; species Psylliodes chrysocephalus. Next base: position 17,673,964 of record OV651814.1, on the reverse strand, counting down.
CTAACCCAAAATCTACTGAACCAGTACTGTCGCTGATGTAGCAGATGGAGTTTCTTACTCAATCCACAAAAAAACTCGATTTCATCATATTTAAACATCCAAACTAACAAAGCCACCCAACTCCCCAGAACATTAATGTAAATCTCCTGGGAGTCAGACTCACCAAATAATAGACTAACGTTGACTATTTAAGAATGCGATTCTCCCACACTCTCAACTGGTTCTCTGATATCCAACGCACTCTCGATAAGATGTAATGGCGAGCCAGTCTGCTTGGAACACTACAGACACTTTGTAGAGGTCAAAATAAGTCAATTGGTCCCAATTTATAAATATACCAAAATGTACCGTTTGTCAGTGAGAAAAAAAAAATTGAACAAAAATTAATGAAACATTTACTGTCATAATAAACTAGGACGATTACACGATACACAGACTAACGGTATGTTCCTGCGCATGCAGCTGACTGACTGTGACGTCACGTGGGACAGAATTATAACATTAAATGGGAGATAGATAGATTTTATGCAGTTACTTAAGCTTTATTTATTGGTTATTTTGTAATATATTCGTTTATAAATATAAAGGTTTAAGGTAAATAATACTAACAAAAATATTAATTTTTCTCATAAAAAATAGGTATTTTGTGACAAAATCCATGACCTGGCCATAAGATAAGTAAAAAATATAGACTAAAAATACAAGTTGGACTCAAATTTGTACTTTCTGGACATGGTAGTTGTTTTGCAATCTATTTTCTTATTATGTGAAATAAAAATAAGTGTGCAGAAACAAAATATTTTTTTATAAAAAAGTAAGTACAGAAAAAAAATTACTTTTTATTTGGTATATTTAAACATTTTTTTGACAAGTTACTTTGAAAATACTCAAAACCAATTTTTCTGTACATTTATCTTATTCTTATATATGTTCGTGTCCTGTTCTTGCATGGCATTACTTCAAAAGGATCGTTGTATTGGGACAGGAAACTACTGTTTTATCTGCGAAAATTTTAAAATACCGATTTATTTTCTTTACTTAATGAGGCCCGTGCACCTGGTGGAATTCAATTTCCTTTTCTTGCATCTATGTTTAACAAGAATCTCACAACTACCTTCCTCAAAGTGGATAGGGCAACTTCAATTAAGTTTGTCCTTTCTTCGATAAGAATTTACCCATATTTTGTGGCATTCGGAAATATCTCGACCGCGCAGCCCGACATTTTAAACATTAATTTAGTTCTTCCTCGTTATATATAGGAAAATATAGTCACTACTAACACAAAAACAAATAAATTAATAAATTATTTTACACTACTCAATAGAAAAGCGTCAAAATAACTTGAAAGTTCATCCCGCATTACGTCATTGCATGCGCGGTTTGGACGAATTTTGAATCGAAAGTCAGCATACCGTTAAGGCGATTTTAAATCAGATACTATGTCTTGAATATGATTGACTACACTGATATAAATCAAAAACAATGACGTCATATTGAATATTTTCTTGAAATAGTCAAGTTTAACATGACTACAGTAAAAACGTGGTCATCACAGGTATGAAATGTCAAATGAAATGACAAATGTAAAACTTTTACTTTTTAATTATTAAATCATTGTTTGGTTGTGTTATTTGTAAAATAGAAAGAAAGATTTACGAAAGGGAAAAGTGGGACAATGGTGACGATAGGGTATCAGGTTAAAAAAACAGGTATTTTTTATAAAATAAGCTACTTTTTTTGTAGAGATCTAAAAAAAGGTCCTCCGCTTATATTTATTTAAACCATCAGATTCCTTTTTCTGAGCTTCTCAAAAAACAGGTCAAACATTGTCAAAAATATCAAAATATATAATTTTGAATTTAAAAAACGTAGCAATAACTTAGATACTCTGAGAGCAATAAGGTAAAATGCGGAGCATTTTTGTTTTTTGGCGTAACGCGTGCCAGCAAGTTAAAAAGCGGGACAATTACGCCTAAAGCGCGACGTCTGGCAACCCTGGCTGAGTACCTAGATATGGACGCATTTAAGGTTTCTGCAAATGAAAAGCCAATTTGTTTTCAAGGTAGGATTTATTAATGAACATGGCTAAAGTTTTGATAAAAAATCAGAGGCCAAAGTAACTATAATACCAATTTTCTCTTCATCCATGATCAGTAAACAAAACAAATATTTATTTTTTATCCCTACAAATTCAAAAACAAATCCTACTACTATTACATAACACACAAACAAAAATTCATGATACCTGCCAATGTTATACCCATTGTGAAGTTAGTGTCAATATAAACCAAACATTTTTAAATCAGATTATTAGAACGTCATTATAATGACGTAAGAACCTTGACCACACTTGACTTGGTCACATTTCTAGTAACTGATTTAAAATCGCCTTAGTATGTGTATCGTGGGACGATTATGAAAATGTTTCCTGTCAAAATCATGACTTTTATTTTGTTTTTGAGTCCACGGCCAACTAAATTTTGTAATACAATTAAAATTGTGCTAATTGGGCATTCCAAACTGAATGCCTACCAGTGGGCTTTGACGGGTTATGATATTGCAAAATTATGGCAACCCTGTAGACCTGGTGATTTGACAAGGTCAATGAAATAGATAGTTACATAGATTGATTATCCATATTTTTTAAAATAAACATAAGCGTATGACTTGAAGTAAAAATGTAAGCAATTATTTTTTTTTAAATATCTAAAGGCTAAAAATTGGTTTTAAAACACATTTTTGCTAAACCGATTCAAATTAATAAATATTTGTCAGGCAATATGGCTGCTCGTAAACGACCAGCTTTGAGCAATCTATATAACTATATATGTATCATTGACCCTGTTAATGACAACATGACAACAGGGTTGCCATATCTAAACTGTCATTACCCACTGGTAGCCATTTGGACAGGTCGTTGGAATGCCTAATAACGGTTATCAGTGTTTTAGAAAATATTTTTTTTTTCCTTTCAAACGTTGCAAAATTCGGAGTTATTTAAAACAGTCTTAGAACCGTATTCCCTAAGAAAATATTGAAAAATACCAGGGGGTTTTAGCTCGTTTACAATTTTCTTTGGGTTTCTTTGATAACTAAAAGCATAGGGTAATCCTCTAAAATGTACTTTGGCCAAATTTCATTAAATTTGTTTAACACATTTCTAAACAGCGTACAAAAATGTGATTTTTTAAGTAAACTTTGAACTCTTTTCACGGACAAACGATATATTTTGGTACATGCATAAATTTATTCAAATCGACTTATTTTGACCTCTACAATACGTGGGAATTCTATGCACAGAAATTTTGGGACACCCTGCATAGGAATTCAGCCGTTTATTTTCCTATAAGGCATGAAACCTTGTTTGTGACTACAATTATTTAATACAATCATTAATGAGTTAAGTTTTTATTGTTTTCGATTACAAACTATTTTTCGAGAATTGTAAACTTTGCATAACCCCTTTATGTGCCCTGTATAGCATAAATATCAGGTACCCTTGCTACCGCAATAGTACAAGACCACTAAATTTCTATAATAAACAGAAACAGAAGAAGTTAAAGAATAAATAAGGATTAAATAGGTTACGTGACATGGTCAAAATCGAATTAGAAAAATAGACTTTTATACTAGATTTAACTTTTTTCTCAAAATGTGGCTGAGATATTTGTTAGTGCTGCTTTTTATTGTACAAAGTGGGCTAACCAACGAATACCAAGACCTGTCTGATAACGAATTCGCTGAATTTGAAGATTTCGAAGTCGAAGACGATCCAGTCATATCCGAAGAACAAAATCATCATGCTTATGCCTCGCAAAAATCGTCAGACGAAAAATTATTAGAAGGGGATGATGATGGAGACGTTGTTGTAGACGATGACGATTCCGAATTCGATCATTTTCAAGATGTGGAGGAGTTTGAAGGGTTTGAAGTCAAAGATGAAACCGTAAAAACAGAACCGAAGATTACCATAGCTAAAGTCCCTGTTAATTTCAGACAGAACTGGGACAGTTATTACCTGGAAATACTCATGATGTCAGGTCTAATAGTCTATTTCATAAATTTCGCCACAGGGAAGAGTAAGAATAGTAGAATAGCGAATACTTGGTTCAATACTCACAGGCAATTATTGGAAGATAATTTTTCTTTAGTCGGAGATGATGGAATTGTAGATAGAAACGAGAATGTCAGTCTAGTCAAGGAGAGTGAGAATGTGTTTACACTTTGGTGTAGTGGAAGGTCTTGTTGTGAAGGAATGCTTGTAGAGCTGAAATTAATCAAGGTAACATTTTTTTTTGTTTATTTACTGAAAATACAGTTTAAAAGTAAGTAAGGTAAGAGCACCAGTAATCGACACTAGTAGAACATCTTATGATAATTTAGGGCCAGTCTTTTTACCTCGAAGTAAAGTTGAAAGTAACTACTTGCTGATTAAACTATAGGGCTATTGTTTGTTTATCTGTTAAGTAAACCTACATATAACTTTACCCAGAGGTGAAAAGATCGACTGTTAATGTAATTTCCAGTAATCCACCACCCCAGTTATCGACAGTTTCACCCACTTACCCAGTTATTGACACTACATAGACAGCATTAAGGAGTTGAACACTGAAGAGTAACATGGGTATGCATACCCAGTGAGTGTAGATAACTAAGATTTAGGTTTGAATCCAAATAAGCAATTAAATTTTATAAGAAACATGTGTTTTAAAAAGCATATACTTTACATAAAATTTTATTCACATATCTTTACTATTTAAAAAGCAACAACCTATTTTAAAGTTTACGTGCATCATTTTTTTTCCTCTTAACTAGAACTGTGACCTTCGAGGATTTTTACAGTGTTTGTCAGAAACATTAGAATTTTGTCCTTTTGTCCTTTGAGTACAAATCTGAACACATGGTCATAATAGGAGAGTTGCTGATTACTAGTGCCCTGTTAATTACTGGTGCTCTTATCTCAGCTCCCAAAAGTATTTTGGGAAAAATTTATATGAAATGCCAATTTATACAAAAAATTGAAAAAACGTATAGCTCGATATCATACTTTTTTTCTCATTTTTTTAATTTAGGAGTTTTCACAATTTTTTTGAGTAGATAAGTTATAAATGACTAATGATATGATGACAGGATTGTTTTGTTTATAATTGATGTGTTCTACAAATCGATATTTTGGTTTCGATGTACCTAAATTATTAAAAAATAAAGAAATTAAAAATTAATTTTAATTATAAAGTAAACTCAGTTGATGAACTAAGGCAATTAATATCATATTTCAATTTGTTAATATATATTAGGACATAAATATCTTAGATTTTCTATATGAAAATCAATTGTTTCTTCTAATTGCAATGTTGCAGGTCACTAAATTTTTATTCTTGGATCACCCTATCCCTAATGCATGGTTATTACCCATTGAAACTTAAAAAATCAAATTATACTGTCTGACATATATTGAAAATAAATTAGAATAGAATATTGGTATAAATTAATACACTTTTTTCTTTTGTATAAATGTATTGGTAAAATATATTTTTCATATAAGATTGATTGTTATAATAAAGAATTATTTGTACAATCTATGAAAGCCATATTAATAGTTTCGAATATAGTCCTTTTATATAAGAAATATTACATAACTTGACAACCAGCATTGCCAATCATACCATAATTATAGTATTTGTACAATAATTACAACTTCATGTACTATTAAATTTTAAAGAAAATATAGGTAGTACACATTTTGTACTATAATTTCATATTTTTTTTTTAATATAACAATTTGTGGATTCACAAATCATAACAATATTTTGCAAGATACTAATCACTCTACTGACGACGTTAACAACATATTCGAATAATCTGGAATAGCACTTCCAGCGCCATCTAATACTTATTAATGAAATTAATCTGTAAACCATAAACATTGGTAAGGGTTATTGCCAAATAATAATCTGGGAATCTCCTAAGCGTTGTGGGACTCCCAATGACAACATTGTTCTTTTATTGCATCCTTAAAGGTCAAATCACAGCTAAATAAATATATTGAATTACTAAACTCTAAAAAATCATTTTTTTAATACAAAAAAATTGGATTCCTTCTTTTTTTGCTCAACAAATTCTTTTAATTAAATGTTATTCTTAAAGATGTAAAAATTTTGTGTATAGTTATTAAAATTTTACCCAAACCTTAATAAACATTACAAATATTTTACATATCTACCTTATTTCTCTTAAAAGGCTTGTTACCTCCATATTTCTCAAAAAATAAAAAAGATGCTTATATGGTACAAATTATCATGTAGAAATCTTTCTATTACCTACTTGTTATAAGTTATAAATAACCAATATAAATTAGACATGTTGATAAATTTCTGCAAATCCAGGTATTTTTTTAAAGGAAATCTAATAGATGTTCGAATAGTCATATGTCCTAGAATGAGATTTTCTCTAAGAAAATTACTGTCATTACATATATAATTATTAGTTATTTAGCTTCTAATGTATATATCGTCTTTGATACTGTAAGAGGTGCTATGTCAAAATATCAACAATTCACTTTATTGTTTGGAAGTATGCAACCAGTTGTGCTCCATGTATTGTGTCAGTATTCCATACCAAAAATATATTTATAATATCTGGCAATTTGATCTATGGAATTCTTATGTAGTACTTAATAGCATTTTATAGGCACCTTTAAAATTAATTTTTTGTGACGTAGCTCATATTGCAGTATCAACAATGATTTCTACATAAATATTTTTCTTGGTTCATCAGAGAATAGGACTCCATGGTTCAATTTGTACTGCCTATGTTTAATATATTACAGATACATCAAAGAATTACCAAAACTATTGAGTGGTGTCACAATTTTGAACAGTAGTATATAAAATAAAGTAGTAATCACTGAATACCTATGATATTACAAGATTTAACAAAAAAGAATTACTGCATTTATGCAATTTGTAGTGCAGAAACGTCACCCTTAAAATTAATTCTGTCAATAGGTGCCATGTCAGTTGTGAACTGCCACTGTCATATTTGTTGTGTCATGTCAGATGATTTGACAATACGGCTTTAAAACAAATAATTCAAATTTCGGAGTACATAACCCATACAAATTTTAATTAATATTATGTACAGTGTAATTTGTTAAACTTCCATAACCAAGATGACATTTAAAAAGAAAACTGAATACTTATCGATAGTGTTGAATTATATTCAACATTGCCTTTTACTCCTGGATACGTCTCTGCCTCACTGCCTTTGCCGATAAGAACTTTCTCTCATCTAATAGCTACGCCACAAGCGTCATTCGCTGCTTGGTCATTTTCCCGTCCATCATGAATTAATTTTTAAAACCATAAGAATGGCTTAAGTAACTAATTTCCTAAGAAAGGTTTGTACATAGTGTAAAAAGTATGTAGTTTGTAAGTGCAGCATGAAATAAAATTAACATCGTTTCAGTAGTGTTTTAAAATAAAGTGTGTAATTAGAAGATTATGTTTTCATCCAAGCACTAATCCTTTCATCCCTACGGATCGCACAGGTATTTCCAACATTATTTAATACAGTTTAGAATTTGCCAAGGTCAGCATGTCGGTCCTAGTTTGTTTATTGGAGCGGAAACACCGTTAGACGCCTGTCTATTGGTCAATCTGTGACAGATAGTGTGGAATAAAAGGAAAAATAGCACAACTTTTTCTATCCTATTTACATAATTAAGTATTCAACTTAAAATTTTTAACCATATTTTTTGTATTTAATATAAAGTAGTAATGATACCTATATACCTAAAATTGCAAGATTTATAATGTTATTACAAAATAGTGTTTATGCCATCTCTACTTCATTATATTTCGATGGTTAAAATATAATATAAAAAGTCGATTAATATTATTAGCCCAGTATAAGTAACAATACAGTTGCGACAATTCATTGTTTATGCTGGTTTCATATTATTCTGGGCATTTCCGTAAATAAGGGGCAAATACGTCAAACTGGCATAAGTAAATTGTCAATGGATTAATGGTGGTTGATTGTTTTGATTATCCGATTGGTTGTAATGCACATTTAAAAACATTTTTATTGTATTTAGACTTAGTTTTCATCTTTCATTTATTGTATATTTTATTTAAAGGGACAAGATATTTTTAAGTTACTTTTCTCAGTGTAAAAATAAGCGGCAAAAAAGTCAACTGTCAATAAAAATCTGACCACTCCGACATTAAATGAGCCGACTCAAGCTTTCGCTACTGTGTTATTAATTATACTGGGTTATTAGGCTTTTGAGCGACCTGTCAAACAATAGCTACCGGTGGGAAGGGCTCATATATCTAAGAGGGTTGTGACATAATCTTCCATCTTGGACGCTATTTTTATTCGAAATGTTAAATGAAAAATGTCTAAACGGTTTTTCTTTTTTTAATAATATTTTTATTGTGTTTGACATAAAGTATTTAAATTTAATCCATTATTTATGATGTTAAGTGTTGTAGATAGAGTACATTATATGTCTCAATCCCTTAAAAAATACCAATCTTCTCACCGACAGCCATTTTGTTTGGAATTCCTAATAAGGTTGTGGTCAATGGTTGAGTTTTGTGTTTCAGTTTTGATTGGCTAGTAAATGAGTCAATGTTCTATCATCTCTGTATCCTCAAAGACTGACGTGTGGGCACCAGAAGTCACAAGCAGAACATCTGGTTCTGTAAATACCCTAAAGAGACAATCAACCATAACAAATTTGTGTTTCATCCATTAATGCAGTGTCATCATGACAAATATGATAGTGACAATTCATAAATGACTGACACTTGTTAAACAGAATTTTGATATTTTAAGGTATGGTCCAATATTAACCGAAATATCAGTTGCTTGGTCCAAAACTAACCTCTCTGCTAGATATTCCTGAAAAACTTGTTGAATTATGGATGCTGTTACCTAATTACGTCAGTCAACTAACTGGTATATTTTTACGGTTACCTTTAAGTCGCAAGTTACATGATACAATTCCGAGAAAAGTGCCGAGCCAGTTGCTGCGGGATATATAATAACCTTAATCAGGACTTTTGTAATTGCTTGTTTTTTATTGTTAACAAATGAAAATCACTCTTAATTAAACCTTCGTATGTAGTAGTAATAAAATATTGTTCTTAATAAAAATAAATAATTTTTTAAAAACGCTTTTTCGAATCCTCAAATCGTTTCTCGCATGTCCATCGGTCACAGTAGTGACGCGACCCAAGCTCCGTGGTCTAAATGTAATCTTAGACAAGTGTAACCAACAAGGACCGTTGTCAAACAATCCTGGTTAGTTATGGTGAGTAGCTGGTTTATATCGGATCATACCCTAAGAAACCAGTGATGTGTCTTCATAAATGTAGTAAATTTTATTTTAATTTTTTTTTGTTAAATCCGAAAACGAAAATGATTAAAACATTTGGATACTTTATTGGCACTATTGCATTCTTACAAGGACATATAAGTTGATTTAAACTAAAAGAGGGCCAATTATTGATGTTCTAACCTGTATTCACTGGTGGCTCGTTACCAAAGTATGGGGGTTCACAATGACAATATAGATCCCAGTACAGATGTAGATAAAAAACTTGCAAGTGTTTTTTTTTAGGAAGTTGTGGGTATAGAAATGTATAATATACCTAAAACACTAAAAGTTTTACCTACATCTGTAATCTGTACTGAGACTAGAGGTGGGAAGTTCGAATCTTTTTACTGAATTAATTCATTTGATTCATTCACCTAAAAAGATTCGTTCTTCAAGATTCGTTCTCAAGTGATTCACTTTAGCGAACCACGAACGATGTTATTCCGCTGATCCGGCAAAGGAAATCGAACCGAACTTTTACGAATTTGAGTACTACCTAACCTACCTACCTACTACCTACTAGGTCGTCGAGTAAAATAATTATAACCAGATTTATTTTAAAGTAAAGCGAATTAATGTTTCATATTTCATAAAAAAAGGCAGCTGAATAATAAATACATCCTTGTGCGTTAAGATAAACAACAATAACACAATTTTTTTTTAATGCCAAATATATAGCCAAAATTAACGCAAAATTATATATTCACGATTCGTCATTTTTTGTTTTAATTTTACTTTGATTTAAATTTATTTATCAGACAACACGCATAAATTGTTTACCTAAGCTTAATACACACCTCCTGTAAAGTGAGAAAAACATTAAAGACACATACCGCCACCGCCTGTCAGAGTTCTCCTATTATGCCGTAGAACGTAGAATAAAAGCGACCAATTTGCAGATGCCGATGTAAAATACCAAATCTTCGAATCCGAATCGAATGAACGAAGCAACCAAACTCGGAACTCGGCATGTTTGATCGATCGCAGAGCCATCGAGCAATTGACTCAAAAAAGATTCGAATCTTTTAAAAACAGGGAATCAATTCATTCGAGTCAGTGCACTGATTCGTTCTTTTTGAACGAATCGTTCGCGAACGACACACCTCTAACTGAGACAACCTTGTGCCTGTACTCCATATAAACCTAGCTTTTTAAGTAGCAAATCGCATTCTACTTCAATCTATTCGTAAACCCCATGTTTGTATTGAAATAAAGCGATAATTCAACGTTTTTTTACAGCGCCAGGACTTGCTAGCGATTCTGGCAGGCATCATGCGCCCTACCATGGACCAGCTTCACATAACCATCAGAATGAACAAAGAAGACATGGACTCGTTCGTATTCTGCCTGGCGGCCAAAAAAACCGCCGTCAACCTGGTCAAGGACATGGAGGATTTGTCTGTTTATTGCCCGGAGCGTAAGCCGGGCCAAAATTACAACATCACCGGACCCTTTAATGTGATGAGCGAAATCGCGGAGGCCACGTCGGCCATTTTGGACCATAAAATGTCGGCTGTTATTAATAAGTATCCCGAATATATCGATTATATTCATATTTCGGATCAGTATTCTGGTGCCAAACAGACCGAGGATAGCGGCGCGTTGAAATTACCTGAGACTGAAAAAGTAAGTTATTTATTAACGCTTAGGTTTTTTATAATAATAAACCTAGATTCGACCCCAAAAAATCGAAGAAACAGATCAGTTAGGCTGAATTCAAAAGATATAGGTTATTAATTGTCTAACTTCAGGTTTACAAACTACATTGTTAGAATGAGTACAAACAAAGACAACCCTGTTTATTGTTAGAGATGACTGTCAGTTGTCATTTAACACCAGTTACTTCAAAATAGAAGCAACCTTTGAAAACGCGTGTTTAAATAACATCAAACTTTGGTGGTACATTTTTGATTGATTGATTTGAAACTTTATTTACAGTGTTAAAAATAATAATATGTACAACATAAATATAAAACAAAATACAATTCCCGGGTCGAGTTTTGAGTCGGCGTAAGCAGCTTCCTTCCGAGCCTATGGTGAAGTTTTCACCTATTTTACACCTTGTCGCTAGAAATAAAGGTTAGGCTAAACATAGCAGCCCTCACTCCTTGCCAGAGAGGCATTATTGAGGGGTTGTGGTGTTATTGTAGTCAGTAATTGTCATAGTTTAAAGATTTGTCGTGGATTAATTTGGTGTTTGTCCCCTGAAAAAGCTAGGAAAAAACGGTTGTCAACAATGTACGTTGGTCTTTCAAAAGTCTTCGTTTTTGTAACAATTCCCTCGACTATTGACCTATAAAACCACCCGAAATTGCCAAAGTCGGGGACGGAATCGCCCTCGGCCGTGGCCCTGTCAGTCAGTTCCATCGCTCAGTCGTCCGTCCGACTAGATCTCGCAAGTATCTACATCGAGTGAATTGTTTAGTACGTATTCGTATTCAAAAAGTCTTTATTTACATATACACAAAATATTTTATTCATATAATACAAATTACAATCTATCACAGATGGATATCTTCTCGCGAAAACTGGAAGTGTTCCGCTTCTGTTGTGACCTCTGGCGAAGTCATGACCGATGAATGGGCCTTATGTAACCATATTCTATGTTGCTATTGTGATTTAAGTAGCATCTCCTTGTTAAAATAAACATAATATGTCAATTTAGGTTCTTTAGCTAGAGCGATAATTGAATTTTGTTGAGTTTTTGTCTGATTTTACTTCTGTCTGTATTACCTGAAAAACTTTTATAAAAAACAGGGTTGTCCTTGCTGTTTAGTACGCTATGCACAGTCGATGGTCCTATTATTGTCGTCGCAATATGCTCAAACATTTATGAAGACAACCGTGCTTTCTACGTACGCCGTCTTCCCGATGTATGTTGATGATGCTATCCCTCAACTCATCGGGGAGGCATCGCGCGTAGAAGTTTTCAGCTGATGAAGTAATGAAATCCTTCATGTATGGCATATTTGTAGTAGCGTGCATGTCTCGTATTCTAGCGTAGCGGTCGCACCCCTAGAGCTAGCCTAAGACATGTTTTGCGTGTTTTGTAGCTTATAGTGGTGAGTTTGAGCCATGGAGCAAAAAACCGGACAGCCATATGTCAGTATTGGTCTAAATACTGTTTTGTAAAGCAATATCTTGTTAGACAGGGTAACTCTGCTGCGCCTATTCATGAGGGGGTAAAGAGTCCTCAGAATACCATATTTCTTTGTCACCCTGTCAACAATATGCTGCCGAAACGTTAATCCCCTATCTAGATAAAATCCTAAGTATTTAATTGAGGGCTTTGCCTCTATTGGCTGATTTTGGACTCGAAGGGGCGTATCTATGCCTTCGGTCCACCTCTTGGTTAAAACCGGTACATTTTTGAGTGAGGGCAAACAAAGTCAACACTGGTTGTTGTTAATGAGGAGGCGATCAGCTGTCATTTGACATCAATTTTGTCAAAATAGAAGCATCCTTCGCAAAATGCGCAATTAGTCGTGCTTAATCTTAGTTAATATTTATGCATTTGATGTCAAATGAAAGTTGACAGCTCCCTTTTTAACAATAACTAGGGTTGCCTTTGCTTACACTCTAAAATTGTAGCACTGAAATTTGTTATTTTGATGTGTGCATAAAACCAAAGGAAACCATGGTTGATCTGGTGTTTAGTAATTAACTAGTGAGTCATGTGTCATGTCACATGTGACTATCAAAGTTTTGGTGAATTACCATTTACAGTAGGAAAATTTTAAATTTTCCGACGCCTTTTGATAGAGGAATGTTAAAAACGCTTTTATTTTAAATTTTTCATAAATTTCAAAAAGAAAAACGAAAGTTTTTCGGTTTTTTATTTCTCTCTCTTCCTGTCATAAAAACCCTTGCTTTTTGCTCTCCTCTTTTAATCTTTTTTTTTTTTTTTATTTTTTTTTTTTTTTTTTTCGAAAAACATTTGACCCAAAATTTTCCCCATTTTCCCTGAGAAATGTTTGAAATAAGAGAAAAATTTATATACCAGATTATCAAGAATTATGAGTAGTTTACACGAATTTTTAGTTATTCCGAAACTAATAAATCCGCTGTAAAAAAAATTGGTCCAGCTCGGAAAATATGTAGAAAATAACTTTCCCAAGGGAAAATTAAAATTTTCGGACAGAAAATTGTAATGTTTCGTACCTACTTAAGCCCTTTTTTCAATGCAACTTAAAATAATCTATCAACTCTTAGTAGTTTAATATTTAAAATGGTACATTATCTTATTGTTTTCAGGTGATTATGTTCGGATTTAATTTGCCCATTAAAGGGATGCCTCTCGAAGAGGCCTGTATGAAACTTACGCCATTAATGAATATGGTATTCTACTGTATGGACAAGGTGAAACGTATCAGACTGTCAAAAGAAGGTAAGACTTTTGCTAAACCAAGTGGATTCGATTTTAAACTTCATATAGTAAAACGTTTATTTATTTGTTTAGATTATTTTCACTAAAAACATTTATTTGTTCCAAATACAACACCAATTTATATCTCTTTTACTGATATACTAATTTATTTTTACAATATTTATCTGAACAGAATGATATCTTAACTAAAACTAACTTTAACAGCGCTCTAGACTTGTTTTTGAAGGATCTAGACATCCAACAACTAAAAATCGCTGCTTCAGGGTACCGGTACGTCCACCAGAATTATTGGCTCCAGTGTATTCTAAAGTGTTCACGTCGACTGGCGATGCCGACCATGGGCGTTTTACCGGGGTTTCGAAGGTTGTTTTAGTTTATTGAATAATCTTGGTACCGGATAAAAATAGGTCAAGTAAGGCAGAGAGGAACTTGGGAGATTAGAGCAGGACCGAACTGGTCGAAAATGGCTCTCATTACACAATATAATAATCCCAGCAGCGTGAAGTAGCAACAGGATGTCATATTGCAAAGTTGCATTTTAAACTTCATAGAATACTAGGTTGATCCTTATTTTTTAACTCTGTATAGAAGTCATTAAAATTAACAACTTTTAACAGAAAGACTCAAAACTAAAATACTTAGATTAAAATGTATCCAATCGGTCCTGTAAATAATGTGAATTACATTGACCGGTAAAAGCGTAATTCACTATAAAAATCTAACAAAAAAGGTATAAAGATAAAAACGTGAACATTTAGCTTAATTTTTGATATACAAATCCAGGCCCGGATTAAATTTTTAAATTATCTTATTTATTTTTAGTTTTTAAAAAATGTTATTTGAAAAGATGTTTATTTTAATGACTTTTATATACAGTATCAACTTAGGATTCACCTTGTATAATAAGCCGAGCAGAGATACGTCGCAGTACGATGTCACTGTAATAGCTAATTAGTCATTGGGATATCTGTATTTTAAATCGCCGAAAATTCTACCCATTATTTAAGTTATTGGATACATTTTGGAATAAATTCATCTAATTTTCTTTCATTGCTCCTATGTGACATTTTATCAATTTTCGGATTTTTGTGCCATTTCATAGAAAATAACATTCTCTATAGTTTAGCGAAACCTCTTATCTAATTTTCTTTTAAAATGTTGTGAATTTAGATCAAAAATGAAATCTCACTTGTGCGTAATACATATAAGGTATCAGAACATAATGTTTATGACTACTGAAAATTTTGGTAAAATGTACGATGATTTTTGAGTTTTTTTGAAAAAATTATTGGAAAAAGTTGTTTATTTTAATGACTTTTATACACAGATAAAAAAGTTTCTTTTTGCTGTTTCTTTAATGAGAAGCTATACTTATTATCCCATTTTCCTTTAAAAATATTTTTTGAATTCATTAAAGTTTGATTATTACATGACACTGCAAGGTTGCTTCAATTTTTGTAAATAGACTGACAACGAATATTTTATTATTTCAGCCAAAACCAAAGCAGAGAAGAATCGTCAGAAGGTCGAAGCGATCTTCCTGAAATGCACGCACGCCGCCCGCGCAGAAGCGGCGGCGGCCCGTAAGGAGGAGAAGCGGCGACAGGAAAAGGAGAAAGTCATGGCCGAAGAGGATCCGGAACGTCAGCGACGTTGGGAACTGAAGGAGGAGAAACGACAGGCGAAGAAACGGGGGCCAAAAATGAAGCAATTGAAAGTCAAAGCACTTTAAGAAATCTATTCGATCTCTTTTTTTTTGTATTCTACATGATATGTAGTTGTTTTGTTAGAACAATAAATTATGTATTTAAATTTGATGTTTTATTTCGAAAGATCTTCCGCTTTGTAACTTTATCTTCAGTTATTAATTTAAAAAACAACAAAATATTTTAATCAGCCTTACGTTTTAGCAATTTGATTATGTAACTTCCAAAGTAAAAGTCGCGTATGATACTGCCATCTGACTTAAAAATCGACAACTAAATATTTCAGTCGTACTTCATCCGATTTTTCTCACTTCACTTTTCTATCATTTCGTATTAATTTCTACCTGGTAGAATACCAATGTAAATATTAGAATGAAAATATTATTTTTCTAATTTCAAGAACGATTTTTGTCACTTATTTCTGTTCCTAATTTAATTTTCACTCACGCTTACCTTTTCTCCAGAGATGGCCGGGGAAACTATTGTTTTTGTGGAGGAGGTGAAATATCTGAGGATTATATTAAATAAGAAACTAAGCTGGAAGCGATTTTACTTTTCCGTGTTCAGTTCAAAGCGACCCGGTCTTGAAATAAACACAGGAAAGTGCAATATTTATAGGCAAACCCGTGTCAATATCGAAGCGCCAAACAATGAACCACGCACGGATTTGTTTGAAAACAAGCCATATTTGCTTACATCCAAATCCGTGTTGATCTTAAGGACGAAATGGTAGTATACTGACTCTCACAGGTTGCTTACTTAAAGTGATCGATTGTAACAACAGCCGATTAAAATTGTTTTATTTACGTTTTGTTTGAGGTTATCGTAGTTTTTAATTTGCCGGCTAAGTCATGGAAGATTTTAAAAGTTTCCTTCGTAAACACACTAAACACTTTGAAATATTAAAGTTTGAAGAACACTCTTCGGTTAACTATGTTTTCAGGGTGCCGTGTGCGTTATATTTTATACCGGAACTTACGATGAACAATGTAGTTGTTTAGTTAGTGCATTTTCTTTAGAAACAAAGACAAATTGGATAATAAAGCGCAGATTTGAGTTAGAGGCGATATTGTCAACAATGCTCCATAATAGAACAAAAAATAATCTACACCAGTCACAAAAAATATCGTATAATCTAATAATGTTAGGTACCTACTATATACTAATTTTCTACTACGAAAGATGTATTAAACTATTAAAAAATGTTTTCTATACCTATACGTATACACTATACCTACTACTTACCAATTTTTTCGTCATTATTTTATGTTGAAATAAGTATACAAATAAAATTTAGTTAAATCACTTTTATATTACTAGAATATTTAACACAATTTTGTTCCATTGCTCTAAAACGTAAGTTAGCGATCCTTTTTGTGATGAGTACTTTTATAAAGAAAAATTAGGCCATTTACGAATGTATTGTCCTTTTTGTGTAACGTCTCCATTTTCAGTACCAAAATAGATGCTCTTTGAAATGAAAACGGTAACGTGAACATGTACCTTCATTCATTTCCAAACAAATCCGTGCGTTGTTCATTGCCTGGCGCCTCGAAATCAACATGGGTTTACCAATAAATATTACAATACTTTCCCGTGTTTATTTCAAGACCGCGTCGGTTTGAACTGAACACGCAAACGTAAAATCGCAACCTGGAACCCCCAATTGGAAAAAACTATCAACTAAGCCAGATTATCCTTCTCAAATCCAGCGGCTTGCGTGGACAGTTATGGACTGGGGCAATGTCAACCACAATGACTGTAGCCATGGAGACCAATGCTGGATCTAACCCCTCTCCACATTTTGTTGGAAATGGAGGCCAGGATTAGTCTCTTAAATACTCCTGACGGTGGGTAGTCAATGCCATGAATAACTGCAAAGGGATAAAACGAGGTTGGTGAGTGAGAATAATAATCGCCAAATCCTCGGCTAGGTTTCAGACTCTCTTTAGTGCCCCGACAGCATATGGAAAAGTCATACAGTGTCTTCATTTCAGAGAGGGTCGTATGAAGCAGGATGGAATAAAACTTCTCCCAGGCGGACTACGAGCTCACACAGACGGGTCCATAGGAGCGAGTTTTCGGTGAAAAGCCAAAAGCTGATGTATCAATAAACCTGGGCCGAAATGACCGCGATAGAATTTTGAGCAATAGAGTTTATTACTGTTTTCCCCTCTAACATGTTTATAAAGATCTTTTCGGATTGTCAGGCAGCAGGAGATCTCATGTTTTGATGAAGTATCTCATGTCAGATAGCACAAAGTCGTCTTTAAGACGTCTAGCATAAGACATTAGAAACGTCTTTAAGACGTCTGGTATCTCCTGAAAGACGTCTGATGTTACGAAAGGGGACGTCTTATTAATGGCTTATATTGGTCTGTAGAGCTTAAAATAAGCCATAAATAAGACGTCTTTAAGACGACTTATTAATAGCTTATAATGGTCTTGTGAAGCCATAAATAAGACGTCTTTAGAAGTAGGACTTGGTTATTAAAAAGTAGAACAATCTTGCAGATTATAAATAATGCAAAAAAATAGAATTAAAATATTTATTGATAAAATGTCTATTAATCACAGGTCACTAAGTTTTATTTTCTTTGTAGCGCATTCGATCACTCCTCTTTAGCCATAACTGGATTGATTTTTTCTTTGATTCTAGTCACAGAAAATTATACTTTGCAAAAGTTAGTAAAAACCGAAAAAACAGTTATCTATAAAACAAAACAAAAAATTAATTTCTTAGAATTTTAATTCAAAGAATTTTTATAATCATTTAATGCAATATGAGCTATTATGCTTAATCGTCTACTTTAACAATTTTACTTTAACTTCACTCAAAATGGCTATCTAATAGGGAGTTTTTGATATTAATAGTTCTCAAAATCTCCATAAAAACAAAAACAAAAATAATAGGTAATTGACAAATATCTGAATTAAATCTTATATTAAGTTGTTTACTTTTAAATGAATTTAATTATTCTTTAAAGAAACAGGATATTAATGTTCTATGTATATAAACAAATATTTATTTATTACCTGTATTCCAGGAACGTGCTACATCGGTAACAGGAACTATTCTTCCCTCTCTGGTTTTTGTCCCATATTATTTAAGTAGAAAGAGACACAAATGCTCAAAATAGCCCAAAGTCGCTTTTGGTGGCTATAATCGTGTACGCAATAAAATAATCAATAATCCACAATGAGCGTGGGCCATACAAATTTTTAGCTTGGGCTTGAATGTACTTCTTCTTTTCTTCGTTTTATATGGGCTCAATCTTTTCATTTTTCCACTGCACTTGATATTTGATTTCAATATTCTTCTCCAAATATTACACTGAATATTTTGTTTAATTTTGTATACTTTTTAAAGTCGGATGGTCACTTTTATACTAGATATTTTGTGATTTTTATGGGACTTCTTGGCTCCCGATTCGGAGACCGCCATTTCAATGTTGCCACGACGGTGTCCGAATCGGAAGTCCGGCTTGAATGTAATGTTAAGTCAAACGTCAAACTTCACTTCATTTGATTCTTCTTGTTAAATTTAAATTATGTAAACCGTGCAAGTTTCCGTCCGACTAAAAGACGTTTGTAAGACGTCTTTGAGCTTTCACATTAACATATGGATTTGGCAAGACGTCTTTAAAACGTCTTAAGAACGTCTTTGAGCTCTCACATTAATACGTCTGAATTATGGCTTTTGCAAGACGTCTTATAAGTCGTCTTAATAACGTCTTAGGACATTGAGACCAAACCAAGACACAAAAAAGACGTCTTTCAGATGTCGTGTGCTATCTGGGCCTAGATAGCACAAATACGTCTTATGGACGTTTCAAAAACGTCCTGCTTGGGCATTCAGGACATTCTTACAACGTCCATTTCAAGGACGTGGGCATCTTATAGACGTCTTTGGAGCGTCCATTGTTAATAATCAGAATGTCTTAAGAACGTCCATTTAAGAACATTTCATGGACATTTTCAAAAGCTCAAATAGAAAAATACGATGTTTAAGGAAATTAGTGAAAATAATGAATAATTTCAAAAAAATTATTAGGAAGCAAATATTTATTAAAAGTTTTTCATCAAATTTATCCCGTCTCTCCTCTACTTTGCCCTTTTCAACCATGCCTGGATTGACAGCAGTTCAGTTTTTTTCTCGAATTGGCCATATTTGCCTTCTCAGCTGAACCTGAAAATAATTTAATCCCTTATTCAAAATGAAAGGCAGATCAATATGAAAATCAAATCTGTTTGTTTAAGTTTGCCCTGATAGATATTATGAATTTACTAACCTTCTAGCTTTGTAGTATTTACTGGAAAACTTCCATCTTTCTCAGAGATAAAATAGTACAAACTGCAAAAAATCACAGTCAAATGGCGGAATGATAGAACTTGTACTCGTATAATATGTATATACCATCGAATCATGAACATTGAACACCATGTTTTTTTTATTTTTTTTTTTTATTAAAATCTGATCCCTGAGAATATTTCAGTGCTTGAATCTAAATAAATAAAAATAAAATGTCACTTGTCAACAATATCCCTTTCTTGCAATGACCTTCTTTGTTTTTTGTCTATTTGGCCTTCATTCAATTGGATATTGGGACAATGCCATCTTTAATAATTATTTATATTATCTCATTATATGTTATTTATATAATATAACCATATAATAATACAATGCGAATGTGAATCCATGGAAATATAATAAAGCACGTAGAATTGACATTCTACGGATATCTATTTCTTGACGTCCCGAGGATTTACTAAACTGGACATACTTAAAACGTCCAGAATTGGTCCTGGACGTACAGACGATAAATGGACATGTAATGGACGTCCTTAGAGGACGTACTGTGCTATCTGGGTCCTAGATTATTAAAAGTTATTTTCAATTCTATTCAAATTTATAATTTTTAGTAAACCTAAATAAACATGTTTTTCTTTGTTTTCTTTCTTTCTTTAAATGAAAGAAAACTTAAAATGTCAAATTGGCGCCCAACGTGGGGCTTCAAATTTGCAATGCTCTAACGCAGTACATACTGGTTATTCCGAAACGCATAAAACTAAACAAAAACTTTTTGAATCAGGCGCGAATCTGGGAAAATTTCTCAGGGGTTAAATAATTTTATGAATTACCCTTTTACCTCTCCCCTTGTATCCGCGCTTGATTTAAATTGATTTATTTTTATGAGAGTTTCAATTTTTTTTCTAATCTGGTTACAGCTGTGACGTCATTTTGTTTCATGTTCTAGAAAACTGTTAGCAAAAAATAAGAATTATTAATTACTGGATTTGTATTTAAATGGACTATTTTTTGAATAAATGTATGCTCTATTTAAGAAACATTAATATTGAAATAAAAGAAAAATTTGAAAATATAAAATTAAAGCGATTCAAAGTTACTAAGTAGGTAATTGTATTTTTGCATTGCTACAAAATATTATAGGATTTATGATTTTAAACATTTATTTTGGGACACACTGTATAAATGGCAATTGTCTCAATCTATAATGCGAAATACCCAGTCAAGCAAACTTCTGATTTATAGTAGATACTCCATTTTTAGAGTAGAAAAAGATTAAATTCCTATTAAGCCCTTTTTCCAAAATCTGATTAAAATTTTATAAAAAAAATCGTCAAATTTCGATTATTTTAACAATTTTTTATATTTTTAAATTAAATAAAATTCTGGGAAAGTGGTTCTCGCGGAAGACAAATTTAACCTTCAACTAGACGAACATATATCATATAAGTATTTTTTTCTTTCACTAATTGACAAATGTGAGTATAATACAAAAATAATGCTTCTAAATGCAATAATTTCTCTTATAAACTACCGTATAAGTTAAGGACGATGAAAAGTCGAATATCACCGTGAGACCGCAAAATCTGGCCGCCAAGTGCCAAGTTCGATGTCAAGTTCCTCGTAATCGGCATCTTTGATGATCCTTCGATAAATTTGTCGCCCCTGTAGGCCAACACTCGTGAAATTACAAATTAAAGAATGGACTCGACGAAGTCGATGGGCAGTTCGTATCGGCAATGGGTTAGAAAAAGACGGAAAATGGCCCGTGGCCGAGCCGACATACGAGGGAGGGGCGATTTGGCCCACTTTGCTTTACTTTTTCTTCGACATCGCCGCTGCAGAAAGCAGAAAACCAGAGAAACCTCATTTACTTCCACGACGATCAGAAACAATGTGTCACCTATGGCTGGCCATACACTACAAACTTCAATAGGATATCTAGTAGAATGAAAGGGCCAACATTCTCCATTCGAATACGTTTGGGCTTATTAGTCCTAACAAAATATAGGCATTCATTAAAATGTATATTTTTAGAAAACCAGAACTTCCCATGGTGGATGTAAAAATACAGGGTGTTCTTTAATGACGTGCTAATATCGCTATATTGGTGGTAAGCCATACCCTTACGAATTAGAAAAAATGGGTTACTTATTAAATTTGTAACGTTTATGTTTAAGACAACGGTTTATTTACGTCTAAGTTATTGTTAAACGGTAGTCAAGTTATTGCACAAAAAAATTTTTCTCTTAAAATTCAATGTGGGAATCCTATTATCTTTCCTTACAGACAACCTAGCATGAATTAGTAAAAACCACATTGTAGAGCTTTTAAATAGAAATTGAACTATGCAAATAACTTCTTCCTAGTTTAAACGATAGTCAAGTTATTAAACAAAAACCTTTTTCTCTTAAAATTCAATCTGAAAATACTATTATCTTGCCTTACAGACAACCTAGCATAAATTAGTAAAAACCAGTTTTTAGTGATTTTAAAGAGAAATTCAACGATGCAAACCACTTCTTCCTAGTTTAAACGATAGTCAAATTATTTAACAAAAACACTTATTTCTGTTAAAATTCCCCCAAATTTGATCTAAAAATCCTATTTTCTGACCTTACATACAACCGCTTTTAAGAACCATTTTGTAGATCTTTTAAAGAGGAATTTAATGATGCAAACTACTTCTTCCTAGTTGAAACAGTAGTCAAGTTATTTAACAAAAACATTTATTTCTGTTAAAATTCCCCCAAATTTGATCTGAAAATCCTATTTTCTGGCCTTACAGACAACTCAGCCGTGACTTTTTAAAAACCATTTTGTAGAACTTTTAAAGAGAAGTTAAATGATGCAAACCTATAGTCGATATATAATGAAATGTGGTATAAACGAAAACATATCCTTTATTTTAAAATTTACTTGAAATGAAGAAAAAGAAATATATGTATTTTCGCTTAGCTTCTTCTTTCACAGTTTGTTGGATTTTAAAATTTTAATTACAAAATCGCTTGGCTCTTCTCACCACTGTAGTTTTCAGTTTTTTTTATTGAAGTGACATTGTTCTCATTTTACCTAAAAATGTGACTGAGTTCTTTTCACCACCAATACGACGATATTTCAGGGTTTGATCCCTCAGGTTATTTTATGAAGAAAAGTCGATATGAACATATTATGTCCGTTTTGTGCTTCATTAAATTTTGAACACATAAATCTAGTTACCCTGGAATAAAGACGTTTTTACAAACTCATAAAATAAATTGATAGTGTTCAAAACCATCTCATCGAATTTTGAAAGATATCATAATCGTCTTAGTGAAACTGGCAGTTTCCATAAAGGAAATTCGGAAAGGTATATAGACCCCGAACTATCAGAACACTATAGCTAGAGCTCTGAATATTTGCCATCAAATTGTAAGAGTATAGGTATGCATTACTTCCCAGAGATTTTCCACAGCGTGTGAACACGGTTTAGCTATAAACTGTGGTGTGAATAGAGAGTATTGCAAGTTCACTTAAGGTCAGTCACTATTAGTGCCGATCGTATTTTGACATCTAAGCATGCGCAGATCGTTTATGTTCTAAAACTGACTTTTAATATTAAAGATTGTGCCTGTCCTTAATTGTGGATGTTTAAGGGCAGCAGGTAGTGGTGACTTTATAGCTTTCGGGTGTGATCGCCGACATTCGTATCCGTTCGAAGTTTTTTAATATTAAATATTTAATATAATCCTCATCTAAATATTCTAAAATTATAATTTCTAATGCCTCTTCAATATTATGTACTATTAGTGGCTGGCGTTATAGAAATTTTTAATATCTGTCAGTGGTATCATCAGAATGTTAAATCTGCTGTTTGAAATAATAATCTTCACAATCTAATAAAATTTTTCTAGAAATGCTATTCAAAATTTAGAAAATAATCATGTGTGGCCGGACTTAAACTCCCATGCCATAACTGAAACTCATTTACATTTTCGAATTTTCGTTTAAGAATATCGATAATTATGGTACATAATTATAAAGGTGGCAACACTTAATATACAATATGTGGCAAATGTCAATAAAAGCACTGTTGAACTAGAATTGAGTATTAAAAAACGTTTTAAATAAGCAAAATATATAATGTGGCGCAGTCAGTAGGATACAAATTGATGGGCAGGAAATATTAGTAATAATATCATAGGCCTATTTTTTTTCTTGATGAACAGTTTTACCTGCAATACCTCCAACAATATTTTTAAAACTAAATGTATCAATATTAACGATAAACAGATGTTTTATTTAATTACAACAATAAAATTATAAAAAATAAGTCATGACGATGTCTAGCACAGCTAATTTGGCTAACCTAACCATAATGAATTTCAATTTTAATTTAATTATTTAAATTTTTATTTTAATCTGACGAGAAAAACGCAAGAGACTGCTTTCATGTAGAATTAACCGGATTAATCTGAAAAAATATTAACATGGAAAATGCCAGAGGCGTACCACTTTTTCTTATTAAAAATAAGAACTGTTGCTGTATTATAACTAACCGGAGGTTATTTTCAATTTTGTATTCTGTATTATTTGGTTAAAATTACACATATATGTTTTTATTGTTAAAGCTGCGTTGGGCTTAATTTGAATGCACTATAAAGCTATCATTTCGCAAGCAGAGACAGAGACCGACTTCAAAACGCGCTGCGACAGCAAGGGAGATCTAAACGGTCTCCACGTCGTCTGAACACATGTAAGACATGAAACACATTTCGGTAGACGCGACCGATGACATCAGATTTAGTATGGCAATATTTGCCGCCTTACTTCTGTCTCTGTCTCGCGTCGCTTGTCGCACGTTGCCAAATGGTACCTTTGGGTATATTACAACGTTGCCATGTCTATTATAACCGGGGCTGGTCATGAAATAAATATTATCAAAAAGTTAATCTGATGGAATACCGAGTAGAGATTTGGCTTAAAATTTAGACAGCAGAGTTATAAATAACCTTTTAACCTGGCGGTTGAAATTAACTAAAACGTTACAAAATAGGCGCCAAAGTGGGTTATATTTACTTGTATTTACAGATTAATGTATTTAGTATTAGAGAGTTATTGCAAGTTCACTTAAGGTCAGTCACTATTAGTGCCGCTCTTATTTTGACATCTGAGCATGCGCAGATCACTAATTTTAATAAAGATTGTGTCTGTCCTTAATAAGAGAGTTATTGCAAGTTTACTTAAGGTCAGTCACTATTAGTGCCGTTCTTATTTTGACATCTGACCATGCGCAAATATTTACGTTTTAAAACTGACTTTATTAAGGATTGTGCCTGTCCTTAATTGTGGATGTTTAAGGGCAGCTGGTAGTGGCGACTTTATAGTTTTCGGATACGCTTGCCGTTAGAAGTTTTTTAATATTAAATATTTAATATAATCGTCATTTAAACCTTCTAAAATTATAATTTCTAATGCCTCTTTAATATTATAGACAACAAAAAAGATGAACTATAATTTAAAATTTAGTGGCTGGCTTTATGGAAATTTGCAATATCTCTCTATTAAGGACAGGCACAATCTTTATTAAAGTTAGTGATCTGCGCATGCTCAGATGTCAAAATAAGAGCGGCACTAATAGTGACTGACCTTAAGTGAACTTGCAATAACTCTCTATTAATAGCGCTACTGAGACATTAGTGGCAACTATTGCATATCCTTTAAACTGGTTTCCTACAGCGACAAAGGAGGTATTCAGCTCTTTCATGACAGGTGAGCTGAATCGGTGGGTTATAAGTTTATTATAAGTGTGTGATAGATATAGGTGCAGCAATTAGAAGAATGTCCACGCAAAAACAAGTATATTTGTTTGTTAAAAGATCGTGAAGTCACTGGAATGGCTGCTATGGAAGTCATACAAAGAAAAGTTATTAGAGACAGGTTAATTCAGGATCAGCATCACAATAGTAAGAGGCATATTTCCAAAAACAGATTGAAGAACTGTTAGCTGGAATCCGCAATATAAAAGTAATTATTATTCATAATAATGTAGTGTAAAAACCACTTTGTTCTTATGAAAGTTTAAAAATAACAATTTATGAATTGTAAAAAAGTCCCAAAAAAATTTTCTCTCCACGGTCACTACTGAATGTAGTGTTTCCGAAATCACTTACAGAAAGAAAACATTTTCGCTCTTGAGATTGAAAGAAAATTCTGAAAAACTTATCTCTTATGTATTTTACATCTATTTCAATTTAACTCTAGTGACAGAATGTTCAGTCTGTAATAGCTACTGGCTAATGAATGTGAATATCACGCCCGCATCGTAGATAGCCATGAATTTCATGATTGACTGTTCTACGCTACGTATTATAATTATTATTTAGTTTGAATTTGCCTGAATAAAAATGAGTCTCGTTTGTTGAGTCGAAAATAAATTCCAAAATGGGTGAATATAATGATTCTAACATGGAATTTGATAATACTCCTTCTTAACTGACAAATTATGCAAATTATTTAAGTAATGTAACCTACCGCACCCAAATAACTTAAATAATTTATTAATTCCACGTTATTAAAGAAAAGTTGCATTCTTATTAAAATTAAAATCCTTCATTTAACGAAAAATTTCCTAGATAATTAAAGCTTATTTACAAAATTAATAAAATCAATAACCTTGTCCGCATAAGAACTAATTTCTACGTGTCTGGGAACCCATGAGAATTCGACCCAAAAACCTCCATAAAACATATTTCTTTTTACGAAGTAATAATCACTAGAACAGTTAACGCGCCTGTCTTAAGTCACCGATTTCGACATGATATCGGCACAAAATTCCGAGAATTTCTCAAGGAACGTAATAAATCTACCCAAATTCGATCCCATCGGAGTTACGACAAATTGACGTCACAA
The DNA here is from genome assembly GCA_927349885.1 of Psylliodes chrysocephalus. Taxonomy (NCBI): domain Eukaryota; kingdom Metazoa; phylum Arthropoda; class Insecta; order Coleoptera; family Chrysomelidae; genus Psylliodes; species Psylliodes chrysocephalus. The sequence goes on along the minus strand of OV651814.1, from coordinate 17,647,283 downwards.
AAAAAGTCATTAAAACAGGTATAAATACCCGAACCCGAGGAACTTGAGTTTTCTTTTCAAATTTAGTTATATGTCACGTTCAGTATTTAGTAACTTTCCTAAATAGACGCTCTTCTTAAACGACGCCTATCCTATCCTACCTTCTGTCGACGTTCTACGTCGACGACTTATCTCCCGAACGCCTATACGTCTCGACGCTCTCTCTCCTATACGTCGCTCTACGTCCCGACGACCTCTATCCTATCCGACGTTTTACCACCCGACGCCCTCTCTTTTATACGACGTTGTATGACCCGATGCCCTTTCTACGTCCAGCCGCTCTACATTCCGACGCTCTACGTCTCGATGCTTCTACATCCCGATGGCCCTGTTCAATATTTCCAAATCAGCAATCATATAAAACAACAATATACAAACGTCAGAAATAGATGGTGAGTAAGTTACTTAAAAGAGGTTTATTATTATATTATTCATTATTATAAAAATGTATTATTCATTAAGCGTCACATTTGGGTCTCTAGATGGACACATCCCAGTATGAATTTGCCGTTTTATTATACCAGCCTTAAATTATTTAAGAATTTGGTCTAGTAAAATGCCGATACACCATCACTAATAGCTAATAAATTAACAGCTCAGCTGACGGGGGTAAATGACACTTCAGGTAGCTGGACTCACATTTTACACAAATATGCTTCATGTTACTCCAGGATTGGACGGTCTGAGACCTGGATCTATTCCAGTAGGACTACACTACATTACAATTACTTTGCACATGTTTTTGATCATTCAAGAAGCGACCAGTAGGTGGGCTGTTACAGTAAAAACTTGCCTAACATAAATTATATTAAAAAAAAATTCATTTTGTTCAGTTTTATTTTACTATATTCAACTCCTACTGTGCCTGTGGCAGTGGAGAAACTACAGTACGTTACTCTGTTGGAATATACTATTCAGCAACTTGGTTAATGCTCAAATCTTTTAATTATACAATGATTTGGTATGATTAAAAAATTATAGCATTTATTGTTAACAGTATTTTTTGTTTCCAGAAAAATAAATATATTTTAGTATTGATTATTGATTTGTTTTTCTTTTATTTTTGTTTAATTTATATTTTATTTTCTACTTATTAACGGTAAATTATTAAAAACCAATTAACATATACGTTTAATCAATATTTATATTATTGAAATTCAGTAATTACAAAATAAATATTTAAATGGGGAAAAAATACTTCTTTTTAATTAACATAGAAAATTGGAATAAACTAAAATGATGATTGTTAATTATTAAACATAATTATTTATTCACATATAGCTGCTTTCAGTAACACTGTAAATTGCCTATCTAGAACAATACTGGAGTAAAACTTTTTATTTAATCATCTAAAAACCAATCTGATTCTTGCAAAAACACAGACGAATACAATTTTTCTTAAGGGTGCTTTTTTTTATTTTCTTAATTTAACGTCGGGCTATTTTTAGGTGGTTTAATCACCGAAGATGATGGGCACGCTATACCCATACCAAACATCTTGCCTAATCCTCTCATATTCCAACCAGGGGCTCGATTCTCGAGTTCATTGGAAAATTTTTCCATGGGAAAAGATTCCACTACTTATATTCCCATGGCAATAGGTTATGCAATTCTCGAACTTGTCGGAATAGACATTCCCATGGAAATAATAGTTTCACGTATGTCTGATATTAAGTTCACGAATATTTCGAAATAACCAATAACATTAAAGATATTTTAAAATTTACTGTTGGTATTATTTTTATTTGTTGTGGTTTTTGGGTAACCGATTACCTGCCGAGCCTCTGCGCTGGAGCAGATGCCGTGCCGAGCAATCGCTAGCTTGACCGAGGACAAGTGAAAATATTCGATTATGTATAATTAAAACTTTTCGAGTTATTTTTAATTTTTCTTTTCACATATTGAAAAAAGAAAAAGTAGCTTTTGTATAGAAGAGCAACGAAAGTTTCGAGAATCTAAGAAATTCTTTCGTTAACGGAAATAATAAAATTTTCGAAAAGGTCTTATTAAATTTACTACAAATTTCTCTATTTGTGTTACCTATTTGCCAGTCCCTTAGCAGCTACCACAATTTCTAACTAATTTAAGAAAATCAGTTTCTTAGTGAAAGAGAGGTAAAAATAATATACCCACATAAATAAAATAATATCAATCTATAAATGTTTTAACTACAATTTCACCAAAAATCCAAGATATCCAATAATCTTTGGTTATGTCTTAGTCTTTCGCGTAGTCTTTCGTCAAATTTTCGACTTTAATGCGCAAACTCTAGTACAATTCCCATTGGAAAACACAATTTCCAATGCTCGTAAGCAGGGGAATATTTTCCCATACTTCTCATTGGAAAATATTCCACCGCTTGTGCCGAGAATACGAAAACTGAATTCCCATGGGAAAATTTTATTTTCCCATGGGAATAAAAGTCGAGAATCGACCCCCAGATGTAGAAATTTTTATTTTAATATATTATTATCTAAGTAGGTTAAAAAAGCAACTTTTCTATGAGCAACAACTTTGCAGCTATAATGGGTCACTAGATCCGATCAAACTGAATCAATAAAGCTACATTTTGAATTTTTTTACTACAAATGCAGCACCACTAAGAATCTTAAATTAAATTATTCATTTAGATAAATAAAAGAGAACCAAAGAAAAAGTACATTTGGAAATTAACATATACTGAAAATAATGATCATATAAACATACACATATGAAAATGAAGAAGACGGTAAGTAGTGTACGGCCGCTCATTCCATCACCATTGACTACGTCTCGTTACTGAACTCTTTAGGCCACCACAGTTTTAGTTCTTCATTGGCACTGGTGACTGACTAAACTGTTAAGTCTGTGACTGTGTGAACCGCACCGCTAGTGCTAGTAGGTCGCGCTTTCCAACCTCCTAGGCGTTTTTCTTCTGCTTGACTGCTTTTCTTTTTTTGGAAAAAAAAAAGCGCCAAATCGTGTGCTGAAAATGCTGGACAAGACGCTGGACTTCCCCGGGAAGAAGTGAATTGGGTGAAGTGGGTGAAATGCAAGATGATAGTTTGTTTTGTTCTTTTAGTAAGTTAGATTTTGAATTATTGAATGTTCTGAAAAAAAAAAAAAAAAAATAGTAAATATTGGAATTTAATTCACGAGAGATTTTTGACAAATATTTTTGTTTTTTTTTAATTTAATATAATTGGAAGAATAATGTTTATTGGTACAATTTGAAATACCAAATACAAAAATGAAGAATATACCACGCATTTATTGCTTAATTTTCGAGACAAAATTTTAAGACAGAAAAATTATTGTCAAGGTTCATAAAGCTCTTCAAATAAAGTTAATGTAGATATGAGAGTTCCGCAAGGATCCGTATTGGGACCATTGAGTTTTCTTATATTTATAAATGATTTACTAACATGCATAAACGTAGAATGTATTTTTCTGTGTGCAGATGATCTGTCAAGGACTTTTTTTGAAAAACAGTGACGACAAATAATCTAAATATCATATTACCCAAGTCTACAAAATTTTTGGGAATATTTCTTTGTAGGATTTACAAACAACAACGCAATGATATAATCTCATTTGACAAGAACTAATATTTGATCTACATAGACGAATATCATCATATAATTTACAACAATTAACATTTTAACACTATTATTAATTATTCTCTCCTCCCTTTTCCAAAACCAGTTATGAAATATTCCGAGCATTTGTGAAGCCTCGGAGTTTCTACCCCTAAGGACTACAAGAGTATATAACTAGTTGCCAAAGCCCCTTAACTATACTTAATTTTTTTATTTCATTTATTATTATTTTTTGCCACTGATGAATGAATGTTCCTTCGGAACTCTAGAACCCTTTAGCTGGTGACGGTGATGTCTTAATTTCTTAATAGTATATTGACAACAGTAGCTTAAGACCTATCATTAATTACAAATGGGTCCTTAGATTAAGTGGTTACATTTGGCGACAGCTATTATCCTGTAGATTAACTGATTGTTACATTTGGTGACAAGCGATGGTCCTTTTAACCAAGTTAGTTGTTACACCCTATACAGGGTGATACGTCATTCCCCTGCCATTAGTCGTATCGCTCTAACCAATACAATTTAAATAGAGAAAGTACCAGTACGACACATCATTGAAAAAATAAGTTTATGTAGAATTCAGCAATATGATTATTCATTGTGTTACTTTTGAGTAAAGAAAACATATTTGAGTGAAACATGAATTTAAATTGTAAAATATTGCAGGGCTCTTTTGTTAAGATAATAAAAATTTAATCGAAATCAACTAAAATATCAAATTTATGCTACGTATTAAATAACTAATATGATTAGTTTTCAAATGAAATGTCGCACTTTACAATACGTAACAATTTTTATCCCGCTAGATGGCGCTAAAATCAAAACAATACAATTAATTATTGCTGAATTCTCCATAATAATAATAATAATTTTTTATACTTTTTCAGTATTTTTTTACAAATAAATAATAGCACTTACAATGTAAATAAACACGAGTTAGTCCAAAAAAATCATAAGGTTATGTTCGACAGTTACTCCTGTTTATTGGTAGCTTCATACTGATGAAATAATAACTATAAAAATATACATAAGATTATTAATAATAAATAGCCAAATATGGAATATGCTCCTTAAATGGAATACCATTAAATTACTTAAACTAGCTTTGGTAACGTAAATCAGAATCATTTTTTATCCCTAAGAAACCATTGAACCCTAAATGCAATGAATGCCGTCTCACGTATCAAGATTTTCTAATTTTTTCGTAAAATCGAATATTTCGCAGGTTTTCTGCAGAACATGTGTTTATTCCGGTATGGCAAATTTAACTAATGTTAGGGGTATTGTGTGAATCTGTTAATAAAAATTAAAATTGCGATGTACCTAATATGGAATGGTGCGTTGTAGGCAATTTGGAACCTACAAGGATTCTACCTATTTCTATTGAAATGGAAAGTTTTTCGAAGAGGTCAGTGGTAAATAGTGGATACACTATAAGCAATGTTTAGATTGATGCTATGTCGACTGTTCAGGGGCAGAAAACATTATATTATTTTTTTACGAACATTATAAAATGGTTAAAATACGTTCCTCCGATATATCCGGTGCAATTCTTTTATGTTCTCATTTGTTTTTTCATGTATCATAAAGTAAGATATTTTTTTGGGTAAGGGTTCTGTTTTATTTTTTCGTGAAATATGTTCCATATTAGGGACATATTCCGTATAAGGTACAAAAATACAATTGTCTGTAGAATATTTTTCTGTGACTCCTGTATAATAGATTTAATATTATGAATAATAAATTATAGTTTTCAAAAGTGTAAAGAACATACATAAAAAAAACAGAAGATGTTATTATGAATTTAATATGTAAAAAAAGCAAAACGGTATTCCATATTTAGCTCACTTCCTATAGATATATGAATAATGATAATCCTATAAATATATATGAATAATAGTAATAATCTATTTGATAGTATATAATATTAATGTGAATGTATTAGCTAATAATAATAAATACTTAATAAAAATATACATAAGAATTAATACCTTCTTAATAAACGTTACAATAAATAAACAAATTAAAACACGTTAGAATATTGTAACAAAACACAATTACTAAGAACATACAAAAGGTGAATACAGCACCCTTTAGGCAATAATATCTAGAATATGCATATATATTAAAGTTTTAATTCCATCCAGTTTGCGAGAAAAAAATAAAAAAACTTTAAATTTTGAAATATCATAATGAAAATAAATGCATTCCTCAACAGTACTAATTAATATAATCCGGAAATTTGAACTCTTAATGTCTTAATAATATTTTAAAATTCGCCAAAATTAGTGGCTAAAAGGCCTCGTTAATTGCCGCCTTCTGTTGTAACGCGACTGTTACTATCGTATCGTACACTCTGTCATAATTCGTTTCCTGCAATGATTTACACCAGTTTACATCAGAAGATAGCACTCAATAAGGCGTTTTAGCCACTAATATCAAAACTTTTTTTCGAGATGAAATAAAGTAAGGGTTGCTAATTTCACCCCTCTATAATGTAATAGGAATATTGAAAAAATACCCGTGGTTAGTCCTTTGCGAGTGCACGAAAATTACAAAATTTCAAGTTTCTAGCTTCACTGAAATTTTAGAAAAAATAAAAACTCAATTTTAGTCAACACCTTTTAAGGGTGATATCTCGGAAATGTGTGGGTTGAGGAAATTTTGTTATAGGAAACACCCATCTTAATTTCATACGAGCAATCACCTCCTAAATTTTGTCGCATGAATTTAGAAACACCCTGTATTTCATATCCATTCTACCTAGTAAGAACACTGCAAAAAAATGAAATCCACCAATCACAGTTCATATTTTGATAACCCGGCTACTATTATTTCTTTAAATTTTAAAAAAGTGATAATTCTGTCAACTTAATTGTCAGTTTATTTTTAGTTATTAGGATTAAATATACATTAAAATGCGTTATTGTGTAGAATCGATAAATAATAGCATTTCTATTTTTATTTCAAGTTTATTTTATTAGATAAATTAGCAAAAGTCATAAATTATTATTAAATAAATTTTATATTAATAACCTAAAATAATTTTTAAATTTTTTAGATTTTCGTTAGTGGGTCGTAAAAAAATATACCTTTCAACTCGAGTATCGCACTCAGACGATTGAGAACTCCTCCTTTGGCGTCGTACTTAAATTTCGTCTTCGTGCGATTGGCCCGAGGATTGGCCATCATATCCACCTTGTACAAACTACTATTTTCTTTTCATAAAATATTGATTGATGTTTTGGAAAATTCAACAAACCACTTACACACTTAGATCAAATTACCCCATGTGTACTTAGAAACCTAATTATAGTTGTTTTTAAGTTGCTCGATTGAGGGCATGATTCCCCATGGTCGTGGGAATAAAACTGAATATACCTATATAATTAATTAATGAGTTTCCTAGTAAAATTGATATCTTTTTAGACATTATTACAATATTTAAATATTTTGGTTATTAGCATTTAATTTTCCAGTTGAATTTCTGGAAATCACTAATTAACTTAAAACTGTTTGATTGACTGCATTCAGTAAGTGCTTAAATAGGTACTCAATTTTTGTTTTTTCATAATTTGCTTATATCTATAAATCAGTCAAAATATAATTATATGACACAGCACTCTTGACTGTCAGAATTAAAATTACTTTCACTGCTGTGAGTGGACTTTGAAATATCGATTTAAATTTTAATAATTAATTAGTAACTTTTACTGTCATGTCATTATATTGGATGTCTACCCAACTTTCTGTGAATAGAGTAGCTAACAAAAATATGAAATGAGTTTAATCAAAATCAAAGGTAATAAAGTCCTTCAAATTTTTTTTGATTAAATGTTTACTTTTCACCAAATAGATATTTATGCAACTAGTTACGAAATGCCTTGTTTTATGTAACGAGTGAATATTTGCGGGAAGGGCAGAGCGAGGTTCCGCAATAAGAGTCAGTTTCAAAAAACGGCTTTTGTAACGCGTTATATACAATATTTTTTCTAATTTTGACTAGATTATTTTTAAAATTCTGTTTTGGTAAATATTACTGACATCTATGCAACCAATATTACTTTCTTGTATTGTTATGTGCATATGCATAACTTCATTCTTTTAATTGACAAACATAATAGTATATTACGTAACAAGAGTTGTAAGTAACCCATTACGCACAAAGTGGAAAAGTTTACGCACGAAGTCGCGCAGCGGCGAGTGCATAATGGGCTTACAAATCGTGTAACGTACTATACTTTTTCTACGCCCACTTATTTTCTTCTATTAAATAAAGGACATATGCTTGTGTCGCCAATCTATAAATTTTCCATAGGTAATATCGTACTTTTTTTTGGATTTTAGCGGTAACAAATTATGTGTGGCAGCTTGAGCTTTTTCTAAAATCTCCGGTGGAGTGCTGATAATTTCATCACTTTCACTACTACAGATATATTCGTAGGTAATGTTGAGAAAATGTTCGAATACAATAATATTTTGTTACAAAAATTGACAATATAAATCATAATACGTTTATTTCCATAGCATGCTAAGAAAACGTGACTACTTTTTTAAAAAATTGTATAATGTCTTGCCGACATTTAGGGGCATCACTTTTTTTATCCAAAATGTATCTCGCTAATTCTAAAAGTTTTTATATTTTTCAATTGATTAAATTTATGTAAATGGACCAAATAAAGTCGTACATAGACAAAAATTTGATTGCAATTTGATTAAACTAAGAAATTTAAGTTTTCTTATCAAAACGCACGTGTATATTATGAGATCTCCTTACGTGCATGTTATTGTTAAATGTGATGTACAAGGAATATTGACAATGCGATTTTTAACGTTTACTGACATGTGCGTAGAAAAAATCATATTAATTTATTCTCAACGACTTGTTGAAGTTACTTAGTTTTCAAGAAAATGAGTAATTTTGTAGTGTATTGTGTTTTAGTTATTTTGTTCTGATTTAGAATGGAAAATAAGAACCATGACAACATTATTACTAGGTTCTAAGTTTAACCAAATTATACTTTTATATGGTCAACTTTCCTTACTTTGACATAAACTTTTAATAATAATGTATATATTGATTTTAAAACCAAAAAAGGTTTATTTTTATTTGTTTTTTTTTTTCGCAACTGGTGACATAATGAATTTTTCGCAACCAATTTCATAATGTTCGACATTATGCAACTGGCTGCATAAAGTAGATAAAATGTCATTTTATATATCAATATTAGAACAACGTCTTTATTTGAACTGATTTTATCTTAAATTGATTTGATTAGTTTTTCCCGAAATAAAGGAGTTTGAGTATGTAAATTCATGATTTAATGAATAAAACGATGAGCAGTATTTGGAAAGATTATTTTTTGAATTATTTTGTAATAAAAAAAAATAAATGTATTTGTATAGCAATATAGGTAAAATAAATATGGCATCAACGTATTATACTGCAACAGATGGATTGTTCCGAGCATGCGCACTACCACAGCGACAGTAGATTACATTTGCTTACGGGAATTTGACATTTGCCAAATTTTAAAGTTTTTATTGTGAATTCCGTATCTTAAACTATGAAATGAAAAAAGATATGCTTGATTTAGCTAATTTTAAAACGTTTAAGTATTCAAAAAAGTATGTTTAATTGTTAAAAGTTGAGTGTTTAAGTGTGTTAAAAACTTGAAAATTTGGGAACTTGTTAGATGTCTTAAGGCCTATTTAGCTAAAATATTTTTATCTACTGGGCACTTCTGTATATACCCGAAATAGACCTTAAGTCACTTATTTTCAACACGATACTCTATATATTGTTACATTTTTGGATTTTGCTTAAGATTTTAGGCAGATTTTATGTATCATGTCCTAACCTAAGTCTAAGCGTTTTTGACATAAAGACTTAAATATGACATTTTTATTTCTATATTCTATAAATGCTAAAACAAACAAGTATTAAAAAATTAAAATTTAAAAAACCGACTTCAGAATCGTGGGACTACCCCTGAGGTACCTCCTTACTAAAAATAAAAGAATCAGAACTCGGACAAGGTGGTAAAGAATTATCGCTAAACATACATAAAAAATGAAGAGTTTGAGGATTTTCTGATGAATCCAATTATTAGATTTTGACCAAATTTATATTTGACCACCCCTGAGGTACCCCCTTTCTAACAAAAAAGAACCATATAAATCGGACAAGGTGGTAAAGCATTATCGCTAAACATACATAAAAAATGAAGAGTTTGAGAATTTTCACATGGACCCAATTATTAGATTTTGACCAAGTTTATATTTGACCACTCCTGAAGTACCCCCATTCTAACAAAAAAAAATCATTGAAATCGGACACCGTGTTAAAGAATTATCGCTGAACATACCTCCTCCTTTTTTAAAGTCGGTTAAAAATGAATACAACTCCAAGTTACCTTCTAGTTATTTATGTAATAAGTCAGCAAAGTGATTATTTATCGGACTAGTCTGAGATTATGAGCCGTGCGAGAGAAGCGAGCTAGACGAGTAACAAGCGAGTTCGATAAAGACACTTTGCTGACGTAGTCCATCCAAATTTTTATCGCCAACTGCAAATAAGTATAATTAATATAAAAGGAGATATCACAGTTTAGTATGACAAACACAAAAATAACGGAGAATACAAAACAAATCAGTTACACACTATTTATGTTCGACCGTCATGGCTATGTTGATAAATTTTAGCAGCAGATAATATATTTGATTTTTGCAGTGAGATAAAGTGTTTGTTTACTTCCGCAAATCGCTATGGTAATGCATGGCTTTATTGACGGTTGGCGATTAAATATATTTTTTAGTATTAATTTTTTCAGATTCATTAACATATATACTTACCTACTGTTTTTTTAGAATTTCAAATGGACTGTATCATCTGAATTTACCAAAGACATTACAACATAGAGACAAAATGTTTCATTCATAAATCCCATACAATTGTTATTGTTTTAAAATTGTTAGTGAGTGGAAGAGAGAAAGACATATCTCTTAGGACCGGCTGGCAACGTTGTAAACAGTGTCCATAATATGCTCGCCAGTGGCGTAGAGTTTTAAACTTACCAGTATTGTCAGAGTAATATGTTAAAAAAATACGTAAATAAGTAGGTATATTTTTGTTAGTAATATAATTATGATTTTTTCATGTAGGTAAATTCAAGTACAAGTAAATTCAAATACAAGAGAATTCAAGTTACCTTCCGATTTTTAATATTTATTGGTTTATAGTTTATTGGCATTTACTATATATTTGCCTGGTATGATGTTAACCAAAATTATTTAAAGTTTTAAATTAACATTAAGTAGGTAGGGGTATCTAAATAAAACACTGTCCTAAAAATATATAATTTTTTAATTAATAATTACAAAAAAACATGGTATGGCAAAAAATATCTTAAAAAAACTGTAAAAATTTATAAAATTACGTTTTAAATATATTAAATACCTTAATTTTATTAACTAATTCTGATGCCTTGGTAGGATTCCCCACTCGACCATTCACTGTTGGGTTCTAATTAACAGTGCTGTTCCTAAAGTGGCGCAAGGAAACAGTAACAAGGCCTGTCTGTAGGGGTGTAGGAGTATTAGAGTACTAATACTCCTGCACTATGGAGTATTAGACTACTAATACAATCCATAACCTACATAGAACACTAGGCTAATGACCTTAGATGTTGAAGCCGTACACCAAATAAAAAAAAAAAAAATTTATTAACTAAAATTTCACTTAATTTTTTTTATGCTTAGTTATTAGTGTTATTACTTACTGCAATGTTTTTTTTTGCAGCAGGTGGTGTTCCAAAAACAGTTGAATCAGAACTAAAAACCCATGCATTAGATATACATACATATAGGTAATAAATAATGTTTATAGGTAAACAAAAAATTAATATTTAGTATTTTTACCTGTTGGATAAGTCATCCAAAAATAGAAAGCCCTCACACCGTCTGGGGTTTGCATCTTTTCTGATATATTTAGCACCATTTGCACGTACCAAAACATCTTCAGGAAAAAAGTGTTCTGACAACAACTACGTCCAAACAATTAATAATGGTGTTTATTTTAACATTTAAACATTGTTTCTTCCCTTTAAATAAGCATTTGAAAGAAAATTGGGAACCATTTTGATCAAAATTTCCTGTCTAACTTCTCCCTATAGAATAACTTTACAGTATTACATCGGTTTTTAAATAATTTGTGTTTTCTTCTCGTAATGCAAAAATTACTTCATTGGTTTGTATTTTTCTTCTGTCAAGTCTTATTTGACGTTTGTAGAAGTTTTCAAATTTATGAATCTGCTTTCATAAATCCAGGATTCATGTTAATTATCTACAAACGATTCAAAAATAGAAATATAATACAGAATTGTCTGAATTAATTTTAGTTTCAAACTGACATATATATGAAGTTTCTGACATTTGATTTATTAGGGAAAATAAAAGTAGACATTTGGCAACAAAATTTAAATTTTTTGAATTTATTAGTACATGTCACGGGACATAGGGGACATAATATTTGCAACTTTAACAATTATTTCTTCGGCTTCGGCAAAATTTTGTTAAACTACTAAGTGGTAAAGTTTAAAATAGAGTAATAAAAATATTTTACTGTTATAGTTCATTGCCTGAAACACCTTTCCCAAATTCGTCATCAGCTAGCTCTCTGACTATTACCGATTTTAATTTTGCGCAGTAATATTAACAATAATTTTGAACCTTAGCTACTGACATGGATTTAAGGTACATTTTAGTTAAATAAAAGTTGTCAGATTATGTTAGTAGTTGTCAATTCAAAAGATAAACAGAATTTTATCCAAAAAACAAAAAACGAAAAAGCGATTTGATCAGTATAAAACTCAATGATTGGTTAGGATCGGGAACTCTTATTAACTGAACAAAATTGGACTATTTTGACAGATGAAAAAAATAATCAAAAGAAATATTAAATTCATGCGTCATTTACGTATGTATAATTTTGTCTTTGTGTTTAATCGGCACAGAATTTTAGAGAAAGCAACGTTGCCAACTTTACAAAATAACTATAATCTAGGGAAATATGAATATTAATTTAAATAGTTTCTAATTATGAATTTGGTCTATTTCACCGGTGCGTAAACGTTATAAATGTCGGCACACAACACATTGTATCATTAATGATGTTCCAATTATTCAACAGAGTCGAAAGGATTATTTCCCATTTGCAATTTAATATGAGAGGTATATTATGCCCAGCGAATAATGAGAATAATTAATTCGTTTGTTAGTTACGAACGGAAATGTAAATCAATTGGAATTAAATATTTATTAATGTGTGGCTATTTGTCTGATGCAGACCGAACCGTAAACTTGATATTTAATTAGAAATATAGGTCGCCGTGAATCCAACTATTTACTGATAATAAATTATGTTTTGATGATGTACCGTGCGATTGACATAAGTAGTAAACATATAAATAAAGAGAAATGAAAAAAACTGAATTTCACTCATAATGATTTCTCAAATAAAATTGTTAAGATCATCTAAAGCAGGCCTGCACAACTCAGATTTTCAAAGGGCCAGTTTGAAAAACCGTAAGTGTAACGAGGGCCAAAGAGAGGCCAAGAAAGGTCCTCACGTTATAACTCTGCCGGGCTTTTCTAAAAAAAAGTTTAAAAAGGTAAAAGAAGGTAGAAAAGGTAAGAAAAGGTCAAAAAAGTCAAAAAGGTAAAAAAAAGTCAAAAAAAGGTCAAAAAAGTCAAAAAAAAGTCAAAAAAAGTCAAAAAAAGGCCAAAAATGGTAAAAAAAAGTAAAAAAAGTATAAAAAAAAAAGGTTAAAAAAGAGGTAAAAAGGCACAAAAGGTCAAAAAGAGTCAAAAAAAAAGGTCAAAAAGGTCAAAAAATGTAAAAAAAAAAGTCAAAAAAAGGTCAAAAAGGTAAATAATAATAATAATAATAATAATAATAATAATAATAATAATAAAAAAAAAAAGGTAAAAAAGGTAAAAAAAAAAGGTAAAAAAGGGTAAAAAAAGGTAAAAAAAAAGGTCAAAAAGGTCAAAAAAAGTCAAAAAAAAAATCAAAAAAAAGGTCAAAAGGGTCAAGAAAAGGTAAAAAAAAGGTCAAAAAACTGATACCTAAATGCACAATGCACATTTTTTTACTGAAAATGTATAGTTTAACGTAGGCGGGCTAAACTGGTCAACAGCCGGCGGGTCGTATGTTGTGCAGGCCTGATCTAAAGATTTCTATCTTGAAGACATGTTATGACCCTTCGCGAAGAGCTGGTGTGTATGGGTTACAATTAGGGAATTTCTACAATTATTTGTTTAATAGCTTTACACACCAAAAGAGTTCCTTTCTAATCATTTTTGTGACGAATCCAGATAGATAACGACATGAATAACTATAGAACCATAGTGACGAATTAAGAAAATGCAGCTTCAGAAGGAGTCAAGAATGTGAAATATCCAATAAATTAAGCATTACTATGAATTAAAAAAATAATTGGTATCATTATATCTTGTAGAACATTTTTTACAATGTACAGGGTATCAACGATACATGTCTCAACTAAAAGTTATAGTGGACAGTAAAATTATGTTCCAAAAATATTCGGGGTATGTTTTTTCCAATATATTTTCAATCGATTAAATTTCTTTGGAAGAGTGTTTCATAAAAATATAGAGTTGTATGGGATTATAAAAGATGGTTCGAAATTTTTGGTTAGATTTATATCACAAAATTATTAATTTTGAATTAGAAATTTTTATCCGCCAAATATCCTCGATAATGCTACATTTTTATTTCCTATTTATTATTTGACCGAATAACGTTTTTGACATATAGGGGCAACCAAGACAAGGAATCGATTTTTTTTTGTTAATGGAACACGTTCTAAAAAAGGCATACAGATCTAGGTTTTGACTACTTAATTTTTATCATAAATGTATCTAATTCTTAAGGAAACTGTGAAAAATTCATAAGAGCAATAACGATTTATTTATTGAATGCTGGACATAAGAGGTAATTAAATAAACTCAAACCATTTAAAAAATCGTAAATTCACAGCAAATGTTTAAACAATCTCTCATTTTGAGCTATGCACAAATTAAATCTAAAATTGCTATTCGATCTTCAATTTAAGACTCCGTTTGTTTTAGAGTATGTCGTCTAGCTTAGTCTTTTTTATTAGACTTAGTAGCTTTGACAGTGGCTCCCGCATGTAGTTGCATGCATTTGGCTTTTCTTCGCCCAATGTTAGAAACCTCAATCCAGCCAGGTCTTCACATTGGCACAGAACCTGTACAAAGTTACTTCTTCTGCTGGATTGATGACACTGATGTGCCTTTTGAGGCGACAGTGTCCAGTAAGAGAAGGCCTACTGTTATCCTAACGATTTGACGCTTTTGATCTAGTAGGTCTTTCGTGAACTTGGCCGATGGCTCCATGATGAACTGTTTGGTCTGTCTCAGTCTTGGATAGTTATTCCACCATTCCTGAGACTCTTTTTGAGTCCATTGTTTAATGGATGCCTTGCACAATGCCTTAGCAACTCCACAGAAGGGTTCGGGGCCTGTCATGGCCTTATATGAGCCTTCTCGGGCTAATTCGTCGGCCTTTTCGTTGCCCTGATATCCCTCATAGCCTGGCACCCAGGCTAGGGTCATCTTTTTTGACTACTTAGCTCTGCCAGGTCTTCTAGACAGTCTTTCACCAGTCGTGATTTGATTTCTGGTGAGAGAATTGCCTTTAGAGCTGCTTGGCTATCAGAGTATATGGCAATAGTTTTGCCTGATACTTTCTGATTTAATATTTCTCTTGTACAGTGTTGTATGACTATTAGTTCAGCCTGGAACATTGTTGCATATTTTCCTAAACTTAGCGAAATCATTGTTTTCGACTTGGGTCCATAGATTCCAGCACCGGCTCCTTCCTTGGTTTTTGAACCGTGTGTGTACCAGACGAGTTCAGCCTGTACCGGAGATCCCTGTTTCTAGGATTCTCGGGCTGGTATTTGAATTTGAAAGTTTGGTTACCCACGCCACTGCACCATTATCATGGTTGTGTATAACCATATGGTCATTTTGGGGTTTAGACCCCAGTTTTTCCACATATTCTTCAACAACTTACGAGAGCTATTGTAGCTTTGTATGAGAGTTTTTTGATATGTTGATTCCATGTCAGCCTTTGGTCACATATGACTACGAGGTATTTGTATTCTGTGACGAATGAGATAACTATGTTGTTTAGTACTAATGGTCTTAGTCCTGTAAGTACCCGTTTTTTGTTAATAGTGCAACTGTTGTTTTTTGTGCGTTAATGGACAATTGTTCCTTTTTGCACCAGTTGTTCACTATGTTTAGAGCTGTTTGAGATCGCTGCGAGACTGTGCCTACAAATCGCCCCCTGACGATTATTGCTAGGTCGTCTGCGTATCCTAGGCACTGGTGGCCTTCTTTGGACAATGTTTTGAGTAATTCGTCCACAAGAACTGACCACAGCATTGGAGATAATATTCCTTCTTGTGGGCAGCTCCGTGTAACGTTTGTAGTTTCTTTTAACTATTATTAGATATATTACCGATGGAAATCAAGTAGGCAAACCATACATTTTCTGCAAGCTCATACTATACTGAGTATACTGGTACTGACTATACTGGTATGGCTTAAAAAAATAGAAAAGGGGATCCTGTAGGTTTTGGTATTAACAACGTTATGACCATAACATCAGTTACGACATTGACGCTTGACCAACCTCCCAACCTCAAATACAAACGACTTAAAAATTTTAAAATGAAATGACAAATACGTCAAAACTAAAAAAGATAAGGTTATGTGGGGAACATGATGTCGCCACAGATCCCAAGTTGTGGTTGTCCCTGTATGGGAAAAGCGCTATTCGGTATGTTTAAATGAAAATACATTTTTTTTAAGATATTTGGTGGATAATATGTTTTATTGTAAATTATTGATGATATTTGGAGTTGAATGAACCCATTTGGTAACAAATCCCGAACCTCCTGGTATAAACCCATACATCCCAATATTTTTGAGAGTTTCACTAATAAAATATTACTTTGATAAGTCACACATTTATCGGATACTCTGTATATTGGTACTTATTTTTGAAACATAGCTTTCATTGCTCTCTACAACTTTTATCTGAAGCATTTTTTTTCTATATCTAATAGGAAAGTAGCTATCGTCCACTCATGCATCTTTGATACATAACACGACTTTAACACAAGTGATATACAATATTTTTCCTACGACCAAAAAATAATTTCATCAAAAAATTACATTTTGTCTTTTAACCATTCATAAAAAACTTACAACACTCATGGACCAAACGGCGCATCGCCATCGCATCGTTCGAAAGATCAGAGACGATAATACGATCATAATTCCGTCTAATTTAATGGCTTGATACGCTTATCTTTAAAATGATAATTATAAATTATAACGTTTCTTTTTCGAGAGGGAAATCAAAATGGAGTCTCTCTGGTGAAAGCAATAGTGTGTTGAATAAATAAAAACATTAAAACTAACCCAGTGACCCACTTCTAGAATCTGCCTACCCGATGCAATACACACAAATCGACGATTTATGTACACTTTATGCATACACAAACGCGCAGTGCATACAGTGCGATCCTATAATTTGGAATCGGTCGATTTCGGACGTTATTTACGTTTGCTGGAAAGCAGGAAACAGTGACGTGGTCAATGATAGATTCGCTACCTTAAACTTTCACTTTAAATAATACGGGAAAATGTTTCTCAGTTAAACTTTCTGAAATTGGCTGACATCCTTGATTATCCATTGTTGTGTGCGAAAATATCTTACAATTTCGAACTAACAAATCAAAAGAAACTTACAAAATCTTCAAATGCTTCTTCCGCAAATAACGCCAGTATGCAAAACATTAGTGAATTTATTTCTATCACAAACTTGTTTTGTGTTGATATAACGTATCTAGAACATCATACAGAATTTGTATATATAGATTGTATGTTAGTAAAACTTCTAGATTATCTAATTATAAACCCCAACATTCTATTTTCAGCCTTAACTATATTTTTTACATGATTAGAAAACGATAGAACACAATCGTAGGCGATAACTAAGTCTTTACCTCTGTACACCGTTCTAAGACTTCTTCATTTATAAGATAATCGAAAGGAGTAGGATTTTTCAACAGAGAGTTTCCAGTACGTTAACGTAAACGTGAACGTCAACGCACAAAAATAATGTTTACGTTGAAGTTTGAAGTCTAAAATATGAGTTGAAGTTGTTAAACGCATCGTGACATTTACGTGCCATAACAGATAATGAATTAGTATTAGGATTTCTTCTTTCCCAATTAAAAAGGGTTATTTTATTTGCTTTAGGTGTATACGTCAGAGCTCGTAAGCTTACGTATGTAGACGTTAACGAGCCAGTTTTTACGCATACGTTTACGTTCATATCATCACTTCAATTTTTTAATCTACGTCATACTGCTACATTTTTGTATTGAAATTTTAGTATTATTACGAGTGTGAAAAGTCACTTTCCTACGACCATAAAATCATTTTATCAAAAAAAAGGAAATCTGGCTATAAAAGTTCCATCAAGATGTGGCTGGTTTTAGATTAAGAAATTAAAAATATTGTGATTCCATTTACCATTTTGTAGGATGATAAAGATAAAATAACATTAGGTACAGAAAATATTAGAATACATTAACTAAAAATCAGTGGCTTACTAAAGGTACAAGAACATCCTGTAAAAAAATGCGTGCGTTGCATCACATCAGAAAATATTACCAAGATAGTTCTTTTATTTACTACTTTAATAATTACAGAAAGATTTATCGAGCAGTTATAAAGAGAGCAAAATATATGTATTACCATTCTCAATTAGAAAATTTAGCAAACATAGCAAAGGAGACCTGGACCCTTATTAACGAATTAAGGGGGAAACACCAAACCAAAACATTGCAGTCCTTTATAGATCCCGATTGTTTCAACTTATTTTATTGTAATACTGCTCACAATTTAACTAAACTCTAAACAAGATACTATTTTCTATCTCAAGGAAATTGATGTTACCACCCGCTGTGTCTTTTATACCACCACCTTAGAAGAGTTAAAAGTAGCATTACATTCAATAAAAAATCAAAACGCTGCAGGTTATGATGAGTTATCAACAAAAATTTATACCTGATTCTGCACTGTCCACACTAACTTCATTAATTAATAAAAGCTTTCATGACGGAGTATTTCCTAATTTCTCAAAAACCAGCGTTGTAATACCCATCCATAAAAGCGGTAATAAAAAAGATCCTTCCAACTTTAGACCCTTTTCTCTTATTCTCATATTAGGTAAAAGTTGATAAAAATTCGTCTAACAAGTTTTTTAGCTCCAATAACATAATTAGCAGTAAACAGTTTGGCTTTAAGAGTAAAACTAATACTTCAGATGCCATATTTAATTGCCTAGAGAGAATCTACAATAATATTAATATAGGTGAGAAAGTGGCAGCGATATTCTGTGATCTAACTAAAGCATTCGATTGTGTAAATCACGGAGTACTGCTGCAAAAACTTTCCTATTATGGAGTCAGACATGGGG
This sequence comes from Psylliodes chrysocephalus, assembly GCA_927349885.1. Classification (NCBI taxonomy): domain Eukaryota; kingdom Metazoa; phylum Arthropoda; class Insecta; order Coleoptera; family Chrysomelidae; genus Psylliodes; species Psylliodes chrysocephalus. The sequence continues at coordinate 17,628,053 of OV651814.1, read as the reverse complement.
CTCTGAAGTGGATTGAAACATACCTTGAAGCTACATACTAGTCAGAACTAGTCACTCTTCCAGTATAATGAATGTAACCTGAGATGTACCCCAAGGGTCGGTGTTAGGTCCCTACCTTTTCCTAATCTACATTAATGATTTATCACTCCTTGACATTTCTGGAACTTCACTCTTTTTGCAAACGTCGCTACTGTCTTATGGCATTGCAAGGATTCAAATTTTCTTAGTCTAAATCTCTCCAAATCTAAATTGTTAATCTTTAAATGTTATTTTACAGAGCTACATTTAGGAAGCGATTTACTACAAGTAGATAATAGAATTAAATTTCTTGGGCTGAATATAGACACCGACTTGAAATTTAAGAACCATATTAAAATTCTAAATAAAAAAATATCATCTGGCTGTTTTTCTCTCAGATCTACATGCAAAGAGCTAGGATTCACTTCAGCAAGACATGTTTATTTTGCACTGATAGAATCTAATTTAAGATATGGAATTCAGTTTTGGGGCTTCTGCAACAAAGAGCTCTTCCATAGTGTATGTTTACTTTAAAAACGTGCTTTACGGTATCTGCGTCAAAGCCTTTGTTCTTGCAAACCACTTTTTCTCAAACACAAAATATTAACTTTAACCTCTTTATATCTGTTAGACACTAACTAACAGATTGCTTACAACAACAACAATCGTACAGGGCGAAATGCAACTAATTTATACCTGCTTACTCCTAAATCTACCCTAGTTAGGGACTCGCTTATAATGGCAACAAAATGTTTAATAAACTCCCTATTGCCATAAAAAATTAAAGTTGTTCTAAATCGTTTAGAATAAAACTTCACGAACGACTAACTTGCACAGCATATTATGACTCAACAGAATATTTTGACGACGACTCACCTTGATAATTTCTTTCACATCTATTTATTTGTTTGTAGACAGTAAACGCATATTCTTTCTCTTTTTACCATTACTTGTTAAATACTAGATAATTTCTCTTGGCGGCTAATTTGTCTAATGAAATCTCAATTTAATAGCGTTATTGTATGAAGTGTTTATTTTAAATCATCCTTAAATATATCCTCTTTGTTGGAGTACTCATTTCCTGACTCTACTCTGCTCTATGATCATAATTGACGGGGATTTTAAGTTTAGGGTTGATAATTTAGTATCTTTGAAACTTTTCATTATTAAATAAATTATTTTACATAAACTTTTCCTTCTGGTGTTCAAAACCTTATTGTTAAAGTACGTAATTATTATTTTCAGTTTTACGCTCATGGTACCTTAGAATATGGGTACGATTCCGGTGGAGATCAATCAACCTGCGGCCGTCCATATCGTTCAGGCAAGATGTACCAACCCCCCTGTGACCTAGTCAAGCAGGGCTACTGCACCTCGGCTGGCAAGACCTATCCTTGGCATGCAGTACGGAGGTTCATCAAAGACAACCAAGGCTTGATGCGTAGGATGTATGGAGACCAAAGACATGGACACGTGCTGAAAACCGAATTTCAAGACGAGCCTGAAGTATTGGCGCCCATTGAAAATAGCCTGAGATATTCAAGGTAGTTATCTAGAAATTGATTTTCTTGTTTTTCGTAATTTCTTCATGTTCTAATATTGGACTGTTTTTTATAACTAGGCAATGAAACCATTTCTATCATATATTGTGATCTCTGTCATACCTTAAATTTAATATATTTAATTTGTATATTCATTCATTTACTTACTATGCTACTCTACTGCTGTCTATTTATTCTACAGTACCTAACGCATATGTTTAACTACTGTCTCAGTAACTCTACCTTTCCTTCACTGTGGAAAAAATCTAGAGTAATACCACTCCCAAAAATAGACAATCTATTGGAAAATTGCCAAGACCTATAAGCATTCTTTGTACACTGTCCAAAGTATTAGAAAAAATAATGGCAAAACAAATAAAACTTCACATCTACCGATTTGATATAATACCTATAAATCAGTCAGGCTTTCGTCCAAATCAAAGCTGTACTACTGCACTGCTTAAGGTTTTAGATGATATTTATCATGCAATTGATCTTAACCAGCTTTGTATAATAGTACTGTTAGACTATTCTAAAGCATTTGACAAAATTAATCACAGTCTGCTTAGATCTATTTGTCATTATATAGGATTTGGCATTTCTTCTTTAAATCTGCTTCAATCATATTTAGACCAAAGGACACAAAAGGTAGTTTTAGGTCAAAAAAGTTCAAACGATATTCTAATCACGCGCGGCGTACCTCAAGGGTCTATTCTAGGGCCTCTCTTATTCTCGTTATATACTTCTCAATTTCATAGACACCTTAAATATATGAAATCACATTTTTATGCACATGATACACAACTGTATCTTGATTTTAAAGCATCTGAAATTGAAGAAGCTTCCTATAATATAAATTATGACTTGAGAACATTATCAGACTTGACCCCAAAATTCTGTCTATCAATTAACGTCACTAAATCATTTGGTCGTAAGTTAGCTAGGAATCGTTTAAAAAATTCTATTGTTGTTCAGATTGATAATAAACCAATTCATTTTTCAGATTGTGAAAAAAATTTGGGAATATATATTGATAATTCTCTCACATTTTCTCAGAATACATCTTTTGTTGTAAGAAAAGCTTTCTCAAACCTAAAACTTATATATTCACACATAAGTTAGGTTAAGTTGAAAAACAGTGAAAACTGAACTTCGCCCTTTCATCATTTTTAAATATGTCTTTCCTCGCATAATTTACTGTATATTTTCCTTTTTAAGTGATGAATAAAGTCCTGTTATTATTATTATTATTATTATACACTTAATAAATAAGCAGGCAAAAATAGTACTATGTGACAGTCTGGTTCTTTCGCAACTAAATTACGGCGATGTAATTTACGGATCTGCTTTGTCACAATTTGATAAAAACCGTCGCCACCACAAAGCACATAGAGGTTCCACGTGAATGACCAAGGTCAAAACCGACAACTGACATTTTTTATGCTATTTGCTCCAAACTCTAGATGGGGCTACTGGTGAAATTATGATTTCTTACTCCATTTTTAAGCCTTATGGGAGAAAAACTTAACCAAAGACTCCAAAGATGTGACGTGTATTTATTTATGTCCTTGGTTAGTTTCATTTTTCCGTCTGATTTTAGTGATTTTTTGTTGCTTTGGCTTTTGGTTTCTGTTTATAGTTTCGTCTTAGTTATTTGCAAAATTGTGATGTTTCGCTTTTTTATTTCCTACTGTGTTTTACAATAATTTTGGTGCTACGTTGAAAACTTGGAGAAAAACTTCATTGATTCACCATATATTCACCATGCATCTGCATCATAAAAAGACAAACGGGGACAACAACTAATTAATAATCAATTTATCACAGGACTAGATTCCGAAATCATTTTTCACATAAGAGAGTAATACCACCATCTGTATTTGGAAGGAAAATACCTATTTATCATTGAATGAATAGTTAAAAGGATTCACCTTTTAATACAATACCTATATTACATTTGTCCTCAGTTAAAAAGACATTTATAAAATATATAACTTTAGTGTTAATAAAATGTAATATCCTAGTCTCTACTTCACATTTAAATTATTGATAGGTATTTTAAAGATTTGAGATTATATATCTATTTGCTCCAAGTAAGTATTCGTTAAATATGTATTATTATTTGTATTTATTTTTATCTAATAATATTTATTTAAGTTATTAATAAACATATTTTAAGAATGTTCTATTTTATTATTTATTGATATATCTTATATTTATTTAATAAAAATATGCAGAACCAACTCTCCACATTAGACCCCTTATAACAAATTAATTCTTCAAATTTGGTATAATCGACCTAAATTATTTTGTAAAATAAAAGTTTCGAACTTACTAGTTCCATACTTTATTTTATAAAATAATTTATGTGGAAATCATTTAAAATTTAATTTAAAACTACTACCTACTCCTAAAATTACAATTTGAATTTACCGCCATCTGTCAATTGTCATTTTAGTTCCAGCTCCAAACACAAGGTGGCGATAATTTGGTTTAAAAGTTTAACATTGGCGTGGGGTCTCTAGAAGATACATGCTTTGTGGTCGCCACCGTATTCAAAATACATTTTTATATGTATACTAAACGTTGTTTTGCCATGTATATTATTTCTAGGAAACATTTTTTTAGTTCAATAAAAATAATTATCTACTATAAGTGTGTGGGGATGTACTTATAACCGAAAGCGTTGTAAACAATGAAAGTATGCTTTATTTAGGTTAATAAATTAATCTTTATTAAAGTAAGGAATATATTTTAAATTACAATTCTTGATAGCTATCTAAACATCAAAAATAATTATTCATATTTGTACTATCACGATTGCACAGTTCAAAAAATTCGGTGAGCGTAGTTTTTGGTGGATTTATAGCACGATCAGCGCTGTATCGTTCGTGAAATATACGCGCTGGCCGTTTTCCAGGTGGACAGCTAAATGGATCCCGTTCATGAATTGGGAAACCGAAAATACGCCAGACAGCTTCATTGGAACTGCCACCGGCCAATTTGGTAATTCGTAATTTCATCATTTTGATTCAACGGAGGAGCATTTACATTAGTATTTTCAATTCTAAATACAGCCATATCACTTCCTTTATTCACATACTTGCAAAAATATTTAATACTCTCCACCGAACTGCATGACTCAACATTAATATGAGCATTGATTGTTTTGCTCAGCAGAGGTGAATATGTTAACTATAAAGTTTTTAATTAACAAATAAAAAATGGGGGTTGATCTTAGAGGGGTGAAAATTGAGGGTTGTATGTATTTTTGTATACTGTATCATAAAAAAATAAAAACAAAATTTTGTGTAAAAAATTAAAAAAATTAGGGTTGGATCACCCTTCACATTTAAGGGGTTGAAAATTAAGGATTGTATGTATTTTTAATGCACATAATAAAAAAATAAAAAAAAAAATTTCAAAAAATAAAAAAAAAAATTGGGGTGGACACCCCCTATCACTTAGGGGTTTGAAAGATAGATAGTAGCCAATTCTCAGACTTATGCATAAAAAATTTCATAAGAATCGGTCGAGCCGTTTCGGCGGAGTATGGAAACGAACATTGTGACACGAGAATTTTATATATTAGATATTCATTGCCAACGAAAATGTTTCGAGTTAGAAGTATGTGGAAAATGTATATATTTAGTTTATGCTGCAATATAGATTGTACAAAATAACCCGAAGAAGCCTGTAATAACTAGATAGGAAAGTCATGTGTTGGACAGATTTTTATTCATATCACCCAATATTTTCTCGAGAAAATGCTGTTCAAGCAACATCAACGTCTTGTTTTGATTTATAATATTCAACGTAATATTTAGATATGTGTAACACTTTCTTTCGTTTTGAGATAATTCCAAACATAAGGCGTAAATACAAGAAAATTTGTCTAGCTTTGGGTGTGCTTAGTTGCACGATTTTCTTCACCACCTCCTTTTTATCTCACATTTTAAAAATCAGAAAAAGAATGTACAACGAACTAAGTTAATTTTCTAAAAGTTTATTCACAAACCTAGTCCGCTCCTGCCGGTTGTATTTCCAGCCACCTGCACTGCATTGAGTAAGACCCGTTTATAACTGCCGACGAGTTAGTCAAGACGCAGATTGTTTAGGAGTACATTCAACACGATGACGAAAGCGGATATACAAAAGTTTCTAATGGGCAATGATTTGTATTTTCAAGACAGCTATTTTAAGAAAAAATAACTTCTTAAAGTTTTACGGAGGAAACAATTTAAAAAAGTATACGCCATAGATAGTATTGCTGAATACGATGGACTGTATTGAGATTTCCCCCTTATTTTTTTATTTTTAATAGGATATAAAACCACATACTTTAGACATAAAACTTATTCTATTGCTTCACCAGTGGCGTTTATTTTATCGTTCATCAATTAAATTAAAATTCCTTTATTTTGCAGTATTGACGATTAATTTTAATTATTTTAATCTAGAACCGAGCAATTGGCGAGAAAAATAAAAGATGCCCTATTGATGTAGACTTGACCAGTCAAATAAGTAAAAATATTAACATGGAAAAATGTCAGTGTCGTACTACTTTTTTTGTAGAAAATATCAGATGACATGTTTGCAGATACGCTACTGGTAGAGCAATAAAATAAATTTTCTAACTAAAATATGTGGTTTTATATCCTATTAACACAAGTCAAAATTAAAAATTATATCTAAACTATTTTCAGAGATATTAAAAAATATCTCTTTAAAAAACAAATTTTTAACTCCCTGTAGCAAAAAATTGAAGCCGTTGCAGACATTTGTTCATATAAACTTTTCTTCATAAAGTGACTGAGAAATCACACCCTACAATATTAGCATACCATTAAAAACACCCTATATAAATTGTAAAAACAGGGAAGCCATTTTGAATTTTTAAAAAATAATTCATGACCTGTTATCTTTGATAAGATAACAATTTTATTAGAAACCAATTTTAGTCGAATTCTGCTGACTTTTAAAAATAAATGTTTTTTTAATTGCTCACCCTGTGTATATCTGACCGGAAGTTTAACCGGTTTTGAGCCAAGAGGAAGCCTTAGCTGCATACAAAATTTGAAGTTTTTCTCTTAAGCCGCTTTTGAGCTATCGCGCCAACAGACAGACGGCAGACAACAGACGGCGGAAGGTAGACAGACCGACGAATGGGGAAAACATATTTTTTGTAATCTAGGGACCAGAAAACGTGAAAATCTAAATTTTCACGATTACAATACTTTCCTTTTATCGAGGGAAGTAAAAATAAATAAGGATTACCCATCCTCTTGAATGCTCCTCTACTATATTAAATGTATCAGTGTCCTTAGTTTTTTTTTGTATGTTGCCGGCTGGATTTATAGTATATTGTGTCACAAGGGCAGAAAATGAACTTTAGCAGCTCACGGCTATTAGCTGCATGAGCGAGCGAAGCGAAGCGAGAACAGCTGATAGCTAAGGGCTGCTAAAGCATATTCTGCATGTGTGATACACAATTGTTTTTCGCCTAATTAAAGATTGAGGGTTCCGAACGTTTCTGATCATGGGTCAGATACATTTTCGCTTGTATTTATAGTTTATGTTATCTATTTAATTATCCTCAATCGTTATACTTTTTAATAATAAACCCATAATTACCAATTATTATTATCATTTTACTCAAAACAAACATAGATTATACACAAATTTAGAGCATTCCTTCTGATTTCTTACTTTTGTTTATCTTTATGATAATTCTTCCCAGATGTTTTTTCTATTTGCTATTTATTTTTACCCAAAATCTTCGGTATTAAAACGTGCATATGGTAATTAACGCGTTTTTAAATACTTTATTAATTCCTGCATCGTTAATATCTTAAATTCTCTATGTATATTCCAAAATATGTTCTAAAACTTAAGTACCTACTATTTCTAAAACAGATACATTTTGACAGTTCAGCTACTTTATAATAATTAATTTTTAAATGTCGCTATGACAACTATGCAACGTTTACTTCGATATAAACAGCTGAGAAATCACACAAAATTCTTTCCATGACATTAATTCATAGAGTACTTACAAAAACTCGACATGTACCTACTTGATTAATAATAATAATTCATTAGAAGTTGTCATGGTAATAATTATATTGGTCACTAGATTTTAGAGGTGCATGCACAAAGTGTAAAATTCGGATTCATTAAATTTGATCGAGGAGTTTTTATCTGAAAATAAATAGTGGCGTGGATTATACGGGTGTTTACATAAATACATTATTTATAAAAGTCTGATTTTAATAATTGTGCATTCAAATATTAGCTAAGTAGGTATTTGGGATAAATTTAGAATATAAGAAAGTAACAAAAAACTTAACAGAGCGAGGAAGTAATTTATTTCTCACTTTGATTAAATTTGATATAATTTTAAAATGAAACCTCAAATGAAAGTTTTATTTAATAAATTAAACCAAATGAAACCAATAAAAATAAGAAATATTTGAAAACTTTTAATTTTAAACATAAATCCCTCTCCCCATTTGTATTTCATCCCAAAAACGTCCTCCTCCTTTTAATTTTTCTCTTTGAATTTTTCCAGATACCATTTTGAACAAGCGGAAAATGAAGATAACGAAGTGGAAAGCGAAGCTAGATTTTTGCGCGACGATTTAGCAAACGATGACATCCTTAACACCAAATTCATCTACTCGGAAGAACCAATTATCTCCATTAAACTAGCCGGTTTGCAAACGGCGCCGCATTTCCGTCAAAACACGGATCGTACCACCAAAAGTACCCCTATGAAAAAGTACGAAGAACCCCCTACCACCACGACAGAGGCGTACGATGATACGTCGGATGAGGTTAGTACTACTGAAAATTTCGCTGAAAGCACCACTTATTTAGTGAACGAAACTAGGGAGGACGGTACCACTACGACGGCTAGTAGTACCACTACGACGGAAGGTGTGTCGGAGGCTAAAAAAACTGATGAAAAGGAGAACTTGGAGACTGTGTTATTTCAGGATATGGATAATGAGGAAAATAATAATAAGAAGAAGATGCATGTCAACTACAATATCAAAGGAGTGTAAGTATTTATCTCTGTAATTTTTATTCTCAAGGCGAGAGTTTAATTGCATTTAATTTTGCTTCGAAATTAATTTGAAAGCGGTAAAATCTAAAGAGCTAAAATTTGGTAGACATTTTCGAAATAAATCAGAGCAGATGTCAATATTAATAATGCAGCTGTTAAAATAATAAAAATAAAGGTTTAAACAGTTATAAAAAAAATATAATTGTTTTAAGGAGTCACAAGAAAATGGAGAACTAGTACTCTAGTATTTTACCTATTAATGTTCGGTGAGTTTTGGCAATGGTCCTTTTAGGAACTATTTGGTCTATCGGTGTCCTGGTGAATTTTTCCACCATTCCTGAGATTTTTTAACATCCACTACTTTGCGCATGTTCTTATAGATATTCTCTGAACTAGGCAGTTCGTCTGCCTTCGAGGTTTCTCCCATCTCCGTAGGTACAGTGTCCTCTTGGGCTTCATGCCTCTTGAGGGGACTCGTCGTCCTTTTCTAGGGTTTCCTCCTCCTTAGATGACTCTTTGATATCCTCTTCCCTGCTTGTTATTCACCTTTTCAGCAATTTGTTGGTCATGTCCTCCTTTGACTTTGAATTTTAGCTCCTCTAAAGATTCAGGGTCTATCGAGAAAGACCACGTTTGACTTTTTTCGGAAGGCGGGTTTACCCCACACCATCCAAAGGTGTGTTGGCTATTTCAGCCTTTTAAGGATTTTTCCCTTAGGACCTTTGTCCTTTTTCGTCAGGGACGAATGTTGTGCATGCTAGTGTCCTAAGGATATCGTCTCCCTCCAACGCTTTCAGGGTATGCCCCTTCCCAGTGTTGGATGGTTGTGATGATGTTCTGCAACCAGTCTGTACTGGTACGGCCCGCGCAAGTCACCAACAAGCTACCCCAAATGGCCGTATCTGTTTAATACTTGAACGTGAGAAAAATCGATTTTTCACTTACGACCAAATTTCTAAGCCTTAAATCTCGGGTTTTATAGAAGATATATCCATGAAAGTTATAGAGATGGACAAAAAATTCATTGTTGTCATGCGTAGTGGCCATATCTTTATTTCAAGGAAAATTGCAGTTACGGCCATTTGAATTAACACGGCAGTGTGGATATTTTATCATGGGCCTTTGACATCAAGTCCTGGACTTTCCATAGTCTCTCTGGACGCATTTTATTAATTGTGTACCCTACTGCTACCTCTGCAACCTACACTAAGGTAAGGGCCTCTTTGAACGAGAATTCTGGCCCTCTTCCTCAATCGGCTGACTTGATTGGGCTTTTTAAAAATATTCGTTAATTGCCCAACTTTTTGGTGGCTGTTTAATTAAGGCCAGTTTTCAAGAGCTCCTTTAGTCTAGAATGTCCACTTAGACGGACAGAGTTTACCTCGTCTTCGGGTATTTGGTTTACCCCTTCCAGGGAAAAAACGATAACTTTGCTAACTCTTCGAAACAAGCATTACCTTCGTTGTTTCCCTTACCAAGTTGACGCTATTGCCTTACTTTTTTGTTGGTACCACGAGAAGCTAGGAAAAAACAGTACGTTACGACAGAGATCCGCATTCCGCAGTAAGGTTGATACTCTGGGAGATGACCCGGTATCCCAGAAGATCCGTTTTAAATACCTTAACCCCAGGTACCTTCGTCACAGGACGCGTCACTTGGGGAGTTGGTTCGCGACGGAAGTTTTCGCAAAAGATTTTGGGGGTTTTTAAGTCCTCACCCCCTACTTATATCTGCTTCTAGCCAGATAATCTGGCCTTTCTCCTATCCATCACCTGAAGACGTGCTCGATAGGCATTGAACCCTCCGGTACTGAATGGATATAGTTTAATATACATTCTATGTAGAATGGACACTGTACGGATATGAACTGTACCAATCAGTTTATATTATTTGGTAACCATCTTTTATTTTTTTTATTTTAAATAACTGATAATTCTGTCAAATTTATTGTCAGTATATTTTTTAGTTATTGAAATTAAACATAATTAAAAATGAGTGATTATTGTGAAGAATTGATATAAGTAGGATAAGAGCTTTATTAACGTACGCATGTGAAATTCGCCATCGCAGAAGTACCTTAATAAAGCGTTATCATACGTATATTGTACAAATTTTTATCTACGCCTCTAAATGTAAAAATAAACGGATATAAAATTTTTGTCTAAGACTTAATTTAGGGTTATTGCCTACATGTCGATTGACGACACCATGGCCACACATCGAAATGTTGGGTGGCGATTCTAACAATTGAATAAAAACGTTCTGGTTTCTTAGCAACGATAATATTTTCATAAACAATAAGTCAAAAATGATTAATTTTCTGGTAATAAAATGAGTGATTCGGAAAGTTTGCCATCTGATATTGAAGAACAAGCTTTACATATAGTTGGGTGTCACTTTATATTGTGACAGTAATTTGTTATTAAATTTAAATAAATTTTGACATTTTGACTTTTTGACTTTTTTACTTGATTGATTATCTCACGTAAAATAAGATAAGAAGCTCTTATCTCACGGGCGTCGATAAAATAACACGAATCTAATAATCAGTATTTAAAAAAAGTTGTTTTTTGTATTCTATTCTAATCTAATCTATCACGATAACGGTAAAAATTAATTTTCTTTCACTTTTAGCAACGCCTGTCCTGTGCGCGAAGAAGTAGTGGCCCCCTTTTGGGCCAACAACACACGCGGCGAAGTCCTCGCCCTCCTCAACATGTACCCCTTCGAACAGTACGTACACTGGGAAAAATGCACGTTCGAACACCGCCAGATGTATTGCAGGGACGGCTGTAGGTGCGAACAGCAGTACCGGCTTCACAGATTGTTGGCCTACGATCCCAGCAACGAGTGCAGAGGAATTTTTTCTGATTGGTTCAAATTTCCTTCGTGTTGTATTTGTAAATGTTACGATATGCCGGTGGAGTTTCGAGTGACGTCTAGGAGTCCCAGGTATCAGTTTTCTTCTGATGAAAATTAAGGAAAACGTTCTATTATTTTTTGTTTCGTATATAAAAGTGGATATTTATTCGAAATATGTCAACAAACTCTGCTCTCTCTACATATAATATACTATTGGGTAAATTTTTACTCTTACCCGACAAAATACTTGGTATTTCATAGTACAAATTCAATATATTTATTAAAATAAACCTTTATAACCAGTAATAAAATTTTCGTAAAAGTGACTAATCTATTTATGTATCAGCTCAAAAAAATAAAAACCAAAGGATACCATGTCTGGGCAAAACTGTAGCAGGACTAAAATCATGTCTTAAGGTATTCCTGTTCCTATTATCAACTACCAAGGTACTTTAAAACAATAGACTGACTAATGAGTTCAAAGTCTTTCGTGGAGGATGCTCAATAGGTCAAATGAGGCCTAAATGCTCCAGATATATACTTAGACCTTTCAAATTATGATAAATAATTGAAAAATGTTCTTGCGAAAATGTAAACACTGAGAAACAAGTGTATTTTTAGAAAAGCAGGACAAAAACTCTAAGAAAAAGAGGAAGAAGAAGACACAAAAATAAGGTATCCCATTTTAGAAGGAATAAAAAAAGAATCACACTCCATTGAAAGAGCATATACAAATAAAAAGCTAAAAGATCCGAAGAAGAAAATGTTTAAGTTTGTGAGTAACAGATGAGAGATAGATAGAGATTCAAAACATTTCTCTAAGAGATTTAGATATCTTTTAAAACCGCAGTGTCCATATAGAGTCAAATTAAAATTTCATGGACAACAAATGTTGTCAAATGTACGAAAAATTTAATTATTCCAGAATATTTAATGGCATTTTATGTAATTCCACAGATATTAGCAACATTTATCAATGGCGGATAATACCTACTCACTAGATGGCAGCATCAACATCTCCTGAGAGCTACTTAAAAGTAGTTGTATCGTAATAAATCTAAAAAACACTTTTCCGATTATTTTTTGACTGGACCTCGTAAATCAAGCTTTATTATTCAATGTATAATAATATTTGAATACCCGTACATTTTGGGAATATTTATTTAAATAATATCCATAAATTATACCCATTTACCTATCCAATACCTACTTAAAATAAACAATACACACTAAACTAGTTTAAACAAACACAGAATTGGAGAAAATTGTAATTTAAAATTTTCGTTGCTTGTTTACATTTACAATCTACCAATCGTTTTTTGGTATTATAACCCAGTCACCTGATTTTTTTTTTGTTTTACCATAACTGTTGTTATACGTATGCATTATGAACTAACCACTACTGAGAACTAATTTTAGGTTATGACATTTTAAGGCTAGTGTTACTATTAATACCGAAATGTAAAAATTTTCTAGTTAAAAGTTTTTTTTTAATACACTCTTATAATGATTTATTTTAAATTAATTAATTCACTAATTTTTTAAAAACTTAAATTAATTATTGCTCTCGAAATTCCACTATTAATAATATTATGAAAGGCGTCACATATTTATTCACTAATATATGATTTATTATTATGTATTTTTTTTATTCTGTCCTTATTGTTAATATGTAATTTTATATAATGTTATATGTTGTATTTATCCTTTTCACTGATATTAATATGTAAATACTCAATCATTTGTTATAAATAAAACTATTATGTTAATCTAAAACTCATTTTATTTTTATTCCTTATAGTTCAGTTAACGAATGGCCCAAAAAGGGGTGTAGAGTGCGTGAGCAGGGACCTAAGCGATTCCCAACAAACAATAAATTGCTGGGATATTGCTGGCATTTTGCTGTAATTGAAATGCTACGATTAAAATATAAAAGCCTACTTTTGGCCTTTCGATAATGGCCCAGCATTATGTTGCTTGATGATGGCCTTATGAAGGGTAAGTAACTGTATTGGGTAAAAGTCAAAAGGCTTTTAACTGCCGCAGACCCAAATTACAACAGTCCAGGAGGGCTCCGTCCCGCGTTGATATATGGAGACACCGATGATCGCTTATTACATACTCAACGAGTGGACATGTACAATGAGGCTAGTCTCGCATTGCTGGTATTCCCTATTCAGTATTCATTGTAATTTTTTGCTTTTACAAGTTAATTTAGAATATTTTATGAATAATTTTTTTGAAGAAAACATTTTTTCTGCATTATTATATTAAATAGCTGAATTAAATAAAATGTCTACAATATTCTATATTGAAATGCCTTCTGTTTTTGTATAGAATTTATAGTTCAAACGGTACTACTGGTCAAAGAGCCACTATCGAATATCCTGTCATGACCAGAGAAGTAAATTCACTCAAAGGAAGTTGTAGAGAATTTAATAACCTTCAAGAATTTATATACATATGCCAATTTACCTCTAACGTTTTGACCCTGAAACTCATCATCAGATATTTTCTTTTAATAAACTCGTATTTTTTTAATGTATGTAGGTACTTATTTTTAAATGTAGGTACTTACCTACAACCAATAAAAATTTTTCAACTCGTGGAAACAGCTAAATGATGTTAGCACAAAATGTATTATTCTAAATTTCTCAAAATTGATAATAAAAGGTATTTATTTGCTGCCATTTACTTAGTTCAAATATAGTAGAGCAGAAAATATTTAGACAAAAAGTCCCTAACAAACTACTGAAATTGTTCAATATGTCTTCCATTCTTGGGTATACATGTTTCACATCGATGAATTCCTTCCCTTCTGATATGTCTTTTCTAAAAAATGAAATTTCTGCCGATGTGGAATATAAGATGACTTCCGTTCAGGAGAAAATAATGTCTTCTATTCAGTAGAAAATGAAAGAAATGGAAAAGAAAAGAGAAGACATGGAACATACTGAACAGGCCAAGGACGGCGAAATAAATTGCCATGAGGTGAAGTCAAAGTTGGAAGGAGTTATAAATTCTGCCCATGTTAAAGCCCCAACTTTCAATGGGAAGATGGTATGGATCAACTTCCTTAAACAGTTCAAAACAGCTGCCGGAGCAAACGAATGGTTTCCAGTTGGATTTTAAAAACAGAGTGATCAAAGTTGGTGCCGAAGAGGTATTCCTACATCCATATGGGGACAGTACCGTGACATTTGATGTATAGGAGGATACGATGGTATCTGGCAAAAGTTAAACTATTATAGTAGCACGGCTTCAAGAAACTATGGAAGAAGGAACACCTGTCATGAGGGAACCTTGGAACCACGATGAACAGGTACCAGTAACTTTCATAATTCGTTAGATAACAACTTCTGATAATTCCAAAGACAAATTCGAGCAAATGATTTCAGTTGCTAGTCAATCTATGAATCAATAACGAAATTTCTTCGACGATATAGTGACATTTTTGTACCAAAAGGAGGAAAAACAGGAAGAACATCTGTTCTGAAACATAAAATTGATACTGGTGACGCCATACCGACTCGTCAATCAGCTCGAAGATTACTAAAGGCCAAGAGAGAGAAAGCTGAAAGAATTGTTCAGGAAATAAAGGAAGACAGGGTGATAGAAACTTCTACTAGCCCATGGATCTCTCCGGTCCAAAAGAAGGATGATGCTTTGAATCGACGATGCCTTGGACACATTGGCCGGAAGTAAACTATTATCTACCTTAGACTTGAAATCTGGATATTGGCAGGTGGAAATGGACCCAGTAGATAAAAAAAATACAGGTTTTACCACCGGATCTGGATTTTGTCAATTCAATGTTATGCCATTTGGGCTATTTAATGCCATCGTGACATTTTAAAGACATGGAAAACGTATTGAGAGGGTTATCCTGAAAAACATGCCTGGTTTCATTAGACGACATCATAGTCTTGGGGAAGTCATTTGATGAACATCTAAAGAACTTAGAAGATGTTTTTAAAAGACTCCAAGTTGCCTAAATGATGCTAATCCCCAAAATAAAGTTATTTACCTGGGTCATATGGTCAGCAAGGATGGCGTGGCTGTAGATAGGGAGAAAGTCAGAAAGTCGCTTCCATCAAATAATGGCCACAACCAAATGACAAACATCAAATAAGAACTTTGTACGTACTACCGAAGATTCATAAGGAAGTTCGCAGATATTGCTAAGCCATTAACACGAATCACAAAAGAAGCGAGAGAATTCTGCTGGGACGAAGGCTGTCAAACTGCCTTTGAAACATTAAAAATCTTTTAACAACAGCTCTAATTCTAGGCTATCCACTATCAGAGGCAGAATTTATTCTGGATAATGAAAAAACATTCTAATCGGGACCAACTATCACTTAAGTGACTGATGCAGTCCAAGAACCCGGAGGGCCATATCACCAGATGAATCAAACGACTTCAGGAGTACGACTTTACGATCAAATACAGCCGGAATAAGTCACATAAAAGCCGACTCGCTTTCTAGAAGCCCGTGACTAGCAGAGTGCTCTCACTGCAACAGAGCAGAATCCAAAAGTAGTGGACTACTAAGAAAAACTGTAGTCAACGATGAGTGAGCCCCTGCCCAATTTAGGTAAGAAGAAGATAACGATCCCGTTTTAAAGAAGATGCGACAATGGAAAGAGGAAAATCGTCGACCTACTTGACGAAGTATCAAATCTCTCTCCAGTAGTTAAGTCATATTTGGCTCAATGGGACTCTTTTATCCTGGAAGAAGGTTTATTAAAGCGAGTCCCAAAAGATTGATAATGTTCCGACAGTTGGTCATTCCAAAGTCTAGAGTATATAGAGTACTTTGTCAGTTACATGACAGTCCATCAGGAGGACATCTCGGTATTAAGAAAAGCCTTCAGAGAGTTCGTGAAAGGTTTTATTGGATGAACAGTTTCGATAATGTAAAGAAATGTACCACCTGTGCTATAAGTAACGAAACCCCATGAAGCGTACAACGTCGGTAGCCCATTTGTTGGTGGTTATGGGTTATTTCACCAAGTAGGTGGACGTCTACTCCATTCCAAATCAATCATGTGTTGTTATTTAACTATCTGTTATTTTTAAGCTGTTATTTGGAAGACAACGGTTACAACTGAATCTAGTTCAAAAATAACAGATGCAAAATAACGCTACAATACAAAACGGTTGCTTCCTCGCGAAATGCGACTTAACGAGAACGTATTGGTCGATACCATGCCATTCATTGCTGTCGATCGCGCCGCCAAATTTGCAATAACATGCGCTACAAGCGTTATTTTAATAACGCTACTAGCAATCGTTATTTAGGTATTATTTACTACAGCTGTTTCAATGTCGCATGCGTTTCTGGGCGCTGAACTCTGGGCCATTCCAAGTCTACTGACATTGAGAAATGGTCGGATATTGTTATATTCGTTATTTGGTTTTAAGTAGATGCACGGCATTCACTATGTAGTTTCCTAGTTCAACCCCTAGAGTTAAAAATAACGACAACCTGTTATTTTAAGGTATTATTTAAAAATAACAGTAACAACTATCAAGAGGCCGAAACTGTTGCAGACGTGTTAATAAAAGAATTGGTAGATTTGGAATGCCCTTAGAGATCCACAGTGACCAAGGCAAAAACTTTGAAAGCCAACTTTTCCTAGAAATCTGTGACAGACTAAGCATGAAGAAAACCAGAACTACGACATTGAACTCACAGTCGGATGGAATGGTAGAGCGAATGAATAAGACAATTGGTAAATACTTGTTATTCAACCATCAGCGAGATTGGGATCAGTATCTTTCGTTCTTTGCAATGGTATATAGATCTGCTGACGGCGAGTTTACAGGCCAAACACCAGCAAATGTGCTGTTCGGGCGTGAAATAAGACTACCGTGTGACCTCATGTTTGGATGCCGACCTGGAGAAGACGTAGCCGGTGAAGAATATGTGATCCAGCTACGACGAAAAATGGACGACATGCATAAATTAGTTTGCTCGCATCTTCAAAGTGATACGATATCCAAGCCACAGAAGGATGTTTCTAGGAAGGCGACAAAGTCAAAAAGACGAAAGGGTTGTTCTCCGAAGCTTCAAAGCTCTTGGGAAGGTCCGTATCTCATCAAGAAAAAAATTGATGATGTTAAAAACGCAAAGAAAAAGTTCAGATACGCATTTGAAAATGGTCCCAAAAAGATGAAACGTCAGACATAAAAAAATGCCATTTTATAGAGCATAAAAAGTTACTACAAAGAAGTGATTTCAGTTTTAATGTAACTCTCTGAATAACATAACTAGAGCCATTTTAATAACTTTATGATTTTGACTTTTTTCCAATTTTCTCAAAAACTACCAAAAATTTAAAACTTTTAAAAACAGGATTGGTCTTTTAACTTGGTTCTCTAAAACTTTCTCCATTTAACCGACTTTCTATCTATCTTTAATAATAATCGCACTTCATCCATATCAAGTTCCTAATAAAATTATTTAAAAGATGGATTTTCGTGTTACTTTAATCACATAGCTTTGTTAACATTGGATTGGTAACACTTTTAGAAGACCGGCAAAAAGTATAACAAGACATAACAAACATAACAAACTCTATGAATGAAACGTTTTTACAGAAACGACCAGCGTGGTCACCAGATTTAACCGCTTTAGATTTTTTCTTTTGGGTTCATTTTAAATCCGTTTTATATAAAACCGAACCTAAATATGGTGTTTACGTTTGACACAATTTTATAAATTTGCGTTTTGGTATTTTATTACGAGTAACAATTATTTTCGCACATGTTTATAATATGCCTCTAAATACTTTAGTATTAGTCAGTAATTTTTTAATTGAAACATTGTCACGACCGCAAAATTATTGTATAATAATAATAAAAAACAGTTACACAGTATTGTTGTCGTTTTCCTGCCAGTAAATAATTATTTAAAAATTATTACACTGGGGCACACTATCGTATAATTGGTTCGATTAAAATTATGATGAGGGCGATAAGAATCATTTTTGTGTCAATTTATTATATTAGGTACATTAATTTTTATGAAAATATACCTACGATGTAGTTAACATCATAACTGTATCTACATTAATAAATTATTATACCTACTTATACGGGGTGTTTCATTGCGAAATGTCCATACAATAAACGCAGACAAAACACAAATACAAAACTATATTTGTTGGATGTAACTGTAGAGGATTATACACGGTAGTGGACTGAATGAATAATGATCTGCAACTTACTTGAATTAAAAGATTTTATTAATTAAAAGTGACATCAGTGAAAAATCAAAAATGCAATGTCTATCAAAAATGATAATTCAATTCAAAGAAAAGAACGTCGAATAACGATAAGGGTAAGGGTTGGTCTCCATACGTTCGTTTTATTTTTTCAACACTCCCATTTAAACCGAACTTCTTAAACCAAGAGAGTTTCTTAATTTCTCAAACCTAGCTCTTGATAGTGGTTTCGTCATGATATCTGCAATTTCTTCATCTGCAGAAATATATTGAATATCAAATTCTTTTCCCAAAACTTGCTCTCGTATAAAATGGTAGCGAATATCCACGTGTTTTGATCGTTTGTGGAATTCGGGATTCTTGATCAATTTTATGGCACTCCTGATAAACTTACTGACCTCTGTTTCTGGCTTAACCATGTAATAATTCAATCTCCAAATTTACAGACTATACCTTATGTAGACCTTCTTGTCTTTGTATCCCCTCCATAATCTGTATCGCTATATACATTTAATAGGTCTTTTGAAATTGTGTAAAAAATTTCAAATTTTGATGTACCTTTTAAATACTTCATAATTTTTTTAGCAGCTTCCCAATCTCGTTTTAGTGGAGATTCTACAGATTGTGAAATACAATTTACAGCAAACGTTATATCAGGCCTGGTAACAACTGCTAAATACATTAAAATACCTACGGCCGATCTAAAAGGAACACTTTCTGCAATCGATGTGCTACCAGTATCATGTGAAATATAACTCTTTTCCATAGGAATTTTTAAAGGAAAAGACTAAGACATATCCAGTACACGATTAATGTATCGCTCTTGGTGAATAAAGATTCCTTCTTATTATTGAATAATCTGCATACCTATCTAAGCTAAAAAGGTATCAACTTCACCAAACGTCATTTTAAATTCTGACTCTAATTCTTTCTTGAAGTTATAAATATCTTCTTCCTTTTTAACAATCAGTAGCTCATCGTCTACGTAAAATATTAACCGCAATTTTGGAACTTTTCTGACGAATAAACATGAATCAGTTGTAATTTGTTGTAATCCACATTTTCATAGAAAAGCGGTCAAAAGTAGAGGAAAGTCGGCTATGTTGTGCCAGCTCCTAAATTGTACCATTATCAAATTTTAAAGAAAACGATACCTAAGCGCCATCTTTTGTCGTTCCGCAACGGTTTCGAAGAGCAAAGAGTGATTAAATAATTTATACCTATTTCAAGTAAGTGTCGACTACATTTTCTTAAGGTTTAAAACAAAATCTATGATATTTAGGACGATTTGATTAATATAAGTCTAAAGTTAACTATATTTAGCACCTTTTCGTACAAATTTAAAATATAACCTCAAAAACTTAACGAATTGTGAATAAAAGTTTCCAATTTTGTCTAGTTGCCTAATGTTGACCACTAAGGTGTTTCTTAATTTGTACCGATATAATTTAGACTCATGCATGTTTTTTTTAGAATCCACCTCTTAGAAAACGAAAGGGAAAATATTGTCAGTGGTCAGAGGAAAATATGAAAGAAGCCCTTGCGAAATATAAAACAGAAAAATATGGTCTAAATGAAATATGTACCATGTACCAAGTTCCTAAGCCTACTTTCAAGAGACATCTAGCAGCAACGAATAAAAGGGCTTTAAACGGTAAAAAAATATTAGGTAGGTCTACAGTTTTCTCTGTTGAGGTGAAAGCAGGGCTGGAAAAACATATTCTTGCTTTAGAGGAAGTATTCTTTACTCTTACCATTAAGGACACCAGAAGAACAGCATTTCAATTAGCAGAAAAAATTCTATAAAACTTAATTTTTGCAAAAGAATGGGTATGGCTGGGAAGAAGTGGTACTACAATTTTATGAAACGCTTCCCAAACCTTTCATTAAGGCAACCAGAATCAACATCATTAGCATGTTGCAGAGGATTTAACAAAAAAATGTTACAGATTTCTTTAATAAACTTGAAACAATCATCGATGAAAATAAATTAGATACAACAAAAATATATAATGTAGACGACTCAGGATTCTCGACAGTCTAAAAAAGTAATCAAAAAATTTTAGCCAAAAAGGGCAAACATCAAGTTGGTGCTATTGCCAGCGGAGTAACAGGTGTCAACACTACGATGGTTGTTTGCGCAAGTGCCTCAGGTCAATGTATAGCTCCAATGATTATATTTAAGAGAAAACGAATGTCAGCAGAACTGACCATTGGAGCACCCCCTGGCTGTTTGGTGGAGATATCAGACACAGGCTACATTAACTCTGAGCTATTTGGTTAAAAAAATTTATTGAAGGAAAATAAAATTCTTTTGGTATTGGACGGTCATACTACCCATTCTAAAAATTAGGATGCTATAGTATTGGCCCGTGACAATGGTCTAATTATTTTACAATTACCAGGCCACACGACCCATCAGCTTCAAGCCTTTAGAAACATACTATAACCAAGCCATTAAAAAATAGTTAAGACAGCATGCTGGAATGGGAGTTACGCAATTTCATGTTGCTTCTCTTCTTAATGAAGCTTATGGCAAAGCTGCTGGTATAGTAAATGCTACGAACGGTTTTCGCAAATGTTGGATATGGCCTGTAAATAGAGATGCTTTTTCTGATGCTGATTTTACTCCTTCAGAACTATTGACTGATTAAGAAAATATTTCAATTGAGACGATGCCAATTGAAATTTTGGAAGAAAATTCCAATATTAGAGAGCCACCACAAATTCAAGTTTTGGTAGATGTTCACAGAGCAGCTGACGACATTAACACTGAAAAAATCGATACATAGGCAAACAAAAATTTAAATGTGTCAATTGTAGATATTCTTCCTTTACCTCATGTTAGTGAAGCTTAAAAACAGAAAATTGGTAAGAGCGCACAGACGGCTGAAATTATTACATCAACGCCCTATAAAGAGCAACTGGAAGTAAAACAAAATGCCGAAGAAGAAAAGAGCTGTTAAACGAAATTTTGGGATTGATATGTCACAGAAACCAGCAAGTGGAAAATCAATTTCGAAAGGAAAAAAGAGGCCAAAAAAAGAAAATTGTCAAATACACGACTTACAATAACCATCATCATCAAAAAATTAAGATATTTTAGTATCCGTAAATTATGAAAAAGTGAATGATACTGCAAGATTTGTAAGGAATGCTTAATAGAAGATATGATTCAATGCATAAGATGTAAAGAATGGGTACATGAATCATGTGCAGATGCTTCAGACGATTACATATTGATATATGCTCTTAAACATATTGCAGCAATTTTTTATACCAAAGAAGGTCGTTTTCATTTTTTGATTTTAACAAAATTTATATTTGTTTTAAGTTTTAAGTTTTCTTGTTGTCCAAATCTTGTTTTATTTTTAATATTACTAACTAATAAACTATTAAAACTAGTGATTGATTATTTCAATCCAAAATATCATGTATGTAATAAAGGATAGTACAATTTAGGAAACCGTTCGTGTTTATTTTTTCAACAGTAACCCCCTTCCAATCTGAGATACAAAGTATTTTATTAATTTTGGTAATTTATTTCTCGACTCGTATTTCGCAAACCACGCTGTATCTTTTTTTCATATTTCCCATAGGAACATCCGTTAATGTATCCAAGCGATTAGAGTATTTGTAAGAATAAAATAGTTAAAACCAGACATGGTATATTGGCTTTATAACATGGTGGTGAGACCGATAATAACATACGCAGCTTTGGTGTGGTGGCCAAAGACACAGCAAAGGAAAGCAATAACGAGGCTAAGCAAGGTACAAAGACTTGCCTGCCTCGGAATAACGGGGGCAATGAAAACAATCCCCATTGCTGCAATGGAAGCACTAATAGGACTCCCACCTCTTCACTATGTGATACAATGGGAGGCAAGATTAGGTGCTTACAGATTAGGGAATACACTGGGAAATCTTGATATTAGGCCAGGTCACATGAGTATCTCAAGGTTAGTGACAGGAGACGTGCTAGACATGAGATCAGACCACATAACCAAGAGGTACTCTTTTAATACTCCATTTGAGGTTTTAATACAGGAAAGAGCGGAGATCACCATAAGGGAGCCCAATGCCCAACGACAGGAACAAACCTGGTATACAGACGGGTCTAAGACTGCGGAAGGAACTGGGGCAGGAGTATTCTCCAGAAACCCTGATACTAACCATAGCTATGCTATAGGAATACATTCCTCGGTATTTCAGGCCGAGGTATATGCAATTTTGCAATGTGCAAAAACGAACAATGAAAGAGCTGTCGAAAATCAGCATGTTCAAATAATGTCAGACAGCCAAGCGACACTTAAGGCCATATCGAGTCAGAAAGTTACGTCGAGGCTGGTATGGGAATTCATCGAAGAACTAAGAACACTGGCAGACCGAAATAGAGTAAAACTATTTTGGGTGTCAGGTCACCAAGGGATCGAAGGCAACGAAAAGGCTGACGAACTTGCAAAAAGAGGGTCAGAAGAAACACCGGAACCAGACACAAACCCAGGAGTACCAAAAAGTACAGTCCGGGGTTTCATAAACGACTGGATTCGGGAACAACATATCAACTATTGGGGAAGCACCCCAAAACAGGCACATGGAAAAGCCTTCATAGGCAGACCATGTCCCAAAAGAACTGGAGAACTACTTTTAATGAATAGGAACCAGTTGAAAGTGATAACAGGGTTCATGACTGGGCACGCCCCAGTAAAGGGACACTTGAACAAAATTGGCATGTACAATGGGGAACTCATGTGCCGACTATGTCACAAGAAACCAGAAACGGCCAAACACATACTGTGCGAATAAGAAGCTCTAAATCGCAAAAGACAGGCTCTTTTTGGACAACCCCAGGTTGATCCAACAACGTATAGAACCCACTCACCCAAGGATCTGTACAAACTTGTACAAGGTACAAAGGTGATAGAGTGGGTGCTATGAACTAACATGGGGTAAAACACAATAAGCTAATAGGCTTCAGTGTTATTCGGAGATACATAGTCAGACGAGCCCAGGAGAAAAAAAATGACCATTTCCTCTACAAATAAAAAAAATGCTCTAGAAAATAACAGTTATCTACAATCGTGCGGTAAATAACAAACACCATTTTCAGTGTGGTAACTGTCACTTTAAGTTACGGTAAGTGATATTTTTATCCTAATAGTTCATTAAAGTGGAAGTTACAGCACTAATAATAGTGTGTGAGAAATATGCTCTAAAATTTGGCAGATTTTAAAGGAAGAATATTGGCAGAAAATATCGAAGGAATATGCCGAACGAGCTCATTTTCCACATTGCATCGGTGCTGTGGACGGCAAACACGTCCGAGTGTTTAAGTTCAAGAGTAGCGGATCAACGAATTTGAACTATAAACACTTTTTTTCGATTTCTTATGGCAATTGCTGATGCAGACTATCGTTTTGTTTACGTTGATATAGGAGAATACGGTAAAGACTGCAACTCTTCAGTTTTCCAACAAACTGTGTTTTGGAAAATGCTGAAAGAAGGGAAATTAAATATTCCACGACCAATCCCGCTCGACGGAGCCGAAGATATTTATTTGCCGTATGTATTATTACCAATATACTTCGACTCTATGGACGACGCAAAAAGGATTTTCAATGATCGTTTGAGCAGTGCTAGAAGATATGTCGAATGTGCATTCGACATTTTAAGCAACAAGTGGAGAATTTTTCATCGACCGCTCAACGTTTCCTAAACATTTGCGAGAGATATTGTCAAAGCCTGCATCACCCTTCTCAATTTAGTTCGAGATAGAGATGGATTACACTCTGATGACTTCTACACACCAAAAGGATTTATTAATCTACCTGTTACAAGAAATAGTAGGGGAGGAAGACGAGCAAATGACATTAGAGAATGCTTCACACATTACTTTTTAAGTTCTAATGGTTCATTACCTTGGCAAATGTCAAAAATATAAAACTTGTTAAATGCAGGATAAGACCGATCCATACCTATGTGCGTTCACCCTGGGTTTTGAGCACATCCCCAACTAGCCATTCATAAAAGTGTTTTTGTTGTGAAGTTCTCATCATCATCTATTGTATAGTCCAGGAGACAGTGACTATTTTCAGTATTTATTTTCCCAGTCAGCAAGCACGAATAGAGAATTGTAGGATTAGCAATTCTAAGCAAAATTCATATATATTTAGAGGGGGGATCCGATGGGCTGAGGCCGAAAATGCGTCAAAACATACGAGAACACGGCCCTTTTTTTCCATTGATAACAATAGTTTTAGTAGTAAGAGATGTACTGAAGTTAAGTAAAAAAATAGTCTGATTAATCTGTATGGATAATATATTTGGCAAGTGCATAAAATACACTTTCAAACGAGTTATGTACACAATTATTTCTACGACCACAATTATTTAAAGAATGTTCCAGGTGTTTTGTATATAAAGTGTACGCATAGGACACATAAATAAAATCTTATATCACAATGTTTCACCTAACCAGTTGGTTTATTTATAGAAATTAAACATAATAATTGAAGATATTACAGAAGAAAATAGGGAAATAAATTACATTTCCTTTTACACTTTTATATAATAATTGTTTTATTTAGAATTCACGAATCACTTATTATACATTAATTATAATTATTGTTAGTTTCGTTATGTCAAATCATTTATACTAGAGGTGTGAGGAAAATACAGTGAACTGTGGAACGCCAATATCGTTGGGTGCGCGTGGTAGAAATGGTCCTATCATACTGCTAAAAACATAGCTAAATTTTCATGGAAACACTGTACTTTTGACATTTGCGATACTCCGACGCATATGCATTATTGATGTAATCTCATGATTTTACAGTAATAGTTTTTGCAATTTTAGTGTGATTTTTAGGTTATTATGGTTATTCATTTTATTTGGTTCTGATCTTTTGCGCTTTTAGAGTATTTGTCTTTTATATAGTTTTTAATTTGAATTTTAATATTGTGGTCTATTTATATTTGATTGCTGCTTTTCGACTAGTGCTTTATTCTTTTTGTGTTAAAATAAGCTTTATAACCATTAAGTACATGCTTCTAGTTGATATCTACCTAATCGTCATCGGGTGCTTGCAACAATGGGAGAAAGTGTATGGTTTTTTTGGTGTAAAGTTAGACGCCTTCATTTTTCAGGTAAGTTATTTGTAGTTATTTTTTACTTAAAAGGATAGCAATACGTCCTGGTTCGGGGTGTGACTTTTGGGTTTTAGCTATCTGAGCCAAATTGTTGGCGAAGTGTCCTCTTTTAGGGCACCCAGAACCGAAAACTATATAGGTATATAATATGTTTTTTTTTTTTTATTATTTTTTAATATGTATGCAGCTTGGATGAGGGCTTTAGGAAGAGATCCTAAGACTGAACACTGACTGCTATAAATGCCGTTTTTAGAGCACATTTCATAGTAAGTGATTTCATTCTAGCAGCAATGAGGAAACGTTTAAAAAACATGCTGTACCAGCTATTACTTTAAGACCTCGTCTCTTTAAGTTATTATTACTTCATTCTAATGCATATATTAAAATGGTTTTTAACTTATGTCCTTATGATTAAAAGATGTAGGTATTTTAGTTATGTTATAATAGAAATATATGATACTTTGTATTGACTGACCTACTGGCCACTGGTCATTCCAATTTTACTCCCTTTTTTCATAAATTATCAAATTATTTAAAAACAAATACATACCTAGCTATTTTCTGTAAATTACATTAAAATTTTAGTATTAATACTTTACTAATAAAACTTCAGTTAATTTATCTTATATATATACACAACGGAAGAGTTAATTGGATTTTCTCCTTGTTGAGTTTCAAAAATAGTAATTTAACATGATTTAAAAACAAATACATGAAATGGGCAAAATAGGCCTGCAAAGGCCCTTTGTAAACAATCTCACTTGTATCGATGTGACGTAATGCGCGAATTCAATCTGGCTTACTTTTGTTAATAGATTGGCGTTCCATTTTAAATATACAGTTCACCGGGAATAGATTATTTAAATATACACGGACCGGGAAAACAAGTACGAAAAAATTCACTGGCTCCTGGACTAGTACTGTATCGAAGGAATTTTTATGAATGAAACAATATACGACCCTCCACAATTGCGGTCTACTCTACTTCCGCTGTTGTCAGACATTATTTTTTTTTTTGACAATTTAAAGACCTAACAGTAATTCAAGCAAACGCAATAACATTACTACAGTTAAAAACATCGCAAACTTGGCATCAATATTTTAATTTTATCCAAATATTGTATTTCTGTCAAGGATCATCCGCGTTGACTTCAGAAATTGTGTAATCTGTATTGGTTATACAGTGTGGAAACCACTTATGGAATAAAATTCTTTATGTCATTATTATAGAAAATTATAAAAAATGCCGAGACATGTCAACTTTTGAATTGAGTTGTGCGTTATGTAAACATAAATTTAAATGTACAGGGTGATTCACGCAAGTATGCCATAGTCGGTGTTGTTTTTTTTTAATGAAACACCCTGTATATTTACATACATACATTATTCAGTTTGTTGGAATCGGTTCATTAAGAGGATTTCAAAAATATGCAAATATACAGGGTGTTTCATTAAAAAAAAACAACACCGACTATGGCATACTTGCGTGAATCACCCTGTACATTTAAATTTATGTTTACATAACGCACAACTCAATTCAAAAGTTGAGGTGTCTCGGCATTTTTTACAATTTTCTAAAATAATGACATAAAGAATTTTATTCCATAAGTGGTTTCCACACTGTATATATCTATAGTTAAAAGCAAGTAAACTTGGCATCAATGTTCAATCCGATTTTTGAGTTTCTACCGCGGACACCACCGTTCATTCTTCAAAAATTTTGTAAATAATCCTATCTGTCTTGGTTATATATCTATGGTTTTGAGTCGCCATGCAATTAGGGACGCAATTCTTGACTTTACAAATGTTAATAGGAAGGTCCTTTCACCACCCCTTTCGCCACAAATGTTAAATAAAAAATATTAGATTATGACTAAAATTTATTTTTTTTCTAATAGTTGAAGTCCTTATTTATCTAATAGTGAACTAACTTTTAACTATTCCTTACCGTGCAAATTTTTGAGAATTTTTTTTTTTAATGTGAGTATTTGTACAGTTTCTTACGAGAAAGTAAGATAACAACAATTCTCGAATTATACGATTATTTATTGATTAGATGGAGTAGAAAAAAACTAAAATATGGTTTTTGAAATATTTAGGTTTTGTTTTTTACAATAAAATATATAGGTTACCGTGGAATTTATTGAGAAATTAATATTAAAAAAAAACTTCAAGTAACCTAGTTGAAAATTTTTTGTGTGAGTGAAAAACCAGAGTTGTCCTTATTTTGGGCTGTTTTGTTCGTTATAGTTTGTGATTGTGTGTATCCTACACGAAAACGGAGTGCTCTGATTGGCCCCCGGTGAGAGAGAGAATTCACCAATGGTGAGCGATCTCTCCCACCGCGGTTCGTCTATATCTAGGTAAATATAGCCGTTTCGGTCAGTTTGTAATGTGCTTTCGACTGAGGCTTTGCTTTTTAAAAAGTATTTATAACAAAATATGTTCGTTACGTGTTTGCGTGGGGCGTCGAGTCGTGTTGAATCAAACCATTCATCCATTTGTAGATCATTTTGCGTAGTAAAACGTAAATAATCCAAAAACAGACAGTTTGGCTCGATTTGATGTTCAGCCTCTGACGTCACAGTTTGGTCTTCAGTCCGATCGACCGGGGCCATGTCGGCCGGCTCATCGCTCAGTCGTCCATCCGACTGGATCTCGTAAATATCCATGCCGTGAGATTTGTGCTTCAGTCTGTTTGTCGCTGTGGAGGCATTGCATTGCATTTAAAACATTTATTCAACTTTTATATACATATATAAAATATTTACAACCTCTACATAAATTTTAAACACATTTCTGTAGGACTTGTACCGGCCTCGCAGTTTCTCACTAAGCCTATGGCGATATCTTCGCCAAAGATATCCGTGATCGCTTAAAATAGTGATTATGCTAAATATAGCCGCCCTCACTCCTTGCCAGAAAGACATTATTAAGGGATTCTTGGTTTGTTTTGCGTCAGTAATTGTATGTGTTTAGAGATTTGTCGTGGTTTAGTTATGTCGTTGTCCCCTGAAAAAGCTAGGAAAAACAGGGTTGTCATCGTTGTAAGTTGGTCTTGCGATAGCCTTCGTTGTTTGTCACAATTCACAGGAGATTTGTGCTTAGGAGCTACAATAGATCCACCTGATCCCCGTAGATATATCAAACCCGTTTTTATGTAAAAAACAATCAACCATATAACGGAAAACAACAAAATCGTCACACGTCAATCATCGCCAATTAGGCCCCTGCATTAACCAGATTTGACCCTACTTGATTTTCTAAATGGCCTTCGAGTAGCGCCATGCTTTCTCGTTATCGAATTCTAAAACAAGTTTTGTGTAATTGTATTATTTTTGTTCTGCGTTTATATTTAGTTGTGGCGCTTTCTGTGAATACGTGAAGCTGCCCAGTGAAATTGAAACTAATAAAAGATTTTGAGATATCGTTTAGCTCGAAATCAAGGTTTTTAAACACATATTATTATGCATGTTTAAATAATATATAAAACAATTTATGTGTCAAGATGTGAACGAGTGATAACCAAGGTCGTGCTTAATTATTTTTTCAAGGGTTTTATGTTATGAAGGAATAAAACTAAATAAAATGTTATGGTTCCGTCGTTCCGATATGTATGAATTTTTAGTCAAATACTCCTTATTTTAATACAATTAAGCAAGCAAACTAGTCCAAAAACTTTTCACTCAGCATCGTTACCTTCTATCACCCTCCGGACCCGACCTTGTTCATAATCGAACGATTCCAAAAACTTTGGATTTCCTAATTATTGTTTATTATATTTCATTTGTTAATGAGCTTGCGCGCATCAATTTGAAATCTTCATCCTGTTCGGTTACTTTTGTTTGATATTTACAATCAAGTCAAGTTGGCTTATGCGAGACGAGACAGTCGATGTTCGATGCGAAATAAATGAGTGGACTTCGCAACTGCTTAACTTAGATCGGTCATGGCAGTGAACGTGAAAAACACATAATAATAAATAAAGAGTGTTTTGAAGTGATGGAAAAATATCTGAACGCGGTGTTGATAGTGACTTTTTTGTGCTTTTCCGTGGCTTACGAAGATTTGGACAGTGAGTTAATGCCTTTTTTAGTGGGTTTTTTGTTCGATAGAAAGTGGTTTTCATGTGTCAGATGGGTTATCATTTGAAAATAGATTGTAGATAAATGAAACAAGTTATTCAAAAACAACTTTCATAAGTGGGTTTCTTTAGTTCTAAATTGTTTACTCACAGGAGTTTAAAAAAAAACGTTCATAATATGCGAAGCGTTTTTAAAATTAAATGGTTATACCTATTAATTTTATATTAATTGCTTTTGAATTATTTCGTTTCCACTTTCTGGCTTCTAGCTATCATCAGCTATAATCAACTTTAATAAATCATAATTCTCTATATATTTTATATAATTAGGTACCCATATTTATTATTTATAATAAAATATAAACAAACAGAAGCAGTGAAAGATCCAGGATTATGATGAGAAAGGGGCGATACACTTTTTTGTTGGTTTGGGTCATAAATAAAATAGTATGTCAGATGTCGAAACAAAAATTTCCTGAGCCTCAAAATTGTCCCAAAAAATGTAGGTATTGCTTGAGCCCACATTCAGGGGGGGGCGTCACTTCTCCTCTCCCTTTGGATCCACACCTGAACAGAATATCCAAAGAAGTGAAAACATACATTTAATTATGAACTAATTAATTACTCATTTCCCTGGACTATATATTAATTGACATAATAGATAATTTATTAGTCTACTTTACAGTCGTTAACTTGGAAGAATACCGACAGAACTCAAAAAGTAAATACAAATTTCGAGATAAGGTTTCAAAAGTTTCATGAAAATTAAAATTGAAATATCTACTTAAAAAAAATAACTTATCGCCAAATTTAAAGTTAACTTTAGCAAAGCTGGGACTTGTGACATTGTTGACGAAAAAAAACTTACATTTTTGGTTTTATGCTAAATGAAGACAAATGAAGTACAAATTGATAAATATGATATTTAAGGATAGAGAAACAAATTTTATTTTAAAAATCATCACAGCAAAGCTCCTGCATCATATAGGACATGCCAGTTTTTTTTTGCTTACATATTGATTACTTGATTAGAAACATAAATTTGATCAAACTTTCTAGTTTTTTTTTTTATAAGCTCAACTACTAAATAATTGTCATTGATTTTATTGATTTTAAGGTCAATAAAGCTGTCTTGTACGTGGAAATTATATTTTGATTAATGTATAACACAATTTTTATTCAAGAATTATCTGGCCGGCTTCTCCCCAAAGAAGGATGAAGGATCAGTGCGAGATCTGCCTCAAATTCATTAATTTAGAAGGACTAGAAAAAGAAAATCTTGTAATATTATAACAAAAAAAAAGATTACTATTTTAAATTGTTTTGGTCAGTAGCGACACAAGTCAAAATATGATATAAATGGAAAAAATGTTTATCAATAATTATAGAAAATAACGATTTAAGTCAAAATAAATCATCTTAATAACTATTATACAAAAACATATACGAAAAAAACTGACACATCTAAAAATAAGCTATTTATAATATAATTACTTATTTTAGAGAAAACTGGTGTAACTCAAAATGTTACGGTTTTGCTCTAATAATAATCTGATAGAAAACTTTGCATTTTCCAAACTGTGATAGTTTTGAACAAATAATAACCTACACTACTCAAGACGACTAACAAACAACTGAATATGTAACAGTTTTGCAGCGAAGGGAATTGTCAGTTTACATATTTCAAAACTGACGTAACTGCTCTCTAGTGAATGGAACTGCCAGTTATCTTTAAGACACTGTTTCACGTAAAAATTAGTTAGTTTTGGATTGTATGTATGCAAAAAGTATAAAATCAAAAAAAATTGAGTTGTGTCAGTTTTGTTCCAAGGTAATTTCATTATAAAAGTTGTTATTCATTTAAAACATTTTAGCCCTTTCTATTTATACACCATCAAATCGCTTAAAAATTTGATGATGGTCACTCAGAAATTAAACATCGCTGTATAGTCAGATTTATACAGCGCCTGGCACCTGGCATCCGGTACAAAAAATAATTCTTCAATACCTACCTCCTTTTCTTAAAAACACTGTATAATAATATGAACCTCCTCAAAGTATCTTACCACACCGATACCATTTATTGAAATGGTAAACACACAATAGTATGAGAGCCCACTGCAAATTTCGACCATCATCTGATAACGAAATGAAATATGCTCTAAAGGCATGTAACAACATTGTACTTCACCAAATTGCACCTGTGCCAATCCCTATCCTGAGCAAAGTGGTTAAAAAAAATAATTTTATATTCAAAAAATCACATAAAACATGACAGTGACAATTATGTTTTCCTTGAAAATTACAAACCTAATTCATTGTGAATCTAGCTTTCAAACCTGAATTATTAATATTTTTACCTACCTCTTAAACCATGTTTATGTACGAAAGGAAGAAGGATGGCATTGTATAAACCATTTGCAGAGATAGTCAATAATAATTATAAACTCTTGTAAGGGTCGATTCCACCGTTGTGTTAAACGGAGATTAAAATGACTTTGTTAATGTAAAAATGTCATTTTAAACTTCGTTTAACACAACGGTGGAATCGGTCCTTAGACAATTATTTTAAACCATAATCATAGTAGTTTTTTGTCGTTTCTATGGCAACCTGTTAAAATGAATCACAACAATAGGCATACAAATACATTTTTAAATCATATTTTTAATGATATTTACCTACTAATCGTGGATAGATGTTCTATGCGATGTCAAGATGAAGAAAATGTTTCCCTTTAACGATATATATCAAGATATATTTGAATGTTATTTTCTGAAAAACTTTAATGGCAAACAAAATTAGCGCTGTCATGCCTTAAAATAATTGTTTTAAGCCACTTTGCTCAGGATTGGGATTGGCACAGGTGCCATTTGGAAAAGTACAATGTTTTTACATACTTTTGGGGTATATTTCATTTCATTATCAGATGACAGTAACCATTTGCAGTGGGCTCTTGGGCTATTATGATTTGATTCGAGTTGCGCAATGTATAAACTATAACCAAAGTATATTAACCGTTGAGTAGCGACAGCTGGGGAACCGAATTCTAGTGCGCCGACGCGAAATAGAGAGGCGAGACGTCTACTAAAGATGTAAACAACCCCTTTCACTTTAGTCCGGCAGCTGATATAGGAATTTGTTGTTGTGGATTTATTAGTGCTCTTTTATTGTGTTTTTGTTAAGATTTTTTGGGGTTTTGTGGGTTTTTCATTATGTCAGGAAATGCATGTGCTATAAGTGATATATATTTTTATATATACTACATTAGTTAAATACTCATAAATATAAAACTGCCTAATGACCAAACCTTTATTATAAATGTAAACTACAAAAGAGTTTTACTTCAAATTACGTCGAGCAGTGTAAACATCACATTCAAGACCAGTTCATAATTCGAGCATTGTTTTACTGTGTCGTTCCGTCAATAACGTCAAAAGAGAGAGAAAGAAAATTTGCACCACCTAAAGATCAAAGGCACCGACGCTTTATGTCGCTACTCAACGGTTAATATACTTTGCTATAACATTGTCAAGGCAAAGTGAACGAACTGATTATTTAGCTATAAACTGTGTCATTGTCATAAGCAGTTGGCATTTCTAATAATTTGAAAAATTAGAAGTTTTCTTAGAATTCATTAAGTCGTAATTAATTTGATAAAACATTTAACATTTTAAAAATATTTGTCTTTAAATAAAGTGGAAAAAACGTAAAAATAAACGATTTCTTAAAAATGACGAATATTTATACATTGTTAACCTTTAGGTCATACTTTTACTGATAAAAAATATATTATTTATGATTAAATCATGTCAAGACTTGTGTGTTTACTACTTTTCCACAGAACTAACCCCAATTCGTAAAATTAACAATAACTAAAAATCTGATGTGTCCAACACATGACTTTCCTATCTAGTTATTATAGGCTTTTTCCGGTTATTTTGTACAACCTATTGCAGCATCTCTATAAATGTTTAGAGGATAAACTAAATATATACATTGTCCACATACATCTACCTCGAAACATTTTTCTATAGATATTCATGGAAAACGAAAATACTGAAAAATTTTAATTTCCTACAATTTTTTCATTACGGTTCATTTTAGAAAAATCATGTATAAACAAAAATTATAGAGATCGATATCGCAAACAACTTTTATTTCAAAAACTTTCATAAAAATCAGAATTTTGCACATTTTGTCAAATTTCTCGAATACGGACCATTCCAGGAAATTTTTACATAAAACAAAAATTATAGATAATAATATTAGAAGTAACTTTTATTTGAACAATTTTTTTCTCCAAATAGATATATTCCATAAAATATAAAAATGACCACCCATAAAGTACCCCCCCCAGATGTTCCGACTCTGCCCAAAATCTAATCAGCTCATTGGACGCTGAAACAAAGCTTAAGTTTAAAATTTGGTGTTTTTCTGTGTATCGGTTCATGAGTTATGCGTTATACAGACACACACACGCACGCACGCACGCACGCACGCACGTACGCACACACGCACGCACGCACGCACGCACGCACGCACGCACCCACACACACACACACACACACACACACACACACACACACACACACACACACACACACACACACACACACACACACACACACACACACACACACACACACACACACACACACACACACACACACACACACACACACACACACACACACACACACACACACACACACACACACACACACACACACACACACACACACACACACACACACACACACACACACACACACACACACACACACACACACACACACACACACACACACACACACACACACACACACACACACACACACACACACACACACACACACACACACACACACACACACACACACACACACACACACACACACACACACACACACACACACACACACACACACACACACACACACACACACACACACACACACACACACACACACACACACACACACACACACACACACACACACACACACACACACACACACACACACACACACACACACACACACACACACACACACACACACACACACACACACACACACACACACACACACACACACACACACACACACACACACACACACACACACACACACACACACACACACACACACACACACACACACACACACACACACACACACACACACACACACACACACATACATCGCGAAAATAGTCAAAACGGATTCAGGGAACCTCAAAACGTAAAAATCCGTCGAAAACTCGAGGTCGAAAAAAATCATGATTCCTATACTTTCCTTATATCTATCTGTATACAGATAGGAAAGTAAAAATTATACTTTTAACCAATTTTTAACCAAAATTCAACCGAAAATCAGGTAATAATATACAGGATGGGCATCGAAAACTGTCCACCCAGTTTTTTTTTTTTGTATTGATGCAAAAAAACAACAAAAACCGCTCGGACTAGTTGATTTTTGGTTGGAAGGGAACACTTTTTTTCTTATTGCAGCATCGGCGCTTCAACCCTCGAGCTGTGGGGTGAAGGAGGAAGTACCTACCAAGGATGGCACATATTGAAAATGTAATTTGATAAAAAATTCGGCAATAAGAATATTCACTGCTTTACTTTTAGTTTTATAAAGTGCCGTCTGGAGGAATAAAAAACTGTTAAGTATTGTAAAGTGTGATACTTCATTTGAATGCTAATTTTGTTACTAATTCAATGCACCACATAACATTATTTTTTTGCATTAAAATTAGCTTTCAAATATAGTTTCAAACTTTATAATACGTAACAGTTTCTATCCCACGAGAAGGGGCTAAAATCGAAAGTAAAGCAATGAATTGTCTTATTTTCGAATTCTCCATCAAATTACCTTTTTAATGAGGTAATTCCTTATTTAAATTGTATGGTTGATTATCTCAAAAAGTGTCCATCCAGAAGCAGTAAATAAGGTTTCAGAAAGTGACCGCCAGAATTGCGATCGTGTACTTGAAGCCCAGTATAAAGAATAATACAGTAGCGACAGATCATTTTTTATGAGGTGTCCATATTTTTCTGCGCATGTCCGAAAATAAGCGACAAAAACGTCAACGTCAATAGTGTCAATGCGATGTAAATATGACATTATTTTTGTTTGTTTGCAGTGTATATTTTGAGACATTTTTATTATTTTAGTTTTTCATTTATTGTGTGATATTTTTGAAATGGCTTCTGCACCTGATCAGAAAAAAAAGAGATGTGTCTATCGCCCTTGTCCATCTCAAACAGAGTAAACAGACAAAGGGACAAGTTATTTTGCATTTCCCATGGAGCCATAAAGGTATGTCTTGAGAAAATACTTTCAATTTTTATATTTGAAAACCAAATATTTATTTGACAACCAAATATTTATTATTTAAATGTCTTGAGGACAATTTTTACAATTTCAACAAAAATAATGTAAAAAATATATAATTTCTGAACTACCGTCAATCTAAACATTTGTTATCAACTTTTTTATATTTTAGGGCCAACATGTGGTTAAGAGCTTGTAATAGGGAAGATTTGAGTAACATAGATGTGAACAGTCTTCATCGGAATTACAGGTTGTGTGAGAAACATTTTGAGAAGAATTTTTTTTCTAAAACGTTGAACCGTAAACGTTTATTGCCTACTGCTGTTCCCACATTTTTTATCCATCTAGGTCATCAGCCAAATGTCTATCTTCTCCCTAGTACATCGACCAAGTGCTTCCTCTGTTGAGACTATCATTGAACATGAATGAGACATTTTTGAAAGCGTACCATGTGCAACCTTTGGACATTCTTAATCAAAAATCCTACCTCCAAATTATTATAATGAATTAGATGTTCTTTGATTCACTATGTCCATTGATTAAAAATGTTCTGATTGACTACATCTAATCAAAATATATATGTATTTCTTGTAAAGTAGCAAAAAGAAAACAAAAAAATGTATTTTGTGGTGTTATTTTAACTGTTTTTTAATTTTTGATTTGTTTCATTTATACAATATTTAAGCACTTAAACAATAATATATATAATCTTATAAACAGTTGTATGATATATACGTTAGGGAAATTAGGACAAGGATGATTAAATTCTATTTCTTTCATATCAAAAAAAGCTATGGGATATACCAGACATTACACAGGTATTGCTAAAAATAGATATAACATTTTTTTATAATTTAAATATATAGATAATAAACTTTTCATTTGGAGTTTTTAGGCCTCCATAAGTGCTTTATTTGCAATCATATGTTAAAATCTGTGAACTATCCAAATCTTCACATTCTTTTGAAAATTTAATAAATGTATCACATCCATGTATGCCTAAAGCTTTTTTGATCAAATAGCCACAAACATATTTAAATGGATTTTGAACTATTATATCTTGTCCTGTAGCTGTAATTAGGAAGAAAAACAGCTTCTTGAGTGTTTTTATTTATTTCAGGATACAGAGAGACAATATTTTTTACATCTAATTGTAGCAAGTGCTTGTCCAGGTCTTCATTACAATTCATGGAATTGCAATGAAGATAATTTTGACAAAAACGTTTTTTAAATGCCCTTTCGAATGGTACAGGTGTTGGATTAATTAAATTCCCACCCTGTTGCCTAATGGACCCAACAAATTTTTCTAGACAGTCACTGTTGATTCTTCTAGCCATTAAATATTTAAATCCCGCAGCAGATAACCATTCCCATACAAATTTTAAACCATAAAATCGTTAAATATAAACATCTAATTTTTATGATGTGACGTTAATAGTATTTAATTATATACATAGGTAATATAAGCAATTGGGCAGCATTTTGCTTAACGGGTGACTTACAACAGGCATTTGCTAAAACTCATCTGAAGTCAAAAATTTGTACGTAGGAACAAAAATTGAAATAAAATAATTCTTGTATTGTAAATTCATTAAAAACTTACTAATTTGTAATTGTGTGTTTTAATAAATATTATTGTTATATGTTGTTTCACTTCTAAAAAGATACCTACATAACCTCATTTTAAATAAAAAAATAAGGTGCTGAGTTAATTTATTAGTTCCAGGAAGAAACCAAAAACTGTTTGACACATTTCATACAATGAATGGCATACAAAAGTAATTTATTTTATTCTAATGATAAAATTTTAAAATTGGCACATCTATATTTTCACCGGAACTCATTTATTTAAGTTACACAATATTTTGATTAATTTATTTGCCTAGAATACATTAAAATGTTATATGTACATGTTTTAATTTTTTTCTAATTGTACATCGCTAATTTGCAATTTTAGAGTTTACTTTTCTCCGTGTAGAAATAAGCGACAAAAACGTCAACTGTCATTGAAAATCTGACCACCCCGACATCAAAGAAGCCGACGCAATCTGTCGCTACTGTATTGTTCTTTATACTGGGCTTGAAGGGAAAGATACAATGATATATAGTTATATAGATTGCTCATCCATATGTAAATTAGACGACGAAAAGCACTATTGTCGTCTATCTGTCTAGTCAGTCGCTTTTCACGATGTATTTTTTAGTTTTTAGACTATACCCTTAGAGCATATACCTTTTTATTAACATATGTGAGCTATCTATGTAACAGTAGACATATTTGATGTGACATATTTGAGGGATACTTATTGTAAATACTGCATAGTTCTACTCGAGGGTTGACATTCCGATTGTGCAATTAGAAAAAGAAGTTTTCCACTCCAAACTAAAAACGAACTATACGAACGTTTTTTGGAAAATGGAAATGGAAAATTTATTTATAGAGTACGAAAGTAAATTGTTCTAGTAATTGTAGATAAAATGTAAAACGTAATCCTAATTTTTTTCAAAGTGACTTCTTGTATTCGTTAACGCTGCTAAGCAACAACAAAGCGCAACTGAAATAAGATGACAAGTGCAAACTGTAACTAAAAATGCGATACTCTTTTGTCAGAGGGGTATTTCTATCACTTTATTTGTACCTACTTTAAATCAAATTTACTTTTTTTTCAGTCAATAGTATATGCAGCAATGGAGGATCCCCGGGAGTATGTAAAAGCATCGCGCAATGCCCACTAGGCATCGAAGCCTTAAGAAAATACCGCAAGCATAACTTAAAACGATGCATGTTTGATGGGTTTGACGAAATTGTGTGCTGTCCAACTACTGATTATAGAGGACCAGATACTCTTGAACCTTTTACCGACAATGGTTCAGGTGAAAGTACCCCATCAACTGGTACAAAGGGACAATTTCCTAATAAACGAAAATCCCAGACAGGTAAATGTAGATCGGACACATCGCCGTTCCGGTAAAACAATGACGCAAGTGCAAAATTGTGACATTTTGATTTTAACATGTCATTAGTTCCCAAATTAGTCTCTCTATACGGTATAACAATGGCGACATTTTTTATCCACTCGCGGCCATCTAAATGGTAGTTACTTCAATTTTCAAATATTAATGTTTGTCCCTCCACTTTTGAAAAACAATGACATATGAATCAGTTGTGTCTGCAAGTTTAAGGGAGACATTAGTTACTCCATGGTTAAATGTTGTATTTGCTATTTAGGACAAGTTCTTTGTGATTTATGTGCTCAAATTTGAAAGTAATAATATTCGTTTTTCGTCTCTCCTGAAAAATTTATAATTTTGCATTTGCGTCATTGTTTTACCGGAACAGCGACATGTTTATTTTATTAATGGATACATAGAGGTTTTTAACCATAATAACAGGGTTTCCGAAAATTCCTTGTACATAGAGCTACTGTATATTTGTGAGATCAAAATAAGTCGATTGAGCCAAAATTACCTATATCACAAATTTCTTCGTTCGCCTAGGAGGAAGTTTTAAAGTTGAAAGAAAATTTTAATTTTTTTTAATAGCTCAAAAACGCTTCTTTCGATTTTTATAAAATTTAGTATGTATCTATTTTAATTGAAGTGCCATTGTTCGAAGCAAAAATTACACCAACTGAAAACATGGAAGGTTAAAAACTACCCTATTTTTTTATGGAGGGGTGTATTGATTTGTAGCACTTTTGTCCCTTGCAAAAAACATGTATCTCTCATGATATTTGAGTATTTTATGATTAGTGACTTAAAATTTTAAAGAAAACTAAGTTGGTGATTAAAACTACCTCAACCCGAACGCTGTCGATGTTAACGTTATACGCCATTTTAGTGATGATGTAGTTATCGTTCCACTGACAATTAAAGTGACAGTAGATATTTTGAGAGCGTTTTGTTCGCTTTGTTTACCTAAATTATATCGTTTTTTCACTTTTATATATTCCTAGGGTAAATAAATAACGTGCATCAAATATACAATCGTTTAGTTACCAATTACATTACTTTAAACTATTTTTTATAACCTTCAAACAATATTTAGAAAAAAACTAAAAACAGTAAAAACGTATATGTCAGATTTATTGATGTTTTTGTTAAAAGTTTGGTTAGAATTAAATGTCAGTGGAACCAAAATGACATCACATTATACTAGCGTATTACAATAAAAAAAAATCATCAATAGCCATAGGTATCTACTGAAAAATAACAATTCAAAGAGAAGGGTACATTTTTTTACAATAAATGTTCAATATGGCCACGTCCTTCGTTCATACAGAATTCAATTCAGCTCAATAATGCTCAAAATGCCTAGATCATTTCGTATAGAGTTCACAACATTTTGAATCTTACCCCATAATTGTTTAATGTTGTCGAAGTGACTCCAGATAAAATAATCACAAGGATTACAGTCCGGTGATCGAGGTGGACACTGAATAGGAGCATCCCGACCTCTGCCAATCCATCTTCCATGGTATTGTTCGATTAATTACTCTCTCTCTCTCAATGCGGGAAAAATGAGATGGTGCAACACGTGCATGAAAAACATGTCACGGTGTAAATTGTCTTCTAAAAGTTGAGGCAAATCTTGACGTAGAAAATGCAAGTAACTGTCGCCATTAAGACGATCTATCAATCTAAATGGACTAATTAAGTATGTGTCAATAATACCCACCCATACATTAATTTTAAACTCTCTTTGAAAATGTTTCTCTTTAATGGCATGTAGATCTCTGCGTAAACATGTTCGTTATGTCCATTTGTTATACCACGTCGTGTAAAGCATCACTCGTCTGTAAACAAAATTTTTATGAGAAAAACTGGATCGGCCGCTCTGCGCTCTTGATGTACATGTACAAAATGCAAACGAGACTCATAATCAGGAGGTAGGAGTTCCTAGACACTTTAAATGTGAAAGGGATAATAAATAAGTTGCTCTCTAATTATTCTGTTGAATGTACTTTTTGAAACCCTAGTTTGGCGTGCCAGTCGCCGGGTACTAATTCCGGGATTACTTTCAACTATTTCAAGTATTCCCTACTCTGCAGCAGAAGTTCTGGCTTGACGAGGTCCAGCATTATTTCTGTTCGATTTCAGTTGACCAGTTTCTGGAAGTCGCCTCTCGATAGAAGCAAAAGTCGGGTTATTCGGAATCTTTTGATTTGGAAATCTTTCATGGTATACCCGAACACTCTCACGACAGTTGCCATTTCGGAAACCAAGCACTAGCAACATATCAGTTTGTTCATTAAATGTGCATTCCAAACTAGCCACAAAAGTTTAAAATAACTCATTCACAAAACTTTGAAGCGAAAGAAAAAATACAATACATAAAATAAGTATCGATCATGATGAAAAAAACAGAGGTTGATACGAAATCTCGTCGAGTTCACGCATGACGTATTGCGGTGTAGAATATGGTTATCTGATTGGCCATTAGCATATTAAAATTTATTTTCGCGCTATTTTGATCAGCTAATACGTCAAATTCGTAAAAGCCACGCCTTACACCACATTACGTTACATTATCTAAGATAGACTCGCCCTTTACACTGTATTAAGCTACGATTACACTGCAAGCGAATTCGCGCGAACTATAGTTCGCAGGTATATGTGCGAATTCGGGCGAACAAGAAGTGGTTTCTGCAGGGTTATTCTACTAAATTTATAGCCCGGCTACAAGTTGGATTTTGAAGTTAGGAACATATAAAGTTCATGCCAAAATCCAACTTGTAGCCGGGCTATAAATTTAGTAGAATAACCCTGCTGGTTCAGATTCGTTATACGAAATTCATAGCGATTTTATGTACAATAACGGACGCAAGTGCGGTGTGTGTTCTATTTTGGATGTTAAAGAAGAATTTTATTTAGCAGAAAGTGTAGTACCGAAACTGCTTTCATTTCGAAAAAGAAAGAGACAGTTCTGGGTTAACGAAATTGTCTGGATTTATCCCTATTATGGTACTCTTTAAATTTTTGATCCCACAGTGCCCTTCTGTCAAACACAAGTAGGATTAATTTCTCATTATCCATATTATTTAGGAGTGCTTATCAAAATTTGGATGATAAATTACCGCAAATACATGTATAGAAAATCACGCCATTCTATGCAGTTCGCGCGAAAAAAACAAATCCGTTTGAACTTCTAGCGACTAATAGCGATTCAAGCGACTAATTTTCTGGTATTGTAACCATACACATTTCGTTACATTGGTTTGTTTGTTCGCCCGAATTCGGACGTATATGCACGAACTATGGTTCGCGCGAATTCGCTTGCACTGTAACCATAGCCTACCCAATACACCTTCTGTCCGCATGATATACCAGACGGGGAAAGGGGTGTCGCACATAACCGTAGTGTTTCGGGAGGGTTTATTTAGATTTAAAAAAAATATTTATTGATCAAATCTTAATGACATTTACACGTTCTATAGGCCTTCCAAATCAGAGGTAAATTTAACATTCTTATTACAAATAGTTTGGCACACTACACATTTCCCCACCATCCTATATGTCCATATTAATCAGTTCAAAGTTCAAATTATTCTCGAAAATCTCAAAAAACTACAAAAAAAGCATAAATAACGTTTAGTTGTCATTTGACGCCGTCAACAAAATGTCTTAGGTTACCAAACTTAAAGGTTATTAACCAGAATATTCAATATCCACATACGATAAACGTGTAAAATACGAAAAAACAAATCCTAAGCGATTGTATTAAAAAGAATCTCATATTTATGCTTTTAATTCTTTATTTCTATTTTTTTAATAGATTATATTAAAAGGAAGAGTAAATTTTTAAATGCAGGATAGTTGATGGAAGAGATCTGACAACATAGGAAGAGCGTACTGTCAAAAATATGTTGCGGACAAATGTAATGTAAACAAGGCGTATCTATTATCCAATATCTTTGAGTTCTACACCAAATTTGTCAAAATTGTCAAATTTTTTATTAGTAACGTTGACAACCGTTGACAACTTAGTTTCCTTGAAAATTTAAAAGTCTCTAACCATCTATTTGAATTGTTATTTTTCAGTCGATACCTATGCCAATTGATGATGTTTTTTATTAACCCTCAGTCCATAATTTTTTTTTTTACTCAGATACCATGAGAGATACCTGTTTCTGCCATAGACAAAAAATGCTACAAATGAATACAACTCTCCATAAAAAAATTGAGGCAGCAGGGGCGGCCCTCAAAAACAAATACGGTGTCATGTTTGGTAGGATTAGGGTAGTTTTTACCCTTTCGTGATATCAGTTGATGTAATTTTTGCTTTGAACAATGGCTCTTCAATTAAAATAGCTACATACCAAATTTTATAGAAATAGAACGAAGCGTTTTTGAGTTATTTAAAAAAATTCTCTCAATTTTGAAGCTTCCTCACAGGCAAACGAAGCACTTTGTGATGTAGGTAATTTTGGCTCAATAGACTTATTTTGATCTCACCAACATACAGTAGCTCTATATACACGGAATTTTGGGATATCCTGTATATTCTACTTATTCTAGTATTATGATAAATCAATTACCTACTCATCTTCTTTTTTTAGCTTGTGATAATATAGAGACTGAATTGAAATCAAATATTAGATTTCTTATTACTGACGGCGAAGATGCTGAGCAAAAAGAATTTCCACACATGGTAAGAAATTTAAAATAACAATAGACAACAAAAATATCGTTTACTGTTGATGACACTTAGTATATCAGTAACCAATTGACTCAACATATATAACTTTCCAATGTTGAGTAATATCCAATGTCATACTATACAGATTCTGATATTTTGATTCAAAATTGGCGACCGTGGTATGGGTCGGGAACACTGAAAAGGTATCTATAGAGACTGTTTACAATAACTATACCGCTGAAGTAAGGTTGACTATGATGGAAAACGTTTTAGAAACCATAGAAAAAAAGGGCAGAAACCTCTGGTGATAGTTTACAAGAAGTATGCATGCTGGAGGAAGAAATCTGCAAACCGAGGAACCCCGATCTCTGCAGACTGTCTACAAATAGTGTATAGGTATTAAAAAAGGAATC
This sequence comes from Psylliodes chrysocephalus, assembly GCA_927349885.1. Taxonomy (NCBI): domain Eukaryota; kingdom Metazoa; phylum Arthropoda; class Insecta; order Coleoptera; family Chrysomelidae; genus Psylliodes; species Psylliodes chrysocephalus. The sequence goes on along the minus strand of OV651814.1, from coordinate 17,583,704 downwards.
CAAGCTTGCAGCTTCAACGTAACCCAACGGCTCCCTATCAAAGCAGAGGCCATCCGGTTCGCTGCTTACTATTGCCGCGTTTGAATATCCACATCCGATACATTTTGTACATCTCGAGCGTTTTTATCCACATCGGAAACATCTACATTTACATCTGCGTTTGTTTATCCGAGACACAGTTTATAGCTAAAGAAGCAGTTCGCTCACTCTGCGTCGGCACTTTTGATCTCAATGTTCCTGTTTATACACTGCGCAACTCAGATTGGTATCCCTGGCGCATACAGAATCAAAGCATAACCAATACAATATAAGACAATCGCCTATATTCAAACAGCAGTCTTCTGCGCATCCTGAATTTGTATCCCTGGAGTGGATGTTTTGTCAATTTATCCTTTGTTTATCTAGCATGAATAAAAAAGTGATTAATAATTTTTTTAAATTTTTGTTTAGTTTTCAAATTTAGGTTGATTTGTAGTCTCAAAATTCAAATTTAAAAAGTATAAACTTCTAACTTGTCATTGTCATTTTATCACGTGACCAATAAAGTCTAGAGCGTTTGTTTATTACATCTACATTCAGATCTAATTCTCATGTGATAAAAAATTCACAACATCTCAGATGCATCCGATGTGGATATTCAAACGCGGCATATAGCCACCCATCTTCATCTTGAATCAGAATATGTAAAACGACATTTAAAAAACCCGTTATGTTCTTCTTTTATAGGCAGCTCTCGGTTTCGATGGTGACGATAATACAGTGGACTGGAGATGTGGAGCTTGTATAATTTCCAATAATTTCCTTCTGACAGCTGCACATTGCGTCATCAGAACGCCGCCTGTGAAAGCTCGAGTCGGGATAACTTGGATGAACGATTCAAACCCTATAGACATCAATGTTAAAAATATTACCATGTATTCTGGATACGATCCTCTGTCGAAACACGGAGATATCGCACTAGTAGAGCTTTCCAAACGAATTACTTTTAATGATAAAGCAAAACCTGCCTGCCTCTATGTTGACCATGATGATCCGTTGGGACTTATCGTCACGGGTTGGGGAAAAACGTCTATAAGTAAGACATTTTACTTAAGTTTGTAACACTGACACATGAGATATATCTTTTAAAGCCTAACGGAGCCGAGTTATTCAACCAATTTACCTATTAGACCTGTATCTTTTTTAGATAACGAAGACGATAGGAGCAATATTTTACAAAAAGCAAAATTGGTTGCTGTACCGGTAGATAAGTGTAATGCTACTTATGTTCAACGATCGTATGGTACACGAAGCATCGAATCAACACAGATTTGCGCTTGGGGCAATTCAAGTGATGCATGTTGGGTAAGTTTTTCTTTATTGTTGTCTTAAATTCATATAAAATATTTTCCTTCTAGGGTGATTCCGGAGGCCCTTTGCAAATCAGGCAAAAATCGGGTGTGTTCTCAATTGTTGGAGTCGTTTCTTACGGAGCTGGGTGTGGAGGAAAAATTCCTGGTGTCTATACCAGAGTTTCTAAATATATAGACTGGATTGAAAGAATTGTATGGCCGTGACAAAATAAATAAAATTAATAATAAATAGTAATTTTTGGAGTTGGTCAAATAAGTTCGAACAAAAAAGTTCGAATTTTCAAAAAAAAAATCAAAACTGCAAAAGTTCGAATGACAAAAGTTTGAAAGTGAGAAAAGATCGAAACCAAAAAAGATCCAAATTTAAAAATATGACTGAAATCGCATGATCGAAATGAGATGTGTTCGAAATCTCATAATTATGTTTTCTTAATTTTGACATATCAAGTGACATTTTTTGTGATCGCAGTAAGTATCAAAATCTACTTTACGCAACCAGTTGCATAATATTGAACATTATGAATCTGGTCTCTAAAACTTAATTGTCACCAGTTGCGAAAAGAAAACAAGTAAAAATAAACCTTTTGTTGATTTTAAAATCAATAATATACATAATTATTGAGAGTTTATATCAAAGAAGGGCAGGTTGACTTATAAAAAGAAATTGGTTAAACTTACAATCTAGTAATAATGTTCTGGTCTTTATATTCCATTCTAAATCAGCATAAAGTAATTGAAACGCAATACACGAAAAAATAACCCACTTTTTGAAAACTAAATAACTTTAATAAGCCATATTCGCTCCGTGCGCGACCGCGGCGCCAATTTGTTTTGATATTAATGGACTATTTCTGTGTATACTGACAAATACAATTTTTAATAGAATTCGTAATTAAAAAGTATATATGTTAGTTTTAATAAAAGTATATGGATTTGTAAAACAAGTAAAACATTAATTTATTGTTATTATATATTTTTAACGCTTAAATTAAAAAAAATTATGTATAATCAATGAAAATCAATAATAAAATATAGGCAGGCAACAGTATTTACTGGAAAATGTATGAGAAGTTGCCTAAGTCTAATAAGTTGTCATTGAAGAATTAGCCTGTTCTGTCAAAATAAAAAAATACCATTTAATATAGCATGAAGTTCAAATGTATAAAAAAAGGATCGCTATTTATATTTTCATTTTTGTTCGAAAGAAAACATAGAATGAATTATTAAAACTGGTTTCTCATCAGTAAGTCACAAAATTACATTCCATTCACATATAATAATCAAAGGCAGAAATCTTGAAATCCAGTCCTTGCTGAATGAACATTTAAGAATAAAGGGACATTAAAGAACATCGTAAAATGATAATTTATTGTTTATTTAAAACCTTTCAAGTTTCTGATGTCTACTATTTACAGCATCACTGTTATTATTACAAAAATAAAGGTAATTTTTCTTCTTATTGTACATCTATCCATTTATTTCTTTGATTTAATTTCCACTTTGTTACGGAAATTTTTTATATAAGTTTCACAGTTTTTTTTTTGCTAGATTTGTACAATTGTCAACACAGCAACTCCGGTCGCTTATTGTATTGTTTGTACCTACTTTTTTGAAAAAAGTAAAATGTATACGTGTATTTGATATGCAAAAATTACAAAATATCGCCCTAAAATGCACGAATTATCCGCAGCTAGCGCTAGTATCGCTTTTGCTTCCCTTTCCATGACTTCGCACGGAGCGAATAAACACTACAAGCAGTTGATAATAAATAATGAATATTATATTTGTCAATAAAATGATGCTTATGCAACTAACAAAACAAGAAAGTAGTAATATTAATTGCCTAGATGTCAGTACCCAGTAAACCACAAATAGTCGGCATTCGCTCGGTCTGATACCGGCATTTACGGGAAGCCGAGTACTCGGATTGCCGTTGTCGGCGTTTCTTCGGAGTCGGGAGGACCGTACAATTTGACGTAATTTAGAAGTAGAAACCGCATATGGTCCATATTTGGCGTTCTAAACATGGGAGACTCCTTACGGGCCGAATGCGGTGAATAATTGGCTAGACGAGCATGGGAGACATTGTTACGGGCCGAATTATATATAGATATATGAACGCGGCTACAATTTAGTGGGCTACCGACATTCGGCTGGGCGGACCATCCCTACCTATATGCCGAAGCTGCACCCGTATATCGGGCCGAGTCCGGCAAGCCTCCTTCGGCCCAGTTACGGTGCCGAAAAACTCTGTTTATTGGCTAATTTCTTACCAAAACACAATTTGATAAATAATCTAGTCAAAATTAGAAAAATTATTGTATGTAACACGTTACGAAATGCCGTTTTATGTAATTCGTTTATGTTGCAGGACCTCGCACTCTGCTCGTCCCACAAATATTCACTCGTTACATAAAATAAGGCATTTCGTTACTAGTTTTATAAATAGCTATTGAAAATAGGTACTAATGATCGAAATGGTATAAGATCGAAAGCATTATATTACGAAATAAGTAAATTATTCGTTTTTTTATTTTCAAATTATATATGTATAAGCAACTCGCGATGGTTAATTACATTTTTGTTTTTTTTTGTAAAATAGAAATATTTTCCTATTATTCTAATTAAAAAGAAAACTTAACCTGTGCGGCCTGGAGCCATCTCGGGTTGCTTCGCAAAAAACTTATACACAAGATGAAAAAAAAATTACAAAGAAACATTTAAATTAATAATTTTATGACATAATGCTTTCGATCTTATATCAGTTCGATCATTAACAGTTTTAAATATATGAATTTGACAATCTGGAATTTTGACCATATATACGATTTCGATCAATTTTTATTTCGACCTTTTCTTACTTTTGGCTTTACAAACTTTTTCAGTTTCGAACGTTTGCATTAACGAAGTTTTTTATTCGATCTTTTGTGTTTCCGATGTTTTGTCATTCGATTTTTGTCTTGGAAATTTTGTCATACAACATTTTTTAAGTCGAACTTGTTATTTGAATATATTTCACAAACTCGTTTTTGATTTGCTGAATATCATTTATGTTAAAGGCTTTGGCAATCATAGTACAAAGTAAAAGACCAACAGAAAAAAGAAGTGGAAAGTGATAGTTTACGTTGTCATTTGTCATCTGTTGAGTGCTAAAAATAAATATTTTTGTGATATTTTTTTAAAAACTAGTTTCTTGAAGTGGTAGATTAATTTTAGGGGAAAATATGCTTTGTCCTCAATGCAATTCAACGCTAGTTTTAAAACAAATTAATTTCACGGAAGCAGTCTACATATGTATAAATCAATCGTGCAGTTATCCCACTAAAAATAGTCAGTGCTATGTAGTCCAAAGAAAGTTAGTAGATTTAAAGAAATTTAATAAAAATGCCAAACAACAAAACGTTGCAGCAACTCCTCCTCACGATGGTAATAAGGACCAAGATTTCGATATAGATTCGCTAATTTCAAGCGCTTTAATGAATTTAGATTCCAGTTCGACTCTAGAACAAAACGTAAATGATAATTGTTTACCGGAATTGAAAAATGATAATTTAGGTATATATGATAAGAATGTGAGTGATGAGATTGACTTAGAAGAAATATTCAACAGCTTGGATAACAGCTAGAAGATCACGAGGGAATAAAAAGAAAGGTGGGATTAAAGTGAGCATAAACAAGGAGATATTGGGGAAAAGAGCATTGTATTTTAAAATTCACTCCATAACAGTTTATTTATTTTGGCATGCTAAATAAACACTGTTTAGCCTGTTATTGTTTTACTAACCTTTACTTTTTACACTAAATGGCTGTTCTAAAATCAAAAGAGACTACATTGACATTGAGATGATTTTAAAATATTCTAAATTGCAAAAGATTGAAAAGATTATGTTTAGTTTTTCTATGGATTATGTATTCAAAGTATGGCAACGTCGCTTAGAGATTATTAGTGATCTACTCACTAGATATCTCGTGCTACGTTGCCATAATATATATTTTTGTTATGTACCAGATTTGTCTAAAAAAAAGGTATCAGATTTTCGAATTAATTGTGGTTTGGTTCATTGAGGAAACAAAATGGTTTTTAGCGAACGAAAACAAAACAAGGAGCAAGATCCAACAATATATTTTACAGGCGTCAAATGGTAACACGCTAAAAAAGGAAAAGGTACCAGATTCTTAGAAAATGTACTAGATCTAGTACAATTGTATTAGACTGGCAACACTGCTATATATACACATATGATACAGTATTGCCAAATAAATCGACGTGAAAGTATTTATTCCGAAATTATTTTATTTATGATGAAAAACACGAATAAAGTTTACTTTTTATATATATCGAATTTTCTTTTAAAGCTAAGATAACACGTCAAAAATTAATAATTTTAACTAGACAGAATAAAAGGTAGGGAATGAAACTAGCCTAGGCAGTAATCTGTTTATTTGCCTTACGTTAATCATTTAATTGTTCTTCGATTCTTTAGACATTGTGTTTAAAACAATAGGTAATTTCACAGCAATGAAAACTATTTGTAATTGATGACAATAAATTACTCGCAGTTAGACAAAATGATATGTGTGGTGCTTAAGTACAAATAGTACTCAGGTATTTGTGCTCTGAATAATTTTTATCTCAGAACTTTTGACTTGTATTAGTGATAATTCTATAACGAATATGTTAAAATGTTTTTGCACAAGAATATGGAATAAAGTAGCGGCCGAATTTACTTTAAAAAATATTTGGTAGGCCAACAATTTTCAATATAAACAAAACTAACCCCAGTAACCTTATAATAGTGCCATTCTACGGCAAATTAATTACTAACTACAAATGGTTTATATACACTATAAAAAATATAATTGCTAAATACAATTTGTCTAATTTCTACTGTTAAAATTACTTGAGTACTTTCAAAATGGTTTATTTTCATGATCTTCTTGCATTATAAGTTGAATTAAACAATAAAAAGTCATAATTTCTTATATGTTAAGTTTTAAAGCCTACTAATTAGTACCTGTTAATAGTGGTAATTCTGTAATTCAATACGTTTATTTTTAACGGGTGTTAAATTTTACGATTTTAACATAAATTGTAATTCTGTAAAAAATAAAATTAACGCATACGTTAAATTTACAGAAAAAATAAACATACGTTAAAAGTAGTTCAAATTTGCCATAAAAGTTTGGTTAAGTTTTAAGGTCTGTCAAATAAATGTCATTCCTCTTGTCATATTTATTGTATCTGTCTGTTTTTTGCACAAGAATATTGAAAAAAGTAGCGGCCGAATTTACTTTAAAAACTATTTGGTAGGCCATCAATTTTTAATATAAACAAAACGAACCCCAGTAACCTTATAATAATGCCCTTCTACGGCAAATCAATTACTAACTACGAAAAGTTTATATACACTATAAAAAACATAATTTCTAAATAGAATGTGTGTAATTTCAACTATTAAAATTACTTGAGTACTTTCAAAATGGTTAATTTTCATGATTTTCTTGCATTATAAATGGAATTAAACATTCACAAGTCATAATTTCTTATATGTTAAGTTTTAAAGCCTACTAATTAGTACCTGTTAATATCCTCGATTTAACGCATAAAATTAACACATTTATGTTAAATTTTTAACATATTTTTGCTTATTATAGAATAGATTTTTGCGGTACAAATGAACTATTATGTTAATTACGACAAGTTAAAATTTTTCATGAATTTACAAATTGCTTTTCATATTCGCTGTTGCTAGGTACAAGCTAAAGTGTACACAAATCAAAAAATTATATACACGCGAAACGTCATATTGCTGTGGTGGGAGGTGTTTGTGTGAATACGTGTTGTTTGTTTTCATTTACGCCGTGTCTAGCACCTAGCAGTAGTATTTTATAAACCTTAGAAACAAATTTCACATACATGAACAAATAATAATGCCGTGACAACAAGAAAATGAAGCAACGAATTCTCGTAGGGTGGCGCCCAGACAATACACCAAATCCCAGAGATATCCACAGAATATCTTTTGTGGATATCCAATATATCCTCAGGATATCAGAAATATTCCGTGGATCTAATATGGATATCCAAATGTCCGTCTATATCCAGAATATAGAAGATATCCTATGGATATTTAGCAAAATATCTAATTAGTATCTTCCAGACAATACAAGAAATCCCAGAGATATACACAGAATATATTTTTTGGATATCCAACCAAATGTCCGTCTATATCCTAGGAGATATTCAGCAAAATATTTTATAGGTATCTTTAGTAGACATTCATAAGTAACCAAATGATTATATTATTGAATAACGTCGAAAGAAAATAGAGATAAAAAATATTTCCAACAATCTGGCTTTGAGTTTGCCCACTAAGGAAAAAGTCATCCTTATTAGGACTCTTCAGCAATAAATGGAAATTCTCGACTCCAGTCTCTAATAGATTCTTAATGCGAAAAATTTTTCGATCAACTCGATTATGGCGGGTTGAGCATGAGTAGATACGAAAGTGGTATCGCCATCTATACTTAGGAAGCAAAATCAAAAATTACATCTAGTAAATATCCACGATGGTTTGCGTCCGCGCTAAGACTTTGATATATGTGGATGTCCATGGGATATTGAATACACCTTAAAAAAATTAATTTTAAATATCTGAACGGTACTATTAGCCACAATGGCAAGCACAATGGCGTAATTTTTTAATAATTTGCTATATAATTACTATTATTTATGGACATTTGCATGTCTATAAATTACATTTCATGGATATAAAATAGATATCCACCATGGACTGGACATTCAGTGGATATTGGGATGTTCAGTAGATATCCAAAGGATTTGGTGTGCTGTCTGGGCGGCTTCGCCGCCACCATTAAATTTCAATCCATACCTGGCTACGCCGACTGGCATGGACACAGCTCGCCTACTCTGTCAAGACGTTTCGCGTGTATATAACTTTTTGAATTGCGTACAAGTTAGCGTGTACCTATACACTGTGTTTCATCCCAGTATATATACCAATCAGTATTGGCACTCTGAGGCGGCACGTTTGATCTTTAAAAGTAGAAATTTTAGTTGACACTTGACGTTTTCGGGATATGAAAAGTTTTCTTTACACGGACTTGGTATACATGGTTAGTTGAATTTTTGTTCTGCTGCTTTTCAAATTCGTGTGTATGAGGGAGATGTGAGATACCTTTATAGACAACGGTTAGACAACTTAATTACTTTGAAGAAGCAAATAGATTAGATATCAGGGCAGTCTTCGCAAATGTAAGAAGGACAGAACCGTTTTAAATTTTTTTATATATGTGAAATATTACTTTTTGGTGAAAAGTTTAATTACTTTTAGTTCAAAATATAACGTTAGTTTGTCAAGGGAAATATATAAGACACAAGGTTAGAGTAACAAAATAGAGGTATTGCTTTATTTCTTAAGAATTACTCTAATCTAAAACTTTTCTAGTATATTGTAAAAATGTACTCTATACGTTATTTATAGGTACTGCAAAATCAATAGGAAAGTATGTAGTTTTAAATTTAAAAATTTGTAACGAAGACATATTTAGTGTAGTTTTTTTAAAAATATATACTCAGTGACTTGTTTTTGTGAATGAGTTCAAGTATGGCAGACTAAAATCGTTATTTTTTATTATGAATTAATTTGAATTTATTTTAAAATAGGAACTATATGTATATGGTTTTCGTAGTTTTTACACTTATGATAAAAATATCAAAGTCATGTATATTGGCCATTTACTACACACAGCAAATTCATAGACACAATACATATTACTATTTGACATTCTTGTAAAACCACTAATTTTAAATTGACTTTAAACTAAGTGACTACACACAGAATTGTTTAAAAGCAGCCATAAGGTATAATTTATTTATTGGATACTATAAAAAAATTAATAGTAATAGTATATAGAGTTAAGTAACAAGAAATTTAAGACCAAAAACAAAACAAACCTTTATATCTAGTGAACTTAATTTAGTACAGTCCTCAACTTTCTTAGGCTAACATTAAAGATATCTATTTGGATCTCGCTAAGAAACTCATTGGGAACAGCCATCATCTTGTTAAAAGGAGATATACTACTTGGATCTAAATCAAATAATTTTTTGTTACTTGGGTTTCTTGAGATTAATCTTTGCCGCATTAACATTTATATAGTCAATCAATTCACAATCTTTGTACTTAAAATAGAGTACAAAATATATCACAGCCTGTTGCTTTCTTCTTTGTAAAAGAGATTTAATCTTAAAACTATTGAGCATAGTTTCATACGAGATCTTAGGTATAAGGGTACAAGTATTTTTTATGACATAAAGGTACCGTAAAAATATTTTTTGTACTTTTTCAATATGATCAATTTGTGTGGCTTCCAAGGGCATCCTTATTTGTGAAACATACTCAAGATCGAGTCTTACTAAGGCATTATATAATCTAATTTTGGTGGAAATCCTAAATTTTTTTGTATTTCTGATTTAAGAACCTAATGCTTTTTTAGTTATGTGTAAAAAATGGTTATTGAACTTCAAATTAGACTGAAAGACAACTCCCAAATCCTTTACCTCATATTCACGATTTAATGTGACATCAGAAGTCTTATTTCTAATGTAAAACATTAAGAAGCTATGGAACCTTACAACTTAAAATAGACAGATAAAAAGTGTTGATTTTTATTTACAACTATAATAAGAACCCATTAAAAAGATTAAGAGCAATAGAACATTTCAACAAATTCCTATAGGTACCCATATTTTTGATACCTGATAATAAATAATATATTTTTTGGAGTAGCAACAGGTTTATTAATACACAACTATTATTTTGTTACAAATACTTATAATATTTATAATTAACATAATAGTTGATATAAGTCCTTTAAAAATAATATATTTTGATTTAATTGTTGAATTTATTCACAAGAAATTTTAATTGTAGCGTTGTTTACATTTTGCAGAGAAATATTGTATTCTGCTTTTAGCTGATAAATCATGTACATGTAAATGGGTTATGAATGTAGACAATGTTAATGTTTTTGCTACTACTGCTGGCTAGGAATGCTGGGCTGGGACACCAACAAAAAAAAAGGAAGCACAAAGCACTATGTTTTTATCACTTATACACGTACAATTTACAACCATTCAAGTAACTAGCATGTTGGAAATACTTCACGAAAACATATTAAACATAAATCAGTCGAAGGCAATGTATTTTCTTTTTATAACACACCGTTTTAGCTTGATTACTTTTAGTACTCTATTTATTCCAATGTCCTCAAATAAAACGAGCAATAATAAGGATAAAACACACACTGAAGTGTATTTGGGGTATTTTTGATCTAAATCCACTATCAAAATAACAAATTTTCCGTTTTTAAGCTGTGAATGTATTACAAAAACTACTTCGATAAAATGTAAACAAAAGTTTATATTTGTGTACGAAATATGGGTTGCCTGCGCATGGTAGCGAGTTTTTAACCGGATTTATGACAAGTGATAGGTTATATCCCGAAAACGTCAGCGCAGTAAAAGCTGCGCGTCTTTTTCCCGCCCAGGGAGTGTCATGGGCCTGGTTTCATATTTAACATACGTTATATTTTTAACGTCCGTTAAATTTTAACATATTCGTTATAGAATTACCACTAATGTAAGAAAATCATGAAAATTAACCATTTTGAAAGTACTCAAGTAATTTTAACAGTTAAAATTACACAAATTCTATTTAGAAATTATATTTTTATAGTGTATATAAACTTTTTGTAGTTAGTAATTGATTTGCCGTAGAAGGGCACTATTATAAGGTTACTGGAGTTAGTTTTGTTTATATTGAAAATTGATGACCTACCAAATAGTTTATAAAGTAAATTCGGCCGCTACTTTTTTCAATATTCTTAGGAATAACATAACCAAACTTTTATGGCAAATTTGAACTACTTTTAACGTATGTTTATTTTTTCTGTAAATTTAACGTATGCGTTAATTTTATTTTAACAGAATTACAATTTATGTTAAAATCGTAAAATTTAACACCCGTTAAAAATAAACCAATAAACGTATTGAATTACAGAATTACCACTAATACTGGTTAAAATTAGTATTTATATGTTTTTTATAAATCTGACAACACTGTTTCAAGATTGCTTGAAGAAAGATGAAATATGACATACGCTCTAGACTGTAATTACCTGTTTTAAAAATTAAAACGTATTTTGCAAACAGCCACCACGTGCATGATTGTTTTGGTTCAGTATTCTAAAAAAAAAACGTGATTATGTGCAATAATAATGTCGACAAACATTAGCAAACGCAATTCTGTGCCTTCACGTATTGTATCTCCTGAAGAAAAATTAGATGCAATACACAGAGTCCGAAATGGAGAAACCAAGGCGGCTGTAGCAAGAGATATTAACATTCCTGAATCTACCCTAAGAGGATGGTGTAAAAACCAAGATAAGATATCCTACCTATCGAAGAAGCCAGGAAGGGATGAATACCTAGAATCTAATAGTAAAATACCAAAATTGGATGCTGATTTTGATATAAAGTTGAAAGATTACAGTTATATGCCTGATAAAACGAATCTTGGTAAGACAAAAAACCAATTAATACTAAATACAAGTCCTATATTTACCAGTAGTGTGCCAGAAAGGAAAAAGAACAAGGTGGAACTCTCCAGACTTGGTATGGAACTGGGGTTGAATAATCCAGAAATGTTTTTACCCAATTTAAACAATTCTACAAATGATGCTACAAATAAGTTACTTCTGACTCACTGGAACACTCTATTGCTTCAACAAATGAAATATAAAACCGAAAATAATTCAATCTCAAATTATACTAATGATAATGTATTGGGAACCATAAATCAGACATCAATTTTATCAAAAATTTCAAATAATGACCAATTTCAGAATGGTTTAGTGCATCCTCCAGTCAGTAATAATGGTTTAATTTCTAAAAATGTGCCATCTGCTAATTTCAACATGAACAATGTAAATTGTGATAAAAATTTTTGGTTTTGGAACTGGTACCAGCAAACAGCTCATAATGAGCAACAAACAAAACCTATTTCATACCAACAACTTACAAAACAAGCACAAAAAAATGTTACATCCAATGACCAAAATGCAAGAAATCTATGTATTCGTGATATTAATAATAAGACTGAAATTAGATGTAGATCTGTTTTAGATAATTTATTTAATAATAGTAATTTGCCATCTAACAATGAAGAGACTGAAGAAAATACTCTAAGCCATCAAGAAGCCATCCAACATGGTGAGAAGTTTTTGAGATGGTTGGAAGCTCATAATGGACCATCATTTACTGCTGTACAGATAATGCAGTTTAAGACACTTCTCAACAATGTAAAAAGTGGTATTGACAAAAAGAAATGTGATATAGTTCATAAATCAAAGGCTAAGAGGAAGTAAATAATAAGTATTTGAATGTGACAAGGCTGTTTTAGCTGCAAACCAAATTTACTTTTCGATTTCCATCATGTTCCTATAAGAATTGATAGCCAATTTATCTTGTTATCAGGGTTGCCACCCTTTTGACAAGTGAAAAAAATGACAATGATGCTGACAGTAGTGAACTTCTAAAAAAAAGGTTGTCAAGCTGAAAGAAAGAAATCCTCCTCCTCATACTGAGCTTCTAAAAAAAGATCCTCAGCTTAATTCATTTTTGTACAAACCATGTCATGTCCCTTCCAACATTATGTACTGTCAGTAAAAAAGACATTTTTGTCTGGGGTAAAAGAGGACATTTGCCATAAAAAGGACATTTTAAGCTTAAAAAGTCACAAGGACATTTTGCTTCAAAAAAAGGACAGGTGGCAACCCTACTTGTTATAGTTATGCTCAACACTTTGTATAGATTTACTAAAATAATGATGATGTCTGTGTAAAATGAAATATGCTTTACTCATATTAGCAATTTTCAGCTAAAAATGTAATTGGACTGATTTTTTTGAATTTATTATTCCTAGACTTAAGTTACCATTTTCTTTTTGTATTACTCACAATGTGATATTTATTTTTGTAAAAAAAAAACGAATAAATTTTTAAAAACAATATATTTACATTATTTCACTGAATTGGTAACATACTTCAAATACAAATTTTATACAAAATACTTTAGGATGTTGCTTTTACAACTAAAACTAAAAAGAAAAAAAAAAGAAAGAAAAATATATATTAGAACTTTGTACGAAAATTATTTTCAGTAAAATTTACCTTAAATCCAATTATAAATACAACTCATCCCAAAAATTATTGCTTTTTAAACACTATGTTATTTTTTGGGATAATGAAGAAAATCGATTCTTGATATTAAAATTGTTTCAACTGCTGAATACTTTGGCAATGAAAAATAAATACCGAATAATAAATTAAACTTAAATTATTATTAATTTGTGAATTCAAATGGGATGAAAATGCATGCAATGATTTCAAAAAAGAAGTGTTAACTTTAGCACATAATTTCTACTCCTAGTACTACCCACCTTTATAAGGCGTAATATTAATATATATTTTTTGAAATCAGTGGCGTGCACAACAATTTTATATACTGCATAAATATCACAAAATGAAACTACAACAAAAAATTACACAGCATACAACCGTTGTTTTCATCTTAAGTACGGGCCTGTAAAAGCGGTTTTTTTAATCATAATGTGCATTTAGACAAAAGAATTGCTTGCCGAATGAAAATAGAGAAATCATTGTGATGATTAAGATAGGGTTCATTTAATAGGATCTAATTGCGGGTGGTACTGTGGCACATTCGCTCTTGTCTAAAGTGTGGTCAATCACTGATCTGTAAGTAATCGTAACTTTCCCGGTCTTTTCATCGACGTGCGTCAAAGTGTGTTTCCTCCAGTGGTCCTTCTCAGGTACCTGAAAAAAAAAACGTATTTTAAAATAAATTTTTATGTATTAATAAAGTTTCGATATATAATTTTCTGGAAAACGTTTGATATCTGTCACTTACAGTCAAAGTGTCATTTGTCACTAATATATGCCATTTGTCAATATTTTGTCATTTGTAGTTTATACATTGAAATATATTAAAAAAGATATTAAATATTGTATTTTTGGAACAATTAATGCTTTCTTACCCTCTGTTGTCCTTCCAATGGCTTGCTGTAATCAAATTCGTCGACACGAACTTTGTAGTCTTCTCTAGCATGAGCACCTCTAGATTCTTTACGATTTTCAGCACCGACTATTGTTTGTACAGCATTGATCATGAGATTTTGTAGTTCCAACGTTTCAACCAAATCTGAAACAAAAATAATCATAAAAATATCGAGTATATATAGACGAAATTTTAGTCAGTTACCTGAATTCCAAATCAAGCTACTGTCGGCAACCTTAAGATCGGAAAGTTTTCCATAGAGATCGTTCATCTTGTGCACGCCCTCTTTCAATGATTCTTCAGTTCTGAATACAGCCGCGTGCGTCTGCATAGTTTTCTGCATTTGCAACCGCAGGTCAGCCGTATTTATCGTACCGTTAGCGTATCTGCACCAATCCAAATTAGCCACGGATTCTTCACCCGCATTCTAAAAATATTAATGATTAAAATAAAGTTTAAAATAAGCGTATTTTCTGCTGTTACTTCTTTAATACTGCCGATAGCTTCGCCAGGTTTATTTTCATCGGCGATCGTGAGTGCACAAGCACGTCCGAAAACGACCAAATCCAGCAATGAATTAGCACCCAAGCGATTAGCACCGTGTACAGAAGAAGACGCAGCTTCTCCGCATGCATATAGTCCAGGAACCACTTTATCTTGTCCGTTTGGCGAGGTCAATACCTATACGAATGTACTTTAATATGAATTCTCGTAAATTTTCCATTTATTCAAATACCTGACCCTTGTAGTTAGTCGGTACGCCGCCCATGTTGTAATGGACAGTCGGTAATACAGGAATCGGCTCTCTAGTGACGTCCACTCCGGCGAAAATCATGGCAGTTTCGGAGATACCAGGCAGCCTCTGAGCCAGTTGTTCGGAAGGCAAGTGGTGCAATTGCAGGTACACGTGGTCCTTATCCGGTCCGCAACCGCGACCTTACCAAGAACAAACGAATACTACATGACGTCATTTCTGACAAGTGACAAGCATAGCGCCTCTGATAATTTAGTTTGAAACATTTGTTTTATAATTAAATCAACGCCTTCTTACAGATAAAATTTTGTTTGGAAAACTCATAGAACAAGCATAATAGATATAAAGCAAAGCATGATATTTTTATAATTCTGAGCATCATTGTATCTCACCTTCTCTAATTTCGATAGTCATACTTCTAGAAACGACATCTCTGGAGGCTAAATCTTTGGCCACGGGTGCGTACCGTTCCATGAAACGTTCACCTTGTGAATTTATGAGATAACCACCTTCGCCTCTACAACCTTCAGTTATTAAACAACCAGCGCCATAGATGCCAGTCGGATGAAACTATATTGGTAAAAATGTAGAAAAATACGAGATAAAGTAATTATTTTATTAGCTTGCGAGTAAAGTAATTACCTGTACAAATTCAAGATCTTGATTCGGCAATCCTGCTCTAGTTACCATAGCCGTACCGTCACCGGTACAAGTGTGAGCAGAGGTACAAGAAAAGTATGCTCTACCGTATCCTCCAGTAGCTAAAATCTGTAAATAAGGTTAAAAACCGTCACATATCAACAAATAATCATTATAATATATAAACTTACAGTATTCTTAGACCTAAACCGGTGCAGAGTACCATCTTCTAGACAAAGAGCAATCACTCCCCTGCATTCTCCACCCTCCATAATCAAATCCAACGCGAAATACTCAACGAAATAATTACAATCGTATCTCAAACTTTGTCCGTACAAAGTGTGGAGCAAACTGTGACCTGTCCTATCAGCTACGCAACAGCACCTTGAAATAGAAGAGTAAAGACCCAAATAAGCATTTTTTCGTAACTTACTATCATCTTCAAGACAAGATAAACATTTTAGCCGATTTTTGGCATTTTTATTACCTATGAGCTTGACCTCCTTTGCCGAACTTCAAAGACTGGCCACCGAAGGCTCGTTGGTAGATTTTTCCCTCTTGAGTACGAGAAAACGGCATGCCGGCGTTTTCCAGCTCAATGACGGCCTTGGGGGCTTCCCTAGTCATGTAGTGAATGGCGTCTTGATCTCCTAGCCAATCGGAGCCTTTCACTGTGTCGTACATGTGCCATTGCCAGTTATCTTCTTCCATGTTGCCTTTGAATAGGGTTAAATTAATTACATTTTAAATTAACGTGTAAGAGGCCTATTAAAATACGTTAATTGATTATAAATATTGACTTTAAGTTGTGCTGGCTAAATATTCTCATTCACATAATATGCAAATAAGATCATGTAAAAGGGGGTTAACTATGCAAGGAATAAAAGCAGAAATACAAAAGATGCCATTTTGGACTACTTGAACAATTCGACCGAGGATTTGACATCTATCTCTTGAAGGTTGAAATTTTTAAGGATATTTTGTAAATGGTACTTGAGGTTAAGATAAAACATCTAAAGAACAATTAAAGAAAAAATTTGTTGGCATCTCATGTTCTCTAATGAAAAGACGATGTAAAATATTAAGCGAAGTAAATATTAACATACTTCTTAGTTTTATTTTGAAAATTTCCTACTTATTTAAAAAAATATTTATCTATCTGGTTTATTTATTTAATATCAATTTTGATTTAATTTGTGGTAAAATATACAGCTATTCCTTTAAAAACGCATTTTTTAACTTTTTCTAGTCGATTTATTTTTATTAATGTTAAATATTAATTTTAAAAAAATGTAGATAAAATATTTTATAGTCAGCATTTTGGGCGGGCGCCGACTCTGTGCTACTATCTCAATGTAGGAACTAATCAAAAATGACGGCGCCCTATCGCCCGCCTCTAATTCGCGATGTATGTAGGAGTGCATTTAGAAACCTTGCAGGGCGCCTCTGACCACATACATTAAAATAGGGTCCAGACGTGCCATGCAAGGTTTCTAAACGCACTCTTGTATATTATAGAAGTATGTGCTGTTGTGAAGGCCAAATAAAAATAATAAAGAAGTAGGCTTGAAAAAATATTAAAAATATTTGAAAACTTTTTTAGAATGATTTTTTTAATCCCTCTTTTTTTTTCTTGTTGGCTCCCATCAACTCTGTTTCTGTTAATAGGCATTAAAATGGGGAATAAAGTTTATCTAAATACCAAATAATGGAATGTTTTCAGTAATTATGTATAATCATTAAAATGATTAATTAAAGAAAAAGTTTCTCCAAATCATTAGTAATAATGTATGTGTTTACAAATTTTCCAGTTTTATCAAAGAATGTTACTCATAATGTGCACACAAAATATTATAAATATTTTAGATTTGACTGACACTGATTGGTGTTAAGGTTATAATATGTTTTGTTTGGTATTTTTAAATTTTTTCATAAACAAAGGTGCACATTGGATTATTTTTTGAATATATTACAGAATCATTAGCATTCAATTTAAATACACTATTGTTATTTCAAAAAAATATTAAATAGGGCCATCCTGAATTATACAAAAGATAAGTAGGTATGTAGGTACATTAAGTTTTCCATAAAACTGATTAAAAATATTGGGTTATTTTTTTTCCAACCTTCTGAATATACCTTCATTATTTTTATAGATATATTGTTAATCAAAAACTGAAAAATATATATAATAAATGTTATATAGTAAAATATCCTAATCCTCCAAATTTATCATTTTTAATAATCTTATTTACACTAATAAAGCTATTTAAGTACAAAAATGGTGTTAATTTACTTAAATTGAAATTGCTTTATGTGGGAAGAAAATTGTTACAAAATTTGTATTTCAAAAGCTGAAATAAAACGCATCAATAATTGATGAAACTTACCTAATGCTGCATTGATACCTCCTTGGGCAGCTACGGTATGGGACCTTGTTGGAAAAAGTTTAGTGATAACAGCAGTTTTGAAACCCTCTTGAACAAGCCCATATGCTGCCCTAAGACCGGCACCACCTGCTCCAACGACCACTGCATCGTAAGTGTGGTCTACTATGGGGTAAACTTTAGATACCGAGTCGGACACACTTGCATTTTTTCGATCTACTTGTAAATGCAAGTTTCTGCATGCCAACGGTTTTAGAAGATGGTTTAACTAGAATAATTCTCTTATCAGGTATTAAAATGATTAACAATGGTTTCATTAAACCATAAAATAGTTTATGACATGAGTTTTAATAATAGAATAAAAAATAATTATTTGTAAATGAGGGTGTTTAGTATTAAATAACTTTAAAATGTTAAACAGAAATAAACACTTTTATGATGAATACGTAACAATCACAAGATTGCTTAATTGACCAAATCCGTCCGAATTAAAAATAAACCATGAAATATGTTATTATTTTTTAAATTACACCTTTTAATTGCAGTTATGTAATAGTAAAAAATAGCTTACCTTTAACGAACTACCTACTAATTTCTTCACACAGTTCACCTGAATTTTTAGAATACTGCTCATTTCTTATATTTTATTAAAAATATTTTAAAATCTCAAAAACTTCAAGAAATCTCGGACTCGGTACTGTCACTTTTTTGGTTAAATGAAAAAGAAAAATAGATTTTCTTTGATCGATATATTTTCTTTAACGCCATCTAATGACTTGAAAAAATATCAATTAACAAATATAGTTTTAGTACTCGATAAGAGATGACTCTGAAATCTGAAACATTCTTTTTTACTCCATTGATCTTTTATTTTGATGATATTCAACCACCTCCATTTGGCTGTATGGTTAAGGCTATTCAAATAATAGAAGAAATAATCTTTAAAATATGGAATAGTAAGAGATCAATAGAAATAAGAAGATACTTAGTTTGACTCATTGATCTGGCAACGTAAGGATACGTCATATGTAATTATTTTTAATATACAAAATTGGGACCGGAAGGCGTGGCTTTTGCACTCACTAAAATGGCGGAAGAGCAGAACCGGATTTACAAGTTTTTATTGTACTATTTCTGGTTAAGTATCATTATTTGTACTATAAAAAATTAATTTCCTTTATTATAGATAAAAACTTACACATTGACTTAAAAGGTGGTGGAAGGCCAAGGTTACAAAAGAAGGGGGTCTAAAGATTTAAATATACCCGGTTTTCAGCCGAGAGGTGCTGAATAAAGTAAATGAAAGAAATAAAATATAAATGATTTAATTATCACTCAAGTGTGACTATTAAGTGCTGGAGAATATATTATTTGCAAAATTGCAACTAATCAATGATCATGATATAACTAATTTGGGGCCGATTCCACCATTTTAATCTTCAATTAGTTTGTTTAAACTTTAACACAATGGTGAAAATAATCCTAAAGCGTTAAAATCATTCACAGAAAAAATAAATAGCATTTTGGTTCACATAAGCGAAAAAAATAAAGCGAATTCGATTTATTGGATCAGTCGTAACACTTTTTCACTAGGGCACATACGTAGCACAGAACACTTACTCTATACGTAGCCCAATGCTTTCTGTTTCTATCTTTAAATCGGAAAGTAACCTTACTTTAATTAACAGCTTCCTCGAAATTAAGAACAAATGTTCATACACTAAAAGTTCGATAATCCGATACGAAACTTAATGCAAGGCTCGAGTAAAATGGCTAATAAACAATCTCTGTGTAGGTAGATGCACTATTCAGGAAATCAAAATGTAGATTAATTTTACTTGGTCTTGGTACTGCAAGACATTCAGTAAATCAGCGAAGCCACAACCAGCGATGTGCAGGTAGGTACAGATGCACTTCTAACAAATGTAAAATATGAAGTGATCTTACTTGAGACTTATAGATCCAGTGATAATAGTGATAATATGGTGGTTGGTTTGAGCTGGGCTTCTCACCATCTGCAGAGATTATGACTACTTATGTGAAGGCCTACCCTATGGTAGGCCACCACTCTTGTGGTGATGTTGTTACTATTAACAACATCACCACAAGAGTGTCTGTCCAATTTAATTGGTCTATGCACAATAATCATGCATGTATGATTGAAAGTCAGACAAAGAATGTGAAGATAAAGTTAAAGTCTCAATCATAGTTAAAGTCACAGATGAAGTTAAAAGTAAGAGTTGAAATTGTAGGCTGGTGATAAAGGGAGGCCAACATCTAGGTAATAAATGTTTGTCGAGTTAGGAAAAGTATCATCTGCTGTAAGCGCTTTTCTTAACAACTAAGGTAAAAACCAGAATATTTCATAATACACAATTCCTTCGCTAGGCAAAATAAGAAATAAATTTGTGAGAGTACTTCCCAAGTGTTTTTCAAAAGCTCTAAGAACAAAATTGATGAAAATGGCCTAAGCCAAGTTCAAATTCTAAAACTTGAATATTAAAGATAAGTAACTTACTGTAAAATAAGTAAAACCTCATTGTTGATTAAATGGTTGAATAATTCATTACCTGGAGGTAGAATAGTGACCAAAGTTTAACAGAAAAAGCCACTAGAAAAGGTGAACAAAACAGAATGGGGCATATAAAAGTCAAGCAAATATTGTAAATGCAAATAATGTGTGCTGTGATTAAATAAAAGTGTACAAAGAATAAAGTTTTAATATTTTCTTATCCATATCTATGAGTGATATCTGAAACACATTATAGGCAATTAAAAAGATCTATTAATATTGTTCTAAATTAACTATAATAAAACAAACGATACTCATGCATACACAAAATATGAAGCTCTACTTTTCAATCAGCTGTAGAACTAATATAAATAAAACTGGTGGAAGCAGCAAATGTAGGTTATATTTAAATAGAAATAAGAAAATAAAATGCCTATAAATTTGATAAACGACATGGCGTACAATTAATGTACTTTTCAAGAAAATGCTTGGAACATATACAGCTGAATTTAGAAGGTTCCCAATTATGCCTGTTGACAAAATATCCACGCGCTACGTTGTTCAGGATTTTCTGGAAATCTATAAATATTATTTCATATGAAAAAGTATTATTCCAATATAGGTAGGCCCAAAAGTTGATAGATGATATTTTTTTGGATTTTTAAAAGCATACTTTTACACATTTTATACAAACATGTCATAATACTGTCCTGTATAATATTTATAATTTTGATACTAACCTAAGAAACGTTATTCCAGTCGATTTTTTACAAAAACGACTGTCGCTAGACCAGGAACATATAACACAACAAGGCATTATAAACTTTATAAGTTTGTAACACTCAAAATTTGCTCAAATACAAATTAAATTCAAATTTATTAACACAAATGACACTAAAATATAACCTATAAAATTTGACAATTTGCACTAACAGTAATGGCGGACCGGTGCCACTTTCCGATTACGCATGTCGTATCCCTAGGTTGCCAGATCAATGGTTTGACTACTCGATAAAAGATGGCGCGAGTGAGTTCTTCGTTTTTATATTAGTCTCTAACTCTGACTTTCATTAGCAAATTCTTCAGTTTTAATACTCTCTTACCTAGCTTTAAAATAGAAACTTTGTAGCTTAAAGGCAATCTAGTAAAAGTCGTTAAAAAAAAAGAGTGATGTATAACGCCAGTGTCAGTATGACGCATAGAAAAACTAAAAAGAGAAGGTTTGAATAATAGGCGGGAATTGTTTCCTTGTTTGTAGTTTATCATATCGCGCTTCACGCGCTGCGAGCACTAAATAAAAGCCGTTTTTACACCCATATGATAATTAAAAAATGAATAAATTTTAAAGAAATCAATAATTTTACTAATGCAATCTTTTAAATATCACTTTAATACAATATAATGATCAAATACAGGGATAATTGTTATAAATTTATAAAGTTAAAGCTACATTTGAATATTATGAGGTGGTGTAAATCTGGCTTTGCTAATAAATTAGGTTATGTTACACTAAAACATGACAGTCGTGGAAAATGTAGGTGAGTAAAATTTAATTAATCTTATTTTTAATTTAGTTTTAGTTAAATTTAAGTAATTTATAGGTGTAAAAATATACTGAGGTCCTTAACTATGTCATTAACTTATAATAAATTCACATTATCATGTGCTGCTCCAAATTGCAGAAGCAAATATTATTTACATTCACTTAATAAGAAATTTTTTACTTTTCCGTCCATTATTACCCTTAGAGAGAAATGGTTTGATATTTTAAATATTCCCTACACATCTAAAAAAAACTATAGTGCGAGGATCATTTTGACGAGAATGCCTTCACCAGCACTTTGCCTACTAAGCTCATTAAATTTGCCTTGCCTTTAGCGCCTTTAGAAGAGAATATTACTACTAATAATAATATTACATTAGATGAAAATTTTTCAAAGCTACCTTCATCAAATTCTCTTGCAAAAATAAATGTAATTAGTAATGTTTTGATTAAACCTTCTGTTTTGAATATAACTTCAGCTAAAAGAAAGCTAGATTTTTTTAATGATAGAATTGAATGTGTTGAGGAATCTTTAATAAAGAAACTACGTGTAAGAACTGGTATTTTAAATCAAATTAATGCAACTACAATTGGTAATTTAACTCCTAGAAAGAGAAAATTTTATTATATTAATCGAGAGCAGCAAAACAAAATTTCAAAATTAAAAAATAGTTTATTAAAATCTAAAAATACAATTAAGACTGCTTTAAAATTATCAGAAACAAATTTATTTAAAAATTTTAGTTTAATTTTAAGATACACACTGCGCCTTTATTTTTTTTTGTTTTAGTTATTCCTGAGTATGGAGATTTTTGGAATGGATATTGCAACTACAATGAACCGAAATAGATGGGTGAAGGGATAGTAAAGTGGTTTAGTGCCAGAGTTACCTAACCAACAAAATTTCAAAACAACTGGTCTTTGTTATTGTTTTAAAATCATTTCTATACATGCCAAAGTTACCTATTCCTTAAAATTATGTAGTTCATGACAAAATTAAATACTTATTTGACAAGTGACTATTTTTAAATTTTTCTTAAACTTTGATCTCAACTTAATTAATTATTTTTTAGCAACTCTGGCACTGGAACACCCAATAGAGCTTAAGAATAATAAAAAAAATTTCAGGTAGTAAACTCCATTTATTTTTAATGTGTACTTTTTGTGATAATGTGTAATTTTGTGATATTAGGTAATTTTATAGATATAAAATAATATTAATAACAATAATAATCGTGATTAGTGTAAACGTATATTTTTAAATTAACTTCAACCCTTGAACATTTTTCAACATATTGTGAATATGATGTTTAATATAATGTAATGATATAGTTACCTATTCTAAATAAAATAAACTTATTACAAATGTTTTTATTTTTCATTTAAAACAAGTGACATTTTCCGTTTTTCAGCATTTACTTACAATAAAAATTCATTTTACTTATTGATTGTTTCAATTATTGTAAGTAAAAGCTGTAAAATAGGAAAATGTTACTTGAAATTACTTCAAATTTCATAAATTTTAAAGCCCGCCATTTTTTAAATCGCTTTACCTAGTAGTTTTCTACTTTACCGACTGTACCGAATTATAGTTCATCATAACGCGCTCAGCGCGCCACTGTCGAGGTCAAACAAACTTGTTACCAACTATTTACAGGGGAACTGGCTACCCTGGTATGACGTTTTCAGGACAAAATTTCATCATAAATAATAAATAAATAGATTGTGTTGTGTATGAATAATTGTTTCAATTAATTTTTGTTAAATTTATATTGATCCAAGATTTTTAAATTATGTATTTTTAAATACACGTGAGCAAATATATGCTCAATAATTTTAGGAATAAAATAAAGTATTTTATCAAAAAAGGGGGCCAAAATGAAAGCAGTGCTAATAAGTTTTATATTTGTTGTGTCTTGTTTAGGTGCAATTAACAAAGTAATTATTAATGTACATTTATAATTGTAACTATATATTAAAATATTTTTTATAGCATAAGACAATACACAACTTAAATTTAGGATTAGTACAAGGATATACAACAGATGATAGGCTGTTACTGTTTTCAACTTTAGATGGGACTTTGAGCGCCCTTGAACAGGATACCGGCAAAATTAGGTGGACTGTTAAAGAAAGTATGCCATTAATGTATTAAACATTTTCTTCTGCTACATTTTATAACATTTTTAGAGCCTATCGTCCAAGTGCCTTTAAATGTATCGAATGCCATTGTTCCTATATATTTGCCAGATCCCAGGGATGGATCTTTGTATTTAATAGGGGATGTTTCAAAACCCCTGAAAAAGCTACCTTTTACTATACCACAACTGGTATCTACATCACCCTGTAGAAGTTCAGATGGAATTCTGTATACAGGTAAATAAATTAAAATTGAAGTTTCTAGTTTTTATTGAGTTTGACCTCTTTTCATTTATTAAAAAAACTAAGCACGTAATGTTCATTACCAACTAAGCATACATATTTGTAGGGAAGTACTTAGGTACCACCAGGGCCGCCGAAAGCCAACACTGGCAATGGCCCGCCCTCCACATATTGTAATATATTTTTTTAAGCTGTCGGGCCCCCTATTGTAAACAAAAAATATTTGTTCCAGATCTTGTGCAAATTAATAATAACACAATTAATTTTTTTAAATAAAAATTTTTCCTAAAATGTCTAATCAAAGCTTAGATGGTACTTATCTCAGAGATGCTACTTTTAGGTGTCACACACTGTTGTCTTTTTGTCCAGAACGTATTATTAATTGTAAAATAGTACCTGTCATTTCTAATAATTTTCCTTGCTCTAACAATATTTTATACTATAATTAGGTATTGATGTTTTACCCACCCAGCACCCCTATTCTTTCCCTCTCATGTAAAATTGTTAATATTAATTGAAAAAATGGCAAATTTCTGTTTAAAAAAATTATTTGTGTACTTAAGTATTTTTTGTTTACAATAGTACTTAGATCTTATATTTTTCATAATCAAAAAAGGGGTCAAACTAGATATTTACCATTTTTAGGAAAGAAAAAAGACTCTTGGTTTAAATTGGACCCTACAAATGGTAGAAAGCAGCAAATTTTGGGATGGGATGATACTCCTACCTGTCCTGTAGACACAGAAAGTTTTATTTATATTGGTAGGACTCAATATACATTAAGAATGGTGGATGAAAAAAAACCTGACAATAAATGGAATGTAACTTTTTATGATTATACAGCTAGACAAATGGCTACAGAAAAGTGCTCTAGCTACCGTAAGTTTTGATAGGTACCTATTTACATTTTACAGTATATTAATTCTAATTTTATTTATGTCTATATAGAGGAATGCAGTGGTAATTATGGTAAGTCTGAATTTTACTTATTTTTCTTTTGACATGGCATTTTTTGATCCGGATACGCCCCCCTAGTTTAAATAATTTGCAATCCATAAACACATGGTTTAATTTTTTTTTCATTTACATAATGTTTTTTAAGTGTTTCGCGTTTTTATGTAGGCTTTCTTATCTCATTAATTTGTATTCAACATAAACTTGGTTAAATTTGATAAAAGTTTTATAAAAAATAATCAATCTTCAAGGTTATCCACAAAGCAAAGCAGAATGTTCAGTTTTTAAATTTATTTATTTTACACAAATTACTGGAGAATTATTGATTAAATTTCCAACTTTATTTTTAAAAGAATTCAATTTAAATAAAATTGTATTTTCCTACGACCACTTAGGAAAGCGACACATATCACACTATATAGTCCTATGGAAAGTGCCCTATATCACACGCGTATGAATAAGAATTTACTTTCCACCCGTATACGAATATGCTACTTTCCGCAGCAGCTGTCGCAAAATGTCAAACACATTATTTCTATTTTGATCTATGTAATATCCATATTAATACTAAAATCGATATGATTGTTAAATTATTGAAATTGTTGTAAATTAGATCCTAGATATTTATCTTTAACAATTATTATCAAAATAATTTTAAAATAACTAAGATATGTTTGCTTTTTATTCTGGTTAAACACATAACGGATTGGATCATTCAATTCACGCAAGGCCTATTAGCTCAGGTGGTTACAGTGTCAAACTTATCAACTTTGCCATTTGAGACCTGGCGAGCGACCGCGTTCAAATCCTGGCAGGGCCAGAATTTTTTTTTGTTTTTTAATTTTTTTTTTGTTTATAAAATATGAAAATTGAATAAATACGATTATTGTTAATTATTTTTTTAAATACATTTTAATTATTATAATAATAACCTGGTTTTACATTTTTTGATGAAATTATTTTGTGGTCGTAGGAAAAATATTATACATCACTTGTGTGGAAAGTGATTTTCCACACTCGTGTGATAGTCGCACTCGGCTTGTGCTTCGTGCGACAATATTTCCCACTCGTGTGAAAAATGTCACTTTCCACACTCGTAATGTAATATACTATTCTTGAATTACCAATTTATAGATAAAATCCACTTCACATCGGCCTCTACAGGGCAAATTATAACCCTAAATCAGCACACAGGTGATTTAATATGGGAAACTACCCTCAGTAGTCCCGTAATAGGGATTTATATTTTAGACAATGATGGCCTGCTGAATCTACCATTTACAGCTCTAGCGAATCACACCATTGATGATCTAAAAAATAATCTTGTAGAAAATGGTGGAATCTTGTTGAACACAAACCGTGTAAGATTATTGTAAGTTCAATGAAGTTGTCAGTTCCGTTATAAATTTGATAATTATTGAAACTATTTTTTTTAGTCCTACTTTGTATATTGGTCAGCATTCACATGGTTTGTTTGCTATACCATCGTTGGTAGACAAAAATCACGTCTCTGTAATTGGTACTGATACTGGTCTACTATTATTAGATGGACCCCACGGACACGATAATAAGGCAAACCATCAGTATCCCTTACCTGGATACAACTACTATCTTCCCAATGGTAAATAAAGTTATTGCAAAATATATTTATGATATCCTGGTTAATGGTGGATCAGATAATTTTTTGAATCATTTATCTCAGAAAATATGTTTTGTAACCAACATTTGACCCATACTGCTTTATTTAGGTATTTTAGTATTTTGATAACCCTTAGAGGATAATATTTAACTGAGAAATATTCAAAAATATTTTTTTAAATAGAGTTGCAGACTGATTGGATTGCTCTGTGGTCAACAATGGATCATATTGTTGAAAACAAGGCATTTTTATATTTAAAAAATTTATAATAATTACGGCGTCATACAAAATTCTAGACACACATTACACATTATCATAAAAAACATAATATGTAACAAATGTTGCTAGTAGAGATGGCTACAGACCAAAGTAGAAACGTCTGACATCAAGCAGACAAAAAAGATGCATTGTCTGTCTTACGCAAGCAAATTATTACACCACCCTATTCTTTTACACGCAAAACCTACCTGTAACGTGTGGAGGGTGGGTTACCCACCACGGCACGTAGGCCTCACTAGGTTCATTGTGCATCCTTCTAAGATAGTAGACACCTTCTAGCTCGTGAGCCAGTGTACAAATTTAATATAGTTGACAACGTCGCCAAGAGGTGCTTCTCTTATATCGGCCAGTTTTAGCCAATACTCGCCGAACACAAATCTTCTAATAAATGGGAGCATCGGGCAATCGTAGAGGATTTGCTCGATAGTCTTATCTTCTCGTTCGCGCCCCCTGCACATGTAATTCTAACTGGTTTCTCAAATACTCATAAGATACACTAAAACTCAATTATTGTATTACTAACGCTTGTGCGTTTTCATTAAATAATTATTGACTGATACATTATGTACACCACTGTTAACCAGATTTCCCTGTTGCACATTTTGTCTGATGAAAAATTAACTTTTGAAGGTGATTCTGGTGAAGATAATCACGTTTTGTTTCAAAGTTGTCCCAAATTCGGCAACCACATAAAAATCTATAAAGGTCATTATAAATTTCCAACGTACGGCAACCAGCAACTGTTGACGCCGAATAGAGATCTGATAGATTTTAAGGACGACAACGATAAAGATAACTCCAAAATTGTGTATCATAATTCGGATGACTACATAACGATCGGTGCAGAGAAAGATGAACGCAAAAGAACTTACACAGATTGGTATAAGGACAATTATAACGGTGTTAAATTGTGGATAAATCAACAAGAGAATAAAGGTCTTAAGATGTCACTCATAATCATGACTGGGTGCGTCATCGCCATGTTTTGGTACCTGCAAATACAGGTTAGTCACTATATTTGTTTTCTATTTATATATGGTACAAAATTCTATAATATTGCATACAAAAAAAAATTAATATTAAACTATAAGAAAAACAGTTACATTGAAAAAAGTTACATTTTTTATCACAATTTATATTGCTGTCAAATATGTTTAGATGGTCCATAGTTTTTTTTTATATATCTTGGAAACAAACAAAAAAGCAAAAAATTACATTCTAATAGTAAAAACTGGTCGGATCATAATACATCATATCATAGAATAAAAAAAAATACAGTTAATTTATTAAAATTTATGGGCCTGATAAACTTTGACAGAGCTTAGTAATGTGGTCTGTTTGAATGACGAATGACATGAACTTGCGCATTGTCTAAAGTTATGGTATTTAACAAGCATTATTGTGCCCTTGTGATAAAATTTATTGTAATCCCAAATACGAACAAGCTGTCTCTAGAATTACTTCCACATTCTCTGAAAAGACATACCCAGGCCTAGATACATTTCAGATTAGATGAAAGAAAACAAACAAATATTTATTTTTAAGGTACGAGAATTTCAAAATCAGTCGAGAAATAACTCTCAATCCAGTCAAAGTAATTTAGGCAATTTCATCGGTGTATCCGCGCTGCCTGAAGAACTACCTGACGGTACCGTAAAAATTGGGAAAATAACTTTCCACCCTGATCAATTACTTGGAAAAGGATGCGAAGGGACCTTCGTTTACAGGTAAAAACGTTTATATAAACACTTTCTTTGGTATACATTTTCACCATCTTTTTAGAGGAGAATTTGACAGTAGGAGAGTAGCTGTCAAACGCCTATTACCGGAATGCTTTACGTTTGCTGACAGAGAAGTTACGTTGTTGAGAGAAAGTGACGCTCATCCGAACGTCATTCGTTACTACTGCATGGAACGGTGTCGTATGTTCTGCTACATCGCCTTGGAGCTCTGCCAGGCGACACTCAGCGAATACATACATGGTACTTGCGATTTTTGTCCTATTGCTCCTTTAGAGATACTGCGACAAGCCACCGCTGGTTTGAAACACTTGCATTCTTTAGATATCGGTAAGTCCGTGTCCCTATAATCGCAGTAATTGTTATTTTCTATTAAACAATTTTCGTTGTAGTTCATAGAGACATCAAACCGCATAACGTGTTAATATCAGTACCAGATAATAAAGGCGGCGTACGAGTAATGATATCCGACTTTGGTCTATGTAAAAAATTGCAAGTAGGTAGAATGTCTTTCTCGAGAAGATCCGGCATCACCGGAACAGACGGCTGGATAGCTCCCGAAATGCTCAACAGAGAAAGAACTGTAAGTCAATTGTCAAACGTCAAATATCGACAAGTAAAACTTTTGTTTTATTTCAGACTTACGCTGTTGATTTGTTTTCATTAGGATGCCTTTATTATTATGTTCTGTCAAACGGTAAACATCCGTTTGGTGATAGTATTCGAAGACAGGCTAATATTTTGGCTGGAAAATACGATTTATCGGATTTAAAGGGATCTAACTGGCAGGTTCAGATTCAAATTACGCTAATTACCGCTTTAATTTCTGCCAAACCGGAAAGGAGACCGTCTTGTCAAGCTGTTTTGGAACATCCAGTTTTCTGGGATTACGACACTATTTTGATATTTTTCCAGGTAAGGAACTGTGAAATGTACAGGGTCAATCTTTTTTTAATGTATATAGAAGCCGTTAAATAAACATCTTTTTCAAATAACTCAAAAATAGGAAAGACAGAGTTAAAAAATCTTAATCCGTACCTGGACATATGTATGAAAAGTTAAGCTAAATAAGTGTTTTTGTTTTTATCTTTGGGCTACGAGTGTTTTGCGGAAACATCATGGAGGACAAGTGTGTTTGTGACAATTTTAAACACATTATTTAAGGGCATTCTTACTTTTTTCTAGACGGTACATTTCTAATTTTCATTTGGTAACATGTAACGCAGTGAAACCGACGTGAAGATATATTTTAGTTAAATAGATCAAAAGTTGACAAATTCGTTATTCACATGAACGTCGCTTGCTGATGTGCTGCAATCAACTGGTCTATTCGAATATTGGTTGGGACCGATGACAGTTGACGAGCTGGTTACTCTCAAGAACGTCGCTTTGTCAAATGCTGTAATTAACTGGTCTATTAGTGCCGCCTATTAGAGGGTATTTCTCTGTTTTCAGTTGCCGACGTATTTAAAGATTCTTCAGCTAGGTATGCTGTATTTTAAATTTTCGGTACGACTTACCGATTTAGCGTACCCAGAAAAATTATGTTATTGGATTTAAACGCAAGTTAAGTTCACTTTAAATTATTTTTAAATCTTCATATTTTATTACGAACAATTTGATGGGTGGCACAAAACTGTTGAAAAAAATCAAAATTCAACAATTTCAAAATAAAGTTATATTATTTGTTTGTGTATTCACATCAAATTAAACCAAACAACTGGTGCGATGTCATAAAAAATTCTCAATCAAAACGAAAAACTTTCAAGCGTTATCAGAAAAAGCACGTTTTAAAGCTTCTAAAGGAGCAAAATAGGGTATTTAGTTAAACGAAGCTTTAAAGTGTACTTTTTCAATAAATTTATTTTATGAAATCGATATAACATTTAAAGTGGCCTTTTAATATTGAAGTTTCCTTTAATTTGATTATGAAATTGGACCTTAGTATTCTAAGATTCATTTTGTTAAGTATATCACAATCTCATTATACCTAATTTCAAAAAGCTCAAAAAATATTTACACAAGGTCCATAAGAATGAAGAATCAGCAGATTTGTAACTTTCTTATGTAAAAATATCACGATTTAGCCAAACTTGACTATCCGAAAGTAGGTATTAAGCTTGTATTAAGCGACATATAGGGCAAAGGTACATTTTTTTACAGAAAGTCAATGGGACTGCCACTTAAGTGTAAAAACAACAAAAAATACGATTTTCAAATTAATTAAAAAAAAAATCCAAATAATTTTTTCAAGCACCCTGTATCTGACTTGAAATTTAGTCTACATAGATAAATTTAGCTACATTTTCATAGTTTTATGTAAATAATCTGTTGCTGTTCCGTGTCCCTTTCCTTTCGAGACAATGTATTTTTACTTTTAGAAATTTAACGGTGCCGAAAACTCCCTCTATCAAAATTATATAAAGAACAAAGTGATTTTGTTTTTTTATTTTTTAAAATTTTTGACCATTTTCAAATGAATTTTGTACCAAATATAAAGTAATTCAAAGTTCAAAAGTTTTTTGAGCAACAAAAAAGATTATACACACAGAAACACGTGCACTCATGGCGCCCAATTCCCAGGATCACTTCTTGTTGCTGGCCGCCGCGTCTTCATGACAAAAAAGAAAGCATGCGAAGGATAAAAGAGTATACGCTTGGATTTTGCAATAAAAACAATGCATTTTTATAATGGAATTAATTGAAAGCATATTAAGAACATATAAATAAAGTCTGCTCTTCTTTCGTTTTTTTGGTATTTATGAAAATATACGCGTAATAATTTTTTGAAATTAGACGAGTTCAAGCCGACTTTCAATTTTTTTAATGTGTCTTCTATTTATTTTTTGAAAATTTTGAATGGCGAGCAATCTAAATTTCGGTGGTTAATAACATCCGAATACTAGATCAGTTACAATTCCTTAATAAAAATCCTTAAAATTTAAGCCTATTTTCAAAAGTAAGAATCCCCTTAAGTTAGGATACAGTTTAAAACAAATTAACGTATTTCTTATTTCTGAGTTTTTTTTTTTTTTGAAAAAAGTTGTTTATTTTAATGACTTAAGATTCACTCTATATTTGTGACAATTATTGATTCATTTGTGCAGGAAGTTAGCGATAGAGTCAATCAATCATCCGACGACGTCGTCGTGCAAAAACTAGAAGAAGATTGTCGATACGTAATAAAACACGATTGGAGGGCGCATACAGATAAAGAAATCACCCAGGATTTGAAGAAATATCGCAGTTACGAGGGGAACTCGCTTAGAGATTTGATACGCGCGTTAAGGAATAAGGTTAGTAAATAACAACTGAGTTTAGCTGAGTTAGTAACATTCGAATGTTTCAGAAACATCACTTTAGGGAGCTGAACGTCGAATCGCAAAATCTTCTCGGGTATAACTCCGAAGATTTTACAAACTACTGGCTGAGCAGGTTTCCGTTGTTGTTGGCGCACACTTGGTTGATCATGCAAGGCGTGGCGGATGAAGATAACTTTAAGAAGTTTTATAACACTCCTTATCGGTATTCCCTGCCGGAATTCAAGGAGCAGATGTTGGATTTCGTCTCGAAGAATCCGATAGTTTTACCTGAAGGTTATGAAGAATGCCGAGAAGGCAATTCGGAAAAAAATAGAAGTTACAATTCTAGCCCAGCTAAGCAAAAAGTAGA
Organism: Psylliodes chrysocephalus; assembly: GCA_927349885.1. NCBI lineage: Eukaryota > Metazoa > Arthropoda > Insecta > Coleoptera > Chrysomelidae > Psylliodes > Psylliodes chrysocephalus. Next base: position 17,550,693 of record OV651814.1, on the reverse strand, counting down.
CAAGATGTTGCCTAGATCGGGGGGTTTGTATAGGAACCATGACGATGACGGTGCGAAAAATCAGCTCACTAACAGATTTTATCAGAAAAAGAAGAAAAATAAGAAACCAGATGAACCTCTGGTGTGGGCCGTCGGAAATTCTTAATTATTTCTAAGTTTGTTATGTTACGTTTTTGTTATCTGTGATATTTGCATTTGTACAAAGTTTATGTTTTTACCTTTTAAGATTTTACAATATCTATTATAGTGACAATTGTATATTTTTACAAAATTCTTAATATATGGTTCACCAATGTTTTTCTAATTTTATCAACGTTTTTTTTTTTTTTAATTCCTGAATCAAAACAATGGTACAATCTGAAAAAAAAATGGCTCAAAATTATCAGGGTATGCGTAAAAATCCGCTAGTTAATTGTGTATTTACGGCAAAAAATGGTGTATTTTTACCCGTCAGAAGTGCAATCGTATTTCAGCTTGTATCGAATGAAAAATACAATCGAGTCTAATTTTCAACGTATTATATTATTATCATTTACAGTAATTTCTGACTACTTTAGACGACCGGGTTAATTGAGACTAAAACTTTCGAAACTGCATTAAATACTTCCGGAATTATGTTTGGAACTGGGATATTAATGCACTGCGACCTAAACTATCTATCGTGCTGGCATAATATAGGGTTGAAATTTAAGGTCGCATGTCCATTAGGGCCCTGGATCACGGAAGATGATAACCGGCTCGAAAGACCAAATTATGACGGAATTTGAACTAAATATTTAGCTTATGGGAAGGAGAACTACATTATGAATTTAAAAACACACTTAAATAGTTTCGTACCACATGCTTGTTTCAATGTTATTTTTTATCTCTACTGTGCTAGTATGCATGGTTCACTTTTAAGTGTTACCGATGCTAGTCGGAAATAGAGTGTTTCGTTAGTTTCGTTGGACAATTAGTTGCCTCATCTCTTCTCTCAGCTTTTTGTATAATGGATTCATCAGCAAAGCAACAACGCTACAGACGGTATAACGAGGTTCTTGTTTTAAATATTTTTATTGACTTGCAAGATAGATGTTTCAGAATGTAGTTTGGTTTTAACGACTATGTGCAGGTGTTTTCTCACGTACAGGTTCAAGTATATGTTTAATTTGAGAAACGCATGTTACGAAGTTTAAACACGTTGCATTTCAAAGGACTCTCCGTACACTGAAGTTATTCTCTAATAGAACTGTTTCAGTTACCGTTTGAACTGTCGATCAATCTCTAGAATAGAATAAACACTACGGTTGATCATTGCAACTTTTTTACTAAACAAATTACTTTATTGTGTATTGCCGCATAAATGTTTATTCGACATTACCTTACTTTATTTAGAAAATCAGCGATTCAGTTTTTAATATTACAAATAATTTAGGAGAATTAAACCGCATTTAAATGAAATATTTTGATTTGGATTATAAAGTCTCAATGCTTTTTTAAAAGATCCTTGCGTCTAAAAACGTTGTTGTCTCAAGTGACCTGGAACTTGAGACAATCAAATTTTTAATTAATTTTATGAAAACTTTTGCTTAAGTGAAATGTAATTGATAAAACTGGTTTTACGGGTTAAGACTTAAACTCTTATGTATATATAAACAGTCGACAAATCAATACTTACTAAGTCATCCGAAATGAAGATACCTCTTTAAAATACAAACAAAACAAGTTTTCACATGAATTCACGTCATGGAAGATGAACGAACATAATTGTTACTGTCTGTAGTGTCATTTGGAATCAAAATTTCGTATAGTTTATTTCAAAATACTACTTTTTTTATATATTTCCCGAGAAGTTTAAATTTCTCTCGTTTTCAAGCATAAGCACCATGAAGTGATGAAATTGGTTTAAAACATTACTTTGCAAAGCAATAGTGCATTTTACTAAATGGAAAACACTATAATCTTTGATGAATAATTTATGTCAGTTCGTAAGTTGGGAAAGAATACCCGAAAATGGGGCAAAATTATTGTCGTTGGCAACACTGTTTCCGTAAATACACTAGCGAACCTAGCGGATTTTATTCGTAACCCTGATCAAAGCCACATTTTCTTTTGTTTTTAAGGGGGGAGTAAAGTTTTTAAACTTTTTTTTATATTTGATTTTGTGAATGGAGAACCTTTCAAAAATATTGTGTGAAAATTTGGGATGAATCGGAGTAAAACTAACGAAGATACAGCGATTTGAGTAATCGTGCCTCATACATGACTCAGGAAATCCCTGCCCGGCCCGAGCGCGCTATTGTTACCTGGCAGCAAGGGCAGAGGGAGACGGGGCCATAGCACAAGTACAAACGTGTTTGTACCTGTACTGTATATAATTTAGTGTAGCATTGGCCTGGCATGTTCTTTTGCTTTACTAATCTACATTCAAGACATGGGAATCAGTAGTGGATCAAGAGCTCATGAATGAGGATTCGTCGTAGACAGGAGCAAAAAGATGCTTTAGACATCATGAATGATATCAACATCCTTTATGTACCTGGCATCGATGATTCAGTGTGAGATAAGCCGATAAAACTTGCTTATCAACGTTTTATTCCAAATTTTTTAGTGTTCAAACTAAAGCGTTTTTCCCACAACTCACATTTCCAAAATCGGGGCCCCTCATAACTTCAAAACTACTGCACCTATCCTCTTGAAATTTTGAACACTATTTCTGTGCATAATTTACGAGGTAACGCTGGAAAGTTTTTTCAAATAAACAGATTTTAACTGTGTCGTCAAAAAAAATCACATAATGTGCTTTTGCACAAATTAACTTTACCCCCCTTAAATGAGAGTTGGTTTAAGTAAAAGAGTAGCACCGATTCTAAGACAAATGTGTAAATCTCCATAAGAAATTCCATGGTTTAAGATAGCAAAAAACGAGACAGTCGCTGTGACATTATTGCTATTATGTTATGCAGATTTACATGGGAAAATGGTCGATTTCATCTTAGAATCGGTGCTGTCCCTTTACCAGCCACAACTAGTGAGTTATCTACCACTGTATCATCGATTCATTGACGAAGGTGTGGCTTTAGGTTTTTATTTAAGAAAACTGGTTTCAACAATTATTTACTGCAGTTTTGCGCAATGACAATCTCCAAATTTGTTGGTAAACTATCATCTATAGCTATAATCTATACCAATATACAGATATGTGTTTAAACAGTCATGTATGCCCGTTATACTGTCGCTGCGAACCTAAACTGTACGTTTGGAGTCAGTAGTGTAAATAGAGCTTGAATAAACGATCGAACTTACTCGGTTCATGTGCTCATATTACTCTTTGTGTGAAGCACAAACTTAAATTAAAAAAATGCGTCGGCTATAGAATAAATTGTATTGAAACTTGGTTATCTACAATTAATCATCCATTAAATAAAAAAAAACAACGTACATTAATGAAAAAGTCAAATAGTTCAATATTTAAAAATCTTACAAATTTAAAAGAATTATTCCCACCGCGTTTTCTTCCTGTTCGCTGTGGGAGGGGGTTGTTCAGTACTTGCTGTAAACTGAAAAAGAAAATAATTTGAAATATAAATTGACAGCAGTCGAACTATATGTGCTTACTTGATTCACGTATTGCATTTTGAATGCCTGCTTCATAGCCGACAACCGATCAGTAGCTGGTCCTCTAGGCGCAGCTGAAGAGTTTGTACTAGAAGTGGGTGCGGGACTCGAAGATTTCTCTTTAAATCCCAACCCCATACCGCCGATGTTCGGGTTGTAGTCCTTCTTTGACCTAAATCTTTGCTTTTTGAACCAAGAACTCTGCAACGCCAAATCCAAAACGTCCTGCGGTACCTCCTGATGCGCCGCCTCGAGATTTTTCACGATATGACCGACAAATTCTTTGTCTTTCGGCGTCAGCAGGGTATAAGCGGTACCCTGAGTGCCGGCACGACCAGTCCTACCGATTCGATGAGTGTGAGTATCTATATCTCTCGCTATATCGTAATTAACCACCGTTCTGACGTGGGGAATGTCCAAACCTCGAGCTGCCACATCTGTAGCCACCTAAAATTGGACAACCTTTAACACATCGTCTTGTCAAATATCAATATCAATACTTTTGACATGTGACGTGACTTACCAGCAGCGGACATTCATTCTTTTTAAATGACATTATTACTTTATTACGTTCAGCTTGTTCCATATCACCATGTAAAAGCAAACATTCGAATTCTTTCATTATTATATCTCTAAAAACCTAAAATATAATGACATTTAATTTACTTCTAAATATAATAAGCAGTAAACATACCAATTCAGCATCCAACTTCTTGGTAACGAATACCAAAACAGATCCCGCTGACAGCAGTTCCACCAATTTACCAAACAGCCACTCCCTCTTAGCCTCCTGAGTGGGCAAAAGCAGCGCGTGTTGCGTAACATCTTCATTAGCCTGTCCTGTAGTCCCTTGAGATATTTTCACGGGATTCGTCAGAGCATCTTTGGCCAGTTTTTCTATTCTTTTGCGGAACGTGGCAGAGAAAAGCAAAGTTTGTCGATCGGGACGCACGTGATTGCAAACTGATCGCACTTGCGGTTCGAAACCCAGCTCGAACATTCTATCGGCCTCGTCCAAAACTAGGAACGTTACCCTTTGTAGATTGGTAGCGCCACCTTTGATGTGATCGATGATTCGTCCGGGCGTTGCCACGACAATCTCTCCGCCTTCCTTCAAGGCCTGAAAACCACATGGTGTGATGAAAATTGTTAAAAATTAACGGGTCGCATGTCCGTTGATAAGACGCCTAATAAAAAAGAAAACTAGCTGACAAGTGACACTAATGACAAGCTAATAACAAAAATTTAACCAAGGTATGGTCAGATATCGGCCGTAACTAGATTACTAGTATTTTTTGACAGCGGTTTCTAAAAAAAATTTTTTTGTTGGTTAAATTTGGACCACGAACCGAGAGTTACGTATTTCTGTGACAGATTTGACATTCGAGTTAGACATTCCAACGACCTGTCAAACAATAGCTGCCAGTGGGAAGGGCTCATATATATCTAATGTGGTTGAGACATAGCCTTGCTTCTTGGATGCTATTTTTACTCTAAATGGTAGTCGCCAAAAGCCTGCCAATTTATGAAAAATGCATAAGTGGTTTTTTAAAAATATTTTAATTCTGTTTGAGATAAAATATTTAAATTTAATTCATTATTCATGATTTCCATATTGTAGCATATGTCACAACCCTTTAGACATACTAAATCATCCCACTGACAGTTCCTTTGTTTGGAATGCCTAATAGTAGATTGATGTTTGAGTCACCATTTTTCAACCAACTGCATCTCTAATTTAACCGGTTTTTCAGGAATGTCAAGCAATGCCGTTAATTTTGGACCCAAGTAACTGATATTTTGGTCAATATCGGACCATACTCTCTAAAGTGATTAGAACATTCATGGCTAAAACTGAAATTGAAAAAAAAATTAAGCAAAAAAGTTTAGTGGAAAAATGCCAGAAGCACGTTAATAGGTCTATTCAAACAATGATCAGAAATCGGTCATTGATACCAGGATTCTACACAGTAGTGGGACTGCCAAATATAAGGTTTGTTCCAATAATTAAAATAATTAAATTTTCAGGTTATTGTGGCTTTGCACATGTCTTGACAATTTGTTCCTATTCAGACCCAGGAACTGATTTGTCATAATATTAATAATAATAATGTATCTTTATTTTTATATGAATAATACATAAAAAACAAGTCAAGGTACATGAGTATATAAATAAAATAAGCGACAGATATAATAGTAATAAAACAAAATATGAATAAAATAATTATAATGAAAATTAAGATTAGCGACAGTTATGATAATAGTAAAAAAATAGTACACAAATGCAAATAATAATTAACATTAGCAACACTTATAATGATATAGATAATAAAATTAAACACAAATGTAAATTGTAATTAAAATTGGACTTAGTGAAATGATAAAAACTCTTCAAGGGTATATGGATTAACATGGTTTATGTATTAGTTTTGGTTTTGTCAGACCACTATGTTTTTGTACAGTTGTAAGTCTGAATTTGTTGGAACACAAATTCTAGACTGTGCAGAATCCCGACAGTACATAAACTGATTTGGTTTATGTTGGAACAGACCTAATGCAGCTTTTTCATAAAACACCCAAACAAAAGCTATGCTGAATAGTCCTAGCCTCAAAAATTGAAAAAAGAAGAAGTAACAGACTGCAGAGCACAATTTAAAATGTATTAATTACAAGTATTCTGTATAAACATCATAATTAAGAAGGTTTTAACTCACCAAGCTCTGTTCCCACTTAGAGCCCCCACCGTAAGCACAAATAACTCTCAAATCGTAGACTTTGGCGAATTTTTTTGCTTCTGTATATATTTGCAGGGCTAACTCTCTAGTAGGAGCTAAAATCAAAGCTATGGGGCCTTCTCCTTCTTCAACAGGCTTTTGGACAGCTACATGTTTGATTAGAGGCCACAAGAATGCTGCTGTTTTACCACTACCTAAATACATTTAAAGTAATGTTTTTTTTTTAAGAATTTTTGTATTTTATTTCTTACCTGTGTGTGCAATTCCTAGAACGTCTCTACCGAGAAGGGCACAAGGTACACCCTGAGCTTGGATAGGAGTGGGTGTAGTGTATTCAGCTTTAATAATGGTTTTTATTAACTTATCTTCAAAACCAAAATGAGCAAAAGATGTAACAGGCTTAGGGGGATTGTTTCCAGTGACATTAATATCCAAAGTTTTTCTCAGTTCTTTTAATTTCTCACCAGTTAAAGCTAAAATCCGAATAACCAATGTTATATGTACAAAAAATTACTAAAATCAACTTACCTTCAATTTCTTCATGTTCTTGATAAAACACTTTCTCAAAAGGTTCATAATTAATTTCAGAATGATCAATTGGAGGCAGGGGATCAATTATTTTCTTTTTATCTGGTGCTATAGGATTTCCATCTTCATCATATTCTACTTCTGGATAGTCATCGTCAGTTGGTAGCAATCCTGCATTGGGATTTTCTTCCATGTACCTGTAATATGATTCTTCAACATCTTCCTCTTCTAAATCATTTCTGATGCCCTGTTGCTGAGATTGTTGAGAAGTTTGCTGTTTATGCATCTACAAAAAACCATTACAAGATTTACTATTGTGTATTTTATTCCAATTGGTCAACTCATATTTTATATCAAAATTAGTATTGCATTTCTACATATTAATAAACAACCTTCTAATAAATTAAATTGATCACCTGCTGCTCAATCCCAGCCATATAAGCATCGAGTGGATCATCATCCTCCTCTTCAACGTGTCTTTTTTGTTCCATTTCCACCCTGGTTGGACTTCCTGGAGCAGGAATATATGCCAATTCGGGCACTTGTTCTTCATCGTCTTCCTCGAAATACCTAAAATTAGCTCCTCATAAGTCTGCACTTGGGGGAAAATTGAATTACATACTCATCTTCAGTGGCTGCTCGTTTCCTACTGGTACCACCCCAAGCTGCTGATAAGGCATTTTGGCTGATGGCGTTCATTGTGGAATAACCTTGTTTGGATACACCAGTTGTTGGCGGCGGTACGGCATTGTGACGACGAGCATTTGAGTGAATATTTGCGTAATTAAAAGCCATAGTTACAATGTTTCACTTCCGAATAACCTAGAAAGTAAGTTTTTTTTTTTTCAGTTAACTATTTTGATAAAGTAATACTATGATTTAAAGACAGTTGTGGACTTTTTTTTTACATTATTATAAACAATTTTAACAGTTTACCATTTAATTTTTAACAACCACTTAACAATTGTCAAATTGACATTTCTAATTATTGACAATGACAATAATGACATTGATATCAGTGTTGCCAATCCTTGAGACACTAATGATATTTTCATCTTTTTTCTGGTTACTAACTGCCTTCTTCTATGGAGAACAAGCAATTATATACTATATCTAACCAAATAACAGTATAAAAAAATCTCAAACTAGTGACCAGTGTTTTATTACCGATAAGACCAGTAGGTAACCTCTAATTTTGAAAATCAAAAACAAATCAACATTTATAAAAACACAAATAAAATGTTTTGAGTGTTTCTTATATAGTTTTTGGTCCTAATTTTAGAATAATTAATGTGATTTAAAATTAATAATGTGTCAAACTAAAAATAATATTACACAATAGTTTTTATTGATAATACAGATAAAAGTTATATTGATATTTTTAATTAGTAATAAAATTTGTTTTTACATTCATTAAAGTACAATGCCGCGGGCAATTTCATTAAATGAGCATTTATTCATCGGTACAATATTTTCCTGTATTTTCTTGGTGTTCAATTATTCATTGCATAGGATTGAGGAGGGACACGTCGGTGTATATTTTAGGGTAAATAAAAAAAAACTTTTTAGACTTCTTTATTTATTTATTTATATTATATTTAGGGTGGGGCTCTTTTGCCATGGGTCAGCTTCCCTGGATATCACATGATGATACCATTACTGACGAGTCACAAACCAGTTCAGGTTTGTTATATGTTTAAAAATCTTTTCTATTTGAATTTAACAAAATTTCCTTAGATTACTTTGCAAACGGATGAAGTAAAGAATGTGCCATGTGGGACAAGTGGTGGAGTTATGATTTATTTTGATCGAATTGAAGTGGTAAACCATCTTAATCAAAATAGTGGTAGGTAAAATAGCATTATTTTTTATATTAAAAATTTTAGGAATCTTTTTTCTTGGCTTATCATAAGTAAACTTCCTTTTGCTAATACAGGAAATATCTAATCAATATTACCAGGAAACAATGATAAAGGTGGTATCTAGTAGAGACCAATTTAGAACCACTACAAACAAATACATATTTTTTTTTTTTCATATTATTTAGGACTGTAAATAATGTACCATTTTATTTATTGTCATTCACAATCTATTTTTTTATTAGTTATTTTTATAAATAATCTATTTGCTAATTATTGTATGTAATTATTTAATTTGTAATTAATTTTAAACTATTTGAATGACTAAAATTATAGTCACTTCAATAAATTATTCAGTTGCATGGAATTAAATGTAAAATTATTACTCTCAAAATAGAAAATGTTTTTAAATAACAAAATGTTCATAATATTAATAATTAATATTTTGACCAAGGCCTGTGATTACGTAAGGTTTTTGTGGTTTAAAATAAAATAGTATGTGGGCTTATAGCGATGTACATTTTAATGCAAAATCCAGGTTATATATAGTTATTACTTATTCGAGAGTCACAATTAACGCAGGACCTCTTAACTAACATTTCCACTGAAAATTATATTTTATGATAAACTTGTTTAAAACATTTCGCTCCATCTAGGGGAAGCATTACATTTTTTGAATAAAACATGGGTAAATATTCCTATTATAGAGTAAAATGGATTGTTCTATGCACTTGTGAATCGTTTTTTTATCTCTTGAAAAATGTTGATTTTTCGACTTACGAGGTCCTGCCTTGTGGCCCTTGATATCCATTATTTATACAGAATACGGAATATACTATAATACATGTTATGGATTATGGTATAGTTAAAATTAAAATTTAATTAAGATAATTTAAATTAGGCTGCAATAGTGTGATAAATTTAATTTAAAAGAATTGGAATGTCCAGGGTCAGTATTTTTACATGCATTTTGTTCGCAACCAATGCAAAAGCTCCATGACCGCTGATGAATAATATTCAGACTGATGCGAATTTTACCGCTATTTCGCTGTGAATTTTTCTTCGCAGATTTTCCCGTTGGTTTGGTGATTTTTATCGACACAAACCGTCAACTGCATGACATTGACTAGTTGAGCGGCTCCAGGCTGAATTTTTTAATAAAAAAAAGTGCCATCAAATAGTCTTCAGTCGTAACAGAAGCCCCACAGAACAAATAATCTACAATATTAATGGTTGCCCTTTGGAATCGGTATCAAGAAGATTTGGGTGTAGTCCTCGATTCCAACTTATCTTACGTATTGATAATAAAAAATTCTTTAAATCCCAGCTTAAATCATGCATGTGATAGTTTTATGTCTAGATAATTTAATTTATTTACAATTGTTATCTTGTTTTTTTTATTATTTAATTTTTTCTTGTTTATGGTAATTTTATGGTAATGTGTATTTCTTTGTTTAAAAATTCTCTAAGTGTAGGTTAGGTTTTAAATTTTCCCTTTTATTAAACTTGTATTTTAATTGGGCAATTGCTTGTTGATAAATAAATAAATAAAAGGCATGTGGATTATAAGAACCTCGGGCCGCCCTAGCCAAGAGAATTCAGATAAATATATTAAGAAAATTAGTTTGACATTTTGTCTTTCTTCACAGGTACTAAAAGGTCACTTTTATGAATTTCTTTTTTCCTCTGTCCATTATTGCATGTATTTATTTAAACAAGAATAACTTTCCAAAGAACTATATTAGCAAATTTATGGGCTACAAATAATTATTTAAACAAGTAATAATTCTACAAAACTTCAACAGCTATTTCACACTTTTATTAAACTATTTAAGTGACATTTTTATTAGCATCTATAAAATAATTTTCTACACCAATGTTTCGCGTTCATTTCAGTAACTTATTGTCAAAACTGTGTATGAAGTGGGAGAACTGGCAAAAGCCTTTCCAGCTTCTGTTCCTGTTTGAGTAAAATGTATTAACATTTTTTTTTTTTAATAAAATCTGAATAATTGTGAATGATTATACCTATTACTAAAGTACATTTAAAATTTATTTTTAAAATATGAACAATTCTTTTCAGTTATAGACATTGTACGAAATTATACTGCAGACTACGATAAAACGCTGATCTTTAACAAAGTTCACCATGAATTAAATCAGTTTTGCAGCATTCACACGTTGCACGAAGTGTATATCGACCTATTCGATCAAATAGACGAAAATTTGAAACTGGCCCTGCAGCGGGACTTGCTGGAAATGGCGCCCGGTTTAACCATACAGGCTGTGAGAGTTACCAAACCCAAAATTCCCGAAGTTATAAGGAAGAATTACGAACTAATGGAAGGGGAGAAGACGAAATTGTTGATTGCTACCCAACATCAAAAGGTTGGTTTAAAGTTTTATGTACAGGGTGTATAAATCCTTGGTTCTGGACATAGATTAGGGGAAAATGAATAGATATGGGAAACTTAAAATTCTGAGGCCATGTGCTGCCATCTATCAAATTGGAGTGGTACTAAAATTCAATATGGCCGCCACGAGCGGGCTTTTTGAAATTTAACTTTGTGGTAGCTGGGCAAAAATGTAATGAAAAAATCAAACAAAAAAAATAAATTGGAAAAATATTTGACTAATTTCAAATCATAAAACAACCATATCGACTGTTTTGTGATTTGAAACTAATCAAATATTTTGCCAATTTATATTTTTTATTTGATTTTACTTCATTATATTTTTGCAGTAATTTCAAACTTGAAATAAAATGCAGTTTATTTTATTTTTTTTATTACAGTAAGTTAACGCCGTATCATATAATTTGTCTATTTAAATATTTATAAAACAAACCTATCAAATATGTTTTCTGTAACAAAATCAGTATATATAAGTGCTCAAAGGCCTTTATAAAAGTTTTGCAACTTGGAGTGGCAAATCATCCTTTTGGTGTCTTACTCTCAAGGCAAATTTGAGTGTGGATAAAATTCGCCATACGCTTGAGTCAACTAGTTAGGTTGAGGAGCATTTCTTAATCCGATAATTGTTTTATTGATTTATTTGTACAGCACTTGTAGTTATCAAATTCTTATTCATCATTTGGGCACTGTGATAAATAAATTTAACTTTTGAGCTTAAATTAAACTTACACACGTTTGGACCTTTGAAGATTTTGGGGTGTTTTCTTGTTTGATGTCAATGGCATTGAATCAATTTTTGATACTGATGGCCGAGGCTCAAATATTTCATCGATCGACAGGGTATTTTGGAGGGCCAACATTTTACAACAATGATCATTTAAAAACTGAAAACAAAAAGAAATTTAAATAACAAACCAATTATTTTAACACTGAATCAAAACAAGTTTGTAAATATTACTTACCATTGGTGCCAAACAGTGATAGATGCATTTTTCCTAAGACACTTATTACAAATTATTTGGTTATCCTTAATATGACGACCGCATATTTAATGTGGTATAAATTGCATCACTACCAATATTTGGGAGTGCTTTATTGTTCGTTGCTTAAATCCATCTTCCCATCTTTTGGAAACATGCTTAAAATTGGAAGGTGTTGAAAAATAAATCTAGATTCTAGATGAATCAAAATCCAATACACCTTCAAATGCAATAGCCATTTTAACTTTGAAGCGAGGCGTTCGGCTTGGCCAGGGACAAGAGCAGAGTTTTTTAGGGTGCTTTTAAATGACATTTAAGCATGTTAAACTGTCACTTAGGGCCGAGTCCACCGTTGTGTTAAACGGAGTTTAAAATGAGATTGTTAATGTAAAAATGTAATTTTAAACATCGTTTAACACAACGGTGGAATCGATCCTTATCGGACTAAACCACATACTTTGACGTATGTGGACTAAACCGAAAGCTAAAAGGGTTGTTTGGAGTTAAAAGTTTTAAAGGAACTTGGCAGACCGAACGCAATGTTTGAAGTTTGACGAGCTGACAACTGACATGACATTTCGATACGAGCGCCATCCCGTTAATTGGAGTGGTACTAAATTACCTTCATGTTTTTTCCATTTGAGTAACCAGCCCCTGGTTCTGGACATTAGCAAATGCACATTTTTTAAATTACAGGTAGTCGAAAAAGATGCCGAGACGGAGCGTAAAAAAGCTGTAATCGAGGCGGAAAAAGAAGCGCTGGTCGCCAAAATTCAGTTCGAACAGAAGATAATGGAAAAAGAATCTTTACAAAGGATCTCTCAAATAGATGATGAAATGCATTTGGCGCGTCAACATAGCCATGCCGATGCTGAATTCTACAAGTTCAAGTTACAGGCAGACGTGAACAAAATTCTACTTACGCCGGAATACATAGAATTGAGGAAATACGATGCGCTTGCGCAAAATACTAAAGTTTACTTTGGTAACGAAATTCCACAGACTTTTTTGGGAGCCGACTTGTTTGTACCGAAGGAAACGAAAACCGATAACAAAAATAGTTAATATTGGTTTCTTTAATGTCCAATTGTGTGTGATCCACTTGATTTTTTCGTTTCGTACTGCGTTTGAAGAGTTTTCTTGTAAAAAGAGCACTATTTGTATACGAGAATCACCATTGGCTTTCGATTTTAATAAAATGCTACTGATTACTTTGTTTTTATTTCATTCGTTTAGGGTTGAGTTCTTCAAAATTGCTCTTCTGAAAAGGTGAATTTGAACAGCCCCCCAGAACAAGGGGAAACCAATATATAGAAATAATAAAATTAAATATAATACATCTAGCGCCATTTATTAACATGGTAACGAACCTCGTCTTTAAATATAAAGTCTAAACCAGAGACTGATGGTTCCAGTTTAATACATATAAGCTCTAGAGCTTTATGTGGAACAGATATTTCCCTCTCTCTTGGTTTCGATTGAGCATTGTTTAATTTTTGTAAATGTTTGGTATCGTGAATGAATTAGTATAGAAAATACTTTTAGATGGAAAATCTCTGCAATAGTTTTATGTTTAAATAGTTTTTACGGGTCCATTAAATCAGTCTTGACCACCATTATATTTTCTGATAGCTGAAATGTTTTTTTTTGTTTATTAATGGGAATATTGATTATAACATTAAATTGTATGGTATACTTTCGATAATTTAAATAAGTTTTACAGAAAGTAAAACTATGTATTGTAGGAGTTTATTTTAAGATCACGGGTATTTAGAGTGAAAAATTTTTTTCAGCGTTAATTAGTTTTTTACTGTCTGTGAAAAAATGGTTTGTTTAACCTTAAGACTTAGCGGTTGCTTAGTACTTAGTACTAATTTACATGAATTAATGTGGTTAGTTGACCAAACAATGATTTTGGAGATGTTCTAGCATCCTGGTTTTAGAAATTTAATCGTGAAATTGGCTAATGGTACGGAGGTTCTTCATCAATAGATTGAGATTCAACCCAATCTTAACAGCTAAGTGCAACACAAACCCTAGTGCAATTTATCTTCGTTTCAATACTAATTTTAATAGATGTTAAACAAATATTACGTGTCTGTTCTATCTGTCGATTTATCTTCATATAGATATTAAATTTGAATATATGTTAACCAAAATTAACTAATATTTGTGGTAACTCTAGATAGTATAGATTCTCTTTACTTTATTTTATTGAAAATCACAAGTCAAATATTTCAAATCTTTATCCTTGGTCAGTCTTTGCGATTCTCATGACTTATAGGAAATATGTTAATTAGTCATGTTTAACCAAAGAGCATTTACTGGCGCCATATTTATACTAATATCCTGAAAAGTGTAATTTCCTGAAAAACTTACCTACGAGCTTGGATTAGAGAGTCTTATGTCATTACAACTTATCTTAGTCTTATAATTAAAATCATTACTTGAACTTAACTATAATTTATCTACGATTCTGTAGAAATATTTCTAAATGAATCGAAAATTAAGGTCAAATAGGGCGTCAATCAACCCCAAAGGGAATTTGCTGATTATTTAATGGGAATCAAATATTTCCGCTCCTAGACATAGAAATCATATTTTTTTTTAGCATAAGTTAGGTACAAATACCACTTTAACCTGTCCTAAAGAGAACGACTTGCAAGTTATATAGGATGTTTTTCAACCTCAAGGAGAAAATAGTCGCAATCACATATCTTGGTTCCTAGACATAAAAATATAAATATTTTTTCTAGCATAGGGTAGGTACAAATACCACTTTCAAAATCTGTTAAAGATAACGACTTGCAAGGTCAAACATATTTTTTTTTCTAGCATAAGTTAGGTACAAATACTTATTCCACTTTTAATCAATGAAAATCACTGGGTTTTATTTTATATTAATTTTTTGAAGAGCTTACATTCACTTTTTTGGATCGACTAAAAATAAATGCCGTGCTTATTTAACGAAATTTCAAACTATTTTTAAAAAATATTTTACTTTAAGCAATGATATACTAGATAGAATCAATTATTTAAAATTAGATGTTATAGAGGATTATATTAAACAACAAAATTCATATAATTGCGGGATTTATATAATATACTTTTCTAAACAGCTTATAAACAAAACTGCACTAAATACACCTTGCGACATAAATGAATATAGGAAGATATGTCAACAGCTGTTATTACACAACGCGGATAAAATGAATGAATTTTTGTTTGTTCAAGAAAAATTATGAATACTTCTGAAGGACTGCTGTAAGTACTGAAAACGTGGTTCCCTTAAGAAATGTACTAGGCCTAAATAAAGCAGAGAGGAAATTAAGGAATCGAGCAGGACCAGACTGGCCGAAAATGGCTCGCACATTATTTTTGAAACGAGAAAAAAACTTTATGAAGAATTACATTTTCCCTAAAAGTTGAAAATAAAAAGATTTCCACTTTTTCAGTCCATTCGGGAACCCGCAGTATATTTTGTCAAGTATGAGAAGTGTGTAGAAGACGATATACTTATCTGTTAAATAATAAATCTAATAAAAACGCAAAATAAATAATAACATACCTACCATTTGTGTCTTCATAATAAAAATGTATTATTATAAACTCCTATCTTTATTTATTGAAACAATATCAATATGTGATTTCTGATTTCATCTTGCTCCTTACCTGTTAAAATAAAAGGACTGCAAAAATAAAAAAACCTTAAGATTTATTAAAATAATTTATTCATTAATTTCAAAACGATAAAAAAATTTGTAAATCACTATTAACTAGACCAATTTTCTTACAAAAAAAAATAATAGGTTTATTACAAGGCCGTTTTTTTTAGTAAAAACCTTGCATGTTTTTTTAATCTAAAATTATCTTTTATTTATTAATATTTTTTTATATTGCAATACAATATTAAATTTAATGTTACTCTGTTCGTTTTTAAAATAATATATTATGTAGATATTTTTAATAATTTATTAATTTAATTAGCTGTTTCGATCTATATTTGTATAGTTTTATTTATTTTACATGGTCAAAAATTCAAACTTATATATTACATAACTAAATTTTTAATTAAGAACTAAATCTTGAATAGTATTTAGAACATTCATTTTTCTATAACATTTACCCATACCTATCTAAAATAAAGAGTGATTCACAAAAAATGTTTCTAAAGTAGGCCATGACCGATAACTCCGCACGGCTATGAATCACATCCAAACTGACACTTGCAAAGCCTACTTTAGAACTGTTTTTAGATCACTCAACGACGAAAAACTACTAGACTAATCCATTCATTCATAAATAGGTTACCGCTTTAGAAAAAATGAGGCAGTTGCTTGTTTGAGTGGGGATTCTTTGCGCGAGTATGTATAATAGTTGCAACGAGAAAAATACATTAAACTGATAATAGTGGTATTAAGAATGCAAATATACTTTCCTAATGTAATTCGGAAAGTATTTTGTGTACTTTAGAGTTTTATATACTTTCCTAATGTAATTTTGAAAGTCTTTTGTGCACTTTAGAGTTTTATGCGTAGTCAATACCGAATTATAACCTCAAACAATCCTTGTAACAAGACTCTCCCATACTCTCTACTACGTCTATGACAGTGTGAATGTTTGCAATTCGATTTTTGTAAACAAAATTAGTCTAGTAGTTGTTCGACGTTGAGATCACTCCATATTAACTATTAAAGATAAAATAATAAATAATTATAAATACTGTTCCTAATTATCACAAAAATGTGGGTAAAATCATCTATTGACAGATACCTTTATGGATGTTTTGTTCAATATATTATTATTTGATATCGTGTTTCAATTTTGTGCTTTTCTTTCAAAATTTTACAAAATAATTAGCCCAAAAATGCCGGCACCTTTCTTGCTTTTTAGCAATAATTTATAATTATAATTTTTTTGGTTAAAAATATGTAGAATAAGTACATCTAAAGCCTAAATTTTAATCTAACAGAGCGAGAGAATTGTGCCAAAAAAATAGAAATCAATTAGATAGTGCTTTAAAATAAAAATACTTACAATACATATTCTAGTTAAAACCTTGTCAATGTCATATTTTAGCGTGACATTTTGACGTGACCTGGAGTGCGTTTAGAAACCCCGCACGACGCGTCTAAGCCCTATTCTAATGCATGTGGCCAGACGCGCCGTGCGGGGTTTCTAAACGCACTCCGGCATTTTTTAAAATTGCAGATTTGCGTGATCCAATATACCTAGTTTCAAAGTGAAATGAATAACAAAGTTAATATATTTTGTAGAAATTATCCCATTTGCGGTATTGCCATATTATTTGTCTACATTTTCTCCGGATCTTGTTAAAAAAAATGGTACACAACTAATAAATTTGAGCAATACTGCCCTGCTAAAACAAAAATGAATATTTTTAGGAAATGTACATAATTACGTCCTTTCAGACTTTTGTAAAGTAAGTTTCGCAGTTTTGACCAACCTTTTTATATAATTTCAAATATTTTCTAATAAAAATATGTCTTTCTAACTTTGAATCATAATAAAACAAAATGTAGGCTTATTAAATATGTAAGAGTTTCGAAATCGGATAATTTGTAGATACGACTTCTTTTCTTAGCAGAGCAGAATATTTAAACATCAATTCAACCTTTAAACCTGGTCAAAATTAATATGAAAATAAAATCATATTCCAATATACAGTCATTTGTATGTATGTATGTTAGTTTAAAGAAGTTTTATTGAATCAATATAGCGGAAGCAGATAAGTTCCTCATTTTATTACTTTTAAAAGATAATTCAAAACTGTAATTGGTTTTTAATGTCGGTTTGTTTTGATAGTCATTTATTCATCAATGTATAAGTACTGTATATACCTAATTAAACTCATAAATAATTAATTAAATTACTAGAGTTATGTATTTTTTGTTAAATACGTAATGTTCATTGAATTACAACACACCACACCTGATTAAAATTTAAAACGTCTAGAAAACAAAGAATATATTTCACACCAGAGTGAAGTTTGAGGCATACTTGAGCGCTAGGTGAAGTTATTACTAAACAGTGCGGCAAAGCAAAATGTTGCAGGATTTCATATTTAATGCATACATTAAATATTTATCCTTCCTTTGAAAAGTAACATTTTTGTATTCATTTTTACTATTTTTGCTTGCTGCACAGGGTGTCTAATTAAGGACATCTATTTTTATACAGGGTGGCCAAACGAAAACGAAATTCTATTAACAAAAACTTCGTCAACATTTTAGACAAACACTCGAACCCGCCGATTATTTATTAAAGGGAGATTCAACTGTCATATGTCATTCCCCTCTGACCTATTTAATTTAAATAAGAAAGTATGTATCTAGTTTTAATTATTATTATTATTAATCCAGAAGATGACTTCATTGCGTTACTTTTGATTTTTACATATTGTAAAGTGTGACACTTCATTTGGTAGCTAATTTTATTAGTAATTTAATGTGGTTGATTTATTATCGTTAGAGCTCTCCAAAATTTTTAAACAGTTTAAATTCATGTTTCATTCAATTAATAATAATAATAAAGGTCTTTTGTTTTACTATCATGTTACATAACTATTTATATA
Organism: Psylliodes chrysocephalus; assembly: GCA_927349885.1. Classification (NCBI taxonomy): domain Eukaryota; kingdom Metazoa; phylum Arthropoda; class Insecta; order Coleoptera; family Chrysomelidae; genus Psylliodes; species Psylliodes chrysocephalus. Next base: position 17,531,985 of record OV651814.1, on the reverse strand, counting down.
CCTGGAGAGAAAAAAAAAATGCCAAAGATCATGTTCATCGTCACCTAATCTTTGACATTTTTCAATGAAATCTTTGATTCTGTTTTTCGTCTTAGACAGTAGTAGCAAAAACTAAATCATATTCTAATTCAATAATGTCACACTACAATTGGTGTGACATTTTGTTTTTTCATTTAACAAAAGAATATAAAACATTACCGATGAACATTATCAAAGCAGACTATCTTCAAAAAATATTATTAAAGAACTAATTATTTATCAAAGAACATTATCAAAAAAAATCAAAGAAATTTATCTGAAATGTATTACAGATCTTTATCAAAGAGCATTGTCAAAACATATTTTATGCTGTGCATTAAACAACTAATATATTTAGCTTTTACATGATGTGTCGCACTTTACAATACGTGACCATTTTTTATCCCGCTAGACGGCGCTAAAATCAAATGTAACGATATGATTAGTCATATTGCTAAATTTCCTATGAGGCATAAACTTATCTTTTAGATGATGATATGTCATACTTAGAATTTTTCCTATATTCATTATATTAGGCCTTCCAAATTGCCTGCAAGTGGGTCATGATATGGCAACCCTGTGGGCCTGATGATTTGATAAGGTCAATGATATATGTTGCGTTTGAAAAGTACCTCGGTTTGCTTTTTTACTCGATACCGTTCCTTTTTCTCCGTTTGCTCCATTGATATGGTTTGCTCGATGTCACGTTACCAAATAATCTATTTGTTCTGCTCGAGGAGGTACATTTCAAACGTAGCAATAGATGGTCATATAGATTGATTATCCATGTTTCTCAAAATAAACATAAGCTTATGCCTTAAAGTAAAAATGTAAGTAAATATGTTTTTACTATATTCAAAGGCCAAAAATTGGTTTTAAAACACATTTTTGTTAAACCGCTTTGAATAATTGCGATGCAATATGGCCGCTCGCAAACGAGCTACTTTGAGTAGTCTATATAACTATATATGCATCATTGACCTTGTCAAAGACAATAGTCCCACAGATTTGCCATGTCATAACCTGTCATTACTCACGGCAGCACTTTGAGCACATTTTGAGTCATTAGAATGCCTAATCTAATGCACATACTTTGATTTTCTGCCTAATGGATTAGAGGAGAAGGTAATGACAGTTGACATTATGATAGAAAGGTGTCCTCTTCAATGAAGTGGAGAGGGGTAGAATGATAACTGTCAATGAAAAAGTCTGGACACTATGCACAATTTCGTTTTGCACATTTTGTAAACAAAATTCAGGGACGGTTTAACAACATTTTGTGCAACAATTATAAAATAGTGCATCGAAAAATAATTAACAAGTATAATTTAATACTAAATCGGAATAAAAGCATAAAAAATCATAAATATAAGCAAGATAACAAAGAATTGACGCCAAAAAAGCTTACAACAGCCAAAACACAAACAAAAAACAGAGCTGAACATGAACATAATCGCTGAATAAAGTCGATCCTGGAATTTGTTTACAGTGCTTTAGGGCAACCTCTCCTTGTCATTTACGTGTGTAAGAGTGGAAGGCTGAATCACGCATAATTTCTACACTCGTGATGGATGCGCAGACGGTACCTTATCGTTCTACCCTCTCTACTTCTTTGGTCCTCTTGTAATATAAATCTGAAATACAGCAGTCCTTAAACGTCACATAGTAACTAAACTTACTTTAGGTTTGTTCTGGTTTTTAAAATGAAAACGGTTTTGAAATTGCGCCGGACCGTGTGCGTAAAGGCAAAAGATTCCCGACTGTTTGAAATTGTTGGAAAAGCAGAACACATAAAGGTGTTTTGTTTATTATAATAATGCAGTTAAGGGGGTGGGTGGCTCAGTGGTAGAGTCTCTGCCTGCGGATCCAAGGGTTCCAGGTTCGAATCCCACCGTTGGCCGGCATTTTATTAATTCTGATGCCTTGGTAGGATTCCCCACTCGACCATTCACTGTTGGGTTCTACTCGTAATTAACAGTGCTGTTCCTGAAGTGGCGCTGGGAAACAGTAACAAAGCATACACAGAACACGAGGCTAATAACCGTAGTAGTTGATTCAGTTGACACCTAATAAAAAAAAAATAATAATGCAGTTCCTTTTGAAAGCTCAGCTTCAAATAACATTTGCATGTATATGTTCATCATTATCATCTTCATCATACATTTCAATGGAATAAAAAACGGGAAAATAATATTAAAAAATTATTCATTTTAAAATTGCCTCAATTTACAAATAAAACAAGAACAAGAGACATTCTTCTACACATAAATAAACAATTTGGGATTGTATACGTTCTGTATGATCTTAAATGCTAATACAATATTCATATCACTTTAAAAACGCATGCGCGGTCAAAACAGTACGAGTCGATCCACACTCCGAAGCATGATCACATTTTGACTGTTTACAACAATCACGGATTATTTTGGATACGAAACCAGAACACTGGACAGAGAAATCCGAAGTAGTCCGAGAAAAACCAGAACACTTTATAACTACTGTGCATGAGCCCAATAGTTGTGGATCGTTATTTCTTAAAACCAGAACAGACATATGATACACCTATACAGGCGGATCCAAGGGGCAATTTCTCCCCTTGAATCTTATATTTTAACCATTATCTAAAATAGTATATGTTGGTTGTTAATATTTTACAATAAATATAGTGGCGTAGTGCAACAGTAACAAGGCCTACACAAAACACGAGACTCCTGATAATTGTAGTAGTTAAGGCCGTTGACAGTTGACATGCGATGAAAAAAAAAAAAAATAAGCCCAGGCTACGAACCCAGCAAATTGTCCCTTCCCCATTTGAAAGGGTGTGCTGTGCACGGATATCGTAAAAGCTAAAATGTTTCATTTACCCTCGCCAGAACCATTGGAGATCACACCTATAGAGATGTTGTGATACCCCTAGAGTATCGATACTGGTAAGGAAGTACTTTGGACAGTTAGTATTGATACCCGAAACCGATATTTTTTAGTGTTGTTGATTTGACCGGTATTTTTTTGTCAATTGACTAAAATAAAAAAAAAATACAATGAAACGAACTTGAGTGAGTGCGCTCGTTTCTGCACCGTCAAGAATGGCTAGTGAAAAAGTGCTCTGGCGTATCAAATCGGGAGTAATTCCTATATGGGTATCGAATACTAAATTTCCCGGTATCAAATCAAAAAGTATTAATACCAGTATCAAATCAGTAGTAGCGCAATATCTCTAATCATGCAATCGACGATTGGATCACGCAAACAAGCAATCGACGAACCAAAACAAAAACTAGTAATATCTTTCATTTTAACCCAACCATAATCAATCTAACAAAAAATTTGCTATAATAGGTGCTACTAATGCGGCATTGGTCAAGTGAACGTGATGCGAACCCTCGACGTTACACCTTTCTAACCTCTTCGCCGTTTTTTCAATCTCGTCCAAAACGAGATCGTAATTCTCGGGATGATCCAATCTTAGAGTAGCATCGGCTTTAATATTAAGAACCTCGCACTTTATCCTACAGGCGAACTGAAGCACTTGGTCCAACGTGAAGAATCCTAATGCAGCTATTTTTAATCTAGGATCTCGGGTAAATACATAACAACCCTCTTTGTGTGTAGCCGGTTTCATGCCTCTGCGCAGTAACACTTCACAGCCCTGTCTGTCTACCGAGCCCGCATGGGCCTGCACCATGATATCGACCATTTCATCGTATTCGTAGCAAGGCATGAGGTCCAAACTCTTTTTTTCGTATTCGAAGAGTTTGTCGATACTGGGCCCGGCGGCATCGATCATTTTTTTGATGTTCCTAACGCTCGGACTCGCTATATCGATACTGACGTACTTGGTAACCTCGTTCGGGTATATGGAGGCGTACAAAAAGGCTATACCGCCTCCGAGCGAATGACCGATTATCGTGACGTTGTGCCAGTCGAAATGCTTGACTATCCTCCTCAGGAAATGGACGCCGTCCCACCACAGGTAGTACTCCAATCCCTGGGGTATGGGAGAAGAGAATCCGTGACCCGGAAGGTCGATGCAGAAAAACGAAATTCCTCTTTGCGTGAGGAATGGAGCCAAATTGTCGAAGGTGCCGCTGTTGTCTTGCCAACCGTGTATACCTATCACCGGTTGGACGTTTCGTAGTCCCCACCATTTTCCTGGAACAATTCATAAGCATCTGAACAGTGTTAAATTAACCCGGATTAATTTTGTTATCATTCTATTTTCTGTCATCCTAAAATCGCCACCAACCGCTTGGGGTTAAATATTTTACCTGCAGAGAGTATACTCAAAATCGCCATCACTTTTATCTTGGAAAGGTTCCAAATTTGTACTTGAAATTTTAGTTTTAATAACAGTATATTTCTAGTTCTTAACCTTAGATTACGAAGACCATAGAAGAAGAAGTTAGTGCGACTAATAAATGAAGACATCTTTGTTCTTGAACACATCGAAATTAGGTGAAATTCGTTAGCGCTGTTCAATAAGTTCAACAGTTTACACAACAAGTAGCATGACAGCCCTCATTCAAAGGGTCTAATTTAGAAATTTCCAATCTCACTTAAATATAAATTGTAATAATTTTAAACGACCATTCAATATATATTTTCCGACCACTATTTACCCAGGCAGCAAAAAGAAAAGCTGCAGTATAAAGCCAGTTAAAGTCATACGTAATGCTCTTTAGAGCTGACCATAGTATTCCTCCTTGTGGGCAGCCCCGTGTAACTTTTGCTTGTATGGTTGCCTTTTCTAGAGCGGATATGATGGTCCTATTCTTTAGACTGGCAGTGGTCCATTGGCATATTGTGACTGGGTCATTTTTCTGTTCTAGAGCCTTCGTTATTAACCTAGTTGAGGCATTACTGAAAGCTCATTCGATATCTAAGAAAGTGGCCATTTCCATTTCTTCGGCGATTTCTTTGTCATCTATTGACTTTGAAAGTAGCTTGTTTAGATCGTACAGCGCTAGGTCAGTTGACTATTCAGGCTGGTATGCGTATTGGTTTGGATGAAGCGGATTTACTTCTAAAATATCGTTCCTGATATACCTATCTATCAATCTTTCTAGCGTTTTTAGTAAGATTTTGGCGTTTGGTCTGTGACCCTACCTACTTTGGTAAGGTAGACTATTTTCGGATTTTGCCATATTGCAGGCAATGCATGCTCTAAAGATTTTTCATAGATACATCGTTAGCAAGATTTCCTCAATGAGTTTCTTTGTTGTACTCTGTGAGCTTGTTTTTATAAGTAGTCCAGTCTTGCGTGGTTTTGGCTCTGTTGAATAGCTTTCGCATCTCGCCTCTGAGTCTATCTAAGTCATACGTTTGAGTATATATAGCGCAGAAGGTGCATACAGTATCAATATACAAAGTGATAACAGCATTAGCAAAAATTATGCTAGAAATCGAAATCAAGAAATGAAGTAAAGTTAACTTTGAATAATTTGGAATGTTTGCAACCCGATGAGAAAACTTTTGACTTCTTAATGATCAAAGTGTAAAGAAATGAGTCAATTTGGAAAAAAGAAGATTCAAAAAATTTCGGGAAGCTGGTTGTATCTAGGACAGGTTTGGTAGTGTAAAATCCAAAAACTAGGACTCTCAGCAATTTACAAAAATCCGAAAAATGGTTAAGGTATCCTTTTGGATACATCTTTATCCAAGCAATGTTGGCTACGGATTTGTATTGGATTTTGCTGGAGATATGCCAGAAAACAAGGACCTGCGACTTTTTTATGATAATCTAGTAGAAAACTATACAATAGACGAGGAATCTGTATTCTCTCTTTCAATGTGAGCTAAAAATTCTACCAATTTTGCAAGAACTACAAATGCTTGGTAGTTTACTCATTCTAAATTTAATTCTAGTTTTTATAGTCATCACCCTGATTTGAATACCCTTATGAACGTTCTAATTAACGATTTACAATTTCAAACTCACATCGAAATGCAGTATCGACGAAAGGTTGCGAAATAGGCCAAAGCTAGTACGTAAGAGAGAAGGCATTAAAAATGCAATTGGACACTTTTTTAGAATGTATTTCTCATTATATTAGACAATCAATATTTTTAAAAACAATGCAAATACTCCTATTTTTCTGAATCTGAATTTTTAATATTATAATCTATACTAGACTACTACTTTTTTAGTTAAAATGCATCAAACAGATTTTGTTTTATGAGTAAAAGAAAGTGGATTTGGCCCTGGGTATTCAGACACCAATGTAAGAAATGGCGATTTTAGATGTTAGGCTGTGAAAAGTAACATTGGTGACGATTTTGGGAAATTCCGTATTTTATATCTTTAAAAATAAAATAAACAGTTATTTAATTATCTATAACCACTATAAGTTAGTAGTACTATATTTTTATTAGACGTTTAAGTTAATAAATTAAAATGTACTTACCACTAATATGGCCCCAAGGTACCGGTACTTTAATTTCTGCGGGATCATTTGAGTAACCTGCAATGAAATATTTTCATTATTCATTTTTTCAAGGCACACAGTAGGATTTCCAAGTGTAGGACAATTTCTAAACGCCTGAACCCTAAACCTAAGGTTTTTGTAATATAACTCGGAAACCCTATATACAGTGTGTCTACTTAAGTTGGAACCATATGGAAAACATTTTTATTATTGATTTTAGGAAAAAAAGTTATTCTTGATAAAAAGTCCTGCATGACCCAAAACTTAAAATACAGTTATCAGATATCAAATTTTTCAAGCCGTATACGAGGTTTGTCAAAAAATATGAATTTTGCTCAAGAGTAAAGTACGTTTATTTTTTTTACAAAATCGAAAATTTTCATTAAGAAATTTGCTAAATTCTTCACAAACATCAACAAAAGGAAAGCGTATCATGTTTATAGTAGCTAACGTAATTTATAACGTTTTCAGATATTTACAATCAATGTGTAGAGTGTAGAGTTTATAAAAAATAAGAAAATCTGTTTTTTCAGATAGATCGGTGTAATTGCATATTTGAATGTAATATTCAATTCTAATCAACTTTTCTTAACTTAAGTAGACAGACTGTATACATTTTCCAACACTACGCGACGAGTTATATATGATGACATGAAAATCAGATAAGTGTTTAAATTTTAACGGCAATTGGGGTCTATTCTGTAATAATTTCTTTATATTTAACGGCCTTTAAAAATATGTTTGTATTCGTTAATTTACTTCTGTCATTATTTAAACAGATTTCTTTAAGATAGTCCTCTAATGTATTTTAAATTTTAAATAATGACAGAAGTAAAGAAGAAAATATTTTTAAATGCCTTTAAATATAAAGGAATGGTTACAGAATAGACCCCATTGTGAGGCAAATGAAACACATTTTTGGACCTTCTCCTTACGTAATCTACTGGAAAGTAATCTACTGAATGCGACCTACAAAATGGTATATTACACGATATTGATAGGTTAGAACTAATCGAGATACGGTGGCATTATTACTGATGAATGGGATTTTGGCTCTAATTTGGGTTACCTTTACTACAGGATCCAATAACTTTGAAATTAAATATTTAAGCCATAGTTTGAGCTAAGAATATGCGGTTTGAGGCATTGCATTATTTTCGTTGAACTCTACGAAGTGGTATATACAGTATGTTAAGTTTCCCACAATGACGATAGAAGAACGGTATAAAATAAGCGATGCTATTGATTAGAGAGGTAGAACAGTTCGCTCCAGCCCACTAGAGGTAGAGGTGTATCCAATCTGTCGATTCACGAGAATCTCTCTCTTTGTTTCTCGAAGGATCTATGGGTTAACATATTGTATACATATTCATATAGCTCAAAATTTCGAAAATCGATGTTACTTTTTTAAAAAAAAAAGATCTCCACGCTCACCAATTAAGGATTCGATATTCATTCGTATAAGATTCGTGAGAAAACAAATGTATGAATTAATTGTAAGGGCAGAAAATAGGATTTTTGGTCGAATTTTAACAGACAATCAGGGTTTTTGTTATATAACTCAGAAATCGTTTGAGCTACTCTACCCTCGCGCTTTATCTCTATCCTCGAAACAGTTAATAGGAAAAAAATAATATGTATATCAATAGACGATTTCAACGGAAGACATCTTGAAGTTGCAAGGTCATTGGAAAATCTTTTCTCCATCTACAAGTTTACATAACAACTAATAAAATAAAAAAGAAAACTGTAAATTATTATTTTGGCAATCTGTTTAAGGTTACGGCGTCGGTATTCATTTTTTTCTTTTTTCTTTGTCTTCTTCATTATTTGTATGTGCTCAGTTTTTCACTACCTCTTTCTACTTAGTGCCAGGTCCCAGAGTCTTATTTTTCTTAGTCATGTGTCATGTCAAAATTTGTAAAAACATAAAACGACCTAACGCGCGCTTAGCAAGCCATGTAGATCTAGATTCCAGATCTTGGCGATAGTGAGAGTGAAAACTGAGGCCATACAACTAAAGAAGAAAACAAGAAAAAAAATATACTTAACGCCGCTGTAACTTTAGACACATTGCCAAAATAATAATTTACAGTTTTCTTTTTTATTTTATTAGTTGTTATGTAAGCTTATAGATGGCGTAAAGATCTTCTAATGACCTTGCAACTTCAAGATGTCTTCCGTTGAAATCATCTATTTTGTTGGAATTTTAGTGCCGAACAACTTTTGCATTTACAGTTTTAGAATGAAATACTAGTTTGTGCAGCAAGAGTGGATATGAAGACGAAATTTGAGCACGACGCCATAAGCTGAGTGCTTAATCGTCTGAATGCGATGTGGACAATCCACTCGAGTTGTACAGTATATTTTTTCTACGACCCACTAACGAAAATCTACAAATATTAAAAATGATTTTAGGTTATTAAGATAAATATAATTCATTTAAAAATAATTTATGACTTTTACTAATTTATAAAACAAAATAAACAAAATTAAAAGAAAATTTTTTATTTTTCTCCATCTGAGATTCGAACTAGAGTCTTCTGTATGGAAGGCAAGAAAGCTGACCACAGGACCATGTACACGTTTATTTTTTTGCTTTAATACTCTTAATTAAATTGAATTCATATAGTTTTATTTAAATTAACAAATTATTTATAATTATAGACGAAATAAAAATAGAAATTCTATTATTTATCGATTCTACACAAGAATAAGTCATCTTAATGTATGTTTATTCTCAATAACTAAAAAATATACTGACAAATGGTTTGACAGAATTGTCACTTATTTAAAATTTTAAAAATAATAGTAGTCGGATGTTCAAAATATGAACTATGAATGGTGGATTTAATTTTTTTACAGTGTTCTCACTACCTAGAATGGATATGAAATATATTCGTTCAGTTGAAGGCAATAGCATACTTTTTCGTTTTGTAATCTGTGCGTAGATAAGCTAATATCCATGTGGGTGTAGAAAAAATAAGTTTGGGTCGAAAATGCGAGAAAATAGGTTTTGGAAACTTTGGCGCCCCCTACTTCTTGCATTTATTATCGTTGTGCAGTAACAAAAAGAGATAAATAATTGTAGAAAATATTATTATCTACAACTTTTGTATAAAACATTTTCTTCTACGACTCAGTTTTCCCGAAAAATCGATTTAATAAAAAATATAATTCAAAATGCCAAGTGGATTTCGAAAATTTGATTTAAAGCTTCTTTTATGGTTATATTATGATTCATAAGTTACAATCGAAAGAAGTTTTTGTAGGAAAAATCTATTTTAATAGTACGCTAAATGTACAGGGTGAGCGAAACTCGATACATTATAACATTATAAGAAAAGGAAAAATCTGAAAATAGCTCGGAAAAAGGTTATTAAATAAGATTAAGGGTCCGTTCTGTGGTATGTTTTTTTTTCAAATTTGGAAACAGACAAACACGTCATCTATTTTTTTCCCGAAACATATATATTTTTGCACTTTTAAAAGGGCTTCTTTTAAAAAGCTATAAGCTAATTTGTAAAAAAAGTATTATCAAAAATTCGCAGTCGTCACCATTTAAACAAGTAGCCTTTGGAAACAAATAGAAAAATCGCATCTGTCAATAATTAAACTTATGGTTGCCAAAATATTCTTTTGTTATCATTTGACTTTTAAAAATGTTCACGAACAACGAAAATATCGAAATATTATTAGTTTATAAGAATCACAAAAGAACCCTAAAAAAGCAATTCAGTTATACGCTCAGAGATATCTCGAACGTGTTATTCCAAGCTTTAAAATTTGAAAGATTGGGGAACGCAATTTACGTGCAAATAACAAGGCAGTTTCTTCTCGAAAGACAAGAAAAATTGCTATAAGGATCAATTCTGACAATACTGACGCCACTATTTTGCAGTATTTTAAAATCCATCCAAGAAACTCGATTCGCAAGCCTATCGTGAGTTGAATTTAAAATCTAGATAGCTGTTTTGTTATTAACGGTAAGCCAAATAAAAAAATAAACATTATTGGCTAATGAAAATCCACATTTTCTCAATTCGATTGAAAACCAAGGACACTTCGGAATCAGTCCATTTTTTACGAAGGAGTTTTATTTGCTGAACAATATTTACAATTTCTTTAAGGACAACTTCCTGTGTGCTTCTCAAAAATGAGCCACTACCTACCTCCATGATTCTGATCGAGCTCCACCACATAAAGCAAGAATTCTCCAAAACAATGGTTGACTAAATCACCGGACTTGACTCCACTAGATTTCTTCTTGTGGGGAATTTTGAGAAATAAAGTTTACAGAACAATATCTGTTAACACTTTCGCTGCCCAAGCTTTGATGACAACTACACGCTCTGGCCTATCGATATACGAACATTTAGAAGTTTGCACGTTCATTAACGTTGGGCCATACACACTATAAATCTAAAAATGTATTCTGGGGAATAGCTATTATATATACAGGGTGTTCAGATTTAAACATTTTTCTTTATATTCATCTATCAAATTAAGATCCTGTATATAAAATTCATTATTTATTGAATTAAAATGTTTAATTTCATATGCAATTAATAATTAACACGTTCCAATTTCAGTTCAAGTTCAATGTTTAAATCGTAATAAAAAATGCTGACTTATTTTCAAAACACTGAATTGGAGACCTTTAAATTTGAATAATAATATTTTTCTAATATACATTTAAATAATTAAATATTAATTGTTATTGCATATTGTCTGTTCTGTGATATTATAAATGTAGATACAAACAAGAAAACTAACAACATGTGGTAGTATACTTTACAAAATTATCTCTAAAATGAGATTCATCAAAACCATCTTGTGGTATTAATTACAAAAAATCTTTAAAGATTATTTACAGGGTGATCATAAATACAGACAGAAATTAACACAGAAAGAGAAAAAAATATTGACCTCTACGAGGCTATGACTCTACAGGATGTCAAGTACTGATGTCAGAGAAGTATATTACCGGGTCGCTGGCTGACGGTGCACTTATAAATTTATTTATCGGTAGTCAAGTATTTCATGAATGGGTGACCCGACATCTAGGGAGTGGAATAAATGAGGAATTAATAAATCGAAAGAAGTTGGGTATCCAAATGGTGGTACAATTAGCCAATGAAGCTGCAGCCACCATGTCAAAATCTTGTAGGGAAAGCTGAACCATTCAAGGCGGGGAGTCAAAAACAATCAAGAGTACTTTAAATGGAAGTCTGAAAGGATGAAAGAATACGTAAACTATTCGTCGTAGTTCTATACAGGCTGTCCCTATAGTGCATAATTGCTTGATATTTCAATTTGTGTTATAGACATGTTTTGAATAAAAGTTAAGTGGATTTGAAAAAAATTAAATTTAAAAATATGTTTGGATATACAGGGTGTTACGCTTTTGCCTGGAAAGTAAAGATATGTTTTTAAATGGAACCCTGTATTTTATTTCAGTTTTAGAGTGTATTATCACTGTATTTATCACTAGAATATTTTTCAACTCAAAAGGACCACGCTGGAATACAATAACTGGTTTATTTTATACACTGTTTTAATTATACATATACAGGGTGGGTAATTGATCGATAGATATTTTATTAGTGGAGATATGAAGAAATGTTTAATATAAAAGTTGTAAAAGACTATATTTTACAATTATTCTTAAATATACATGGTAGTCTATAAATGAGGGGAAAACCAAACAGATAGTTTTTTAAACCAAACACCCAGTAGGTAATTACGCCTTAAAGATTTGGGTTGTTTTCACATCGTTTTATAATTTTAATAGACTAAACGTTCCTAAAAATGTTTAACATTTTGATGTATTGCTGTGATGCATACAGGGTGTGTCTAAACTTGAGGTTACAATATTCTCATTTTTTAAAATATATCGTCTGTGTTATACTACCAATTTATGAATTAATTTCTTTACTTTTTTCATTTTGTTTGGCTTTTTATTCCCAAACGAATTTTTTCTTAAGAATTTAACAGTTTTACTATGAAAATTGACATTAAATTATTCACATTTTTCTAATTGGCTTTTGAAAATATGGACTTATTTTGAGTAAAATGCTAATATAATTTTTGGTAATCCATTTGTCAGAATTAATATGAATCATTGTAAATAAAATTGAAAAAACAGTTTAGGCTTATGAATGCCAAACAAAATAAAAAGTAAAAAAACTAAATTATTGGTTAATTAAATTTGTGGTGTAACATACAGGGTATTCTATTTAAAAAAAAATAAACTCATAATCTTGCGTTTTGACACACCCTATATACAACGTAGCAAATGAATGGAAAGTCCAAACATTTTTAGAAACGTTAAGTCTATTAAAATTGTTTGACGATGTGAAAACAAATAAATTTGTTATACAAATGGGTTTTATCACTTATTTATTAACTTTCCTGTATACTTAAGAATAATTAATTTAAAAATGTCTTCGTATCTTAATAATAAAACAGATATCGATCAATTACGCACTGATGAGACACCCTGTATATGTATAATAGGCTAACATGATGGTATCGTTAGATATATAAATTTATAATGAATTTAATTTAATGCTAAAATAATATGCAGGGTGTTGCATTCAAATTGAGTAAAATGAAGTTAAAATGAGCCATATTTAGGAAATGTTTCAAAACCCTCTGTATAAAATAAACTAGTTTTATCATGTCTATTCGTTAGTTTGGTATCTTATAAGCCTGTATTTTAAGTAATGTTCAACTCATTGATAAGCTACTTAAATTCTGATAATTTTATTTGGGGTCTGTATCATTTTATATCACAAAAAATTAATTGCTTGACAACCCTGTAATACTTTTTAAACATATTCTAGGGTTCAATCATCGATATAGAATAAAGTGGAGACGACATAAACACTATTTTGCGATATGAAAAAATGGACGCACTATAAGTGACAGAAAAGTGTAATCAAAATGGCGACTTGAGTCGTACTTTGATTTATTTGAAGTCAATAATTTTATATTTAAAGACTGACGGAATGAAAATAATTTTATATCATTTATATGAAGCTATTTAACGAAAAATGGTATTTATTATCACCAAAACTAACTAGCTATACTATCTCGAGTTTGACATTGACGTAAAAATGTAATAAAAATGTCATAGCATCTCCTCCTTGTTCTATCTCAATGGGTTCAATACAGTATTACCTAAGAATTCTAAAACTGAGATAAAATACAGTGTTCCATTTAACAAATATATATATTTACTTTCCAAGCAAAATCTTAACACACTGTATATTCAAAAATATTTTTATATTAGGTGTTTTTCAAATCCATATATCTTTTATTAAAGACTTGTTTGCAATAATTTAAGTACACTTTCACATGCCTACGGGGTTATAAAGACAATCTTCAAATGACGTTACAAAACGTCATGGACATGGGGGAAAGAACTATCATAACGATAATGAACGTCATGGTTAGCGAAAGTGTTAACATGAAACATTTGATAGAAAAAATCAGAAATGCTTGCGTCGAACTACTTATCTAGAGAAATGTTAGGTGAAGCATTAGTAAAAAAAGTAAGAGGAAGATTGGATAAGTTTGTTTAGAAGTAGAAGGTGGTTACATTGAAATTTTTTTTGCAGTGATTGTCTTCATATTTTGTTTCGTTCTCAGGTAATAGTAATAATATATTGTGTTTCTCCCATATTATCCCCATTTTTTAGTATTCAAAATTTTGGTGTCAGAAAAATTAAATAAATAAATCACGTTTAAAGGTACTTAATTATGTAAGGTAGTTTTTGAATTAATATTTCTCAAAAATGGTAAGAGATATTGAATTAAATCAAAAGCAAAAATAAAAAATAGAATATTTTATAATTTTAGTTTATCTGGTTCTTTATATCCCACTCTATCTTAATTGTGACGGATGACAACGTGCCAAGTGACAACAAAACAATATTTTTCAATTTTATATTTACTTTTATTCACAACCCACACGTGTAATCCACTTGCTCTAGATAAGCTAGTTTTTTATATTTAAACTTCGTACCATGTCAAATTTGGAAAAATATGCAAATTTGGCTCAAAGCGGACCTTACTCATTCCTATTTAAGAACATCTTTTCAGATTTTTTTTAATCGTTTTTTTTTATAATATAGCTGAGACATCGAATTTTCCTCACCCTGTACATACAAGGATACCCGCCAAAGTATAACAGAACATTTTTAAAATTATGGATAATTACACGCGGTCCTATTTGAAATGGAAAATAATTTAATAATCAGGTAATCTGATATTTTTTAATTCAATTTATGTTGATAAAATTCTCACTATTATTATGAAACGGGAAATTGACCTGTTTTATTTTTATAAGCGTCAGTAAATTACAAATTAAATTCATAAATACATTTAAAAGATTTGTGTCTTTAAAAATCCGGTTTATTATATAATTAGAATACTTATAATTTGTTATTTTTAGTCATTATTTATAATTCTTCTATTATAATTTTCTACAATGTTGTTTCCGCAGAAAATTCAAATTTTTAATTTATTGAGTTCAAATAAAGAACTACTATATATGTTAAAGTCCTTGGTGTGTAATTTATTACAAAATGTCTAGTAAATCACTTCGATAGAATAGAATACAATACTTAGGCTATTTAAAAAACGTCAATGAACATGAAAAAATGTTTAACTCTATACCTAATTAAAATTAATTACATTTTAACATGACTAAGTACTTTCCTGCCCATGGCTAATTTTTAGATAACGAGTATTATAGTTTTAATGTTTTTAATACCACGAATTTTTTACATTATCTTTTTGTTAGTTATTGACTTTAAGTTTAGCAAAAAAAACTAAACGAATTACAGTTTTTAGATGAACATTTTAAGTCCAAAGTCTACGAACCACCAGATTACGACATGTTTTACAAGCGAAATCTACTTTATACTGAATTATCTCCTTGAATTCCGTACATTTGAAACACATAACATTACCTAATCTATGCACATAACTAAGTTAATTTCGTCCATTTTTTTATACTCATTGGTCCTAAATAACTTTTCAATACATATCTGCAGGTACCTAAATTTCAACATGGACTATTCGTGATTCAAATTAATTTTCCCGCGATGTGTAAGTAGGCAAAACACTGCAGTGTTGTCATACCAATTAATATATTTGTAATTTTTAAACAAGAGGTAAAGTTCAACTCAAAGATATTATTCCTTATGTCTAGTTATTATTTCCGCACCGCGGAATTATATTTTTGAGTTCCATTTTAATAAAATAGTAATAGATTTGTTACAATTTTAATAACAACGACAACACAGCCTGCTGGCATCCTCAGAGGGTATCTCTCTCTGTATCTGTAACGTGTGGAGGGTGGGTTACCCCACGGCACTTAGGCCTCATTAGGCCCATTGTGCATCCTCCTGAGAAGATAGGCATCTCCTAGCTCGTGAGCCAGCCTACAGATTGAATGTAGTTGACAACGTCGCCAAGAGGTGCTTCTCTTATATCGGCCGGTGTTAGCCGATACTCGCCGAACACAAATCTTCTAATAAATGAAAGCGTCGAGCAATCGTAAAGGATATGCTCGATGGTCTCATCTTCTTGTTCGCACCCTCTACAGAGTGCGGATTCTGACAGCCCCATGATATGAAGATGCTTTCGTACTTGGCAATGACCAGTCAGAATGCCTGTGACTAGGCGCAGATTCTGTCTAGTCATAGTCAAGTATTTGTTTGCTGCAGTGTTGTCAGGATAACTTAAGAGCTCCCTGGCAACTCTGCAGTTTCTTGTTTCATCCTATCTTTCCTTGAATTTCACAAGGGAATGTTTTTTAATTAGGTCTGTCACTACCGATTTTGTCAGGAGGGCCAGGTCCAAAAAGTATTTGGTTGGCTGCTTTCTTGGCTAGTGAATCAGCAAGACGGTTACCTTTCGATGTGGCGTGACCTTTGATCCATCTTAAGGTGACAACATTGTTGATGGATACTTCGGCCAAAGCTTTGTGATATTCTAGTACTAACCCTGAATAAATTCGTGGTCTGTTCAGGGTGAGTAGTGCTTGTCTGCTATCTGTATAGATGAGCATGTTCCTTCCAGCGATATGCTTTCTGGTTATTTCTTTTGCTGCTATGAGAACCCCCGTTAGCTCTGGTTGAACTACACTAGCACTATTGCTCACAGCCCATTTTATGTTTAGGTTTAAAAATCTGGAGTATATTCCACATCCTGAGCCTTGTTTTGTTTTAGAACCATCGGTGTAGATATGAATCGTACCTGTCACTTCCGGCTCTTCTATTTGTTCTATTATAACTTTATATGGCTTATGAAAGATATATTTCGGTGAAATGGAGTCCATGTTCGCTTGAAGCAGTGGGAGTGTATACAGCGCATCCTGCCAAAAATGACGTCTCGCCTCACCAGATCCTACATCAGGTTCTATTTCGACCATGCGGAGGCGTGTCATTGTCGTCAGAGCAACCTCCTTGATGTAAATATCAAGGGGAGTGAGACTAAGAATGACTTGCATGGCTCTAGTCGGTGTTGTTTTCATAGCGTCTGTTGTGTTGAGACATGCTGTTCTTTGAATTTGTTCTAGTTTACGGATAGGTTTTTGGGTTTTCGGTACCCAGACAACTGCACCGTATGTTAGCATAAGTCTTATGATAGCCGTGTAAGTCCATGCGACGACTTTGGGGGAGAAACCCTAGGTGCGCCCCACGGTTCGGCTGCATTGTTTATACGCAATGTATGCTCTTTCAACTGTTTTCTAAATGCGAGTTCCATGTTAACTTGCTTTCAAAGGTGAGACCTAGGTACTTTACCTCTGTTGCAAAGTTTAGTTTTGTGTTTAGGAGTTCTGAAGGTTTTAATTCCATTTTCAACCTCTTCCTTATGAAAAGGACCATTTCTGTCTTCTTAGTAAATGGTCCTTGCGCCACTGTTCTATAATTTTTAGAGCTACTTGCATTCTTTTGCAGAGTATGTTCTCAAAATTCCCTGTTTGCAGAATGACCAGGTCATCTGCATATGCTATTGTGTAGTGACTGTCATTATTGAGGCGGCTGATGAGGGTATCCGCGATTCAAACTAAGCGACACGCCCTCTGGAGGAAATTTGTAAGAGGTGTCTATTATGTCACGCTAAACAAATATCACCCTATATATAAAATATACATTTTCTGTTTTAATATACATTCGTTACATTAAATAATTCAGCATAATATTTTGAAAAACAGTAGATTCAATTCATAACTTCATCTTTGATAAATGTAAATATAACATTAGACTAGACATTTACTGACCTTAATCGATTAATATAAAAATCGGCTAGGTCAACAATAATGACACTCTTGGTCGGAGTCTAATCCAAGACTCTTGGTCGGAGTCTCACCCTAGACTCTCTGCCGGAGTCTCATCCGAGACTCTTATTTTGAGTCTCATCATCGTTTCGCATCCCAATAGAAGTGACGTGACCTCGTCGCCTTTAGATGTTTAGCCCTTGGTAAGGCCCTTTTTATATTATTGTAATATTTTGGATATATTATTTATCTTTAATAAATTGTTAATTGTTGTTGCTCTTTTATTTTCCCAAGTCAGGTAGCACAGAGTCACTATTTAAAGTGACTCCCTCACGACCGAAAGGCCCGTGACAATAAATAGGACTTTTCCAGTGTTGCTAACAGTAGCGAAATTCTGATACGTCAGAGGATTTTAATACCTTTGTAGCAGAGGAAATACCTTTTTTTTAAAATAGCGAAATTTGGGTCTACCAATATGTAATATTTATTTAGGGATTTTTATAAAACCGATTTAATTATATTTTTTATTTATCAATTTTGTTCTCAAATCAGCAACATTGGCGTTTGTATTCGCTGTAATAAACATTAGGTACCTGACATTTCCTTCAATCCACATAATAATAAAGATTGTCCTGCGTTTGGCAAACAAATATTTCTAGATATTCGTGTAGTATCAAGATTGGTAAAGATTTTAAACAAATTTAGTCTTAAACACATGATAAATATTAATATTTATAAATAAAACACAGAAACTAAACTTAAATGAAACTCAAAAACATTATTATAATGATATCTAAAAACAGTTAAAATATCACAAATATTTTCGCCCGCCATAACACAAAAATTATAGGTAACAATGTTGCAAAGCCGGTGCTTTTTACCTTATCGTCGATCAAAATTATCGTATTTTTCACCTTAAATAATAAAGGTTTTTTTTTTCACATGGTAAAAATATGCATTTGATGCTGTGATGCTGTTTTTTTCTGTGCTAATCAACATACACCTGAATCAGAAAACAAGTACCTTAAGTTTATAACAAGTTATTAAAGTAATTAAAAAAAAACTGCAAAATAGTGCAGATGTCATTACAAATTGAGTTTGCTGATTTTCTCATAAATTCTATCACCAGATCTTGACCAAATTTATATTGGAGCACCCCTGAAGAACTCTGACAACGTAGTTAATAATTATCGCTAAACATACATAAAAAAAATACCAACGAATTGAGAACCTCCTCCTTTTTTTGAAATCGGTTAAAAATGGAACAACTTTATTTTCGACTTTTAAGTATTTTACCACAAATAGAAAACTTAAAAACAAAAAAATTAAGATACATTTGAATAACCCTAAATAGTTCTATATTGTCTATAACAAAGTCATCATCATTTTCAGATTCACTAGTTTCTAATGATGGATACATGATGGCTTTAGACATTCTTGATAGCATTGTTTTTTTTTTGGAGGAAAATTAACACAGTTTTGATTAAAATTATTGACGCATTCAGTTGTCAACAAAGTTCCATTTATAATTTTATTACTCGATTTCTTATTTTAGTTTTTACTAAATTTGTTTGACTAAAAGTGCGTTAGAGTGTAGTATCAATAAAATATTTAAAACAAACTCGGCCATACTGCCAAAAATAACAGCACCATCAGCTCTTCTAGTTTAAGGATTTCCCCAAAATACATCTATATCGTCATTATTTAATTTTATTTTATTTTCAAATATATAATTTGGTAAAAGATGCTATTTATCTATTTTTTTTTTAATGGAAAAACGTTTAAAATACTCCAATTAAAGTAAATTGTTTGTTAATCGTTTAAATACCGTACATATGCATACGGTAATGAACTTATTATTGTATACCGTATTTTGGCTTTTGGCACATATACGATAATTACCGTACGGTTGGCAACACTGGGGACAAATGACGCGCGTGAAAATTTATTTGAATCGCAAATACCGCTTAACTTGAATTGCCAATACGGTAATGTTGTAGTTGAAGGGTCTAGAAATGCGCAAATTCACACCACTCTGCACTGACGTCTAGAATTTGAATTTGCTCAAGCCACGTTGCCAAATCTCCACTTTCATTTTAGCTTGCTTTATTTCATAGTTTATTATTTAGACAAATTGTAACCTCTGTAAATTAAAATGTATGATAAATAAATATAAAGATTTATATTATATTTTGAAATAACAATTCTGTTTTGTTTTATAAGACAGTTTTGATAGATTTTAAATTTTAATTTTGTAATTATCACTATTGAAAGGTATTATTGACATTAAAAATAACAATCGTATTACTTGAAAATCTTTAGAATTTTTTTAATTTTATGAGATTTTTAATCGATGTAAAAATTGGTAAATAGATGATTAAAAGTAAAATAGTTATTTCAATCTGCTTATTCCCTGATTCCAAATAATTAAATATAACCTGGCAACTATGTAACGATTCCAACTGACAGAACTAGTCGGAACAGCAATGGTGCGGACTGGCGCATTTCCAGACCCTTCAACTACAACATTACCAAATTAATTAATTTTGTATAATGCATATAAATAATTTAATCCATTGTGAATATAGCTGTGAAATTTCTTGAAATCTTCTGACGTTTACCACCTCTCTGCCTACTAAAAGCCTTTCTTACTTTTGCCTCTGCTACTCTGCTCTATAAAAGTTCAGAATTATTAAACGAAATAAGTAAAAACTACCAAGTACGGTCCTGTTTAAAATTAAAAATGTACCCTTGACTTTGTTACTTACCTACTTAATACTTTTGTCTGATCCCAACGCATAGCAGATAAGGTAAATGAGTTAAAAAATAAATTAAATGCCTAACTATTTGTACTTTTATATGTATTATTATGGATGAAACTGGGTAAAATAAAAATACGTACTTTGTTGCCTGTATAATTTAACTACACCACTGCACTGTGTTATAGTACCTAATGAAAATGGAATTTTAATAGCAACACTGCCAATTAGGTGACTGACATTTAAGTTATAAACAATTGTTGCAGAATTTTTAATTTTGTAACAATAAAATAAAAGCTGTTTAATTTCTCACCTGCATTACCGTTGACTAGTTGGTTAGAAGACATTGTAATAATAACTTTGTCTAATCACTACTAAACATAACCTAGAATACTAGGTTAGTAACCTCTATAAAACTATTACGAAGACACGACTTGTTAATAAAACCTGAGGTAATTATTTATTGTGAAGATAACGAGCGACCAAATAGTACGGTTCAACCGAATCGAATATCACATTGCGAATGAATTAGAATTATCGTAGAGAGACCTTGAATTGCTTAATATCTGATCTTCGCGGAAAGAAAATCTATGTTTTATAAAGTTACATTACAGGGCACAGCAGTTCGACCTGTTCGACAGACAGACATTCGCAGACTTTGATGAAAATGCAATTATCACGTGTTACATTACGTAGATTTAGTAGTGTGGCATTGGCGTAACATGTGCGTAACATCGATAAATATTAATGAGTAATACAACAGCAAATTTTGGTATCAAGTATTAGGTGCAATTTAATTATACAAAAAAATTTATAATTTTCATTAACTTTATTTACAAAAATAACAAAAAAATTATCAACAATTATATTTATCTTCTACCGGCATATTGATGGCCGACATGATGTCTCACGCCCCACTTGAAATTGGCATGTTTATCCGTTTTAACGAACGTATGAACAGGCCCAGTCACCCCATGTCCGTGATCTCTTTTGCCTCTTCGAAATAGGCGTTCTCTGTCTTCTAAAAAAATAATATATTTTTATTAAAAAATTTTAAACATTTATTTTACATGTTCGGTTGACAAGAGTTTGAATTATTTAATATTATAATAGTTCATAAATATAAATAAATACATTTTTACTAATAAACATATATCCGAAAACACTTCGTTTCCGAGATACAGACAGAATGTTAAAGTTTCAAGGATTTTTTTTTAGTTTGTTGTTATCTATATGTATCATCTTATGGACCAATTAGTTTGAATCCAAAATTTTCATAGGCCACGGGGTAAGTCTAATATCGGAAACGAAGAGTTTTTCGGTTTAATAAGCAAAAAATGTTTATTTTGATGTCCCCGTCTATCACCGGTAAAAAAATGTTCGGTTTATTTACGGGACATCCACTATAGGTAGGTTAATAATTTTACCAAAAGTGTTCAAATAATGTACTCCTAAACCTTGAAAACTATTATTAACGGTCACTTGCATATTACCATTTCTAGAAATTCATTATCTACAAAGATAATATAAAATCATATTGTGTGTGTAATTAGATTTAGGTTTCCCTCGGCTACGGATACTAAGTCCATTCGCCAGTATGTAAAATCATTGGAGTGATATCAACAAAGCTACTGTCAAAATAGCTGGAAGATAAAGAAATGGCAGTAGCAACTGTCGTGGATAATGAGTGAGCTTTTAATAATGTCACACAGGATCAATAATTAATGCACTAGCAACAAAAGGGGTACCAGAAGTCCTGTGTCAGAGGATAAAAGCCAGTCTAGAAGAAAGGGTAATAACATAATTTCTAGGCGAAGCTACACTGACCGCTCCCCAGGGAGAAGTACTATCACCTCTCCTTTGGTCAGTCCTAGTGGACGAATTTATAAAAAGGCTAATATATGTAGACTTCTGCTGCTTGGGTATGTCGATGACCTAGCGATCGTCGTAACAGGTACAATCTCGAAGCGCACACAAACCGTTCTAAACATCGTTGATAAGTGGTGCCAAGAGAAGGAACAGTAAACCCTCACAAAACCACAATAGTCAACTTCACAAAACACAAGAGTCATAAGGCTTATGATAACCTACGGGTCGGTGGTATGGAGCCAAAGGCCTTGGAAAAATTAACGTGTGTCGGAATAATGTACAATTTTTCTTCTTTTTAAATGTCAATTTAGATTTAATTTAGATTGGTGCATAGTTATCACCACATACTTTGATTTTGTAATCAAAGTATGTGGTTATCACCGACACTTGTATCTCTGTCTTTGTCGGTCATGGTCTACTTTAGAAACATTTTTTGTGGATTATTTAAAAATGAGTCGGGATGATGTCACAAGTCACAGCGACGTCTTATTGACGTCGTACTAAAAATTTTACTGACAAAAGAAACCCATTTAAATTTAACAAGTTATCATGCCGAGTTTTTTGCGTAACTATATGTAGGATGAATATTGTTTACAATTTCCATTATAAAGGTGAGAACACATTGGGAAATCACGGTTCCGTCAGTAGACTATGTTCCGTCTGTGCTCTCGAGCGCGCATGATCACTCGTGATTATATGGGAAGAGATAGGACAACGCGAAGCGAGCGAGAACACTAAGTGGAAATGATAAAATATGGAAAAAACTTCTCCGATCCCCCTCGAGACTAGCACAGACCGCGATTGCCTAATGCATTTCCATCTTTAAAATTAATTTTATGTGTATGTATATTACCTTCAAACTGGGCGGAACTCCAACAAATGATCACAGAAAAGATTACGAATAAAATCATAACCTGTAAAATAAAATATTATTAGACGTTAAATTGAGAATGTGTTCTATGTGACTCAAATTAAGATTAAATTTGCTTATGTTAAATTTGAACTTGGAAGTGTCTATCCATAATAGGTACATGTTTTATATAAGCTGCTGTGTGGTCTTCTTTATTTTGTAGATTCCATCTTATAAATAAATATTAGGATTTATATGTAAAATATATATTTGGAAGAGAAACAAACAGTTGTGTATAAAATTTAAATAAAAAAATGTTATAGTTGAATATATTATCAATATCAATACTGGGAGCGTTGACAACGAGGTCGCCAACGAGATGAGCTTAATCTTTTGTCTTTTGCCATGTAATATAAAGTTATCAATGGGTGAAGGCTGTTTGATGCATATGACGCAATGTAAGTGTGAAGAAGATATAGTGCATGTAAGCCACTAAAACTGCTTAGCTCAAACATTCCGAATTTCATAATATCCAAATTAAAATAGCATAATCACACGAATAATTAATTATTTACTATAAACAAATAAGTTTACAATATAATGATCGAAAATTGAATCACGATAAATTCCCTGTATGTTGACAGTAATTGTTATGTACAGTCAATTCTAAAAACTCGTATTTATCAAAAAAAAACTTCGATCATATAATAGATATAACTGATAAAAATGCCTTCATCTTATAATTTACTTAAGGATAAATACATAGATAAAATTGTATTTGAATCAACGTTTGAATTTATAACCACAGAATTATAATCTACTATTTTTATCATCTAGATACGTCTACAATTTGTACTTACAAAATTCATTTTCTCAACAAAATGTCCTAGCACTCTATAGCTTCAGATTTAAAACAAAATAAATTGATATACTGAAAAACATACAATGGGTTTTAACTTTTATACCAAGGAAAATAATCATTTATGCAAGAAAAACTAATCGGAACTTTCTTTACTTTTTATCGAGTGAAAGTGTCCTCTAATTTTATATAGTCTAATAAGTTTATACGGTTTGTTGAAGATTCAATGATGGTTTGAACACAAAAATAACCAATAATCATTGTGGTTTCATATTTTTTTAGTTTCTCCAAAAGTGATTAGACCAAACACCTAGGTATATAAAAATTAAATTTTCGGTTGAGTAGTTTTTAATTAATATTATCAAAATACCATAAATTACTATGTATACTTACCTATAAAGAGTGTATTAGTTAATTGTATTAACTATTATATTGTTGCATTTTATCCTCGATGCACCCACCGAATCGCCGCCCCTGCGTACATACCTGTGTCTAAAAAAAATGTAAAAATCGAATAGGTAACTAAAATTATACCTAATAGTTATGCAACCAATTATACAGCGACGTGTATACAATGTTATCTAAAACTACTTTGAAATAGCAGTTGTGTGGAATAATTATATATTAACAAGTATTTTTTTATAATATACCTATACTGAAACGAGAATGTTTCATGAATATGCTTAGTTTAAGTCAACAATAAACATATTTTCTTTATTTTCAATTTTATATATATCATATATCCTGATAATTATTATCACATCTTTTTCCGTTGCGCAGTGGTAGAATGTCCATTTTCTTTAGTGGTCTATAGTTTGAGAAAATAACGGTTATAGTAACGTTTGAGCATAATTAAACCGTTGTATAGAGATATTAATGTCTTCATACAATGCTTATACCTTTTCTAAAGCGTTTTTACATCTTTTCCTAGAACAAAATTATATTTTTTCATCATACATTTTTGGAGGTATGCAATACTAAGTACGTGTATGTTAAAAATGTTGTCTATCCCACAACAACGGAAATTTATTAAAATAAAAATAAAACAATATCTATATAATTTATTAAAAAAGATACATCAAAATTATACTTGTGGAAATTCACTCAATATCATAAAAATCTGAAAGTTAAAACAAAAAAGTCAAACAGTAATCGGAAACTTAAAACAATAAAAAAAAAGTATAAGTATCTAGAAAATGTTCAATTCCTATTGATCATAATTAATTTCAAACAGCTATTGCAAAAAACTTGGTAACAATTCAGACCCTAAACATCAGTTATTGCATAAGTTTTTCCAAATCGTGGATTTGAACAATCAAGTCATTTTTTCTCTTCACTTTTGCTAATTGTTCTGGCTCAGGCTTAGCCAATGTCCCATTTTTTATTTTTTCTTCCAATGACTCCACTTCTCTGAGCCTCTTCTTCAGGTTCTTCAATTTTTTTTGGGGATCAGTCGATTCCTGTGGCTCTTGAGCAGTTTTGTTTTCATTTTTGGCCAACTTGGGTTCTTTTTTCTTCGGGGCATCTATGAGCTTCAAGTTTGCTAGCTGTTTCTCAAAATCTTCAGATTCTAAAAGAAATGAAATCACATTTTTACTACTTTCCTGCTATGTATCACCCTTTATTGGCAAATCAAAAGCCTGGAACTGCTAAATATAAGAAATAAATATCAAATTTAAAATGTTTTTGCAATTAAAATGGTGTCATTAACATACATTAAATGTAGAAAGGTCCAAAACTGAGCCCTGTGGAATTCCTCCTGGGCTCACTATTTCTTCCGATTTACAGAACATACTGTGTACTCTATCTCTAGATGAATGCTATTCCAGGACTTTTGACTAACATTTCTTGCAACAAATTTGAAAAAAAATGATTTTTTCTACCATTAATCCTTAACTGAACACAGTGTATAGCTAGATTTATGAGAAAACAATCATTTTTAGAACCACAATACATTTTATTACAATCACTTCTCAAATTAGGTTAATAATTAATGTTCAGATTGATTTTGAAATTATACTCACTCTTTTTACCCTTTTTCTTTTTCTCTGATTCATCTTCAACGATATAGAGCCCGGGAATCGGGGCTTTCTTGGCAACTTGCCCAGTAGCAAGAACTACAGGGTCATTTTTCCTATTCAAAATTTGTTTGCCCTTGCTTTCATATAAAGGGACCTCTTCTTGAGGTACGTACCCGTCTTTGACTCTTCTGGCCTTCCTCCAAGTGCCGTCCGGCCTTTGAGAGGCCGGTATGAACTGCTCACCTTTTAAAAAAATTATTACAAAAAAAATTGGGGTAGTTTATTAGACTTACCGTTTTCTGTAACGATGTTGTTTACCAGTGACATGATGGGGTACGTATTATCGATTTTTCTCTAGTAATTGTTCATTATTATGAATTAAATCTGGCTATCCTGTTGAAAATTAACTTACCCTACTTTTAATTATTCATTTAAATGCAAAAACAGCTATGATTTATTTTAATAAAGTTGTATTTAAATTTTGACAGAAATTAGGTTATGATTATTTATGGATTTTGTGATCAAAATATGTAAATGTTGTCCACGTAACGACATCTACCGTACATTTTAAGTATATTTGTAAAAATACAGAATTTGGATATAGTTTCAATTTTTAGATAGGGTAATTTAGTAAACTGATTCTAGATGGCGTGGCAGGAGCAAAATATAATTTCCGAGCAAATACCTAATTTACGCTCGGAGATTTTACCTAACGGTCCATAATAAAATTATCCAAAAAAGGATTGATTATGGATAATTAAATATTTACTCAATTCAAATCGAATTGGTTGATTCCAATGTTAACAAAATTTTGACTAGCTTAAATAATAATACCTATTTGTTGTGATTTTTGAATATTAAAAATAAATTTGAACTAGGTAGGTATACTTACCTAGTTAAATGCCCAACCAGAGATAACCAGGAGATGTAACTATTAACAAATATCGTGCGGCCGTGAATAAGACATATTCTAAGGGACACAGTAGGGTATAATCACAATATATTGTGGGTATAATATCCGCTGTTGTCATTGTTAGTAAAGTGTATGTATTAAAATATTCGCTCAAGAAAACGATTCACCTCCCACTCTTTTGTCACATAGCTGAATTTTTCACAGATGAAAGGTCATGATAAGGTAACCCTTTTTCCGGAGTTAATACAAAATTAGACTGTGCAAAAGGGCACTATCATCAAAAATCCAGATATTGATACCACCGAATAGAGAAAAAAATACTAATTTTTTGGTCAAATGCACAATAAAATATTTGTAGGGAGTAATTGTTTATACTTATTTAAAAAAAATCATTTGCATTAGCACTTACGGCCGAAAAAAAAATATAAACGTAAATATCTTGGTTTTAGCCCTTCAAAAATTTAGTTAAAAAGTCGTCTTTTTTAAATATACCACTCATTTAACAAAAAATGAAGGCCTAAATGAAAAAATAACATTCTTTATAAAATTTTTGCTTATGTGTTGAGAAGGTAACATAGTAAACACTATATTTTTTGCTTTTGAATTAACAAAGATATAACAATAAACGATGAGAGATGTCATAGGTTTATGCTGTAATTAATTCTCACCGTCAAATTTATCGACTATCAGTGTATCTTTCTCTTCACCTTCAAACGTAGCATAGCTCTGTTTCTCTCTACGTGCGGGCTGATGTATCACATTATTGATATGGTAGGATTTTTCTTTTTTTTTATTATAAAACTTCTTGTTAGGTTCCATAGGGCAATGTGTCATATTGTTATCTGTTTTTACTAAAGAATTAATAAGTGTATGTGTTATATATTAAATTACCTAATAAATTGGGAAAAAATATAGACATTATTATATTATATATTATATTAAATATGCATCTTTATTATATCTACATTTATCCTGTTGCAGCTAAATATATTTGGGTAAGTTATAAGTTTTCGTTTAAAATTTTAATTACGGATTTGTTGCTGCAAGTAGCAGAGACAAAAATTATATCAAAATAGGAAAGCCCAAAAGTTGCATATCATTTAAAGAATATGCTCATATATTTGTAAACATTATTTTTAGAAATAAATTTAATGCTCAAATGATAGATGTGGTATTTGATCATTATAAAGGACATTCTATCAAAAATACAACACGTCAAAAGAGAGGATTTCAGAAATAAATTGATATAGAAATTGACCGACCCAATATTCCACTTCCGCAACAATAGAACTTGTTTATTCATTAGATATTTAACAAAAGACGTTTAACACATTTTCTGCCAGAGCAACTTCTTCAAAACTCCATTCAGCAAAAGCATATTCAATTTCTAACTAGTGGTGGATTCGCGAAAATCAATAAATATGGAAAGAATTTTGAACCATCAAAAGACGATTTTTTTAAATTCAAATCACGAAGACGCTAATAATCGTATCTCATTGCACATATTGTCAGCCAAAAATTCGGTGCATTCACGCTGCATTATTTATTGCAACGATACAGATGTCTTATTCATTTATTTTAAAAAGTTTTTGACTAAAGATATATGGTTCAGAACAGGGCGAGGAGACTCAAGACGATTTCTAGCAGTACATTATTTAAATTTAGATGAAAACCTTCTAAAAAATATGCCTGCTTTTCATTCTGACCGGTTGTGGTACAACCATTTAATTGTCCGGCATTGGGAACAAAACCTGTTGGAAAACCTACCTTGAAAACCATTACTTTTTGGATGGATTTGGCACTGATCAGTACTCTGAAAACATATTCTCTAATCTTGAAAGAATTTTCCTAAAAATGTATTCAAAACTGCCATCGCTAAATTACCACCGACTGAAGACGCCCTAAGACTACATTGTTTAAGATGTTTTTACCAGCTAAATATTTGGCTAACCTCTTTAAACCCAGATGCAGCTTCCTAATGTTGAAGAGTATGGATGGAAAGTAGATCAAGATGGAAGTATGATACCCACTTTTAAGACTCTGCCCGACCTGCCACCAGACATAACAGAACTTACATCATGCAAATGCAAAAAACATACTATACAATATTCTAACAATAATATTCTGTTCTAGACTGTGGAAGCAAAATTTGCAAATGCAGGAAAAAAAATATTTACTGTATCGGTTCCTGCACCTGCATGGCACAGAAAAACTGCAGAAATAGTTTGACCACAGCCGCTAATGTTTTGGAAAATGTTGATTCGTGTGATGAATCTGATTCTGATTAGTTTGAAAGTCTTGTAATTATAAATTTTAATATTATTAATTTATGCTTTATATACTTCCTTCCAATTATTATTTTTAATTATAATTTATTTATATTGGGGATTTATTGTATTTTGCAAAGCAATAGCCTTACTGTTTATAATTGATACTTCAATAAATACCTTTAATAAATAGTTTATATTTTCTTATTTTCATTTTACATTAAAAATAAAAAAGAAATCTTGAAGTAATAAGTACACCCTATTAAACATGGTGGATAAATCAATAATCCCTGTATAAAATATTATAAGAGGGGTCAAACTGATTGCATACATTTCAATACTGAGATAGATGCATAAAGAGTCGATAGGCTCTGCCTTTAATGTTTGCTTTCTAGTAAAACCATGACATCACTAATGGTTTATTGCTATATTTTTGTTAATTTAAAAGCAACAAATATGAGGAAAGTACTTTTACCTTGTCAATACATAGGCGAAACTTTTATAAAGAATAGTTTTTTTTCATTTAGGCCTTCGGTTTTCGTCAAATGAGAGGTATATTTCTAGAAGAAGATTTTTTATACAAATTTGTAGACGGTTGAAACTGAGACATTTAAATTTTTTTTTCGATCATAAGGGCTAATGTAAATGATTTTTTTAAAATAATTATAAAAAAATACTTCCTACAAAGACTTAATTCAGCATTAGAACAAAAAATAGGCATTTTTAACCAAATTAGAAGTAATTTCATTAAATTAGATGTAATAATTTTCAACAAATTCCAAAACCTAGTGATGTTAGATTGGAAGTGGCAACAGGGCTTACACCGGTAAGAAAAGTTACGTTAAGTAGTAAATGCTTGGGCAGTTATTCATTGATAAAACTATGTAAAATTCTTCACTGTATCCCTTCTTTTACTTCTCACCTTTCGTCGCCTCGCCCCGCGTCTAGAAATAGAATGTTTTGAGTGCGAACTATTCTTGGCATCATGAATATTATATTTTATGAATGACTTCTTATATCTCTGTTATCTCTGTGCCCAACCCATAGAAAAACAAAAGGCCCAACCTGCCTGCATTTAATAAATATTATTTATTCATAACAATTAAATTGATTTTAAAACACAATATGAGCGTAATGGCAATTCAAGAGTGATTCAAGCTAAGCGATACCATATGCGATTGATGATGGCCATATCGCACGAAAACGTTTTTTTTCTACATCCCACTAACAAAAATCTAAAAATTTTAAAAATTATTTTAATTTAAAAATGATTTATGACTTTACTAATTTATATAATAAAATAAACTTGAAAAAAGATTTAATTTATTTAATTAGTGTCCAATCCTATAATTGAAAGCCAAATGACCTAGTCACTACTCCATCACCACAAAAAATGTTATAGTTTTATTAAAACCTATTGTTTATTTGTAAATGTAGACGAAATAATAGAAATGCTATTATTTATCGATTCTACACAAAAATAACTAATTTTAATGTATATTTATTAACCTCAAT
Organism: Psylliodes chrysocephalus; assembly: GCA_927349885.1. NCBI lineage: Eukaryota > Metazoa > Arthropoda > Insecta > Coleoptera > Chrysomelidae > Psylliodes > Psylliodes chrysocephalus. The sequence goes on along the minus strand of OV651814.1, from coordinate 17,501,193 downwards.
AACTAAAAAATATGCTGACAACAAAGAAGTAGAGAGGGTAGAACGATAAGGTACCGTTTGCGCATCCTTCCACTCTTATACACATAAATGACAAGGAGAGGTTGCCCTAAAGCACTGTAAACAAATTCCAGGATTGGCTTTGTTCAGCGATTATGTTCATGTTAAGCTCTGTTTTTTGTTTGTTTTGTGGCTGTTGTAAGCTTTTTGGCGTCAATTCTTTGTTATTTTGCGTATATTTGTGCTTTTATTTCAGTTTAGTATTAAATTATACTTGTTAATTATTTTCCGATGCACTATTTTATAATTGTTGCACAAAATGTTGTTAAACCGTCCCTGAATCTTGTTTACAAAATGTGCAAAACGAAATTGTGCAGTGTCTAGACTTTTTCATTGACAGTTATCATTCTACCCCTCTCTACTTCATTGGCTGACAATAGGTATTCCAAACAAATGAATTACCAGTGGGCAGGTTTGGTATATCTAAGGGTGGCGACATATGGTGTATTCTATCTACTTTACGTAAAATCATGAATAATGGATTACATTTAAATATTTTATGTCAAACACAATAAAAATAATATTTAAAAAACCCACCTATACATTTCTTCATAAATTGGCAGGCTTGGCGAGTACTACTTCGAATAAAAATAGCGTCCAAGTTGCAAGACTATGTCGCTATCCCTTAAATATACAAGAATTTCCCACTGGCACCTATTGTTTGACAGGTCGTTAAAATGCCTAATTATTAGTTTGACAGAACCATTGTTTAAAGTCTCTACTCTTTAAACAATGACAAAACTGCACATACTTTATCAAAGTATGTGCAAAACTGTCACTTGTTTAAAATTTAAAAAAATAATTGTAGTCGGGTGAGCAAAATATGAACTGTGATTGATGGATTTCATTTTTTTGCCGTGTCATTCTTACTAGGCAGAATGTATATAAAATATATTCATTCAGTTGTACGCAATATGGCATACTTTTTGTTTTGTAGTATGTGCGTAAAACAGCTAATATCCGTGTAGGTGTAGAAAAAATTAATTTGAATCGCGAATAGGAGGAACAATACTTTTAAAATTTGGACATGTGCATGCATGTGCAATTTAATCAAAGAAAGTAGGTTCTTTCGTTCGCTGTTGGTGCAGTGTCCACAAGTGTAAATTACACCAGTTACACCACCTTTATTTACCTAGTTTACTTCCTCCTTAATCCTGTAATCGAATGTAATTCACTCCTGCTAAATAGCAGGGGGGCTATTTTCAAACTCGAGAGAATTCATTTCTCTCAAGAGAAATGTCATACGTCAACGTAAAACCGTATTTTTAGGGCTCTTAGGGCCAGTGTGAACTCACTGACTGTTTCTCTCGGTTTATTTAGAGAGAATTAAAATCTTCCTAAGAAATTTAATCCTCGATGCCTTTAAAAACAACATTTCCACATTGACGTATGACATTTCTGATGAGAATCTTGAGAGAAATGAGTGCTCACATACTTTGAAAATAGCCCCCCTGGGGTGCTATTTTCAAAGTCGAGAGAATTCATTTCTCTCGAGAGAAATGTCATACGTCAACGTAAAACAGTATTTTTAGGGTCCTAAGGGCCAGTGTAAACTCACTGATTGTTTCTCACGGTTTATTTAGAGATAATTAATATCCTCCTAAGAATTTTAATCCTCGAGGCCTTTAAAAACAGCGTTTCCACATTGACGTATGACATTTCTGATGAGAATCTTGAGAGAAATGAGTACTCACACGGTTTGAAAATAGGTCCCCTGGTGGAGAAACTATCCACCATGGGTGCTATTTTCAAAGTCGAGAGAATTCATTTCTCTCGAGAGAAATGTCATACGTCAACGTAAATCAGTATTTTTAGGGTCCTAAGGGCCAGTGTAAACTCACTGATTGTTTCTCACGGTTTATTTAGAGATAATTAATATCCTCCTAAGAATTTTAATCCTCGAGGCCTTTAAAAACAGCGTTTCCACATTGACGTATGACATTTCTGATGAGAATCTTGAGAGAAATGAGTACTCACACGGTTTGAAAATAGGTCCCCAGTGGATACCACATCGCCGACAGGAAGGTGTAGTGGATTTTACACCGGGCCAAACGAAAGATGTGGTGTCCGTTGGGTGTAATTCATTCCTACACCAATGGGACGAACGAAATAACCTAGTTTGTGGCGATTGTTGTTCTAAATAGGTGCCTAAGTTTATTTTAGTTTTATTTTAAGTTTTACAATCAAAAAAATACGTGTCTTTATTTTTTTCTGGGATGAATCAACCCCCTTCATTGTGCCACCCTTGCCTCTTATGTGTTAATCTCTGAAAAGCCTTACATTCTGAAATCAGCGCTTTGGCATTCCAGTGCGACTTACATACAGTATGTTAACCAACGCATTAAGCTTAATAAAGGTGAGACCATCTCTGGGTGAGACGTTTAATTATATTTAGACGTGAGATGAATAAAGAGTAATTGACTTAACCACGCCTTTTCGACGGCGGTCCACAGTCGGCGACGTATTTCTCTCTATTCAATAACCTTGTGTTTCTATACTGTTGTCCTGGAGGCAGGATTGAGAAGTAAACATATTGTCTAGAGTGTGTACAAAAAATATAACTTATTGCTAATAGATAGTGATCCATAAAATATGTTCATAAAGTAGGCCATGAGCGACAAAGACAGAGATACTAGTCATGTCTGTTACTACTACGAGGAGCTCTGAATTAAATTCAAACTAACACTCGCTCGACATACGTCAATTTTTCCAAAGCCTAGTTTAGAAACATTTTTTGTGGATCATACTGGGCACATCATTACTCTAAAACAACGATATGATATACAGGGTGTTTCAGAATAAAATACCGTAAATGAGGACTTGTAGTAGATTTTAACAAATTATTAAGAAAAGCTAAATATAATTTTCCTGTAAACGTCTCAGTTTTCATTCTACAGGGTGATAAAATTAATTTCTAAAATACCTAATTTTTTAAATAACTTCCCTTACGGTAATGATTTTAAATTAATAATATGTACATATTAGTTAATTGTCATTATTAGTTAACATACTTTATTTCGATAAATTACGATAATCCATTGACGTAGAATCAAGAGTTAAGAAAACAATTTTATTACAAACTTTTTGAACTCCCTATATTTCATAAAAGTTAAGATTAATAATTATTCCTCACACAATTTGTAACAAAAAGGGACTCTTGGTTGATCTTTGTAGAACATTCCATTTTAAAGATTTTTTAATTTTAGTCCTACTCAAACATGAAATATCTATGTACAATTTTATCAAGGGCCGATTTCATAATGAATATTAAAAGGTCCATTGACTAATGGGACCAAGATCTTATGAACTTAATTGTGCCATTAGTTAAAAGAACTTTCAATATTGATTATGAAATCAGCCCTTAAAAAAATGCATTTTTAGAATTTTGTAACATATATAGCTTTCATGTGTCAGTAGGGCTAAAACGAAAAATTTCGGAAATGAAATGTTTTACAAAGATCAACCAAGAGCACCTTTTTTTGTGAAAAATTTCCAGACAAATAATGATCAATCCTAACTTTTATAAAATACAGGGGGTTCAAAAGTTTGGTTCAAAAATGTGTTCTTGAGCCCTTGATTCTACGCCAATGAATTATCGTAATTTATCGAAATAAAATGTTTTAATTATTAATAGTGATTAACTAACAAGTCTTTACCGCAAGGAAATATATTTAGAAAATTATGTATTTATGAAATTTACTTTATCACCCTGTAGAATGAAAACTGGGACGTTTGCCTGAAAATTATATTTAGCTTTTCTTAATAATTAATTTACGGTACTTTATTCTAAAACACCCTGTATATTTTTTTAAGTAGTAGGTACTCTATACTAATAAAGTTAGCACTATTCTGTTAATTGAACGAAAAACTAAAAATATATACAGGATGTACCAGTCAAAAAAAATATTTGATGTTGCATTATTTTTGAATAATGGTGCATCTACCGCAACAGGTAAAAATAAAAAATTTAACTTATACTGAAACTAATCTGAAACTTTTTTCCGAACCTATCAGAAATCGAAATAGTTATTAGCAAGTCACACACTGGGGTCACACACTGGGGTCACACTATCCTTATCGCTCAGGGGCGCATATATGAGGGTGGTAATGGGGGTAAGTACCCCTCCCAAGAATTTTTATAGTTGACTTTTTACAGGTACTAAAGCGTACTATTATCAAAAATAAAGTGTTAAATATTACCACTACGCCCCCATACTTAAACTTTATTACCACCAGGAACGACGATGGGGGGGGGGGGGGGGGAACTGTAGGATATTTTGAAGAGACAAGATTTTTTTTTAAATTTCACAAAGAGGGGTGGGTTGGCTCAGTGGTTAGAGTCATGACTTTGAGATCGGAAGGTCTCAGGATCGAATCCAATATTAATTCTAATGCATAGGTAGGATTCCCCACTCGACCATTCACTGTTAGGTTCTAATTAACAGTGCTATTCCTAAAGTGGCACTGGGAAACAGTAACAAAGCCTACACAGAACACGAGGGTAATGGCCTTAGTAGTCGACGCCGATGACACCAAATTAAAAAAAAAAATTCACAAAGAAAGGACCTAATTTTATAAAAATGCCCTATGGCTCTCGGCGGTCCTGATTACCACCAGCCCCCAGTCTTAAACTCTGGATGCGTCACTGTTATCGCTAGTCGACCACTTTCCTATAATTACTTCGTGTTTTTTCGGGGTTATGATGGACAAATAATGTTATTTTTAACAGACCCGTTATATGTGAACAAGTGGTTATTTCTGTGTGGTTATTTCTGTGTGTTTATAAAATAACAGACCTGTTAAAAATAACACAGGTTGTCAATCATAACCCCCCTTTTTTCAGATCACATGGAATATTAAGGATTTGTAATTATTTTCGCAATTACTATCAATAAGTCAATCAATATTTTAATTTTATGATTTACAGAGATGAAAACCTCAACCACCCAAACCCACAGAAATGTTTACTTTTTCCTCTAATAAGGGTTATTGTAGTGTAATCTTACTAGAACAGTGGCAGATCAACACCAGCCAACTACCCCTTATTTTAAGAAACTACATACGGTGCGAAGATTGAGAGATAATTAGTTAAGACAGTCCAACCCTTAGAGCAAGGTCCAACCCTGTAGTTATATCAACCATATTTATTTGAAAGTGTGAATCTAACCAACCAAAACGGTTATTAACCCGTCAACTGAGCTGTTAATTTATTAGCTATTAGGGCTATTAGTGAGAATGTATTGACATTTCGGCAAACCAGGTCATTGAATAATTTATATTGTCATAACTTAAAGGTATGAAGACTAGAGATAAGGAGGCGAATCGGCATACTCAAAATACGGTCTCAAAAAACGCACGCTAATTGAGCTTTTATAATTAACCGCAAGGGCGCTGGTACTGCATACGGTGTTCAAAATACATGGCTTCTTATGAGAATTATACATAATTTTGTCAAAATAATAAAAATAAACTTGTTTATAGCTAAATAAATCATAGAACATACTGTTGTATTTATTTCTAAATAAGTCTTGCATGTTTTAATTAATACATTATTTAGTTTTATCTATATAAAATACAAATTCCAAAAGGTTTGTTAAATGCTGAAATTTTGTGTCAAATTTTTTTGAATTGAACCTATATACCTATAGTTTTAGGAGCAAAATAAAACACAGTTAACAGATTTTTTATTGTTGTAATACAAATATAAAGGGAGATTTGGGAATGTACATGGTATTAACTCATCCTTTAATTTCAGCTTTCCCCATTTTATTTTACTAACAGTACCATCAGTAAAAATAGTTTCATAATATTTGATAATATCTTCTAAAAAGTATAGAACAGCATCATCTCTAGAAAGTGCTTTATCGGCATTAGGAACGATATACAGGGTAGCTGTTAAAGATGGAACCAAACCTATAGTGCTTAAACGGTTCAACATACAAAACCTAAAATTTCAGAATTTCAACTAAATATATTTGGGCATATTTTAGCCCAAAAATTATGTTTTTTATAATTACAAAATTTTAAGCATGGCCGCCATCTTGATTTTTTTAAATAGCAACATAGGTCATGTGATATACCGTTTGAAAGGGTTTAACATCTTGATTACAAAAATGTATTACACATGGGGTCTAAACACAACAGAAAGGATATTATTAATAGGGAGCGTAGGAGGCTGTGCATTTGACACAAGACGTCAAATACATACATTTTTGTAATCAGGGTGTTAAACCATTTCAAATGGTATATCACATGACCTATGTTGCTATTTAAAAAAATCAAGATGGCGGCCATGCTTAAAATTTTGTAATTATAAAAAAAATAATTTTTGGGCTAAAATATGCGCAAATATATTTAGTTGAAATTCTGAAATTTTGGGTTTTGTATGTTGAACCGTTTAAGCACTATAGGTTTGGTTCCATCTTTAACAGCTACCCTGTATATGCTGCCACTGTTCTAAGCGTTTAGTATCCTATTAAAAACATTTATAATGACACAATTGGGGTTCAACAAAAAAATAACAGTAGCAACTCTTTATCTAACATTAAAAGTCTATAAAAAATAAATTTTCATTTCTAGTAAGTTAAATTTAATGTATAATTGTTGTTGTTTGTAAGTCAGGATCTATGACTGTAAAATTTTATATCATAGAAACTTGTAATAAAGTAAACTACACTCCGTAAGATACATATTGTGACTAGTTTACAATAAATATTATATTTAGACATAAATACATTATTTTACTTACATTAGAAGCTTTAAAAAACATTGAATTGATTTCTCCTTGTGTTTTATTTGATTTGTATCATGTTTTACAATCTATAAAGTACCTTCATGTAAAATTAGATAGGTACTCCGCGAATAGTTATTGGCTGAATTTATTAGATAAGATAATTATCTAGAAGATTTTTTCGATAAATGAAGGAATAATTTAAATGAATGCAACTTTTCTTTAATAAAATGGAATTAGTAAATTGTGAAGCTACCTAGGTGAGGCTTATAATAATCTTATAGGATGGGTTTAATATAAGTGCCCACCACTTAGAAAGTATTACAACACATTATTCTAAGCTTCTAAAATATTTAAAATAATGACATTGAGAAGCAATTTACTTATCTACTAAAAATAATAATTATTTTTAATATACCTCAACGTGCAGATAAATATTTTATCGATTCCGAATATCTACTTTTATCTATCGTCTGATATCGTCCACAAATTTTCGTAATTACACAGCAAAAAATCAAATTCTACCGCACGGATAACGAAGCAAAAAATCGAATTTTTGCTGCAGGTGTAATTATAAATAATTAATAAAGGATTACTGTTGAATCAACATTTTTTATGAGTGTACTTCGAATTTTCAACCGCGAGTGAGTCATTCAGGTTTCAGGTAGGAAGGCTGGTTCAGTGGTAGTACCCGCAGAAACCGCGGTGGTACTTGAATCGGAACAGTTGCATGGCGCGGCAGATGGTCGATCCATACCAATACGTTTAGTGAAAAATGGCAGAGGAACTTTTGTAAATGTAAAACTGCTAATTTTTTTATAAATTTGAATCTGTGACGTGTTTGGTGCTATAAAAATACCAGGTAGATATTACGCTACTAATTATCAATAAAATAATGAGCGATTATTGAATTGACCTTCGCTGGTTTTGGTCAGTCGTGTGTTAACTAAATGTTGCTACACAAATATAAATATACGTTGCATTTTGCTATCGTTAGTGGTAAAAAGTAAATAGATTAGCATATTTGAGAAGATAATTTCAATTTTAGTTAGTTACCCAACTCTGCTACATATTTAGGGTGGGCCTACAAACTTAATACCTATTCAGTTTATTTTTTAAGAGTTGCTTACATTCAAATAATGATTAAAAAAATAGTGAGTTACTTTTATTTAAATATTGAAACACAGGTCGATCAGGATTGTCAAAATAAATTAATTTAGTACCTTTTATGAAGTAATTTTTTTAGACATAATAAAATTGAAATGCTTCGTATACCTACCTAAATGATTTACCAAAAGCTTAAAAAATCCAACCTTCATAGAATATATCCAAAACTTAACTGCCAACGGTGCAAATTCCTGGTATCAAATCTTGCACATTGGGATAAATATCTTTATATAGTCCATGAAATAGAGTAAATTTACTTGTGAAAAATTAAAATAAAGCTAAAAATTGATATGTCCAATTCAATGTCCTAATGATCCCCTCTCGTAGTTTTTTTTTTGTCACAAAGATCTTCTCTGGGGGGAAGCCCTGAAGTATTAATACAAATTTTGTTTTTAGCTTAAAAAATCATATTTGACAAATTCAAATAACAATAATAATGCAGCAACACCCTTCACATTAGATTAATGATTCCAATTTTTTTATTTTTAATGAATAAGTTTTAATGTAGTAAAAGTATTTTCTGATTCTATAATCGGTAGAGGGGGGTGGTCATGGCCATTTCTTTATTTCAAAAAGGGGGCGTCATAAAAAAAAGTTTGGAAACCGCTACTCTAGACGAAGACTGGTCAAAAATTTTTCATTTTAGACAAAACTTTGATGAGCAGCGTTCTCAAAAAAACACCATTAAAAAATGCGAACATAGCCCAGGAACAAATGAAAGGAGATTACCAGTAATCTCCATATTTTAAAAAGTATTTTTAATTTAAAATACCAACATTTTAAATTTTATCTTCTCAGAAATATTATCTACAGATTTCAAAAATGATTTTTAAAAGGATTTTTAATTTAAAATACATTTTAAATTTTATCTTCTCAGGAATATTATCTAGATACAGATTTCAAAAATTATTTTTAAGGGACGCCTATGCAATATGCATACTTAAAATTGTACCTTTATTTGGACTGCAATTAGACTGTTTTTGCACCTGGTCGGTAACCTAAAACTTTAGACTGCAATTCGGTATTTGTAAAAATTTAGACTGCAGTTTACCGGCACCGAATTTTCTGTCGCCCGGTTTTGCTACTTCCAGTATAGCGATTTCGGCCATTTAAGTTTTTCAACGAAATTCGAGATATAGCTTAAACTCGATTTTTCTGAACTTAAAATGTAATTGCAACCATTTTTTTTGTGTCGGCGAAAGGGTTGATATATGCAACAAAAATTTTAACCTTAAAATAGGCGTAAAATCGGAACCAAAAGTCGAAAATTGATTTAATGGCTCTCAAAATGTTTATATGTCTCTCAACTAAAAGTATTGCCCTTACAAGCATTGTTTTTCAGTAGTTTTATCCCATTCACTATAAATTAGACTATTTTGATACGATTTTCACAAAAACTCGGGGTGAATAAGAGGATGAATGGAGTAAAACTATTGAATAAAAAATGCCCGAAGGGCAATACTCTTAGTTGAGACCCATATAAACATTTTAGGAGCAATCAAACCTTTTTACATAATATTTAAACCATTCAACCTTCTATTCACTCCGGATTTTGTAGAAAAAATGTTGATATAGTCTAATTTATGGTGAATGGGGCAAAACTACTGAATAAAAAATGCTTACACTGGCAATAATCTGAGTTGAAAATCTTACAAACATTTTGAAAGCAATTAAATAACTTTATCTTAAGTTCAGAAAAAAGACATATAAGGTATATCTCGAATTTTGTTGAAAAATGTAAATATCCGGTCACGTGGCCGAAATCCCTACACCGGAAGTAGCAAAACTGGACGTCATAAAATGCTTGCAAAGGGTTTTTTTATTGTTATAAACATCTAGGAGGCATAATACATAACATTTCCAGCAAAAAAACTAAAAATCCATCGATAAGCAACTTTATTTTGAATTTGACAGGTCGCATGACCGCTACCACCACCTGTACCCAACTACAAATAGCAAGCAAAAGCCCGACGTGCCACGTGCCACTTATTGCAATTTGCAGTCAAGTGGACACACCTGGTTTTCTATTATCTTCTTATCATTTCCTCTTGGCTTTATATTTCGGACATTTTTTAACCAAAACATCTACTCAACGTTTTGTAAATATTATGTAAATGAGTTGCCAGAAGGCACTCATTTACATCATGTTTTGAATTATGCATAAAATATATAATAATAATATATGCAGGTACTATACATTTGTTTTTATTAATCCACTTTCTTTGGTTTCCTTGTGATTAAAAAATAAACTAATATTCTCGCGAACAAAAAACTGTTATTTTTGGTATATAGGTTTGTAGATACCAATGATTATAATCTATGATGATCCTATTCCTTCTAGGGTAACCAAATTTAAAGACAGTAAAAAGAGGACAACTTTGTGACGAGACTTGCACAATAAATAAAATATCGCTGTTGCTAGGTACATGCTAAAGTGTACACAAATCAAAAAATTATATATATGCGAAACGTCATATTGCTGTGGTGGGAGGTGTTTGTGTGAATGCGTCTTGTTTGTTTTTATTTAAACCGTGACTAGCAGTAGTATTTTATAAACTTTAGAAGAAAATTTCACATACATGAACAAATAATAATAATACCGTGACAACAAGAAAACGAAGCAAAGACTTCTCGTAAGGTGGCGACTTCGCCGCCACCAGAAAATTTCAATCCATACCTAGCTACGCCGATCGGCATAAACACCAACGGCCTAGACACACCTCACCTACTCTGTTAAGACGTTTCGCGAGTATATAATTTTTTGAATTGCGTACAAGTTAGCGTGTACCTAGACACTGTGATAAAATATACATTGTTTAACGAATAAAGATATTAAAAAATTAAATTTAATACATTAGTAGACAATAAAAATCAATCAACATTATAATAGAAAAGTTACGAGGACAGCCGAACACTCAAATGCGAAAGTTCTTGGTGCTGATTCATATTTTTTTTGGATCCACTTATTTTAATAAGAAAAGTCCTTTCATTTAACAAATAGTCTTAAAATTGTTTACAGTTAAACAGGCTACCCCAAAATTGCTGGTACTACCTAGTACTACCACGTATTGTAGAAGTCAAAATAAGTCGAGTTGACCCTATTTGTAAATAAATTTGAAATATTTTAAGGGGTGGTTGCCGATGTTATTTCGTTAAAAAAGTAGGTCGTTTCCGAGTGTTTAAATTTAATTTTTTTAATTTTATTAATAATTATTTCAAAGAGTTTTAAAGATATTAACTCGAAATTTGTAAAATTCCTTGGAGGTAAAAATGTACATTTTTTGGGGTAGTTTGAATATTTCTACTTGCACCAGTGGCGTTCGTCCGGGAATGCCATAACTTTTTTAATAAAAAAATGGTGCGCTATTGACTTCCCGTTTTTATATTTACCAGAACAACTTCGGCAATCATCCCCTAAAATCTTTCGCATTTATTTACAAATACTCGGTATAAATACATCAAAATGTATCGTTTGTCCGTGAGAAAAAAGTGAACAAATTATATATAAACAATAAACTGGGACGAATATGATTTTTTTCCTGTGAAAATAATGACTTTTGCTTTGTTTTTGTTTCCATGGTCAACTACATTTTGTACTACAATTGAACTTGTACTATTTTTTTCTACACCCACAAGGATATTAGCTTATCTACGCACTGGCTACAAAACGAAAAAGTATGCTATTGTGTTCAACTGAACCAATATATTTCATATCCATTCTAGGTAGTGAGAACACTGCAAAAAAATAACATGCACTAATCACAGTTTATATTTTGGACACCCAACTCCTATTATTTTTAAAATTCTGTCAAACTAATTGTCAGTATATTTTTCAGTTATTGAGATTAAATATACATTAAAATTAGTTATTTTTGTGTAGAATCCACATTTTGAAAGAAAAAATATTAAAACTAATTCAATTACGAGTATTAAAACTAAAATTCTAAAAGTGACGATGGAGGCGAGGACAGAGTGTTTGCCTTCCACGCGTAAAGCCCGGGTTCGAATCTGGGCTGGGGACTAATTAAATTAAATCTTTTTTTATAAATATAAATTCGTAAAATTAGTTATTTTGTATTAATAACCTAAAATAACTTTTTAAATTTGTTGATTTTCGTTAGTGAGCCATAGAAAAAATAATATACTGTACAACTCGAGTGAATTGTCCATATCGCACTCAGACGATTGAGCACTCCGCCTACGGCGTCGGGCTCAAGCTTCCTCTTCGTGTAAAGAAGAAGACAATTTTGAAAATACGATTCCTCCCATAAATTAACCTACCTAAATGAATTTTTGTATTGGTATGGAAAACTTGTTTCCTTCTGGTGAAATATTTTCTTGGAAATTTGAATGTTTGCTAGAATAAATATGTTATATACAGAGTCTTCAACAACACCCGTATCCTACGTGATCTGATAAAACGATATATTGATGGAAAATTGCCCTTTTTTAATGATTTTTATGACAACTAAGTACGTCACTGAGATCGTTTTTGGGGCTTCTGCTGAAGTTATTAATTATACATTTAGCAAACTAGTAACACCAATTTTGTCACGTGGGATATAGGGACTGCTGATCCAGCATCTGTTAAACATTGTGTATTTATTTTAATATTTTAGGTTTACTGGGTATGTGCATTTTAAATTCACATCGCCTTTTGGACCCTATTAGGTAGAGTATTTCGTCCACTATTACATACATGCGCATCTAAAACATTTTAAATAAAAAAAAATCTATTTACCTACCCATCATATATTTCTAATAAATCATGTTTATAAACATATAAATTATTTTTAAACCAGAATCCTAATCAAACAAAGAGATAATTTTTACGATACTTACACATACCTAAATGCTCGAGCCTTACAGACACATTGTAGGCATTGCAAAACATTTTATTTATATTTTTCTCTATCTGACGTTTATATCAGAATTATTTTGCAAAAGGGTATCACCGTATACTGTCATAAAAAAAAAACTATGTCATTTACCTTTACCTATAGGTAATTATTTTTTGAAGATTGTGTGTCATCGAATAAATACATTTGCTAGAGTACCGATAATATAATTTATTTATACCCAATTATTTTAAGAGGGTTCTATACCCGCCATATTGGAAATGTTAATGTTCAAATTGTGGGCTTAATACCAACCAAAATTTTTTTTTGTATCCCAGTTTCATGCATTGTAGATTGGCGCATGATAACTATTTTTTATAAACATGAAAAAACACTCCTACTCAGCATATTATTGTTTTTATTTATGTTACCAATCATACAGGGTGACTATTTAAAAGCTTACAATGGCTGTATCTCATGAATTTAAGATGATATTAAAAAATGCTTAATAAAAATGGGGAACTTAAATGATAAAATAAAAAACGCTGGCTATTCAATAGAAGCTCTTCTCCCAATCCACTTATTAGGATAGTATCACTTACAATTTAATAATTTTCTATACTTTCAGTTGATTAATAATCGATCATAACTGATAATAATGCTTTGTACAATTATTGCTTTAAAGCGCACAAAAGGCTTTGAAAATTACATTAAGGAATTATATTGGCATTATTAATGCCTTTTAATGTCAATTATTATTGTACCGATGGTGATTTGTAGGAAAGTAAATCATTTATTTACAGTGTGGCAATGTTTATTCATAAAACGCGTGCTCGCACCTTAGGTAAACAAGATCGCACAAACCATTCGTGATAACCCTCGGATTTACTATTATTGTTTTTGTTACTAAGGAGAATAATCTAATAGGTTTTTTTATTACTAAGAAGTTATGGAACAACCTTTTGAACATTTAATACGTCAAGTGGTTTTTACTATTCTTACTTTATTTATTTTAATAAATATTGCGTTTCTTTAATTTCTAAAAAACTTATCTTAGTAATAAACAATAATAGTAAATAGATGAGTTATCAAGATGTAACTTACTTAATAAAAACCTAAAATTGTTTGCATGGATGTAAAGATAATGAAAATATCTTTCAAATGAGGTATCACATGACCCTACTTTCTATTAGAAAATTTAAAGATAGCAACGCACTCTATCTTACGTCTCAAGTAAAGTGCATCTCGTTTTAACAAAAATATCATATGTTTCTATCTTCTTCTATTTAGAAATTAAGAGGGGGGCACAATTTACGTCATCAGTTTATATTATAATCCTGCAATGGCGGCTTTTGCATTAAGTGCTGTAGAGCTGCAGAACTGCCAAAAAATGCAAGTATCTCATCTACATTTCACAGAAATTATTTTAGACATTCTATTCTAAATTTTAAAATATATGTTAAATAGTCTTTTTCTAATTTTAACATATACAGTGCTTCTCAAAAGTCCCCTCCCCCTCGTTTCTTTTGAACGGTAATACCTAGACTGATGAAATTTGGAGGGTGGAAATAAACTATTGTAAGCTTCTCTACTAGTGGTAACAGGTGACGTAATATGTGACATCATTATCGGTGACGTCACCAGGCAACTGAAACCAATAATATTAAAAAAAAAAACATCGTAAATCCAAAAAAAAAATAGTATGACTGAAGAGGTATTCTAAATACCTTTCAAACGAGATATCACTTGCCATAAGGTCCCATTTAATATTATTGGTTTCAGTTGCCTGGTGACGTCACCGATGCCTATTACGTCACCTTTTACCACTAGTAGACAAGCTTACAATAGTTCATTTTTACCCTCCAAATTTCATCAGTCTAAGTACCACCGTTCAAAAGAAAAGAGGGGGGAGGGGACTTTTGAGAAGCACTGTATAGTGACATTTTTTTGTAATCGCAGCAAGTGTCAAAATGATCTACTTTATGCAACCAGTTGCATAATGTTGAACATTAAGAAACTGGTTTCAAACATTACGTCACTGTCATTACGTCACCAGTTGCGAAAAGAAAAAAAAGGAAAATTAACCTTTTCGTTTTAAAATCAATAATATACATTATTATTGAACATTTATTCTAAATTTTAATTTTATTGACAAATTTTGGAATAAATAATATGTTTATTGAATAAAATAGTAGATATGGGTATAGTGAACCTTATAGAACTTTTAACGTAAATAAAATTTCTTTCATATTGGTACCATAACATACAGAGTGTTCCATTTAAATTAACGCAGTACTTGAATAAAACTTTAAATTGGAAACACCCCGTACATTTTTTAATATTTTAATGATTCTAATACAAAGTTACAACATTTTGTAATTTCGACAGCATTACATTTTCAAAAAATGTCAAATAAATCGGAAATCTTTATTAAATTAAGATTATTTTTAAGAGAAAATATAGCTTGTCCCATTTAAAAAAATATAACTTAATATTGGTATCCTGGTTTGGGACACCCTGTATATAGGAAAATAATTTTAATTTGTAGTCGCCGTTGAGTTGTATATTTGGACCAAACAATGGACCAAAGGAATATTTAATATCGTTTGTAGTTTACACACCAGGCTCCTTCCCGTTGAGGGTGGCGCACCTTGTACATATTTTTTCTTGTGTCTTGTTTATTGTTCCTCATTTATTTTAATTTTTACGCTTTGAACTTGCTTTATACCTAAAAATATCAATTTCCAACATGTTACGCTTCTGGTCAAATAGCATTGGTGTCAGAATGAAACACGATTTCCTGCGACGTTATGATTCCTCTCTAAGTCTAAGTCTAAGGTGTGCACTGCACCGCTTGGGACGCCCCCGCTCATCGTCTTCTTTAGTTGTTCTAGTAATTTTGATAGAAATATGCCTGTCAAAAAATTAATTAACGAGTTTGCGAATAGCGAAACAGTAGGGTCAATGTATCAGTAGTTAACTAGTTTAGACAAATTAAAAAAAAAAATATTAAAATTTTAGTATTAATTTTTTACTAAAAACAAAAATTACCAGATCGTTTGGCAATATCTTTTTTATCAAAAAGTTTATTTAGTTTAACAAAAGTTTTAAATCTCAACTATGAAAAATTATTTTTAACCAAAATTACAAAAAGCTCCTGTTTTTGACCAAAGATCTCTATGTGACCCAGTAGTTGACCACTATTATTAAAACAAGAATTTTAAAGAAATGTTTATTTATTACAAATAACTTATGTCTACAAATACAAGAACTGATTTAGAAAACATTGTAGGAAATTTATATTTTATCTTCTGAACTATTAGAAATTAATTGACTTTTGCTCTTAAGCAGCAGTCAACCTCGAAAATTTATAATTCGTTCTGAGCCTTTATTTTTAGTCCGATTTTTGCGAAATATTCAGGAAATACCAATAATAACAAAACTTATGGTGGAGAAACGTTAAATTTTTTGTAAACCTTCAAAAAGCATTTATTTTAAAAATTATAAAAATAATTTCAAAAAAAAAACATTTACGCACCATTCTGTATTAAATCTATAAAAATTTACTGCTTTTTGTTTTAATAAATATCTAGTAGTTTCCCACATTTTCTTCTTAAACGTCTCTGTAGAGTGCTGCCTTATCGTTGCACAAATTTAAAGCTCTCAATATTATCAAGACACATAATATCACAAAGTACATATTCCCAATGGTACGCATATAAATACAATTTTATATTAGAAAATCCTTAAAACAGTTTTGCTTTCGCGAGAGGTCCGGTTTCCTCTTAAGATACTAATATCGTTTTCGGAAAAATTTGAGTATATACAAAACTCACCGATTTTTACAAAAATTTGAGAAAATGTTGTATAGACTGTTTATAATTCGCTACCATACTTTTTTTTTAGCGGAACTACTATTGCACCTTATTTTTTTCGTTTTTTATTTTGAATTTTTACACCATTTTTTTGAGTGAAAAGTCATAAACCACTAATAATCCGATGACACGATGACAGAATTCTATTGTATATAATCGATATATTCTATAAATCGATATTTTTGTTTTGATGTATCTACTGTAAAATTATTAAAAAAATACAGAAATAATCATTAAAAAGCCATTTTAACTGTAAACTAAAATCAGCTGATGAACTAACGCAGTTAATATCATGTTTTAATTTGTTAATTTGTATTATGACATACTTTAGATTTTCTGAATGAAAATCGATTTTTTCTTTAAATTACAGTGTTGCCGGTTTTTATTCAGAGTTGACCCGAGTAAAACAAAAAATACCTAATAATTACTTTGACATTTAAATTTTGTGCTCTTTTTAAAAAAGTCAAAATTATATCTTTTAAAATGTTAAATTTGGTAAAATTATTTAAAATTTGTGAAAATAAAGTAGCAATGATAGAATATGAAGACAGGAAAGAAGATGAAGAAGATTTGGAAATGTAAAAATTTTATGTTTGTATTTGGTTTAATTTTATATTTTTTGTTTGTTCCTTTTATGTTCTTTTGAGTTTTTTATTTAATAAAGTTTGTTTATTTCTTTTGTATAAAACTTTGGCTGAAATTGTTGTTTCATATACCAAAATCACTAGTTTTTCCTAAATATATTTAACTTATATAACTTTAACTGTCCCAATGGACCAAAAAATTAAAAACGGCGTCTTAATTGATGCAAAAGAAGTTTAAGGAAGGAGGCTTTTTATGGAGCAAAATTATAGTACAATCTACAAAATATATTATTAGTTAAAACTAGAGCTACCATGCGAAACTTATTGCTAAAAATACCTTTCATATAGGGTTGATTGTTCTAACAGACAATCTATAAAAGCCATATTAACAGCTAGAGCGAGCGCGCCCGACCGACGTTTCGAAATTCGCGCGAATTTCGAAACGTCGGCCGGGCGCGCTTTTTTTACCTCTACATCATAATAGCAAGGTACGTTCGTCCCATCCATCTCCTAACCTCTACAGAAGAGAGCAAGCGAAGCGAGCGCGCCCGGCCAACGTTTCGAAATTCGCGCGAATTTTTACACCTACATCATAATAGCAAGGCACGTTCGTCCCATCCATCTCCTAACCTCTATAGAAGAAAGCGAGCGAAGCGAGCGCGCCCGGCCGACGTTTCGAAATTCGCGCGAATTTCGAAACGTCGGCCGGGCGCGCATTTTTTACACCTACATCATAATAGCAAGGTACGTTTGTCCCTTATACCTCCAAACCTCTACAGAAGAGAGCGAGCGAAGCGAGCGCGCCCGGCCGACGTTTCGAAATTCGCGCGAATTTCGAAACGTCGGCCGGGCGCGCTTTTTTTACACCTACATCATAATATCAAGGTACGTTCGTCCCATCCATCTCCTAACCTCTACAGAAGAGAGCGAGCGAAGCGAGCGCGCCTGGCCGACGTTTCGAAATTCGCGCGAATTTTTACACCTACATCATAATGGCAAGGTACGTTCGTCCCATCCATCTCCTAACCTCTACAGAAAAGAGCGAGCGAAGCGAGCGCGCCCGGCCGACGTTTCGAAATTCGCGCGAATTTCGAAACGTCGGCCGGGCGCGCCTTTATTACATCTACACCATAAGAGCAAGGTACGTTCGTCCCATCAACCTCCTAACCTCTACAGAAGAGAGCGAGCGAAGCGCAACGTCAGCAGGGAGCGCTCGCTTACTTCTGTAGTGATTAGGAGGTGGGTGAGAAGAGCGAAGTGTTTAATTATCTCTCTCTGGTTCAAAATGATTTTTTGAATATTTGAAATATTTTTATTTTAAAAATAAAGAAAAAAATGTTGAACGCCGTAAAAAGTATCCACCGAGTAACGTCACGGTTCACATAGCAGAAATTGTAATAATTCAGCTATCCTCTTTAGTTGATAGAGTGTTCTTTAAATTTGGCTTTAAATTTTTTTCAATCAAATAAATTCCCTTGTTTCAAAAAGTTTAAAAACTTTTGGATAACACAAAGTAATTATGTTTAAAAGTTTTCGAAAAGTACATTGTTTATTACTTTATAGATGATGTAATTAATATTTAATTATCGTTTACTACAATTCAATCAAAATGAATAAATAAATCGTCGGATATGACTGGAAATAAATTAATAAAAGTTAATAAAAGTGTTTGGAAATGTTATGTTAAGAATAAGGTAGTTTTTATATTTATTTTTCGTTGATTTTAATTGGCCACTTAGTACTTAGTAACACTGCGATTTGTAATGACAGATATAATTCATATGAACAAGTTAACATAAATAATCCTTTTAAGTAATTAATATGTAAATTAAAAAAATTAATTCATTTATGGGGTTACCGGTGGTATATTTAAAAAGTACTCTCCTTCCTAAAGCCAAAAATTTAATTTTTGTAAAAACAAATTGAACTTTTAGGAAATACCGTTTTCCCAATAGATATTTACCCAGAATTGTTATGTGTAAATGTTTCAAAGTGTTTAAACTTTTAGTAAAATTGTAAAATTTCAATAGTAATATCCGCCGTTCGGATGTCGGCGTATATAAGCAAGGCTTAGGTATTGATAATTTTATTGAAATTCCAACTTATATTTAATTTGAATATATCCAAAACATAGTCCTTTTATTTAAGAAATAATACACAACTTGGCGACCATGTGCTTCTTATATTGCATCCTTCAATGTCAAATGACAACCAAAATAAATTTATTGAATTAATAAAATAGCCTAAAATATCATTATTAAAATTTAAAAAAGTAGGATTTCTTTAGGTTTCCGCCAACAAATTTCGATAAGTATATGTTATTCTTGGTGTCTAAAAGTGTAAAAATACATTTTTGTGAAAATATAAAAGTTTTGTGTATATTCAAATTTTACCTCGTTTTCTTTAACTTTATCGTTCGATTTGTCTCCTTCAACAGAATCCTTCTATTTCATCATATCTAATTATATTTAGAATGGAGCAGACATAAATATGGGTCATTTTTTTTCCTGGGAAATTCACTAAATATAAATTTCCTTTTCAAAGCTGGTTGTATCTGCAGCTAGAGTATCATTTTCAATGTCACTAGGTTCAAAATTTGCAAGAGGTATCTTCAATGCTGGAACCACTTTCTTCCCATTCTTCATAATCTCTTCACTATGAGAAGCGATTTTTTTTTGTATTTTCGTCTCATTTAGACTTCCTCAATATGGCTCTCTCAAGCTTTGCCTTTTCTTTGTCTGCCTTATTTTTTCCCCGAGGTGTCTTCACACTCTGTGAATTAGAAAGATGGAGTTACTGTTATTTTAAAAATTTCAAACTGTTTGTAATTGTCCCCCATGTTTTATTAAATTTTGACTGCACTAGAAGATGGAAAAATGTTCCGAAACATATGTAGTGCTCGTCAGGGCTGCCAGATTCTATACGTTTGTACTGAATTAAGTACTTTTTCAATTTTTTCAGTACGTCAGTGTTACGTTATTAGTTTTAGTACGTTTTTGTTAAAAATAGTCAATTGAGTACCATTTTCAGTACTATTTTGACATTTTTTGAATAAAGTGACGTATTTTACTAACAGTTGACAGTTAAGTCATGTGATGAGTCAAATGATTTATTTGATATTTATTACACGTTTGTTGGTTGTACTTAATTCTAAAAGTGGAAGTGATTAAGAATTTTTTTTTGTTACACATAAAGATTATATAACTTAATAGAAGTATTATACCACAACCAAATCATTTTTAGTTTACTTGGTTCCATTTGTGTTCCTATAGGGTAAAATTTTTGTAAATGTTTAAAATTTTTCTATAAAAGTTATTTAATGAATTTAACTCTCCAGCCATTTTTAAGGTGTTGTTCGATTTAGATATTGGTACATTTTCATAAAATATAGCTTTTTATTAAATTTGGTTATTCAGTACGTTTTTTTGAAATTCAGTACCTTTTAAAATGTTTTTCAGTACGATTTGTCATTTTCATTCTGGCAGCCCTGGTGCTCGTACTTAAATTATAGAAAATAAATACAAAATGACCGAATATACCAAGGAAAGTTTTATTTATATAAAATTCTACTACAGTCAGGAAATTATCCTTATTTTTATTTTCGATTATGCTGAAAGAGTAATCCAAAATGTCAGTTAATAAAGTGCCTTTTATCGGTTATTAAATGGTTATAAAATATAGGTACTCAAACAGAAATCAGTTGTTGACCACATATTTGAGTTAGTATTGTTGACCATTCCATTTGATAGTCAACTACTGGAACGAGCCGAAAATTGTCAATTTTAAAGAGAGATACCAAACCCTTAACATTTATCCGTTGCTATGGATCCAATAAGAAAATTGTCAATTTTAAAGAGAGACACCAAACCCTAAACATTTATCGTTAATATTTTTTTTTTAACTAAGTTAGTGGCACTGGATATAAACCAACAGGCCAGTCAATTGTCAGGTGAACAAATAAAAATATATAACAAACTTTATTATTTTACAAATTGTATTAAAGTTGCTCTACCTTAATAACTAAAAATAACCTGAACTTAATAAGGTTTAAATGTTTTGTTTATTTATGTTTTTTTTTATTTTTGTTTTTTTTTATTTGTTTTTTTTTTCTATTTTTTCTTTTTTCTCTTCTGTCTTTATTTTTTTTCTTTTCTTAACAATTTTTTCGAGTCATGTGTACAAATTTTTTTTATTGGTAGCGTCGCTACTTACATGTTTTATTTCTATTTCCTAATTACAATTTTAATTTGAGTGCTTTGACAAAATTATAGAGTATGTTATATATACTGTCAAATGTCAGTAGATTTTTTAAATTTATAGGTAACTGAATTTTGTTGTTAATTAAGTTTTGGTATAATAAATTAATTTCTAAATCGTTTAGAATACAATCCAAAAATATATGTTGTAAATCAGCAATCTCATCACAAATACACAAATCATTATCTATTAGACCTATTCGCTTCATATATTGAGGGTATAAAGCATGATTAGTTCTAATTCTGCTAATCGCTTATCAAACCACGGTTTTACCCTTATATTAGGTTGAATAGATTTATAAAAATTACCTGTTTCCTTCTCTACATATTTTGCTTGCCAATTTTGATCCCTTTTATATTTGAAACAAGTATTTAGATCAGATAGGGGTATTTTAAAATTACTTATGTAATTAAGTTTTGTTGCAGTTTTAGCCAAAAAGTCTACTTTTTCATTATTAGGTATTCCCATATGGGCTTTGACCCAAGATATGTATATTAGTTTATCCTGATTTCTTGCCTCAAAATTTAGTTTTAAAATGTCCAGAATTTACCGTTAATATGGATCCAATAAGGATAGGAAATAATAACATGTATGCAATATCCAGTAATTGACCACTTTGGTCAGAAACTAGAACACATACTTTGATTACTATACGGTGTAAGAGAAAGGTCCGACACGCCCAACATAGGGCGCGGCCATTTTGAACCCTGTGACACAGTTTACAGCTAAATAATCAGATCGCTCACTCTGCGTCGGCACTTTGGATCTAAATGTTTCAGTTTATACACTGTGCAACTCGGATAATACAATATATGACAACCGCCTATAATAAAACAGCAGGCTTCTGCGTATCCTGAATTTGTATCCCTGGAGTGGATGTTATTTTGGAACTTTCAACTATTCCGAGTGAGCTAACTGATTCTTTAGCAATAAACTGTGACTTCAAAAATAATATTCACTGACACTGACAGCAGCTAGCAAAATATCAGGTGCGTTTTAATCATCCGCTTCTGCTTCCGGAATTGTCGGTTTAGTCGTTTTAACCTGTCAGATTAAAACAAGAAAACTGACAATTCCGAAGCAGAAGCGGATGATTAAAACGCACCTATTAAAAATATTGCACCAAGATGTAGGCAACACGTAATAAGGGTTCAAAATGGCGGAGTTTTCTATCTCCTTTTAAAAGGCACTCAGAAAGCTGCGCAGTGCGACCATTCTCCGTATAGTAAAAGAAAATCAAAGTATGTGACTGACACTGACAGCAGCAAGCAAAATATCAGGTACGTTTTAATCATCCGCTTCTGCTTCAGGAATTGTCGGTTTAGTCGTTTTAACCTGTCAGATTAAAACAAGAAAACCGACAATTCCAAAGCAGAAGCGGATGATTAAAACGCACCTATTAAAAATATTGCGCCAAGATGTAGGCAACACGTAATAAGGGTTCAAAATGGCGGAGTTTTCTATCTCCTTTTAAAAGGCACTCAGAAAGCTGCGCAGTGCGACCATTCTTCGTATAGTAAAAGAAAATCAAAGTATGTGACTGACACTGACAGCAGCAAGCAAAATATCAGGTGCGTTTTAAGCATCCGCTTCTGCTTCCGGAAGTGTCGGTTTAGTCGTTTTAACATGTCAGATTAAAACAAGAAAACCGACAATTCCGAAGCAGAAGCGGATGATTAAAACGCACCTATTAAAAATATTGCGCCAAGATGTAGGCAACACGTAATAAGGGATCAAAATGGCGGAGTTTTCTATCTCCTTTTAAAAGGCACTCAGAAAGATGCGCAGTGCGACCATTCTCCGTATAGTAAAAGAAAATCAAAGTATGTAAACTAGAACCATATTAAACTGTCCTATTTAGTATAGTTGACCACCTGTTTTTAAAAACCAAAATGACAGTTTTGAAGAAAAATATACTGACAGGATAATTTAGAATATCTTATTTGCTATCACCAAACCAATAAAACTAATATTTTAAACATTATGATCTCTGATGAACATTGATATAAAATGTGGTGTTCTCTTATTTTGCTTACTCCAAAACATACAAAACTACACACGAAATGGCCACTATATGTTTGTTTTAATGAACTACAAAACTTTGTATGAAATATAAAGCATTCACTGCGCCACTTGTTAGTCAAAGGTCACACTAATATATCGTAACCATTAAACCGGCCAGCAACTCAACATGGTCCTTTGTCCTTTGTTAATCCCACTTTAGGAAGAATTGGTCAACTACTGGGAAATGATCAACTACTGGTGCACTAACCCTATTTGCATCAAATATAAAAAAAGGTGTATTGAAAAATTTTAAAGTAGAATTGTTCACCATTTATTTTTATTAATTTAATTAAATTATTGTATTTTGCAATATATTGTACCAAATACAATTACATATTTTTTATTATTATTAATTATATTTATTTATTTCAGATGCGCCATGTCGGAATTCATAGAATACAACCTGCGCAATCCTGCCAACGATATCTCACGCATCATCCTACCCAAATACACCGATCAAAAAGAAAAACTTCAAGTAACAACGGCCCAGCTCAGAAACATGATCCACCAGTGCGACAACGACGATCTAAAACCCGATCTGAAGTTGATCAACGACAAAACGATCCAAAAATTCCTGTACGCCAGAAAATTCGACATAGACGAGAGCTTCGAACTGTTAAAAAACTACGTTTCATACAAAAAAAGACACCCGGAAATTTTTACCGATCTCAATCTGCACGCCTGCGATATCAAGAAAAGCTTGGAGAACGCTTTACCTGGTGTGCTGCGACAGAAAGATAGGAAAGGACGATGCGTGTTCGTCTTCACCGGAAGCAACTGGGACTGCAGTTACAGCATTAACAGCATCTACAGGGCGTTCTTATTAATCCTGGAACACCTCACTGAACACGTGCACAACCAATCAAACGGTTTCGTCGTCATAGTTGACTGGACGGAATTCACATTCCGCCAAACTACTTACCTAAAACCGTATATTTTAAAAATCATGATTGAGGGTTTACAAGACTGCTTCCCGGCTAGGTTCAAAGGCATCCATTTCATCAACCAGCCGTGGTACGTAGACACGGCTTTAGCGTTCATTAAGCCGTTTTTACACGAGAAAGTCAAGGAGCGAATCTACGTGCACGGTAACAATTTGAGTACCCTGCACGAACACGTGCACAAAGACGTACTTCCCGCCGAACTAGGCGGGGAAGAACCCAGTTACGATCCCAGATCGTTTTTGGAATCGCTGCAGAATAACGTGGGCGGGCAAAAGATCGGGAACGGTACCAGTTGATTTCGGTTGACGGTTAATCCAATGGCGGAGATGTGGGAGGGATCAATAGTTTCTGACGTTTAATTGTGTGAAATTCTTTCACTTGTATTAATAGTTAGTTTATCGAAAAGCAGCCATTGGATTAATCTAGAATAGGTGTTATTTATTTAAACGATGCTTTCGATGCCAGATGATTAAAGTTTGACCAAAGAAATTGAGTTGAGGTGAAGTGATTTGGAAATTCTAGATGTAGTAGAACCCCGAAGGTAGGTACATATTGTATATGAAGTATTTACATAAAGCAAGTACCAACCTTGTTGTAGCCTGGAGTAGTGATTTCCATCCAGTGTGCCGTATTTTATGTGACAGCCAATTTCCCTTGAATACAATGTGTCTTTATGTCTAGAACGCCAATTAACAGCGAATCTCCTTGCTCCTAGGTATACCCGAAATTTGAAAGTTACCTCTGTAAATCAAAATATTGTATAAGGAATGATCCACAAACATTGTTTTAAAGGAAGTCTTGGGAAAAATTCACGCATGTCGGATATCGTTCAATTCTTCCTTTTAAGTGTCAGTTTGGATTTACTTCAGAGCCATGCAGAGTTATTATGAACGTGACTCACATATCTATCTTTGTCGGTGATGGCCTACTTTAGAAACATTTTTTGTGGATTGCCCTTTATTTAAACATATTAATGCACTGCAAATGTACTCTACATTATTTGTCGTTATTCATTTTCTTAACATTTTGATGTTTTACTAAAGAACCATAGTTCAGTTTCGTCTTGAAATCGATGATGTGTTCTCACGTTCTTTTCCATCTTTTATTTCTACATATTATTTCAAACTGCTATAGGATTATTATTAATATGAGTAGATGGGATGTTCCTTTTTTTAGATGCACAAAAATACTTATAGGATGTGGTATTTTAAAACATTCATTTTGTTTTTTCTCTTCAATATTTATCATTTTAATCCCAGAAATTATAGCTGTGGCAATTGAAAATTTAAGACTAAAGTAAATTGACAATAAAATAGAGTTAAATGTGATATAAAAAATATTCATTGGTAACATCCAGTGAAAAATACGTTTTCCAGTTAAACCAATGAATGTTATTAATTATTATATTGTTGACTTAACCTAACAAAACAGATACCTAGTATTCATCCAGTTTCTAGAACATGTTCCGCTTTAGGGTATTATGTTATTAAGTTTTTTTTTTTTTAATTAAAACGATTAAAATATGCTTTTTAATGTGTATTTTTATAATTATTTTAATCACGAAACATTTTTAGTCTCTCTGTTATTTAATCGAGGTCACTTTTTAAATCCACGAAGAGTTCTACTAGATAGGTATATTTATTTTTTTGTAATAAATTATTACCTAATAAAAGACAAATTTGAATTTTCTGTAAAAATATAGTAGGTCATTTTTATATGACATTCAATCGAGTGCCTATCTGGTATCTTGTATGATTTAAAATGAGATGAAATTTGTTTATTTTTCTGTGAAAATGTAATAAAAACCTTTGTGCACTTTTTTTATAATCTTATACAAGATTTACTCTGATAAAATAAACTAATAATATTTATACAGTTATTATAAATACATATATAGGGTGACTCAAAAGTTGATACTTTAATTCATTAAAATATAAACAACTGTTTAAATCATTTTTTCAAAAAAACTCAAAAATAAGAAAAAATTAATAATTAAAATTAGAAGGACCTAAGTCCGGTGACTTCAGTGGTCACGCAACTAGTTTATTTCTACCTTTCCACCTATTCGGGAAAGTAATGTCTAAAAACTTCTGTACTTCCCAATTAAAGACAGTCCTGGATTTGGATTTTTAATTCTGTAACTTTATTTCTTGCGTGGCTACCGAGGTAATAAAAAAAAATAAGTTTTTTGTTTTAATGACTTCTATATACAGTTAGAAAGAAGTATCAACTTTTGAATAACCTTGCATATCTGTTTTGTCATACGTACCTATTTTAATTTTTTTCCGTTCTTTTTACTTATTGTTTGTCATTTGTTTACCTAGACATGTTTTATGTACTTATTTATTTATATTTTTTTTGTAAACCAAACACATTGTATAAAACTGTAAATACGTAGAATAAACAATTTTAAAATATGTTAATTTATAACTTTTATTATTTAGAACCTTATTCGCAAACAATAAATATACAGTACAATAAGGATATACACTACAAATTAAAAATAATTTGGATTATACAGGGTGATCCAAAAATAGGAATTTATATCAAAGTTATGTTTTTTAAAGGGAACACCTTATATTTCATGGTGTCTTTTGATTCCCCGAAAAATATAAGGTAAAGTTTCTGTAATGTTTCCTATACCTGTCTTTTTTCGTTTTTGAAACATTTAAAGGATTCTTAATTTGTAATCTTGAACAACATAATCTAGTATGTCGCGGTTATTTAAAACACATCAACAGTCACCTGCGATATGCGTAGCCAAGATATTAGACTATCGAATAAAATGCAAATTTTTCCATTACATCATAGTCTAATTGAATTCAACTTACATATGGAGTTGAATAATATTCTTATTTTAAATGACACACCATGTATTTAATAATTTAAACTGATAGAAATTTAAAATATCTTTCATTCCATATAAGATCAACGGTTTTTTAGTAAATATCTGTTTCTATGTTTAACAAGCTAATTTTTGTAAATATTCTTTCCCGTCAAAGTGACCATTGAATTTAAATGTCAAATGCGAGTTTGACATTTCTATTTAGTAAGTTAGATATCAAATGTACGAAAAATCAAATTTGAAACATGAAAACTTATTCTAAAGCAGAGAGAATTGATATGGTTCTTGTTCTTGATGAGTGTCATGAAAACTGTTTATTGGCTTCTAGAGTTTACGGCCAAAATTACCCATATCGAGAGAAACCTGACAGACGTGTTTTTGAAAGATTACTACAACAGTTTAAAGTTAGCGGAAACGTAGATTATAAAAAAATTATTCAGCCTCAACCTATTGTAGGAGATCATGATAATGAATTTTGGGTTATTGGCTCACTAATAGAAAACCCACACACAAGTCATCGGGCTATTAGTAGAGAAACTGGAATAGGTATGAGAAGTATTGGACGAATAATAAAAAAACATAAATTTCATCCCTATAAGATATAGCTGCACCAAGAACTGTATCAAAGGGACTTTCAACAAATAATCGATTTTTGTTTATGGATTATGGTTAAAGTAGAATCTGATGCGGATTTTTTTGATAATGTTCTGTTTTCGGACGAGTGCACGTTTCAATATAATGGCCATAACTTTCATTATTATAGTGATGAAAATCCTCACGTCTTTCGTACTCTCGATCATCAATATAGGTGGTCCTTGAATGTGTGGGAAGGAATATTAGGTTTACATGTTATTGCTCCTTATTTTTTTACCGGTCATCTTAATGGCAGAAAATTTCTAAAATTTTTGCGGAGAAAATTATCTGGGCTCCTTGATAATGTACCTTTAAATACTAGGCAGAAAATGTGGATGCAGTTGGATGGAGCCCCCGCACATTTTCAACTTCGAGTACGGCGATACTTAAATCGGCGTTTTGTTAATAAATGGATCGGAAGAGGTGGTTCACATAATTGGCCTCCAAGATCTCCAGACTTGACGTCGTTGGATTTTTTTTATGGGGACACATACAAAGTATAGTTTATGACACCCCACCAACTACTCCGGAAGATATGAAAGCTAGAATAAGAGCTGCTTTTCAGACAGTAACTGGAGAAATTCTTCTCAAAGTGAAACGATCCTTTGAAAAACGAGTCCAGTTGTGTTTAGAACAAGATGGGCGTGACTTTGAACATTTTTTATAATTCATTTTTTGTTTTGTTTTCAATTTGTTTCTTACTCTTTTTCATTTGTGTGTAGTTTTCAAATAATTCAAATTTTCTTGTCATTAAATGTTTTTTTTTTATTAAAAAAATTATAGTCTTGGTTCACATTGAAACTATTTAACATTGAAAAGTGCTTATTTCCTTCAATACCATATTTTGAGTGATATTTGCTCTATGGTTACTATGCTTAAAAAATAATATGATAAAATCCGTATGTTAAAAATAAAAAACAGCTATTTACTAAAGATCCATCGAATTTAGGTATAGGGAAATCTTATATAGAATGAAAGATAATTTAAATGTCTACCAGTTTATGTTATTAAATATAGGATGTGCCATTTAAAATAGGAATATTATTCAAGTCCATATGTAAGTCGAATTCAATTAGACTAAATGAGCACCCTGTATGATGTAATGGAAAAATTTGCATTTTATTCGATAGTCTAATATCTTGGCTACACATAGGTATCGCAGATGACTGTTGATGTATTTTAAATAACCGCGACACACTAGGTTATGTTGTTCAAGCTTACAAATTAAGAATCCTTTAAATGTTTCAAAAACGAAAAGAGATGGGTATAGGAAACATTACAGAAACTTTATTTTTTCCGGGGAATCAAAAGACATCAAATATAGGGTGTTCCCTTTAAAAAAACACAACTTTGATATAAATTCCTATTTTTGGGTCACCCTGTATAATCCAAATGATTTTTAATTTGTAGTGTTACTGACCCTGCATATCCCTATTAAGAAAAAAAATTCAAATTTTAAGTCGTTTTCCCTACAGAGACCGACGCGTATAGAATGCGCCACCCTGTATGTATGGAATAAATTAACTTTTCCGTTATTATGTACTTTTTTGAAAAAACCTGAAACAGGTTGATTTCTAATCTTAATTTGAAAATATTACTCTCCTCTTGCACCTCCTCTGAATTATGAGCATCCCCCCGAAAATTTTAAATAAGAAAAGGGGTCGAGTGGACCTCGTTTGAAAGGGATTTTTATTCTCTTTTGGGCAGTTTTTTAAATTTGGTGTAATCGTAACTGAGAAAATTAATTTTGAAAATGTAAAATTGTGATAATGTCTCAATCACAAAATTTTACGTACAATGACGCTTAATATTTACAGCATATTTTTCAATTTTTTTTTACATTTAATTTTTTGCTTCATTCTACGTTAAGTTTTGTTGAGACATTATCAAAAGTTTACATTTTCAAAATTAATTTTTCTGAGTGATTGCACCAATTAAAAAAAAAGACTTTATATTGTTGAAGAGAATTAAAATCATTTTCAAACAAGGGACCACACGACCCCTTCTCTTATTTAAAATTTTCGAGCGGTTCTTCATAATTCAGAGCGGTACATGAGGGGGTAATATTTTCATGGAATGGAAATCGACCTGTTTCAGCTTTTTCCCAAAAATATATAATAACCCTAAAAATGTAGGTATTCCATATATATGGATCGCACAGTATGATTTTTACATATCTACACTAAAATTCTTCGGTAGCTACTAATGATACGAGTAAATAGACAGGTATGTCAATACTTTTTAAACGTTTTATTTCAGTAGATAACCGCCAATTTCAGAATAATTAAGAAAAATGGTCTTATTTGAATTATACATTTTTGGTGTAAAATTGAACGATGTTTGATTTAACATAAAATTTCAACTTGAAAAGTTATAACCTCAAAAAAGTTATGTTTAAAACTACTAACTCGGTACGAACCATCCCAGACAGCATACCAAATCCTTTGGATATCTACTGGACATCCCAATATCCACTGAATGTCCAGTCCTTGGTGGATATCTATTTTATATCCATAAGATGTAATTTATAGACATGCAAATGTTCATAAATAATAGTAATTATATAACAAATTATTAAAAAATTACGCCAAACGATTTAATCAATGCAAGAAGAGAATACGAAGAATATATCGCTAGTAGCGATAACCCTAAGAAGCTATTTAAACACATAAGATGCTCTCTATCTTCCAAAGTATCAGTACCGCTTCATAAAAAACGGATGGAAACTTATGTAATAATGATGAAGAAACAGCTGAAGCTCTGGCCAACCATTTTTCACAAGTGTTTTCCTTAGAACCCACAGGCGACATCCCAGTTAGTCACGATGCCCGAAGAGCAACCTCTTTATGTAATGTAGAGTTTTCATCTGCAATTGTTAATGAAACTCTCAAAAAAATTCATTCAAATTCCCCACCTGGAATTGACAATTTATCCGCAATGCTTTTAAAAGAATGCACATCTTATTTGGCTTTACCTCTATCCATTATTATGACATCTTCCTTTACATCTCACACACTTCCTTCAATGTGGAAAATTGTTTCGGTGACACCTATTTTTAAAAAGGGTGACAAACTCAGTCCATCCAACTATCGTCCAATAAGCCTTGTCCCAATTGCCTGTAAAATAATGGAATCCATCTTAACCAATTATATGTCTAATTTTCTCAAGAGCCATGACGTGTTACCAAAAGAACAACACGGTTTTATTAAAGGCCGATCCACATTAACAAACCTAATGACCTGCTTAAACGATTGGACTACGTCTGTGGACAATAAAGAGCCTGTCGATGTCGTATATCTTGATTTCGCTAAAGCCTTTGATCGTGTTCCTAAAAAAAGATTGCTTTATAAGTTGGAAAAAGCTGGCATTCGCGGCTCTTTACTTCTCTGGATAAGTGATTTTTTGTCAAATCGCATCTTCAAGGTAAAAGTTGGACAGATGTTCTCGTCAGAGTATCCAGTTCTAAGTGGTGTTCCATAAGGCTCTGTCATAGAGCCATTACTATTCTTGGTATACGCTGCAGATCTAGGCAAAGACTTAAATTCTAATATTGACACCTGAATGCTTCCTTTAAACGCGGAAAAATGTGTCGTCCTGCATATAGGAAAAAATAACCCGTGCGTGAACTATTATTTACTGTGAACTGTGAACTCCTATAACGACCTGGGACTCATTGTGAACTGTTCATTAACGTGGTCAGAGCACATATCAGCGGTATGTAAACGTTCGAACTCAATGCTCTACCTATTAAAACAGTCCTTCACACGTGTGAACTTTCAAACATTTTCTAAACTTTATACAACTTACGTTAGACCGTTGATGGAATATGTCGAGCCTGCGTGGTGTCCTGATCTGGTTTCTGATAAAAAAATATTGGAAAATGTTCAATGCTACGCTAATCGAATACCTTTCGGCAGAATCAGACCATCGTATGAAGAACGGCTTAACATGGCGAATTTGTGTTCATTTTCCCACAGAAGATTAAGAGGTGATTTAATTGTGACCTACAGAATTCTTCATGGTACTTTTTCATCCAACGTCTATCTATAGTTTACTCCCACGGAATACAGATGAGCGCCTACGTGGACATGAGTATAAGTTGAGCAAAGAAAATTTTAACACGTACCCGACAAAACTTTTTTTGTAATAGAGTTTTCTATACTTGGAATGTATTCAAAAACCGACTCGATGACTTTTTAAAGAAAACTAAAAGTTTATTTTTAGTGCTTTGTTTGCATTATGTTTTTTGCTAATTACTTATTTAATAATTGTCTTTGTTATTAATTCTGGGCTTAATAGGATTCATTCCTCAGTCCTAATTTATTTGTAATAATAATAATAGTACCGTTTAGATATTTAAAATTAAATTTTTTTCAATGTGTATTCAATATCCCACTAAATATATCAAAGTCTAGGCGCGAACGCAAAGCATGGTGGATATCCACTAGATGTAATTTATGGATATAATAATATGTACCTAAATATCGGAAAATATGTGAATTGATTTAATAATTATCAAATTGCTTAAATATTACGCCATGGGATAACTAAGAAAGTATGTAGGTATGGTTTACAGAAATTTAAAATTAGTAAGTTGTATTCCATATCCCACAGATATCCGCTAGATAAATAATATTGGCAATGAACGCGAGCGCAGGCGCGGATATTTTCTGCCGTCACAGCTCAGAAGTACCATCTGCCATTTTATAGTTTGTTTTCGGTTTGTGTCGGGTGCATGAGTTTCATTTGATAATTTTGGATTAAAAGGAGGTAAGTAAGCTTTAAAACCAAAATTTATTAGTATAAAAGGTTGATAGTGATAGACTATAGTTAAATAAGACAATGGGTAAATTCACGTTATTAAGATTGTTAAGTAGGTTGTATGCAATGTACGTTAATATCCGTGTCCTTTTTAGGTAATTCACATCTAGAAATTCATGTTGTTTTTGTTATTTTACCTATCTTCATATAATTACTTATTTCATGTGAATATTATTGTTGGTGATTCGGTTTGGTTTTTATTATTTAATGGTTATAATTATTTAGAAAGAGGTATTTTTTTCACTGGTTAAGGTAATCTTATTACATCTGCCTTGTATTCAATAGCATGCATGATGAATTTAACAAGTAAGGTTAGGTTATGTTTAGCTGGGCCAACAGTTTAGATAAATAAGTAAATAATATACACAGATCCAGACCTTTTAAATTATTAGTTAGTGTTATATATTGTACTTATAAGTGACACTCTGCATAAAATGATTTTTTTAGACTTCATTTTCGTTTTTTTTTTTTTTCGTTTCGCTTAATTTAAAATATAGTTTCACTTTTTTAGGAATTCTACAACAGAGTGTCTTTTTTTTCAGGAAGAAAATTCCAGTTGAATTTGCAGCGCCAATATATAATATGTGTGTATGTGTGAATAGGTTTAGGTTTTCCTTGGCTGCGGGTACTATGTTCATTCGTCAGCTTAAATGTAATATGTTATTTAATATAATAGTATGTTTATAATATACTATAGTTTACTTTTTTAAATATATTTAGCCTGCTCATAATATTTGTCTTTGTTTTACCTAACTATAGTTAATAAGATTTATTTGTAAGATGCTTA
This sequence comes from Psylliodes chrysocephalus, assembly GCA_927349885.1. Lineage (NCBI taxonomy): Eukaryota > Metazoa > Arthropoda > Insecta > Coleoptera > Chrysomelidae > Psylliodes > Psylliodes chrysocephalus. The sequence continues at coordinate 17,467,591 of OV651814.1, read as the reverse complement.
TATGTTAGATAACTCGTGCGTTGTATTAAGTTTAAAACTTACTTCACATATTTAAAGACATTTTGGTGTTTTTTTAGGTATGGTGTACAATATTTAATTGTAAAAATAAAATCTTGATACTCTTTCTACTCTACATGCTATAGCTATGCTGTGTAGCGTCAAAAATAGATAACACTAGAATAGTGAACCTTGTATGGGTGTATATACCAAATTAAAAATATAGGGCGTTCTGATGTTATGCTACTGAAATGCTGATTTTCTTCATATGGAATGTTAATTATTGTTCCATTATCTTTAAAAAAAAAAATTAAAAACGACACCTTATAGGCATATAATTTTCGATATCTTAAATACATATATCAAATAATGGATGTACACTGTATGTGTTAAACATGTATAGGATATATCCATTGGTTACTTATGAACCTCTACTAAAGGTACCCATTAGATATTTTGCTGGATATCGATAGAATATCTTCTATATCCTGGATATAGACGGACATTTGGATATCCATATTAGATCCACGGGATATCTATGATATCCTGTGGGATTGGTGTGTTGTCTGGGATGTAACATGTAACTAGCGCCCTCTATGATAGTAATTTAATTTATTAATGTTTAATTTTTTTTTCAATACCCTGTATCTTGAAAACGAACGCTGTTACGAAATTTTTTAAAATGAGCAAAGCCTTATTATGTAGTGTTCTACCTATATCCTAGCAATGTGGCTTTTTTTGAAACACCGTATATGCTTTATGTAAATGGGAAATGCATTTTATATAGGTAGGTACCTAGTCTAAGCACTTTACAGTCTGATCCAAATCTGTCACATTTATTATCATTAAGTAAAACCATGTCACCCAACTATCTATTTATAAATGGCTAGAGATTAGAGATAATTTGTAAACCGTTATCATTTTTGCTTTACCTGTGTGTTTACATCAGGATTTTTGCTTATTTATCTAATTAATTAATAAATTAAATGTAGGCAACCAACATCACGTCATTACTTCCTGCTAATAACAATTTTGGTAGACATCAAATAAAATTTACTTGTAAGTATATAATTAAATTAATTATGCACTGAGCATGTGTGCTCCACTTTTATTGCATTATCATTAAGCAAATGCATGTCACCCAATTATCTATATACAGATAATTTTTAAATCCGTTATAAGTTTCGCCAAAGTTAGAATGAATATGATGTATAGGCAACCAGTATTACGACAAATCTAAAAATTACGAAACTGAATTACTATTTCGAAATCACCTTCGTATCAGAGACTGTTTCAAGCATGGTAACAAAAATAATTACCTAATAAAAGGTAAAGGTAACGTACGAGAGACTCTTGAGCAATAAGATTGTTAGAGAAAATACGGATATAGTTACCTACAAAGCGTAACAAAATGTTATGTCAAATTGTGAACCGTAGTTATTATTTTGTTATTGTACACGTATATCGCGATACGTATAGGTATTATATTTATTAAAAAAAAATATATAATATTATGGCAATATGTTGTGAAAGTTTGTAGAAAAATTAGTGATTAGTGCTTAGATCTTATTATAGATTGAAACACGGTTGAAAGTGTGTGTGATAGAAATAATAAAAAATATTGGTGAGTATTTTATCACTTTTATAAAAAAAAAAGGTTGCGTATGTACACGTAAGATAAACTGTTTATAAATAAATGTACGAGTTTGGGTTGAATATATATTTAAATAAACAAAAACTGTTTCAGTATCAAGAATAAAACAATATTTGCGCCTATTGGTTATTAAATGTAAAATTAGGAGTTTATTTATATTTGAAATTAAATATATTAAAAATATTCGAAATAAAATAAAAGTTCTGATTTTGATTTTCTGAACACGAGTTCTGGACACTTTATAAGTAAAATAAAAAAACACCGAAAAATTATTGTGAATAATGGTTTCGAGATTACACAACTAAATACATATTTCATGACTATCTTGCTATTTTATTTTACATTTTTCAAATATTTTCACCTGATTATTATTAATCAGATACCTTATGATATATGGAATGTTCATATTTTTTATTATAGTTATATACCTAACTACTAGATTTTTAGCAAGTAAAAAATGTACATTTCTAGAAATAGATAAAGCGATGTTAACAATTATTGTTAAAAAAACAAATTTCTTCTCTTTTTGGTTTTCGATTAACCGTTTTATCGGATCTAAAATTCTGAAAAATGTACCTAAAGTTTTTATACACACTTCCCGATGTGTAAATAATAATTGTTTTATTTCATGAAAAATATTTTATTTTAAAAATTTAGACCATTTAAATTTGAAACAATAACTGGGAGGTCTTTTGTTTACTTAAAAAATGGACAACCTGCCTAAGTATTTTTCTGTATTTATTAATGACGAAAAAAGTAATTAAGCCATGGTTTTTAAGTGACAGATAAGATTACCTGCATTTATAATTAGTTATTTTTATCTAGGTATATAGTAAGTACCTACTCTGTTAAATAAACAAAATGGTAGTATACATAAATAGTATTTAAAAATATACCTAAATACTTATTTTAACCTTAACAAGTTTTCAGTTCTATTTGTTGTTTCGAGTAAGTATAACTAATATTTTATTAAAAAATGCATCATTTCAAAACAGAATTACTGAAGGTCACTATGAGCCAAGTGTGGAGAATACGGAGATCAAATTTTTAATAAAACATAATTTTTATGTGATGACCATTAATCTATATATCAATATTTGTGAGGTTTTAAAAAACCGTAATGCGACCTTGGCAACAGTTTTATTTTTTTTTTATACGAATTCAACTAGATATTCATATGTTAAATAATAATCGTAAATGTCATTTAACTGCGATCGATACCCCTACGCATTGAATTTTGATTAATTTTAACATTGGCTATTGTTTTATTTTTAATAGTAAAATTTCTGCCGATAAGCATTCAAGTAAAATGTAATTATTAATAATAAAGAAAACAAAATATACAGTGCAATAATTTAAAAGCATACCTCTTTATAGGGGGTGGCACAAAATTGATCGAAAACATTTGATCGAATGCATTTGATCGAATAACAATTGATCGAAAATAAAAATGATCGAACAGAAAAATGATCGAAAAGAATAATGATCGAAAAGAAAAGTGATCGAAAATAGATTTGATAGAAAAAGCAATTGATCGAAAAACCAAATATTCATAAAATTATAGAATAATAAAAAAAATGAAAACAAAAATTTAAACTAATTTACCTAACTTCTGTGGCCTAGAATCGTCGCTGGTTGTTTCGCAAAAAAAAATGAAAAATAAAATAGTGTTAAGTAACGTACCTAACTAACCCAACTTGTGCGAGAGCAATCAGTTAATTTTGAATAGCACAGGTTAGGTAAATTAGTTTTTTTATTTTTATAATTTTTTTTGCGAGGCAAACCGCGACGTTTTCAGACTGGAGCAATTTAACTTATTGCTCTGATACAGGTTAGGTAAGTTAGTTAAGATTTATAAAAATAAATAAAAATAAAGAAAACCTAACTAATTTACCTAACCTGTGCGGCCTGGGGCAATTTACTGATTGTTCTGACAGAGCTTAGGTAAGTTAGTTAGTTTTTTTAAAAATTTAACTTACTTACCTATAACTTAACTAACTTACCTAGCCTGTGTCAGAGCAATCAGTTAAATTGCTCCAGACCGTACAGGTTAAGTAAATAGGTTGGGTTTTCTTTATTTTTTCCCTTTTTTGTACAATAATTTTTGCGAAGCCACCCTCGAGGGCTCCAGGCCGTACAAGTTAGCTAAATTAGTTAAAGTTTTTGTTTTCAGTTTTCTCATTTTTCTCTATTTTTTTTGCAAGGATAACCGCGTAGGATCCAGGCCGCACAGGTTAGGTAAATTAATTAAATTTTTTATAATAAAAAAAACTAAACTAACTTACCTAACATACGCGAGAGCAATCAGTTAAATTTAAATAGCGCAGGTTAGGTAAATTAAATAATAAAAATCAAATTGTTTATTGCTAACTAAAGTACAGAAAATACTGTTGGTATTAATTATAAATGAGTCTTTATGTTAAACATTATTTACTATTCATTATTTAATTTTATCTAAATAAAATGAAAATTAGGTATGACCAAATTTGAAAAGGTTTGTAAATGGTGAAATTTGATAAGTACAGTTTTGTGGTAATTTTGTATTCGACAACTAACAATGGTGGCATTGAATTTGTTCTTAAAAGTGGCAAAACGCTTAAACAACATAACTAATGAAAAATTTCTAATTCCCCTTACAAAATTATGAAAAGTACTCTCTTATATCCCCAAAGTGAAAAGAAATTAAAGAAAAATTGATAAGAATCCGGTCGTGCAGGCATTTGTTCTTTCTTTAATTCTCAGCTTTTTCAATTTTTAGTTTGTTGTCACTTTGGGGATATGAGGGTGTAATAATTTCGTAGGGGGTTAGGTTTTTTTATTTTCATTTCTAAATGTAAATTACAAATACGTATTTACAATTTTGATTGCTTTCCTAGACACCTACTTTTTTCTTTTTTGGCTTCATCAATTTTATTAATTTGTTTACAAATAAAATGCATTCTACTGATTAGGTAAAAGCACTATAATATAAAAGTAAATAAGAACAATAGAAGCATTTAAGTAACTTTTACATGAAACATAAAGAGAACATAGAAACGCACAATGTTAACTTTAATGACTAAATTAATGCTTGCAAGACAATTAAAACATGCACTATGAAAATACTATCCAGGGTTCACCTAAATGTTATGTCAGCATTGAAAAAGGTGAGTTCCTGGCATAATTAATTACCAAAAATTCATGTAAACAATAGCATTGAATTAATTTTTTTTTTAAGTTTGCCCTGCCGGCACCACTCGACTCAATAATTTAAATAGGTTAGTACTAAAACAACTCTCCCACGTTTTATTTAAAAACATTATTTGGGTTAATAAAAATTATCTTAAAAACAGAAATATAGAGCATATGTTCATATGATATTTTGAACAATAAATAGGTCAAGGTTAATATTGACATGGCATTTAGGAGCACCCTGTATAGTAATATTAGCATTTGTAACTACTTTTATATGCCCAATGATAAGGTATGTTAGAAAATACATTTAATATATGATAATGAGTTAAAACCACAACCTTTAAAAATTAAACAATAATGAAAAAATAAATGAAACAAACCCTTTTTTAAATTCAACAGTTCCTTTGAGAAGATTTACTGTAAATAAAATATACATTTTATCAAGAAAATAGGTAAAAGTAATTGTGGCAAAGAACTTTAACATAGTACCCACCTTGCTACTGTAGTTCATGTACACATTGGCATGTGCGTGTTTTTATTATTGTAACTTTATCTGGTAGGAAAATTTCAGTTTTACGAAATAGAATCTAAAAGAGCACAGGCAGTACTTTGGTGCATATTTTATTGTTCTTATGTACAACAAATTTTAAATAACCTACCTTAAAAGACATATCCTGGTGTATCACAATTTTTTTAGTTGGAGTGTATGTTTTATCCCATTCAACAAAAATTACATCATTTTTTCCAGGAATAAAGGTACCTGACCACTGTTCATTTGGTGTGCAAATTAGATCCAAATTATCTTTTAAACGGTCAAAAATTTGATCTCCTACATCAACAGTTGCAAATTCATCATCCTGGTGAATAGTTCCTTCAGCAATAGGTTCTAGTATTTTCTTCCTTTTTTTATTCTAACAAATTCAGTTCGGTTAAATGGTGGTTTTCGTCTTTTCTTAATACTGGACAAGTATGAAGGGAGATTCGGGAATATACATGGTATTGCTTCGTTCTTTAATTTCGGCATTTCCCTTTTTATTTTGTTAACAATAAAATTAGTCTCATTAAATTTTGAAATATCATCTTCCAAAAAGTGTAGCTCGCAAACAGAATCATAACTAGACAGTACTTTATCAGCCCTAGGAATCGCATGCTGCCATTGTTCTAAACGTTTAGGATCCTATAAAAAATATTTGCAATGACTAAATTGGGGTTCAACAAAGAAAAATAACAGTAGTAACTCTTCATCTAACATCAAAAAACATAAAAAAAGCAAATTTTCTTTTCTAGTAAATTAAATTTAATGTGTAATTATTGTTGTTTGTAAGTCAGGATTTATGACTATTATTTTTTATTACAGAATTTTGTAATTAAATAAACTACACTCCGCTCCGTAAGATACGGGTTGTGACTATTTTACAATAAATATATATTATTTAGAAATAAATACATTATTTTACTTACACTAGGAGCTTTAAAAAGACTTGGATTTATATCTCCTTGTAATTTCTTTAATTTTACATCAGCTGTATATCCCGTTTTGCAACCCGGAACGAAGCAAATCCTGCTTTGTCATTTTTTGTTACTCATTTTTACTTGTAGTCAGGTTCTTTATTTCAGCTTATTTTTATTCTTTTCACTAAATTTTACAAAAGTCACTTTAATTCCCATTGACTTGCATAGAAAATAGACGTCGTTATTTTGCGACCCGCCAACTACAGTAGTTTTTTGGAACTCTATAAAAATAGGGACGGAAATTTGAAATTTTACCAAGGCCTATTCGCCTCTTTATCTCTAGTCTTTATAAATGTACATTCAGCATTACTCATATCGGAATACTATTAACCCCTACAGCCATCCCTGTAGCCTGAACTATCTAAGCCGATAAGGAAGGTCTCTAACAGATGAGTACGTCACGCGCGTCCTCATTGGTTAAAAATTGCTACGTCAGCCTCAAGCTCATTATCAGCTTCATTCATTGCGTGATCACCAGTCCAACTTTATGGAACACACTGTATAGCATTATTTTTTTTTCTTTGAAAAACATTTTTGGAAATTTCGAAGTGGAGTGATTTTTTTTTTTTTCGTTTTTCTCATTAACTACACTTCACATTTTCACCAATAACTCGAAAACAGCTTGAGATATCAAAGAATCTGATTTCATTTTTCGAACCTACGAGGTATTCTCTATCGCAGTGGCGGCTGGTTTATAAAGTGTTGTAGAACTACAGGACTGCCAAAAAATTCTTGTCTTTAACCACGAGCCCCCATTAACAATAACGTATAACTAGTTAAAATGGATTATTAAAAAAAATTGATTTTGAAATTTGAAACTTTATGAAACCATACTCAAGCAAATACAAGATTAAAGAAAACAAGGCTAGAAAGCTTTGTTGAGGTAAAATAAGTTGGAGAACTGTCAGTGGATAGCATTGAGATAGAATAAAGAGATGTTATGACGATGTTTAAGTGTCCGTACAAGGTCCGCACCTTTGCATTACACCTTTACGTCATATGTCAAACTCGAGATAGTGGAATTAGTCAGTTTTGGTGAAAATAAATGCCATTTTTTTAAATAGATTTAAATGATATAAAATTATTTTCATTCCGTCAGTCTTGAAATATAAAATTATTGTCTCTAAATAATTCAAAGTACGACTCAAGTCGCCATTTTCATTACACTTTTATGTCACTCGATGTGCGTCCATCTATCATTATCGCAAAATAGCACATACTTTGATTTTCTTTTCAAAATAGTGTTATGGTCGTCTCTACTTTATTCTATCTCGTTGGTGGATAGTGCCTAAGTCGATCCAGTGGCGTATAAAAGGGGAATAATTATCCTCCTGGGTTTGTGGGTTTGTGTTAGATTCGGGTTCACATTATAAATTAAAGTTAGAACACATGAGCATAAATTACCCCTCCAAGTTTAAACTCTGTTTGCGCCACTGACTCGAGCTATAGACTTTTTCAAATCAATTTCTAAATATTCTAGATGAATTATGATTGAGGATTGTAAATATTCGATTAATGTTAAATAAAAAAAAAAGCGGAATGTCACATACTTGTTTCATAAATAACTGTTTCAGTAAACCATAATGAGCGCAACGATGTTCACGAAAATACCAGAAATTAAAACAAAAATACCCGTCCCATCGAGCCCCCAACCCCTCCGAAGACAAAACAGTCTCCGGCTCAAAGACGAAAAACGAGTATCCCTATCTATCCCTTCGCGTAGCCAGGACACCAACCACTCGGTTAGCCAGGACAAGAACCCCGTTGATCGATTTTCCGCTTCCGAAAAAGCTACGCAGTCCTCCTTCAGCCCTCGTTTGCAACGGGGGCGTTCGTTCATGGAGAGGACCGACAGAGGGGTGCAAAATGGAAGTCGACGACCGGATAGAATTAAGATAGGGCACAAAAGTCCTGCTGACGTGCCAAAGAGTTTCAACAGTCCTGAATCGCCGGGCAGGATTCGAAGTTTGGTAAGTATACCTATATATTTAAATATTTATAGATATTGCTTTTAATTACCTTGACAAGTGAAGACATATACAGGTGAAGGTCGTCATAAAAAATACTAAGTCAATAAATGTTAATGTTTAAATATTTATTTCTAATAGATTTAATTTTATAGCGCTGGTCTCAAATCTTGTCAATCTGTTGAGAGGTACTATATAGTTTTGAAATAGAAAGAGATATACCTTAACCTGTTTGATCAAATAATGCTCAAACATTTGTTTTTTTTTTTCACTAGAGATCAACATACAAAAATAGTGACCGTAAATGCTTTTAAAATATGTTCAATTTTTTTTTTTATTTTTAAAAGAAACCCATCGGAATAGGGCAGGTATTAACGGATTCACTTCATCTTTTCTTAACTCCTAAATGGTCCTATTTGTGGCATAGTATTTAATTTTATTTCTCTGACTTTATAATAAATAAAATTTCTTTAATTTTTCCAATGCCTATTAAATTATTGATTTCTCATTTTTCTTATAGTTCTTCTTTTCTAAACTGTCAAGTTTTCCTATGTCTAACACTCTTCTAACGTCTTTTTCCTGTTTCAAAAATGTATTAGAGCTTGTTAATTTTTAGTAAGCAAGAAAAACGTTCAAAAATAACTCAAAAATTATTATTTAATCATTTCAGTTTGTCGCGACTAGATTCGGTTTAAAAGATCATCTTCAGGTTTAAAATACAAAAACACAAAAAGTTTTGTAGTGAACAAATACAAATAAATAATGAGATTACTTACATCAAAATACACTCTGCACAAAAATTAGCGCATCATTATTAAAAGTGACAAAAAGTTTTTCTTTATTTGATTTTTCGATATATTTAAGTATTGGGACACCACCCTGTATATTAGTTTTGGATACTTACATGCAAAAACGGATGAGTTTTTTTATGTGTAAATGTTTTTGTAAAATAAATACTTAAGGTGCATTTTGCAAGCAACGATTGTGGCGATGATCGCTGAGCGATAATTGCATTGAATAATCGTTTACAACTGCGATCATATTTGCCCTAAGACCACGCGAGGAGATAAACTCACTAGCGTCTATTGTTATTATCGCTCATAGGAAAACGGAAGTACGTAAAGATCGCCTAGCAGTAGTTCGTTATGATCGCTGCTTGCAAAACGCACCTTAATACTTTGAAATTGCAACCAACTTTCGCGATTAGTTGCTTTCAATATTTAGTAAAGTTAACTTGGTTTTTGTGGTATTTAATTTTGAAAATGATTGAAATGAATAATCCTGACCGCCACAGAAGAAATTTGGAACATGACGAATTGGTTAGAATCATTACATTACTTGAAGAAGGACGAAGTCAACGTTACATTGCAAATACTTTTGATCTTCAACAATCAACAATTTCCAGGGTAGTTGCCTGGTTTGGAGAAACAGGGCAATACGACAGAAGGCCTGGCCAAGGTCGTCCAAGGGTTACCACAGCAGCGGACACCCGATTTTTAACATTAACCACTCTTCGAACTAGCCGTTGCCCGCAACACAAGAATTTTTGTGCAAACAATAAGAAATCGTCTTCGGGAAGGAGGAATTAGAGCCAGGGTGGCCGAATTGTCCACACCTTACCAAGGAGCATCGTGTTGCACGGTTGGAGTTTGCCAGAAATCATGTGAATTGGGATATAGACGATTGGTCCAATGTTCTGTTTTCTAATGAATTTAGATTCAGCCTGTTTTCATCTGATCGACGAATTCCAGTCTACAGGCGTGATGGCGAACAATACTTTCAGTGTAACATCAGAGAAATGGAACCTTTTGGTGGTGGCTCTGTTATGATGTGGGGAAGAATTTCTTTTGCGGCTCATACAGAGTTAGTACCAGTTGTGGGAGGAAATTTAACAGCTGCAAGATATGTAACGGGCATTCTTGAATCCTATGTTGTACCTTACGGTCCATTCATTGGTGACAATTTTGTTTTTATGCAAGACAACGCTCGCCCGCACACAGCTTTAATTGTTCGTCAGTACCTTAACGAAGTTGGTATTCCCACATTGGTTTGGCCAACTCGAAGTTCTGATTTAAATCCAATAGAGCATGTCTGAGACAATTTATCACAAGTACGAAATCGACCAATTGTACCTAACAGCTTAAATCAACTTTAAAATGCTCTAACCGAAGAATGTGACAATTTTCCAGAACAATTGTTGCAAAGCCTGATTTTAAGTATGCCACGTCGATGTCTGTCAGTATCTAGAGCACGGGGTGGTAATACAAGGTATTAATTTTGTTTTATTTATCGATTGCACCCAAATTACTTTTTTAAATTTGTAAAAAAATCGAATAAATTTATTTGGTCCCTTTTTAAGTTTTATTTTTTTGCCATTATTGCATACAAATAGTTCTTAATTTATAAGACACCAAACTTTAAAAAAAAAATTGCAAAAATTTTACGTTTTGTAAGAAAATTCAAATGATGCGTTAATTTTTGTGCGGAATGTATAACTTATACATTAAACAAAAACATTATCCAAATCCATCATATGGACGGTAAATATAAACATTAGTAGTATTTTTTAAATTAAATTAAAATTAAAATAAATAATAGTATTAATCATTAGCGTATACAAGGGGGGTAATGGAAGTAATTACCCCCTTGCCCAGGGTTTGTGGATTTGTATTCGGTTGTTTACATTATAAATAAAAAGCTAGAACCTCTAACACATGAGCATAAATTACCGCCCCCAAGTTATAAAATTCTATTTAAAATTGGCGTATTTCTAAAAAATTTAATCACAAAAAAAGTTGAATTAGAATTTGTTTGTATACTATTTTCTTAATTGTTTACAATTAAATAACATAGTCTTCTAAATTTTTGCAACCGTGTATACTGTACGCTCTTATAATTTTTTATTTTACTACTGCTATATAATTTAGGGTCGAATTTAATATCCTTTCATTTTCAGTCTCTATCTCTATCAAATGCAAGATTAACTAATAACTCCAAATCACCTTCAATCACACATTCATCTCCTCATCGTCCAATATCATCAGAGTCCAGAAATTTTTCAACAGGTGCTATAGACGACTGGGATACAGCTAGTATAACTAGTATAGGTACGTGTATAGGCAACTTTTAAATGTCCCTTCATAACTATTTTTTACTCTATTTATGTGGGGTCCTTATGTTTCTGCGCATGTCCGCAAATATGACAAACTGGCGTGTGTTAATTATTGTCATTCGATTAAAAGTGGTCGATGGTTTTGATTATTTGTTTGTTTGTAGTGCATGTTTTAAGACATATTTATTATCTTATTAGTTTTATTTTTTTATATATTGTATGATATTTTTGTCAAACACAAGTTATTTTACAGTTACTTTTCTCAGTGTAGAAATAAGCTTAAAACACATCAACAGTCAAATAAAAAAAATGTATAATAATCTGACCACTCGGATATAAAAGGAACAATCCCACCATGGACGTGCGAAATAAAATTTTCAATAATGATCTTTTGACAAAAATGACCAACTGTATTTCTAAAAAATACGAGAATTGTTCTATCTTCATCGCAATACCCAATCAATCAGTTTTGTACATATTAAGGCTAGCAGAACGTCTCAATGTATCATTTTTTTTTTTTTTTCGTTCTATATGGATTTGCACTATAGTACGTTTCGTCTATTTTCTGGCCAAAAGTGGCCAAATAACAAATAATAACAAGGAAACCCTTGGCTTGATATAATAGCAAGGACGGCTCCAGGGGGGCATAGGGGCCATGCCCCCCCGAGAAGAAAATTCTTATGATTTATGAGCCTTTTATTCAAAAAAAATATGCTAAAAAGGGAATATCTAAAGGCAATGCCCCCCCCCGAAAATTCTTCCTGGAGCCGCCCTTGTATAATAGCTCGGCCTCTACTCTTCAGGGCAGGGCTCGTATATCTAAAGGAGGGTTGCTACATAACCGTCCATCTTGGACGTTATTTTCATTAGAAATAGTAGTCGCCAAGCTTGCCAATTTATGAAAAATTTATGAGTGGTTTTTAAAAATATTTTCATTGCGTTTGACATAAAATATGTAAATGTAATCCATTATTCATGATTTCACGCATTGAGAAAGAATAAAGCAGAGATGCTATGACGATGCTACAATAAATTTCCGCACCTTTTTATTACACTTTTACTTCATATGTCAAACTAGAGCTAGTGGAGCTAGTCAGTTTTGGTGAGAATAAATGCAATTTTTTTTAAAGTCAACCGGATTCGCTTCAGGGGTTATTGGAGTCTCTAATAATGAATCTGATGTCAAAAATACAAGATTCAAAATTGCAAATTCAATATGGCGGACTGTGAATGGAAAGACAAAAATATTGAATTAGGCGTAATTCATTAATAAGTTTTAACTGTTATTCTCAGTTTCAAGTCTTGATTAACAATTTTTTAATTTTGTCGGCTGCCATTTTGGATCCGCAATTTTGTATTCCTATTTTTTAAGGTCATATTCAAAATCAGCGATCTCGAACACACATTAGAAACCTTCTAGGTTTAATTTTTCAGGAGTAGTATTCGACCCGCCATTTTGCAATTCTAATTATAAATGTCATATTCAAAATCAATGACCCCACAACTACTTTAGAAACCCGTCAGGTTTCATTTTTACGCTTTAATATTTTCGGTTGCCATATTAGATTCGCCATTTTGTATTTATTATTTTTATTGTCATATTCAAACTTAGCGACCTCTAAACCCCCTTTCAGGTTTCATTTATATACAAAACAAACAATTTTTAATATTTTCGGTTGCCATATTGGATCCGCCATTTTGTATTTCTTATTTTTAGTCTCATATTCAAAATCAGTGACCCGAAAAATCACTTAGGAACCCTGCAGGTTTCATTTTTATGAGAAACAAACAATTTTTAATATTTTCGGGCGCCATATATTGGATCTGCCATTTTGTACTTCTAATTTTTAATGTCATATTCAAAATCATCGACCCCAAAAACCCCAATATGAAAATGAATCTTTGATATATGTTGGCCAAAAAAATTGGCATAACGTCACGAAGAGCTTTGGTAGTATCTAGATTAGACAGTCTCGGTTTAATTTGATTATTTTTCTTTATTAATGTGTGTTCTGTGTACGTTTTGTAACTGTTTCCCAGCGCCACTTTACAGACAGATTTGGAAAGTCAAAATTCACTGAAAGTGACAGCGTCATTAATGAATAAAATAAAATATTAATAATTTTCAAAGTTAATGTGTTTGTAACCATGTCAGACCCGTATCTTGATATTTCAGGTAGCATTAACAGCGTGGCGTCCTGTGATCATTCTAGTGTGGCCTGCAATGGTACCACTTTTTCCGGAAGAAGCATGAAGTAAGCGATACTTAAATTTCATTATTAAACTTCGAAATAATAGCATAAGGGGATGCTTAGACCTTGCTAATTAATTTTGTTTTGTATGCGGATAGTTATTGCTTTCAGACATGTTTCTTATTCAGTGAACAAGACAAGAATGTGCAATTTTATGACTTCCTCTATGCCGTTACTTAATTACTTGTTTGTTTAATTTGTATTACAGATTAAAGTACTAATAATTCTATTACAAAATGCATTTATATAAACTCAATTGATTCAGCTACAGTGCTCATTGATGACCTCTTCTTTTTAAAATTTAAAACTATGTTATGAAGAAATAAAAGGATTTGTATAATAGTTTGTATGAAAATGCATGATAGCACAGTTTTTATGGCAAATGCCTATATTTTTTATATAATTTTGCTATCATTCATTTTCAAATAAACTATAATACCTCTAATCCTGCATACAGTATTTTAGAAAATACTTATTTACATTTGAGGACTACTCTAAAGATTTGTAACTGTTTCAAAACATGGAATGATCTTTAAAATTTTCAACCATTTTCTTTAAGGTACGTTTTTCACTGTAATCAACATGCCGGAGCTGTTGGTGACGAATACTTAACGCCCACTCAAAGAGCTCAAAAGCAGGTCAGAAAGTTGAAACATCTACTCCAGCAGGCCAAAAAAGATTTAGAGGAAAAAGACAGTGATATATTGAAATTAACCAAAGAAGTAGTCGAATTAAGGTTGTACAAAGCAGCTTTGGGTTCGCCTGAAGACAAATCAAACTCAAGGTAAGATACAAATAACTTTCTTCACTTTAAATATGTTCGATGCTACTTTACTAATTTTTTTTTTACTTATTCTTGAGCTACCACATCTCCAATCCTTTTATCTTAATCCTATGTTCTATTTGTAGATGTTTTTTATTTAAATTTGGTATTTCATTCATCGACGTTTTTTTCATATAAGACTGGATAAAGTTCCATTATTTTTGGTTTCAATTTTTCTTGAAATTGAAGACCTTTCTTATCCGTCGATAATTTGCTTTCGCAAAATATAGATTAAGCTGTTTTTCCCCAGATCTGACGATATAAAAATATTGCAGCGTCGTTTTGTATAGCAGAAGTAAAAGTTGGAAAGGCTTTTACCAGTTCTCCCACTTTATACACATAAATTGACAGGTTTGCGGCGAATCTCACCGAAGTGGACGCGATACATTGGCGTATAAAATTATTTTATAGATGTTAATAACAATTTCGAGTAAATAGTTTAATAACTTGTGAATAGCTGTTGAAATTTTGTAAAATTTTGATTTGAATATTATAATACATGTTTAATAATTATTTATAGTCCATAAACACATGCGATTGTCCGGTTTCGCCGATAACAATTTAAAATTACTTATTCTATGAAACGACACTGGCAGGTAAACATTACTGCGAAATTCTCGAAGCCGTCCGACGTGGTTTGACTTTTACCCCCTCTCTACCTACCAAAGGCCTTTCCAACTTTTACTTTCGCAATATAAGAAGTATAGCCAACTACTGTTAGTATTTTCCACGCTTTTCCCCATAAATCTGCTAAAAGGCAACATTGTAAAATGGTATTCCATTATTCTGCCTCAAGTAAGGCATTATAGGAAACTGCCTTGCCAATTTAAAACAAGCTATATAGCCTAATCTATTTTTAATTAATGATCCACAACTCTTCTCTATATTATCCTATTATCCATTTATTAGTTTGTTTTTTAGTGATGCCATCACTGTCAGAGAAAATACGAGTAACGAAACGACACCGGAAGATATTGTGGACGGTATCTCTAATAACGTTATCAATGAACTGAACAGTTCACTTGGGGATTCCGGCCATTTTGAAGACTGCACGAATTCGTCCGTTAATTCTAAAGATTCGGTATTATTTGAAGAATGTAGATCTGTAAGTAAATATGGATAAAAGCCAAAAATTTCCCATATAGTTTAGTTAGTGAATGAATACCGGATTCGTAGAAAACTTTTGAACTTCCCCTGGTAACATTTATTATACTCTTCACACAGTAGGCTGTGTAGAGTATGCGCTAGTTCAGTGTGATGTCATTTTGGTTCCACTGACATTTAATTCTAACCAAACTTTTAACAAAAACATCAATATATTTGACATATACGTTTTTACTGTTTTTATTTTATTTCAAAATATTGTTTACAGGCCATAAAAAATAGTTTAAAGGTATGTAATTGGTAACTAAACGATTGTATATTTGATGCATATTATCTACTTACTTTAGGAATATAGTTATAAAAGTGAAAAAACGATATAATTTAGGTAAACAAAACGAACAAAACGCACTCAAAAAATCTGCTGTCACTTTAATTGTCAGTGGAACCATAATTACATCATCACTGAACTAGCGCATTATGCATTCGGTTCCGTCTGTCCGTCGACGTCACGTTTTTTGTCCGCACGATATGTCAAAAACGAAAAATAATATCAACTTGAAATTTTTAGCAAAAATCATTGCTCTATAAGGGGACAAACCCTATTGATTTAAAAAAAATCTGAATTAAAATTGGAGGTTAAGGGGGGTTAAAATATTGAAATAAAAAACGATATCAAATTGAAATATTAAGGAAAAATCAAGCTATATACAGGGATGAAGCCGAATTGATTCTGAAAAAAAATGTGATTGAATATGTGAATTTAGAGTGGGTGGGTGGGTCTGTTAAACAGCGAAAAGAATATAAGTGCTCTTTCACACGAGGATACTGTATGCCAGATACGTGTATCTGAGAATACAGAATCGCGGTCAAAAACTTGGGCTGCTGTATCGAATTCACGCATCTCTTCAATCAGTACTAAAATAGTCGCAGTGCCGTGCATAGATTTTTGAATTATGGATCTAGAACTGTATTGGGAGTGTGGTATAAGTACAGTTCATCAAATTTCTAGAGGTGTTCGACGCCCAGACAGAGAACGCGCTACGTGTGACTAAGATAGCTATTGTACAGTTTGCTAAACAAGTTATTTTAAATAGTTTTTAATATTTTTAGGTAATTAAATTTTAAAAGTGTGGAATAGTTTAGGGATTAAATTGGTCTGATTGGACTTTCTTAGAACGTTTTTAAAAGCAGCTAAAGATAGTATGTAGAATTGAAAATAATTATTATGCCATAAAAGGTGTTTTGGAATTCCTTCAACCTTTTGAAATTGAGTCAGAAAATATAAATTTTATAGGATAGCGGAAAATACCTATAATTTTTTTGTAGGCCTTTGTAAATCGTGGAAATAGTTTATATTTTATTTCTACCTTATTAAGGAAAATGGTACCTATTATTATTTTCGAAATTTTGTTTTTCTACAAAATAATAAACTATACTATTTAGAAAAAAATTTATTTCTCTTATAATTTTATAAAAAATAACAGGGGAATATTTACATTTCTTGATCTATTAAACAAAACGATAAATTATCTCGACGAATGACACAATGTTCTAGTACGGAAGCTAGCTTTACATTTTTGTTGGTGGTTTCATGGGTTTCATATCAATTTTTTGTAATTGTAGTTTACACGTACATATACCTCTTAACACTTATTTGCTTTATTAAAAAAGTGTGTTGTTGTGATTTACGTCGAAATAAGTCAAAAACAACTTGAAACCCCATATAAAATCAAAAAGGAGAAACGGAAAAAAATGGAGCCTGTAAATGAACACAACTCAGGAACAAAAATAGCTATCTAATAATAAAAAAATAAAATTTGATTCTTGTGCAGCTTCATCTATATCATTAACTGTTTTTGGTTTTTTAATGGTTTTTCTTGGTGATGAAAATTCCGATATCTCACGGTTATCGATTCTTTTTTTCTCTCCAGAAATGCGGACGACAGTGTTTTTAGATACTCCTGTGGCTGCAGCAACACGATCATTTACATTTTTAAATGGTATTGAAGGTGAATTAAAGTTTCCTTCTCTTCTCATAAACTCTATAACATTGGCTATTATTTCGCGAGATTGACTGTTAATCACGCGGCCTCTTAATTTGCTATTAAACTCCATACTTAGGTTCTATTAAACTGTAATGAGCAAAAAACACAAACGAAAATAAAAGAAATGTTTTAGCGAAATTTACATCTGACATTTAAGTCTGAATGAAATAGCGAAATTTACATCTGACATTTACGTCTGAATGAAATAGTGAAATACTTGATGCGCAGAGTGTACTTTCATTGCGTAAATCCGTCGGGATGCCTGTCAGTAGTGCTTTCTCTGTCTAGCCGTCGAAAGCCTCTAGAAATTTGATGAACTGTATTAAGAAAAAATAATCTGTGTGTCCTGTATCCCACAAACAGGGATTAGGCTTAGGACTTGGCGATTATCAAAATCAATAATTGATAATCGATTATTCGGAATATTCGATAAATCGAAATAATCGATTAATTGAAAATAATCGAGTCATTTAAATAATCACGTCATTAAAATAATCGAGTCATTAAAATAATCGAGTCATTAAAATAATCGAGTCATTAAAATAATCGAGTCATTAAAATAATCGATTATTCAGAATATTTGATATAATCGATTCATTAAAATAATCGATTATTCGGAGTATTCGATATATCGAAATAATCGATTAATCGTAAATAATCGAAAATAATCGAAAATAATCGAAAATAATCGAAAATAATTGAAAATAATCGAAAATAATCGAAAATAATCGAAAATAATCGAAGATAATCAATTGGTCGACCATAATCGATTAGTAGAAAATAATCGATTAATTAAAAATAATCAATCGAAAATAATCAATCGGTAATAATCGATACCACCCCTAATTTTGCTTCATCAAACTTCATCAAACTAATACTTTTTCGATGTTATAAACTTTGTGCTCCATCACTATTTCATAGCGTTAAGTATAAACAACCTAGGCAGTTGAATTTTTATTAAAAAATATCCTGCGCCTATGATATAATCTCTGTGTATCCATAAATCAATTTGGAACCAATTCATGTTGTTTTCCAAGAAAAATGTACGAGTTTGACGCAAATGCACCTGTAGTACATTACTTTAATTTTAAAATACTGGGCATACAACATGCGTAGAAAAGACGGTGAAGAATATAAAAATTCTGTAGCTTAGGCTAATTTTTTATTCGTAAAATAATTTTAACATTTACTTCTCGTGCTGCTAATTTAATCGTTGAACTGGCATAATTTTTAAAATTTTACTTTGTATTAAAATTTTTAAAATGTTTTCTCATACAGTTTAATCGATTAAAATAGATGCACTTAGGATACCCTTGAAAAATATCCTGCGCCTATGATATAATCTCCGTTGCAAAAGTATCCATGTCTGAAAAGGTCCATATATCGTGATACTAATTCTGTATGCGGCATACGCATTCA
Organism: Psylliodes chrysocephalus; assembly: GCA_927349885.1. Lineage (NCBI taxonomy): Eukaryota > Metazoa > Arthropoda > Insecta > Coleoptera > Chrysomelidae > Psylliodes > Psylliodes chrysocephalus. Next base: position 17,448,532 of record OV651814.1, on the reverse strand, counting down.
GCCTCAGCGGCTGAAGGTGCCGGGATACAGAAATTCAGTATCGCAATACTGTATGCGTCGCCCGTATACCGTGTAAATAGATCCATTTGAATGTATGGTCAGCCTGAATCTCAGATACGCGTATCTCGCATACAGTATATTCGTGTGAAAGAGCTCTAATATAGAATGTCAAGCATTATATATCTTCATTTTAGTTTCTTTTAGGTGTGATGACGTCGAAAGTTCGACTGTAATTTGCACGATTTCCCTTAGGTTAAAACTGAATCGCCATTTTTTTGCCGTAAATACACTAGCGAACATAGCGGGTTTTTACTCGTACCCTGATCAATTCTAGCCATTTCTTTGGAGATTTGAAATACTTCATAGTTATACCGTGGCCTACCCAGACAACACACCAAATCCCAGAGATATCCACAGAATATCTTTTGTGGATATCCAATATATCCACAGGATATCAGAAATATTCCGTGGATCTAATATGGATATCCAAATGTCCGTCTATATCCAGAATATAGAAGATATCCTAATGGATATCCAGCAAAATATATAATGGGTATCTTCCAGAAAATACAAGAAATCCCTGTGATATCCACAGAATATATTTTGTGGATATTCAGCACATCCAATATGGTTATCCAACCAAATGTCCGTCTATATCCCAGGATATAGAAGATATTCGAATATTCAGCAAAATATTTTATCTTTAGTAGAGGTTTATAAGTAACCAATGATTATTGAATAACGTCGAAAGAAAATAGCAGAGATAAAAAATATTTTCAACACTCAAAATATTTTCAACACTCTGCCTTTGATTTTGCCCACTAAGGAGAAAGTCATCCTTATTAGGACTCTTCAGCAATAAATGGAAATTCTCGACTCCAGTCTCTAATGGAGTCTGATTAGGACACAAATTTCGATCGAACTCAATTACGGCGGGTCAAGCATGAGTACTTAGATGCGAAAGTGGTATCGCCATCTATACTTAGTAAGCAAAATCAAATAACATCTAGTGGATATCCATGATGGTTTGCGTTCGCGCCTAGACTTTGATATATTTAGTGGATGTCCATTGAATATTGAATACACCTTAAAAAAATTAATTTTAAATATCTGAACGGTACTATTAGCCACAATGGCGAGCACAATGGCGTAATTTTTTTAATAATTTGCTATATAATTATTATTTATGGACATTTGCATGTCTATAAATTACATTTCATGGATATAAAATAGATATCCACCATGGACTGGACATTCAGTGGATATTGGGATGTTCAGTAGATATCCAAAATATTTGGTGTGCTGTCTGGGTACTGTCCTGGGTAAAGTAAATACCGTCTCTGGAAATACTCATCCGAAATTATCTACTTAGAGACAAACCCATTATGTTAAAAATAACCTTTCATCTTTTATTATTACGAGGGGAATAGAAAAAGTTCCCCTACAGTAACTGAATCGATATAATAACTAACTTTTCATTTATCCTTTTTAGCCTAGCAAATCATCAGGCAAGATAGGTAGATTAGAAAAATCGACATCTGCCGATCTAGATGCCGAACACAGAAAACTTATCGAGGAGTACGAGAGGCGTTTCCAAGAACTCATCCAAACGCACGAAGAAGATTCTCTTCAAATGAAACAGAAACACAATGAAAAAGTCGAAGAACTTTTGCAAAGGATTAGCGAAATAAACTCGAGGTTGGCGTACTTATATATAAAAAAAAACAGTTCTTGTACTCAACAGATTGTTTTTTTAGGTACTGGCAGTTGGTGCCTGAATTAGAAGAAGCTAAAGAACGAATTAAAGAGCTGGAATATCGATTGGAAGAAGCCAGTAAAAAGTTGGAGGAGCAAACTGTCCAAGCAGCGGGAACTAGTTCTACATCTGATCAAATTTTGAGAAAAAGTGATGCGTTGATTCAGCATCATACAAAGGTTAGTTAAATAATGTTATTTTAACATTGAGAGTTTACATCAGTCACAAATTTTCACTAGCACTGTCTGATGAGAACCCCTTATATTATACTCATCACACAGTAGTTTGTATATTTATAGGTTTACTTTCGAGTAACCAACATTTTTAATATTGATCCAAATTTTAAAATGTTTGTACATTTTGTAACGACGTTATTATGACGTTACTCTATGACGTTAATTGTGCCTAGGTCTAAAAGAAGGCTCTAAATTTTAAAATGTTTGTACATTTTGTAACGAGTTATCATAGCATATAAAACAACCAGCAGTATTACTCCCTCATTTTTTCGCATCTGAGCAGTTCGCCTCGCAAGACATTGCTCGATTTAGAACTAAACTGGTCAGTAGCGGATGTGATTGCATGGGCGAGAGGTTAGATTTATTTGTTGTGTTTATTCATTTGTGTTTAGTTGCCAGTGGCGGAGTTATTTTTATCGTTTTAAACCTTTAGGGTGAGATTACAGAACGTCTGCAACTTTGCAGATCTGCAAATATGGTGGACTTACAGATGCAAGTATCAAGTTTTCGTATTCCAAAAAATATCTACAAATTCGCAATATTTATTGTGGTTTATTACCCCAAACAACACTAAACCCAAATCCATTACTATGTTTAAAAACTCTAATAATCTGCAAAGTTGCCGCCATATTTGCAGATCTGCAAAGTTGCAGACGTTCTGTAATCTCATCCTTAGTATTTAGTATTAACTTTTATTTAGTATTAGTATTATTATTTTATAAAATTAGTGAAAAACATAACAATATGACTTCGAAGCCAAAATACGGTGTGGTTTGTGCAGCAAGTAATTGTTCAATAAAAGTTACTCCTCCCACAAAAGTTTCTTCAGATTTCCTGTTGATTCTAGAAGGTTCGTATATTTTTTACATTACAGTTTATTAATATATTACCAGCACTACTATTTTTTATATGACCTAAAATTATACAATAAATAAAATGATAGCATGGTTGGTCGCGTTGTTCTCACAGATACATCCATTTGTCGCAGATTGTTCTACCATGTATTTAGCAGGCATCTATTTATGTACTTATCTAATTAGTTTATACTGTGGTAACAAATTTTGAAATTAAGAATTTAAGCTGTCGTAATTCAAAAAAACATTTAAAACAATGAAGATCTAAAGTTTTCCGTTTGCATCTATTTATGTCTCTAATTAGTTTATTGTGAATATCAAATTGGGATTTTGGGATGTCATTCTCAGAAACTATTTAAAATAGTCTACCTGAGGGCCACATCTATTTATGAACTTATCTAACTAATAGTCTATTGTGATAATCTTCACTTGTCTTATTACAATTAGCAGACATTAAATATTATAATCCCCTAGCTCGGGTCGGGATTATTTTTATTATAACAAAAAGTATATGTTAAAACGAAAAAAAAATAGTACAAAACTCTGTACGGTGATTTTTTCATTTTTTCATTCCGGGACAGAAAATTGTGAAGGAGATATTGAACCAATTCTTTTACGACTTAGTAAAATGCCACTAGAAATACAATTGGAGAATTTGCCACAGGTCACAACAAATACTTCTCAAGAATGTCAAGTTTTTAAAATAAACACTGATTACCAAAGTGAGGATATTTTGCAAACGAATTTTATAAGATATGTCTGCGGTTTATTTATTGAAAAAAGCTCTCGAAATTCATAATTGCGATATTTGCAACCAATATTCAAAGGTACGTGAAGAGATTGATGAGTCATCTTTATATGTGTTTTTTAAAGCTTACCAGAATGCCCAGGATGACCCATATGGCAACCTTAGAAATCCACATGATGATTTTGTACAAATAATTAGCACCATTGAAACAATATTTCAAAGGAATTTTATAACGTTTATAACTGAGCCAAAAATTTGTGAGCGGTATATTATTTGCGAAGATATTTTGTAAACACATCCGTGTCCGAATTTCCCAATAATTTGTAATACATTTATATTTAAGAGTTTCTTTATATTATACTTTTAAAAACAAATAAAAATTTTAAAAATATTAATAAAAATAAGTTAATTATATGGCGCCATGCATAAAATTTTAAAATGTATGTTATTGTACTATTGTAACACAAATATTTTTTTAAAAGAAAATAAAAATATGTACGATTCCCCACCAAATAAAACACCTGACATATTAAAAAGAAATGCTTTAACAAATGAATAAATCAACAATTAAACAATTTTTTATTTTCTAAATTCATCCTAATACGTTCCTGACATAACATAGCCGAAAATTCACAAATATTCCAAATCCGACTCCGACTTCTAAATTGAAGTGACATAAGCAAGGTCAAATTTCTATTTTTACTTTCCTATCTGTATACAGTATACAGATATAAGGAAAGTATAGGAATCATGATTTTTTTCGAGCTCGAGTTATCGACGGATTTTTACGTTTTGAGGTCACCTGAATCCGTTTTGAGGTCCCCTGAATCCGTTTTGAGGTCCCCTGAATCCGTTTTGAGGTCCCCTGAATCCATTTTGAGGTGTGTGTGTGCGTGCGTGTGCGTGCGTGTGCGTGCGTGCGTGTGCGTGTGCGTGTGGGAGTGAGTGTGAGAGTGAGTGTGAGTGGAGTGTGAGTGGAGTGTGAGTGGAGTGTGAGTGGAGTGTGAGTGAGTGTGAGTGTGAGTGTGAGTGTGAGTGTGAGTGTGTGAGTGTGTGAGTGTGTGTGTGTGTGTGTGTGTGTGTGTGTGTGTGTGTGTGTGTGTGTGTGTGTGTGTGTGTGTGTGTGTGTGTGTGTGTGTGTGTGTGTGTGTGTGTGTGTGTGTGTGTGTGTGTGTGTGTGTGTGTGTGTGTGTGTGTGTGTGTGTGTGTGTGTGTGTGTGTGTGTGTGTGTGTGTGTGTGTGTGTGTGTGTGTGTGTGTGTGTGTGTGTGTGTGTGTGTGTGTGTGTGTGTGTGTGTGTGTGTGTGTGTGTGTGTGTGTGTGTGTGTGTGTGTGTGTGTGTGTGTGTGTGTGTGTGTGTGTGTGTGTGTGTGTGTGTGTGTGTGTGTGTGTGTGTGTGTGTGTGTGTGTGTGTGTGTGTGTGTGTGTGTGTGTGTGTGTGTGTGTGTGTGTGTGTGTGTGTGTGTGTGTGTGTGTGTGTGTGTGTGTGTGTGTGTGTGTGTGTGTGTGTGTGTGTGTGTGTGTGTGTGTGTGTGTGTGTGTGTGTGTGTGTGTGTGTGTGTGTGTGTGTGTGTGTGTGTGTGTGTGTGTGTGTGTGTGTGTGTGTGTGTGTGTGTGTGTGTGTGTGTGTGTGTGTGTGTGTGTGTGTGTGTGTGTGTGTGTGTGTGTGTGTGTGTGTGTGTGTGTGTGTGTGTGTGTGTGTGTGTGTGTGTGTGTGTGTGTGTGTGTGTGTGTGTGTGTGTGTGTGTCTGTGTCTGTATGTCGCATAACTCATGAACCGATACACAGAAAAACGCCAAATTTTAAACTTAAGCTTTATTCCAGCGTCTAATGAACTGATTAGATTTTGGGTAAAGTCGGAACATCTGGGGGGGTACTTTATGGCTGGTCATTTTTATATTTTATGGAATATATCTATTATTTACGTTTGGAGAAGAAAATTCTTTAAATAAAAGTTACTTCTAATATAATTATCTATAATTTTTGTTCTATATAAAATTTCTCTAAAATGGACCGTATTCGAGATATTTGAGAAAATGTGTAAATTTAGAATTTTGAAGAAAACTCAAAAACGGATAAAGAAAAAAACATTAAATTTTAAACTTAAGGTTTATTTCGGCCTGACGTGAAATGATTAGATTTTGGACAAAGTCGGAACATCTGGGGGGGGGGGGGGGTACTTTATGGGAGTACGTTTTTATATTTTCTGGAATATATCTGTTATTTATGTTTGAAGAAAATTGTTCAAATAAAAGTTACTCTAATATTATTATCTATAATTTTTGTTTTATGTCAAAATTTCCTGAAATGGTCCGTATTCGAGAAATTTGACAAAATGTGCAAAATTCTGATTTTTATGAAAATTGTTGAACTAAAAGTTGTTTGCGATATCGATCTCTATAATTTTTGTTTATACATGATTTTTCTAAAATGGACCGTAATGGAAAAGTGCTAAATTTAAATTTTGCAGTATTTTCGTTTTCAATGAATATCTATAGAAAAATGTTTCGAGGTAGATGTATGTGGACAATGTTTATCCTCTAAACATTTATAGAGATGCTGCAATAGGTTGTACAAAATAACCGGAAAAAGCTAGATAGAAATAACTAGATAGGAAAGTCATGTGTTTGGACACATCAGATTTTTAGAAAGGGACGGGAGAAATATTGCTGGTTGTTTTATATGCTGTGACGTTATTATGACGTCAATTTTTACCGTTACTCTATGACGTTAATTGTGCCTAGGTCTAAAAGAAGGCTTTATGAGGCTTATCGGAAATAATATTACAGATAGACAATAATAAACACTCTTTATTATAAAATAATTACATATTAAAAATTATAATAGACACGCGCCATGTTTATGTTAATGTAACCCAACTTTTTTCTTTTATCTCCTTTAAAGCCTTGGTTTCTTTGAACACTTCGTCGCGGTGAGCGGACAGTCCGTCAACCGTCGCGTTTTGACGATTTTATCCAACCAGAGTATTTAAATGGGAATGGTTTTCTTGAATTCGCTTAGCTGAACAGGACGGCGTCATGCCGCTGATTTGTCGCGAAGAGTCGGTTGATATCTGTTGAGTTTGATATCAGCGGAATCGTCGGCGTGTGCGGAGACTATATTGTTATTAATTTTAAAACAATGAGTGACAAATTCACACATACAGATGACATCATGACTTTATTTTTAGGTTTCTTGGAAATTATGTCCTTTATAAAACTCAACACGAATTCAAAAAGATCTGTAGAAAGTCTAAAATACTCCCTAAATTTGGTTTCATTTCCAAAAAGCCTCCGCTGCACAGTGATATTAAAGGCACCTTCTGTATCGCGACAGAAAAACAACTCATTCACTGGCTTATTGGAAACTTTGACGGTTGCAATTGCCAGTTCCTCTTGTTCTTCCTCTTCCAACAATAATAACAACGCAAACAATTTATTTGCAACCATTTTAGTACCTTTCGTTTACATTCATAATACATAAACAGCACGTACAGACATAGAGAAAGTATCATTTTCTATATTTTTTAACAAACCACCTCGGGCGAAAATTGCTGTCCTCAGCGGTCGACGGACTGTCCGCTCACCGCGACGGAGTGTTCAAAGAAACCAAGGCTTTAGCCTTGGTTTCTTTGAATACTTCGTCGCGGTGAGCGGACAGTCCGTCAACCGTCGCGTTTTGACGATTTTATCCAACCAGAGTATTTAAATGGGAATGGTTTTCTTGAATCCGCTTATCTGAACAGGACGGCGCCATGCCGCTGATTTGTCGCGAAGAGTCGGTTGATATCTGTTGAGTTTGATATCAGCGGAATCGTCGGCGTGTGCGGAGACTATATTGTTATTAATTTTAAAACAATGAGTGACAAATTCACACATACAGATGACATCATGACTTTATTTTTAGGTTTCTTGGAAATTATGTCCTTTATAAAACTCAACACGAATTCAAAAAGATCTGTAGAAAGTCTAAAATACTCCCTAAATTTGGTTTCATTTCCAAAAAGCCTCCGCTGCACAGTGATATTAATATAAAGGCACCTTCTGTATCGCGACAGAAAAACAACTCAATCACTGGAAACTTTGACGGTTGCAATTGCCAGTTCCTCTTATTCTTCCTCTTCCAACAATAATAACAACAATTTATTTGCAACCATTTTAGTACCTTTCGTTTACATTCATAATACATAAACAGCACGTACAGACATAGAGAAAGTATCATTTTCTATATTTTTTAACAAACCACCTCGGGCGAAAATTGCTGTCCTCAGCGGTCGACGGACTGTCCGCTCATCGCGACGGAGTGTTCAAAGAAACCAAGGCTTTACTTTCTCTTATTTTGTCCTCACCTGATCAGCGACCTGCCATCAAAATATAAATCTTGAAGGGTGGCAAAAATTGTTTTCGACCATCGGCGTTCAGTCGGTGATCTGTCTGTGTTTTACAGATACTGCGGTAACCTCTGCTTTTCCGAACTTTCGTCCGTTCTGTGCGTCCGTTATCCAACTGCTAGTCAGCTCAGAAAGAGCAACTCGCCTATGAGCGACTAGAGACTTTGGAACTATCTTTCACAACAAGTAGATTGTTAATATGTTTCTTGTTTTAGATAATAGAACTAGCTCATCAAAATCCAACTAGAGTATCAGTACCAGAGTTGTTAAACGAATTACAAGTAACCAGAAATGAGCTGGAAAATATTAGGGTGAGTATTTCTATTCCCGCAAATCCAAGTTTAGTACCATTTTAATATTACATTGTTTTTGTTTTAATAAGTTTAATAGTGAAATTAAAACTAGACAACTATAGACAAATCAATCCCTTTTTTATACTGTGAAATAGTAATTTGAAAATATTAAAATTAGCAGCACTAATAGAGCAACCGCGTTCCCTTCCCTAATTTTCAAAATTTGGTTTTTGCAGGATGTTGAGTACGCATCAACTTCTAATAATTCGCAACCGCTCTTGAGTGCAAAAGAGGCACTGTCTTTGTGGGTACTTGGTGCAAGAAAGGTAAAAATTGATAGCGAAGTAATAATTTAGTAATTTTGCACCGTTATTGGTTTATTTGGGCTTGTTATTTTAGCACTTTTTCTGTTCTTTTGTAGATATTTTCTCAAAATTGCTATTATTTATCTTTAAGTTGCATATGTAGTTTATCGCATGAAATTATTTTGTTATTGATTAGTGTGTTTATTTTTTGTTCTTACGTTGTGGGTGAAAAGTCCCACCGATCAAAATTTGCGTTCTATAATATATTTTACATAAGTATAAAACGGGTACTTTTAAAATTTAGTTCTATCTAAAAACATTTCTTATTTGATTCATGAACTTACTCTCAATAAACAAAAATTTTACCAAACTATTATTTAGTGTGTTTTATAAGGATTATTAGAAGTTGAATAACTAAAGTAATAAATATTCCTAATTATTATAAACTCCCGTTCAACTTATTATTTATTACGTAAAAAAAACTGAATATTGTCAGTAAAACTATTCCTTAAAAAATTAGATGTACCTATTATGTAGTTTTACAAAATTACACCTTACTTTATTAAACAGTATGGTAAAAGCATCTAAATGAATGAAAAGCTAAAACCGTCAAATTTCAATAGTTTCTGAACTATCCCTGTAAATCAGCTATTTCATAGGTGAGTTCGGGCTGCGCACTCCAGAGTGGAGTGTAGTAATTAGGCGTAAACGGAGTGCGAATATGATTTTACTCCTTTAACGCTCGGAGTGCAATGTCAATTGTCAATGTGACATACCAGTACTTAAAATTTAATTGTACTTGTCAGTAACGACCGTATAAGTTTCTTCCATATTAATGATATTCACGGGAACCAAAAAAAAAAATTTATTTACTAAAGAATCACTCACAATTAACTTATTATCAATTTAAATCACCTTATGCGCATGCCCGATCCACACTCCACTCCACCATCTCCGAACGGTCAAAGAGGAACTTTTATTTTAACTCCTTCCGTACCCGAACGCCTTAGGTACTTTAGGAGTGAATATAGTGAAAAGAGTGCGTAGACCGAACTCACCACATGTTTATAATTTAATACACCGTTGCCGCTATGTATAAAAAATCTTGGAACTAGAGAAATTGATTTAGGATCGTTCCTATAAAGACGAATCATTATTAAAAAGGATGAAACAGTTATATACAAGGATATAATAAAAAAATTGGAATCCATGAAAAGGGATTTCTCAGTTTAAACTTGTTATTTTTTGTTTTTAAGGCTATGTACCGGCAGCTGATGGAGGCGAAAAGCAGAAACAAGATAGATCCGGAAATCACGCTTCAATTTCTTAAATCGGCAGTTTATTATTTTTTAACGGACAAAGAGAATAGCCAGGGTCACCTTAAGGCCATTCAGAGCATCTTAGGATTTTCATCTAACGAAATTTCAAATATAGAAAAGGCTAGGTTAAATTAATTTTTCTAAAAAATAATTATTTAGTGCCTAAATATAGTTATAAAATATACAGAGTGATTATTAAGTGCTTTTTTGATCGGTATTTTCAATGTTTTAAAATATTATAGGAATTGACGTTTTTGTCAGATATTAATATGCTTAGGAAATTATTGGATTTGTACTTAAGAAGCGCCCTGTATAAAAAAATATAAATCGTTTATTGAAATTGTTACAGTTTACTTAAGTAATAAAAAAAATTTCTGCAGAATTTATATTTTCACGAAGTAAATCAATGTATTATTGGATTGCTAAATATATTTACTTTTATATTTTTTATACCTGTGTTAAAAAAAACTACCTACTTATTTGAATACCTAATTGCGCCGTCAAAGTAAGGGTTGTAGTACTTGTAGCAAGTATATTTACTTCTTCATTCATTGAAACCCATATATTTTTATCAAGATTTTTTCAATAAATTTGCAAGATGAAGGGATATATTATTTGTTTAGTTTCCTTTTTCTTTTCCCTAAATCCTCTCTAAAAACTCTTTGGTAGAACAGAAGTAAAAGTTGGAAATGCTTTTGCCAGTTCTCCCACTTTAGACACATAAATTGACAGGTTGGCAGCGGATCTTACCGAAGTGGACGCGATACATTGGCGTACAAAATTATTTTATAGATGTTAATAACAATTTCGAGTAAATAGTTTAATAAATTGTGAATAGCTGTTGAAATTTTGTAAAATTATGATTTGAATATTATAATACATGTTTAATAATTATTTATAATCCATAAATACATGCGATTGTCCGGTTCCGCCGATAACAATTTAAAATTACTTATTCTATGAAACGACACTGGCAGGTAAACGACGTGGTTTGACGTTTACCCCCTCTCTACCTACCAAAAGACTTTTCAACTTTTACTTTCTCTATATTTGTTACATTTTAAAGGAACTGGACATTCGAATAAAAATCGGTCTTGTAACTAGATAACAAAAGTGAAAAAGGCCACGTAAAAGAAGAGTTAATTACTTATTGACAATGACATGACATTATGTTAAATGTCATTATTTTATAAAATGCAAATTTCATTGTTGTGATTTCTCATTCTCATTATTCATAGTCATGATTTTACGAAGAGATTAAACGAACTTTCTAGACACAACGATTTCAAATATATACACTTTCCACAGGGACATGCGCTTATTCTGTATTCTAAAATAGTGTTGTACACGAAGTGCCTTAAGTTTGGTGTGTTTACTTTTTATTTTAATATGGAACTTCCACATCTAGGCGAACATTGTGCAAAATCAGATTGTCACAAATTAGATTTCCTGCCTGTAAAATGTGACGCCTGTAATGGTATATTTTGTAACGAACATTTCAGTTATATTTCTCATAATTGTTCAAAAGCTTACGAAAAAAACAATCAAGTACCTGCTTGTCCGTTGTGTAGTAAACCCATACCAGTAAAAAAGGGGGAACATCCGGATTACGTAGTTAGTGCTCATATAGATACTGACTGCCAGTCTGATCCAGCAAAAAGTAGAAGAAAAGTGTTCACAAATCGGTGCTCTTATAACAAATGCAAAAACAAAGAAGTCATCCCTGTGATATGCAATGAGTGTTCAAAGAACTATTGTGTTAAACATAGACATCCCACTGACCACAGCTGTGATGGTAGAAAATCAAGGCCACAAAATTTGAGTGACAATATTCATGGCAATCTCAGTGAAGATGAAGCTTTAGCCAGAGCTCTTGCTCTATCTATGAATAATAGTGTACCTACTAGTAAATCAAAACAAGAAGAATTGGATTTGGCTTTAGCCAGGCAACTACAAGCTTCTGAAACTCGAACAACAACAGCACCAAGTGCTAGAAGTTCTGATAGATGTATTGTATCTTAAAATTATTACTAAATGCTCATACATTATGAAATGCTTGTAACAATGATTATATATACTTATTTTTATGTTAATTTGTGACAATGAAATATATTTAACTGTGCCTTATGGTTTTTTGAAGAGTTGGCTCAATTAGGTTGTGTAGGATATTGTCGTTAATACTGCAAGTCAGCTATGTCAAAAAAATCAAACATTAACTTTATTGTATGCAACCAATAATGCTTCATATATTGTCAGTATTCCATACAAAAGATGTACTTATAATATCTGTCAATATGATCTGTGTATGAATTATTATGTAATATTTCAAATTTTATAGTCTCTTGTAAAATGAGTTTTTCGTGATATGTAGTATCAATGATATATAGTTAAGTTTCAATGAAAATTCTAATTTTTGAATGTTATTGCTTTTGCAGATTTACACTATGAATATACATATTTTTAACTGTCTAACAAAAAGACATGTCTTACACTGTTTAAAATTTAAATGCTTTAAAATAAGAAAAATGTTCAAATTTTTGCACTCTTGTGCGGAGTATGCACACTTTTATCATATACTCTTTTATCTATAAAAATGCAATTATTTCAATAAATAAAACATTCCAATTAATGTTTTTTTTTTATTTTAACAAAAACAAATATTTTAACAATCCAAAAAAATAAATAATGGGTACATTATTAATACTATAGTTTTTCTACTTTATAAATAAATAAGTTTCTGTTTAAATCACATACACAACAAAAATAAATAAAATATACAAATAAATTAAAAAGCATAAGTACAGATGAGTAACTTTATGTGATATGAATTTGTTTCTCCTTTTAATAATTGTACCAGATACCAATTTACCACCAATTAAATAAGTAAAACTATAAATTTGACTTAGTTTTCCAATAGTAAAAATATTTATGAAAATTTGTTATCATTAACTTCAAACTGATAAGGTAACAGCTGGTCCAAAGTCAATACTAATACATCGTTGCTATCCGGTTTTGTAATATACACATCAACGCACCCAAATTCACTCATGAACTGCCTGCATGCTCCGCAGGGTGTAGTGAAAAACTTCTCTTGTTGACCTATCACCACTACAGCCTTGAATGTCACCTTACCTTCGCTCAATGCTTTCGAGTAAGCGCATCTTTCTGCACAGATTCCAACAGTGAAAGAACGATTTTCAATGTTACATCCTGTGTATACTGAGCCATCTTCGCAGAGCACAGCAGCACCAACTTTGAAGTTGCTGTATGGAGAATATGAGAATAAGCGCGCCTCAACTGCTCTGTGAATTAAGTCTTGAATTTTTGGATCTAAAAAAATTATCTTTGTAAAAAATTCTTTAATTTAATTGGTATGGAATGGTATGCTTTTATACCTAAAAATAGTAACCACGTTTCGATTTTGTGTATAACAATAAAATCGAATTTTTTAGTTGAATTTTATGTTACAAAACACTTACCCAATGAACAAATCTTACAAATATTATTACTGGTTCCGTTTTTCGACATAATTTTATTATTAAACGTAGAAGTCTGCTAACAATAACAAATCGATAATAAAATCGCCAACAAATTATTGCAAGTTGCAATTTCTAAGTGTTTTCTGATTAACATATCGAAAAATACTTAATCTTAGGTGCGTTAAATCGATAAATTGCATTATCAAAATATTTCTTTTATCTCGAAATAATATAAATGGAAATTTCTTATTTTTTAAATTAATTAGAACATCCCAGACTCTTTCATTCATCATCCGTGTTCATCATTCTGTCGTCATAGAAAAATTCTGTCGTCGCTAGTGTCACTTCGTCCTACTAAAGCCTGGCCTGCAATTTGCAAGGATCGACATACCTAACAACGTTACTCAGTTTTCTCAGTTCACCCGATAAAAGTAAAGCGCTGTTTGTCCTGTTTTAGTCACATTAAATAGAAAAGGAAGACGTTATCTCGAGTATAGAGACAGTGTAAGAAACATCAACTCACGAGCGCGTGTTATCAAAAGGTCTGTGGTGTTATCAACTAACCAATCCAGTGAAATGTCAACTCAAACGGGAGTTTACAAAATTGAAACGTGATTTTAGCAGAAACGGCTTTTACCAACAAGCCAATTAAAATTTTTCATTAATCGCTGTGACTAACAGTACATCGGATGTACACGAAATATATTGTAAATGAGTAAAAAAGTTCAATAATTACCACCAATAAAATCAAATAATTAGGTACATTAAACTTTTAATTTGCAAATTAAAATGATAAAAGGCAAATACCAAAGACAAGCATGTTAGAAATTTAAGGTTATTTTTATTATAGTTACTATGTCAAAAGGAGACCGATGTACATTTTTTCTATGGATGTACAAATAAAATGCGTACAGCCGATGTACTGCTACCCAGACAACACACCAAATCCCAGAGATATCCACAGAATATCTTTTGTGGATATCCAATATATCTACAGGATATCAGAAATATTCCGTGGATCTAATATGGATATCCAAATGTCCGTCTATATCCAGAATATAGAATATATCCTAATGGATATTCAGCAAAATATCTAATGGGTATCTTCCAGAAAATACTAGAAATCCCAGAGATATATTTTGTGGATATTCAATATATCCAATATGGATATCCAACCAAATGTCCGTCTATATCCCAGGATATAGAAGATATTCGGATATTCAACAAAATATTTTATGGGTATCTTTAGTAGAGGTTCATAAGTAACCAATGATTATTGAATAACGTCGAAAGAAAATAGCAGAGTTAAAAAATATTTTTATCACTCAAAATATTTTCAACACTCTGCCTTTGATTTTGCCCACTAAGGAGAAAGTCATCCTTATTAGGACTCTTCAGCAATAAATGGAAATTCTCGACTCCAGTCTCTAACGGAGTCTGTAGGACAAAAATTTCGATCGAACTCTATTACGGATGGTCGAGCATGAGTAGATGCGATAGTGGTATCGCCATCTATACTTAGTAAGCAGAATCAAATAACATCTAGTGGATATCCACGATGGTTTGCGTTCGCGCCTAGACTTTGATATATTTAGTGGATGTTCATGGGATATTGAATACACCTTAAAAAAATTAATTTTAAATATCTGAACGGTACTATTAGCCACAATGGCGAGCACAATGACGTAATTTTTTAATAATTTGCTATATAATTACTATTATTTATGGACATTTGCATGTCTATAAATTACATCTCATGGATATAAAATATATATCTACCATGGACTGGACATTCAGAGGATATTGGGATGTTCAGTAGATATCCAAAGGATTTGGTGTGCTGTCTGGGTAGTCATAGCTTTCATAATTCATAAAAGTATTTGATCAGTTTTTGGCCATATGCGTGTATAGTCATGCTAGTGTATCGAATGCTTTCCAATACGATTTACACAAGTGCATGTGAAAACTAGCAAGTTCATCAGCATTAGGGTGAGTAGGAAACGAATAATATCAGCGTTGTCAGTTTATAAGGCCCGGCCAACGTTAAGGTGCGTATATAGATTTTACGCGCCGGACCCGGGCCGTGCCTGGGCCAACATCGGGCTCAGGTTTGTCAGATTTGTAACTTGTTGATCTACCGCGCGCGATGGAAAGCGCGCGTTTCTATTTGGCGCGACGCGTGGTATAGGCACACAGCACCGTACAAATCTGTCGAACTTGGCCCGTTGTTGGAAAAACGCAGGTAGCTATACTGCCCGGACCCGGTGCGTTATATTTATACGCATCTTAACTGCAAAGTTCACATGGATGATCTGTGCAAAGCATATTGAAAAACGTTCAGTAGCCGACATTATATATACAACCATTATTGATGTCACCAAAATATAATTCACTTTTGATCACCAACAATAAGCAACTCGTTGCGGTTGCGTTTTGACCCTGCTGCCTTAAAAATTGCCGGGTTTATTTCCAATGTTACAATTTATCGACTACGGTAGCGCAGGTGTCTACGGCGTCGCATTCATTTGCGAGCCAATTTTCTGGTAAACGAAACATGGTTTCAGATCCTACGGAAGACCATGTGAATTTATTTGCGGGTAAAACGGGGGGTAAAATAACAATAAATTAAGGGGAATACTTACATTTATTTTTTTTATTTCTGTAGGCAGTCTATTAATTTTTTTAAACCTTTAATAAAAATTGTATTTTGGGAACTTTTAGTGATGGCTTGCCATACATGTAAGTCAGATTGGTTCTTGTATTTTAGTTGTGATATTTCGAATTATATTGATTTTTTTCTAATAGATCTGATGCGATGGTACTATGTCATTTTTATTTTATAAATAAATATCAGTCATGTACTGAACATATAATTCTGAACTGAAAGCCAATTTATTTCTTTTAACATAGTTGCAATACTCATCCTTCTGTGCTTTATTATTATATAAACAGGCGAAGTAAGGAGCCCAAATATTTTACATGAACAGGCTTAAGAGGTAAAGGGGCCAATTATTATTGGATAAATTGCTCAAACAAGTTTGTAAACCCTAATCAAAAGGCGATATAGAATGGTTTTAAAAATCAAGGCTTATGGAAATAATCACATTGTTTAATCTAATTAATGCCAATGCTTCACAAACCAAAAAATTTACGTCCTAATACTACTATCGGCTTTCGGTCTTTCGTTCCAAGTTAAATCATTTCTCGTTTTGTTACGCTACGAGTTTAGCCTTGTGGGCATCAGTCTCGATAAGGTGGGAACCGCCATTTTAGCGTCTCTCGAATTTGACATTTCATATGTTTTAAAATGAGTCGAGTGTACAATACCTTGTATCGGGACGGTGGTGTAGCGGTCTATCGCGCTTATATTCATTTATAGGCAAGTTTATGAGTCTGAGACTGCTGGGTTTCGAATCCCAGACCAGACCATGTGGATTTTTAATTAAATTGCATGGTTCGGTTTAGGATTTGATGTGTGGCGTATTAATAGAAATTCAATTTCTGTTGATATGACATGCAGATTAAAAAAATTCGCCATACATTACCGTCTCGATGATGGTGGGTGAGGTTTTCCGGGTTTTCCTCACCTGTTAGTCAAATGGCACCATTAATCATCTTTAATTCGCCCCGGAGTGCCACGGCAAATAATAATAGCCGTCCCTTCCCCTACACAAGTCGTTCAGTCGACTTCAGGGGTTGAAATTAACTCGTAAGGGGGTGAATTAGGGAGAGTATTATTATTATTATTATTAAATGCGGCTTAGTGAAATAGACAATTAGATTTTTTCCACGGCGAATGGACAATAACTTAGCTTTCATACAAAAAAATATATAGAATAAATATAGATGAAATGTTAGTATCGTAAGAATATTAAATTTTGGACTATTGGTATCTCTGTATTTTTATGACGAGTCCTCATTTTCAAGCATACAAAATTTTATTTATTTTGATTTGGAAAAAGTTTAAAAATAGGATATTTTTGTGTTACAAATAATACAATAATCTGACAAATACCATTGAAACTTGTAATCTCTATTAAAACAAGGTTTACATAAAAATACTTTATTTTAAGTAAGGCGCAAACTGAGACACGTATAGAGTGCGTAAGAGGTGACGCAGCACAGCGCGTTCTTTTGTAAACTACAGGATGCAATTGAATAGATCGGCGCAAATTTGTAGCTCAATAGCTATTTATGCAATCGGTTACGAAATGCCTTATTTTATGTAACTAGTGAATAAGCACATTTGAATAAAAATAATGTATGAAACACGGACGAAAAGTTTTTTTTCAGACTCCTACGAGTTGCCAGGCACAATATATTGTGTTGCCAGGCTTCAATACGTCTCGTCTAGCAAACTTCTCGTAGTCGCCCGAAAAACTCAACTTTTCGTCCTTACAACATAAACTCTTCGAGCATATATTAATTACCTCGAAGCATAAACTACTATTATGGACTTCCGAAGTGAAGACAAATTTAATGAAACATTGAAATTAGTTTGTTGAAAAATTAAAAAAAAAGAGGTTGGATTAGCAATTTTATATTCATCTAAACAATTTTTAGATGTCGGTGACTTAGGACCTGATAGCTCGGTTAGTCAGGTGAACGGTGAACGTCCATCTTAGGTCATTATTTATTTAGCCTACCAGATAATATAATACCCATCTATATATATTTTTAATAGAATTGGTCATTAAAAATTGACAAATAAAATCTATTACATTTCATTCTATCAGCGGAAGTTTGAAATTTTATTGTATTATAACCGCGATATCTAGTAACAATTTTTCAAGTGGCTCCTTGGTCGAGGTCGCCTAGCGCTTGAATGCCCAGAAAGACAATGGACGTGTCTTGAGTTCGATACATGCTCTGGTCAAGTGATTTTTAATAAAAAAAATTAAAAAATGGTGTATAGCAGGTTGCGAAAATAATAAATAAATTATTATAAAATAGTGTGTGGTGAGTTGCAGTTGTGTAAAAAAAAGTAGGGATGTGGTCTCAATGGAATATAATTTCAGGGATGGACGTTTTTTGAATGTCCAGTAGTGAACGTCCAAATATAATCCAGAATTGGACGTCCTATGAACGGTCAAAAGTGTGCCATTTGTATACTTCACTGGACGTCCAGACATCCAAAATTGTATATCAAATGAACGTCCAATGGACCTATTTGTGCTGTCTGGGTAGGACCTTTAAATGGTGGTACAATATGCTGCAGTGCCGCCAGGCTACAGAAGGATTGGGGTGATAATATAGTGTCCGAAGAGTGTAAAAGAAAAAATAGTTAAGAT
This sequence comes from Psylliodes chrysocephalus, assembly GCA_927349885.1. Lineage (NCBI taxonomy): Eukaryota > Metazoa > Arthropoda > Insecta > Coleoptera > Chrysomelidae > Psylliodes > Psylliodes chrysocephalus. The sequence continues at coordinate 17,429,862 of OV651814.1, read as the reverse complement.
AGAAGGTAGGTCATATTAATTGGTAGGTTGGAAAATGGTAATATATTTGCTGCGTTTGAGAATCCACATCGGATGCATTTTTTACATCTCGAGCGTTTTTTTATCCACATTGGACACATCTATCCCATTACATTTACGTATACTGAATCACGTGATCAAAGATTTTTTACATCTCAGATGCATCGGATGTGGATTCTCAAACGCGGCAATAGACGTGAAAATACTTATAAGTGTAAGATAATTAAATTGATTTCCATAGAGGCCAAGTTTACATGACACAATTAAAAATCTCACCAAAAAGTTAATAACATTTTGTTTAAGAGTATTTAGTCAAAGCTTAGATAATATATTGACAGATAGGCTACCCCTGTATAAATTTTAAATCTATACAATGTTGATGTCCCTCTATAAAATCATTGTTTCTTTTTCTAATGCAGGCTTTCTCGCTCATATTAGAATCTTCAGCAGTAGCGTACGTAAACCGATTGCATTGGGTTATTTTAAATGTGAAAATAGTGACTGCAAATAGATTAAAAAAGTACAAAATAATGTTTTAAAAGATAGGTACGTTTTTATTGAACTGAAAACAAAATATGACATTATTGTCATGCCAAAAAATATAGTAGTTATCGCAACAAGTGCTAGAAGATGCACTTTTACGCACTAAACTGCGTTACCCGCACGACGCTGAAGAGTCCTAATAAGGATGACTTTCTCCTTAGTGGGCAAAATCAAAGGCAGAGTGTTGAAAATAATTTTTATCTCTGCTATTTTCTTTCGACGTTATTCAATAATCATTGGTTACTTATGAACCTCTACTACAGATACCCATAAAATATTTTGCTGAATATCCGAATATCTTCTATATCCTGGGATATAGACGGACATTTGGTTGGATATCTATATTGGATATATTGAATATCCACAAAATATATTCTGTGGATATATCTGTGATTTCTTGTATTTTCTGGAAGATACCCATTAGATATTATGCTGAATATCCATTAGGATATCTTCTATATCCTGGAAATAGACGGACATTTGGATATCCATATTAGAACCACGGAATATTTCTGATATCCTGTGGATATATTGGATATCCACAAAAGATATTCTGCGGATATCTCTGGGATTTGGTGTGTTGTCTGGGTTCACCCTACTCTTTTTTCCTACATTGTTTGTGTAATACAAAGTTCCTAAAAAGTAAAGATACAATTTTTAAAAGTGCTCGATATTATTTAGAAACGTACAAACTTATAAATATATTTGTTGCAGCAAAGCCGTCCTCTAAAAAGTACATTGAACAAATGTAATATATTCGTTCAACTTCTAACATTTCAGTCCAAGTGCCTCTAACCATAAGTTTCTTCTAATTCGTATTTTAGAACACTAATAATAATTTTATTTTTTAATATGCATATTTTATTTTCCTTTTTTCTTCTAAAACGACGCCCATGTTCTTCGGTAAGAAATAATAGGTCTTTTCCTTTGCATCGACAGTGTAGCACTGAGCTACGTCACTTCTGAAAATATTGTTCCATCCATACAATTTGTATAAATGGAACGATATTTTCAGAAGTGGTGTAGCTCAGTGCCTACACTTTCGATGCAAAGGAAAAGACCTAATAGGTCTTTTCCTTTGCATCCACAGTGTAGCACTGAGCTACGTCACTTCTGAATATGTCGTTCCATCCATACAATACAATTTGTAATGGAACGATATTTTCAGAAGTGGTGTAGCGTGTAGCTCAGTGCTACACTTTCGATGCAAAGGAAAAGACCTATTATTAACGAGTGAAACGTAACCTCACTTCTTCTTTTTTATTTAAAATCACAAGTCTTTTCCTAGTATAAAATAAACCCTACAAATCAAAGTCACTTTTAACACCACCATACTTGAACGAATCTAAGTAAAAACTTAAAAAATTGTCTAAAAATAACTGGAAAAATAAATATAGAGATATTAATCTATTTCTCTCTAATTAGAATCTTTCATGCTATATCAAGGCGACAAAAAAATTGTTTACAGTCCTTTCTGAACTACCAATACTACTCTGAGAGTCAAAGATGGTTAACTGCTAACTAAAATTATGTGATTTGGAACCATCGAGGTAAAAAGTTTAGAACCAACCCTGTGCACACTTCTTCCATAGGGCCTTTTGCTTCAAACAAAACAAGTGCCTGATTACATTCTTCTTTTTTAATGCCCTCTTACCTTTTACTACATAAAGCTCTCCTTCCATGTCAGGTTCAGTCTCTAATTTCGAAATGCACCCAAAATAATACTTAAAACCTATTAAATGCAAATATTTTAATAAAAAAGTAAATATGACAAAAATAAATAAACAAATATAAACGAACAGTTTAAAATTAAAAATAACAAACAAATTAAGGATCAATTAGTCTTGGCTCTACCAAGTCTGACCATAAACATTCTTTAAATACACACATGCTTCTTTTTTCTTTATCATCCAGTGCAAATTTACCTCTAGGTTGCTCAAATTGCTCTAAACCCACTGAAACAGTAAACAAGTGTCATTCGTATCAAAAAAATAGAATTACAATTTCTTACATGTTATTTCAAAAACGACTAGCTTAGATATTGCGGAGAACTCGACAACACGTCCTATAATATATGAAGATATTTCGGGAGTAAAATCATCGGTTATTTTAAGAATCTAAAACAAATTTTTCAATCATTAAACAAAATTTTACAGTATGCCATGGTTTTGACAATTGATGGATAAACTTCAAAATCGGTATTATGTCAAAATCCTGTCAACATAAATGCCAAATAAATAACAGCGCCTGAATGTTACTCACCTTAAAAGAAATAATGTTGCCTACTTCTGGTCCCTTTTCCGACATCAATGGCGCCTTTAGAATATTTTCTTCTACTAATTGCAGGTCGCCAGTATCACTACCTATAGAAATAACACTATCATTTTTAATATTGTCGATCTTTCCATCATCAGAAAATTTGAAGTGATGTTTTGGATTAGCCTCGGTAAGCATCGGTCTTGGAGTATAAGATATTGAGCTGTTAATAGGAGAGAGAGTTTCATCTGCAATAATACATGGATTTTTCTTCTTTTTTGATCGGGTTCTTCTGGTTCTTTTTCTTTTTGTGACAAATTCGGTGGTGTCACCACTGGGTGATGTTTCCAAGACTGTAGAGCACGATTCACTATTTCGGATACTACCCAACAGCTGACCTGAAATTTTTACATTTTTGTAATAATAATAAAGATATTATTCTATTTTACCATGTTACATAATATAGGATAAGCAGTGGCGTAGTTAAAAGTCTGGGATGAAATGACAAATGCCCTTCTCTCCCAGAAATATGCCATTTAATGTACCTAATTAAAAAAATAGCGACACCACTTAGACAAACATTACAATCAAGGCATTAGAAAGAAACTCATAAAATGAATGGGTGTTGATATATGAACTGTTTTTCAGTGTCAAGTTGATCACTGATTTAGTCAGTCTTAGACTTGATACTGACATATTTGAGTTGCTGATGATAAACAAAGTCATGTGTCAAATTAATAAACATGATTAACACAAAATGTATTATATTTTTACAGATAAGTCCAATATGCATATAAAAAAATGGTAAAAAGTTATTCCAATAAAATTTATAAAAAAAATAAACTAATTAAAAACATTTTTTTATACCTAATATTATTTTACCGCTTTCATCTTAAGAAAATGTTTGTAAATGGAATCACAATGTTTTTAATTTTGACAAACCACTATTCATAAAACAACAATCATCCAATAAGACACATAGAAAACAAATCCAAACTTTTCAACATCTTGATTGAATCTTTATGGTCGTATGAAAAATATTGTATATCATTTGTGTAAAAGTGATTTTTTACCCTCGTAAGAGTGTCGCACTCTGCTTGTGACTCGTGCGACAATATTTCCCTATGTCACTTTCCACACTCGTAATGTACTACTATAATCATTAAATCTATTTTACTATTAATATGGACATTACATAGATCAAATAGAAATTATCCTGAAAATAGATTCATTTTCACACCCGTGCGGAAAGTAGATTCTTATCCACACACGTGTGACATAGGGCACTTTCCATAAGACTAAATAGTGTGATATGTGACTTCCCTAAGTAGTCGCAGGAAAAATAATTATGCGTGTCTGGAAATTACACAAAATGACAGTCAAAATTATCTCAAATAAATAATAATAATCTTTATTTAATTATGAAACCCTAATATACATGAAATAGAATAAAAGTACACACCAAACAAAAAATAATTATAAAGATACGAAACTAAAATTAATAGAATATGAGTACAAATGATGCAATACTGTACACTAATTAGAATAAAAAAATAATAATAATTAAATATCCATTGAAAAAATACAAACTATTAAAAAAAAATTTACCTACAGAATCACAGAAGATAATAATATAACAATAATTATTGTCATTACTTTTTTTTAGTCTGCTTGATGTTGTTTAAAAATCCGTAAAGATGAACTAGTTTTTTTGGTAAATTATTATAATTTACAAACCCTTTAAAAAACAAAGAATTCATAGAACATTTTTATTATTATTTTGTCTTGTATCGTGGTTATGCATAACAACATTAAAATTTATAAATTCAAAAAAGTAGGTTATGTAGAATTTGATATAAAATAGAACAACCTCTGAGAAATTGAGAACTACTGCAGACTGAAGCATATTTGAAATTGTATAATATCGATTTGTCCGCAGGACAATCCTCATACCCCGATTTTGTAGTTGTGATAGTTGATTTAAATTAAACAAATAGATAGCAGAAGAACAAAAATCAAAATGAGGCTGGATAGTTAAATTGAAAACTGTAACTCTGGACTGTAGTGATAAATTTCTGGATATTCTTGAAAAAAGATATATTTTCTTACAAATTTTTTCAAACATAATCAAACTGATTACCAAATAGCAAAAGATTGTCGATATAAAATCCAAGATATTTTATTAACGTTATAATTTCTTATTTTTTCATTATTTATTTTAAGGTTAATTAATATTTAGACAATTGTACTGGTATTTCTTCGTTATTATTATAGCTTTGGTTTTTAACGTATTTAACTTTAATTTATTTAATTTTAAGTATTTATTTATTGCAGAAAGAGCAGAATTCATTTTCTTTATAGCATTCCATAAGTCTTCATCAAAACAAGCTAATAAAGTATCGTCTGCGAATATATTAAGAAAATCAACGTCTATACAAAGATTCAAGTCATTTAAATACAGTATGAACAGGAGGGGCATAACAAACTACCCTGGGTTTACTAAAATTTCCATAAATTCAATGTGTTTTAAAATTTGATTATAAACTACTATTTCAAGAATTTTGTCCAAAGGTGGTAAGGCATTAATAGGTCTAAACTCATTTGTCTTTATGGTATTGCTAACTTTAGGTATGGTAACCACAGTACTAACTTTTAAAGTATCTGGGGCCTTGCATGCCCTCAGTGAGGTATTCACAAAGTTTAATATTACTTGACCACAAACTTCAAACATTTATTTCAACAATATGTTGCATGCTATCTATAAAATAATTATTAAATTAAAATAATATAAAAATAAAAGCCAATATCACATAAATTACGAGCGACCGTTTCCCTTTAGAAAACAACTACTCCTTTGGCTAATACCGCAACAGGTATTGAATTATATCCAAAGGAAAGACGGGCAGAGATAGATAGAGTCGTATGTTTTAGCTACGACTCCAATGACGCGAAAAGTTATTTTTTGAAATTTTGTGGGTTACGACGTTTTACACTTAGATAAAGAATTCATTAATAATCCAAAAAACAAAACTTTCGAGCATGAAGCATCCATGAAATATTATTTGATTTTAACAATATAAGATTAAAATGATTTAAATCTTTAAGAAAATTTAAATCATTTCAGAAAGATTTAAATCGTTAAAAAGATTTAAATCTTATTTTTAAATAAAAAATCAAGGATACTTTTCAGAAAGATTTAAATCGTAAATCAAAAATCATTTTTTTTATAGATTTAAAATCAAAGTATTTAAATCAAAAAATGTATTTAAATCTCACTGATAGGTGACAGTTCTGTTACCACTGTATGTTTAACCCAATTGAACATATATGTGGCGTCAGCTTAAGCCAGCAGTTTAAAGAAATAATACTTCTCCAACCTTAAGTTCGACTGTGCTAGATCTTATTCAAACAGAAGCTGCAAAAATTCCTGATAGCAGCTGGACCAAGAGTGTTTCCCATATAAAAAAGGTGGAAAAGTCATATTATATTGATATAGAAAAGATACCAAGAGAAAGGTTCATTATTAATTTGGATGACGATAGTGAAAGTGAAGAAACTGAACTTCGTAAGTAATTTTGTTTAAATAAAATATTAGAAAATGAAATGTAAAAAGTCCACTATATTAATAAAAATACTTATCTGAGTAATTCAAAATCGACAATTGTTTCAGAAGCATAAACTTCTATCGTCAGGATTGACAATAGTGAATTTTTACATTAAATTTTTTAATATTTTGTTTATTATGAATAGATTCCACAATGTAAGGGTAGAAACAATCACTATGACCTAGCTACTTGTTCGTACTTTGTTACTGATTTTTATTTTTACCAAGTTACCACTTTATACTTTTTAATAATTATGTTTTATATGTCCAACCTACATTCTGTTCTTTTAAATACTTTATTTTCTATTTTTTAGTACTTATATTACCTAATTTACCTACCTCCTTTTTCGTACTTTGTCATACTGATTTTTACTTTTACTATTTTACCACGTTATACTTTTTAATAATTACATTTTATACAGTGTGTCTACTTAAGTTGGAACCATATGGAAAACATTTTTATTATTGATTTTAGGAAAAAAAGTTATTCCTGATAAAAAGTCCTGCATGACCCAAAACTTAAAATACAGTCATCAGATATCAAATTTTTCAAGCCGTATACGAGGTTTGTCAAAAAATATGAATTTTGCTCAAGAGTAAAGTACGTTTATTTTTTTACAAAATCGAAAATTTTCATTAAGAAATTTGCTAAATTCTTCACAAACATCAACAAAAGGAAAGCGTATCATGTTTATAGTAGCTAACGTAATTTATAACGTTTTCAGATATTTACAATCAATGTGTAGAGTGTAGAGTTTATAATAAATAAGAAAATCTGTTTTTTTTTAGATAGATCGGTGTAATTGCATATTTGAATGTAATATTCAATTCTAATCAACTTTTCTTAATGAAAATTTTCGATTTTGTCAAAAATAAACGTACTTTACTCTTGAGCAAAATTCATATTTTTTGACAAACCTCGTATACGGCTTGAAAAATTTGATATGTGATGACTGTATTTTAGGTTTTGGGTCATGCAGGACTTTTTATCAAGAATAACTTTTTTCCTAAAATCAATAATACAAATGTTTTCTATATGGTTCCAACTTAAGTAGACACACTGTATATTCAACCTACATTTTGTACTTTTTAGTACTTTTATTACCTACCTACTTTTTCATACTGTTTTTTGCTTTTACCAAGTTACTACGTTACTTTTTGTACACACTGTATAATTAAATAAACAATTCTGAATTATAGCGATTTTTCTTAATATTTATTTTACCCCAATTATTGACATATAGAACAAAACTTAATGGCTAGAGTAGGTACGTCTCTGTGTAGAGACAGCCGCCTGCTGATAAGTAAATTACCTGCTGTTTTATGGTAGTCACTGGATCTCTGAACTATACCTAGATTAACACTTTCTAACTCAGATTTAGAATTACTGATATTGACATAGTATATATGTCTGATATATTTAAGTATATAAAATGACAACCAAGATCTTTTTTTTTTTTAATAAAAATTTAGTATCAAATTAAACAAGATTTGTGTTTGTTTTTTAACTCACCTACTCCAGAAATCTGTTTCCTTGCCGAATATTTGCTACGGTTAATACATTCAATTCCTGAAATACCCAATTCATTGACAGGGGTGTCCAAGATAGTTGTTATACAAGGCGAAATTTCACTGATAGGTTGAAAACTAGAATGTACATTTAAAGCTGGAGAATTTCCTTGAATTTCCATTGAACTATCAATAATTATTCCAGATGCATGTGAGGTTTCTATATTCTCTGGGGTTGGAGCAGGAATTATATGGGTATCTTGAATGTAAATAGATGGAGAAGTTTCAACAGAATGTCCATTTGTTAATTCACTAGGTGGTCCTGTATTTTTTTCAACTTGCATTATATCATCTGCAACATTTATTTTCTCTCTATGCATGTCATTTGAATTAGAATTTTCAGGTTTTAGTGTATAATTTTCAATCACATCAATAGAAGTTTCAATATAGGTTTCTTTATTTTCTGTTTCAACAGGATTCATTTCAAGTTTAAGTATATTGCTTCTTGGCTCTGCAGCTGTTTTTTCTTCTACTTTTTCACAAGTAGTTTCAAGTTTTTCATTATGCCTTACAACAGGACTAAGGCCCAATTCAAACATATTGTTTCTTTTCTCTTCAGCAGGTGTGATTTCTTGTAATAATTCAATTTTATTAACTTTATTTACTATGGGGCTAATGTTGAGTTTAAATAGATTGCTCCTTTTCTGTTTCACAGGTTTTTCTACTTTTTGTCTAGATGGAGTATTCAAGAAGAAAAATTTTGTGGTTTTAACTGCTCCACTATCATTTTTAATTAAACTAGATTTAGTTTCATTGTAATCAAAATAATTTTTCCTTTTTTCTATCTCATTTTGTGAGGGGCCAATTTCAATTTTGTGTGCAGAACTAGATTTAGAGTCATTGTAATCTAAATAATTTTTCCTTATTTCTGTCTCATTTTGTGAGGGGCCAATTTCAATTTTGGGTACAGAACTAGATTTAGTTACATTGTAATCTAAATAATTTTTCCTTATTTCTGTCTCAATTTGTGAGGGGCCAATTTCAATTTTGGGTACAGAACTAGATTTAGTTACATTGGAATCTAAATAATTTTTCCTTATGTCTGTCTCATTTTGTGAGGAGCCAATTTCAATTTTGTGTGCAGAACTAGATTTAGTTACATTGGAATCTAAATAATTTTTCCTTATTTCTGTCTCATTTTGTGAGGGGCCAATTTCAATTTTGTGTGCAGAACTAGATTTAGTTACATTGTAATCTAAATGATTTTTCCTTATTTCTGTTTCATTTTGTGAGGGGCCAAATTCAATTTTGTGTGCAGAACTAGATTTAGTTACATTGTAATCTAAATAATTTTTCCTTATTTCTGTTTGATTTTGTAAGGAACCAATTTCAATTTTGTGTTCCGAACTAGATTTAGTTTCATTGTTATCTAAATAATTTTCCCTTATTTCGGTGGCATTTTGTGAGGGGCCAGATTCAATTTTGTGTGCCGAATTAGATTTACTTTCATTGAAATCTGAAGTATTTTTCACTATTTCAGTTTCATTTTGTATGGGACCAGTTTCAATTTTCTCTGCAGCTGGTGGTTTAGATATATAATCAATTTTAACTATGTTAATCTTTTTTTCTTTTAGATATTCTTCCGTTATTGTTGGAATTTGTGTAATTTTTTTAAAAGACACATTTTCTGGTAAGGAATTTCCTACTGTAACTTGATATTCATTGATTGATTTATTTGAATAATTAAATTTATTAGATACAGAAACGTTTTTCTTTTTAGAATTCTCTATTTGTTTCTGAACTTTATTTGTTTCAGTTTGTTCCAGATCTTTATATTTCTTTTTCTTAGAAATTTTAGGGATATGTTCATCTTCAGGTTGCACTTCTTCATAAATATGTTTCTTTTTCTTTTTATGACAACATTTTGTAATATATTCAATTTCTTCAGTCTTGCCTTCACTTTTTGGTGGCTTCCCTCTTGTACAGTCTTCCTGCTTTCTCCTTTTAGACACTTTTTCATACTCATCTGTTCCATTAACAGCTGAATTAGACTTTCTTTTAGTCTTTTTTAATTTAGTTGGAGCATATTCATTTTCTACGTCTATATTTTCATAGCTCACATTACCGCTTTGGGCTGGAATCGCCCTAGAAAGCAAAGGCACCTTGGTTAACAGATGTCAATAAAATTATGATGAATGAAAGAAACAAAGCGCTAACAAGTTTTAGGAAAAATAAATCATAGTGACAAAGATTTTTATAAAAAGATGCATAATATTACTAATCAAGTTATTCAAAGAGAGTAGAAAGCATAATAACAATACTTTTTTCAAAGAAATGAGGACACCGAAATCTAATAAATTTATCCCTGATAAAAATAATAACATCCCTGAAAATTGACATAACCTATTAAGTTAAAAATAAGTTTTTTATAGAATCTATTCCAAATAAAAATTTACTTGAATTTTACAATAATAATGAATTAGTCGATCAGAATTTCAAGTTTAGAGGAATAAACAATTTGTTTGTGTATAAAGTTATTTCGAAAATTTAAACAAACGTGAGAAACATAGGGATAAAATGAAAAAGCAAATATTAAAAACCAAAAACAACAATCTTCTAAGAGAATATGGGGTCTATTCTGTAACAATTCCTTTATATTTAATGGCCTTTAAAAATATGTTAGTATTCGTTAATTTACTTCTGTCATTATTTAAACAGATTTCTTTAAGATAGTCCTCTAATGTATTTTAAAGATCCGTTTAAATAATGACAGAAGTAAAGAAAAAAATATTTTTAAAGGCCGTTAAATATAAAGGAATTGTGACAGAATAGACCCCTATAGGATATATCGATGGCTCAATCAAATACTGCCACAACTCAAAAACTATTGTTTCGAGAAATTTCATTTTGAAATTTGTAAGTCTCTATTATCATTATTTTGTTTTTGACATAAAATCTTTATATTTTATTTAAAATCTTTGATATTTTGCTGTTAAAATTAACGATTACGATTATAAAAGCGGGTTATTGCATAGTTTTTATAAAATTTGGGTGTTTTTGCAGAAAATAACTCAAATTGAGGTAGTTTTAGACACAGTCTGTGACTAGATTTTAAATGATTTTTGGTCATATTTAAGGATATTTGTATTTGTGGCGGTATTTAAAGTAAAACCTTAATGATATTTTGCATCCATTGGACCAAAAATGTCATTTTTTTTTGTTTTTTGACTTGTGGCGGTTTTTGATTGAGCCATCGATATGGTAACCAACTAAATAAAATAATAAATAGAGCTAAAAATGATTATTATACAATTCAAATTCAAGATAGTAACAATGATATTAAAAAAAAATAATCAAAATAGTTAAAGAAGCTTCAAATGAACACGGAAACAATAAAATAAACAATAATTTTAATATTCTAAACAATAATAAACAATTTACAAATGACAAAGAAATGGCCAACTACTACAATAACTATTTTTCAAAAATTGCTATAGATGACTTCCTAATAAGATATCCACCTCTAATCAACTCAATGGCATTAGATCCTGTCAATAAAAATGAATTAATAGAACATATAAATTCGTTAAAAAATAACAGTGCTCCTGGGATTGACGGAATTACATCTAGGATGTAGAAAAATGGTCACCGATACATAATAGAGCCTCTAATGCACATTATAAACCTAATCTTTACAACAGGTAAGATACCGGAAGAACTTAAAATATCAATTGTAAATCCAGTTTTTAAAAACAGATCCAAAAAAGATGTGTCAAATTACAGACCAATAACTCTGATTACAAATTTTGCAAAAATTTTTGAAAAATGTTTAAAAAAAAAAGATTATACGAATATCTAATTGATAAAAATATTTTAGATGTTAAACAGTTTGGGTTCCAAAAAGCTGTTAGCACTTGTGATGCCATGTATGAATTGATATCTAATATAAAAAAGTCTTGAGAATGAAAATAAAAATATAAGTGTTTTTATCGACCTCGCGAAAGCGTTTGACACTGTTCCTCACAAGCAACTACTAAATGTTCTTGAACATTATGGCATTCGAGGAATGGTTTTAAAAAAATTTTGAAAACTACCTACACGAGAGAACAGAGATAGTTAAAATTAGAAATGAATTTAGTAATCCTGTTAAAATTCAAATAGGTGTGCCACAAGGAACTGTCCTTGGTCCAATTCTTTTTATCATCTATATCAACTCTCTTTTAAATTTAGATATAAAAGGTATAGCAATATCCTATGCAGATGACACCGTATTAATGTTTGGAGGTAAAACCTGGGAGGCTGTAAAATCAAAAGTGGTTAAAGGGGTAAGAATTATGAAAGACTGGTTGGAGTATAATAAACTATCTTTAAATATATCAAAAACAGTATATATGGCATTCTCACTCACAGATGCTAACAGGCCTAACTTCAAACAGATTTGTATTGAAGAATCCAAATTCATCATCAAAGAAGTGGAAAATGCCAAATATTTGGGAATAATAGTTGACAAAAATCTTAAATGGACTGATCATGTTCAGTACTTAACAAACAAAATAAGAAAACTTATATATAAATTTTATTTAATTCGTAACATTCTAAATAAAAAGTTATTACACTTGATATATATTGCTCTCAATGAATTCTTAATTAGATATGGCATAATTGTATGGGGTGGTTTATATGACAATGCCCTACATCCTTTAAGTATCATTCAAAATTATATCTTAAAGATAATAAATCATAAAAGTCGTTTGTTTTCAACAACCCTCTTATACAATGAATCCACTCCAAACGTAAGATCACTATACTTTCACTCTAGCTGTATGTTCTATTTCAAACTGAAAAATAAAAATTTTGTAAACCACTCTTATATGACCCGAAAACAAAAGAGAAGAATGCTAAATGTACCATTCTTTAAATATGATGGAAATAAAAGATTTATTTCTTCAATTGGGCCAAAAGTATACAACTCTTTAAGTGAAAATAGCAGACAAATAAAAAATATAAAAACCTTTTCTAAAGCGATCAGAAAATTTATATTTGATATATATTTATACCTCTCAAATTTGTTATAAATACCTAGTCTTATAGGTATATTTATGTCCTTTTAATCATCAAATGTTTAGTTTATAGGTATTGTTAATTTTATGTAGTTTTAATCTATTTCTATTGCACATACAGATGTTTTTGCATCTAGGTGCATATTTTAAGAATAATTTCTCATTGTAAATTTATCTGATTTTGTATTATAAAATGTTTATTCTTCTTCTTAAATAAAATCTGGACATGTCTAATGCTACTACCTCGGCAACTACACAAACATACAACTTATTAGATTCTGCTGTCCTCACATTACACATACAGTGAGCATCATAAGTCTTACCCCCCCTAACTAACTCGTTACTGGGGTCTTGTTAGGAAAATCGCCGAGACAGGTCGATTTTTGATTTCTACAATGTACATTTTTGCATAATTAGTTTACCCTTAATTTCATCCCTTACTGGAGGGTAGCAACCCTTTCGAAAAATTTAAATGGCATGGGGTGGTGAGTGATAGCTCATTTGAAAGGGGGTTTTATTCTCTATTCAACCGTGCAAAAAATTTTAAAATTTGCTTCATTACGTGTTGATTTATTAATGTTTAAAAATAACAAAACCTCACAAAATAGGAAAGCAACTGGACTAACAGTGACCTTCTAATGGCAAAAAGTCTTACTTCACGTCTGAACCAAAACCGAAATCATGCAGGGCCGAATTTTAATTCTAAGGATGAGTGCCCTACGTTAATTTCCGTTATTCTGAAACAACAATTAGTCGAGAATTAATGAAGAAAATTTCAATTTTTTTTTACACGGTTGAATAGAGAATAAAACCCTCTTTCAAATGAGCTATCACTCACCACCCCATGCCATTTAAATTTTTCGAAAGGGTTGCTCCCCTCCAGTAAGGGATGAAATTAAGGGTAAACTATTTATACGAAAATGTACATTGTAGAAATCAAAAATTGACGTGTCTCGGCGATTTTCCTAACAAGACTCCAGTAACGAGTTAGATACGGGGGGGGGTAAGACTTATGGTGCTCACTGTATAATAAATTATTGATTAACAGAAAATGTTTTTCCAGCAATGCAGATCAAAGCGGTTGTGAGGGTATTGCCTTAAAAACAAAACTCAACCAAAATGAAAAATCTAAGAGGCATCAGTATTTTACCAACTTTATCAAACATTTTTGAAAGGACTATTTAAGTAGGTCCAAATAAAAGCATATACTGAACGGTGATAAAAATATACCATACTGATATTATTAAATTTCAGCTGAGCATTTGATACTATCAATTATGACTTAGTGATAAGTATTTTGAAGTATGTTGGATTGATTCTCTTATAATGAATTTGAGTTGATAAGTAATTATTTAAACAGAAGACAACAAAAAGTCTGTATAGGAGATTGTAATTCAGATTTCTTAAATATTAATTCAGGGGTAAAAAAAGGTGGGCCCTCTATTATTCTGGAAATTAATAAAAATGCATATAATCTAATCAATGTAGAATTAAGTAAATTTGTAGGGTAAAGCAGCTGAAGAACATTATCTTTGGTTAAATTCAAATAAATCATACATAATTTTTTGGACCAAAAATAGTCATGAAGCTATAAGTCAGCATGGCCGACTAGAGGGAGGGGGGCAGCCGGGACCAATTCCCGGGGCCCGGCAGCGGTGGTGTTTGTTGCTTTCAGAAGTTCGACAGAAGAGGGGGGAAGTTCTTAGTTGAAGACCTTTTCTTTTTTTAGAGAGATTAATTGAAGCAAAAAATCTAGGAATACTAATGAATATGCATTTAATATTTGAGAATCATAAAAACAAATTAGTATGAGCCTATTTTACACTCAAAATTCTTTATTGCGAAAGACATTTTTTGTCTATCAACTTAAAATTCTTTATTATCTTGTTGATTTTTAAGTATGCAGATGTTCTGTATGGTCCAAATATAACTACAGATTACAAAAGGAAAATTCAAAAAGTAAAAAGTTTAGATTTGCGATTTATATATGGTATCCACAAAAGACAAAGAATATCATATAAACTAAAACCAATTGAATGGTTAACTATGGAGAATAGAATTCATCATGTACTACATGTCTGTTCCATAAAATTAAAACAAAAAAATATCATAGGAAGATTACATATCACACCTATACACAAGCTAGGTGTTGGATTTAGAATTGAAATGTATCAACAGTCCTTAACATACAAAAAATTTAAATTATACATTTCTTTATCACCTCAACTGAAAAGTTTAAACATAAATAAATTTAGATCTTCAATTATCAGACTTAATAAACAATATATTAGAAAAATAACACGTTTTCGTTTGCAAAATTATCATTTGTAACAGGTTGTTTAAATTAAAATACTTACCATACGATATCGTCTTTCCGAAGAATTCTGATATCTTCAGACGGCGGCAAATACTCGTTATTGCTAAGTAAACAGAAATTTTCGATGCCAAAGACTATCGTAATTTTATTTTGAATGTCCTGTATCCTGGTTATTTTGTCGCCGATAAAAATCCTAGCAATTTTCCGGTGATCTTTAAAAAAATTTGACAAATTAATTAGTAGTGTAAAATTCGTTTGAGCCATCTTCACAGTAGGGACACAACACAAAATAGGAGGGAATAGCTTATTTTTTTATCGAGTCATAGGAATAAAAAGATAAAAAATACCCGACATAAGTTCAAATTTTTACTTTTTTCTTCTTCTTCTTCTTTAGTTTTTTATATGCCTAATCCGTTAGGATTATTCCAGGCTATTTTTTTATTCGATTTTATTACGTGAAAAAAACGGCAAAATCGTTCATCTGACATTTCTCATCACTCTGCCACTTCACTTGATATTTTACTTAAAACAATGTAATACAATTTTGATATTAATGTTCTTTTCACCTTCGTAAGATTTTTAAAGTCGGATAGTCACTTTAAATCATGTATATTTTAAGATAATTTAAATGCCTGACTTCCGATTTGGAAACTGCCATTTCGATAATCGATGTTCTATCGAATCTGTCCTAGTAATCGATTAATTTTAGAAGAACTTTTCTTCCACCTTCAGTTGCAATGTCCTTTTACATGTCGGTACATAGAACAGACTGTACCGTTTTTAAAAGGTTAACGACCAACATAGCTAGTTTTTTTTAAAATTATTTTTGTTTTGCCTTTGTGGCCATGCAATAACGAAAAATTATTCATAGGAAAAGATAACAACTTGTAAAAAACATGAACTAATTTTATTAAAAAAAAAAAGGTTTAATTTAATAATTATTTTATTAAGTAATCATTAAATACACATTCAACCACATCTAAATAAATTAAAATCGGCAATCCAACACGAATAATTAAAATTTACCGACACTATTAAATTTTTCATACCATTTTGTGTCAAAAATAGTAAGTAATTCAAGACATTTATTTACAACAGCGATTTTCAAAAATCAACAAGACTAGAATGATTGTTTTAACAGTTTTTACATTTGCAAATCAATCTGTTCACAACACATTGAAAGTAAATCGTGTAACGGAAATATAGGAAAAAAAAATCTTGAAAATATTGATAAAATTACATATTATCCTTTTATTAGTGGTAAAAGGATATTTATACCTAAGAAATTATCAGTATATTGGAAAAAATTTAAATTACTAAAATATAATTTATATAGACAATAGATAATACTAAATTATCAGACTGTTGGTAAGTATACCATTTGTTTCAACTGGCACAAATTTTTGACAGTTGCCAAACGTAGTGAATCAATTTTTTCATTATTTGACAGATGTCAAATAAACAAGATGTACAAATGTTGCGTTTGAGAATCCACATCGGATGCATTTTTTACATCTCGAGCGTTTTTTTATCCACATCGGACACATCTGTCCCATTACATTTACGTATACTGAATCACGTGATCAAAGATTTTTTACATCTCAGATGCATCCGATGTGGATTCTCAAACGCGGCATTAGAAGTACATGCTGGACAGATATTTGAATATACAAAAGATTTATCATCTTCAGTTTCCTAATTATATATTCGTATCAAACTATTGTTAAATTAAAGGAATGTGCAGTAAAAACAACTTAATATTATAAAAAAGTATACAACAAATAAATAAGGTAGTAAATTATTATAAACGTAATACATATACAATAGTTTTATAATATAAATCACAATAATAGTGTAAATCACACGTAAAAAATAATTCGGTAAATTCAATAATCTAGTACTTAAACTGCCTATACTAAGTTTTGATCCTTCTTCCTTGTTTCGTATATCCGTTCCTACTATTTTTGTGTCCGTTCCTTATATCGGAATAACGTGGTGGCTTCGGACGCGTCTCAAACACTACATCAGAGTCTGTATCGCTATCAGAAAAGTTCGCTTTCTTCGATGCAACTGAAAATCAAAAAAATTTCTCAAGTATTTAATATTCCTTCAAAAATAATCTCAGAAACAAAAAATGTATATCACATTTTAAGCTTTGTGATTATAACATTTAACAATTGACATATGACAAGTGACAGCGCTACTAAATACTTACACGGCGGGATATCATCAGTATCTCCAATAAGTTTATATGTGGTTGGTTTGGTACTGGCCTCTCTCTTGATACAAAATGTGTAACACAAATGGACCATTCCCCAAAGTGTTCCGAGAAACAGCAACACCCCGCAAACCGCTCCGAGCACCACGTACAAGATGCTCCAACTACAATCGGAGTCCTCGCCGAAATTCAAATAAACTTTAAACATGTCCTGCATCCAGAAGGCCTCGCATTCGCATTTGCGGGTGAGTTCGTCACAAATACCGTGACCCGAGCAGTTATTTTGACAGATTGACGTTTGAAGTTTCTGGACGGAGAAACCCAGCAGGCTAGCGTCGACGCGAAGTTTCTGACGGAGGTAATGAACGACCTCATTGGCTGAGGTGGGTTTACCATTGGAATCATCTACATAGAATGTTATAAGAGCTTTTCCTGTTTCTTTGGAGGGATGAACGGATCTAACCTAAAAAGTTAAAACAACGGTTTTAGAATCAGAAGTTACTTTTTTCACAAAATCCTTACTTGTAACTTAGAACCGTCTTTGACGAGAAGAGCCAGCTTCCCTGTCAAAGAATTGTACTGGGCTTGTGTCAAGGTTTTAGCATCTAATTCAATAGTAATCTCTACCAAATAGTACAACATTGGATCATTCTTAACCAGGAGAGTAACAGAATCCGTATCGCTTAAACCCTGCTCGTCATACACTGTCAAATTAAAGATGTACTTCCCCACGGCGATATCTGTCAAAATTAGAACAGGTTGTTCATCGGTTTTTTCCGCAATGTTGCCGATAGCGAGAGATTTATCGTCTCTCGTCCATTTCCACTTGACTATCGCCCAATCGTCTTTGGAATTTGATCCGTTTAGCATTACTACGTTCTTTGGAAGTTCCACTTCGAAATCGGGACCTGCGTCAGCAGTGGGTTCTTGATTTTTATCTAAAAATAAATTTACTTTAGCAATTCACAGATGTTTAACAGTATTACTTGTCAAACTTGTCATTCAAGTGACGTTTGACAAAATTAAATAAAAAAACTCACTCTGATTGACGGTGACGAAGAGTTTGTCGCTGGCGATGTTTTTGTTATCGTCCGTTACGCTGATTTTGAAAGTATACAATCCCTTCGTTAGGCCGGTGACGTTAGTTTTGCTAGAATTAGCGTTTTCGAATGTGACCGAAGACGGGCCTTCTAACTCTTCCCATTTAAACGCCAGGATTTTGTTGTCGTCGGTACTGTTAGAAGCGTCTAAAACCACCCACGTTTGTGGTAAACTAATCGTAATATTCTGACCGGCGTTGGCAACGGGTGGTTTGTTTGTAGGCGGTTTGACAAACACGTGAACCTTGAAAGTAATATAAATAATAAATATTTTACACGAAATTCATTTATAGTTTTATTTACTTGTGCAGTGCTAGATTGGTTGGCGCTATCGGTGACTCTAAGTATAAAAGTATAAATCCCTTCTTCCAAATTGGACAGTTTTAAAATGGAAGTGCGCGTATCTTGCATATCTACAGCTTTTTGGGCGTCATCCGCAGATTTCGTCCACTCCCAAGTGGTTATGGCGTGATCATCTAAACTATTGCTGCCATTTAAAGTTATAGAGTTGTGAGGCAAATAAATGATTTTATCTTCACCTGCAATAACACATTTATCTATTATTACGCAAATTATTACCACTTTTGATGACAAATTTAGTTGTCAAAGCCTGACAGATGTCAAACTTGACATTTGCAACTGTTTTTACCTGCATTAGCTTCAGGAGGATAATCAGTGCCAGCTAAAACTGTAATATTAGCCGTTTGGGCGCTGCTTTCTTTATCGGTGTCAGTTACAGTTAATTTAAAAGTATAATTTCCAGGTTTTGTGAGGTCGTTCAGTTGAAGAGTTGGCGTGTCTTTCAATTGAGGTTCATAACCTATAAATTAAATATAATATTACATTTATTTTTCGTACTGATTTTTATTCAATCCCTACCTACTGGCCCTTGTTGCAAATCCCAATGCCATGATATGATGCCATCATCGTCGGTACTGGACGAAGCATCTAAAACAGCTGCTGAATTTGGTAGCTTTATAGTTTGATTGGCAGGTGTAATGACAATATTTGGAGGTTTATTGATTCTTTTCGCTGCTAATACGCTCACATTGACAAAAGTTTCGCCATAAGCCGATGGAGTAGAAGCTGCCACCTAGACAGGAACATTCAAATTGAAATAATAACATTCTACAAATTCTGCAATAAAACTCACTTTAAACGAATAGACGCCTTCCGTAAGCTTTTCCAAGTGTAACTGCCCTTCGTTTTGGTGTTTTACAGCAGCGCTTCCATCTGGTTGGTGCAATGAAATCCATTCGAATTGGTACTTCTCGCCTTTATCAGGTACAACTTTTGCATCAAGAGTGACTTCATTAACAGGTAATCTAACTTCTTTAGATTCCGCCCTGACTATAACTTGCCTAGGCGTTACAGGTTGAGATTTGTTGGTTACATCTATTATTCGTTCCGACAGGAGGCTGGGAAGGCCTTCGCGAATTGTGGATTCTTCGAGACTAGGATAACATTCTCCGTTTTTGTTGCGGATAAAGCCTTCTAAACATTGGCAGATACCTGGAAGTAAAAATAGAATAGAATATTCGATGAAAATAGTGCCTAAATTGTTAGAACATAAATCTAAAGAATCGTATTAGGGCTTACCAAATAGTCAAAGTTGCTTGGAATTTGCCATTGGCATTTTTTTTATTTTAATCTAATTAATTAATTATAGTCTCGTTTGTATATATTATCGTGAAATGGGAAATGAATGTAAAGGGTACTACATTTGAGAACAAAGCATATTTAAGGACAAGGAAAATTTCGAATTGTAAGGTTAAATCTTATGAAAGTTTTTACGGTAATTTCACTTAATTTTTTTTTGCTGCTCCGTCGGTTGAGGTAAAAGTTTGTTTACGGTTGAGTGGCATACCTAACTTACTAGATTATGCTTTTATTCAAACTATAGTCTAGAGAAGAAGAGAGTACAGTAATTTAATTTGCAGAATGTAGTACCTACAAGTTCTGAAGGTAGACATTTTAATTATACCTCAACCTTCAATGCCTATTTGTAATTAAAATGAAAATTTTAATAAATCTGATAGGCCTAATAAAAGTTTTCGTTTAGATTTAATTGATTCGGAATTTTGTATTAATATTATAATTTTACAGTTATATAAGAATGGCGAGTGCATTAGAAAATATTGTAAGCACAAGTACGCGTAAACGACCTAATAGACATTAAACATTGTCTTTAGAGGACAAAATATCGTACTTAATGTATTTAATAATATTCGAAAAGACTTTGTTTCACTTTCTGTGGATGAAATAGCCACTAAATGTGAGACCTATACTGGAGTATCTAAGGGGACAGTGTATAACATTATTAGAAAAGATACAGTTTTTGGAGAAGTCTCACATCCGAAAAGCCCCCAGAAAGAAACAAGACCTTTATTGAAACTTGGGTAAAGAATGTAATAAGGTAAATGGTACAAGTATTAAAAGTAATTTTAAAAAACCGACTTTAAAATCGTGCAGATGCCATCACTACATCTTGACCAAATTTATATAGGACCACCCTTGAGGTAACTCATTATTAACAAAAACAAAAATCCTAGAAAGCAGTCAAGGTAGTAAAGAATTATCGTTAAACATACATAAAAAATGAAGAGTTTGAGGATTTTCTCACGTACACAATTATTAGATTTTGCCCAATTTTATATGGGTCCACCTCTGAAGTACCCCCTTTCTAACAAAAAAAGAATCATTGAAATTGCACACCTTGTTAAAGATTTATCGCTGAACATACACAAAAAAAATATTCCGACGAATTGAGAACCTCCTACTTTTAGTCGGTTAAAAATAGCCCCACTTTTCTAAATATATCATATTTTCATCTGCAAAAAATATTAAATTAATTAAATTTTCTTTACAAAAAACGTGACAAACAGATTTTTAAGAGAGAAAGATGAAATCATTGCATTGAGACATGATTATTTAAGGAAAATAGTGGATACAAGGTATTTTATTTAGATGAAACATGGGTTAACGTTGGACATACAGTAACAAGAATTTGGCAAGATACCTCCATCAAAACTAAAAAACAAGCCTTTATGGAAGGGGACTCTTGTAGATTAAAAAATCCAACAGGAAAAGGAAATCGTTTAATAATAACCCACATTGGAAGCACCAATGGATTTTTGCCAGATGGTTTATTAATATTCGAGTCAAAGAAAACAAAAGACTACCATGACGAAATGGATGGCCCTATGTTTGAAAATTGATTTCAGAACATTATATAAATAATTCCAGCGAACTCCATTATCGTTTTGAATAATGCATCCTATCACAGTCGATTAAAGGAGTCACTACCCATAACAAGATGGAAAAAATGGCTTCATCCTAAAAATATTATCAGTCCTCCTAAATCATTGAAGGCAGAATTACTCGTAATAGCAAGGCAACATAAGAACAAATTCAAAAAATATATTATACACGAGATGGCCCGAGAAAAAGGAATTGAAATTCTCAGTTTGCCTCCTTACCTCGCAGAGTTAAATCCCATTGAACTGATCTGGGGCATATTGCATAAAACTACTTTGGAACTTTTCACTTTGCATATTTTAGTAAATTTATGTTTATAAATATTATTCTTCTGAAAAACTCAAAAAGAAAATTGTATGTGCCTTAAAATTGCATAAAACCATCCTTATTTTGTCACTCAATAAGTATCTTCAATACCTTTGTGAAAATATACAGAATGGCAACGTCGTACTATATGCGTACTATCATGTGCAAGCATTCCTAATGTTGATCTATATTGGTGGTGACACATAGTGTATTAAAGTAACGATAAATAACAAGAAAATTTTAAACATTTCTAATTTAAATCAGTCTTTTTGTAATAATTATCCAACATACAGCCACAATATTGTGTGAAAGAAATTAAAACAAAAATGCCTAAAAATAATTTTCTTATTGATCATTGCATTTATAGTTATTTATGCAACAAGTGCAATAAACACTTTTTGCACGAGTTACATACAATATTTTTTCTACGTTCATGCAAAAACCAAAAAATGTTTTATTTAGGCGACACCAAGTGCAGAAGAATAAAAAGCGTAATTTAATAGCAAAATATTTAATAACTAATAATTAGCATCGATTAACATTGAAAAAGTACTATAACTAGTTAAGAAAAATAATTTAACCAAAACTTTAGGAACAACTGTGTTATGAACAATAATTAAGCTTAAACGTTGTTTTTGCCTCTAATATTAAAAGTAAATGTATAATTTGTACAATTTTCAATATTAATATTTTTTAAAACATAATACAATCTCACAGAAAATGAAAATGGACTAAATATTTGGCGTCGATTTGAATATTTATGTTTGTCATGTAGTAAAATGACAGATGATTGCAATAAAATTTTTATTGCACTAGTGCAATAAAGAACCAGTTTTTTCACTAAATATAGTTCAATAAAGTTTTGTTTTTTGCATGAACGTAGAAAAAATCTTTAATGATAATGTGAAAGTTTAGTTAGTTATTATGGAATATTATTAAATTAATTCTTACAAAATTGCTATTTATAGCTATATCTCAGTTTGCTTGTAATTTTTCTTTATTATTATAAAAAGCATGTATTCTGATGAAACGGCGTTTTTAGTAAATTTCACAGCCTTAAAGGTTGGAAGGGTTAAAGGAAATTAGTTATTTTCTGACACAATGATTCACTGAAAGAATTTTATGAGAATTCCCTTACTTCTAGCTAAAATATATTAACAGCAAAATTACTACAAGACAAAAGAGTTTAATATCTTTATAAATATATGATTAATAAGTTTAAAGATGAAAGTGAAACCGGAAATGCTAATAGCATCCAACTTATTATTTAACAGATAGTTTTTGGTTAATATTTCAGGTATTCAAATATTTTTTTTACATTTTTTTGTGTACCATATTATCTTGGTGCATAATTTTTTGTTCTCATTTAGAGAAAGGTGCCACTTTATTGGAGATACTGGTTTTTATTATTTATTCACCTCATTACAATAAAATATATATATATATATATATATATATATATATATATATATATATATATATATATATAAGATCGGTACAAATGCTATACAAAAAGAAACAAAAGACATAGAACAAAAACATTTTAACAATAATAGTAATTTTATTAATATTACTAAGTGATAATGTAACAATATACATTGAAGCAAGAATTCTCATGTTTCTAATAGTGAGGAAACTTTAAAGGAAGTAAGAAAATAATAAATTATGAAATAATTCACTTGATACATTGTAAGTAACATTTATTTTAGGTTTTGGGTCTGCAGTAGGTAATCTTGTAGTTGAATGGTCTGGAAATGCACATATCTACACCATTCCTGTTCCGGCTAGTTCTGACAGTTGGAATCATTACATACTTAGTTGCCAGGTTATAATGAATTATTTGTAACCAGGGAATAAGCAGATTGAAATGACTATTTTACTTTTAATCATATATTTACCAAGTTTTACATCGATTAAAAATCTCATAAAAATAAAAAAAAAATGTTCTGAAGATTTTCAAATATTAGGATTATTTTTAATGTCAATAATACCTTTCAATAGTGATAATTACAAAATTCAAATTTAAAAACTATCAAAACTGTCTCATAAAACAGAACATTATTTAAAAGTTTATTGTGGGGCACAGTGAAAATTGGAACCGCTCGAGCTCTGCCACCTATTTTATTTCAAGTTCTACAAGACTTAAATAAACAACACCAATATTATGACACTTAAAAGAATAAACAGCACACAATGAGGATAATAATATAATAAGAATATCAATAAAAACAAAAATAGCCTAAGAAAATATATGACAATAACAAACCGCTACTTCATAAAGCACGCCAAAATTAAAGTGGAGATTTGGCAACGTGACATGTGTCAAATTCAAATTCTAGACATCAGTGCAGAATGGTGTGAACATGTGCATTTCTAGACCTGTCAGTTATAAGATTACCCTAATATAAACCTCATCTACAGTATGCTTCATTTCATGTATCTGGTATTCATGTTATAATGTATTATATTAATAAACCAATGCAGTTCCAATGCAAACGTTTAAAGGTATATTTTATTTAAGCTGAATTAATTATATAATAGAAGAGTTGTTTTACGATTTACTAAAATACAATAAAACTTGCTTCTTTAATATTAAAATTTGTAGGATAGCTCAGAGATCAACCACTGTTAATTACCTGTTCCAGTTTTGGGATGTCTAGGAATGCATTCTTCATTTTGCAAACAACTGTTTTCAATACCAACATCACAGTAAAGTCGGTTAAATGAATCTTCATTTATCACTTCTTGGAATACATCTTCAAACCTTTTTCTGTCATTCAAAATATTAAGTATATCTTTATTTTCAGGCCTAGTTACCAGTTCTACAAATATATTTAAAATAAGATTAGTTTTCATAAATTGTTAATATAAAATACTTATACCTTCTTGATGCAAGACATCTTCCCATCTGAGGGCATCTCTAGGTCTAACCAGCACCAAGAAAAGTCTGTCTGAACTATTTAAATTTGTGCTTGAAGTGGGCAAACATAATTCATCACTGTTGCAAGCAATGTGGTAACATTTATCATTGTGCATAAAAGCTACATTACAAGTTTCTTTGAAACAACATTCAAAAACGCAAGTTTTCAATTTTGTGGATTCAGTTACTTCTTCAAATATACCTAAAATCAAGATTTTTTCAAGTAACAAAATGTTTACCCAACTGTGATGTAATATTTACTTACCTGCACTTAAATTTCCTCTAGGTATACATCCTGTGAAGGTTTTTTCATACAGCTGTGGACATTGATCTTGAATCTTTAAGGGAGTTCTAAAGAGTTGACAACATGTTAAACACGAAGTTAAGACTATTAAAAATAGTAATCGCTGATAGTCCATTTTCTACAAAATAATTTAATTGTGATTTATATCGAAAATATACAAAAGAACATACATTACCACTTATTTATATTAGTAATCCAAATATTGACAATAAAATAGGTTTGTTACTCGAATTCTGGTTTACGGAGTTATTTATTAATTATTTAATCATCGATAAGTACATAAGGTAAGTTTTCCTAAATAAAAACAGATAACCCAGAAAACCACCTGCCACTGTAAAACGTCATCTTGACAACTAGAACTATCAAGCTTCATGTCATATTTCTTCTGTTTATCAGACTCTTTCAAGGTGCCATTTAGCCAACCATCGTTTTTTCTAATAATCAAGACCAAAGCATTATCTTTAAAATAAAATTATATACCTAAAACTATTTTAATTGATAACTTTATGATGATTTATATATTTTCGAAAGCACAGAAAACAATTTAATCTACTAAAATTACTAGACACATAAAGAAAAAAAAATTGCATCTTTGTTGTGCATCTTCTTGTGAAGGTCAAATTTGTCACGATTATTAAGCATGACTCATGGATGATGTCATTTAATATTTAATCCAATCTATTTTTCTTTACAGAACAACAGAGAGGTGAAGTTTGTTTTTATCGGGAACAAAGAACCTTTGCCAAAAAAAATATTCAAACGTAATTGTGTAGTTTACTAGTCATTTTTAAACCGAAAGTGTTTTTCAAGGCGGAAAAATAAGAAAATAGTGATAAAAGGTAATTTTCAAATTTGTAGGTAAATTAATGTCCTTGGATTTATTTTAAGAAATTGTATTTAATTGCCAAAAAAATCCTTTATGTTAACGATAAATAACGAGTTTTTTTTGTAGAATTGCATGGAAATAAGTGATCAAACATATTACTTCCTACTGAGTCTTGTCATCCTTCCTGTATATTTACTGTTTACTTTGTGGAGCTGGTTAGGTTGGGAACTATTCAAAAATAATTAAAAATGAGCCACGACCAAAATGCTTCCTTTAGAAACATGAAAAGGAATTTAACTTTGGATTTGAATCAAAAAAAGTTAAATCTGCCACCTAATACGGGACTCTTATCTTCCCCGGACTTAAACATGCTTAAAGTAGATACACCCGAATTGGAAAATATGATTTTAGCAAATGGAATGGCAAATACACCAACACCGTCATTGCTGTTTCCAAAAACAGTGACAGCAGAGCAAGAAAGATTTGCAGGGGGTTTTGTGGAAGCTTTAAGTCATTTACATAACAGTAATTCTCAGCAGGGGTCCGATAGTAATTCTAGCACCATTTATAATGATTCTTACATTCCTCACATCAAAGAAGAACCTCAAACAGTTCCCAACATGAATCAAACGCCCCCTATGTCCCCTGTTGATATGGAGTACCAGGAGCGCATGAAGCTGGAAAGGAAGAGGCAAAGAAATCGCCTGGCGGCCTCAAAGTGCAGGTCCAGGAAGCTAGAAAGGATATCAAAGTTAGAGGATAAGGTAAAGCTGCTTAAAAATGAGAATGTTGAACTTGGTTCAATTGTTAACCAGTTAAAAGAAACTGTAGGGCTTCTTAAACTCGAAGTTTTAGAACATAATAAAGCAGGCTGTCATGTTATCATGTATTAAACAGTCATTTTTAAATCTTGTAATGGTGCTAAGATAATATATTTTTTTGTCTAAAAATATTTGAATAATTAGAACCATAAGTCATATTTTTGGTATTTTTCTTAGTAACTAATCGCTATGTGATTTTTTTACCAGTACCCAGTACTGTACTTACACCAAGTGACAATATTTTATAAATGTAATCATTCTATTATTTATTTATTACAATAATTATAAACCATAGAAAAACTCAAAATATGTTTGAACAATTATTATTTTCCTATAAAATTGTGTATTGTGCAAATAAGTCATATGAAGGTTGTAGTATTAATTTGCAAATTATATTTTTAGTTTGTCATTTAGTTATAAGATTTTTTTATATAAAAATAGTCTAATGTTACCAACAGCTGGTGAGCTGTAATTATCTGTATAGTTTTTGGAAATATATATATTTACTCATAAAAAGTGTAATTTTTGCCAAATTTCAATTAGAATGGTATTTTTGTTTGTTTATAACTGGATTCAGACTTTCAAGTTGTCTAAATATTAGAATGGCTAATTTAAATTTTACATAATAACAAAAAGTTTATGATAGTATGCCTTTATAGATCTAGTACTGAAATTAATTTGTTAAGCAAAAAAAAAAGAAAAAAATTGCAGATATCATGAAACAATGTTTTATTGAGTTTCTAATATTTCAAATAAAAAGTTGCCGGTCCGTGGGGCCAGATTTGGCTTTACGATAGCGGTCGTTAAGGTGTTAATAATAATCTAAAAGATATTACATGACATTATTGGTTACATGATATTAATGAAAAATACAGAGAATTTTTAAATAAAATTTTGAAAGTTGTCAATGAAGTGGCACCAAAAAACAAGATAAAATTTTATTATATTATCAGAACTGGTGGAATGATCAGGTTAGAGCTGCTACTAGTGTGAGAGATAAAAGTTATAAAACATTTATTACTAACAAATAGGAGGCTTTTAATAATTTGCTTGAAGATATTAAATGTTCTTCAAACGCAGCAATATTTAAAAGAAAACTGCGTGAGTACTTGCTGACCAATTGACGTTTTTTTTTCTTCCTTTTATTATGTTTTGTATAGTTGACATGTAAGTGTACTGTATCTTATGTATTTTTTTATTGTATTTTAAATGTATGTTGATTCTATACTTATTAATTTTTTATATTTTAAATGTGAAGATGTATTGACATGTAAAAAATAGTTTGTTTTTGACTAAATAAACGATTTATATATTTTTATATGATATATAAAACATAATCTTTAAAAAAATACACCACCTAATTTAAAGTCGGCAGTTATGGAGAAATCTTATGTCAAGGAATTAGCTCTATTAATATTTAAAGACTATTCAGAACATTTAAAAAACTATTTATTTTACAATGTATTAATAAAAGATTCAACAAATATATTCATCCTGTATACTGGGTGCAAAAATCACAGCATATAACTTTAAAATTACTCTATTAAAATATTTTCAACATTATTCTTATCATCGGGACTAAATGGACAAAGGGAATCCTGCTTTTGATCAGCTATCATCTTCTTCCATCAATCGAAAACACATATTTTTAGCGTAATCATAACTTCCAAAAAATATATAACCTCCCAATGTAATCCACATTACCCTCGGAGCAAATCCAGCAAATAAACTAAAAAAAAAAAAAAAAATATTAACAAAACAAATGTATTGAATTAATCAATTTACCCTCGAAAACCTTCAGTGTGATAGATTTGCCTTAATGTATTCCTAACAGTCATTTCACCAGTTCTAACCTTCTTTCTATCTGCCAACATTATTCTAGTTTTAACTACATCTAGAGGAGTTGTGACGGCTGCGGAGACACCACCTAAAAACACAAGCAAAAAATTTGATCAGTTTCTGATATTTATTTAATCTTAAGAGAGGCAGTCTCTTTTGAAGAGGGTTGAAGTATAAAAAAGTGATAGTTGTTTATAACATTTTTATACAGAATCTTTAACAATATTTATTTATTTACAGGCAAGCCCATTTAAGTTACAATAAATTGTTAAAAATTACATTGGTGTGTTTTGAATGTTGTGCTTAAATCAATTTACAGAAGAATCAAATATAATATCCAGAGAGTTTGCCAATCTAAGTATCTGAGGAATACAACTGTTAAAAGAACTATTAAGTCTATAAAAAGGAATATAAAATATTTGTGATTGCCTGGTACTACGAGTAGGAATAAAAAAGATAAATTTTCGGTACAATTTCAGGCGAATCATATCTTCCATTAATAATATTAAAAAGTAAGATCAGGTCTCTATGATTTCTTCTGGTTTCCTTTAAAAACTGCTCCATTGTAGTATAATCATAAAACGTTTGTAATTTAAAGGCTATATACCTAAGAAAATTGTTCTGAACATGATCGATTATTAATTTATATGTTACATGATGTGGGGACCATATAGAAGAGCAATAATCGAGGTGACTCCTAACTAAAGTAGAATAGTTTTAATAGCAGTAGCGGGTCGTCCTTTTAATAGATCCTAACATTTTAAGACATTTACTTATAACTGAAGAGATGTGGTGGTGATTAAAGCTAAGAGTTGTGTCGAAAATAACTCTGAAGATCTTTAATTGGATTAACACTATATCTAAAAGTTGACCGTTGATTGTATAGTCAAATATAGTGGACAGTTGAGAACGATGGAACCGAATAATGAGAAATTTTTCCACATTTCAATCCATGCCGTTGTATTTGCACCAATCTGATAATTGATTAATGTCAAACTGTAAATCAATAGCATTTTCAAAGTTGTTGACAATTTGGAAAAAATTTAGGTCATCTGCAAAGAGTAAGAAATTTCTGTGCCGGAAACATTAAGTCACATCGTTGACAAATAAATTAAAAAGAAGGGGTCCCAGATGGGAACCTTGGGGAACTTCAGAAGAAACAGTAATAATTAGAATTATTTTATTGTCATTTTTAGTTTTTGATATTAGTTTGTTTAAATTATTTCTAAATGTTTTATAGTGAGTTTGTTTGTTAATAGAATAGTTTTTTTGTAGATATTTTTTAAGTTTATCCCTAGTTTTAATAGAATTAATTAAACCATTTGTTATCCATGGCTTTATTTTTTTATGGATTTTAATTTTAATATTTTGAGTGGTTTGACATGTTTCAATGATATTAAGATACGTGTCATAAAAAAGTTGTGTTTCAATTTCTGGATTATTTTCATTGCAAACACTTTCCCATTTTAGTTATAGTTTTATATGTATTGTAGGAACTTGTGTAGTTTTTGGCAGATTGTGAGATATTTATCATAATAGGATCATGATCAGTCATATCATAGCTGATAACATAAGAGTTCATCGACAGATTTTCAGTCTTAATATTGTTTTTTAAGAATATATGATCCAAGCATGTTTTACTTTGTGGCCTCGTAATAGTGTTTATGTAAGACATGATACCATGGGAGTAAAAAGTTCCTTGGTAATCAGTAGTTACTTGATTGGTTACATTTAGGAGATCAATATTAATGTCCCCTATGAATATTTCAATATTTCTATTTAGGTGATTTGGTATGAAATTTTCTAAATTCCTTATAAATGCTTGTGCAGAGGTTTGAGGAGACCAGTATACACCTGTAATGCCAATGGTCCGATGATTGACTTTTAGATTTATTTTAGTGACACAAATATCAAAATATCCCAGTTTAACTATATTTAATTCTGCGTTTAGATTTGACCTGACCAAAATTACAACACCATCATTTCTGTTAATGTTACCATTGTTATAGTGGGTGGTGAAGCCATCTAAGTTAAATTGAGAAATAGATTCTAATTGGAAACATTCAGTCAAAACTATTATAACACAATAATATTAGGTTTGTTCCAACAACAATCTTGAAACCATACACAAACCAGTCCACAACTTATTGTCGACGACTAATAGTCGGTGACCAGTCCACGACCTGTCGATGATTGGGACTGAATTCGGAACTTGGTTGTGTTGGAACACATGTTTCTGTTGTCAGACACACTGGGGTCTATTCTGTAACAATTCCTTTATATTTTAACGGCCGTTAAAATATTGGAGGCCTTTAAAAATATTTTCGTATTTACTAAATTCGGATTCCTTTAAAATACATTAGAGGACTATCCTAAAGAAATCCGTTTAGATAATGACAGAAGTAAATTAGAGAATACAAAAATATTTTTAAAGGCCGCCAATATTTTAACGGCCGTTAAAATATGAAGGAATTGTTACAGAATAGACCCCACTGTAAATTTTGAATTTGGTAAATAAAAAATTATAAAACTCATTAAAAGATTTATAAATTTTGATTATTCGATTGGTTAGTATATTAACTTATTTTATTTTTTACTGTATCTAAGTCAGAATAATAGTCCTTTTCACTTTCTAGACTCATTTTACTCATAAAATAATATACTATATAAATAATGATAATGAATAAAAACCAAATTACGATCGAGACCACGATCGATACTATCAAAACTAATATAATCACGACATTTCCAGAGTTGGTCGTGATTTATTTACGAGTTCACTTTCGTTTTGCGCATGTCTTGACAATTCGCTCCTATTCAGACCCAGGAACTCATTTGACAGTACAGAAACTGGTTTGTGATTAGGTTTGAATATGTTGGAACACTAGATTTTTGTACAGTTTTGAGTCTGAGGTTTGTTGGAACACCAAATCTAGATTGCGCAGAATCCCGACAGTACGTAAACCGATTTGCTATTGTGTTGGAACAAACCTTTTATAACTTTCTAGAAATACTAACTCATCAAAATTCTTTTTAATTTTCCTAATATTGAAATGTAAGACATTTAGGAGTTTTTCATTTATATTAATTTTATTTGTTATATTAGCAGCATCAACGACTTCATTAATCGAATCAATTTGAATAGATTATTTTCTTGATTAATAATCGTGAACTATTTGAATGTGTACAATTATTAGTTACGTTATGTTATTGATCTGTATACTCGGTTTTATTTTGCAATACCATTTGATGATATTTCAAAGAGGGACAAGTCAAATCCAGTGCAGAATGGTTGTAGTCGTACTCAGTTTTATAGAAACCTTGAAATTTAAAACATTGGGTATCTCCAAATCTTCATAAACTGGAAGTCTTTCCCATCCTATACATATTTTTTTCCTTTGTATCAATTGTTTGAATGCAGTTCCTGAACATTCACAGTATACAGTATTGAAGCCTTTTTTCACTTTTCTGATATATGTGGTTTTTATTTCACGTGTTGTCATTCTGTTTCACAATAGACTTGTCAATTTCTTCTTTGGTCATATTCTCCGTAAAAATGCAGATTTTCATTCTGGGTCTTCTCATTTTTGTCAGATCTACATCATATGAATCTTTTAATTTATCTTGAACAGCCTTTTCCAGAATTTCAGCTTCTTTTTTTGTTTGACAGGAAAGTATAACGGAACCATTCTTTCCCATCTTTGTTTCACTCCAACTTTTAAGTCAGTTAGGTTAATATTTGTTCCTAAATCTGTTTTTGTTTTGTTTCCACTTTGTGGTATTTTCGGTTTAATAATAATTTTTGGAGGGTTAGGTTTTCATTCATTGTCTTCTTTTTGTAACTTCACCATATCAGCATAAGAAATGGTAGGTACAATATTTAGCTCTTTTTCTTCAAATTCATTAATTTTCTCTTGAAGCATTTTTATTATTTTATTTTTACTATTTATTATTTCATCTTTACTTCTTATTATTTCATCCTTATCTTCATTATTCTTCTTTAGAAAATCAGTCAATTCATAATTGCTACATTTTGCACAATTGAAATTTCAGAATTCTAGTGCGTAGTGGTATACACCTAATTTCTGTGGTTGATAATTCAGAACATTGGTTGCAGTATAATCTTCTGCATCCATCACATTTTTCTTATAAAATAATTTTCTTATTTTATAAACTAAATGTGGGTACGCCACTGGCTATTCTATTTGTATGATTGCTTAGTAGAAAGTATTGGTGTTTATTTTATTTCACCTAAACTTTTTTGTCATCTGATAAGGTTTGGTACTTTTTTGCGTTTTTTGTTTCCTTGGTAGATTTTATTTGGCTGAAATTGCAGATAATTAATGCATTAATCTATGCAGCTGAGACTCACCTAAACAGTTCATTTACTACACTTTAGTACTATGACATTTTATTTAATTCACTAGTTTTTTTTTTAACATTATATAGTTTATATCCATAGAAATATAGATTTATTTAGTGAAACGAACACGTCTTCTCACCTTGAATTCAAAACACTTTTTCTACATTCCACATTTTATCCGTTATATTTTTTAAACCAAAATTATTAAAACAATTCTCATTGGCTTGAATGCCAGATGGGGATATTTTTGACTCGAAGACACTATGAAAATATTCAGAAAAAGAGAACATATGGTCTGAGAATCTAATGCTCTTTTATCTTGATACTTAAACAAAGATGGTATGGATTTACTGATTTTTTAATTATTTAAAAATGACCAAAAATAGTTTGTAACTGATTTAATATTTGTTTCAGCTCCGTTTACATAATTTTTATAGTTGGTTAAGATGAGAGTCACTCAGGGCCCAATACTAAGTCTACTTCCGTTCTATAAATCTTTTTGTGAAGACATAACTTAAAGAACCTATGATTTACCCTTTATTTATTAATTTTAAAATATACCTGCAATTGATCCACACACTGCTACTTCCCACGATTCAAGAGGTATATTGTTTTTAAAAGATCTCCTATAACTTTTTTTAAGGTGCTCTAAGATTGGAAATTGTATAACAGAGAATGGTATTTCTCTCAATATAGTGGAACCAAAACCTCTGTATAAACCCTAAAAAAAACATTTTTAGCCATATTAAAAATAAAATAATTTGGACATGCTACCTTAATACCCTCATGTCTATATGCCGAACAGGCTATTTTCCATGAAGTTTTGTGACCTGTTTGAGTCTGTCGCCTTTGTTTTATTACTTCCATTGGAACTCTTACTAAACAAGCTACCTATAAATTATAGCCTTACATAATTCATAGTGTTTACCTTGATATTAATTGATAATGTTGGATAAATATAAATTTAATTGTAATCATAAAGCAATTTCTAAGAAGTGGAGGTTTAGCCTGAAAGAGTATACTTACAATTTCTGAAAAACCACCCCCAAACATGTAAACAAGTGGCATTGCATTACTTGGCACTACCCCTTTTGAATAATGTTTAATTGACTCATAGGTTAAGAAAAATAAGGCAGCTAAAAAATAAGAGTTATTTTGACTTTACTTAAGCACAAAAAGCTCATATTCATGTAAATTGTTCTAAATTTAAATTAGATAACAAAAATAAGAATTTAAGCTAACATAAAAAATTAATTCATCATAAATATATTTTAACAAACTTGAAACACTGATTAAAATTGGTTACCTTGTGGGGCACTTCCAATAACCTGAGGGCCAATACCCTTATAAATTCCTTTAAATCCACCAGCCTTTTTAAAACCTTGTTCAGCTTGTAATCTGGTTTTTAAGGTGTCCAATGGAAAAAGAACCGTATCGACAACTAACCCCGCCACTCCACCACCCTGTATAAAAATTAATAGCACTTATTTACTTGTTGACCTAGAAATTGAAAATTAAACTTACCACAAATGACGCCAAATACACATTTTTATTTTTCTTTGGTTCTAACTGGATCATGATTCTATTTTTTTAAATTATAAGAGGTAGTTTCATTTCAATAATAGGATGTATTTTTAATCTTTTATTAATGCATAACTAATCAATTAAATAACATTTCCTACACTACTCAAAGCAACAACAGATAACTTTCACTTTAATATCATTCACACACGTGTATATTATAATCACATTATAATACAATGTCTAATGTCCAACTAGGTAAAGGTCTTCGGAAAAATAGTCACCTATTATAGATTGTATACATTTATTTTGCTAAAATTAACTTTATTCCATCCATCCGTAAAAATATAAATTATAGCAATTTAAATTATTTATCACATTTTTCATTTCCAATTACATATTTTTCGCTATAAAAAGTTGGCATGAAAACCATAACCAATTGTACCAACATTACTAAATTTATCTGTCCAACTGACAGTTCAACGATCAACATTTAAAAATAGGTTACAGTAAAAAAAGATAAACAATTATCATTTCGTCAATTCTAGTCATAATTTATTTAATTCTAAGTATATGAAACCATGGATCAACGCTCCGCATTGGGGAACATCTTCAGCGCAATTAGAAGTTTACCTCAGGGTCACGACAAACCAGTGAAACAAGCATTTTACAATGCAGTAGCCCTATTTTTGCTATTCGTTTCCTGTGCCGCAGGATATGCAGTGTATATGATATTGGAACCATTTGTGAAACCTTTAATGTGGGCTGTGCTAGTTGGATCAGCGTTACATCCCTTAAAAAGATCATTAAGAGACAGATTCAAAGCATGGTTTCAAACATTGGAAGTTACGAGTACGCCAGTTGTGTTCGCAGTTATTCTGATACCGGTAAATATCGTTAACGATATTTCTGAGTTTATCGGCGAGAATATATGGAAGAGGCTTAAGTTGATAATAGCCTTTGGAGTTACCGTCCCTATTATACTGCTTATCTACAACTACACTCCGAGAATTATAGCAAGGGTATTGTGGCAGTTCGTTTTATACAGTTTTAATGTGTTACATTTTTTCCTGGATACATCGTCATTTTGGTTAGTAAGTATAATACTACTGGGATATATATCGGCTGTGTTTTTAATGTGGAAACCTGAAAATAACACTAAATTTCACTATGCTTCCATAATAATATGGTTACTGTGTTCAAGTTGTCTAGCCAAACAATTTGGGTATCTTCAAGTACCCATATTTATTTTATCTCAAATGATATTTTTCGGCGGTTTCGTATCGGAAGTATATGAATTTTATAATAATATGAAGAATTCTGATAACCCTATAACACTGGTTGAATCTGTATCACTCGTATTCCATGAACACCATGTTCAAATTAATGAAGAAACCAAAGATGCTATTGAAGACATTTCATCAGAAATTATTGGCAACACCATTGCTGATGAGACCATTTCTTCAGAAACTATTGGTGACACCATTGCTGATGAGAACAGTAAAGAAACTAAAATAATTGAAGAAAATAAAAAAGAAGAAAGGGATCCTTTCTCATTAGATCTCTTTGAAAACAAATATCCTGTCACTACTATTTTTAAAAGAAAAGAAACTACCGCAAAGCTAAAACCACCATTGAAAAGATCTCTTTCCCAACCCCATTTTTCTTCCAAACTTCTTAAGGATTCTTCCTGCCTCCGTCTAGGAAGGCACATTAACCTTCACTATTCAAATTCCAGTTTAGTAGATACAACAAGCTACGAGAGTAATTTTTTCCTTTACTCGGTTATGTGGGCTTGCATTGTGATGATTTTTTGGAAAAACGTGATGCTCCTTCTATTACTGCCCGCGCCCATATTGTTTTTCCTTATCAAACACTTGGGTAACTACATAGGCTTGTGGAGCTATTTATATGACAAAGGCTGTGATATATTTGACATTGTGACACATTGGTGTCACGAGAGACATGACGCTCTTGTACCTGTGCCAATCAGAGGCTTATACCACATTATTCACAAAGTTAATTCATTTCTGAAAACCGGAGTTCAAGATTCCATAGATACAGTAGCCAGTTGCGTGGTCATTTTTGGCCTGATAGTCTTCTTAATATGCGCTTCAGTCTTCATAGCGATACAAATTTATGCAGAAGCCATCATGTTGGTACAAATGACCGGATCGCTGATCAATCAAACTGTCGTGCAGAACCCAGAGTTGAAGCAGATGCTACCGCCAGCCTGGGATGATACAATAGACTCGATTTTAGACAACGCCTACCAGTATGGTAGAGAAGGAATTCAAAAAAGCGTTAGAGGAATGATGACAGATGTGGATCCATCAAAGTCTGAAAAGTTGGAAAAGCAAGTATTGGAATTGTGGGATAGGGTTTATCAGAATTGGATGTCGACAAATGATAGCAACGGTCCCAAAGTTACGGATGATGCCGTTAGAGCCACTTGGGATCATTTTATAGCTGATATACAGAAATCTCCAGAAATGTTCAATTTGAATGGTCTCATGGAGTTCGGAAAGCAGAATATCGGTACTTTAATGTCGTTACTAGAGTCTGTTTGGGGTATACTCAAAGGAAATGTAAGTTTGATTTTAGGATCTTTCAGTACTTTCCTTTCAGTCCTATTAGGAGGAGGTACTGCAGTCTTGAACTTCATCCTTAACATGGTCGTCTTTTTAACAACTCTATTTTATCTTTTGAATTGTAGCGGGGATCTTTATAAACCAGTGGAGCTCTTAACTAATTTTTCACCCAGCGGTAAAAGATTTGGACAAGCGCTTGAAGGAGCGATTATTGGTGTTTTTTCTGCTTCATTTAAAATGGCAGTTTTTTATGGCATGTGGACGTGGTTTATTCATAACCTATTTGGAGCCAAGATTGTTTATTTACCATCAGCTTTTGCTACCATTTTGGGCGCCATACCGTTTCTGGGGACTTACTGGGCGTGTCTACCGGCAGTGTTCGATTTGTGGTTGGCACAAGATCGGGGTATTGCGGCAATAATTTTTGCCGGGGCGCAATTTTTACCCACTTCGGTTGTAGATACGACTATTTATAAGGAAATTAAAGGAGGTGGTCATCCTTATTTAACTGGTCTAGCTATAGCAGGAGGGATATTCTGTTTGGGAATGGAAGGAGCCATAATTGGTCCCATGCTGTTGTGCGGACTGTATGTAGCTATAGATCTGTCATCTAATTTGTTTAAAGAAACCCCTTCTGAGGATTCGTTGCATTTGAGGTTGAGACAGTTACAGAATACCTGATTAAAAATGTTTTTGGGCGATATTTTTTGAAATTTCATTGTTAATAATTGACGACACCATTTTTTGTGGATTCCTTGTTTTTTTTACTATAGTGTTATATTTACATGCATTTTTATCAAAATTGATACATATAGTAATTTATTTGGTAGGGTATATTTTTAATAAATATTCTCTTTTAAATGGATTGGTCATATCTGATAGGATTGTAAATTAAGGTGTTGCACATTTATAATACAATATAAGTATATGGCTGTTATTTTCATGACAAGATTATTTAAAAAATATATATATACTGCTACTGGTTCTTACTAAAAACTGTTAAATATTTGAGTCTTTATCAGAAAAAAATTGTTTTATATAGTTTTATATTAGCAGTAAAAACAGTTTGCGAAGTCTGCAATGATTGTTACAAAAACTCTAAATATTTTAAAATATATAAATTTATATTTTTGTTAATTAATTTTAGATATATGTACCTTGTGGGTTCACGTTTGCGTGTTGTTTTTTAAAAAATATTAATTTGCTTTGTACTTTGTTTAATAAACTTAAAAAAAAAATAAAAATCACTTTTTTATTATAAAAAAACAAATCGATAATATCTATGATACAAATAAAATTACAATACAAAATATATAATTTACAAAGCCATCGGCATGCTTAATTTTGGATGTGGATTGTAACCAACGAGTTCAAAATCGTCGGCGGTAAAATCTTCGATATTATCCACTTTTCTTTTTATAACCAATTTAGGGAAGGGTCTTGGTTCCCGTTTGAGCTGCTCTCTTAGAACGTCTACGTGGTTTAAATATACATGACTGTCTCCCAATGTATGAACAAAATCGCCAGGCTTTAAAAAATATAGAAATGAGTCATAGGTATTTGATACAAGTTAAGTTTTTGTTTATGGATTGTTAATTTTTTTATTTTAATTGAAGTAAGAAAAGTACGAATTAATATGCCAAGTGGCCATGAAAAGATGAATGAACCATAATTAAACTAAGTCTTTATCAATTGTGAATGTTTGATTTTTCTTATAAATGCAATAATAAATATGATTGTGATTACAGCTATGTAAACAGAGTTCACTTTATATCCTGTACTATTATTAATGATATCACTAATTACATGCCTGATAGTTTTTTTTATCAATAAATGATACAAGGAAATATTACAAATAAGGTTTTAATTGACTTATCAAATTCAAATAAGTTTAAATAGTTTCAAATTAAATAGACAAAACATATTTTTGTGAATAATTTTTTAGATTATCTTAAAATATTTTAATTTGTTTGTAATTAGGTAATGTTTTGTTTTTTTTTATTATTTGGATACCAATAAAAAATAATTATCAATATCTCAGATAAGAGTTTGTTATGATTGATGGGATTTCCTAGAAATTTAATCAAGTAAACATTTCAATTTATTTAAGAACAAACCGGACCTATCATAAGAAACAAAAATGTGAGGATTTTCTAATATAAAATTGCATTTATATGCGCGCCACCGGAAATATTTCGCGATGTTATGTGTCTCGAGAATATTGAGTTTTAAATTAGTGCAAAGATAATGCTGCAGAGACAAGAAAAAAAGGTGGGAAACCCTCCCATTTAAAAACTACTAGATATTTATTAAAACAAAAAGCACCAAATTTTCATATATTTAATACAGAATGGGGCATACATTCTTTTTTTTTTTATTCCTTTTAAAAATTACCAAAATTAATACTTTTCGAAAGTTTACAAAAAAATAAAGGTTTGTCCACCCTAAGTTATGTTATTATTGGCATTTCCTGAAAATTTCACAAAAATCGGACTAAAAATAAAGGCCCAGAAGGAATTATAAATTTTCAAGGTGTTTGGTTTGCTCTTAATAATCTTATTCAAATCATTCATGGCATTATAAAATACTAACATTCTTAACCCTAGAACACTAATATGATTTTGATACACGTAAATAATACTAATGTATCTAAAATATTACAGCAAAGGGAAAATAAATTAATTACACGGTCCAGTTGTATTTATAAAAATATATGAAAATTAAGGTATATTCTAGGCATGTAAGCATAAAAAGAACCTTTCTGACTAATCTAAAGAACAAAATTGCTCTCGATGTATTCTGCAGAGGGCACTTGTTTACAGTGCTCCAGTAATTGGTCGCCAATTTTTGGGGATAATTTGGACAATAAAAACAAACTTTTTTCTTTCCAATGGTTAAAAATGTATGTTGTTTTCATGCATCATCAAAATGTTTGTTTTCTTGATGAATGGGGTGTAGTATATTTGAGAACAGTCAGCCTATGTCCCATCCAGGGATTGACAAGACTGAATTTTGATCTTACTAAACTCATGAACTGATGACAGGAAAGAGGTCTTCCATTTTTGTACTTTTTATAACAGTATTGACATAAACATTGCTACGTCTATGTTGACCATTCCAAAAAAGGCACACAGTGGCCAATTCATGATCTCTTCTATTTTTTTTCTTTTTTTTTTCTTTAGCAGTCTATTTGAGATGTTTTTTGCAATATTTTATATTTAGATAAAACGAAAACTAACGTAAAATAAGTTTCTTCAACCAAAAGTACAAGAAACTATATCACCTGTTAAATATGGACCAAAGTAAATACTAAAGCATCATAAAATTAACACATACTTGAAATAATGTATTTAATACAGTAATTATTACAAATTATTACAACTACAGCTACACAGTATAACTAATCGGGAAGGTATCATCAATTTTACAACTTATTAGTGTTCTAGGGGTAAATAATACTCAATTTTATGAAAAAATTAAACCATTGTGAGCATTTTTAAGTTTCTAACATTTCAAAAGGTAAATATTTTTACTCACCTTAAGGCCAGTTACATGTGCAATCATGTAAGTCAACAAGGCATAACTGGCAATATTAAACGGCACCCCCAGTCCCATATCGGCAGACCTTTGATACAATTGACAGGATAATTCATCACCAGCTACAAAAAATTGGACCAAGCAGTGGCAAGGGGGTAGAGCCATCTCTGGGATGTCTATAGGATTCCAGGCACACATTAGTATCCTTCTGTCTGTCGGTCTCGTCTTTATCGTATTTATAACATGTGCCAATTGATCTATTCCTTGATTTTTATAATCTGCATGCATTCCTTTATATTGAGCTCCAAAGTGCCTCCATTGGAACCCATAAATCGGGCCTAAATCGCCTTCTTCTCTTTCTTTCAGCCCAACCGAATCCAAAAATTCTCTAGTACTGTTAGCATCCCAAATGTGAACATTTTTATCTCTTAATTCAAACGCGTTTGTGCTTCCCCTGATGAACCACAGCAATTCTTCGAGAACCCCACGCCAAAATACTCTTTTCGTTGTCAATAGTGGAAAGGTATCGCGAAGGCTGTATCTCATTTGGGCCCCAAAAATTGAATAAGTGCCGACACAGGTGCGGTCGCATCTTTTGTTACCGTTCGATAATATATGGCGAATGTGATCTAAATATTGATATTCCTCGTGTTTTTTTACTGATAATTCATCCCCCCTATCGAACGACACACCATTTTCTGTGCCATTTAATTTTGCTTTGTCCACTGTGATTTCTATCGTTACTTTTTCGCCCGTTTTTGTAGCCACTTGTACCCTATAATTGTACGAAAATTTAATACAAGGATATTGAAATGTATTTTTGTACTTACCCAGACATTTCGACACGGGCAATTTTACATAAATTACCAAAACTATGTTTACTTTTTTCTAAAACTGAATTTATTAAGCCGGTATTGACAGCAAATGTCGCTTTTCCCGCCTTTACGTTAACGGTCACCAATGTCAACTTACGAAGCAATTTTGAATAATTATTCAAACTCATATTATTTAAACCTACACATAGAAGGCATGTCTGTTTTATCAACTAATTAAAAATAAAAGGCATTGGTTTATATAGTTATATTTATTTTAAAAATGATTAATCAATCCGATTTTTTAAAACTAGGGGTCAGTATCAGATTATCACAGTTTGACATACATATCTTCCATCACTAAATAACGCCATGCACAAACATATCCTTACACGTATTTCTGAAGATTATATATTTTTTTTTAATTTCATGACCTGTTTATTGTTTATGTTTTACGTGATATCCACAGTGGTGATATCGAATAATAAAAATGTGTTTTTGTTGAATATATAGAGGTAGAGGCCTTTATAAAACGAAGACAGTTATAACCTAAACATTCAATAGCCTTTTACTAGTCTGTTATAAAATATTATCTGATACCTTACTTGTATTAAGGCACACATAATGCAGAAAATTATAACCAAAATCAACTCATCTTTTTTTAATAGACTATAATTCAAGACTAAATAGTTCTAAAATTTTTCTTTTTTTTTAATGGTCTCTAACTTAGAGGATAATGTAATTCCTAATTCCCAACAAAAATACAAAAAAAAAATTTTGATTTTAAAAAATTATAACCTAGAAACCTAGCGAATCGACTGCGACAGCTACTTTTTCTGATATAATAATAATTGTTGGCATATTCGAGATTTGTTATCTTAAAATAAATATGATGAACTTATAGACAAGATGGGACGTAATATTTTAAAAAGTAGCTTAGAAAATGCTTCTTTTAGTATAATTTTTCAGGTATTCAATTGATTATTTTATACGCAATTCAAAAATATAAAATTGTTATTTTGTTTTTAGGTATTTTTTAGATGTATAACTTTTATTTTAAATGCCTACATCATCAGAACTGTGGGCCAAGAAGTGCTTGGTATTATGAATGTAAGATTGCTGCTTTTAGAGTCTACAATACTATTTTTATCCAAAGAACCTATATTAAAAGCTTGTTTAACTAATACAAATTCCAGAAATTGGGCGCAAGTAATAAACCAAATATGGTTATCGTAAGTCTTTTAAAATTAAATTAATACAAAAAAAAATTGGTGCTTATCTGCTTATTAAACAAATCTTTTTTTTAGTGTCCCTTTGTCCAGTGTTATTAACATTTTGTTGGTGTATGTGTGGCTATATGTCTTAACACCTACAGAAGACAAATATTTAATTCAGTATCAATTAGGTTGCTATGCTGTAGCATTATCTTGCCTGGTTGAACAACTAACTCAAGTTACTGTTCTTATAGCCCAAAATTTTTGTTTTATTAAGTTAAAAGTAAGTAATGTGTATTTTTATTAACTGTTTTGTAAAATTTACCAGCAGTTGTTATTTGTATAGCACACAAATTCATAAAAATATTTTTTAGGTGGTTATAGACACAATTTACATTGTCAGTCGCACAATAATATTTGTATATTATGTTGAATGTGATCCACAACGTCCAATAAATGCTTTTTCTATTGCACAATTAGTATCCTCAGTTATATTATGTTTGGCTTACTATTGTTTCTTCTTTTGGTATATAAGGGCTTTAAATAATGTTAAAGCAATTGAAAAGAAAAAACAAAATACTCAAAATGAGAAAAATGTTAAAACTATTTTTTCGGACATGAATGACTTCCCCATTACATCTTTTTGGCAATTATTTCCTGGTATTATGGACAATGAGGTATTTTTTTTGTGTTTTTTCAAGTTAAAATCTTTTTATATAAATATTTTATTTTAGGAGACTATGTTAGATCCAAAATTATGTTTATTAACAGTTAGTTTTATAAAACAGTCTGTAGTTAAACAAATTTTAACAGAAGGTGAGAGATATGTAATGACCATATCTCCAGTACTTACGTTTAGCCAACAATCTATATATGACATTGTTAATAATTTGGGAAGTCTTGCTGCAAGGTAAATGTACCTCAAACATTGTTTCAGATCCACTTTATGTTCAAATTGCATACATTTTAGGTTTATTTTTCGACCTATAGAAGAGTCTGCTTATTTTTATTTTACACAAATGGTTAAAAGGGATGAGCCATTAGCAAAACAAAATAAGGTATCTACTAAACATTTTTATTATTGTAAAGTAATACTAATATTTTAGAAACATATTGCTGAAACGGTGGAAGTATTGAGTCAGCTATGCAAAGTTGTAGTAACCATTGGTTTATTAGTGGTTACTTTT
This sequence comes from Psylliodes chrysocephalus, assembly GCA_927349885.1. Lineage (NCBI taxonomy): Eukaryota > Metazoa > Arthropoda > Insecta > Coleoptera > Chrysomelidae > Psylliodes > Psylliodes chrysocephalus. Next base: position 17,385,738 of record OV651814.1, on the reverse strand, counting down.
GGCCAAGCATACAGCTACTCATTTCTATTTTTGTATGGAGGATACAAACTTGTAGAAAGTAACTTGCCTGTTTTATTGTTGAGATTTCACAGCTTTGCTATAGTTTTACTAGCTATAAATGGAGTAACAGAAGGTTATGTCTTTGCTACAATGGATAATCAGCAATTAGACAGGTATTTGCTAGTAATTTTGTGACTTTAAAAATTAAATGACTATGCTTTCAGGTACAATTATTTGATGGTGATATTTTCTATATCATTTTTGCTTATTTCTTATATACTTACCTATATATTTGGACCTGTTGGGTTTATTTTAGCCAATTCTATAAATATGACTGCTAGAATTACTCATAGGTGAGAAATTTTATAAAAATGTTTTATTTTTTCTAGTATTGACTATATATTTGTTTTAGTCTAAGGTATATTACTAAACAGTATAGATTGACTGAATTTCAGCCATTAAATGGTTTATATCCAGGATATAAGTTCATAATAGCTTTAGTTGCATCTGGAATCTTTACAAAACTATCAGAAGTAAGTTTTAATTTAACAAATTGTCAATTTTTTCACTTATGAAACCTTTTTTAGATATTCCTAATGGAAAAATCGATTATTCTCCATATTGGAGTTGGAGGCGCATTTTTCCTTTTAACCATAAGCATTTGGGCCTCAGATAATCTCCAGTTACTTAAACTGAGCTATGACAAATATAAAAGAAAAAGTTCCATTAAAGAAGACTAGTCAAATAAAATCCATGTGATATGTAAATAGAAAATTTTAATAAAGAAATAGATATTGTTACTTACGATCTAGTTTTATTTGGTTTATATAAAGTATTCAAATATAGATATTGCAATTAAAATTTACAGGATTAGGTTTGTACATTTTTAAATATAGCACCAGTGACATTGCTTCCTTTTTGTATAGTACAAGAACGGGTATCACTTTCAAAATGTATAATTGGAGGCTTGCTGTTTGGTTCCAATTTAGCTGCCTCTTCTGCGATTGCACTTATTATACCTGCACTGTTACTGGAAACTTGACCTTTCACTAAAAAAAATAGCCTTAAAATTAAAGAAAAGAACATCAAAAAATACTTACTTCCAAGAGAGAGACCATTGTGATTTGCAAAAACGCACCCATATACGCCAGGCGTATTTAAACTGCAATGCAAGAAATTAATTAAGAAATGAATGTGTATTTTTGAAAAGTGAACTTACAGTTCTCCCATTAAATGTTCTAAATTTTTTTCCATTTTGATTTACTGCTACAGATAAAAAGTTGTTCAAAACGGTTTCATAAATGAAAATATGCTGGTAGACCTTTTTATCTTTCTTTTTGTATCGCGATGGTGTAATGTAAACAATGAAAGGAAAAATAATGGCATTTATGACATGACAAACTAACTTCATGTCGTTTCTTACTTATTGGCCTTATTCCTTCCGGCATCCAGCCACCGACACCAATGCTATATAGTTATATAGATTGTTCATCAATATGTGTATAGCAATGACGAAACTGAAGCGCGTTCAGATGATTTTTCACGGGAGTAGATTAATTTTCTTATGGTCAATTTCACCGTTGTGTTAAATGGAGATTAAAACGACTTTGTAAAGATCGTTTGCCCAGGTTACTTTAGAGTACTTCTCATTGACATAATTTTCCTGTCATTTTTAAAATACCCCCTCGCTTCAGTTATCTTGGGGGGCTATTTTCAAAGTATGGGAGCACTCATTTCTCTCATCAGAAATGTCATACGTCAATGTGGAAACGCTGTTTTTAAAGGCCTCGAGGATTAAAATTCTTAGGAGAATTTTAATTATCTCTAAATAAACCGAGAGAAACAGTCAGCGAGTTCACACTGGCCCTAAGAATACTGTCATACGTCAACGTAAAAGATTACTTTTAGGGCCAGTGTGAACTGTTTCTCTCGGTTTATTTAGAGATAATGGAGTTTTAGCAAACAGCCGCTAACGATACCTTAGGGATAGACTGTAACCTAGTGTTGTGAATATCCGTATCTTTTTAGTATTCGGATAATACGTATTCGGAACCAAGAGATATTCGGATTCATCATCCGGATACGTATCCATATGTGTGAAATCATAATACGCAACCGTAAATACAATACACCGCGACCTTGGGAATCGGAATCGGGCAGTGTTGTCAACCCTAGCAGAATTTATGTTTGAGAGTGAAGTAACAGGAGCTTTTAATGTTTTTTTAGAATAATAAACACAAGATAAATCTCAAATATTTTGTTTTTTATCATAATATCAGAAACAAAATTTCTCATTTATATTTATATAACTTCATGTTACCTTTAAAATATGCAGTGCATGCCGACTAACCGATTATGAATTGCAACAACGCTAGACGATTCCGAATTCTGATTTCGTATCCATAGTTCGTATCGGCTGCCACCCGCAAAACCCGAATCGGCTCTGTCATAACAGAACTTGCAGCATTCGATTCGTGTATTACGATTTTGTTTCTGTTCTTTTTGATACCGAATTCGTATTCGAATTTACACTATTGATTCCGGAATATCCGGATCCTTTTAATATTCGGATTCAACGGATTTTTGGATACGTATTCTTACATCACTACTGTAACCTATACTCCGTTCAATGTTTATGAAAAAGGTCACAATCTAAGTTTAACGTAACGTTAGGGGAAATCTTACGTACATTTGCTAAAACTCTCTAATTAAAATATTTCTACGAATTTTAATCCTCGAGGCCTTTAAAAATAGCGTTTCCACATTGACGTATGACATTTCTGATGAGAAATGAGTGCCCCAATACTTTGAAAATAGGTCCCCAGATACCAAAATTTTATCAACGAAGTGTTTGGAATGCTTTTTCGTTGTCTTATTTACATATTGGTGATCAATCTATATAACTATATATATATATATATATATCTGATCGAGACGTCAATTCTTCTTATCTCACAGTTCATTTTCTTTGTGATAAACAAATTGAAATAAACTGGCCTTGACCATATAGTTAAATAGGATGGGGTATACAGTAATTTTAAAAATTGAAAATTTATTTTAAAAATTACATTTATTAGGAAGATTTAAAAAAAACGTTAATATTTAATGGCAATTATACCAATACAATTTAAACGTTACAAAATTATCTTAAAATAATTTTTAATTTCATTAACATTAAAATTTGGTAAAACAATCCATATAATTACGAATTTAAAATATATTTAATAGTAAAAAATGTACAAATAGGAAGAAAGTAAATAAACATTTATTTAGAATATAAATGGGATATTATCAAGTACAAAGACTATATATTTTTACTCAAAAGTCAGAGCTTACGTTACTTAATTTTGAATTATGTATTATTATACTGTAATGAGCACACTATTTTTTTGGTATATTAACTCACTATTTACAAGAAAGTAAATAAAGTTCAATATAAGGTTGCAGAAGATATATTTTTATAACAAAATCTTAACAACCCCATTCAAAACCTATTTTTATGTGATTACCACACTAGTCGAACTTGTAACATATGACTTAACATTGTCAAATGTCGGAGCAAGTCGGACAATCCATTAATTTAGATCTTTCTAGGGGGGCTATTTTCAAACTCGAGAGAAAGGAGTGTTCTATGGAGAGAAGGAAATATCTGAATCCGTATTATGTACTTTAATTCATATTTTCAAACACCTTATTGAAAGAGTTGTTTATTGTTCCTTCTTGGTTAATTACATTGTTACATTCTCCTAATAATTTTAATTCTATCGAAACAACCTAAAGAAACAGTCAGTAAGTAGTCACTGACTTTCAAAATACTGTTTCCATGATGTTGTACGACATTTTGCATGAAATCTTGAGAGAACTAAGTACTCGCATAGTTTGAAAATAGGTCCCTGTTCACTGTAATATTTACAGTGGCAAGATGTATAACCTAATTTAAGCATTTCTTCAATTAAAATGTATGCATAAAAACACCATTTTAATAAAAAAAGGTATTCTAAGGTAAATATCATCACAGGAAAGCTCTTTAAATAAAAACACAATTTGACAGATGTCAATGGTACAAGTTATTACTGTAGAATGAAAAGATTAGTAGAAGACAAACGAAATAAATGTTTATAAATAAGATTATTTGATTTAAAATAGATTATACATTTTTCTTAACTAATAGCACTCAATTATCAGTAAATTTTAAAAATAAGTTTTTTTTTACAAAACATTGTAGCAATTGCCGTACAGTTAATTTATCTAGAAAAGGAGCTTATTTTTTTATATAGCTGAGCATCAAAACAATGTTTTGCAACAAATACAAAAAATAAAAATATATGTAGATATGAACAAGTCTGTACAAAAAAATTAATGCTAAGCCTATGTAAATATTTAAACACACCTTTGAAGAAATGATAAATATTTTTACAAAAAAAAAATGGATATTGTTTATTATCCAAATCTCCAGTATTTAACGTAACTGCTGTTTTAATACCTTTTTGTTGAAAATTTGTACTGTTTAAGTCTTAGGATTTAAGCTGGCAATTGAAGTTTCTTACCCTTGAGGACTGAAAAAATATTTTTAATATTATTTTAAAAATCCTTAGTAATCCATTAACAAAATTCTTACCTTTTGTGATATATAGATAGAAGAAATCACAATACAGGACAGTCTGCACTACCCCAGCAACAATAGCAATAAGATCATAGTAATTTTCAGTAGCATAGCGGTAGATCCAATTCAGTATGTAGAGACCTCTGTAGGAACCAAGTGCAAAGAGATAGTGGGATGTAATACTTTCAGCCTCGCCAGTTTTGCTCACCATAAACAATTGCGGGAGAATTGCCACAGATTCAAGATATATACTGAATGTCCATAAGACCTAAAACAATAAGGGTACATGCATAATAACACTTCTTCACCCAACATTTTTTCCATACCTCCATAAAGGAAAAGTCATGATTGATCAACATTGCTAAACCAAATGATGGCAAAATCAAGAACTCAATCCTGAATGTGTCGTGATTGTGATCATATGTGGCTTTGAATTTGAGGTAAATCATGTAAAGAGTAGCATAAGATGCAGCCAAGAAGACAAACTTCATAAAAGTGTTGTAGAGGGACACATAAGATGTCACTAAATCAAGATATCTGGTTGTGTAGACTAATGCAAAGAGGATCTGACTTTTTCCAGATATGCCTGTAATAAAATAATTAAATATAATGCTGTTATATCAAATTTGATAAATGAAATGAAGTTGTGTAAAAGAACACTAAAATTTTAATGAACAATGCATTTAAGTTATAGATATTGTTATTTTATTATACTTTCAAGTTTATCAATCATTTTACACTAATTTTACTTCTAATAAGCATTTTTGTTAAAATAAATATATAAAAATGCTGTATACTGCAAATGTATACTATATTTTAAAGAAGTTAATGATGATGTAAAATTATTAATAAATAATATTATTTACAAACAAATTACGATTCATAGTAAACATTTGTTTTAATATGAAAAATGTATAAAAAATATTGAATCTGAATTACACAACTTGATAATATATTTTTAATATAATTAAAAAATAATATTTAAAGCAAATACAATTCCATATTAACTGTATTGCATATCACTATGAAATAAAAATCAAGAGGCCATACTATAATAATTATCTAATATATTTTTAAAATTTGTCAGATTTAATTAAAAATAATTTATGCATATATAGCCTAGACTAGACTGCATGAATTTTAAAAACATGATAAGAATGATTTATATGTGTAATAACATTATCAAAATTTTATATTTCAAATGAAAAAATTTTTTTTAACAGATATTGTTGCACTTTTCCTTGTAACTTTTATTCAAGCATATCAAACCAAGAAGATTATTCAATCTTTTCTGTCATAAAAAACAAGATGCTTTAAAAACCACACACTGCATTGACGTGGAAGGTTATGTGCAACACATTAACAAAAGGTCGTTAAAAAATGAACTAAATGTAAACAAAATATATTTCAAAATATGAATTTGTGCTACAAAGACATCCAAAATCATTCAAATTCAGTTGAACTCTGTCTTAAAATTATCAAAATAAAATTACAAGGGAACAAGTTATGTGTACGTATATCACCGGTGTAAAAAGGGGTAAATGATAAATTAACTTACCAGCACATGATCTTGTATGCCAGATTTTTTGAAGAAGTATAATTATGGCTATTAAATGAGATAAATCTCCTGTTAATCTAAAAATATTCATTTTTAAGATTTTGGAGTGTTTAGAGCCCTAAACTTTTTTGAGTGACGTGGCTGTATTCTCCAATCTGACACTAGATGGCATTTGATTGGTTGTTTTTCTACTTTTATATATGGCCTTCTTCTTAAATAAATATAGGTAAATACAACTAACCAAATAGGTAATAACAAAGGGTCGTTTATAAAAAGTAGAAGTGGTCAATTCTACTATTGGCATTCAGCTCTTTTTTATTAACTAGCTGTATTAAAGACAAGAGGATAGTTACTGAAGAGAAGATATAAATTTCAAATAAAATCAATCAAAATACCGCGAAATATTTATAGGTTACAAACACAAACGTAATAAAAAAACAAAATGCCAGAAATGGAAAGAATAACTTTAAATTATAAGAATTTATCTCAAAAATATTCAGGTCAATTAGGAGACTACAATAGACAGTATTGCAGTATATACTTGGCTCGTTTAAAAAATATGGACAAATTTCTTCTAGATAGAATCAAAGATAAATGGGGCGATACGTATCCAATAATAAAGCTACATAAATTATCACAAGAGAAGTTGGAGACCTGTATCGTAATTGGAACATTATTTAAAGATCAGAAATTAAAGCCTTCAATTTTAAGAGAACTTTCTGAAGCTAATCAGCTCGTAGCAGAAGTGAATCCTATTTTAAACAACCTTACTGATGATTCAGATAAATTGTTTATCGAGGATGAAGCCCAAAGGTACGAAATTGAAGGTAATCTCTCGCTCAAGAATGTCGTAACAGGCATAACCATTGCTTTGTTGGGATCAGACATAGGAAAAGGTAAATTTGCAGCATCAGAATACTTATTTGCCGGATTTAGAGAACAAATAGACAGGCCCATATTTAAACAAGACACGTTTATAGTATTTCTAAGTGGTTTGAATTTCATTAATTATGAAAAGATTATTGGAAATCTAGAATTATTTACTTATTGGATAAGTGGAATGTGTGGAGATACTTCAAAGGTTGCAAGAGTTGTAATAGCTGGCAATAGTTTAAGAGTTGATGCTGTAAAAAGAAAACCAACAATATCTTTGATCAGTAGAGTAGCAGACTCTACAGACAGTATAGAATCCGTCAAATCATTTGATAATTTCTTATCTCAACTATGTTCTGTTGTTGATGTAGATCTAATGCCTGGTGAAAATGACCCATCCAATCAAATTTTACCACAAAAACCAATGCATCCATGTATGTTCCCAGAATCAGCTGTAAACAAATCTTTAAACCTAGTTTCAAATCCATATTCTTGTTCTTTGGATAACTTAAAGATTTTGGGATCATCTGGGACTCCAGTACAAAATATTATGTGGTATTCTGGTAATGATACCCCAGTAAAAGCTATGCAAAAATGTCTTGAATGGAGTCATTTAGCCCCGACTGCTCCTGATACTTTAGGATGCTACCCCTATTACGACGAAGATCCTTTTATTATTGATGAGTGTCCCCACGTACTTTTTGCTGGAAATCAGGACGAATTTGCTACAGAAGTGGTTACAGGTAATAATTTTCTGCTATTTGATGTATTTGTTAATTTATTGGCTGTTTTCAGGAGAAAAGGGACAAAAAGTGAGATTAATAAGTATACCAAAATTCTGCAACACATACCAAGCTGTCCTGTTAAATTTGAACACTCTAGATTGCACTACGATGGTTTTTGAACATCATTTTTAGATAATAATTTTTATAAAATTTCAATAAAACTATTTTTATACAAAAAAACTTAGTCTATTTTATTTGTAACATTTTTCTTAAAAACTATTTTTCAAGATTTCAATATTGAGTAAAGATTCCATTTCCCATGTTTCTGAATTTGAAGGGCCTCTTTCTATTTCTTGCACTAAAAATTAAAAATATTACATATATAATGTATACAGCCTTACAAGATTGCATACCATGTGGGTCTAATAAAGGTCATGGTCTGTGGAAAGGCCTTAGAATCTGTAGTCTCCAAATAAACATCAAAATATGATCTCAAACGAGCTATTTGGACAGTCAGAACTGAAGAAATCTTTTCACTTATTTCTACATTAAGAAGCCTCTCCATATCCTATAAATAAAATAAAACTTTTAATGATAATAATTTGGCGTATATGTACTTTTACATAATTTGTATTTTATAGCATGATTGAAAAAATGGTTAATTTCTTACCCTCACTTCATCATTGTTTTCAGCAAAGTGAACTCCATTAAACTTCATACATAAAGAAAATAGTGGCAAACTTTGCGGATAGTTATTTTTAATAACGATCAGAGCTTCAAGAGAGGCTAAAAAGAAAGCAAAACCCATTTTAGTTTATTAAAAATACTCCCATCCATTCTTTTACCGTTTGCTCTGGTGAGAAGTAGTGAATAAAAGAGGTCATTAGGGCACACCAAGTCTTCTTCGACAAAAGCCCTTGTAAACTCTTTTTGACAATATTTCTGGTAAGTTATACAGCTCCATTTGGTCATAGAACACGCCGAAGTTGGGGGACATTCTGCTGATTTTGGTAATTTGGGTAGTATATTTTGTTCTAAAATAAACGACGGTAAATTCTAATAATTAGATGTAAAAAAAGCAAATTACCAAGCAGCTGTAGCTGGTTGGCCAAATCTGTTCTTGATTCCAATCTCTTGAACAAAATCTTCATAACATTTTCAACGTTTGTACTTCCCACTTCATCACAATTCATCTAAAAACAAATAAACTATTCTTGACAGCTGACATTGATACATAATTGCTGCGTTTGAAAAGTACCTCGTTTTGCTATTTTTACTCTATACCGCCTTTTTGCTGTCAAACAATAGGCGCCAGTGGGAAGTTCTTATATACCTAAGGGGGTAGCGACATAATCTTGTACCTTGGACGCTATTTTTATTCGAAATAGTAGTCGCCAAGCCTGCCAATTTATGAAGAAATGTATAGGCGGGTTTTTTAAATATTATTTTTATTGTGTTTGACAAACCTTCTCACTGGCAATTCATTTGTTTGGAATGCCTATTTGTTTGCTCGATGTCACTTGACCAAAAAATCTACTCACTCTGCTCGATGAGGTAAATTTCAAACGTAGCAAATGACAACTGACCCACAAACGATGGATGTCAAATAAATTATGTGTGCCATTTTATTAAAGAAAATCTACCTGTTTGCTTAAAAAGTCCATTCCGCAGATTTTCTGAGCCCAGTGATAGGCGTAGCCGATATGTGGTATTAAAGATTGGAAACTGGTTACGCCGACTTTCTTTATTTGATATTTAGTGATCGGATTGGGGCTTTCGAATCCTGTATCGCCATCTATTAGCTCGCATAGAATGTTATCACCCATCAATACGTCTTTGGCACAGTTTCCTGTCATTTTCGTAGGTAGAGTGGCATTCGACGTGACTGTAATGATTTTGAGTCTCGTCTGGTAGGAAAAAATTATCGTTAGTGAAGGACCGTCGGGCAATGAGGCTGTAATTTCAACTTTTAACGGATGAATTTCTAACAATTTATTTTTTTTCTCTTCCATCGGATCCACTTGTTGTATCGACTTCCTATGGCGACGTTTCTTTACTTCTACGACCTCCTAAATCATAATGAAATAATGTTATTTATCATTGATATAGTTTAATAAAAATTCAAATACCTCAACTTCCGCGACCTCTTGGTCTTGTTCATCTGATTCGTCGTCTTTCAAGAAATGTCCTTCTTGGGCAGACTCTTTCCATTGGACAGCATCATCTTGATCTCCAATTATTTCTACTTCAAGATTTAGGTCTAAAATAAACCATTTTAATAATTATGTCACTATTTAGAGATGCTATTATCTACGAAACATGTGACCATGTTGTGAGAAAAGGGTGAAACTAATCATATACTTACCATTCACGTTTTTATATGAAACGACATTGACGTAAAAAATATATAGTGGATCTGGTAAAAGATAAGCCAATTTGTGCTCGACTCTCATTTCTTTTAGAGATATGTCCAAGTGCTCTTGTAGAGGCTTTGTAGAGTTGATAATATTCATGAGAAGGGGGCGAAGCGCGTTTAACTTATCTTTTCTTTCAACAAGATCTGAAAAAGAAATACATTTAACAAGAAAATTGACATCTTTTGTTGATTAAACTTACCTTGTCCTAATTTTTTCTGTTCTTCAACTAGAGATTTACATAAATGAGCTAAGTTTTTACGCTGTGTTAGTTCCCATTCCAATCTGGCAAGACGTAAACTGTGTTTTTGCACCCTATCATTTGCATCATACTAAAAAATGTAAATTATCAAAAATGGTTCACTTTCATAGGACTTGTATTTATCACGTATTTTTAAAGCTATTAAACTTGACTTGTAACTTAACATTAATTTTGTTTGCCAAATATTTTCTCTGGCAAACATGACAAAGTTGAATTTGGGAACAACTGAATTCCTTTCATTATACAAATAAAATTGTTCCATCCTAACGAAACTCAACAAAAATGTTTAAAATACAAGACATACTTAAAATAATTTAGAGGTTAATCACAGAAGGTACTTAAATTTTAGTTACCTTATTTGTATTTTTTTATAGAGACTTTACTAAGATACTTAATAGTGTATAAATTTGATTCACCTCGACATCACAGCTCAGTCATTGTTAGCCAAAAATAAGTTTTCTACAAGTTTTGTCATGTAATAAAACAGACACGATAGAAAATACTAATATTTAATTTAGATCACCAATGATCACTTGTGAATTAGTTCGTTAGTTGTTAGGTTTTCCTTCAGGAGCGTTGGCGGAAAATGGATAAAGGTAACGCCCGGAAAAATATTTTTTGTCTATAAATGATTAGTTAAATGCGATTTAAAATTAATAGGAAGTTACCCAGCTGTGACGCCTCTGCAAAACGGCATCATTTTTCGGAAGCGGAATATAACTTAATAAAAAAACCGTACACGATGGTATTCGCGAACAGTTTATTGTGCATTAAAAAAGTCTAAGGTGCAAAACTTTATTTAAAATTTGACATCCTGTACTTTTTTAATTTTCAGTATTTCATTAAACAAAGTTGAACCAGATCGTAATATTTCGAAGTCAACACTGCCATTACGCTAGGCGCCATTAATTATGGACCACCCTGTATTTTGATAATGGGGTCTTATAAGTCGAACCAATCGATGCCTTTTTTCAACCCATACTTTTTCGTCTTTTCTCTACGATCGATTTTTTATAGTTCAAAACAGCGTTGCCAAACCTACCGATTTTTCGGTACATCTACCGATTTAGAAAGTATTCTAACGATATATCAATCTCATCTACCGAATTTTAGGGACCTTTTATTTCTCTCACAAATACTTCTTTAAAATATATACAGTATGTTAAGATTCCACAAAAACGGTATAGACTAAGCGATGCTATTGATTAGACAGATGTAGAACTGTACGCACTAGCCCACTGGTGGTAGAGGTGTATCCATCTATCCTTACGTGCAAATATAATTACATGGGTTAACATATTGTATGAAGTATAATATATTAGATTTATTCACCTTACTACTAAACAATATTTAGGTAATATTTGTTACACTTTTCGCATAGACAAAAAAATATCTCATCTGAACAAGCAAAATTTGTGAGGTTCATCAGTAGATGAACTATACAAATTTTGCTTTTAGATAAGGTATTTCACTTGCTTTCAGGTACCTAATACATATATTTTTTGTGTAATTACATTTTTGCTAGTTTGTATTTATGAGAGCAATAAAGTCATTTATTGTTTTATTTTTTTTATTCCTATTTTAATTCACATCTATCTTTTAATTAGAATTAGCATGTATCTGACTTTTTTTTTGTATTATTTTAAGATTAGTTCTTTTTACTCTCCTGTCTGTATACAGAAGGAAAGTATAGGAATCATGATTTTTTTAACCTTTAGTTATCGACGGATTTTCACGTTTTGGCATCCACTGGTTCCTTTTTGATTATTTTCGTGTGTTAAAAACTCATGAACGGATATACATATATAAAGGGTCGTATTTTATCGAATAATATGTTATTTATGCTTAGAGAAGAAAATTCTTCAAATAAAACTATTCTCTATAATTTTTGTCATATACATAATTTTCCTAAAATTTAATAAAAAATTCAAAATTCGATTTAAAAAAAAATTGTTCAAATAAAAGTTGCTTGTGATGTCATTCTCTATAATTCTTGCCCCATACATGATTTCCATAAAATGGGCCGTATTCGAGATATTTGAGAAAAAGTGCAATTTCGAATTTTGAAGATAACTCAAAAACAGATACAGAAAAACACCAAATATTAAACTTAAGTTTTAATCCATCCTGCAAGCTAATTAAATTTTGGAAATAGTAGAAGCATCTAGAGGTACTTTATGGAGTGTCGTTTTTTTACTTTAAGGAATATCTGTTATTTACGATTGGACTCTGTGTCATGTAGAAAACGACTATCGCATAGATGCTACCCAAATCATACTCTGTGTGTCATGTCAACATCCCTTTTTATCGCTTGTTTCAAATTTCCTGCCAAAGCAATCAATTCCAAGAGACATCTTTTAATGTGTGGTATTAAAGAGGAGTATGAAAATCCCTTTGCATTTGAGTCATTGGAAAGAGAAATGTAACAAAAATGTACTTATTAAATCAAATCTTTAAATATCAACTGAACGAATTTAAAACATATTAAGCATACAATTCTAATACAGAATGAGAAAATAAATTTTTACAATAATAAAATCTTAACATCAGACAATAAAACGAAAACTGCTTGGAATATCGTAAACTCTGAATTGGGCAAAGCTAAAACAAAAAATAATTTTTCTGAAGGTATCAGTATTGAGGGCCAGATAGTCTCTTCACCAACTACAGTTGCTAATTATTTTGATGATTTCTTTGTCCCAGCAGCTACAAATTTATTAAGAGGTGTGTCCAGTAATGCTAATTTAAATTATGTTGATGACCATCCAAGATCGGATGTAACGCCAGAAGAACTAAAGAATATAATAATAATAATAATACTCTCCCTAATTCACCCCCTTACGAGTGAATTTCAACCCCTGAAGTCGACTGAACGACTTGTGTAGGGAAGGGACGGCTATTATTATTATTTGCCGTGGCGCTCCGGGGCGACTTAAAGATGATTGATGGTGCCATTTGACTTACAGGTGAGGAAAACCCGGAAAACCTCACCCACCATCATCGAGACGGTAATGTATGGCGAATTTTTTTAATCTGCATAATCAATTACTTGAAAAATAAACACTCAACAGGTGATGATAACATCAGTAATGTGATGTTAAAATACATCGGCATCCATATAATACATCCGCTATGCTATATCCTCAATGAGTCCTTTAAATCTGGTATTTTTCCAATGCGATTAAAGACTGCTGTTGTAATACCTATTCACAAAAAAGGAGATCCTTCCCTAGTAGAAAATGATAGACCAATTAGTCTTTTGTCTTGTTTTTCTAAAGTTTTTGAAATTGCTATGTGTAACAGACTATTGCCATTTTTAGAAATAAATAATATTATCACAAGTACGCAGCATGGGTTTCAAAGTGGTAAGTCAACTACAACAGCAGTCTTCAATTTTGTTGAGAGAATTTTACACTTTTTAGATTCGGGAAATATTGTTCACGGAATATTCTTAGATTTAACAAAGGCTTTTGATTGTGTGAATCACCATATACTTCTTAATACATTATACAAAATGGGGGTGCAAGGTAATGCATATGCATCTTATGTTGCAAATAGGACATAACGGGTTTGTTTTAAATATGAAAATAGCGAATATTACTCTGAATCAAAAAATACTATGCTGGGTGTTCCACAGGGAAGTGTCTTAGGTCCTATTCTATTTGTATTATATCGTAAACGATTTACCAAAAATTTTTACAAATGATTCTGTAGCTCTCACTAATTATGCCGATGACACAAATGTCTTACTATCTAGAAACCATTACAAAGTACTTGAAAAAGATACCTCAAATGCTGTAGTGAGAATTTTAAAATGGTTTGGTGAAAACTCGCTATTATTAAATTTATCTAAAACTAATTGCATACTTTTTAAGCACAGTCGTAGTAAAAATGAATATCCAGAGGATTTTAACTTATGTAATACATTACTAGAATATTCTAAATCGACAAAATTTCTCAGTGTAATAATTGATGAGCATCTAACTTGGGTGAAGCATCTACATTCACTTTGTGGAAAGCTCAATAGAGCTTGCTTTGCATTGAAACAAGTTAAAACAGTTGTAGATCATTCTTATCTTATATCAGTGTATTATGGTCTATTATATTCCTCAATGTGCTATGGAATTATTTTTTGAAGTCAAGAAGTCTTTGTAATACAAAAAAAGAGCAATTCGAATATTGGCTAATCTAAAGCTTACAGAATCATGTAGAAGTTACTTTAAAAATCTAAATTTGTTGACAGTATATGCTAGTTACGCATATGTATTATGTTTGTGTATAAAAATAAAAGTATATTCAACGAATATATAGCACACCACTTTCACAACACAAGGTTCAGAAATAATTTTTGTCTACCGACGCACAGAACTACCCTACTGAAAAAGGGATGCTGTTACAAATGTTTGCAATTTTATAATAGGCTTCCTAATCTCTTAAAAAATAATAAGAGCCTATCAACTTTTAAAAATAAGGTCAAACAAATTTTGATTTCTATTGAGCCTTACAGCTTAGATGATGTAAAAGAAGTGATTGTAATTATTATTTGTAAATACTTTGTGAAATCAACAGAAATCTATACTAGTTTTCAATGGTAATATGGGTTTTGCTGGGTTTCCACATATTTTTTAGCAAATGCACCATTATATTAATTTTTAAGTCGCCCCACTGTGCACTTTGTAGGTCATCAAACTAGTACAGATAGATTATCTTGGCTTCTGACTTATACTATACAATTTTAAATGTATTTTTTCTGTATAATACCATTTTTTTCACGATGATATCCAAATCTCAGGCCACACTGACACAGATTACCACAATCTCATAATGTTGAAATGAAAGTCGCATTGGTACAGTTGAGCTGCAGCACTGTTAATTAGAACCCAACAGTGAATGCACAAATGGGTACCCTGCCAATGGATTAGAATTAATATTCAATTCATTAAATTAAATAAAAATGTCACCGGCTGCATTCAAACCACTGAGCCACCCACCCTCCTTAAGATTAGTCAATAACCAAATACAAAAAAGTATTGCTTTCATAATTAAAACTGAAAATGCTAGTACATAATGTTTTCAAAAATTGATTATTTTCCATCCTTACATCTGAAAAATGTGCCCTTTTTAGCCATTTAAGGGCAAAGGGAATTCCTTACTTCTAGCTAAGAATCTTATGGCAAAATTACTACAAAACGAAAGAGTTTAATATCTCTATAAATACAAAGCGATCCACAAAAAATGTTTATAAAATATGCCTCGAAAAACTTTACAGATGTCGGAGCATACAATTCAAAGACATTACAACTAAGAGACCAAATTATTTACATTTTTATGTGGCAAATCATTATTCTCACTAGATTCTCGTTTATTGCGTCTTTGCCGGTTTTATCAGTCTGTAAAAATTATTTGGAGAAATTACTTTCGAAAAATTAAATTTGATGTATCCTATAACTATAATTTTATATTATACAAATAAAAATGTTTTTAATCAAATTATTCTTTAAAGTTTTAATATAAGCTAAATTTTTTATTAAAAATCAATATTAACCTAAACAAAATATTAGGGTTGCAAAGAACTCCGTAAATACGGCAACGCTGAATATCTTATTTTACGAATTTACAACTAGTACCTATTTTTATGAATGAAACGTAGTACCGTAACCAGCCGCAACATTGCCAATCGGGTCTAACAGCTATTTTGTGTTTCTGACAGTTTCTATCTGACTTATTGAGTTATTCATTTATAAAATACTATTTTTGTGAACTTTATGAGAAATATAAAGAATTATGGTACATGCATGTGTAGTGTTCAATCATTGCGTTCAGTCTGCCACGTTCCTTTAACTCCTTTAACACTTTTAACTCCAAACGACCCTTTTAGCGTTCAGTTTAGTCCGATTAGTGACAGTTTAACACGCTTAAATGTCATTTAAAAGCACCCTAAAATTTGTCCCGCTCCAGCCCCTGACTATCCGAACTCGCCTCATAAGGTACATCATTTAAATCAAAATTTATCCTTTCATCGGAAAGAATTTTTAGGTTAAGATATGTTGTTTTCATTTGAACCAGTGGAGTAGGGCACCCGTCTTAAGACTGTTTTGACTATACAATTTCTTGTACAAGATTTGATACAATTTCTTATAGAATTTAAATTGTATAGGATCACATAGTAAATTGTTAGAAAAATAATTATCCAATCTAATTTTTTAGACAATTCACTGCAGGTTTGATAATATACAATTTAAATTGTACAAGAAATTGTATCAATAACTTGTGTAGTTTAAAACAGTTTTTCAAGTGATATTCCTTTCATAAATTTGTAAATTATTCTTATAACAATAAATAATGATTGAATAGTGGCAAAGAAAATTTAATGTAAAATGTAGAATACCCTAAAAATGATTTACCTATTAGGCACCTATACATATTTTCTAATATTCTATTTAGGTTTCCGCAAGACCCTGAGAAAAGAAAACTTTGGTTTTTCATAGTAAGGATCCTTGAAAATGAGCCCCTTCGTAAAAACCCAGAGTTGTGTTCAGAATACTTTTTTCCTGAAGATGTTTTGGTAGATGCAAATGGTGCTAAATATATCAGTAAAGATGCAAACCCCAGATGGTGTGATGGCTTTCTGTTTTTGGTAAAATACAAAATATTAATTTTTTTGTTTACCTCTAAACATTATTTATTACCTATATGTATGTATATCTAATGTATGGGTTTTTAGTTCTGATTCAACTGTTTTTGGAACACCACCTGCTGCAAAAAAACATTGCAGTAAGTAATAACACTAATAACTAAGCATAAAATTAAATGAAAGTTTAGTTAATAAAATTAAGGTATTTAATATATTTAAAAGGTTATTTTAAAAATTTTTACAGTTTTTTATGATATTTTTTGCCATATCATGTTTTTTGTAATTATTATAATTAAAAAATTATATTTTTAGGAGTGTTTTATTTAGATACCCCTACCTACTTAATGTTAATTTAAAATAATTTTAGTTAACATACCAGGCAAATATATAGTAAATGCCAATAAACTATAAACCAATAAATATTCAAAATCTCAAGGTAACTTGAATTTTATTTTATTACCTACTTATTTACATAATTTTTTTTTTTCATACTACTCTGACAATACTGGTAAGTTTAAAACTCTACGCCACTGGCGAGCATATTATAGACACTGTTTACAACGTTGCCAGCCGGTCCCAAGAGATCTGTCTTTCTTTCTTCCACTCACTAACAATTTTAAAACAATAACAGTCTGCAATTGTATGGGATTTATGAATGAAACATTTTGTCTCTATGTTGTAATGTCTTTGATACAATTCTTTTTAAGTGTCAGTTTGGATTTAATTCAGAGCAGTGCCTAGTTATCAGGGAAATGACTTTGTCAGTCATGGCATATAAGTAAAAAAATAAGTGAAGAGGGCTCCTTCTACCTTTAAACAAATCTATATTACTTACGTCCAAAAATTTTTTGGTTAAAGATTCAGGGGCTTCTTTCATAAATTCTTCAAATGGTACCAGCTCTATATCTTCATCTTTTGATCTAATAATTGAAAAAAATCAATTAAATATCTATATAAATTAATCTAAACCGTTACTAACTTGAATGCTAGGCATTTGCTGGTCTCTGTAACCAAATGATGTAATTCATAAACTAAATTTTGGTAGTTCAACTTAATACTATCGCATTTCTGTTTCTCTGTGGCTAGAGTTTCTTTACCAAATACATGTCTAATCTTATCAGTTCTGTTTAGCTTTTTTATGAAGCACATTTTGATAAAAATTTCTGTTTGAATGTCTCTAAGCTTCTTTGAGGACGGCTAAAATCATTATAATTAGTTTCAATACAAATTTTTTGACTACCAACTACTTACATCAGTTTGCTTTAATTCAAACACTTCTGTTAAGAGATTTCTGATGTCTTGGCATAATTCGAAATATAAGTTTGCATCTATTGAACCCTGTCTGTTAGTAGATTCCTTATCCTCGAATTCTATAACTTTCTGAAAATAGATGGCATTTAAAACGGATTTTTGTATTTAAACAACATTTTACCTTATATATGTCGATCTCCGAATCTGCCTCTGCATTTGTAGCTTTGCGTTTTTTCTTAATACTCGAAGAGCTCGCGTCTTTTACCATTTTCCTTTAATTTTATTTGATCGCAAGAAAAATAATGGGAATATTGAGAATGCAATCACAAATTTGTTATTAACATTAACCTACAAAAAATCTTCTACTTTTTGGTCTTTTACTTAAGTATCTTAAAAGATAACTTATTGATCCTTTACTTTACTCTTAGCCAGCCAATAATGATGGCCTTGATCTAACAGCACTAATATAAAATTAGATAAAAACTCGCATTTCTAAATAAAAATTTTATTCAAATAAAAATTAACAAAAAAATATTTCGCGAGACAAACTAATCTAAAAAGGTACCCTTAATCAGCTATCAGAATTTTGCAGTTTTAGGAGCTAGCCTTTTGTAGTCTTTCAGAAACATCTTTCCAGTTTATAATATCAAAAATTGCATTTACATAGTCAGCCCTGACGTTTTTGTATTGCAAATAATAAGCGTGTTCCCAAACGTCAATACCCAGGAGAGGAATTAGCCCTGTGGTGGCCTGCAATGGGTCCTGGTTACCACATGTGACAATTTTTAGTTTTTCTGAAAACAATGAATATTTAAGAAACAATGCAATCTATTTATTTAAATGTTTGAACATTTCTAATTTATTTATCGAATTTGTTATAAAGTCTCAGCGGAATTCAAACCTTTTTTTATTTGAGATTGAGTTTTAGACATTAAAGAAAATTTAAATATGGGTTGAATTGTTTTTCTAATTCTATATGGAGATGTGAATAAATCTAAATCTTGTAAAATAAGAGTTGTAAAATTGAAGTTAAATAAGGAAAACAACGCTGTATATCGTTTTCATATGCTGCTAAATTTACAAATTATGATGCATTAATTAGTAACTTCTGCTGCTTAAGACTAAAAATAATTAATTGGCAATGTACACATTTTAACGGTTTGGAAAAATGCCAATTTTTTATGAAAAAACTAGATATTTGGTATATAATGCACATATTATACAACAGTTACTCAAATTATGCCTTCCATACAGTTTAAATTAAATTTAATTGATGTGTAACAATATTTTATATTATTTCTTTTAATTTTATTGCAATTTGCCTAAAACTGCATCAAAAGAAATTTATAATTCTATGGAATATTATACTTAGCAATCCAATTCTTACTTGAAGTGGGACAGAAGCCCAACCATCCCCATCCGGAGCCCTGAATTGCTGTAGTTTGAGCAGATAGTAGTTTTTTCATATTATCATAACTACCAAAAGACTCATCAATAGCAGCACATAGTTGTGCACTGGGGTCACTCTTGTTTGGGCTCAAATTTTGCCAAAATATCGAATGATTCAAATGACCACCACCATTAAACCTTAATGCTGGTGCCAAAGAGATTACAGTGCTAAAATTATAAAAAAATAATATAAAGCAAAATTTAAGGTTAAGTAGGTACGTTTTTATAATTTGAACATTATTCATTATTTTATAAGTAATTTTAACTTATTAGATAACAACAAATTAAAAAAATAAGGCCAGGGTCTTAGGTCAAGCTATGAATTTAGATATTACAATATTACCTGATGTCACCCTTTTCAACAGCAGATGCTAGTTTTTCTTCAGCAACGTTTAAATTAGTAATGTACGTATTGTGATGCTTAGTATGATGGATATTCATAATATCCCTTGAAATAATTGGTTCCAAAGCAGCATAGTCATAAGGTAGTGCCGGAAGAACATGCTTAGTACTGGCTTGACTAAAAGTAATAAACGTTTATAGCTTTCATCTTAACATTATATTTAAATTATTGCTTACCGGAGTGCAACTTTTGATAGTTCCCGTATAGTATTCATATTCATTTTTACTTAAAATAAATAAAGGGACCTCAAGATTTCACACCGATTACAAATTTAACATTGACAGCTGAGCTGATACAGAATATCAGGTGACATTTCAAGGTCAATAAAAATGGTCTTTGACTTTTGTGGACATTTGCCCCCCCTTATGATTCTTCTTTTTTTTTACGTTATCGTGGACTATAAGGGAATATAGTTCAAATAAAGGGTAGGGAGTGAAAATAAATGAATATATTTTTAATTTCTTTAGAATTTATTTGATTTTTCGAAAAAATACTGAAATTTAGATTGTCCAGGATATATAACTACACAAAAACATTCTACAATTCTTAAAATATACATTCTGTACGATAAATAAATATATTAAATACATATTTTATAAAATATAATAAGTATATATATTTAATGATCTAATATATTCTAATAATTTGGTGTTTACGCCTACTTTAACTAATAAAGCAGCTTTATAATGCCATAATTTAAAAATATTAGGCATTTTCTTATTCTTAATCACCGACATTGATAAAAATAACATTCACAAATATACCTACATATATTACTAACATTACGGTTAAAAAACTAATAAATAATTGATTAAACTAGTAACTATTCAGTCAGGTACTTAAGTCAAATAAAAAAAATATTATAATGCCTTGAAACTGACGATATTTTCTTATTTGGTACAATGAAAAATTGTATATCTTGATCAGTACAAAAGATGTGTAGAAATAAAAATATATAAATAAATTAAACAATTTTACACATTTTTAAACACTATATGATATGTTGAAATAACATTTCTTTCACTACCTAAATAAACATTTTGCTTTTTTCATAAAATAACAAGTAACAAAAATAAAAAAATGTATTATTGTCAATAAATTAATTAAAATATTTGTTTATATTAGGATATGCGTCTAGTCTACATGAGTTGTATGCATTTAATGTTTATGCTTGTTCTTGGCACTTTTTTCAAAAATCTGAGTATTTAGTTTGAAAATAAGTTGCTTTCTAACATTTTTTTTAAACATCAAATAGATAGTGACGCAATTCTATCTTATGACGTCACAAACCTCAAAACTTCTTCTTCCTCCAAGAGAGCCTGTGAGTAACATTAACAACAGCCACCTTTTAGTTTGACTGCATACAACAGGAAAAAAATTATTTTATCCAAAAAACTTTTAGCTATAAAAAAAAGGGATAAAAAGCCATTACAAAGGTGCTCCAGCCAGAGCTGAAATATCACAATAATTAACCGCATTCATATTAGAAGTATAAAAACAATAATCAGATTTCAAATTCTTCAAACTTCTAATTCCCCTTTTCGAACATTCGAGCGTCAACTTTCCAAGTTTAATGATTCTTGTCGTCGAAAGGGGTCTTCACGAAATATGTCGTCAATGTACCCTTCCCCTTGACGTAAGTCGGTCCTCTGCATTCGCATTGGTAACCGGCGTTCGTGAGCACATTGGCAGTAACATCCGTCGTCTGTATCTTGCCGAGAATTCCGCAGGAGTCCATTCTGGAGGCGACGTTCACGGTATTGCCCCAAATGTCGTATTGCGGCTTTTGAGCACCTACCACGCCTGCTATCACCGGGCCGTGGTTTAAACCTGAGAAAAAGTACAAAATGAAATATTAGACAAATATCAAAAACGAAAATTTGATGGTACAACCGTACTCTTCGTGATCAAAGGTGGCAACGTTCTCATATAACTGAGAAGAAAAATGAGAAGTAAGAATGGAGTATAAATAACAAATGACAAATGACAAATGACAAATGACAAATGACAAATGACAAATGACAAATGACAAATGACAAATGACAAATGACAAATGACAAATGACAAATGACAAATGACAAATGACAAATGACATGACAAATGATGATAAACGATAGACGATAAACGAGAAAAAAAAAAATAAGAAATAAGAAACGAGAAGCGAGAAACGAGAGACAAGAAATAAAAACGAGAACGGTGAACACTCATGGACGAACCGTATTGTGTTTAAACTTCGCTCGCTACTTAAAAAAAATAAACTCAATTTTTGTATAAATTTGCAATACGTACAGAAGATAAAAAACGACTTACCAACTCTTAATTTGAATCTTTGGAATGCATCTCTGTTAATTTGTTCTAAGCTTGTCATTAATAAAACTGCAAAATCCACTAACGCAGTAATGATATGTTCTTCTTTTCTGCTGGCCTCCTAAAAATAAAAAAATAAATATACTGTGCGGTTCATATGTATGTAACATAAATTAATTTTTAGTGTTATTTGTACTTTTATTACCCCCTCTTGCCCCATCTCTGAAATATGAGCACATGGTCGAATGGCACCTTGTCTGAAAGGTATTTTAATTCTTTCTTCAGAAATGTAAATTTTTTGCAATCATAACTGAGTAAATTAATTTTGAATGTACGCTACAATTAATTCGTTACTTCATTCTATGCCAAGTTTTGTAATGAAGAAATCAAAATGTTACATTTTTAAAATTAATTTTCTCAGTTATGATTGCAACAACTTTAAAAAATTTATATTGCTAAAGAGATACTTAAAATCCCTTTCAAACAAGGTGCCACATAACCCCCATTCTTATTTAAAGTTTTCGAGGGGGTGCTCGCAACTCAGAGAGGATAGAAGAGGGGGAATATTTGCATACTATAAATTGTCAAATTAAGAATAGTAATCGGTCTGTTTCAGGTTTTTCTCAAAATTACATAATAGCGCTAAAAACAAATTTATTCTATATATATGGACTGCGTCCTGTATTATTTTTTCGATTATTAATCGATTAATTAATCGAGAAGAAAAAATTAAATTAAAAATTACCTTCAAAAAATCCATCTTAAGCAAAAATAATAATAAGTATATCAAGTTAATTCTTATAAAACAGAAAAAAATTATAATTTTTTTGGTAATTTTTCTTGGCTTACTTTATTATCTTCTTCTTTTCCAGGCCTTAAACCGGACGCCAACATATATGTGCTACCAATGGTTTTAATTTTTTCTATGCAGCTGAATTTTGGTTTCAGTAATAACTAGAAATAAAAAAGAATAGGGCTGTATTAATCATACAATTAAAAGGGAATCATAAATAAGAACATCATATAAGACAGTAGTACCATCTTTTGTCCCTCTATTAACACAGTACCTCTCACTCAAGCATTGCAGCTAAGTAATTTTTATACAGTTAAAAGATCTAACTGTCTTCATTTTTTTTACATCTTATTAATAAGTATCATTAAAACAAATCTTTTTGAATTGAATAGAAAATTAAAGTTGTACATTTCAAATACTGTCACAAGAATAATCAATGAGCAAAGTCCCATGGTCCATTTTACAGTAAATAAAATGTTTGTTATATGTTTTTAAACCGGCATGTTTCTCTGTTGATTTTGTTTGCAGATAAGAAAAATAATAATCCTTCAAATATAAATAGGATTCATCTTTGATCTACAATGCAGAGTGAAATCAGTTTTATGTAGAACATAGTTCCCTAAGAGCCGATTCCACCGTTGTGTTAAACGAAGAGTAAAATGATATTTTATATATATGCCAAGGTCATTTTAATATTCGTTTTGTAATTGGACGTAGTTATGCAGAAATGATCCAATCCACACATCTACCAGAAATGACTTGAGTAGCATTTCAATATGTTACAATCCAAAATTATATTCTGCTGAAACGATCCAACAATTTAGAAGGATATTAATAGTAAAAATTATAAAAACTCGCTATATATTCTATTGTTATCGCATAAAGACTTTAACTTTAACATCATTTTTCTCAAAATATGGTTTGGGTGGATTGGATCATTTCTGCATAACTACGTCCAATTTAAACTTCGTTTAACACAACGGTGGAATCGACCCTAATATAACTTTTCTAACTACTTCCGCCAATATAAATAATTAATTTAAAGTCAAAAATATAATAAATAAAATTAGGTAAAAAATAAACGAAAACCTACCTTATCGAATTCGCATATAATTTCGTTGAGCAGCCTTAAACATTCTAATCCTTGTTTATTTACATCACTTTCGTCGTAGAATTCCTTATAATTCGGTATTGACGCAAACATCACTGCCACGCAAGAGTATCTCTCGTGGTACAAGTCCTCCGTGATCCTCGTGTTCAAGAAGTGCTCTGCCACGTGGGCGGGAAGAATATTTTCCAGGAGAATCTAAAAGAAAAACATATAAAAAACAAACTTGTCTGGAAACGACATCCAATACTTTTTTTAAATCAATCGAACTTGTAAATACACGAACGATAGAGAACAGTGATGCACAACGAAAAGAAATAATTATGATGACCAATTATTTATTGAAAGACGTAGAAAAAACTATTTTGTTAGTAAAACTTTACTACTAAAATTCATAGTAAGGTTAAGTAAATATTTTAATATTTATTATAAATTTTTAATATCTAATATACAGGATGGACAAACGAAAACGTATTAGAACCGTTATCAGGAACTGCATCAACATTTTAGACAAACTCTCAAACCCGTCAATTTTTCATTAAAGGGAGGAGCCATCTTTCTATCAATCATGTCCTCAACAACTGTCATACGTCATTCCCTTCCCTCGCCATCACAGTATAGCACATCATTGAAAAGATAATTTTATGGAAAATTCAGTTATATGATTTTTTAATACGTTACTTTTGATTTTAGTGCCCTCTAAGGGGATCAAAAACTGTTATGTATTGTAAAGTGTGATACTTCGTTTGAAAGCTAATTTTATTAGTAATTTAATCCGTAGCATAAATTTAATATTTTTGTTGATAATGATTAAAGTTTGTATTCATTAACGTTAGGCTCTAAAAGATTTTTTAATTATTTAAGTTCATGTTTCATTCTGTGACACGTCTTCTTGTCAAGTGGAAGTTGTGGGTGGCACCAGGCTGGTATTTAGAATAAGGGTTGCGCGGACGCCAGTTTTGATAACGCAGTTTGCTCTGCGACCCTCGAGTACACCTAGAGTGCCACTCTAAGTAGCCCCAGTGGAGTAAGTAAATTCCAGGCGCTCATTTACAAATGGGGTAGTACCTGAAAAAAAAAACCTTAACACCGGTAATATCCACCTTACTCAACCTATCACCCTGGTACGGTCTAAAAAAATGAAGATAAAAATAAAAGAATTAAATTATCAATTTTAAAATAATTTTTATTAATGCGTTCTATGGAAACTTTTTGCCAATAAATAAAATAAATATATGTAAAACGGCTATCCCCACGGTATTCAAAATAAAAGCTAATTAATAATATACTTTTTCTACTCCTATACTATAAGTTGTTAATTAAATGCTAATTTTCAGTTTCATAATGATACTCATTATAACACTGATTTTCATTATGAAACTGAAAATCAAATTCTATATTTAATTGATAATACAAATAATGAAATTCATATTAATTTGCCCTCTTTTACCACGAGTACAAATTGGTTTGTGACTAAACATGGTACGACTCAAGTACTTTTTAATAATTGTTCTATTCAAAATAATTTATAATTTATCTTGTTAAGAAGTTTATTTATCTTTATTGCTAATAGTCAAATTAAGATCATAATTATTATATTGGTTATTGTGTAGGAATAAAAATTAAATCGTGTAACGGTTAGAACCGTTATTTCGTTATTTCTGACACAATCACCTGTTACTCAAATGTCATTTGTCGTCCATGCTTTGTGACAGAGAAAGTGGCATTTTTATTTCACCTGAATAGATCGAATAGATCACTTTTATTTTAAATTTATTTTGGTCATCCGAAATATTAATTCATAATTACGTTTTGTTAATGTTAATAAATATATATTTTGTGCAATGATTTCTCGAGAAAATTGTCAAATTTTATACATAACCTCTACATCTGCAATGAATGACACATGTTAGTTCTATATAAAATTATATAATATTTTTGGGAATAAGATATGTTTTACTATATTTAAATATATTAAATAAGAGTTTTCCTTTTCATATTAATTTTAGTCTCTGTGAAATTATTCATTTAATAGTTAAAGCATTTTATCTAAATCCTTTTCAAATTTCCCTTCATCTATCATAACATTTTATCCCTTTTTAGCCCATGGCAATCTCTAGACGATTTGGGTTCGGATACAATAAGAATCATTCATCTTGAAGATCATTTGGGTTCAAATACAATAAGAATCATTTATCTTGAAGATCGTTTGGATTCGAATACAAATAAGAATAATTTATTTTCAAAATCATTCACGGTGCCGTCAGGAATGAGAGTTATGAATATGAATCCCGAATCACTTGGTGGAAGTTACCTAACCGGTATATAATGTTTAGCGATTGATGTATCTCTGCAGTTTGGGACAAAGGAAGAAATACCTGATTTTTACCTTTAACTTACTATACCGTATATTACCTTATTTACCAAACAGATAAGTGCAATTGATCTAATCAATAAATTGTTTTAAATTTGAATTATGTGCAAACTTGTGTGAATTAGAATTTGATACATACCTTATCTAAAGCATGTTTTAAGTATAATTTGTTAGTGGTTAGTGATTTTCTATATTTTTATCACTAATGTAGAGTTAAGTGTATAAGCTTTAAATATAGTGGTGCCTAACTTCTTCTTCAGAGTTATTAGAGTTATTTAAAAACCTAACCCACGCCCTATAAATTGAGCTCAAACACATATATCAAAGTAGACAAAATAATCAGCGATTCATGTTACAGTCGAAGAACTTATTTTTCTTTTATATTTTATTTCTTGTTTGTATAAAAAAGTATTAAAAAATAAAAAAAAATAAAGCAATGTTGTTGAATTGAAATAGTTTTTTGGTCATAGAAAAAATAGTGTATGCAACTCTCATGTAATGGCTATTAATACATGATCGTTGCATAATATACTATAATGGGACAGAAGTCTTCAAAATCAACAGATTGAATACGCCTAAGGTCATTCTAACATCCTCAATATTACTGTAATTACTTAACGCTATTTTTATTTATTTTTAATTTACAGCGGTGTTAGCCAAGTGAGTATGGTCGGATTTTCGTAAAAATTTAACCTGACAAAAATTCACTTGTTAAAGGATTATTTTCAAAAAGATGCGGTTTATTACAATTAATGCAGTGACGGATAAGGGGGTAACGTCACCTCGTGATCGACGCAAGTTAGTAAATTAAAGATTTCACTGATTGCCGGAGTAGTAAAGAATCTATTGACTCGGGAAACCTTGGTTGTTGAGAAATTAAGTCGACGAAATAAGATTACAATAATGCTGGACTTGCTTGGCTTACGTAACTTCAGCACTCACAAAACGGCATTCCTTAAAAAGTAAGAATTTCGTCGTTGAAACCAAACTATAATATTGCAGCTTGAATGGCCCCTTTTACAAAAGTTCAGAAATCCTAAAACGATATAAAATTCGGCCTAGTAAAGGCTAATTTTCTCGGACTATAACAAACGATTTATTTTGTTAATATTTAACAAGCAATGGTCGACCCAGAAGATAACGAATTAAATTCTAATGGTAAAGGCTAATAATGAAAGAATCCTACCTTGTAATGTTCACGGCTTTCACATGATCGGAATGGAATTAGCAAAGATACTAGAATTGAAAACATCTATTTCTTGCTAATGAGTCCTAATAAGGACGAAACTGGTCCAATAATGATGTTCTCCTAGTAAGAAAAATCAAAGATAGTGTTGAAATCGAATTTCTATCTTTGCTGTTTCCCTTTGGATATAATTCAATACCTGTTGCAGTATTAGCCAAAGGAGTAGTTGTTTTCCGAGGGGAACGCTCGTATTTTATGACATATCGCTTTGTTGTATTTATTTTACGTGTTGGTCACATTGAAATGAAATTATTTTGCTTTTTTAAAAATATAAATGTTAAAAAAATTAAAGTTGTTGAAAAAAGTAAAAATTTTGAGTAAAAGTAAAAATTTTTAAAAAATAACATTTTGAGATAATAAAGTATAAAGGAGTGTACTAAAGAATTTCTAGGTTACGTTCTGTCTTTTCTCAAAATTTTTCATATGGACCGCAATAGAAGAACCTGCTAATTTTCCCACATTAAAAAACAATATTAAATATAGATAAAAATGACTAAATATAAAATATTTCTTACCTTATTTATGCCTCTCATGGTTTCGACCTCGTCCTGTTCCACCTTCAGTTTAGCTTTCCACAAATAATCGGTTCTAGCGGTGAATTCTATTTGTCTGTCGAGTATGTGGAAAAATATCACTACTAGGGCTAGAGCTAGCGCTGTTTTAATTTCGAACGGTATAGATGGAAATCTGCAAACAAAATCCAATAATTCCTCTAAATCGTTGAAGAAGAGTTGAAAAATGTATTTAATTCAGAAAGACTTATTTTTGTGTAAAATTGTGTTTCATTATCAAAAAACTTACTCGTCTTCGTGAACGTCATGGTATTTTTGAAAAAACTCCAAGTAACTGTAGATAAATATGTGCGCTACCACCGATAATATCATAATGAATAGCTTCAGAAGAAAACCCATCCTTAGAAATACCGAAATGGCTGCCAAAACTAAAGCTGAACTGTAGAGATATGTCTGTAAACATCAGAAATATTAAATGCTGAAATTTGTGCACAATTCAGTTCAAGGAAAATATTTTAACTAGATTTTCTCCTAAAATTTTCAACACTAGTTGATATAAAGACATTAGGTACTATCAAAATCCAAATCCGTATTCTCAAAGCATTTTTAAATAGTTACCTACGTGTATCCGTAAAGATATAAACGTCAATGTCAACGTCAATGTCGATTTTGAGAAAAGTAGAGTTGGACGATGGAACGATTTTTCCATCACACTTTAAATCTTTACTGTAATTAGTAAAATTTAACTAAATAAGGTTATATTTCCTTACATCATTAAATATTCGCCTATAATTAAAAAAAACGGATATTTTCTAAATGAAATTACACTCAAGAATGCTCCTTGAATTAGTCTACTATAGTATAATTATAAAATAAAAAAAAATCTTTAATTACTGTTCTATCTTCAATTAAAGTTAAACAAATAATGATTGAGAGTAAACCGCGTTGTCATATTTCAATTTTAAGTTACCAGTTTCTAGCAGAATCAAAATATAGTGAGCAGTAGAGTTGCAGGTTATGGCAAATTATAGATAATATACAATCATAGTACGATTAAAAGATATTATTTATGACAAAAAACAGTAATGAATAATACTTATACATTTCCTGATTTAAAATTAATTATTTTATGTATTGTTCAGTCTGTAGTACAATTAATGGCAACGTTGTACGGAACGATATTTGTGTCAGTTTCGCGTAAAATCCATCTCATCGATGCAGTGCTCAGTAATGTACTTGCAACCACCAGAGTATCATCGGGTTTTGAATTATACAGCGTGAATTGTAAGTTTTACATTTAAGTTAGTAAGTAATTGACGTGTTGTGATAACAATTGGTGATAATAATAGTGCTAATAAGTGTTTAAACATTAAATAATTATATTTTTACACCGTTCTAAAACTACTCAAAAAATGGGAGACATTTCAGGGCCTTCAACGTCGAAAAAGGTGAAACGGTCGAAGTCTCAGTCGCTAAGTGAAAAACAAATTGTACTTCACTGTCTTGAAAGAGATTATCAGCGACCAAAACATGACTTAGTGCATATGTGCTGTAATTCTACGGCTGTACCTCCGAATAACCAACCGGGCGGTCCAACATCATCAACTTCTACAAATGCAAAAGATAAATTAGTTGATAATATGTGCTCTGATTATACGGGTGTACCAAAATCATTGATTTACAAAATACTAAGAAAAAACAAAATTCATGGGGAAGTACAAACGCCAAAAACTAGTAGCGGACGAAAAAAAAATCATAGTTGATGAAGCAGAAAAACAGTATACGCAGAACTATTCACAGTTTCTTTTTCAGAAATGAGCTGCCCACTTTGCAAAAAGTTCTGGAGGCAGTTAGCGATCATGAATTGGTCCCACAAATGGTTAAAGAAACTTTGAGGAAGGTTAGGTTAGGTTGAAAATGAGTGGGATGATCTCATCGCCTTCCACTGCGACCCAGATGGGTCTATTGTGGCTCATGACTAACTTATAGTTCACTATACAAGCCACACCTTTTGATAAAGGTCATGGTTGAATTTAGTGAGACTTCTTTAAAGTCGGTAGACTCTAGTCGGGTAAATCCGAAGATATGGAACCTGGTTCTTTCTAGAGTGGAGCAGGTACATCGACAGTCCGATGTTTGTTGCAGACCTATCCTTATCATGTGGTTGCCCAAACGGCAGTGACCTGTCATCAGTCCAGTGAAAATGCGTAGATCTTTCCTACTCCATTCTCGGATCTGAGCAGAGGCGTTCATAGAAGGGTTGGTTATAAACGCTTTCGAATGGGTTAGCCCTGGGGTATCTCTTCAGTTCGTGAGTGTTGCACCCTCCATCCATTTCGAGATAATTCCTTTGGCAGTGCTTTTTGCAATGCCCAGGAATGGTTCTGGTCCTATAAACACAGATTCGGTTCCTCTTTTAGCAAGTGCGTCGGCTTTTTCGTTGCCCTTCCACACCACTGTGTCCCGGAACCCAGATCAAAGTAACTTTGTTCCGGACACTGAAGAATTCTAGGGTATTTATACAATTCCAAACCAGCTTTGAGTCAACTCAATTGGAGAGCCTTAAGGGCTGCCTGGATATCTGAAAAGATCTTTATAGTCTTGTTTGCGGGGAGACAATTGATCAACTCTCTCGCTCCCAATTCTATGGCAATCATTTCTGCTTGGAAGATCGTGGCCAAAGAGCCTAGGTTTATTGATATGTCAACTCTAGGCCTCTGGCCAAAGACTCCCGCTCCTATTCCATTTTCAGTTTTGAAGCCGTCCGTGTACAACGCATAGTCTGCCTGGGAGAGGGTTTTTCCCCTCTGCTCCATGCGTCTCTCTCTGGAATAAGGACGCTGTATGGCTTTTCTATGTGCTGTTGGGGAACTAGCGAGTCGAGACCACGCTGAGGATGAGGTGGTTATTAATTTCACTCATCAGCCCCGTCTTGTCCCATCGCAGTTCTTCGTAACATTGACTACCCACCTTCAGGAGTCTGTAGTAGTCCATCCTGGCCTCCCTTTCCATGGCTCCCGTAGGTGTGGTTGACATTGCTCCAGTTATGGCGAGGCACGCAAGCCGCTGTATTCCAGCCAGCTTTGCTCTGGCCATCCGTTGAAGTCCCTTGTCCCACCAGACGACAGAGCCATACGTAACCATGTGTTTTACCACTGTTTGGTAAATCCAGTAAATTAGTTGAGGACTGATCCCCCATGCTTTGCCGCATATCCTTCTAAGGGCCCAGAGGGATAGTCTGGCTTTGTTGATGGTTTTATCCAATTGAGGAAAATTTTACACGAAATTTACGAACGGAAAAGTTGACAGGAAAAGCATTCTCATTGAACGTCAAGAAATAATAGAAAGGAGAAGAAATTATCTCAGAAAAACTGACGAATTTCGGAAGAAAAAAAATACTACATTGATGTGACGTGGGTTAATCAAGGACATACGGTCAAAAAAGTATGGCAGGATGATCATATAAGAAGTGCACGACAAACCTGAATTGAAGGTTTGTCAACTGGGTTAAAACAGCCATCTGGAAAAGGTAGTCGTCTGATAGTTACGCATATAGGAAGCGACAGTGGATTTTTACCGTTTAAAAAATGGTTTGAAGTTTGAAGTCATCATTCAACTTGTGGAACATGGTTCTGTCGTCGTCATAGACAATGCCCCATACCAAGAATGGTTAATTAATAAAAACATCCAACTACTTCAGCTAACAAAATTACACACAGACAAATATAAAAAATTCGCAGTGGATGAAATGGCGTTAAGTCATGGAATTACAGATTTAAGATTACCACCGTACCACTGCGAATTAAACCAAATAGAATTAAACTGGGCGCAAAAGGATATGTGGCACGAGAAAACAGAACATTTAAATTAGTGGACGTGCAACAATTTCTACAAGAAGCCATGTTTCTACAGAAGACTGGAAGAAATGCATTCAGCAGAGCAAAAAATGTGGGACGTAGACAGCCGTATTGAACACAATATTGGACCAATCATAATTAACTTTGATGATAGCGGTAGCAGCAGTGACGAATCTGAGGTTGAAGATTAGACGAAAATTTGCACACAAAAATAAGTCTATATATTTAGGTATCTTTCTTATTTTTAATTTTAAATATTTCTTGTGATTTTTATTAATATTGTTAATTTATTTGGTACCTACTATAATTACCACAATTATTACTCCGTTTTCATAAAGCCCAACTAATTACTACAACGATTAGGTAAATTACGATATTGCAAAGTTTTAATGAAATAAATAAAAAATTTGTGATTATTTTAAATAATTGTACTAAGCATTTTTGGTTCATTCTTAACCCTCTTAAAAATTAATAAGCACACCTCCGATTTGCCATCAACCTAGCTTGTTTCTACTCTCAATCATTATTTGTTTTACTTTAGGTAACATATTTAAATTACTTACTGGAACATACTGTACAACGACAATATTTGGAATTTCATCGTCGATTTCATCGGGCATTCTGGTAGAGACATTCCACGCAAAGCTGGAATTGTATTCATCGATTTCTGGCATCGGCGTTGTACTGGTTACAATCGGTATGGGAATGGGCAATGGATTGTAATCAATCTGTAAAAAATGTATAAACCAATATGAATTTTACAAATAATACAGATGCGATTGAAAAAAAATTATTAAAACTACAGAAAGTGAAAGCAATATATACAGTGCAACCTCGATAATCCGAACCCACGCTAATCCGAATTACGCTAATCCGAACGCAAATCGTGATGCGAGATAGTCCGAACGCCGCCTCTGTAATTCGAACGCTGACAGGAAAAGACCTGCAGCGCGGCCCACGTTGCCCATATGTAGTTTGATGTTTGATAATGCATTTAAATGTACAAAAATCAATATACATACATTGATCTAAAGGTCTAAAAATGTGTAAGAGGTGTTTTATTGTATATTCGTTAGTCCGAACAATTCGATAATCCGAACAAGGTCTGACAATTAGGTGTTCGGAGTAAAGAGGTTGCACTGTAATATGCTTCAAGGGTCCTATTTGTGGCCACTAATAATGTCCATTTATGACTTTTTCTCCTATTATGAAGTAAAGTTAATTTTTTATTTTTCCACAACAATTTTATCTTATTGCGGTTTCTTACATCTATTAATTGGTAACATTAAAAGTGAAGACAGCCGTATGTAAGTCGTAGGGATTGAGAAAGAAGGTAGAAAAAAAGGACCTTTATTTCTCAGACAAGTCACACTGGTAAACATAAAAAGTAAGAAGGCCACTGTGTCTAAATGTATAACAAATTTTTGAATTGGAAACGGGAGAGAGGTGATGAGTTCGCTCTTTAAGGAAGGGGGCGGTGAAATTTTGTATGGGAGTACAGTTTTCTTAAAGGTAGGAATTGTAGTTACTCATAATAAATAATGACATATTTCATGGTTTTTGGATTTTTATATTTTAAGGGGTGGAAACGGGAGGGTAAACATTTGTATGGGAGTATCGACTTTTTTTAAAGGTAGGAACTTGAAAATTATAATTGTAGCTACTCATCATAAATAAATAATAACATATTTTGTTTTCGGTGATTAACCTATAGCCATAGTTTTGTTTGGTCTATATTTTTATA
The DNA here is from genome assembly GCA_927349885.1 of Psylliodes chrysocephalus. Classification (NCBI taxonomy): domain Eukaryota; kingdom Metazoa; phylum Arthropoda; class Insecta; order Coleoptera; family Chrysomelidae; genus Psylliodes; species Psylliodes chrysocephalus. The sequence goes on along the minus strand of OV651814.1, from coordinate 17,351,625 downwards.
CGGTTTGATAACTTTGCAGGATAATTCTGCTGTTAATAGGACTAAGTCCGGCACTGTTTGTGGGCTGCATCTTGAAAGGGAACCCTTTGACCATAAATCAAACACTGACGAACGGCACAATGTTTATTTAATCATTCGACAAAACAGAGAACGCAAATTATTTACATATTTACACAACTAACCATGTATTCATAAAGGTACCATTTCGGTAGACGCGTCAGGAGACAGGAGACCACCGAGGCGACCCCAAGGACGACAGATGCATTTGGGAAGCAAGGAGACGGGTGCGCGACACCCGCAGATAACCATTCGACGGAACGATCAGCGTTGCCAGACCTACTGTTTTTAAGTAGATCCACTGTTTTTGTCTCTAGCAAATTTTGTTCTTAATTTATTAAGTTTGCCTCATTCTTCAGAAATGGTCAAAGAATATTTTCTCTAGTAAATTTGCTGAAGTAAAAGCAGCGTAATAAGCATCCACTACTGTAGGTTGGCTCCATAAAAAAAAACATCAAGATAATCATTATTTTTGTTTAAAATGAAACAAAGAATTAATAGGGCATCATAAAAAGAACATGCATGCCAAACACAACGATTTTGAATTATCTGAAGACTGATCTAAAAGAATTAGGTATCTAATATTTTTCATTGTTTTTTTTTTTTTGTTTCCGTACGTTAAGTATATATTAAAAATGTTATTATTTGTTTTTATTCTTTGTTTACTTTCTGATTTCTTATATACTTGTTTTTTTATTTACTACACTGCAAATTATAATTATTTCTCCCTGTATTAAAATCTACTCTTCAGATGTACGGTTTTTTTTTCACCCATACTGTTCCAGAATCTGGCAACACTGCCTAGATCGAAAGAAATTTCCAACCTAATCACCTCCAAATACAAGCGATGTCTGAGGATAGCGACACGCAGCAAACGCTTTGCCCGGAGACAAATCCAAAGTGTCGTCGAGAAGTGTCGTCAAGAAGTGTCGCGCCGTGCGAAATGTGTTTCATATAATTGTATGTGTTTCAGACAGTTCTCGGTCGCGTCTGTTGTCGTCTGTCGCGTCGGCTGTTGTCTGTCGCGCCTACCGAAATGGTACCTTAAAGGAAATTCAATCGCATGCTAGTAGTTTGTTTGTCAAACGAAGTGATCGATCGATGGCTGAAAAGATGTTTTTAGCAAGAGCAACATATATGCCGACTGCATTCTGTCGTGTCGAACTTTGAAAATGTTGAAAGTGAAGTGAGTTTGCAGTGATAGATAAATATCGACCCCGATGGATCTTTACTGTTAAACGTTTGAAAGTGGAGTGAGTTGACGAGAGACGAGAAAAGAAAACGATGTATACACTTAAATGTGGAGTGAGTAACTTGTCAGTTCTTGTGTGTGATGGGCGTGTCCAACTGGCAATCATTACATCATCGAGTGGAATTTTGGTAGAATTATTTTAGCTCTATTGAGTGGGAAAAACAAATATTGCGATGCAAGATATAGAATAAAAAGGGGAATGTATTTTGAATTTGCGTTGTACTTGTGTACGTGACATTCATCACGTCTTGCAGAAAATATATTTAGCTTGTACTGTATCTTAAGCGAGATAAGAGGATCTGAGCTGTACTTTTGTACGTGACATTCATCACGTTTTGTAGAAAATATATTTAGCTTGTACTGTATTTTGAGCGAGATGATATTGTTATTCGTAGGACAGAAAATGTGCATTTCTTGAATACGTGGGCTTAAACTTAAACAAATGGGTTGAACAGGGGGGTTTGGAGAATGTTATGTTTAAATTTGAGAATGTGTTATAAAATTTAAACACGGTTCATACACACTCGTATGTTTTTAAGGACCCTTATCCTAGTCAAAATGATTTTTTGTTTCTTGATGTGTTTTAATACCCTTGCAAAATGTACTTTTAATTTTAGAAAAGAAGAGAAATTTTTTTGGACTTTTTTCAATCTTATCTTATACTCCAAAATCCGTTTTCCCAAACTGCTTATTAATTCAGTAACTATAACAAAGCTGAATATCGAATTAAATCAAAAGTCGAAGTTTTGATTAATTAACAATTAAACCGCCTTAATGAGTATCGTCTTTGTGAATATTAATTAGGAATAAGGATCTTTCGCAATTAAGAATCCTTTTGTCGGAAAACGAGTCATTGTAAATTAAAATTACGTGGATTTATTGTGTAATTCCACTGCAACGTGCCTGATAAGGATTATATATACGTGGAATATATGATATAAAAGCAGGACCGGGATTAAGCCTGATGCAGTCAACAAACTTATACAGGGTGACAGAAAATAATAGGGTTATGGTGAATCGATCTTTATAGTAATACATATGTTGATAATGTTTATATTGTTTCATGTTATTGGTTTATGTAACACTGTCATATTTTAGTTGAATAAAAGCCTATTATTTTCGGGTTAAACCTTGATTTTACTACAAGGCTGTTATTACCTACCAAAAGATGTGATTAAATTTTGAAAATATATGAAAATAACGCAGATTTACTTACCAATGTAACGACAGCGCATGCCGAAATTAGTGTCACAGACACTAAAAAAATCGATAGTCTGAGACATCGACTTTCAGCAACGATTTGTCCAGGGGGCGAACAAGCCCCTGGTTCATCCACCGGGGTATCCGAGGGTGGCCGAGGTCCGCAGCACCCATCCAACCAACACAGATAGACGAATATTAGAAGCACCACCAGGGTAGGACCCAGAGTACCAAATAGAATTATGCTCCTAAAAAAAATTATAAAAGTCAACTTAACGGTTTGTTCCAACAAAATAATAAAATGTATTTTCTCCATGGCCATAAAGTGTGCCAAATTAGTAAGCAATGCATACTATTTTTGATATCCATTCTTCAACTTTTGCGATAGTAGATTTTCAAGGATCACAAGAATTGAGAATTTTTTAAGAACATTATCCTACTTCAACGTATAGCGTGAGTGAAATTTGCATAATTTGTAACAAAATATTCTCAAAAATCTTCTCATCTCGCGTGGTATTTGTAAGATTGTTTGATAATATAATCAAAACTTTTATAAACATTTGCTTTGTTTTCGTGAGATGAAGTCGAATATTTTTCTGATTTTGACATATAAAGTGACATTTTTTGTAATCGCAGCAAGCATCTCTCAGCTCCAACCAGCAGGTTATTAACGACTTGATAACCAGCAGGACTATGATGAGCTGGAAATATGCCAGTCCCTAGACAACTCTCAGAGAAAACTAGCAGGTTTTTAACAAGTTGAGAAGCAGGTTCTGTATGCCCCTGGAGGATGCACAATGGGTCTAGTAAGGCATACGTGATGTGAAGCAACCCATCCTCCATGCCTTACAGCTACAGAATGTCTTGGTCACATTTGAGTTTGTAATTATTTTCCTTTTTAAAAATTGCCAGCTTGGGTTTTATTCCACTTAGTTTTTGAACTGGGTACTACCAAATAGCTTTAATTTTGTTTACTATAGGACTATGTCTCTAATTTTCATTTATCTGATATCCATGTATACAATAAGTGAACACCTCTACATCGTCCATTAGAGATTGGAAGCAAGAATGTCTATCGCTTGCTGATGAGCCCTAATAAGGACGAAACCAGTCTAAGAAAAACCAACGCTATAATTTTCTCTCTGTTGTTTTTCTTTGGATATAATTCAATACTTGTTGATTCAATACAGTCGAGGGTAATATTTTGTGACACATGAATTTAACATTTTCTTCTTTATGTTAATTAATGCGCTTCTAAAGAAACACTATTGCGCTCAGGTGTTCTCCAAGGATCACACATGGTCCCATTCTGTTCGTCTTATTTAATGTACCTTATTTTTGATTTTAATTAACTAATGTAAGTAATTGCTTTCGGTATGCATGCAGATGATCTAAAATTATGTTTAGTCATGTCAACTCAATCAACCATCTTCAAATTAATCATAATTCAATGGTATATTGTCAAACTGTCTGAACTTAACATTGATAAATGTACCTAAGGTGATACGATTTCACAAAAGCGCGGGATTATCGTAATTTCAGATGGAAGCTTAACTGTTGTATTTCATTCCACATATTGAAAATGTTACAAACAAAGTCTATTATACATTGTATTATCTTTTCTACGCCCCTGTCGAGTTTTATTTTAAAGTATTTACATCGGTTATCACATAGCATTTTTAAATGGTTATCTACCTGTAAATTCTTAAAGATAGAAAAGTTAACGTCAATTCAAATAAAAAGTAAAGTTGATTTTTGTATCACACTTTGAATCGTTACTGTGATTGATAAAATTAAAATAAATGAGGCAATGTTTCCCCATTGACTAATTAAATATTCGTTAATATTTTTCTGGAAAACATGTAAAAAATGTCATTTTATTTACAACCATATATGTAATGTTGTCATTACTAACGTTATTGAAGGTTGGGAAGTGTCACATTATACACCTCTACTTCCCGCCCTCACTTCCCGCCCTCACTTTCCGCCCTCATTTCATCTATTCTAGATGAATATTTGTATATTTAAAAAAAATAACACATTTTTTTGACAAATGTTATAATACCTATTTAATGGCAAACAATAAAAAACAACAATGAACTAAAATACAACAAACTATTTATTGATATTTATTATTCGCGAATTTAATATCCGGCTTTATCTGACATTTATTTATATTGGTGGTTGTTTACCCCGTAATCACAGTAACAATATATTTACTTGATTATTCTGAGAAAACCGCGAGCTTGGTAATTTGTCGTTAAATGTAATATTTTAGGTATGTTCAGAACGAAACAGAGATTTATTAACTTTGAACGAAATATGATGGTTGTAAATAAAATAGTATATAAACCTCGGTAGGAAGTTTCATTCCTATCTCGAGATCATAGCTAACTTCGACGCTTCGCGTCTCGGTGATCTAACTAATCTCACGACAGGAATGAAACTCTTTCCACCTTGGTGTGTAATATACTATTACACAGATTAAATTAATTAACTAACCTAACCAACTTTATTGAACATTCATTATGAAAACGTTTCTATATTTAAGGCTTTTCATCTAAATTATAACTACTCGTAAATTCCTATAAATGTTTATCAGATGCTAATTTACGAAGTTTGATCAAAATCCTTTGATACGATGCATCGTAAAACAATCATATCTAGAGCTGCGGTGTGTGTTTACGAAGTTGTTAAGTTTAAAGCAACCGATTTTGGAGTTTGGTCATAGAAGCGAACTCCAGAAATGTCTTACGAGCACTCAATAAATTCGTATCGCCGGATTAGTTCGGTGGCAAAATGTCTAATATAAGTAGCTATAAGAAAGAACGGAGAGAACAATCTGTTTTGATCCGAAAAAGAGGGTAAAACAATTTGGAAATCCGAAACTACACCCCAACTTCCACTAAGGTGAAAACAAACTGGAAAAAGCTGCCAATTAGGCCATCAGAGCTTGTACCGAATTGGCTATGGCTAATTAGAGATATGAGACGTCTCGTTTTACGAGAAGACATTTTTTTTAAATTATAGTACAAGGTGTGTTATAAAAAGAACATCATCAGGCAACCATTTTGTTTGGAATGCCCAATTAAAATAATTAAAACTTTTATTCAAAAATTAATTTAGTTGGGATATTTGTTGTAACATTGTTTTAAAAACAATCCTAGTAATAATTATTCATTCACAAGCACTAGTACTTTCTAGTACCCCCTAATAGGTAAACACATTTACAAATGCCGAAGGCCGAAATTCTAACTCAAGCAACACTTTTTACACTACTGCATTTTGATTTACTTAACAATGCAATTATGAGCAAAATATTTCATTTTCCAAATAATAAATTATTATACCTGTATCCCTCAAAGTTTCAGACTCGGAACTTGATATAAATACTGCTTATAATACTGGCACCGGACTAAAATAAATGCATGCACTTAGAATTCAAACTTCGCTTACATACGACATTGGAAACTCTATTTACACAAGATATTTTGCTGTGAGAAACATGTCGAATTCGTGGTTTCGGACACCAATAGATACGTTACATCGATCGACAAATGAAAAGCAAGCAAATATTCTCCGGCATGTGAGGTATGAGCCTTACATAGAGATTCCTAAATCTTGCTTTTTGCTCTTCTTGAGCGTATCTGATTTTCGTTAAGTGGAAATATGGTAGGAATGTGTGCTTAGTATATTTACAAAGTCAAGGAACGGTTTTAGAAAGCAACTCTATCGATTTCTTTGATAAAATCTTCTCGAATATCAGAAAATAAAAATATTCTTTTTTTACTTCCATCCAAATAAAGGAAAAGAATTACCAAACTAGGATTTTATAGAAAGATATAATTCAATCATCAGACTATCAAAGAAAAATGCAAAGGATATAAAAATAAATATTGATTTAATTACAGGAGAAGTTTTAAAACCTCCGAAGAAAGCCATAATAAAACTTCCACTCCTGTTTCTAACCAAGGTATATCTCTAGTTCGTGAAGTCATTATGAGCGCCAAACCAGGAAAACCACCTAACAAAGTTTTATCATATACGCCAATCTGACTATTGCCTATATTATCGAAACTATTTAAAAAATACTCATGAAAAGGATGAAAACCATCATTAAAGAAAATAAACTAATTCCAGATTATCAGTTCGACTCTAGACTATATAGATCAGGTCCATAAAATCTCAAATGTGATTGAAAACGCATAAGAAAATAAAAAAGTCTACTCAGACAACTTCCTTGACATAAAATATGGCTTGAAACATGAACTGAATATGCTACTTCTACAGCCATACTCAGAGCTATTGAATTCATACATTTCAATAGATCTTTTAGAGTAAAAAAAATGAAGCATATTTTAAATTGAAAGAAATTAAAGCAGGAGTACCACAAAGAAGAGTCCTAGGACCAACTTTGCACCTGTTATATATAAAAATAAATTACGAATTAAATAAATAACTAAACCAAAAGATTGTGTATCAAACTAAACAGAACCTAATCTATTAATATTACTAATAAAAATCGTCAAAAAATACCAATAATTACCATAAACAATGCTCAGGTACCTCTTATGCTGACTTAGCAAAACATCTAGGTATTAAATTAGATGCAAGACTTCGCTGGAAGATTCATGTCAGAAAAAGACAAGAGCTAGATATGAAATTTAAGAAAATGTTTTGGTCACTTGGTAAGAATTCCAGCCTATTAACATACAATAAAATGTTTAAATAAGTACTCAAACCAGTGTGGATTTATGGAATTCAGCTCTAGGGTGGTTCAAGCAATACTAGTATCCTAATAATCCAGATATTCCAGAAGACAGTATTGAGGAATATTGTGGATGTTCCTTGGTACATTAGAAACAGTGACCTTCATCCAGATAGACACTGTTGACCAGACTATCGGTTCCACCAACATATGAACGTTGAGGCTAAACAGCTTCTTGATAATACCAACCTGACAAGAAGACTCATGAGAGTGAAATTTTCTGAGTTAGCCAAGTGATTGTGTTAGTAACAAGTAAGTGTTAGTAAGGAGTGCATGGTGCAGTTTAATGTTACACGTTAGCTTAGTGTAGTTAAGTTATCAGATTTTAAGGTATACTAGTGAGTAGAACTTTAGTTTATAAGATTGCAATGTAGTTAGGTTACAACAAAATTATAAGAAAGTGTTTTATCATAAAAAATCTGTCAAAATATTATTTATTGTGATTTCAGCCAACTCATTTTTTTATAACTATGTAATTTTAGATATTTTCAACACTTCTCAAGTCGTTACTGGTTCAATTCGGTTGACTCCAGAACCAGTAACGATTGTTCTTGTCATTCAAGCTACTATCACTTATCAATGTCATATTTTAACCAAATCAACTTGATGACCGAATTTAAAAATGAACTTTTATTTCTAAATTAAAAAATTAATGTTTCTGTTGTATTGCTATAACTTCTGTCAAGGCTCCTGCTGCTCTGGGAGAATTGAATCCAGCAGATCTACCGTCCTGCGGGTGTAGTCCTAAAGCTTTACTAAAATATAATTGGTGGCTTGGACCAGCTTGGCTATATGAAAGTGAAGAAAGCTGGCCATCTCAGCAGTTTTTATGCAATGAAGATCTAGTTTATACAGAGAAGAGGAGTGAGATAATTTCTTTGTTTAATGATAAATTAGCCGATGACTGGTATTATAGATACTTTTCAAAATTTGAGAAAATCGTTAGATTAATAGCCTGGATTCATAGATTTATTTTTAATTGTCGAAATCGGAAAAATAAAAGAATATGAAGTTTAGACGTTGAAGAAGTTTTAGCTGCAGAAACTAAATTATTTCAACTTATACAAAGAGAATGTTTTGGAAATATTAAACATGAGAAATTATCAACGTTATATCCTTTTATAGATGATTAGGGAATAGATTACGGACTAAAATATCAGAAAGAAGCGATAATGAAGAATTTCGCTTTCCTATCACGCTTACCATCACATCACCTTGTAGTTAAGAGACTGATTTATGATCAACATGTTAAATTCTCTCATGTTGGTATACAAGGTTTGCTAAGTATTTTACGAGAGAAATTTTGGATAGTCACCGGTAGACGAGCAGTCAACTCCATAATCAATAAATGTGTAGTTTATCGAAGATTCGAAACTAAAAGGTTGAATACACCTCCTGTGGCATTACCAAAAGATCGAGTCGATAATGCTTCAACATTTGAAATAACCGGTGTTGATTTTGCTGGACCACTGTTTTTATTTAAAAAATTAGAAAAAGTTTGGATCTGCATATTTACGTGCGGAATATACAGAGCCATCCACCTGGACCTTGTTAAGTCACTTTCAACGGAAGTATTTTTACAAGCATTACGAAGATTTATTGATCGACGGGGACGACCCAGAATTATCTATAGTGATAATGGAACTAACTTCGTCGGAGCAGAGAATATGTTTGAAAAATTGGACTGGAAAGTGATTTGTGAATACAGTACGATTCAGAGAATTAGATGGAAATTCAACCCTGTAACAGCAGCTTGGTGGAGAGGATGGTGGGAGAAGCTTGTCAGATTAGTAAAACAGTTACTACAAAAAACTTTAGGAATATCGTCTCTCAATTTCGAAGAATTGTCTACTGTAATATGTGATTGCGAGTCTATTATTAATTCTCGACTCTTGACATACCTCTCAGAATCAGGTGACGATTTAATTAGGCATTCCAACGACCTGTCCAAATGGCTACCAGTGGGTAATGACAGTTTAGATATGGCAACCCTGTTGTCATGTTGTCATTAACTGGGTCAATGATACATATATAGTTATATAGATTGCTCAAAGCTGGTCGTTTACGAGCGGCCATATTGCCTGGCAAATATTTATTAATTTGAATCGGTTTAGCAAAAATGTGTTTTAAAACCAATTTTTAGCCTTTAGATATTTAAAAAAAAATAATTGCTTACATTTTTACTTCAAGGCATAAGCTTATATTTATTTTGAAAAATATGGATGATCGATCTATGTAACTATCTATTTCATTGACCTTGTCAAATCAGCAGGCCTACAGGGTTGCCATAATTTTGCCATATCATAACCCGTCAGAACCCACTGGTAGCCATTCAGTTTGGAATGCCTAATTGCTTTAACACCCAATATGTTTTTACAAGACTTAAACAAAACAACTGACGTTACTGATATTGACAAAGTAGATTCCTTACATTTTAAGAAACATATTAGATATAGACAGAAATTACGAGATGCTCTAAAAGAACGATTTCGTAATGAATATTTGGGACAACTCATTTTATATTTAAAAATTAAAATACATCAAGTTAAGAAATGAGACTTGGACATGATAATATGAAACGTATAGACCGGCCCTTGGCGATCGTAAAAAAAGAAATAAATGGGAAAGATGGAGAAATACGATTATTACGACTAAAGACAAAATTAGGCCACATATTGCGACCATTTCAAAGAGTATTTCCTTTAGAGGTCGAAGTCAAAGAAGAACAGTTAAATATTCCCAAAGATATGGTTTGAGTCAGTAATGTGACTTTAAAAAGGGGGAGAATGTTGGAAATACTCAAATAAAATTTTAGTGCCCCTTGCATAACATATTTTTGTTACTTTGAAAGTTGATAAATGCGATATAAAAAAATATAGTTGTCAATAAAATATCTTTATTGGAAGGCGTAATATAATGTATTGTTAGTGTTTAAATAGAATCCTTTCAGTTATCTGAAATCTGTAAGATTCCAGCAGTCCAAACAGGTCAAATTTACCACAGTCGTTCTATCTGTCGTCGTCGGTCTGATGCATGGAAAGATAGCTCATAAACGGCTTTAGAGAAAAACCTCAAATTTTGTATGCAAATAAGGCTCCTTTCTGGCTCAAAACCAGTTATAGTTTCTGTCAATTATATATAGGGTGAGCAGTTTAAAAAAATATTTAGACGACAATTGGTATCTGATTATTTTAGAAGTCAAAGATAATAGATCCTAAATAGGTTTTTAAAAATTTATTTATAATGTTAAAAGGAATGGTATTTAATCAAAAACGTTCCCCTTAATAAAATAAATGGAAAGCGTTCTTTTGGTTTGTGTAACTGGACCATTTTAGCAATTACAGTTGTTTTCTACTAGGACGTCTAGTCCTAGGTAGAAAAGATAATGACCATTACGGTTCTTTAGCATATAAAGTGTGAGCACTTGGTTCCTTTAACAAGTCAACATTTGGCTTGTTTTTATGTGTTTTGTCCACATACTTTGATTACTATACGGTGCAAGAGAGAGGTCCGACACGTCCAACATAGGGCGCGGCCATTTTGATGCCTTTACCACAGTTTATAGCTAAAGAATCAGTTCGCTCACTCTGCGTCGGCACTTTTTATCTCAATGTTCCAGTTTATACACTGCGCAACTCGGATAATACAATATATGACAACCGCCTATAATAAAACAGCAGTCTTCTGAGCATCCTGAATTTGTATCCCTAGAGTGGATGTTATTTTGGAACTTTCAACTGGTCCGAGTGAGTTAACTGATTCTTTAGCAATAAACTGTGACCCCAAAAATAATATTCACTGACACTGATAGCAGCAAGCAAAATATCAGGTGCGTTTTAATCATCCGCTTCTGCTTCCGGAATTGTCGGTTTGGTCGTTTTAACCTGTCAGATTAAAACAAGAAAACCGACAATTCCGAAGCAGAAGCGGATGATTAAAACGCATCTAATAAAAATATTGCGCCAAGATGTAGGCAACACGTAATAAGGCATCAAAATGGCGGAGTTTTCTATCTCCTTTTAAAAGGCACTCAGAAAGCTGCGCAGTGCGACTATTCTCCGTATAGTAAGATAAAATCATAGTATGTGGTTTTGCCACTACACCGACATACATAAATTATTCTAAGGTCTACTTCAGAAACATTTTTTGTGGATTACTCTTTACATTTCATTGAGCTTACAATAAAAATAAAATTTAATAACTATTTTCTTAAAATAATGATAATATTTTGTGATTAATTTATTTTGCCAAAAATACCCAAACTTTTCTGACTAATAAATATCTTTTTGATTTAAAATGTTGCCAATCATTGATAAATAATTGAAATTTAAACTATCCTGATAGAGGTTGGGAGGTATATGATTTTCAAAATTTGCAGTAACCGAAAGCATAATATTATATTAATTAATAGGTATTTAAAAAAAAAAATATTTGAAATAACATTTGTTCGCATAAATAAAGCAAATTATATAAAATACGACATTTTTCCTAAATAATTTTCCAAATAGGTATTAATTTTCTAAAATCTTTAATAGAAATACAAAAAATGTTTAACAAACAATTCTATAAATAATCTAGTCAAAATTAGCTGTCGTAGTTTTACTGGTAAGAAAAATCCATGGCATCTACTTTGTACTTATTTTCGCCGCAAGTTGTTATTAGGTACAATTCTCATCATTTCTCATCCATAATAAACGCGAGATACGACGTAAACATCTGTATTTGCGTCAAGTCTATTTCAATTCGTAAATTTTTCAACGTAAACATCTGAGACGACCCGGTAGAAGAGAATAGAAGTCTCTATTACGCCAAGACGCGGCTAATTAATTCTAAAATCTTACCTGGGAATGGTGGTGATTTGCATGAGGCACATCGCTAGAAACAAAAACGAAGCGCAGGTGATGTAGTAGCGGAATTCCGCGTCGGCTTGGCCGCGGTATTCCGTTTCGTGCTTCCTGTTTTGGAACCACAGCAGCGCCGGATGAAGCTCTTCGCTGTTCCACCATTTTCTGAAACAGATCATCCGTTCGTCTTATTCGGATTATGATTTTGGCAGGGATTGAGATTACGAGGGTGGGATGGAAAGTTTCCTGCAGGAAGGAATGATAATCTTTGTTTCTATACGAAAGAAATCAGTGTTGCTAGCTTGTAATGCATTTATTACTTTTTAGATAAATAGATAGATCTTTATTGAATTATGAATCCTAATATACATATAAAAAGAACAAAAATATTTAACATACTAAAAGTTACAAAAATAAAAACCTTTAACATACATGATTCAGAATGCCAAATACAAAGAAACACACAGAAAATATCAAATTTAGAATATATCTTAATTAAATTGTACGTTTTACAGTGGTTGGTTTACGTAAAAATAAAGGAAGTTTATTTAATTTTTTTGAAACCCTTAAAGAATAAAGAATTCATAGTATTTTAAAAATTCTTTGAGCCCTTTCTATATCCAGAACGTAGCAGTTGTAATTAAGGCTGGGAGATTATCAAAATAAATAATCGATTATTTAAAATAATCGATTAATTGAAAATAATCGATTAATTGAAAATAATCAATTAATCGACAATAATCGATTAATCGTCCGAAAATAATGGATGAATTAATTATTTTGTCCACCTCTAAGGATGACCCATCATTAAAAAGGTTATTTGATGGAGAATTCGGCAATTAGATTATTCACTGCGTTACTTTTGATTTTAGTGCCCTCTGGCTCGATAAAAAACTGTTACGTATTGTAAAGTGTGACACTTCATTTGAAAACTAATTTGATTATTAATTCAATGCACCACATACATAACATTAATCTAAAAATCTTTATATTGCACTTGCAACAAAATAAAGTTAACAATAATGCAAACTTTTGCAAGAGCAATAAGTAAACATTTAGTTTAAAGTTAGAAAATTTCGATTATTTGATTATCGATTATCCGATTAATAGATTGATCGAAAATAATTCGATAATCGAAAATAATCAATTATTCGAAAAAATCTAAGATAATCTAAAATAATCTAAAATAATCTAAAATAATCTAAAATAATCTAAAATAATCTAAAATAATCTAAAATAATCTAAAATAATCTAAAATAATCTAAAATAATCTAAAATAATCTAAAATAATCTAAAATAATCTAAAATAATCTAAAATAATCTAAAATAATCTAAAATAATCTAAAATAATCTAAAATAATCTAAAATAATCTAAAATAATCTAAAATAATCTAAAATAATCTAAAATAATCTAAAATAATCTAAAATAATCTAAAATAATCTAAAATAATCTAAAATAATCTAAAATAATCTAAAATATTTTAAAATAATCTAAAATAATCTAAAATAATCTAAAATAATCTAAAATAATCTAAAATAATCTAAAATAATCTAAAATAATCTAAAATAATCTAAAATAATCTAAAATAATCTAAAATAATCTAAAATAATCTAAAATAATCTAAAATAATCTAAAATAATCTAAAATAATCTAAAATAATCTAAAATAATCTAAAATAATCTAAAATAATCTAAAATAATCTAAAATAATCTAAAATAATCTAAAATAATCTAAAATAATCTAAAATAATCTAAAATAATCTAAAATAATCTAAAATAATCTAAAATATTTTAAAATAATCTAAAATAATCTAAAATAATCTAAAATAATCTAAAATAATCTAAAATAATCTAAAATAATCTAAAATAATCTAAAATAATCTAAAATAATCTAAAATAATCTAAAATAATCTAAAATAATCTAAAATAATCTAAAATAATCTAAAATAATCTAAAATAATCTAAAATAATCTAAAATAATCTAAAATAATCTAAAATAATCTAAAATAATCTAAAATAATCTAAAATAATCTAAAATAATCTAAAATAATCTAAAATAATCTAAAATAATCTAAAATAATCTAAAATAATCTAAAATAATCTAAAATAATCTAAAATAATCTAAAATAATCTAAAATAATCTAAAATAATCTAAAATAATCTAAAATAATCTAAAATAATCTAAAATAATCTAAAATAATCTAAAATAATCTAAAATAATCTAAAATAATCTAAAATAATCTAAAATAATCTAAAATAATCTAAAATAATCTAAAATAATCTAAAATAATCTAAAATAATCTAAAATAATCTAAAATAATCTAAAATAATCTAAAATAATCTAAAATAATCTAAAATAATCTAAAATAATCTAAAATAATCTAAAATAATCTAAAATAATCTAAAATAATCTAAAATAATCTAAAATAATCTAAAATAATCTAAAATAATCTAAAATAATCTAAAATAATCTAAAATAATCTAAAATAATCTAAAATAATCTAAAATAATCTAAAATAATCTAAAATAATCTAAAATAATCTAAAATAATCTAAAATAATCTAAAATAATCTAAAATAATCTAAAATAATCTAAAATAATCTAAAATAATCTAAAATAATCTAAAATAATCTAAAATAATCTAAAATAATCTAAAATAATCTAAAATAATCGAAAATAATCGAAAATATTCAAAAATATTCGAAAATATTCGAAAATATTCGAAAATAATCGAAAATAATCGAAAATAATCGAAAATAATTAAATAATCAAAAATAATCAAATGGGTGATCGAAAATAATCGAATATTAGATAATAATCGATTGATAAAAAATAATTGATTAAGCGATTATTTTGCCCACCCCCAGATGTAATAATGGTACCAGGTTAGACTAAAATATTCCACAGCTTAGATCGCACGGGGAAACTAAATAATAATTTAAAGAGTTATATTTGAAAATTGTTTTCAATTTCTGATAATAAATTTATACATTCTAAAGCTTTAGAGACTTTGACTTGATTTGAGAAGGTTAATTTAGCATCAAAAATTACGTCTAAGTCACTAATAGTAGAACCTCTCTCCAACAAGATTCGAAACATGTAGTACTCTAGATGTAACCGCAATTGGCTCTGATTTAAATCCATTGTTTTCTATTTGATACATATTACTTAAATAAAGCTAAAGTACTGTTAGAAAAACTAGTCTATGACATTTTTGAAATGAATAAATATCAAATGCATTAGAAGTACTGTTTTTACGTTGACATATGACATTTCTCATGAAAATCTCGAGATAAATTACTTTTTCTCGAGTTTCAAAATAGCCCCCCTGATATGATGAAATGTATTTTCGGAAAAATGGATATATTATAGGATCATATGAAAAACGACCTCGAAGACCTTCGAGAAGTTGCATAACAGTGACACCGGCCTATAATTTTCTATTTTAGACTTATTCTAGATTCTTTCCATAAGTTAGGATATTCCTCGGTCTTTTGGGTCCGATTACAATAAGATGCATTCAAGTGCGTCAATATTATAAAAATATAGCAAATATTTTTTTATACCAAACAACTTACTTATTCTTTATGTATTGATAGTCAGAGATAATGGGGTCTATTCTGTAAAAATTCCTTTATATTTAACGGCATTTAAAAATATTATTTTCTTTACTTCTGTCATTATTTAAACGGATCTTTAAAATACATTAGAGGACTATCTTAAAGAAATCTGTTTAAATAATGACAGAAGTAAATTAACGAATACGAATATATTTTTATAGGCCGCCAATATTTTTAAAGGCCGTTAAATATAAAGGAATTGTTACAGAATAGACCCCAATATGTATTTGATCCTCGAAATAAAGGTGATGACGTAGCTGTGTTCTTCTTATTGTTACCGGATCTTACAGATAAAATACATTTTTATAAAAGAGACCAGCAGGGTTATTCTACTAAATTTATAGCCCGGCTACAAGTTTATAGCCCGGCTACAAGTTGGATTTTGAAGTTAGAAACATATAAAGTTCAAGCCAAAATCCAACTTGTAGCCGGGCTATAAATTTAGTAGAATAACCCTGTCAAGATTCTGGAATTATCTTTAAATAAGACAAAAGTGTGGTTAACATTCTAACCACACTTTTGAATGTTCGTTCATGTTATTCTCAAGTTAAAAATTGTTATTTTTTTGGGTTTTTTGGACGAAAAATTGTATCTGTTGATTTATTGTACTCACAAAACTGATTCTATACCGAGTGTTATGAAATTTCACCATTATATTTAATTTTTTGGTAGAAAAATCAAAACATAACCGCAATATGGCCGGCACATGTAACAAGTGTTCCATTAACTGCATTTTTAAAGAACCCAAGTCCTCAGGTGAGGTTTTTGGTTACCTATGTGATTTTTGTAAGAAGGTATTATGCAGGGGTTGCACTGGTATTAGTTCCACACAGATTCGATACCTACTTTTATCTTCCCGCGTCCTTCCATACTTATGCAGTGATTGTGTACCAGGAATTAAAAAAGCATTCACCCTAAACAGCAGAGTCAAAGTTCTGGAAGTCACTTTGAGCGAAATCAAGATTATTAACACTCAAAAATTCGATGAGTTTAAAAACCAGATTCGGGTGATAACTGAAGAAGTCAAGAGTTTAAAAACTAGCTTTTTAACCTCCCTAGACGATATAAAAAAAGACCTCAGTATTATTAAAAATTTTACCTCTACTTCGACGAATGAGAAAGATTGTAAATACAGTGCAGCAGTAGTACATGGTAATGTAACGCATGAGGTTTCCGAGAGATAGAAGAGATCTTGTAACCTGATGGTATTTAATTTTCCCCAAAACAACGAAGATGAGGATATGTCTAAGTTAAAAGTTATGCTCCAGGATCTCGTAAGCTCTCCCGTGAATATCCTTTGCTCGGCTAGAATTGGAAAGCGTAATAAAAATGGACATCGTCTAACTCTAGAGTCTCCCGAGGTAGTTCAATCATTATTAAGGAAAAAGCGAGAGTTTGACAGAAGCTTAAAAATATTTCTTGAGGCAGATTTAACCTCAGAACAACGAGCAGTGGTCAATACTTTGAAAAATGAATTGAAAGCCAGACAACGTAATGGTAAACGTAATCTCATTCTGAAGTATGTTAATGAAGTACCAAAATTAATCACAAAAACTGAAAAAGCCTGCCGAGGTAAGATTGAAAAGCACTTCAACAATAATGGTATATTTTCAGAATGTCAGAGGCCTACGTACGAAACTTCAACTTCTTTATGAAAACACCTCTTATTCTCATTATGATATTTTAGTGTTTAACGAAACATGGTTAACTGGTGATATTAATAACGCTGAACTACAAATACTTGACTACAACATATATCGAAGGGATAGATCTTCCGAAACAGGTACATTTTTTAGAGGTGGAGGAGTGCTTGTAGCTGTTCGTAAAGCTATAATTAGCACACTTCTGCCAGCTAGCAAATCGTTAGAGCTTATATTTGTTAAAATCCAAACAGACAACATCTTTGAAACAGCTTATTTTCCACCGCGAAGTGCACCAGAAAAATAAGTGAAGTTTACTGAAAATTTAGAGAACCTATCAGAACAATATCCAGAGCATAAACTCTGTATCCTGGCAGACTTTAACGTTCCGTATTGCCAGTGATTCAATGATAGATTGGCATCGGTCGCTGTACCTTTACCAAATCAAGTTGAATCCATACAAATTCTTTAATTTTTATGCTCTTATCATAATCTTCATAAGTTAACTCAGAAATGTTAACAATTTACTTGATTTGGTTTTTATTCAAGATAGCGAAACCGAGATATTCGCAGTTGAGGATGCCTTACTTCCGGAAGATATTCCATCATCCACCTCTGTCATTTGAGATTAAATATGAAGCACATGTTTTAACAACTCGGGATTGACTGGTGATGGTTTTTATAGAGATGTCCATTCAATGAATGTGAAGGAAGTGACAAATTTTCTTTCCCAGTTTAAATGGGATATTTTATTCGAGAACAAGAGTCTTGTGGTTATGATTAATATCTTTTACGACATTGTGTACCTGACAATTGATATTTTTGTTCCTTTAAAAAAATACTCAGCAGAGAAGTTTTCTGTTTGGTTTTCCCTAGAGCTAAAACAAGCGATAATTAAAAAAAAGAAAATACACAAAAAATACTTGGACAGTAGATTACTAAATGATTATAATGAATTTTCTTTATTAAGGGCTCATTGTAAGCACTTACAAAAACAATGTTATCGAAGTTGTTACATTAACGAAATCGTCTCTTAGGGTCAATGATAATTTTTTTTGGAAATTTGTAAACAGTAGAAAAGGCAAAAGTAATATACCTTCGGTAATGCATTATAATAATACCACTAGTTTCTCTGGCATGGAGATTGTCAATTTGTTTGCTGAGTATTTTTCTAAAACTTATAGTGATAAGAATTATAATTTGCAGGATACTTTGTCTTCTAATGACATCAACCTATCACAATTTTGTATATGTATCACATCAATCTATGAAAAACTATCAGAATTGGATATTAACAAAGGGCCAGGCCCTGATGGTCTTTCGCCATCCCTTATTAAACACTGTAGCTTTTTGTTCTCCTTTTTCATATCTTCAATCTTTCTTTCAAAAGCGGGACATTCCCAGCTTTATTACTCCTATACTGAAATCCGAAGATAATTCACAGGTTGATAACTATCGTCCTATTGGTATATTGAGTTGTATTCCTAAAGTATTTGAGAGCCTAGTTTAAAAAGCTGTTTTATTAATCAACAGTTTGGATTTATTTCTCATCGTTCAGCAGAGCTCAACCTTTTAACATTTACTGACTATCTCTTGGAATCCCTAGAGGACGGTTATCAAGTACAAGCTGTGTATACAGATTTTAAAAAAGCCTTCGATAGGGTTAACCATAAAGTTTTAATTAATAAGACGCAGAGTTTGGGAATTCAGGGGGAACTGCTTGAATGGCTATCTTCTTACCTTACTGAAAGAATACAGATAGTGCGTATTCAGGGCTTCCAATAATTAGGAATTAAAGTATCATCAGGTGTACCTCAAGGTTCACACTTGGGGCCTCTTGTATTTAATTTATATGTTAATGATATTGCATCCTGTTTTGTCTTTGCCCTATTCCTAATGTTTGGAGACGATTTAAAATTATATATGAGAATAAAGAACGAATCTGATTACATAAAACTGCAAGCTGATTTAGATCGTCTTAGCAACTGAAGTTAATTTAATAGAATGGAACTTAATGTTAAAAAGAGCCATCAAATGGTCTTCAGTCGTAACAGAAGTCCCACAGAACAAATAATCTACAATATTAATGGTTGCCCTTTGGAATCGGTATCTCAAGTTAAAGATTTAGGTGTAGTCCTCGATTCCAACTTATCTTACGTACCCTATATATCAATGGCAGTCTCAAAATCACTTCAAATGCGCTAAAGATTTTTTAGAGGTATCATCCATTAAAATATTGTTTTGTTCACTTGTGAAGCCCCATTTATATTACTGTTTATGTGTCTGGTCCCTCCACTACAATGTTCATATTCAAGCCATTGAAAGAGTTCAGCATAAATTTTTAAGATTTATTTCATTTAATTACCACCGTGGAGTCGAGGATATTAATTAATCAAATATTGAAAGTTCCCTTAATATTAGCACTCTTCAGATCAGACTCATGCACAAGGATCTTACTACATTCTACAATATACTGCACTCGTATAGTTTTAGTCCAGAGCTATTGGGAAAAATCAATATTCATGTTCCTTCGGCCCTTTAATATTAGACAACATCGGACTAACTATGAACATAATTCTTTTCTATCAAGATCGGGTAGATTTGCTAATCAATATTCTGATAGATTGGACTGCTTTGATAATAAAAAAGTCTTTAAATTACAGCTTAAATCATGCATGTGATATTTTGATGTCTAGATAATTTAAGATAATTTAATTTAACTTATTTACAATTGTTATCTTGTTTGTTTTTTTTAATATTTAATTTTTTCTTGATTATGTTTATGTTAATTTTATGGTAATGTGTGTTTCTTTGTTTCAACATTCTCTAAGTGTAGGTTAGGTTTTAAATTTTCCCTTTTATTAAACTTGTATTTTAATTGGACAATTGGTCGTTGATAAATAAATAAGAAATATAGTATATTGTCCGTATCCGAAGTAATCTTATTTTTAAGTTTACCAGTAGCCGCAGTGATTTATTTTACACAAAATTCAGACATGTTTATTGTCATGAGTTGTGTATTTATATT
This sequence comes from Psylliodes chrysocephalus, assembly GCA_927349885.1. Taxonomy (NCBI): domain Eukaryota; kingdom Metazoa; phylum Arthropoda; class Insecta; order Coleoptera; family Chrysomelidae; genus Psylliodes; species Psylliodes chrysocephalus. The sequence continues at coordinate 17,331,216 of OV651814.1, read as the reverse complement.
TCCTACCAGTTCATCAGGAATATGAGAAGTATACACTTTCAAAGAATAATTTAAACGCATTAATTATACATTGAGGATCATTGAAAACGTATCATCATAACTCATTTCAACTGGAATTCTCGAAGATTTTTTTATAAATGTACGTAGTACGTAACACCAAAAGTTTTCAGAATTATTAGAAGTACTTAGCTGGACATCTTTAAAATAATTATTCCACACGATATATCCACCAGTAATGAAAATATCTTTAAACTTGTATTTTATAGTATACGAGAATAATATATGTGCCAATTTCGTCTGGTTAATCGAGCATCAAAAAGTGACTGAATTAAATTTCGCATCTCCCTCCAGTCTCTATTACCATTTTAGCCCGAACAAAAAAAAAAAAAAACGATTCACCACCTACACGTCTACACGTATTATAATGTTTGTCATGAAACAATTTTAATGAAAATTAATCGACAGAACGAAACGCCAAAATTATTCATGTACGTTAATTTTATTTTTCCATTGCATATCCGTTTTGTCACAACTGCAATTTTGTTGCCAATTACGACCTTAATCTAAAAACCTATAGCAGTGATAAATTTATAAAAAAAATACACCGAAATTATCCCGGCAGATGTGACACTAGTTACCGACTGGATGGATTATGGGAAATTCAAAATCATGATATATGTATATCGGAATAATTTCGAGCACGTCAATTTTCGTTAGAATCTGGAAAATCATAATCCTGCCAATCCATTCTGATGGCAAAAATATTTACTCGTTTGATGCGAAATTTTGCGTGTTTCTCTTCGGAAAATTTTCAATATTAATTAAATCCTTTGTGAAAAGTCATTAATGATGCCAATTTATTTTATACTCCATTTTTTTTAATGGAACTCTGGGAGACCGAAAATTTGACACATTTCACCCTTTATTTTTAATGGTTATGGCTGCGACAGTTCATAATTTTATTATTACATGCTGTGTTGTCAAATCAACTCCTGTGAAAAAAATTCGAAACTAAAGGAATTTATGATTAGTCCTTATAAACATATAACGTGTTATTTCTGATTTAAGAAGTTGATATTTTAAGAAATTCTAAATTTTTAATGTAAATAACTGAAATAAAAAATATAAGGAAATGTAATCACCATTTATTTATTAATGTTATGATGTAATCAAAAACCACAACGAAACTAACCATCAATGGAAAAAAAAGTAATTTAAAAATAAGGAAGAAATGAAAAAACTACTACAAAAACATTAAAGTTTATTTTTACGGATATTTCACCGGTAGGTAATATTTATTTTGGATGCTAATAGAAGTTCATTTACCATACCTAAGTTGCGAATCTCAAAAATACGTGAATAACGTCTATCGCCATTCCTGACCTGCCTAAGCTGTTACTATATTTAGAAGACTTATCATCTTATCAAATTATTGATAAAATGCTGTTTAATTGCCTAAAAATTTCAACTTTAGATTATTTTAACATTTTTAAATTGAATGTTCAAGAAAATTTGAATTATCCAGTTGAATTGTTGTGTAGTGTATATGAATACATTTGGAATGATCTAAGAGATGCTGTAGTATTTATATTACTGACATTAGAATATAAAGTGTATTAGTAATTTAATTTCACATAATATTTAGATAATATTGTAATGATATGTGTGCTCTTTGTATAAAAGAGGGTGGCTGAGTCACAATTTTTTCACGGTGGCATTATTAGTAAGAGCAGAAAATTATTTTGACTCCTATTAAGTTAATTTAGACTACAGAATCCAATATCTTAGAAATTAAATATTTATGCTCTGATTATGAGATTTGCAATATTGAACTTTTCTCGTTGAATTGTACAAAATGATACGTTTTAATGTAAATTCCTTAAAATAAGCAACACAGGCCTAAGCATGTTGATGGTTCTAGGATTTTTTATATTATATAATCCTATGTATAATATTATTATTGGTACTCTATTATTTTTGAATAAATATTGTATTCATAGAACATTTGGAACACCAGCGCCCCTGTGGTGAATTCTAATATCGATTCTCCATATTCACGACTTTATTGTCATCGCACTAACGATAATTTTTTAATTCTCTCTAATTATTATAGTTTCTTTTATCTAATTTTGTCATATAAAGTGACATTTTTGTAATCGCAGCAAGTGTCAAAATGATCTACTTTACGCAACCAGTTACATAATGTTGAACATTATGAAACTGGTTACGAAAAATTCACTATGTCATTAGTTACGAAAAGAAAACAAAAATTAACCATTTTTGATTTTAAAATCAATAATATACATTATTATTGAAAGTTTATATCAAAGAAGGGCAGTTTGAGTTATAAAAATAGAATTTGGTTAAACTTACAACCTAATAATGTTATTATGGTCCTGATTTTCCATTCTAAATCAGCACAAAATAATTCAGACACAATACACGACAATATAACTCTCTCTTAAAATCTAAATAACTTTAACAAACAATTTAACCACACTACAACAAGTCATGATAATAAATTAATATTATTTTCTATTTGTCAATAAAAGAATGAATATGCAACTAACAATATAAGAAAGTAGTAACATTGGTTGCCTAGATGTTAGTAATTTTTTACCAAAACACAATTTTATAAATAATCTAGTCAAAATTAGAAAAAAAAATTGTATTATAATGCGAGCCATGTCATTATTCAGTCATGCTCTAATCCTCCAAGTCCCTCTCTGTCTTATTTGGCCTTTGAGGCCCAACTTGTCCGATTATCATACATAATTAAACCCCTTAAGATCAAACGTATGTGACGACTATGGCGAAGGCGCATTCGAGTACATTCCAGATATAACGTGATAATGTTTCTAGTTTTGGCAGGGAGCATTCTGGAATACACCAGAATTTTCAATATGTATATAAATATTGGTGAAGGAACACGGAGTCAGTTCCATGGACACTAAAGTTTCTTCAGATGTTTCCTCCTTAAAAAATTATATTTCCTCCTTTAAAAGTGAAGTCTCTTCTGACATTTCTTCATTAAAAACTAAAGTTTCTTCCGACATTTTCTCTTTAGAAAATAAAATTTCGTCTGATATTTCTTCCTTAGAAGAAAAGCTGTCTTCTGATATGTCTTCCTTGAAAAACGAAATCTCTTATTTACTCGTAGAAACGTTTCTTCTGATATCTCTTCTTTAAAAGATGACATTTTTCCGACAAAATGTCTTCTCTAAAAAATGAAATCTCTGTTGATATGGAAAACAAGATGTCTTCCATTGAGGAACAAATAAAACAGATGGAGAAAAAGATAGAAGAACTGGAACATTCAGAACCGGCCAAGGACGGTAAAATACAGTGTTATGATGTAGAGTCGAAGTTAAAATTGGAAGGAGCTGTAAACTCTGCTCGTGTCAAAGCCCCAACCTTCGACGGAAAGATATCATGGACCAACTACCTTAAACAGTTCGAGACAGTTGAAAGAGCAAACGAATGGTCTGAGAGAGAAAAGACAGTGAATCTGACAATCGCCCTTCGAGGAGACACTTTAGATGTCCTTCAGACTGTACCCGTGGAAGAGACGGATGATTTTGAACAACTTAAAAAGAGACTAAACATGCGACATGGCCATGAACACTTGGAGTAGGTGTACCGATTACAATTGAAGAATCGCAAACAGAAACGTGATGAGAGCCTTCAGGAATTCGAATTAGATATTGCGAAGATGGTGCGATTTGCCTACCCATCAGCTCCGGAATACATGATTGAATGTTTGGCTATTCAAGCATTTGTAGACGGACTTCGTGACCATGAAATGCAAAGAACACCCTGTTTAGCCCGTCACAAAACATTGGTCGATCTCTTGTCCGCTGCTCTTGAATATGAAGCGGCTACGCTGGCTTCTGGTGGATACAGTGAAGTAAGGACTGTAAAAGAAGAAGAAGAAGAAGCAGAAGAAGAAGAAGAACAGGGAAATAAATTAAACCAATTGTTTCACATGATACAAAGCCTTATTGAGAAGCAACCGAAGACTATTAGGTGCTGAAATTGCGATGAAATGGGAAATGTAAGCAGTTCGCGGAAACGCCCAAAGAAAACTACGAATCGGAAAACCGTGCCGGTGGCTGTACAGGAAGGAACGGTGTTGCCTGAAAGAAGTGAAACTATAAGAGTGAGTGTGCCGCGGAAGTTCCTTACAACCGTCTACCTTTCGACATTGGGTTTGTTCATCTGCCCAATCTCTCAGCGAAGTCACTGTCAAGGGAACCCATCCCATCTTCCACACTCCAAAAATGAGCGAGGAAAGAAGACCGTTAAACTTTATTTCTTATTTTCATACAATTCTGTGGTATATTTTACATTTCCATACAATTATGTTTCTCAATGGGTACAATATTTTTGAATCTTATACTTTAACAGAAGCCTTATGTCTAGAACGTTTGGTGTGGTTGAACATTTAATATGGTTAGGATTGGGGCTAGGACAGCGCACAGATTTTTCCCGCACCGATTTTCGCGGCACTGTATTTTTAGAACGCGTACCGTTATTTTTATAGCTTTGTTTAGAGGTGTTGAACATTCCCATCCAGAATCGCAAGTCGATAGGGGTATTGGTAAAAGGGTATTTTTTAAGAAACAATTTTTTGTTGTGGGTTCTAGCAAGGTCTATTAATCATCGTTCTCATCGTACATTATGGATTCTCCTCATTGATTTATTCAGCTGACCAATGTTTTGTTGTCTATGTCGATGTCTGTGGGTGGGTAGGTCTTTCGTATCGTTGCTAGTCTGTTAGTGAGTAGTTGCCGTGCGTTGAGTTTTTGTGGTTCGTTGCAGTGAATTGTCGCATGTGTAAGGTCTTCGTATGTGCCACAGTGTTCACAGTTAGTGTCAAGGTCGTCTCTGAGATGGAAGCGGTCATATTACGCCTTTATATTTCCGTGTCCTGTTATTGTTTGTGTCGTTTTCCAGGTGTAGCCTACTCATTTTGTGGTTACTTTTCTGATTATGTCGTGTGTTGTTCGTCCTGTTTGTCCGTTTTCCTATATGTGTTGCCAGAGTCTTAGTTTTGTTTTGTGCATTTTGTCTCTTAGGATTTTCTTGTTTGTATATTCTAGGTCAATGTATTGTAATGTGTTGTCTTGTGCTATATTATGTGCCTGTTTTATCCTGTCGTTGTTCCTATGTTCCCATTTGATTGTTAGTGTGTTGTTTTGTTGTTGCTGCAAGGAACTGTAGAGAAAGCAACGCTTGTTATGGCGGAACCTTCGAAGCACAATGAAGGTGTTGGTAAGGAACTCTGATTGGAAAGGGGTTGGCCCACATCACATTTGCTAAAGAAGCTACAATTCAAAGAACGTCGGTTGTCAGCGATGAGTGGGCCCCTGACAAACTTAGGGAAGAGCAAGAGAACGATGTCGTATTAAAGAAGATAAGAGAATGGAAAGAGGAAAATCGTCGACCTACTTGGCAAGAAGTATCTAATCTCTCTCCAGTACTTAAGTCATATGCGGCTCAGTGGACTCAACTTGTCCGATTGTCATACATAATTAAACCCCTTAAGAAACATATGTGACGACTATGGCGAAGGCACTTTCGAGTACATTTCAGATATAACGTGATGTTTCTAGCTTTGGCGGGGAGCATTCTGGAATCCACCAGAATTTTCAATATAAAATATAAATCGGCAAACGTCAGATAAATCTCAACAAAATTTTTCTACTCTTATAGATTCGTTCATTGTATATCTGAAATCATAAACTTTTACATGTACTTACAATACAACATACTTCAGTACCAATATATCTTATTATCTCACTTATTATATTAGTTAGTTTTAAATTGTATTTTATTTTATTTGACATTGTACTGGACGTGATTATTGTATAGTTTTGGAAACGAAATAATTGACACCTTAAGATTAGTATTATTTTTCTTTTTATTATATTATATATTGTTTCTTTAAATTGTATTTTATTTTATTTTATTTGAAATTGTACTAGATGTGATTGTACAGTATGTCTACGTAAAATACAATCATCAGATATCAAATTTTCGTATACGAGGTTTGTTAAAATGATTTTTGCTCAAGAGTAAAGTACTTTAATTTTTAACAAACTATCGTTACGACTGATAAAATTTGATACCAGATGATTGAATTTTAGGTTTCAAGTCATGAATATCTTTTTACGAAAAACACGTTTTTTCCTAAAATTAATAATAAAAATTTATGCATGATATAAAACCTAAAATATAACCATCAGATATCAAATTTTATGAATCGTATATGACATTTGTCAGACCAAAAATCATTATGTTGATAAATATCATAAAATTTGAAAAAGAAGAGAAAATGGTTTTTTATCTTTGTCTTTTTATGTATAGATAAATCTAAGTTCATGTAAATATCATATAAAACACTCAGCCTTTTTATATTCACTATATAAAAATTTAATAACGTTGGTTGATAAAAGAAGAAAAACTAAATCTAAAACGCACATTACTTTCCCAACCTAAAATCGTAATTGGGAATTAAGTTTGTAATGAGAATCTTAAACTCCAATTTGGTAGAGAATGCACAAGCGGAAAGTCCATTTGGTACATAAGTAGTGGCAATAAAAGTCGCCAAATTGCTTTTAAATTATAAAGTTTATATTATAACACCTGCTACAAGTGCTTTCAGAGGAATAAAATTTATTTGTAGTGGTACCTACTTGAAATTTCTGTAATAAAAAATGTTTAGACAAAGAGAGTTTTACCAGAAGAACTAATTATAAATTATACAAATAATAAAAAAGTTTAAATGATATTAGTACATATATTGTTTTTTAAATATACATAAACGATAATATAACCAATTGCACTTTTCTGCAAATAGGAACAATTCCACAATATCTGTCTTAAGATATGAAAAAAGTTTAAAAAAGTATTTCTAGAGAAAAACAAATAGCTCACTGCAATCCAATATAGTTTTCGAAGTAAACCCTCATGTGTAAGGCACGGAAAAAATGCAATTTGCGTTTTTTGCATTTTCTGCATTTTTTTGTACTTTTTTAAAAAATGCATTTTTTTCCTATGAGAGTTTTTTTTGCTTATTTCTCAAGAATTTTAAAATTTTGTTAGATACAAACAACATAAAGGATTTATTTCGGACTTTTTTTAGGTACCTGCAATAAAGTAATTCCCAAGATAATCCTCCTAACCATAACATTTTCTTATCAGGCAAAATTAGGGAAACCCAAAGCAGTTAAAATAAACTACTTGGGATTCCAGGTACTTGTTTGTTTGGTATTAAACCGTCGGTCTATAAAGAGAAAAATTTATAAATAAATATGGTTTTAGTTCTATTTAGAAAGTGCTACCCTTGCCTTGCGTAAATTGTGTGTTTCGTTTAGTAATTTGTTAAAGTGTTAAGAATTCAGAACTTATACGTTAGAAGTGATGGAAGTCCAATTTGTTCTCAAGTAAAATGCCTTTTAATACAGCGTGGATTAAAGGTTACCGAGAATTTACATGGGATGGAGACAAACTTTTCTGTACAGTTTGTTCAAAAATTGTAAGTATTCTGTTTTACTAAGTATATTTTTTTATTTAGAAAATAAGTATAAGGTATCTGAAATAGTACCAAGTGTTTCTTTTAGAATAATATATTGTTTTGTAAGGCGAAACAGAGCTTTCTCATCTGAGTCTTATTTGATGGCTGAGCGATGTCAGCAAAGTATAAGACAAACTAATTTTTCTATATAACATTTGAGCAACATCATAATCAAATTTTTAATTATTTTTTTCCTTGCTATTACAGATTCATGCTGATAAAAAATTCATTGTGGATCAGCCTCAAGCATATTCTTAATATGCAGAAATGGAGGAAGGTACATCACATCAAACTCTAAAAACTTGCCTTAAACAAAGTGCAAAACACACCGTTCAACAAAAGCAGTTCAACGAGGAGTTGTGCAAAGCAATGATTACCAGCAATATACTGCTGGTAAAATTAAACAATCCCAACCTAAGGCAATTTCTAGGCAAGTTCTGTAATATAAATATCCCCGATGAATCAACCATACGCAAAGGAAGTGTCGATTTGATTTTTAAAGAAACTTTAACTAATATAAAAAAAGTTGTTAGTTCAAATTATTTTTATATTATAGTAGATGAAACCACAGATACGTGCGGTAGATACATTGCACATGCGTTAATTGCCGTGTTAGAGGAAGCGACCCTGGCAGATCTTATCTTTTTGCGTCAAAAAAACTTGAAAAAGCGAATAATTTAACAATTACCAGATTTGTTCAAGACTCTTTAACCAATTTCTTCTTACCTGATGCAATCCCAATGGAAAAATTTATCTCATTTTTATCTGATGCTGCACCTTACATGGTGAAAGCAGGACAAAATTTAAAATTTTTTTATTCTGACATGTTACATGTAACCTGTTTGGCTCATGGAATTAATAGAGTAGCAGAATGTATAAGAGAGAAATTTCCTTTGGTAAATGACATGATTAACTTTGTAAAAAAAGTATTTTTAAAAGCCCCAATACGTATTCAGTTGTACAAAGAAAAATGCCCAAATATTTCCTTACCCCCACAACCAGTTGTAACACGTTGGGGTACATGGCTTGATGCAGCTATGTTTTATGCCGACAATTACGAAACAGTTAAAAGTGTAATAGACGATTTGACAGACTCCTCTTCCTCCGCTCTTATGAGTTCAAAAAAACTTTTTAAAAATCCTCAAATAAAAAAAAGACCTAATTTTTTTTAAAAACCAATTATTTTTTTGTTTCTACCACTATAACAAAATTAGAAAAATCATGTGCTTCTTTAACAGAGTCGGTTGCTCTAATAAATCAGTTTGAGTCGGATTGTAAAAAAATCTGTGGAGTTACTGGGTCACTGATTCGCAAAAAAATGGAATGTGTGATTCAAAATAATACAGACTTTCATATTTTACAAAATATTGCAAAAATGTTTGCAGGTGAAAATACTATAAATGTGCTGGATATAAAAACAAGTATAATTTGTAAATATACATATGCTCCTATTACATCAGTTGATGTTGAAAGAAGTTTTTCTGTTTTTAAACACATGTTTACGGACAAGAGACAAAGTTTCCTTCTGGAAAACTTTGAAAAACATTTAATTATTAATTGTTTTCATAATTGTAAGGCATAATCTAAGTTTAACATTATTTTTATATTTTTGTACTGTTTTTCCGTTTAGATTGTGAATAAAAAACTTTTATTTACCTACTTAAAAGTTGTGTTTGGTTTTTGAAAAATTCCCTCGTTACCAAAACTGAAAGTGTTATTTTCCTCATAAGTTCTAAGTAAAACAATACAGGTGTAATAATTATACAAATAAGTTTAGCAAGCTTAATATTATGCTTAATTTCTTGCATTTTTCTCTAAAATCTTTGCATTTTTTGGTAAATTTTTGAGCATTTTTTTGTGTTTTTTTTTGCATTTTTTCCGTGCCCTACTCATGTGTTTACAATACTGTGTTTTAGATTATTGGAGAGGTATTGTTTGTTAGACAATATTTTATATAAAATTTCTAAATGTTCAATTAAGATTGATAGATACCTATCTAATACTAATAGTCGACATCTTTGATTATATTATATCCATAATATAACAAAAACTTAATTTTTGAAGGTTAACAGTGCAAACAGCAGTATATGGTGTTCTGTAGGACTCTACTCTGAGCCCTCTGTTGCACTCTCAGTATGTACTAAATTCAAAATGAGCTAATGTAAAGGAACTTTATTATATATTTGCAGATGACATTACACTTGTATATATAGATTCTAATAAAACAACACTATACAGGGAAGTCAACAATGATTTAAAAATATATGTTAATTGGTTATTTAGCAACCAACTCAAAATAAACATCAATAAGAGGAAATACATGATTTTTAAACAAATAAATAACACATATAGAACAAAAGCCATAGTTTATTATTTTTAACTTAACTCATTTAAGATATACAGGGTGCTCCGAAATTAGACAGTCATATTTTACCTGCGTAATCTACATCCTAAAACAGAAGTAAAAGTTCTTATAAACATAGGTCCGAAAACGTTTCGTTTCAAGATGCAAGGTGTTACAAGTGGTCCTGATGACACATTTTTTAAAATATTTTCTAAAATTTCTTTAGTTACCAAAGTTAAAACAAAAAAAAATTTTTTTCTGATTCCACAGGCCTACTAATTATTGTTTACACTTTCGAATAAGATAACATCAACTTATCATGAAATTTTCAAATGCTTTTATTTTAAAAATGGCGCGTCCTAGCGAGATACAACAGAAGTAGCTTTATTATAAAAAAATATTGGTTTTCCAAATTTTTTAGTCAAAAATGTTAAAAAGAGTCAACAAAAAATAAGGACAATTTAACCCTAAGCCCCTCCCATAATTTACCCACTTATGAAGATGATCAAAAACTGGCGTTTAGTCCATTAAATAGAGCGTAAAAAGTTTAGTAATTGTACCAAATTTCACTTAGTTATCTTTAAAAGTTTAGAAAATATTTGCAAAAATGTGTCATCAGGACTTTATTTTTAACACCCTGTATCTCGGAAACAAAACATTTTCGGACCTATGTTTGTATTAACTTTTACTCCTATTTAAGGATATAGATTATGCTGTTAAAACATGACCGTCTATTTTCGGGACATCCTGTATACTACCAACATTACAAAATAAATTCAATAAAATTAGTAGTAGCAGCTTTAACATTTTTATGATTCTAATTTTATATTATTTTTCATAAACAAAAAAGCATCTACTAAATAATGTATGTGAATGTACTTTCACCTTCATTTTTTCTTTCACTCACTACAAATGGCTTTTTGTCAATTATAAATAATTTTATGTATTATTTTTTTAAGATACTCCACCAAATTTTAAAATATTTTAAATTTCGGTGATTATTTTACCATCCACCAAAAAAAATCGGTAAATACCTACTAAATCTAGTTTGAATAAAATTACATTAACATAAACATAGCGTTTTTTTTAAATAACTAATCAGCACCAGTTAGAAAACAAAATTTAACATCAAACATATTTATATTATTTTATTTTCACCTCGATTTTTTTTTCTTAAATTACCCTCATGAAATAATAATAACTTTGCGTTTAAAAAAAAAAGTTTTTTTGGCATCACAAGTCACGAATGGAAATTGAAAAATAATCTCATGAATCATTCATTTGTTAGTAAAACACGAGCTTTTAAAGATTCCACTTCAGGCTCCATAGACAGTTAAGAATTTCAATAATCTCTCAATATCTTCACGTACAGAGAGAATTTGGTATTAAGGCTAAGTTTCCTCAAAGACAGCTGCGTAGATCGCGAATAATTTCTAGTGAAAATCATGTTCTAAAAAGTTAGGATGATGGCAACTTCTGTTGAAAAAATAAATGGTATATTCATGCCGATTATTAAAGATCTCCTTTTGGGAAGTTATTTGCACTTCTTGGGGCATTAGAACAATTAAAATCTTTCAATATTTAAATCATAGAAAAGATAAAACATACAGAATTAAGTTGAAAATAGGATTGTTTTATTTAAAGATTTATGAAAATCAATTAGACCTACTTAATTGTAGTTTTGTAAAAGACCACAAATCCAAAATCAAAGAACACATAAACCAACGATGGCAAACAAGATGGGACACACAAGACACAAAATTACAAGAAATAAAACCAATATCGCATTAACTACTAGATATTAAACTTGGGAGAAGAGATCAAAGCGTTATCAGCAAATTTAGGATAGGGCACACAAAAATCACACACCAACACATGTTCAAGAAAGAAGAACCGCCGACATGTGATCATTGCCAAAAACTTGTGACAAAATATCAAGTAACAAGAATATTTTTTCAATTACCCCGAAACATGAATGATCTATTAACGAAAGACTTTTCAAAAATAATTGATTTTCTGAAAAAATGTTTTCTTTATAATCTTATATAATAAATACTATACTTTCCAAGCCGCCCATAATCCTAGAGGTTAATGTGGTTAATACTATATAAAAAAAGGTTTTCAAAGCCAATTAGAACTAGAAAAATGTTAATTTTTATAATAAATCCATCAAAATCATGAGAAAAAATGCGTTTGGCCAAACAAAATAAAAAATAAGGAAATTTATTTATAAATATATACATCATAGCAAATTGATGAAAATAGAAAACAATTTAGCAATTTAAAGTATATTAAAATTGTTTAACGATGTGAGAAAAACCAAATCTGTTGTCCAGATGGTTTGGTCTAAAAAAATATAAGTTAGATTCGCCCCTCATTTATGAACTACCCTACATATTTTAATATAATTGTAAAATATGGTCGTACAACTTTTGTATGAAAAGTGTCTTTTTATCCCCAATAACAAAACGACTATCGATCAACTAAACACTGATGGAAAACCGTATATATGTATAATATTCTTAAATGTTGATATCGTTGCATAAGTAAATTCATAACGAATTTAATGATAAAATAATATACAGGGTATCAGAGCTGGGCAGTAATTGCCTCGAAAGTGCTTAAAAAAAAGTGCTTCAAGCACAATAATGCTTCTAGCACAGTCTTACAAGCACTTTTAAAATACAGTGCACGGTAATTGGTAATTAAAGCCCTTTAAAAAATAATTGCTTAAAAATTGGTGATTGAATTTCGCATTTCAAGATATTTAAAGTGCTTGAAAACACTCAAAAGAGCTTGTAAGCCCTTAAAAAGCATGCCAACACTAAAGGAATTGCAAGGAAAATTATGCTTACTCATGAATTATTACTGTTTTTTGTATTTAGTTTGTTGTTTCTCATTTAAATTCAAAATTCTTGTAGTGCGAGATCCCACTGCAAAATTTTGTGAATAAAATGTCTTTTTAAACACTATACCTTTCTTTATTGGTCAGAGCTGTAAATGATTGCCATAGTCATTTTAGTTCCAAGTTCAAAAAACCATGCAAAAGTAACGAATATAGGAAATGTATTTTTTCTACACGCATATGGATATTAGCTTATCTACGCACAGATTATAAATCGAAAAAGTATGCTATTGCCTTCAACTGAACGAACATATTTCATATCCATTCTAGGTAGTTAGAACACTGCAAAAAAATGAAATCCACCAATCACCGTTCAAATTTTGATCAACCGACTGCTATTATTTTTAAAATTTTAAATAAGTGACAATTCTGTCAAACTAATTGTCAGTATATTTTTTAGTTATTGAGATTAAACATACATTAAAATGGGTTATTCTTGTGTAGAATCGATAAATAATAGCATTTCTGTTTTTATTTCGTCTATAATTATAAATAATTTTGTAATTTAAATAAAACTATATGAAGTCAATTTAATTACGAGTATTAAAGCATCAAAAATAAAAGAATTTATGATCCTGTGGTCAGTCTTCTAGCCTTCCACAGAGACGACTGGAGTTCGATTCTTGGATGGGGGAAAAAATGAACTTTTTTCCTTTTCTTTTTTTCGTTTATTTTATTTTAAAAGTTATCAAAAGTTATAAACTATTTTAATATTACTTATTTTGTCTTAATAACCTAAAATATTTTTTTTATTTGTAAATTTTCGTTAGTAGGTCTTAGAAAAAATATACTGTACAACTCAAGTGGATTGTCCACATCGCACTCAGATGATTGAGCACTCCCGCCTACGGCGTCATGCTCAAATTTCTTCTTCGTGCGATATGGCCATCATATCCACTCTTGTTGCACAAAATACACTTTTTTCTGTTAACATGGGTGTGCTGAAATTCAGTTCCAATAATTTTAGAGATGATTCTACATACGAAAATGTGAAAATGTCTTTATATACACATATTCGAAAATTAACAGTTTTCAAGATTCAGGATGTTAACTTTTTTTAAATCAGTTTTTTTATACATTTCATTAATATCCTTTACTTGGCAGTGTTATACGTTGTTTGGGACGCTACTGAACTTAATAATATTCATCGAGTTGGGGCTAAATTGGCCTCCTATTATTTTAAACAACACTGACAAATTTAAAAAAAAAATCGGATAAAAGTAATGATATTTATAAAAATTGATTTAAAGAAACAGTTATGTTCATATAAAGAAATGTTTTTGTTTTTTATGTAGAATCAGTCCTAAAAATATTGGAACTAAATTTAACAAATTCGAAAAGTATGAAATTTCATATATTTGCCATTTTTCCAAGGTTCTTCGAACTTTGGACTAAAATGACTATTATGGCAACCATTTACAACAGCGATAACAATCAATAAGAGTACAGCGGTCAAAAAAACATTTTCTCATTAACAATTTATTCACAAAATCTTGCAGTTGAGGTTGTTTTGAGTAATTGGTGCTTGGAAATTGAATTGTACAATTACTTTTATCTGTAATTGGTAATTGCAAGCACTTAGAATTTCCAAAGTGCTTGGTACTTAATGCTTGGTGCTCGAAGCACTCTTTTAAGTGCTCTGCAAGTTACATTTGAAAAACATGAGAATTATTTATGACATGTTTCTAAACACTGTATAAAATGAACCAGTTCTATTTTAAAGAATTTTGAAATTTTAAATTATGATAATTTTATTTTGTGATCTGCATCATTATCAAATAAATTGCTTGGCTGTTATAGTAAAAAAATATATTTTAGGGTTGAATACAGTATTACCAGACCATTCTAAAACTGAAATAAAATACAGGCTGTTCTTATTTTTTAAATATATTTATTTTAAATTGTATACCCTACAAGAACAATTATTATTTTTATAGGACTTCTTATTGACAAGCGCAATAACAAAAATAAATGTTCGTATATTCTGTATTTGTATCTGTAACGTGTCAAGGGTGGTTTTTTTTATCAAATCATAATAGCCCAAGAGTCCACCGCAAATTTTTACCGCCATCTAACAATGAAATAAAGAATACCCAAAAGCTTGTACTTTACTTTACCAAATGGCAACTCTGCCAATCCTAATCCTGAGCAAAGTGGTAAAAAAAACATTTTATATTAAAAAAAATCACATAATTTTGTTTGCCCTTAAAGTTTTCTAGATAATAACATATTCAAATATATCTTGATATATATCGTTAACGGGAAACATTTTCTTCCTCTTAACATCTCACACGATTATTAAAAATCATTAAAAATATGAATCAATTTTTGCTGATTTAAAAATTTATTTGTATGCCTATTGTTGTCATTAATTATTACAGGTTGCCACAGAAACGACAAAAAAACTACTAGGATTATTTAGAATCGAACATGCCTATCTCCCAAAGTGAATAGCAAAAGCGGCAATCTCCATTTTTCCTTATATATTATTAGAACTGTCTAACAAGAGTTTATAATTATTATTGACTATCTCTGCAAATAATTTATACAATGCCATCCTTTTTCCTTTCACACACACATGGTTTAAAAGGTAGGTAAGAATATTAATAATTCAGGTTTAAAAGCTAGGTTCACAATGAATTGGGATTGTAATTTTCAGGGCAAACGCCGTCATGTCTTATGTGATTTTTTAAATATAAAATAATTTTTTTTAACCACTTTGCTCAGGGATATATTGGCACAGGTGAAATTTGGTAAAGTACAATGTTGATACATGTCTTTGGAGCATATTTAATTTTGTTATCAGATGGCCGTCGTAATTTGTAGTGGGCTCTCTTACTATAACCAATTAGAAATTCCAACGACCTGTCAACCAATAGCTGCCAGTGAGAATGTTTGGTATATCTAAGGAGGTAGCGACATAATTTTGAATCTTGAGCGCTATTTCTATTCGAAATAATAGTCACCAAGCCTGCTAATTTATGAAAAAATGTATAAGCGGTTCCTTATTTTGATTATTATTTTTATTGTGTTTGACATAAAATATTTAAATGTAATCCATTATTCATGATTTTAGGTATTGTAAACAGAATACATCGTATGTCGCAACCCTTGGATATATAAAATCTCCCCACTAGCAGTTCATTTGTTTGAAATGCCTAATACAATATATGACAACTGCCTATATTCAAACAGCAGTCTTCTGCGAATCCGGAATTTGTATCCTTGGAGTGGATGTTATTTTGGAACATCCAATTGGCCCGAGTGAGCTAACTGATTCTTTAGCTATAAACTGTGACCCTACTACAATCTCTGCCTACTACCTTTAATTTGTGTCATAAATAATTCGTAAACAAGAATTTTGACATTTTTAAATTCGGCGCACGTCACAATTATTTAAGAAAGGGTTGTTAAATAAGCTTTAGACACCCATAAGCTTATTTACGTATTCTATTCGTTATATCTGTTTTAACACTCAATTTTTCACGATACCATTGCTTGCAGCATTCATTGGCTTTCTGGTTATAAATCCAGATTATCCAGAGTAAAATATTTTTGGTCTGCCGCTGGTAACCGGAAAAATATTATCGAAAGACGGTAAAAAGAACGACTTAAGATGGCATCGGACGTCTTGACAGAGATGGAAAGGTAATGAAAGTAAAATGAACTTACTTGCATTCCAGACACGTAGTGCGGTTCGGCAGCAAGTTGGATTCGATCATTGCCAGGGTCTGGAAAGTAAAGTAAACTTAAATTAATCTTGGCCAGTTATTTATCGCATTACCAGAAAGTTAGTTGATTATTCGACAATACACTGGAGGTTAAGTAAAAGCAATATATACTGATATGGAAATTTCAGGGTTTTAAAATTTTTATGATGTCAGAATAATATGCTACTTAAAAGTTTATGATTTTTATATGAGCAAAATATGAAATAAATCAGTGCATGAAAATTTTAGGAAACGTTTTATAAGAATCTACTTTTGTTATTAATGATTGCCATTTTAATTAATTATAGGTTTTTGTGATCTACAAATTTTCCATTTCAAATTCTTGGCTAAAATTATTTTTTGAATATTGTAATGTGGAAAACTCGAAAAACAGATTTTTAGTTACTTCTGTACCCTCTATCTTTTTGGGAATGAACTATAGAGAGTTTAGTCTAAGATAATTTTTTTTACAAATTTTGAGCTCTACATTTTTGTTTTCACATCTTTTTTGCTCAGCCAATAACAATCGAGATAAACAAAGGTCAAATTTTTTTTTATTACATCTGAGTTTCCATAGCATGTAGGATACTGTAATTAGGTATATTACTTTTAAGAATCTCAGCAAAACCATAGCAATTTTTTTCGATATACTACTTATTTTACAACAATTTTACTCTGACACAAGAGTTTTTCTGAAATTTACTAAGGGCGATAGAAAGTTGTTGTGATTAAAAAGAGTATCGTAAAAAAATATTATTTGCCATTTAGAAAGAGAATTTGATTGAGGGAAGTTGTAATTATTGAAAAATGGCATGAATTGGAATTTTAATAAGATATGTTAAGACGTTAAAGAATTAAATCCAGTCATAAAAAGGTAAAGACATTTTAATTAAAATCTAAAAAAGTGCCAGGAAAAGTTCAAAAACCAGATAAACCAAAAGAATAGAGTTACAAAAAAAACCCAGGCAGAGTAGGCAGGTCGGTGCATGAAAAGGCAGGTAGGGTGGGCAAGGAGTATATACAGAGTGTACCAATAAAAACTCCCGGGCCGGATATTTTGGTAAGTAATAGAAATATTTCAATTCTGTAAAAGTCAGTTCACAGAGCACTAAGAGAGCTTCAGTTTTAGATATAAATTAATTTTAAATAGGTCAATATGTAGAAGGCGCTGTGCTCAATAATTTTTTTTCGATGGGAGGACCTTTCTTGTATAGCGTATCTTGTAAAAAATGCATTTTTAAGCAGATTTTGTTCTATGAATTAATTCAATAAATTTAGCTATTTTTGATATACAGAGTGGGTCACTCAAAACAGTTTCATCCTGTTTTTCAGCATAATCATTGGATTTAAAAAAATGCTTAAACAGGTCGATTTTTATTCCAAATTAAAAACATTTTTACAATAAAGACATCTATCATGTGTCAACCCCCCTCTCTTTCACTTCTTCAACACTTCTCCATCACTGAAAAGGTAATTTAATGGGGGATTGAGAAATATTTATGTACATTGCGTTACTTAAATTTTATCACCCTCTAGTAGTATAAAAAACTACTACGTATTATAGAGTGTGACACTACAATGTGTAGTTCATCATTAAAAAGGTAATTTTATGGGGAATTTAGAAATATGAATGATAATGATTATTTAGATCCTCAACCTCGCCCATCAGAAAGGGTACTTAATTATTTATTTACGTAGCACGTACAGAAAATAATTTCTAAATAGTAAAGTATATCTAACCTAACACAAATAACTTAGTGCGCCAAAAAAATATAAAATATTAAAAAAAGGAAAAACACTAGAACACTACGAATAAAACTTAAGACGTGCAGGAGTTGCAAGTCTCTTTTTAGCGCTAAAATATTAAAATTAAACGCACTTTGTCCGTAATTGTCTTTTTACATTCAAAATTGATGTGTGCTGAGTCCGTCGGACATGAACCAATACTTTGAACTCTTTGAAAATAAGGCCTAGATTAAAAAATATTTTAATATTACTAATGATAGGATTCTGGGAAATATCCTATACACTACAGAATCTGTAAGATATAGCAATGTAATGTAATTTTTTACAGATTTTGGCTTACAGATCTTATATATTGTCTCAGAATCGACCCATAAAAATCTCAATAATATTCCTATCATATTAAAATAAATTTATGATACGCCTATGTAATCTTAACAACCTCCCTCTCACCTCGCTTATCCTTATTAGTGTTCCGACAAAACAAACACTCTGCTAAAAGATTATATTTAGGTATTTGTCAAGATAGTTTACTAAGGACCGATTCCACCGTTGTGTTAAACGAAGTTTAAAATGACATTTTTACATTAACAATGTCATTTTAATCTCCGTTTAATACAACGGTGGAATCGGCTCTTATTCATCTGAGTTTTAAACTTAAACTACGACTTTAATATTTTTTTTTTCGAAATCGAGAATAATTAAAAAAATATGAATGAAACATATGCTTATACATGAATATCTATCAATTTCTGAAAAAAAAAAAATTGTTTGTATTTTTTTGTACGTTGTTCTGTGAAGTTAGTGATATTTGGGACTGGGCTTTGATCAGTCTCCACTGTTCACCTCTCCGTTTTGCAGCCTTATTTGGTATGTTCCTTTACAAATTATATGTATTTGTATAAAAAAACTTGCAAATATAATATAATTATTTTTTAAATTTATACCTTGTTTAGAAAGCAATGTTTAATGTATCACACTTTAGCAGTTAATGAGTTAGTTACAGTGAAAAAAAACTTTAATAAACAGCCTTGTTAAATACACAAAAACCTGCAATCCTATGTAGAACGTAGCACACATCAAACACGAATTTTAGACAACAAAAGGTCGACTGATGTGGTGAGCTCGGGTTAGGGTTACTGCGAACACGCCTCTTTAATGTTAGTACAAAACACATTAATTTAATTTTGCTGACTAACCTGGAGGTACGACGTCGACTGTAAACAAAAATTATTCAATGAAAATTTCATTTTCGAGGTGGGTGCGTTGACGGGAACATCAAAATGAGGCAAATATTTTCTTAAGCGTTATAATTTGGGCATCGGTCGAAACGTGGTTGGAATGTTAAATGTATGTGTTTATACGAGGATACAAAAAAAAACAGATTAATATACTAAAAAAAAGGGAAATACCATCTTTTTACAAAGGATCATACAGTAGGCTTATGGAGAAATATGCTTCGGTGAAATTTTCCGAATATTGCAGTCGATTTCCCGAATAATAGTGTCCACAGCATTGAGATACACTTTTACGTTATGTGTCAAACTCGACCTAGTGGAGCTAGTCAGTTTTGATGAAAATAAATGCATTTTCTTTAAATTTAAATGATATAAAAAAAATTTGATTCCGTGACTCTTCAAATATAATTCAAAGTACGACTCTGAGTCGCCATTTCGAATACACGTTTCCACTACTAGAAATGCGTCCATCTCCCAAAATAGTGTTTATGTCGTCTCTAGTTTATTACATCTCGATAGTCCATAGGCACAACGCACAACACCATCTTGTGACTAGTTTTTGATATACTGGCAGTTGAAGTTGCAGACTGGCTATTTTGACAAATTACTGATTTTTCCACGATAATTTTATCTTATTGTGGTTTCTTACACCTATTAATTGGTATTTTAATAAGTTTTCTTGGAATTTCGGTGTTGGATTTAATAAAACACTGTGGTTTATGTTTTTATAGCTTTAGGTGCCTAGTTTGAATCTTCTTCACTACGTATACTTGTTATTTATTGATTTCATTAATTTTAGATGCGAGATTGCGAAATGTAATTTTTCGCAATCGAGTTCATATAAAAATTGAGATAGCTCATATTCTAGCTTGGCACTACTGAAAAACCCTTTAATTTATATTTTAAGAAAAATAAAATATTCAATGTAATTCAAATTCTTAAAATAATATTTAAAATCCTTTATTATTAGTATTCAAAAATAGGTAACAGTTATACTTGTCACAAACCAAAATTTGTAGCTGAAATAGTAGCTGGTCATTCTAACCAGTGGAACTATTTCAGCAAGCAATGGGCTCCATAATGCCAGCAATTTGTCTCGTTTGGGCTTGTTACTGACATGTGTATTATTTAATACTTTGATTTAAGTCTAAGTTCAACGCGTTGTCAATGACAAGTGACGGCGACTTTTTTATCACAAAAAATACAGCTTTGTATGATAATATTTTTAGAAAGTGTTATTAAAAATGGGTCTATACTTTGTTTTACTTTTAATGCATAATATTTTAATGAGTAATGTTTAACAAAGATTTAAAAGTTATGGACTTTCTACCATTTTTTATAAAAGCTAAAACGCAAAATACACTCTTTTATTTTTGGCCTAATTAGTTCGGGAAATTGTGTTGGGATTTAAAAATGTACTGTCGATGGGGTGGCGCCAATTTGCAACCGTGTTAATTTGCGACATACGTTTTATTAAACTCATCGTGTTACGTATTTGTTGACATTTGTATTACTTCGAACGAAAAATCATTTTCTAACCTAAGAAAAAAGTTGAGTTGGGTCTTAATTCAAATTTTTAAGAGTTCAATGATAATTTTAATTCATAACATTTTAATTGAATTATGATAGTTTTGCTTAATTTTATATTAGTCCCCCAATCGACTGCAAAAAGTGACACGTGGTTTTTTTGCCGGCTATTTGTAGTTAGGTACAGGGCAGCGAGTGAACAACATGTACTATGTCCCGGTAGTGAGAATGGTTATGTAACCTGTGAAATTCAAAGTTGCGCGTCACTGAATTTTTGTTTGTATAGAAGAACAAGCTCTCAGACGGCCAGAACAATAAAAATATCTGTGGGATGTTCTGTGGTCCAGTTTTGCTACTTCCGGTCTAGAAGTTCCGCCAAATAACCGATATTTAGTTGAACAAATAAATTTGGGATAGATAAGGTTAAAGACGGGTTTTCTGAACATAAGATGATATTTCGAGAATTTTTTTGTGTACTGTTTTCTTTTTCTAATAGGTATAAAATAAGTATAATTACTTTCTAAATGTTTGTATGACTCTTAACTAAGTGTATTTTTTTCTTCTCCTGGGCTCGTCTGACTATGTCTCTGAATAACACTGAATCCTAATGGCTTATTGTGTTTTATCCCATGTTAGTTCATAGCACCCACTCTATCACCTTTGTAACTTGTACAAATTTGTACATATCTTTGGGTGAGTCGGTTCTATACGTTGTTGGATCAACCTGGGGTTGTCCAAAAAGTGCCTGTCTTTTGCGATCTAGAGCTTCGCATTCGCACAGTATGTGTTTGGCCGTTTTTGGTTTCTTGTGACATAGTCGGCACATGAGTTCCCCATTCTACATGCCGATTTTGTTCAAGTGTCCCTTTACTGGGGCGTGCCCAGTCATGAACCCTAATATCATTTTCAACTGGTTCCTATTCATAAATAGTAGTTCTCCAGTTCTTTTGGGACATGGTTTGCCTATGCCTTTTATGTGCCTGTTTTGGGGTGCTTCCCCAATAGTTAATAAGTTGTTACCAAATCCAGTCGTTTATGAAACCCCGGACCGTAATTCTTGGTACTCCTGGGTTGGTGTCTGGTTCCGGTGTTTCTTTTGACCCTCTTTTTGCAAGTTCGTCAGCCTTTTCATTTCCTTCGATCCCTTGGTGACCTGGCACCAAAAATAGTTTTACTCTATTTCGGTCTACCAGTGTTCTTAGATCTTCGATGCATTCCCATACCAGCCTCTACGTAACTTTTTGACTCGATATGGCCTTAAGTGCCGCTTGGCTGTCTGACATTATTTAAATATGCTGATTTTCAAAAGCTTTTTCATTGTTCATTTTTGCACATTGCAAAATTACGTATACCTCGGCCTGAAATACCGATAACATAGCATAGCTATATTTAGTATCAGGGTTTTTGGAGAATACTACCGCCCCAATGCCTTCCGCAGTCTTAGATCCGTCTGTATACCAGGTTTGTTCCTGTCCTTAGGCATTGGGCTCCCTTATGGTGATCTCTGCTCTTTCCTGTATTAAAACCTCAATTGGAGTATTAAAAGAGTACCTCTTGGTTATGTGGTCTGATCTCATGCCTAGAACGTCTCATGTCACTAACCTTGAGATACTCATGTGACCTAGCCTAATGTCAAGATTTCCCAGTGTATTCCCTAATCTGTAAGCATCTAATCTTGCTTCCCCTTGTATCACATAGTGAAAAGGTGGGAGTCCTATTAGTGCTTCCATTGCAGCTGTGGGGGAACTAAGTGTATTACTCTTGCAGGCATTCTTTTACTCAGTAGTTTTACCCCATTCTGCATTTTATTTATCCTAAGTTTTCGTGAGAAACATATGTTAAAATAGTTTAATTTATGGTGATAGGGTAAAACTACTGAATAAAAATTCCCGCATCACTCTAAGTTGAAAGTCATACAAAGATTTGAGAGCGATAATTAAATCACTTTCGAATTTTGGTTCCGATTTTTCAAAAAAGAGGCAACTTTTCACCAAGTTAACATTTTTGTTCCTCATCAACCTTTTCCCCGGCACAGAAAAATATCTGCAATATTATCTTACATTCAGAAAAACCGCGTTTAAACTTGCCAGTGCGGTTTGTATGACGATGCTATCGTCAAGATGGTGTCGAAAATTTTCGGGGTTTGTATCTCGAAAACTATAATCCCAAACGAGAGTGAATCTGACCCATTTATTTATTTCCATTTCCAGAAAGGGTGAAATGCCACCTTGAGAACAGTGAGTTCTACCGTTAAGGGTGGCAAAAAGAGACTTTCCCAACAGTTTTACCAACTTAGCGATTTTGAAGCTAGATCTAACGATTTCAGAAAGGACATATACATATTCTTATGTAAATAATAAATATTTATTTTCTTGTGAGCAGGTTTGCCAAATATTTAATGTTATCATGTAACTGCTCACCTTTGAAGAAATGTACTTTTAGTTTACAACATTTGCCATGATTAAATTAGTAGAAATTTATTATTTATATCTGTATGGAGTTTATTTTTACAGAAAGTTCAATCACATTTGTTAATGACACCTTCTATCTCGAATAGAAATTGTTTTATATTAGAAGATGTTAATTACAAAATATCTATGTGTACTATGACTGTATATGGTATATTTCTTCAACAGTAAGTTGTATTCCTATTTTTGCACTTAACTTTATTTTATTAGGTAAAAAAAATACAATAAAACTTCTATTTTTATGATAGTGTTTTCTTTTTTTCTTTATCATACCCAAAAGTCACTAGATATTGAAAAAGTCGACAATTCTCAAAAAATTTGGCCCAATTTATTGTTTCCCTCGCGAGTTTTATTTATTTGGCGATTTTTGGGTATTTTCAAATTTAAATATTGACACGTCAAAAAGTCAATTATTTGGCAATCCTGCTTCCAAAATCAGATAATCAGTTGCCTAAGCGGCTCTTGAAAGCCTGTTTGTAAGCTTCTATTGTCGATTTTACAAGCAGGAAACAAAATTTCAAACATACTCTTTGTTCCTTTGAAAATGCCATCTGCAATAACGATTTCGCAGGTGGCAATTGAGAACAGTTGAAAATAACAACACTACGATCAAACGATGATACCGCTTGTGCAGCTGATTTGGACATACTCGTCGAAAGGTTTCTACTAGTCGCACTTAGCAGGATAACTCACTACTAGGCTCCGAGATAAAGTGGGAAATATTATTTAAGGAAACCACGAGAACTTAAATAACGATTCTATACAAGTTGCTTCTATGGGCATGTTAATTGTTGGGTTGTTTCGTGGTTTAGGTTCTATCTAATGGATAGTGTGGCAGACGCCAGCAGGTTCTGGAGAATTCCAGAAAGTGGAAGGTCTATGATTAGGAAAGGCCACGCGCTTTTAATCATTTTTTTTTTGGAAAATTTCATCAAAGCCCATTTATCCATAAGCCGACTACCTGGTCCTTTATTTGGAAACATATATCCAAAGATTCGCCAAACCAAACTTAAATATTTTGGATTCTACTGAAGTAACGAGTCTTCATCAATACCTATATCCCACGTGATCTGGTAAAGCAAGAAATTTAATCAAAATGGCTGTTCTTATTGACTTTTATCACAATTTAAATACCAGTCCTGTCAAATATGTCAGTGACATTGTTTTTGAATTATTACTAAAGCTATTAATGTTACTTTTAACTAGCTGATGACATCAATTTAGTCATGTACAATATTAGTATTGTTGAAGACTCTGTATATCCGATCTTTCTCAATGACCGATAGCTCTAACCGAAGGTTGTTTACTATAAATAGGTATAAAGGTGAAGACAATCACGAATTATATAAAAAAAAACTCACCGTAAGCTCGATGTTTTTCGCTAGAGTGGACTCAGCTATGTTGGCGAAAGGTTTGTCGGCCCCCCAGCATTCCACGTATTTGGTCATCTTGCTCGACGGCCTCGTCCTCGTGTGCGGGATGCTCAATCCCAAATTACCCTCGCAGATGCTGTTCGTTCTTTCCGATACGTTGGACAGGCGGGGTTTGATGTTGCCGTTCTGAGCTTCACTGTCTGGGTGCTGGAACAACATAAATAGATGTACAAAAGGCGGTTAAAAATATATCAGATCAAATTAAAGATAATAATTATGAAATTGTCTACACTTGGTCTAGACCCACAGTAATTGCAAATTGTGAAACCTGGACAATGGCAAATGATATAGAAAACACACTGGGAATATGGGAAAGAAAGATGATAAGGAGAATATATACGGAGGTAAAAAATTGATGATATTTGGCATAGCAGAGAAAATAATAAACTGTATGACCTATACAAAGATGTAGATTTAGTAAAAGTAATCAAGGCCCAAATAATACAGTGGATAGGATATATACTTTGAATATAAGATAATAAATTTGCAAAAGTGGTCCTAAATCACCAACCCTAAACTAGTCGAAGAAGAGGTAGACCGAAAGTAAGATGCCGACAAGTGGATGAAGATCTGCTGATTTTAGGAGTTAGCCGGTGAAGACAAGCCGTCAAGAATACAAAAAATTGAGAAAAATTGTAAATTTAGCCTTCGGCCTAGGCATGTTGAGATTTCTATATTTATATGAAATAGTCTAAGGCTTCCTTCATACACAACGATTTTTGGTTTTGGTAAAAAGTTTTATGAGCACATTTTCTTTTGAAGGCGCAATGGGTGGATTAAAAAAATTATTTATGAGAAACTAAAACTAAATTCAACTTTCTGCACTCTGTATTTCCGAAATCATTCACTTTTGGATTTATAACAAAACAGGACGTTTGAATATCAAATTATCCTTGAGACAGTTGCAATAAAAATTCTAGCCGATGTTGATAGAGGTTCTTTAATAAATATAAACCATTATAAATATATTTTTAAAATACACAACACTATCAACAAGATGTAGGTCCTAGCAAACCATCACGGAAAAAAATGTGACTAGAAAATTTTACTACAATGTTGTAGTAGTAGACTTGTAGAAAAATACTTAACAATTTGTAGAAAATTTTACTACAATTTATAGTTAAAAACTATTAATTATTGTAGCAATTGAATTGTCGAATAAAATGCTACAACAATAGGAAAGAAGTCCACAATGTTTAGTATATTTTACTATTGTTTGTAGAAGTAGAAATTTATTACAATTATCGTAATTACTACTACTAACTTCTGTAAAAATTTGTACAAATATTAATAATTATCTCTACAAAAAATAGTAATTTTCTCTACAAAAAATAGTAATACTTTACATCCCTTCTTATGAAAAAAATTCAATTTTGTTCAAAAATATTCTATAATATTGTAGAAATTCTAAGTCATGTGAACAAAACAGAATTCTGCTATTGGCCAACGTTTTCTGACGTCGATCATAAACGGCTAGACATCAGTAGCCGTTCGCCATGTTCACATAACAAAGCATGGTACATATACGAGTACCTATAACACATTATTATAAGCACCGATGTGTTTGAGAAAATTTTAATAATAAATTCTATTGGTGGTAAGTACATTTATTATTGTTTCTGAATAATTTACCTTTAGATAACTAATTTAAATAACCTTAGTAGATTATTTTAAAAAAATAGTTGTGGCCAACGATCGAATGTTGTGCCCAACGATCGAATTTTGTGCCAAGTTCAATGATGTTTTTTTGTCTTAATTGTGACATACCTACTTTCTCATTTTTGTTAGTTATCTGACTTAGTCATTTAATATTCAAATCAGTGTAAAGGTGATAAATATCCCCGTTTTAAGGGTATGAACAGTTCAATTGGTATTAATTTTTATTTCATATTTTTCAGGTGCAGAAAAGCCAACTGAGACTGAGGGCGCTATTATTACTGTTATTTATTACATAATGTAATTAAGAATTTGTATCTTTTATATTAAAACAATAAATTGAATATTTTATTAAGTAACATTTTTTTCTAGGTTATAATTATAATAATTATGGAATACTACTACAAATTTTATTAAAAATTACTACAATTTGTATGAATTTTTACTATTTATTGTGTAAAATTTTCGTATTTATTTTCATAAAACGCAATACATCTTTAATATAAATTCATACAATCAATAGCAAAAATTATAACAATTTGTAGAACAATTCTTGTGATGCATTTGGATATTTTTACTAAATATTGTAGATAATAACTCAACAATACATTCTCCACAAATATTTGGAAATTTTTACTACAAATTGTCCCTGTCCCTATATGTACTATTTATTGTAGAGAAAAAATCTACAATTGTAGAAATTTGTTCTACAATTTTTTTTCCGTGATTAGAGGGCGCTAACATCGTGATAGAATAAAAGCGATAAACTTTCATTAGATGAGAGTTATTTTAAACGCATGAGTCGCACTTTATGTATACAATGTCCATACTATTGCTGTCTTATTTAAAAGAAATGTTTAACAACCTCGTAATAAAAACGAAAAGCGTGTTGTGATGAACTATTTATTAGCATGGTGAAATGCATAAAAAATAAAAGTTACTTTTAAATAATATGTATTATTCCTCCGTGATATGTAAGTTTCATAAAACTTTAAGTTACCTAAGAAGATACAAATTTAAATTAATTTTAGGTGACTTTGTTTGAGTTTGTTTATCATTGTTTTCTAAGCATAAACGAAATATTTAATCGATTTTTAATTAATTTTTTAATATTTGCAATAAAAACTGTCTGGCCTGAGTACGGTTAGGTATTCTTGTTCAGCTTCTTATTGTTTATACAAGTATTATTCCAATATTAATCAAGCTGGTTGTTCAAATAAAACTTTCATTTTCCTTTCGTTATTAAAATTCCCAAAAATTGGTTTAAGAATTTGAATTTAACGTTTGATGATAATACTAACAGATTATTTTTTGCCAGTCTAATAGTAAGGTTATCTTAAAACATAAACGGCTAATTGTACATTTTGATCAATTTCATTAAATATAATTCATCCATTTTAAATATAGAACAGTCAGATTTTAGAATTTGTTGAGGCTGAAGCACAAGCAGAAGCATCATAGATTTGCTAATCCGCAACGTAAAACAAGATATTAATGCAAACGTAAAACGAAAATTTTGTATTAGTTGACATCGGGTGAAAGGGGGTGAAGCGCGCCCTGTAGGGACACTTTTGCTACGACTTCAACTTTACCCCTCGATATGGTTACCCACGTCTCAACGCTGTGTTGTTGCAATAATTAATTAGAAATTTATTAAGACCGGAAAATTATGGGGTATTAGAGACTGTTCCCTATCTGATTTGCAAATTGACAAATTCATTAAATGACATGACCATTACGGGTGTTTTTAAAATCAAAGCTATGTTGCATGGAAGTTGTATAAATGTGTGATGTGTTGTATAAATGTGTGATGTGTTGTATAAATGTGTGATGTGTTGTTTAAATGTATGTTGTGTTGTGTTGTGTTGTATAAATGTGTGTTGTGTTGTAAAAATGTGTGTTGTATAAATGTGATTTGTATAAATGTGGGTTGTATAAATGTGTGTTGTATAAATGTGCGTTGTATAAATATGTGTTGTATATAAATAATGTGTGTTGATTAATTTTTGTTTGTGTTTTAGGTATAGTTAGGGTACACATCTGTTATTTATTGCTTTAAAAGGTGCTGACTTGGACGAGAAACAGCTGTTTTCGTCTAAAATTAAGGGGCCGAGGAACGAGGAACAACCTTCCAAATGAAAAAAAAAAAAACAACTATTTCGCAACAAATAAATGAAAGCAGAGTTAAAAATTTAAGTACTAAAGAGAAAAACTTTATTTTAATAAGAGAAAATTTGAACTTGTAAGTTAAAGAAAGCTCTTAGTGATTCCCAATGATGTACAACTACTAGATCAATTATTTTTTTACACAAATTGTAAGCATTCACAATGTTATCCACGAAGTTGCCAAATTATTATGAGAGAGTATGTGAGAGTTTTGTTACAATGATTGCTTATGGTTATAATTTAATATTGACTTAACATAAGGTTCTAAAACGCACAGACTTGCAAAATATATATTTGCATTCTTAATGACAGTTATTATGTGTTTAATTTATTTTTTTGGTTGCAACTATTATTGTAGCTGCAGGTGATTTACAGGAAAATATTTTTTTACAGCGTGGCAACGGTGTAAAGCAGAAATTATAGTTACACAAGCTACCTTAATAACACCGATCTGCCAGAAACATCCCATTTAGGTTCCATGTATGTTTCTATGTTTCTGACATAAATGGTACATCCCTACGATGTCTCTAAAGAAACGTTTTTGGAATGATTTCTCAAAAACGTTTTAGAAACATCTTAATTATGTTTTAGGTATTCTATTTTCGTTTTAATTATTTTGAAATATCAATAAATTATAAAATTACTGCAATCACCAGAAATCTACAATCATGTCACACTCCAATATTAAATTTGAACATTTTGAACAATATTTTTATTTGCTAAAGGTCAAATTTATCTTTATTAGTTGCTTCAAAAAAGAGGGATGAATATACCCTTCCTAGGGCAAATGGTCTAAATGAAATATGCCGCATGTACAGTGTCCCAAAAGCGGCGTTTAAACGACATTTGGACTCAAAAAATAAAATGGCAAACCAAGAGTAATATCTTCGGACGAAGCACCGTCTTTTCACCGGGGTTTGAGGAGAGGTTGGTTTTTTATTTTGTTCTTTTTATTGTATTATTTTTGATTGTTTATGGTAAGATTTGACTTTTTTTTAATGTTCATTTAATATATTTTAGTTTTTTGACATTTGGTTTTTAAATAAAAATTATTTTCTTTTGTTCATTTAATCTATACTTAAAGTTCTCCTTAATTTTACGTAACTAAAATAAATGGTCCAATATAGGAACCCACTGGTTCAATTTGGGCAACCAGTTTCCTATAATGGACCAGCTGCAAGTGTTCCAGATTAAAGTTTTCTATGAAAAACTATTCAACAAAAAATTCGGAAAAAATTAATGGAAGTGGACAATATATTAAAGTATTTGGTGTCTAAATTTAAAAGATCTTTAATTTTCTTAAAATTAGAGCCCTAAAACCGAAAACTGGACCAATATAGGCAACTTTTCCTTAATGAATATCTGAATGCATTTTATTTTAAAATGATTAAAATATATATTTCAAATATTTTATTTTAATGTAAATATTTTTTGTTCCTATTTTTTGGGTATTTTATCACTTAAAAAAATAATATTTATGTTAACTACAATATTTTAATGTTATTAATAATTTGAATGAAACGCGGCACTTCGTTTTATTCTTATGTTTCTTATTCAGGCTCTATCACAAATCAATCAGCCAATGTGAACATAAAAAAAAAATTCAAATTTTTTTTCCAAATTAATTCGTAGCACTTTATTTACTTTCATAATCCAATAATTTTTCAATTCAAAGATCCCTCATGAACACAGTGCTTTACAGAAGAAAGGATAACTTTAATTTTATCACAGTCCATTCAAAACCAGAAAAAAACTATTTCATTTTACAATTTTTACGTACATCTCGTATATTTCAGGAAAATACAAAAGCACCTGCCCAGTTATTAATTCAGATCATTTTTCATGCATCACCGCACTATTAATCTTTCTGTCTGTCATTTACTTCAAGACAAAACATTTTTCAACCAGAAATCCACTTGTCTGATTATCGTTCTATTCACAAGTAAGAAATTGCGTTTTTTCAACAAAACGATTTTTAAAAATACAAAAATGTTTAATCGAAAAACTCGTCGATACACAAGCTTTGTAAATCTAGATAAAAATGATCGTTTTTCAAAAAAGATTAACGATTTGTTTGGTTTGGTTTCGAAACATCGTTATAGCCAGGGATAACAGGTTATAACGTATCAATTATATCAATCAACGCAGTATTATTCTCATACAATTTGCAAACATTTAACTAGGAAATAAACAAAAGTTAACAAAAAGTTGATCAAACAGAAAAGTTATGTGCAGCGCTTTTAACGATTTTATAAAACGAAAATTAAATCAACGGGAAGTTCGTATGTACAGTGGGTTTTTTTTTAAGAATAAAATTATATTATTTTTGATGCATCACACCTTGACAAATATGATAGAAATTACATGTTACAGTACATAATACATAACCTCGATATTGCTCTGGATGTTTCCCTAGATATAGACCGTATGTCCAATAACGCCCTTCCTTAGTCTCTATTCTATTGAAAGAAGAAGAATCGATAAAGTAACCTGTAACTGGATCAAAAGCATGCTTGGAAACTAGAACATCATTTAATCACTGCAAGGAGAGAGTCACTTTCAGGCCTGTCAGACGATGTCCCAAAGGTGGCGTACTTTCACCCCTACCGTGTACCATTCTGGATAAGATGATCTCTCTCGGCAGGGGATATATTTCAAATGCATGTAATTTGGTGATCATAATTAGAGAGAAGTACGAAGAGGCGATCTTCAACATCCTTTAACAAACCTTAAATACGATCAACAGATGGTGCCAGAGGAAACATAGGTCTGTTAACTGCTATCGTCCCCTTCAGCAAGAGAAGAAAACTCAACAAGTTTTTACAACATATCTTGGCCGTGGAAACCATTCCTTTTGTGGAGATGGTGAAATATCTGAGGATTATCATAGATAATAAACTCACCTAGAACCCCTAATTGAACAAAATCATCAATAAAGTCAGATTATCCCTCTAAACCCCCAGACGAATTTGGGAAATCAGTCCTATTGGATTTACTAAACTGTTGTAAAATCCATGGTTGCGTACGGCTCCGTTTTCTGGTGGGACAAGGGACATCCACGGACGGCAAGTACAGCGGCTTGCGTGCCTCACCATCACTGGCCAATGTCAACCACACTGACGGGAGACATTGAGATCTTGCTGAATCTAACCTCTATCCACATTTTGCTTAAAAGGAAGACTATGATGATCTCCTATAGACATTTAAAGGTGGGATGGTGCAATGAAAAACTGTGATGGGACAAAACGGTGCTAATAAGTGAGATAAATAACCACCACACCCATAGCATAGTCTCAGACTCGCTAGATCCCGTACAGCACATAGAAAAAGCATACAGCGTCTTCATTCTAGAGCAGGGGGAGACAAAATCTTCCCCCAGGCGGAATATGTGCTGCACACAGACGTTTACAAATCTAAAAATGGAATAGGAGAGGGAGTTTTTGGCCAGAAGCCAAGATTTGACATATTATTCAACCTTGGCACTAATCGTGTTGACTTAAAGCTAGTTTGGGAGGCAATAAAACAGCCGACGCCTAGCTAAAAAATGAACCAAATTTGAGTTTATAGGATCAGAACCATTACTAGGCATTGCAAAGAGCATTATATTAAAATGGACGGAGAGATACGAACTGAAAAGATACCCCACTAATTCATCCGAATGCATTTATACCTAACCCCTCGTCTCAGATCCAGAAATGGAGTATTAAAGATCTACGCTTTTCACGGGACTAATGACAGGACAATGTCGTCTAGGTGATCATATGAGAAGGATAGATCTTCAACAAACATCGGACTATCGATTTTGCAGCATGGAAGTGGAAGACGAATTTGCAGAGACCATTATATGTACCTGTTCTACCTTGGAAATAACTAGGTTCAAGATCTTCAGATTAACATGACTGAAGCCTACCGACTTTAAACAATTTTCACCCAATTCAACTATGACCTTCATTAAAAGGTGTGGCTTGTACGGTGAACTAAAAGTTAGACATGAACCACACTAAATTCAGCTGGGTCGCAATGGAAGGCGATCAGATCATACCATTTATTTCCAACCTAGCCCAACATAACCTTTGAAAAAATATTAATTCACATTTAACGTTATTTTTAAATGAATTCCAGAGATCAGAGACATACAATAAAGAGTTATAAATATTTAAAATTAGATAACTTACTTTTGGAGGAATAATCAGGAACGTCTCAATTTTGTGGTCAGATAAATAGCTTTCTCTAGCAATTCCATCTCCCGGCTCCACTTGGAACTTGTCGCCCAGCTGGTGTAGTGTGGCTCTAGTAATGTGAACTCGTCTGAAAGAATAAAAAATGCACTATTATTAAAATGGTTTTAAGAGGGCGTGTTCTGCGATCAGTTACACACTGTTTCTTCGCTCTTCATGTTTATAGTAAGTCAGATAGTGACAGGTTTAGGTGCCCCATTTTCGCATAAAAGCCTCGAAGAGGGTTGAAACGTTCATCGATTTTAAGTAGAATGAAATGAAATCTACGAGTGACTGCTGAGGATAACACATGGAAAATTCGATTTTCGCTAACAAAAACGAAAGGTTATTTGTTGCCCATTTTTCCACGCAAGCCTTTCTAACTATATGAAATAAGGGCGTAATCTTCTAAGGAAAAATCGAGATTTTGCCCGATTTTTCCACACAAGCCCATCGAATGTATGAAAACGTACGTCTTCACTAGTAATTAAACATATTTTTTTGAATGACCCGAATGTATAAGTGCATTTTGGGGTCGAAAAAATTTTCTGATAAGGAAAATCGAATTTTCCATGTGTTATCCCCAAGAGCCACTCATAAATTTTCATCTATTCCACTCAATATCGATATACTTTTCAACCCTCTTCGAGGCTTGTATGAGAAAATGGGGCACCTAACTCGGTCACTATCTGACGGTCTATTATTTTAAAAAATATCTTGGATATAAAACAAAAAAATTAAATTTATTAGTTAGTATCCATACTTGAACAATATATTTTATTTGTCTCTTAGTAACAATAGAAGCCCAATTTTTAATCCATAACATCGATACTTTTCGACAGTTGAATTTAACAGTCTAAAATATTTAGTGAAATAAAATAAGATCTCGCCCTTCTTGAAAAAGATATTTATCAATATGTATAAATACATGTTATAACTGATCTCTGCTTTAAATTTGAATTTAATCATGAAATAAAAACGAGAACGATTAGCGGGATTGAAAACGAATACTGTTATGAGGTTCATATCAGTCATTGATTGCTTCTAGCATTGTTTGGTGTAAAACCAGTGTGCATTTTCTATCCAAATTCGACGTACGTATGACCTTGATATAAAAACCCTATTCTAGAACTTAATTAAAAAAAAATCTGATCTTGTATCTCATAATTTGTAATTTTCTTGTCAATCGGCGTACTATGTGTCTGTGTTGTTTGGAATGATCGGACTTGCACAATATAATATTAATTTGAGGGTTTTAATTTCGTAAACTCTCGAATAATTTGTAGGTATATTCCTTTCAGTTTTTTGTTTATTTCAAAAAATCATTCAATATGCAATGTTTTCTATATTATGTACTTTTTTAAATTTTTTCTCTGAGGATGAAAGAGCGATATTTGAGTCATCAGGTTCGGAGGGGTTCATTGTCATTTCGAAGATCATTTGATCATAAATAAAACATGTTTTTCTTTTTTCTGTTACGGGGGTGGAATAATTTGACTGTTTCTATATCATAGACGTGTTTTTCCTAATTAATAGTTAAAAAACTTCTATTCTATAAAAATAAAGATACGTTTTTTGCCTATAATCCACTTAAATGTGATGAAAACGTAATGAAAATGTGATTTATAAAATGATACATAACTATTGTATACATACCTGTAAAACTGAATATGTTATAGACGTACAGTTTTAAGTTCTTTTAAAATAAAGAAACACATAAAACATGTTGCAAAACACCATTTTACGAAAATTCAGGTATATAAAATATAACCAATAAAAGTTAAAACTATAAATACCGACATGCCTGTACTTGTTATTAATGTCCAAAATGCCATTTATCTGAACATTTAAATTTGGTTGTAAAGAAAAGATAAGAATTTAATTACAGAATTAGCCAAACCAAAATTCACTAAATTGTAGTTAAACAATATCCATCTAAAATCGCATCAACTAATCCCTAATATATTTTTTAACCATTGTGTTATGAGATTAAAACCGTTCTGCTTTTGATTTTAAGAAAAAAAAAAAACAATTTTAGATCAAATCTACGCTCTCGACATTTAATCAAATTATTTTACACCTAACTCACTTGAACAAATGACTTCAACCGATTAAACTGCATCCACTAGGGATTTCACTTTTTAAATAAGAAAGAAAAGTACCTTAGCTTCCTTATATTCCTTTTTCTTTTTCATGTAATTTTTTATTCGGAATTTTACTTTTAAAATACGATACCACTTAGATTGAAGATGCCTGCATATGATCAAAGTTTTTCCTGCTGGAACGTATATGCCACGTGCACGACCTTTATTAAAGTTTAAAAGAAAATTTTGGTGGACAGCAATTTTAAGGATATTTCTTTCTAGGACACTTGGAAAATAAAAATCATTAGTACATGTACATGTTTCTTTTTAAATCGGGGCTGTATACGTACATGATATACAGTATGGTGAAAATAGTAATTTATTCACTGTTACGTACTAAAAGTCTCATACCTTATATATAGTTTTTATTAACAATTTTAGTATTCTAGAATAGAATAATTAGTTTTCACAAAAAAATGAGCAAGGGCAAACTAATTCAATATATTTTTAAATATATCTATTTTGAGAGTCTTCAACTGTAGCTATATTTCATCTTCAATTAACTTTACCTTGATATCTGGTTTACGTAAAAATAAACGAATTAGAAATATTTTAGTAAAAAAGTAAATATAACCTTAAAACATATTTTGATTCTTCTTCTGTTACTTTTATTATCGTCTGTCAAATTTTCTTCCCATCGAACCATAAAACATAAATTATTGGACAAATACCATGACGTCATGTACAGTTCAGTGTAGCCAATAGTGCAAAAGAATAATTCTCTAGATTCTTATGGAATAATTCGGTTTAAAGCCCATAAGTAAAAAACTATCAGTTTTTTCTTTTTGGAGAATTTGCTTTGAGAAGCAACCACGTTTTCCAAACCTTGCATTTTCGCGGATATTTACCGAAAACTCCGATTGTTTTATTTAATTTCGATATTAGGGATAAAGTAACTAATATCACATTTTGTGGATCTAAAAAGAAATAATCTATTTGGATAATTCAATTATCAAATTCGCTTCAATTGAAGCCACGTTTAGGTCCCGTTAAAATATCTTATTCATTGATTTTAATTTTCAAACTCACTTCCCGTCAGATAATCCTTTTATTTTTGACGTCATCTATGTGAGCGAGATTACGTCATTTTTTTAAATAATTATAGGGTTTTAACATGTTCTAGCCAATTATCTAAGAATATTTGCATGCAGCTGCGTCACCAAGAAAATTTGAAATTGTATTGAAAATGGATAATTCTAAACGATTAGTAAATGCATGCAAATCAATTTTTATTAAAATTTGAAAAAAATATACAACGGAAAATAATCTGCATACGCCTCCTTCGTGTAGTACGTCCCGAAATTGTTAAACATGTAAAAAAGAAGAGGTATTGAAGAACAATTATTAAACGTATGCTTTTTCACAGCATTATTTTGTTTGATCTAAAAAAGTATAAGTTTGGTTTGCCCATTATTTAAAGACTACCCTGTAGATTAAAAAATAATTGTACAATATCCCACAACTTTTGTATTAAAAATTTCTTTGTATTTCCAATAATAAAATAGCTGTCGATTATATACGCAGTGATGGGACACAGTGTATGTTGGTATAGTTGGATGGATAAATTCATAACGAATTTATTGTTAAAATAATATACAAAATATTTTATCTGAAAAACTTGAGTAAATTAAACTTAAAATGAACCATATTTATTATATGTTTTCAAACACTCTGTATAAAATAAACCAGTGCTATCATCACTATTCGTTAGATGTATATCTTGTAAGTCTGTATTTAAAACAATTTTGAAATCATTGTTAACCAAAATTTTGATAATTT
This sequence comes from Psylliodes chrysocephalus, assembly GCA_927349885.1. Taxonomy (NCBI): domain Eukaryota; kingdom Metazoa; phylum Arthropoda; class Insecta; order Coleoptera; family Chrysomelidae; genus Psylliodes; species Psylliodes chrysocephalus. Next base: position 17,294,307 of record OV651814.1, on the reverse strand, counting down.
TATTGGGGGTCTTTATCATTTTTTAATTTCACAAAAATTAATTGCTGAGCAAACCTGTAATATTTTTCAAAAATATTTTAGAGAGGATAGGCTGGTGCCGATACTGTTTTGAAAAAAAAAAATTAATAACAGGCAAGGACCAGGTGCAACATTTACTTAACTAAAAGAATCAAAAAATTTTAAACAGGGACTGAAATAGGATTTTTGCATTTTGCGGTGAAACGTGAGCTCCTATCGAAAAGTGTTTAATACAAAAGTTGTAGATAATGAAAAAATCTGAAACTATTTCATATGACGTTTTTCAACATAACCTCAAACTTTCTGAGAAAATTACGGAAAAACGATTTTTCAGTTTTTAATTTTTTTCTAGGACAACGGTAAAACGAGTACCTAGTTTTCGAGATATTTACATTTTTCGCACAAAATGCTCTAAACTTCAAGGTTTTATAAGGGCTCATTTTAACCGTTGAAATGTTTACTTTCAGATGGTCTATACATAATCAATAAGAATTGAGAAAAACTGAAAAAGTTAATTCATCAGGAAATTCTCAATATCTCTTTATCAATTTTCAATACAAATTTAAATTTGCTTGGTAACGCATCCACGTGTGGGTACTCTTAGATAATTGGCTAGAACATGTTAAAAACCTATAATAATCACAACTTAAAATATGCATACATTAAAAAAACGTTTCACAAAATCTGTCATTACCGGCTAGGCTATTACTGTTTGTTTAAATACTCAATATTGGGAGGCACCGAGTTATAAATTTCGGGACCTAAATATGATTAATATTGTTGACCATTGTGTTTTGCATGTAATAGATAATATATGCGTCTTTATTTCGAGTAGTATATTTTATGACAGAGGTTGCAAATCTGCTTTATCATAATGTTGAATAATGGTAGTGTTTATCTAATGTCAAATATCTTACAGTATAATTTATTGTTAAGCTATTTGTAACTAGCGTTAAGGATTGTTTTGTAGAACTTCAAGAGCTGGTAGGTAAGTTTTAGATAAGCTATCGGCATTATTAAGACGATATTCAACTAAATTTGTATATACTATTATTTTTCGTTTAAAATTTAATATGCCGCATATTTATTTAAATTTAAATTGTATACAGCGTAGCTTTTTAAGAAGGTATTCGAAATGTTGACCCCTTCTTAATTATTTTGGTCTATCATTATATCCTATCAGGTATTTTATTTTACATTAACATTTAACATTCAGCAGTTTTTAAAACGATAAAAAATTAAAAATACATCCATATAAAGCAATTAAACCCCGGAAAAAATGTCTGCCTTTTTGGAATTAATTTTTTTATATTTAATTAAGACGCTGTTAAAATTTCAGCGTGAATCAAACACTTCAAATCATATTTAAAAAAAATCAACTTTGGGGTTGATTTATTAATTATAAACCCTCTCAAACGTGTCTGCCTAAATTACTAGTATTTTTAGAATTATCTAAACATTCAATTGTTGTTTGTTGGCCTCTGAATCAAATACTTTTTTTGGGTCATATTTTACGTCGCCTTTCTATTATGCGCAGCACAGGTATATCTGCTTTTCCATCCAAATGATTTCAAATTACAAAATTTCAAAGTGCATCAAACACTTTATGAAATTTGTGTTACTATCTCTTGGACTAACATTGACATTGTTGTTTTGGAGTAACACACGTTTAACACAGAAAGAACCTAATTCCTGTAAACATCCTTAGTTATATAACAATTTGAAACATTCGTTTATTTCTGACACAACCTTTGTCCTGTTCCTAGTTCAAAACGTTTTTTTTACTTCCTCAAAACTCTGAAAAAGTGACTTAGGTTGTTTCTAAAATAAACGATTCAATAGGATTATAGGACCGTATTATTTCTATGAAACCTTAATAGGTCCTGCAACATTTCTTGCTACTCGAACTGAATCGGCTGCACAGGCCGCAGCAAGATGGTGCGCCCTCACAGTATGCTGTTTGGTGACAAACTACTGGACAACGGTAGATTGAGCGTTCGTCCCCATATTTAACTAATTGTGATTTTTTTTTGTGGTGATATTTGAAATCTGATATCTGAAATCATTTATAGATACCAGGTACTTGTTTTGCCTTTCCTTGGTAGTGGGAGACTTCCTTCCTTGCAGTTGAGTGCAGGCAAGGTATACTCATTACTGTACTGCTTGCTTGGTGGCTCTTCTTGGAACTGCTTCCGGCATTACTTTAAGAGGAAGCACTTTGATCTTAATCTTACTTTCTTTCTTTCCTGTCTTTATCGTTCTGTTTTACGTTTTATGTTTACCTATTTTCCCTTAGTCTAATGTCGCTGTCTTTTATTTTCAGAATTCCAGCTACCGCTTTCCAGGATTTGATGTCCTCTTTCTCACTACGTTTTCTGACCTTACTATTCCGATCTTGCTTTGCATTTGTTGCCTTTCTACCTGCCACCTACTACATATAAAAATAGTGTGTTGAGTCCAAAATTAGTAGGCGTTTACATACAACACTATTTTTTCAATACAAGTTACTAGTAGTAGTTTTGAGAAAAGTTTGGCTATTCGCAGTGGTAGAATTTCATCATCAATTTGCTGTAGCGCTGTTAATAACATTTTATTATTGCAATATTATTGTAAAGTCCAATAGATACTCATGTTCCCTATAAATTATTTCTCCTTTTGACCACCTCAATTTTACAGGCAATCAGTTAATACATACATTGTTTCAAGTATTCATTAAATACTATCCACTGATATTGACTGGCACAAAACTGTTTAATATGAGATCTGTTCCAACCTTGTTCCAACAACGATCAGAAACCAGTCACTAACACCATGATTATGCGCATTTTATAACTTTGCGGTCAAAATTATCAACTGCGCAGAATCCTGGTGTCAGTGACTGGTTTTTAACCGTTGTTGGAACAGACCAAAACTGCCTGCTGGTACAAGTACTAGTAGAATGAGGAATTAAGTTAGTACGCAGGTCATTGGATTAGTATCTGTTTTGCAAGTTACTGATGCATATATTCTTATTCAATTATTATGTTCTCTTTTGCTCTTTCAGTGTATTCTGTAGGTTAGTTCAATTTCATTATTTTGCTAGCTTATTCTGACTTTTCGAAATAATTCCTAGTATATAGCTGGATTAGATTAGACTTAATTAGGAATGTGGGCCAATGTGATCTCCCCTACCTCGATCTTTTCAGATCTATTGTGGATATCCTAAAATAGTTCTTTAAAGTATCCTGTCTAGTTAGGTCTTTTCATAGACTAGGAAGTAGTTCTCCGGCACAGCTAGTTACCCTTGGTTTTTTTCTCCTCCAAGTGTAAAGAATCTCAGTCTTGATAGACCTTCGCAGTAGCAAAATACGTGTACTACAGTTTCCTCTTCTTCCTGATAGAATTGGAATAAGATCTCTTCTATCAGACCAACATTATACATATGTTTATTAATCCTACAATATCATCTTAGTAGACCTACTAGTACCTACATGGTGATTTTTTCCACCATTCCTGAGATTTTTGAAACATCCACTGCTTAACGTATGTTCTGATGTTGTGGCACCACAGAAGGGTTCTGGGCCCATATGAGCCTTTGAGGTTCTGTCTCGGGCTAGTTAATTAGCCTCTTCGTTGCTCTTATGTCCTCTGTGGCCTGGTACCCAGGCTAAGGTTAGTCTGTTTTGACTACCCATCTCTGTTATGGCTTCCAAACTCCCACACAAGCTTTGAGTGTACCTGCATAAAATTGAGTGCTTCTAACGTCGCTAAACTGTCCAAGTACATGACAATATTTTTTCCATTTACCTTATGTCTTAATACCTCTTTTGCACGGTGATGAATTGCTGCTAATTCCACCTGGAATACTGTTGCATGTTTACCTAAGCATCAGTGAGATTCTTGTCTTTGGCTTAGTACAATATTTTATAACTATAAGGGTTTTGGAGTCGTCTATATACTACGTGAATTCTACGTGAATAGGAGATCCTCTCGTCCACGCTTCCCTGACTGGTATACTTACTTTATATTGATTTTAAAAGCTATACTCTGGGAACATTTCGTCTGAAGGCATTCTTATTATTTGGTCGTTCTGAAACTCTTTATATAGCTCGCTGTAGTCACGTCCATGCAAACTGCTTATGGGTGATGAACCTCTGTGACAGACCTGGCTTCGCCTTGAGTGAATATATGTAGTGGTGTTAGGTTTAGCATGACTTCTAGATACTTGCCTTTAAATACCGTTGAGCTGTCAAATAGCTCCAGTTTACTGAGTCTTTGGCTACCATACCACCGACCCGTAGCTTATCATAGGCCTTATGAGTTTGGTACATAGCCATAGTTGAATTTTTGGTTGTAGTCCCTAATTTTTTCCACCCAACCTTCGACATAAGTTAAAGGATGTTGTGCTCTTTTAAGTGACTTTTTGCAAGTGTTGATTCCATGGTAACCTGTGATCAAAGATGTCTCTCAAGTATTTGGCTTCTTGAGCAAATGGAATCTTCAGTCTTTTCAGTACTGATGACTTTAGTGTTGTCAATACTATTCGTTTTGTGAAGTTGACTATTGTGGTTTTGTGAGGGTTAGCTGTTAGTTCCTCCTCTTTACACCACTCGCCAACGATCTTTAGAGCAGTTTGTGTAAGCTCCCATATTGTACCTGTGAACGACGATAGCCAGGTCATCGGCATACTCTAGGCAGTATAATTTTGCAGATATTAGCTTTTTTTATGAGTTTGTCCACTAGGACCGACTAAAGTAGGAGTGATAGTATTCCTTCCTGGGGACAGCCCATGGATAAATTACGACTTGTTTTTGAATAATATATCGTAATACCCTTTTTATCAAAGTGCGCTCACGTCCATACATTTTGTATTCATTCTTCTCCATTACCGTTTCACACATTTTTCCTCGAATTTTTATTTTCGACGGTTTAGATTACCTTCCTGAAACATTTTTTAGATTCGACTCTCGAAGGTAATATAGCGACTGATGGAAGTCATTTTGTCAGATGATAAGAGCAGTAAATAATTCGAAATTGATGCGTCGTCCGAGGAAAATTTGCTTGCTTTTCGATAGAATGAGATTTTTGTAAAAGCGCGTCAGCAATGATAGCGATGCCGGAGTGTATTTTATATTTAACTGGAAAACGATTTTTGTAATGGTGTTTCCCTCGCAAGCCGTAGATTCATAAATTTTATATTTTTCGTATATTTTTTGTATGTGTAAACGAACAACAATGATTACCCAAACTCACAAAAAAAATTGCACACATTTACGCGTGCCAGTGCTTATTTTTGGCTTAATATTACTTTAAAAAAATTAGTAAATATTAAATTAAATAATGTGATTGATCATGTTTAATTTAGTAATCAAACAGGCCATATTATCCTTTATGATAATGTTGACATAGCAACTAAATTTAACGAATATTTTGTTGAAAGTAATATGGATATTATTGGAAGTATTGATGCAATTGTTCCCTAGCATAATCTAAACAATAATTTATACTTATCATTATAACTTTAATTTACTAACTTTACATAACTTATATAAAATGTTGAACTCGTTAGATAATAAATATTCTGCATTTAATATTCTTAATTCTAAAGTTCTAAAGGAAGTGTATGCAACAATTGGGCACATTATTTTAAACTTAATACCTCACTTGATACTGGCAAAGTTCCATCTCAACTAAAAATTAGTACTATTGTTCCAATTCGAAAAGTTAATAATACAATAAAATCGGAAGAATTTAGGCCTGTAAATACTCTCCCGTCAATTGAAAAGGTATTAGAGCTGGTTGTGTTTGAACAACTACTTGAACATGTTAATAATAATTCTATTTTAATAACTAACCAGTCTGGGTTCAGAAAAAAGTATTCCTGTGAGTCTGCATTACAGTTAATGGTAAGTAAATTTAAAAATGAAGTGGATGAGAATAAATATGTAGTAGCTGTTTTTTTAGACCTGAAACGTGCATTTGAGACCATTGATAGGGGTATTTTGTAACGGTTAAAACCGTTTTCGTTATTTGACCCAGACCCGTTTTCGTTATTTTGAAACCAACATCTCTACTTAAACGTCATTTTTTGTCGTTTATGTCTTGTGTCAAAACTTCGATTGTCATTTCATTTTTATCCGTCAACAAGCAAGTTGAATTATGGAATTTTAATTTGAACTTAATCTGGGACATCCGATGTACTAGTTATCTTAAATATTTTTAATGACCGTCTGTTTTTAAAAAAGGTAAGTTTCCTACCGATATTTTGTTGAAAATATATATTTAGTACAAGAATTTCTTTATTATAATGTCAAATTTGAAACATAAGCTCAACACATTGAAAAACACAAGAACGCATGTTTTATATAATTTCATATATTATTTTGTTTAAAATAGATAATATGCTTTACTATATTTAAATATGTTAAATAAGACCTTTTCTTTTCCTATTAAATTTGGTCTCTGTGAAGCTATTCATTTAATAATTTAAATTATGCATTTGATAGTAAAAAGCACCTTATCTGTTCCTATATAAATTCTCCCTAATTCCTTTCTTTATATTTTTACCTTTTTCCTTGTAGCCTTGCTGTATACAGATGGTCCTAAAGAAATCCTATAGAAGTTATATAGATGGTTTCAGTTGAAGTCGATAGAAATTATATAGATGGTTCAGAAGTTCAATAGTAGACGTATCTACATGAATTTTGGAAGAACGTAGAATACATCAACCACCGAGAGAAGTTAACGAGATTTAACACTACCTTTGTAAATTTAACAAGAAGGCCTCTACAGTCACTCCTTACCTGTTACCTGTTATACCACAGATAAGTCAATAAATCATTTAAATTTGAATAATAAGTCTCTGTGAATTAGAATTTGTCGCTAATTATAATATCATAAAGATTAGTCATTTTCTATATTTTCATCACTGATCGATTGTCAAGTTTAGAGAGTTTTAAATATAGTGGCGTCCAATATTCTTTTTCAAAGTCATATGAGTTGTTTAATAACCTGACCCACTCCCCAAAATCATAGAGCTTAAAACACTATAAAAATAGATAAAATAATAAGATCATATTACAATTTTACTTAAGAAAATTCAACAATATGGTGTAGGTGGAAAAGTATACCAGTGGCTGAATGATTATCTGCAAGGTCGTAGACAAAAAGTACATTTTAACAATCAGATATCACCCGAGATTAACATTGACACAGGGGTTCCACAAGGAAGTGTCCTAGGGCAGCTGCTTTTTATACTATATTTGAATAATATTGGACTGTTTGTTGATTGTGAATTCATTAATCTCTTTGCTGATGACATGCTCTGATATAAATTTAATGAGTGCAATCGAGAAAATGAATAAAATGGAGAAAGTTGCCCAGTATTTTCAACTTAACAAATTGAAATTGAATGTAACTAAAACAAAAGCACTTATTTTTACAACTAAACATAAGTATAGCTTACTTGATATCAATAATGTTAATTTACAAATAAATGGTGAAAAAATCGCAATAGTCCCAACTATTAAGTATTTAGGTATCCAATTAGATAATCTACTTACTTTTAATGATTTCTTCAATTATATTAATAAAAAAAATTGAAAAAATTATATTTCTTCTCTAGAATTTCAAATAACTTGTCAACTTCAACTAAAATAACAGTATATAATACAATTATTCAGCCTCAATTCGATTATTGTGCCTCCATTTTTAATTTATTTAATCTCAACAAGTTAAATCAACTTCAAAAATTACAAAATCGAGACATGCGCATAATATTAAAAACCAATCGTCTTACACCAATTGCCACAATGTTAAATTCTCTTCAATAGTTTTTGATTTAGCAAAGGTTGTACTACTTAACAATTATGTTTATTTATAAAATAATTCATTCTTTGGCTCCATCCTACTTTCATCAATTTATTTGTTATCATGGAGATATTCATGATTACAGCATAAGATCAACTAACGATATATACATTAAAAAAGTTAATTATTCGAAATCACAGGCATCGTTATTGTATACAGATTTCCAAGAATATAATGAACTGCCCAGGGGCTTGAAGAATTGTTATTCATTAGCAAGTTTAAAAAAAAAATGACAACTTTTGTTAAAACTGATAAAATTTGATTTCAACTTTTATATATTTGATTATTACTTTTTTATTTTACTTTTTTATTCTTCTTTTTTATTCTTCTTTTTTATTCTTCTTTTTTATTCTTCTTTTTTATTCTTCTTTTTTATTCTTCTCTTTTAATATTTGGGTTCATGCTTTCAACTGTTATTCCTTTTATTGTTCATTAAGGCTGTCTAAACTTTAGATTAGTATCTTTGTAATGTGTAACAAATTTATTTTTCTTAACTCAGATTATGTTAATGTTAATAATAATTATCTTTAAGTTTTAAGTGTACTGTATTTGTATTTCTATATTTTTTTGTATATTAGGTTTATCCTACTTCAATAAATATCTATCAAGATGTTATTTTTGTAAGAAACCTTATGCTTGTTAAAAAAATTGTATGACATTCGACATAGGATGATAGAACAATATTTTAATGAATAAATAGGTACTGTATGTATGTCTAGAGAAAACCACAATGTCTGAAATTTAAAATTCAGAACGCGAAGAGAAGAGTTTCATCTTAAATAAAAAAATCCACTTCAGTCCCTCCAGTTCGTCTTTTCGTTTTTGATTATCAGTCGAGTCGACTTTTATTCATTTAGGATGTAGGGAATTCACTTATTTATTATTTCGTTACTGTGTCAAAAGATGATAGCCTTCAATAATTGAATTTTCTTTTAAGGATACGGCGCAAATTGGGTTGGCTATCGGAGATTTTTCAACAAAGTTCAAATATAGACGCGGATTTCCTTCGACTAAGCTAAAAGACTGCTGAATGAAATTGGAAGAGAAACTGATTATACGGCTGATTGCAAAAAAGTGGCACGTCGCTTTTTTGTTCGTTCTTTGTAGTTGAATGAAATATCTGACATAATAGAATAGAAATAATGTATTTCTTTATTTTAATTTATTATAGTTATATGGAAAACATCAGATATAGTTTATAAATAAAATAAAATAGACACGAACAATATTGTACAGGGTTATTCATTATTAATTACCTATCCTTATCATTGGTATTATTGCTTATAGAAAAAAAAGTTTTAAATAAAAGTTGTGTGGTTATAATTGAATTCTGTTAAAATTTACAGTAGCGTGCAGATTTCAGGGGTATATTATTAAATTTTTGGAATAATATTTTTTTCTGATTTCAAAAATATATGTATATCGCTGGTATAGAGTAAAAAGGGGTCAAGCGCCAAATACGAAATTGGCCAACCTGCTAATGATAGGTACTTGGAACCTTTTTGTCCTCATTCTTATTTAAATGTTGACGCTTGTACTCTCGGTTATCTCCTTAATACACCGCTTGTCGCTTGTCACCTTTTTACAAAATGTTAGGATCCGAGAATGTGGCTATGGCAGATATCCCAAAAATGGCTCAATTGTCACTTGGTCCCTTTTTGGTCTACAGCAGGATATGTTACCCCAATCTTATACCATTTTTGAGTTATTAAACGTCAAATATCTTAGTTAAACTAGTTATTGTAAACAGGATGTCCCATTAGTGAGTAATTGTTCAATATTCAAATAAAAGTTGTATGGATTTAAAAAAATACGTATTTTAAAAATATTTTTGGCTATACAGGGTGTTGCGTTTTTGTCTGGCAAATAAAATGTATATTTTATAAATAGAACACCCTGTATTTTATTTCAGTTTTAGAATGGTTTTGTAATAATGTATTCAACCCTAGAATTTTTTTAAATATTACGCGATTGCCAAGCGATTCATTTTTTTTTTGAAATTAGAGAATAATGCAGACCCCAAATTAAATTATCATAATGTAGATAGGATTACAATTGTTTAAAATACTGATTTATAAGATACTAAGCTAACGAATAGTGGTGACAGAACTGGATATTTTATACAGAGTGTCTTGAAACATGTCTTAAATATGGCTAATTTTAAGTTCAATTTGCTCAATTTTTTTAAATGCAACACCCATCACTTTAGCATATAATTTCTTTTAAATACAGGGTGTCCCATCATTGTGTAATTGATCGAAAGATGTTTTATTGTTGAAAATACAAAAAAAAAATATTATAAAAGTTGTATGACCATGTTTAATAAATATTCTTAAATATACGAGATGGTCTATAAACAAAGGGCCTTACCAAAGTTATATATTTTTAAAGCAAAACACCCTGCAGGAAGTTATAAATTTTTGATTGTTTTCACATCGTCAAACAATTTTAATAGACTATTTATTTGCAATGTTGTATAAGGGGTATATCAAAATATGGAGTAACGATTTTCTCAATTTTTTAAATGGAAAACCCTATATGTTATACTACTAATTAATTAATACAGGGTATTCCATTTAAAAAATTGAGATAATCGTAACCTCACGTTTTGACACACCCTATAGGCATACAACATAGCAAATGAATGAAGTCAATTAAAATTGCTTGATGATGTAAAAACAATCAAATATTTATAACTACTTTAAAAAAGTATTGATTTGGTCAGCACCTCGTTTATGGACCACCCTGTAATTTAAGAATAATTGTTAAATATGGTCATATAACTTTTATATTAAAAATTTCTTTGTATTTCTAATAATAAAACAGCTATCAATTACGCACTGATGGGACACGCTGTACATGTGTTATTTGATGACATATTGGTATAGTTGTATAGGCAAATTTATAAGGAATGTTATGCTAAGATAATATACAGGGTGTTGCATTTGAAAAATGGGGTAAACTAAACTTAAAATCTTTCAAAACAGTCTGTACATAAACCAGTTCTATCATCACTATTCGTTAGCTTAGTATCTTATAAGTCCGTAAATTAAACAATTTGAAAATCAATATTTACCTACCTTAATTATAATAATTTAAGTTGGGGTCTGCATCATTCTCTAATTTCACAACACTGCAATATTTTTTAAAAATATTCTAGAATTGAATACATTATTATCAAACCATTCCAAAAATAAAAAATAAAATAAAATACAGGGTGTTCTATTTAAATAAGTATTTTTCAAATTCATATATATATATAACTTTTATTTGAAAATTGTTTTTCGTGTCTATAACACAAATTGAAATATTGAACAATTACGCACTAATGGGACACCTTGTACCTACATGGAAATATTAACATTATTAAAGTAAACTATGAAAATGACAATTATTATGAATGACAAGTGACAATTCTTTAATGAATTAAAATGATTTATAGTGAGGAAAAAAGTCCAAATATTTATACTAAATAGAGAACAAAGATTTATTTAGGAAATATAAATAGGAAAACCTAACCTAAAAGATGTGTCCACCATTATATCCATATAATATACAATAACTAGTTTAATAAGATATTTAACGTAGTTAACTCAAAAACGGCAAAAGATAGGGGTAACATATTTAATAATATACAGGGTATCCCATTAAAAAATATATTATATTTCGTATCCCCTAAAATTTGCAGAATACTGTACTTTTGATAATATTTTAACAAAATTCAGTCATAACCAGACAACTTTTATTAAAAACTTTTTTTTATAGGCAATAATAACGATGATATGCGGTGGGTAATTTATAATGAATAAACCTGTACATAATGGTAAAATAAAAATAATAAAACAAATTAAAATTGACCAATTTTTTCAAGTGAAAATTCGATTTCCAAATTTTATTATCAAAACATAATTCTTAATCGTTATGGGTCTTTTGGAATTTTTTGTTAAGCCGAAATTCGATTTCCAAATTTTATTTTCCGATTGTTCACACTACTTGGGCACATTAAAATTATTTTAGGGAGTGGTCAAACGTCAAAACATAATTCTAAGTCATAATGGATCTTTAGTGTAAACTTATGTCGTTTTACCATTTTTTCCAAGTGGAAATTCGATTTCCAAATTTTATTTTTCGAATTTTCACAATACTTGGGAACATTAAAATTATTTTAGGGGGTGGTCAAACGTCAAAACATAATTTCAAACCATTATTGCGCATTTATGTCGTTAGACCATTTTTTCCAAGCCGAAATTCGATTTCCAAATTTTATATTTTGAATTTTCAGACTACTTGGGGACAGCACAATTATTTTAGGGGGTAGACAATCGTCATAACATAAGTTTTTCTACATTAATGCAAAAAAAAACTTTATTGAACTATATTTGGTTCTTTATTGCACTAGCGCAATAAAAATTTTATTGCACTCATCTGTCATTAAACTGCAGCGTTTTATGATCATGACAAACATAAATATTCAAATCGACGCCAAATATTTAGTCCATTTTCATTTTCTGTGAGATTTTATTATGTTTTAATAGTTATTTATGCAACAAGTGCAAAAAGTAAGTGTTTATTGCACGCGACGTGAAATTGTCCAACGAGGCCGTGAGGCCGAGTTTGACAACACGAGTTGCATACAATATTTTTTCTACGTTCATGCAAAAACCAAAGAATGTTTTATAGAACTGCACTTGTATTATCCATATCATAGTAGTCGTGATCAAGTAACTTTGTTTGAGGCATTTATTTACGTTTGTGTTCATAATGTGTAATGACATTTTTAATAAAATACATTTTTTTATTAATTTATTTATTAAATGATTGAAAATAATATAAAATATGCAATTGTTTTTAAAACGTAACACAGAAAATGAAAATGGATTAAATATTTGGCATTGATTTAAATATTTATGTTTGTCATGATCATAAAACGCTGTAGTAAAATGACAGATGAGTGCAATAAAATTTTTATTGCACTAGTGCAATAAAGAACCAGTTTTTTCACTAAATATAGTTCAATAAAGTTTTATTTTTTGCATGAACGTAGAAAAAAATATTAATATTGAATATTGTACAAATTGTATATTTACTTTTAATATTAGTGCAAAAACAACGTTTAAGCTTAATTATTTTTCATAACACAGTTGTTCCTAAAGTTTTGATTAAATTATTTTTCTTAACATAGTTATAGTACTTTTTCAATGTAAATCGATGCTAATTATTAGTTATTAAATATTTTGCTATTAAATTACGCTTTTTATTCTTCTGCACTTAGTGTCGCCTAAATAAAACGTTTTTTGGTTTTTGCATGAACATAGAAAAAATATTGTATGCAACTCGTGCAAAAAGTGTTTATTGCACTCGACACTTACTTTTTGCACTTGTTGCATAAATAACTATTAAACCTTTTGTAAGGGGTTTTCTCGCCACAGAGAAAACGGTTCCTTACGAATGACGCTGGTTACGGGCGGTTCTCGAGCACCAGATTTTTCATGATGGTTTATTCCACAAATTTTCGAAACGGCGTCGAAAGTACTCGGGTAACTACAGATGGAGATGAAAAATTCCAGGGGTCAAAAATCACTTAGACACAGGTAATAGTAGGCCACAAGTAACGGGCTTTAATCGTTGCTTGGGCTGGTACAGAATTAATCACTAGCTGAAATATAAGAAGGAAATAAATTTAGGAATCAACATATATTATTTTAAAGTATTTACAAAAGAAAAGGAATAAATTCATGTATTTCAACGCCCACCCTCACGGTAATATTTACAAACCCTGAACAAAAATAAACAAACAAAACGGACGGAATTAACTTTCGAGTAGTGTCAATCAGACGTAAAGAAAAAAATGAAATCAATACTTGTAATTATCACGGTCGCAGTAAAAGTTTATTATTGAATTGTCTATTCTGTTGTTGAGTTAAAAATGTAACCTGCTATTTCGTTCGGAAGTATTATTTCGGTCGTAGCAAAAATTAACTGTTAAATTGTCTAATCGGTATTTACAATCAAATGTAATTGAATGCTTTAGTAAAGCAAAATATCATATGCGGTTGCAGATAATGCGAGGAGACAGGTTCGGGACAATACTAATTCCAGGGGTGAAACCGGGACCCTATAAGAGATTTACTCACTAGTGGTTGTAAAGTAAAACCAACTAACAACCGGGATAGTACATTATCTCTGAGTGAAGCGATCGTAATCACGAGCCGCTTCAAACTGGGGAATGATACTATTTAATGTCAATTAAATAACAAGGTTTTACATAAAAATAAATTTAATAACCGGGATAGCACGTTACTTCTGAATGAAGTGATCGTAATCACGAGCCGCTTCAGACAGGGGAATGATACTATTTTAGTTCTGTTGAAATAACGGAGACCTAACGCAAATGAATTTTTAGATATAGAATGAACTAATAGCCGGGATAACACCTTATCTCTGGATGAAGCGATCGTAATCACGAGCAGCTTCAAACTGGGAATGATGCTATTTAAATTCTCTTAAAATCTGCAGTTCGGAGGATAAAACAAAAGAAAATGTCTCGTCGCAATTCTACAAATATAACCAATCAAAACATTAGACAATTCCCAAACAGTTCCAATCAATTATTTATTGGATAATTTTTTTTTAATAAACTGTATTATTTGTTCACGGAAATTTCCCGCAGTAGGAAAAATTAACTATAAGACTATATTTACGATTAAATGAAAAATAAATTATTTAACGTTTAAGACTTTAAATAAACTAAAATTAAATTTATAATTTATTCACATAAATTTCCAGTAGTAGGAAAAATTAACTATACGACTTTATTTACAATCAAATGAAAAATAAATTATTTAACGGTTAGAACTTTAAATAAACTAAAATGAAATTTATTATTTATTCGCGGAAATTTCCAGTAGTAGGAAAAATTAACTAAACGACTATATTTACGATCGAATGAAAAATAAATTATTTAACGGTCAAAACTTTAAATAAACTAAAATGAAATTTATTATTTATTCACGGAAATTTCCAGTAGTATGAAAAATTAACTATACGACTATATTTACGATCGAATGAAAAATAAATTATTTAACGGTTGAAACTTTAACCTAAAATGAAATTTATAAAGAACGGTGTATTCTAACAAGAACAAATTAAACTATTTCTTAATCAAAACAAATTTCAATTCTTAACTCAACACGGAATATTGTTAATTAAAAATAAATCAAATTAAATCGTTTTCAAATAGCACGGCTTAAAGTCTCGGACAAGAAAAAAAATTATAAAAACAATGACAACAATGGCTTGAAATAAATTTCGGAAATGTATCTATCGTATTAATTAGGTACTCGACTATTAAATTTGACGGTGTAAAAGCAAGTGAAATTTTTAATTCAATCTCGAACCTGGTTCAGTCGTCGCATGCCCTTCCACATCAAAAAATCACACCATGATCGCGCGCGCAGGTAGAGTATCTCGAAGCTTTTGGACAGTGGTAATACGGATGATATACAGGGCCTATCCACGAAGTTGAAATTAATTGAAAATCGAAATTAATACCCGGAATTAATTAATAATAATAATAATAATAATAATAATAATAATAATAATGAAAATTGACTTCATTACACTTTATGGATATTTATTATGTCCTATTATGCCTTCCTAACCATATCTTTTAAAGTTGAAATTCATCCTAGAACTTTTGTTTTTCTATAATTTACCTCCTTTAAATTATTTCAAGGGGTGTTAAAAAAATCTAAGGGGTGGTCAAACATGGTCAAAAATTGGTTAATCTTATGGTGCAGTCAGTTTTAAAAAATATTAACTTCGGGGGGTCAGCAAGCACTCGGCCATTAATATTTTTTTAAATACTTAGGTTTCTGAGGGTGGTCAGAAAAAGTTAGTGGGTGGTCAAACATGGTCAATAGGTGGTCAAACGTATGCCGCTTCTAAAACTAAAATTTTCGAATTTCGGGAGGGGGGGGAGCTTTACAGAGCTCATTCATGGGCGGCGTAGACCTACATGATATAACCATAGCTAATTACAGGATTGGTGTGCGGAAAAGAAATGGTAGTCACTTTTAAAAATGGTATTGACAGTTCCATTGTAAATGTCTGGAAACTTTACAGATTGGCAAATAAAAGCTCCATTTCACAAAACGATTTTGGGGGACATATCATTGTTTGTCTAATGAAATCTGAAGAGCAAGAAGTAGAAATAGAACAGAATGATAGTGAAGGGGAAGGAGAGTCAAGTCAACTATTAGCAATAAACAGGGACAGGTCATCTAAACATAGCTTGCATCATGAAGTCCACAAAGATAAGGTTACAGATAGGAAAGTAAAAAAGTGTCATAAAAAGATGCAGATAAGTACACTAATCATACAGTTTTTGTTAGTCAAAATTGTCAAGTTCATTTATACACTGATTCAAAAGTTTTCACAAAAAATAGAAACATGTGTTTTAAATTTATAGTGTTACGCAGGTTTTTGGTATCTGAATTTATTTCAACTCAACTTTTACAATAACGATTTAACTGATAATATTAACGCATAACGTCTATCATAAAACTGAACTCTGACGTCAGGCCGTCGACTTATATAGCTCGCCTCAACCTTCTAGAACCTTCTCGAACAATCCGGATTTTTCTTTGACAAGGAATGACATTTCGAGACATTTCTGGACTATTCTATCTTCTTCATTTACTCGTGCTGCGTAACAATAGGTACCTAATTTCCTCCAAAGATTCGAAAATGCACCATTTTTTCCTGTCACCTGTTAGTGTCCAAGTGTTATATTCATTTTGTTTAACATTTAAGTATATTAAGGTTTATTTAACAAAATATATTTCACATTATATTGCTATTTTAGTGCTTGGCTGTTAATTGGTTAAAAATGTACTAGATCTAGTACGACTAACTGTAATCTAACTTCCGAATCAACGACAAACTCTAAATTAGTATCGATTTTATCGCAAAAGAAAGCACGGATGTTTGGTTGTCGAATTAATTAACTTCTCGTGTGTCGAATCACACTATACTATATAGCTAAATGACGATCCGTATCCGTAATGAAGTGTATTTCGAAGTTGATCGGAAGTCGATAGTTGCCGGCAGTGAGTTTGCGGTTAAATTAGCACATCGTTAGTAAACTTCCGTCTTAGAACAGACAGGCATTATCTATAAATTTTATTCCACAAATGATGATCTATAGTAACTTATAACTTAAACTAGATACATGTAATGCAACATTACGAAATCAGGATTGTTAAAAGTATTGGATTCTTTAGTCCATCCAGTGGAAATTTAATTATGTTAATATCTACCAACGCCTAATTTAATAGCAGTGGATGTTGAGGCATGACGTGTAGAATGCGAATTAATTACAGTGGTATCTACTCCACTACGTGTTAATAAATTCACTCAACGGCTAATAGTTTGGAAAGTTACAGGTCGTTGTGGCATTTTTATTTTAGGAAAAGAGCCATATAATATGGACGAATGGAATTTTTATTTTAGAGAAAGAGCAATATACCTAATATGCCCGAATGTTTTTAGTCTTCTCTAAATAGATATACAATAGGTGTTTTTTTAAATATAGTATTTGTAGTAATGGATGCAATACGTTTCTTCTAGAAGAGTCTGTTATTGTCAATAATTTCATCCTGGGAGTAAGAAATTCAAACTATATACATGTATAATATAAAGGTTATGAAACCAACAATTTTTTATTGATACGATAACAGTAGTGGATTTAATTTTTAACACATTGTCAATAAGTCCATCCTCAGAGTAAAAAATTCAAACTACATAGAGGCATCGCATCCTAATTTATCAGTGGTGAAGTAAAGTTTGCGCACTGCTGACACACCTTCAAACGATCTTAATGGCTCAGTAGCGTATACTACTTTCGTTTAAAATAAATTTTCTAGGATTTTTAAAACGGTCACGGTCAGATGAATCACAAAATTTTAAGAAAATTACCTAAAATTTTATTCCTTAATAACGGTCAAATCGAGTCCCGCCATCGTTTCTAAGAATGTTTTATCAACAGTGGCTATCATTTGTTGGAATTATAGGAAATACAAGAGTACCTACACAATGGATCAAACGCAATTATGTAAATAGGTTTTATTTCACCCTGTCCAGTAAATCAACTTACCTTGTACACATTTGCGGCCGGTAAATGGAACATTACAGTATCAGATACTGTAATGTGTTGCCTAGCAACCTTGTTTTGATTTTAGAAACGATTGACTTATTACTTTCGATTTTTGACAAATTGTCACTTATATGTATAAAAATATAAGAAATAAAATATTCAAATATACATAATTAGCAAATATATTAAACATCAAATATATATTTTTAAATTAACTACATCAATAATTTATTATTTATTGCTGCAATTTTTAAATGTTCTTCAAATTCTTTTAGAACTTCTTCTCTTCTTAATGGTGAATATATAGGATGGAATTCGTTGTCTAGAAAATGCTTATGTTTCATATAATATTTTGAAACAATTTGATTTTTCTTCTTATTAGGAAGGACACGAAATTTAACAGAAAGGTCCGAAAGAGCCTCTTCAATTTTTCGAAACAAGATCTTATCATCCGCGTCTAAAGCATAATTACGAAGTAAATCAGTTAAATAGGTTAACTGGCGATGGCAATTACCGATATCTTTAAATTCTGTACATAATGTACAAGCTGAGTATACTACTTTTGCCATGTAATCATTAAAACTAGGAATATAATAGGTAATAACTATACAAGTTTTATAAGTAACTGTCATAATTGTCATAATTCAAAGAAAATATACAGTCATAGCCGACTATAAAAATGCGACCGCGTTCGGATAAGGTATTTTATTAGAAAATTGTCCACAGATTATAGGTAGCATTTCTTGCAGTAAATTATACTCTTCAACCAACTTTAGTAAATGAAGAATATTTTGTAACTATAAAAGATGCTTTTAATTACATTTTTTTAAATATTTTGCTTAACTAAAATTAGTAATTTTTGTTTTGTTTGGACTCATATATGTTGATTCTTATTAATACTATTTAGGTAGTTCTTGTTGTAAAGTTGATTTACTGGACAGGATGAAATAAAATATCATACGATACACGTCCGTTAGGTGTTATTACAGTACTCATTTATATTCCGGACTCGGCTCCTGCGTCGCCTCGTCCGTAAAACAACTCGTACTGTAATAAGTCACCTACCGGACTTGTAACGTAAAATACTAATAAAGTACTACAAAATTTCTTAAAATTTATTTGTTATCTATGAGCTAAAATGTATTCTGTTAAAAAAATTATTTGGTGAAAAAAAAAATCGTAATTTTGCACTTGATATCTTTAATATTTTAACAAAATGTGAGAGTGAAGTAGAAGTGGTGAAAGTCATCAGCATACAAATTTTAAAATAAGACAAGGAGGATTTTTTAAAAATATGTTATAGGTCAACAAATACTGAATTTATACTAATCTATATTCCTTGTTGCTATAACTACTATCAAACAAAATACATAATGTTACGCAGCACCCTGCAGTAGCCTGCGGCTATCATAGGAAACGTACAGATAGAGGAAGAAGTGGAATGTTACTCATCGCTCTACAGTGTGCTGTGGTCGTCATAAGTAAAAGTACAAGTAAGAGAAGACATAATATTCCAGAAATGTCCAGAATTGTCATTACCCGTCAAGAACATTGTAGGTGACATTTCGAGAAGGTCAAGCAAGCTATATAAGTCGACGACCTGACGTTAGAGTTTCAGTTTTATGATAGACGTTACATGTTAATGTTAGCAGTTGTATCGTTATTGTTAAAGTTGAATTGAGTTATTGTAAAGTTGAACTGAAATAAATTGTGATACCAAAAACCTGCGTAACAATATAAACAATATAACAGAGTTCTAAAAAATCGTCATCAAAATCATCACTATCACTAGTACTATCACTGCTGTCTTCATTAAAATTAATAATAACTGTAGGAATTACAACGTCATTCATTATAATTTCTAAATATTTATCTTCGACAGCTATTGCATGTGCACATCTTTTTTTCTTCTTGGGTCACTGATTTAAATTCAATTTCAGCTAACATTTGTACATGTGCTAATTTAAAATGAATATTCTTTACAGCTACATTATTTTTTACTACATCCCAGATCATTTCTATTGGATTTAAGTCTGAATGGTATGGTGGCAATCTCAAAACGATATGACCGTGTTCGGAGAATAATCTATCAATTTTGTATTGCTTGAATCTATTTTTATGCTGTTTGATTAATGTGTACAGCTGTGGTCGTAATAAGGAAGGTTGAAATTCAATATTGTTGGACGTCAACCAGTTTATCATTTCAGCTTTTCTTGAATTTGAATTTGGAGCAGGATTTTCTATAACATTGTGATACGGTGCATTATCCACAACTACAATAGCATTTGGTGGTAAATTTGGTATTAACAGTTCTCTTAGCCACTTTTCATAATTTTCTTGATTCATATCATTATAATAATCACCAGATTTGGCCCCAGACACAAACATTAATAAACTGTTAGGAATAAAGCCCATGTTACCATCAGCATGAACTGTAATAAGTCTCTTTCCTTCCGAAATGGTGGAAAACACACCTTTTGTATTATCATCACCCCAATTATGTGATGATGCATGGTATGTATGTATGTATGTATGTATGTATGTATGTAAGTAAGTTTCATCAATATATACAATGGGATGGTTTTGAGAACGAAAATATCTAATTTTGTTAAAATAATCTATTCTTTTTTTCCCTGATGTCAAGCCGTTCTATTAGAACCTGTCTGTTGTTTCGCGTTTTTCGCCCCTTTACCCAATTTTTTTTTTAAATAGTTCTTAATGATGTGTAGCTCCCTTTCCACTCAATTTCCTTTTTTAATTTTTCACTAAGAGTTTTGACTGATACGCGCATACCTTCTATTTCGTAAAATATTTGAACTATATCTCTGATTGTTCCAATATTGTAGGATAGAAAGGTTTTTGTCTACACACACGTGGATATTGGCTTATTTACGCATAAACTACAAAACGAGAAGGTATGAGACTAATTAAATTAAATTTTTTTTTTCATGTTTATTTTATAAATTAGTAAAAATCATAAATTATTTTAAAATTAGTTATTTTGTCTTAATAACCTAAAATATTTTTTTTTTAAATTTGTAAATTTTTATTAGTGGGTCGTAGAAAAAATATACTGTACAACTCGAGTAATTTACAATTCGTCCATTTCCACTTTCGTTGCACAAACTTTTATTGTTCACGGTTGTTAAACTAATTTGTTAAAAAAAAAATAATTTTTTGTACTTAATGCTATTTTATCTTTATCATCCTATGAAATTGTTTTTAAATGGAGTCATAATAATTTTAATTTCGACGAAACACTATATGTAAAACGCTTTAAAAATTATTCAATTATTCATATAAAAAACAGCCACATTTTGATGGAACTTTTATAGCCAGATTTCCTAGTTTTACATTTTTTTGATAAAAATATTTTGTTGTCGTAGGAAAAGTATTGTACAACACTTGTGTCAAAGTGATTTTTCACACTCGCGTGATTATCGCACTCGGGTTATGCCTCGTGCGACAGTATTTCCCACTCGTGTTAAAAATGTAATGTAATCTATTCGATGTCTAATAAAAAATAGTCACACTATTATTGTTTTACATATTTCTGTCGATCGTTCCGAATGGAAAATAAAATAGGATGACCTACTAAGTATCAATCAGATTGTAGCTCCATTTACCTAAAATATGGCGATCCGAAATTGGCATCAAGTGGGCATACGTCACCTGCGCTTTAATACCCGGATTTATTGCTGGCTAAAATTTAATCAGAGCCACCTTTGATATCTAAATTGAGGGAGATGGTTCAATCGTCAGCTATAATGTAGCGGTATCAGAGCGTGCTGAGGCCGTATTCGCATAAATATGATGAAAATGCCCTCTGCTGGCCTATGGAAACTTAGATGAATGGTATAGTTTCACCTATTGACATTATTTGTTCTTAATACGTGGCCAGCTCGATAAGTTCATCGATATTTTGTACTTGCTAAAATTGTAATAGATGACCTTATACTCGTATTATAGAAGTTGTGTCTTTTGAAATTCTTAATATCTAATTATAGGCTGATAGTAATGGTAAAATTACCCAAAATTATCTGATTAGATTACCTTATTTTATGCAAGTGTACAGGCATCGCAACCTAATTTGTCTGAAGAGGAGATGCGCATTATTCTCGAATTTCAATTGTCAACGCCATAGCCATACTAACTGTTAAAGAAAGATGCAAACAATTTATAGCCGTGTTGTCAGGGGCGATCAGTAGATGATAATATTTTCTTAAATTTGTGTTTGTTTGTGTAGTGTTTTCTTTTGAGTAGTGACTTACTTGTGTTATGTTATGTTGATAATGGGGTGTTAATACACTGCGACCTAAAAGATCTATTGTGCCCCCTTCTGTCGCCACTGCACTAAGGAAATGTCTCAATGCCTATAGCGACCCTTCCAATCCTATTTTCTCAAGGAAGTGTAGGATTTGAAGTGGCTTCAAGTTAGGTAAGTCTCCCTCTTCTATTTGATATCCTCCTAGATATAGTGCCCTTGGATTCTGGAGTGCTACACATTCAGTTAGGATGTGAATGGAGGTTTCGTCCTCCTCCTCACAGAATCTGCACTCACTATCCTCTACTACTCTCAGTTTACTTAGGTGTCCTTTTAGTCGGCAGTGCCCGGTAAGGATCCCTGTTACAATACGTAGCCTGTTCTTGCTCAGGCAGATGCAGGCTTCCGATCTTTTTTGGTTATATTCACCCAGAAGTATCTTGGCCTGTCTCAGCCCCAAGAGATTGTTCCAATTATCGGTTCTTCTACTACCCAATTCTTTTTTAATCTCTTCTAATATTGTGTTAAAATGCCGAAACATTTAGGTAGTCAATCAGAGGAAATAATATTTCATCCATTCGAATATTTTATAAACAAAAATATTCTTCGGCAACGAATAGTTTGAAAAAAAAAACAGCAATGATTGTGAAACTTACAGACAATGTTGTGAATGATGATCCCAAAACTCTTACTGAAATTAAAGAACAAGTTGCTGAAGCTACAGGATACTCGTTAAAAACAATTGAACGAATAATTATAGAAGGTGACCAGATATCAAAAAGTGAAAAGTCTACGTCGACCATACCTAAACAATGGTTTAAAAGTCCAAAGAAGCGCAAAAGAACATCAAGTATAACATAAGTAATAACATATCGTTATTATTGATTACCCACTTTTTTACTAACAATTTTTTCTGAACAGTAATTAAAATAGTACAAAATAAATAGCTAAAAGAATATTATAGGGATTATATTGTTTAAAAGTGAACATGAATCAAATTAAATTTATGCTACATGGGCGGCTCTAGGGGGCCATTGTCATTAGCCATATCATTTTTAGCATATATATTTTTTTAATGAAAGGCACATGCATTATAAGAATTTTAATATCTGGACTGTCATGGGGGCTATGGCCTCCTCCCTCTAACCGCTTTTGATATGAAATTAAAAAAATATTAAATAATAGTATGTGGCAGTCAAATTATTAAACTCTCGTTTGTTTTTTAACAATGTATAATGTATGTATTTTGATTATTTTTTATCTACTGTGTATTAGATAAGTAGTGTTTCTTAAAATGTTTTTTCCAAAATTCTAGAGTTTCGTGTTAGTGATGCCGCAAGACGAGAGATTCTCGTCTCTCGTCTCGTCTTGTCTCGTCTCGTCTCGAACGAGACGAGAGAGACATTTTCTCTCGAAAACAGATTCGAGACGAGACGAGAGTGTCTCATCTCTCGACGAGAATTTCTCGTTTCTCTCGAGTTCTCTCGGGCTCTCTCGAACAATTTTCTCTTTGCTTATTTGAAATTTTCAATTGCTATTGAAACTTAAAATTTTAACATATTAGATTTCGAGATAGTCAAAAACTTAACTATAACACACCTATTCTATACAGGGTGTACCAATAAAAACTCCCAGGCCGGATATTTTGGTAAGTAATAGAGATATTTTAATTCTGTAAAAGCCAGTTCACAGAGCACTAAGAGAGCTTTAGTTTTAGATATAAATTAATTTTAAATAGGTCAATATGTAGATGGCGCTGAGCTCAATAATTTTTTTTCGATGGAAGGACCTTTCTTGTGTAGCGCATCTTGTAAAAAATGCATTTTTAAGCAGATTTTATTTTATGAACTAATTCGATATATCTAGCCATTTTTGATATACAGAGTGGGTCACTTAAAATAGTTTCATCCTGTTTTTCAGCATTAATCATTGGATTTTAAGAAAATGCTAAAACAGGTAGATTTTTATTCCAAATTAAAAACATTTTTACAATATAGACATCTGTCATATGTCAACCCCCTCCCTTGTACTTTTCCACACCTTAATTTTAAATAGGTAATGTACCATGTATGGCACATAATTGAAAAGGTAATTTAATGGGGGATTCAGAAATATTTCTGTACATTGCGTTACTTAAATTTTATCGCCCTCTAGCGGGATAAAAAACTACTACGTATGTGATACTACAATGTGTAGTACATAATTAAAAAGATAGTTTTATGGGGAATTTAGAAATATGACTGTTCATGGTGATACTTTTAATTGTACCGCCCTCTATCGGGATAAAAAACTACGTATTTTAAAGTGTGACACCTTATTTGAAAGCAAATTTAATCACTAATTCAATGTACCACATAACATTAATTAATAACATATTATTAATATAAATATCCATAATGCACTTGCAATAGTTTGAAAATTAGTCATGCATTATTTTAAACATTATTGCTAACTTTATTTTGTTGCAAGTGCAATGTGGAAATATTTATATTAATGTTATGTGGTGCATTGAATCAGTAATTAAATTAGCTTTCAAATGAAGTGTCACACTTTATAATACGTTACAGATTTTTTTATCCCGATAGAGGGCGCTAAAATTAAAAATATCGCAATAAACTGTCATATTTCTGACTTCCCCATAAAATTACCTTTTTAATGACGTGCCGTACATGGTACATTCCTTATTTAAAATTAAGGGGTTGGAGAAGTGGAAGAGAGGGGGTTGACACATGACAGATGTCTGTATTGTAAAAATGTTTTTATTTATTTAAAATTTATACAATCATTTCTTATATTTAATCCATTCTGCTTTTCTGTTTCAGGGGGAGAGGGTGATATTTATTTTCAAGTATAATATTTTTGAACATTTTAACTATTTTAAAATTACTTAATTAGTAAATATAGGTAGGTATAAAAGAAATATTATAAATGTAACTGCGGGTTTGAAAAAGTGTTTGTATTTTAGTTCATTTTATTATGCAGTAGGGTTGATAAACAAAATGAACCTGTGTTCCTTGTCATCGGCGCCGTAACAAAACCTAGGGAGGGGGCTTTTTTTATGTATAATATTTATAATATATATTTTATAATATGTAACTACAGTCTTGAAAAATACTAATATATATATTTCTAGGATTTATGCATCCAAGAAATACATTCAGTTTTGAACAATTACAAGCTATGAATCCAGGTGACGTATTCGACATTATTGATGGAAATGATTATGATCAGGTCATTGATTCTGACTTGGGAGGAGATTCAGATGCCGAGGATGATATCAAGATGAATACTTCTTTACCAAGCACTAACCGAGGAAAAGATAGTACGTTAGCGAATTAGATTACGACAGCGATGCCTCAATAGGGGACCCAGACTTTCACCCTACACCAAAGAAAGTAGCCAGAGCAAGATATTCCTCATCTTATGAAGATGATAATGAGCCCTTCGCAAATCTTCTTCGTCCAAAATCACGTTCATCCAATAAACAAACAAAAAACAACGATTTTGAATGGAGCAGAAAACCAAATTATCCTCACCTTTTCGAGGCAGTCAACTTTGAGGAACCCACTGGCCCAAAAGTGGTAGTAGAAGATTCACCTATTGACTTTTTTTTTTAACGCTTTTCGGAGAAGATTTTCTCTATCTAATTATGTCCGAATCAAAACGATAAGCTTTACAAAAAAGTATTTTACTTGATTTGACTGTAGAAGAGCTAAAGGCGTTCTTGGGTATTTTGATTATTATGGGTTTCCACTCCTTGCCAAGCTTACGTTAATATTGGTCATCAGATCAAAACTTTCATTGCTCAAGAATTTCCAATACAATGAGTTTAAAAAGATTTTTAAAAATTTTGCGCTATCTACATCTTAGTAACAATTAAGATATGCCTAAGAGAGGAGATGCTAATTTCGACAGACTTTATAAAATAAAACCTATGATAAATCACTTATCAGACAATTAATTATTGAATTGCTATAATTCTGGTAGACATTTAGCCGTTGACGAGAGCATGATTGATTTTAAGGGTACAAGTAATCTTAAACAATACATGCCTCAAAAACCCATTAAAAGAGGGTTTAAAGTGTGGGCTTTAGCTTGTAGTCAAACCGGCTACCTTTTAAACTTTTCGATCTACGAAGGAAAAAAAGAAAGTCAGGAGGAGGGACTTCTTGGTGAAAAAATTGTTTTGAAGCTTACACACAAAAATTATTGTGTTTATTTCGATAACTTTTTCACTAGCTTCTCACTTCTCTCCAAACTTCTAGATCAGATTATTTTTGGATGTGGGACAGTGAGGAGTAATAGGAAAAACTTTCCAGCTGACTTGCTGATTGCTGATAAACATTTGAAAGCAGCAGAATCAGATTCTGTAGGTACTACCTCTATTACAGTGAGCAAGTGGAAGGACAGAGGCAAGAAATGTGTTGTAGTAGCTAGCACGATTCATACGGTTTTAGAGAAGTCAACTGTAAAACGTATGACCAAAGAAGCTGTTAGAATCACTGTAAACGGCCCCAAGAGTATAGATGACTATAATCAGTATATGGGTGGTGTTGATTTATTTGAACAACTTTACTCTTGCTATAATATAACATAGAAGTAACGAAGATGGTGGCTGAAGTTATTCTACTATTTTGTCGATGCCACAATTGTCAACTCTCACATCCTATATAAGTCAAGTTTCACTCAAAATCAGCACAATAATAAACCAAAATCACACATGGTTTTTAGAAGTATCCTCGCTAACCAACTGATTGGAAATTTCTCATCTAGAAAAAACCCAGGGTCCTGGTTGGTAGTCGGAAAAAATAAAATGAAAAAGGTTGATGGGAGGACAGTTGGTGTGGAAAATACTGTCAGGCTAAATAATGTTGGAGAACACTTACCAACACATACTACATCTCGAAGATGTGCAAGATGTAGCACTGACAAGAAACCTTAGCGCAGCAATGTAGAGTGTACTAAATGTAAAGTTGAATTATGTATTCCTTGTTTTGCATTATTCCATAATCGTTAGTGTTTAATTCGTATTATCGCAGATGCGACAGTATTTTTTGTATTTAATAAAGAAGTGGTTTAATTATCGACCAGTAAATTTTATTGAAATGTATCAACCTACATGGATACTGGTCAAAATATTGACCTGATTAATAAAATAGATATGTGTTTTTATTAAGTACCAAATTTTGTGTTTTGTTGGTTTATCTATATATAAAAGAATTTGTAAGTTCAAATATCTCGATTTCAGTTTATAGTAATTTGCCCTATAAAGGGTTAAGTATTAAGTAAAAAAAAATAATTGTGTCCTCCTTAGCGCAAAGATATAGTAATGAGTTGCCATGATATGGGTCAGGGGTTCAATTTCAGGATTGAGGACTAATTAATTTTTTTCAAATTTATTCTATTTTATAAAGTAGTAAATGTCATTAATTATTTTTAAAATGGTTACATTTTATGTTAATAGCATCTAAATAAATTTTTAAATTATATGGAAACAATTAGAGAAAATATGTAACACATTACGAAATTTCGTTTTATGTAATTCGTTCATGTTGCGGGACCTCGCTTTGCTCGTCCCAAAAGTTTTCGCTCGTTACATAAAATAAGGCATTTCGTAACTGGTTTTATAAATAGCTATTAATATGCAGTCACTCATTCTTCATACGATAATCCTAACTATTTTTGCTTCTACGTTTGCATTTTGCATAGGTAACCTAACCTTATTGCCTTCAATACTTACAATAACCATATTATATTATTTCTTGAAATATCTCTACCCAGAAGAAAAGCAACAAAGTTAATTAGGTCGTCTCAAAAATGGATCGAAACTTTGATACCCTGTATAAATATCATAATTGAACATTCTGTAAGTAGATAACAATTTTTTTTCATTATAAAGGGCTGAATATAAAAACCGAAAAAAAAAAAAACGAGCAAACGGTAGATGTTCTTTCTTGTTCCTGAAAGGCAAAGGCAACGGCAATAAAAGCAACTTTAGTAGTAAAAGAACAAAAAATTAACAATTACTCAAAAGTATAAAGGATGTTGAAGCTTATTTTATTACAAGACAAAACCTCAGAATCGCCTGTAAAAACCAAATAGGGAGTAATAATTTCTCTTTATTCTCGAAGTCAGAGGCGCAACAAGAAAATATTTTTAAAATTATATTTTAGAAACGAAAAGAGGACAAATTACGCCTCTAAATGATTCAAAAATATGTTGCATTAATTATAGGTTGTTGTATTAATGATAATTAGTACGGCTTCAAAACAACACTGTATATAACGAATTTAGAAAAATTTCTTTACATATTTGAAAAAATTTCAATGGCGCATTTTACGTTTTCACGCAGATACTATTTGAAGTTCAAAGTTTAATTTTATTAGAATTTTGGTAGCCCTAAATATAATCCGAGGCATTTTAATTAATCTTATGACGTTTTAATTAAGATTATACGATTTAATCTACTAATTTTGTAATTCTTAGAATTTATGCTATCATCATTTCCTTCCAACCAACTAAAATATCAAATTACAGGTCCGTATTTAGAATAACTAATCTGTAACATGCATTTAATGTTCTGTAATGACAGATACAAAAATATTTTGAGAACAACTTATTGGTAAACTTTTTCGCCTCAAAATGAAGCCTTATTATTTTTGCATAGTCCTTTTAATAGATATTAACTCAAATATTTTTGCATTGTACATTATGTTATATTACGTATACGGAAAATCGCTTTATATATGTGATGTACAATGACTTTACTACGACCACAAAATATTTTCTAAAAAAATTTAAAAGCAGGAAATCTGGCTATGGAGATTTAATCAAGATATGGCTGGTTCTCGGTTTGTGTTTTATTTGCTTTATTGAAGTTGAATAATTTTAAAGGTACCATTTGGGAACGCGCGACAAACGACAGGAGACCGAGACAGCAGTAAGGCGACAAATATTGCCATACTAAATAGGCTGTCGTCGGTCTCGTCTACCGAAATGTGTTCAGGCGCGAAGATACCGTTTTGGGTCTATCTCGCTGTCGCGTCGCGTTTTGAAGTCGGTCTCGGTCTCGGCTTCCGAAATGGTAGCTTAAAAGTGCTACAGAGCTAAATGGGCTATAGTCACTGGACACCTAATTATTGGCCTGACAATTTTGTGCACTCAAATTAGTTTGATGGTTGGAGTGCAGCACAAATAGAGACAATTTTTTTATTTCTGAAGAGAGACGCATTATGGTTACTAACCCATAGGCGCTAAATACCTAAGACAACCCTGGTTTTGACATTTAAAACATTGTAATTCAATTCACTTGCTCAAAATACTTTCCTAGAATGAAAAAGATAAATATTAATTACAAAAAATATTGCAAAACAACAATGTTTTTAGTTTATTTTTTAAAATACAACAATTAGCAAGCAAATCTGTGAAAAAGAACTTTTTTATCATTATAGATGAAGCTTACCTTCCTATATTTTTTCTCTAAACCGTTATCAAAATAATACAAAATAAATAGAGAGATGAATTGATTGCCAATTTAAAACAAATAAACAACAATAGTACGTATTTTTGTAATTTTTATATTTTTCTAAAATAAAAGACTGCTTCCATCAGAATTTGAACCCCGCTCCTCCAAGAAAAAATGATTAGTGTATTTTTTTGGATTTATTATTTAAAGTCAACTAACCAAACTGTTTTTGCTTTTTATTCGGTAAAGGTGTTGATTGAGTCTTCGTAATTCACTGAACTGTAATAATAAGAGATTTTAAAAAGTATTTATAAGAAAAGGGGGACAACCGGTATAAAGTTACAGCGACAAACATATTTCAAAACAATTTTATGCAAGAAAAAAGAAACACGCTAATATTTTGAAATACCTACATAATAATTTAATTGGAGCACCGTTTAAGTAAATTTATATTCGCTGATATCGCTTCGGTAATAAGCCTTAGAACACATTTCTTAAATCTAACTAATTCAGCTCTAACAACACTTGGCAAAAACAGGGAAGCTATAATGGAAAATCGACAAAAAGTGGGAAATCGATAGATAGTAGGATCTCAAAGGCTGATCCCAGTGGTTACGCATATGACTGGTTACAAACAATTAATAGGAATAACTTTTTGGGGGAGCTGCCTGTGACGTAGTGGAACGCATCACACATAAACGAACACATCCTGTCAACAGTCATGCTTTGTCAAGTGTCACTTGTCATCGGGTACCACATACTTTGATTACTATACGATGCAAGAGAGAGGTCCGACACGCCCAACATAGGGCGCGGCCATTTTGATTCCTATGCCACAGTTTATAGCTAAAGAATCAGATCGTTCACTCTGCGTCGGCACTTTTGATCTCAATGTTCCAGTTTATACACTGCGCAACTCAGATAATACATTATATGACCGCCTATAATAAAACAGCAGTCTTCTGTGTATCCTGAATTTGTATCCCTGGAGTGGATGTTATTTTGGAACTTTCAACTGGTCCGAGTGAGCTAGCTGATTCTTTAGCAATAAACTGTGACTCCAAAAATAACTAACAGCAGCAAGCAAAATATTAGGTGCGTTTTAATCATCCGCTTCTGCTTCCGGAATTGTCGGTTTAGTCGTTTTAACCTGTCAGATTAAAACAAGAAAACCAACAATTCCGAAGCAGAAGCGGATGATTAAAACGCACCTATTAAAAATATTGCACTAAGATGTAGGCAACACGTAATAAGGGATCAAAATGGCGGAGTTTTCTATTTCCTTTTAAAAGACACTCAAAAAGCTGCGCAGTGCGACCATTGTATAGTAAAAGAAAATCAAAGTATGTGTCGGGTACTTTGTAAAACGTATGTACATCTGATTTGTATTAAATAAATAAAATACTTTAAACAGAGTTATTTATTACTATAAACAACGTTACATGGTGGCAGCGGCTAAAAGGAGAAAAAACCATGGCAGCAAATAATTTAATCCCGCCCAAGTCTTTTGAACCAGGAAAAAATCCAGCAAATGCTTGGGAAAAGTGGCACCAAATGGTAGAAATATACTGGGTGGCGGCAGAATTGGAACATAGGCCAAACAAGACCCACAGAGCTTTATTCCTACACATACTAGGTGAAGAAGGGATCGAAGTCTATAACACATTTGAGTTTCAAATACAACCAGATGATAAAGGAAATGTGCCTAATTTGGAAGACCATTTAACAGTAAAAATTATTATGGACATCTTTAGTGAACATTATACACCATTCAAGAATAAGACTTATATAAGACACATATTTTTTACAACAGTTCAAGGAGAAGGACAAAACATTGATGAGTATGTAATAGAATTAAAGAAACAAGCAAGAGACTCCGAGTTTGAAGCACTAACAGAGACACTAATAAGAGATAGAATATGTGGTGTTAGAAGTAAGAGTCTCAAAGAAAAATTATTGCGTACGAGACAGTTACTTAGAAACGTGCACACAGATTTGTAGAGCTGAAGAAAAAGCAGCAAAATAAGTGGAAAAAAAAAATAACACAATAGAAGTAGATGCAGTAAATACACAAAGAAAAATAAGAAACTCAAAAATAGACCGAAACCAATCATGTAAAAGATGTATGTATCAACATGAACAAGAAAAATGTCCAGCAATGGTAAAAGTATGTTCTAAATGTCAAAAACTAAACCATTTTGCTGCTGCATGTAGAAGTAAAGTAGCAATAAATAAAATAGAACTAATCGAAGAGCAGGAGGAAGAAGAAGAGACTATTAGACTTAGAGCAATATACAAAATCAACAGAAAAGCCAGATATTGAATGGTTTCAAGATATAAAAGTAGAGAATAAAATGATAAAATTTAAACTTGATATAGGGGGGCAGGCAAACCTAATACCCAAGGGGATAATTGACGAAAAATAAACTAATTTCATACACAGAAAATAAAATAAAAAAAGGTACACTGAACTTAAAATGTGAAGTTAATAAAAAAAGTCCAGGACATTCAAATTTATATAATAACAAAAGATTACCAACCATTACTAGGTTTACTGGCTATAGAACAGCTAAAACTATTCAAACTTGTTTGTATAGTCAAAGAAGAGGACAAGCTGGTAAAGGAAAAGAAAAAAAAATGCGAAGCCATTATAATAAAGTTTAAAGAGGTATTTGAAGGAACTGAATGTTTAAAACATAAATATAAAATAAGAATGAGAGAAACAGAGCCAACAATTGCCAGGTGCAGAAAAATTCCAAAACCTTTATTAAAGAAAGTGAAGCAAGAACTAGAAAAGTTAGAGAGTAACAATATTATTGAAAACGTTAAGGAATCAAGTGAATGGGAACATCCAATTGTGGTAGTGTTAAAAACTGATGAGTCAATCCGAATATGTATGGATCCAAGGCCCTTAAATAAACATATAAAACTAGAACGAGTACCTTTACCCACAGCAGAAAGCTTTTTGGCAGAAGTGGCAGGTTCAAAATTTTTTACTGTCTTGTATGCGAGTACAGCATTTCACCAAATACCACTTGACAAAGAAAGTTCAAAACTATGAACAATAACAACACCTTTCGGCAGATACAGGCATAAGAGATTACCCTATGGTCTATGTTGCTCATCAGAGGCATTTCAAAAAGAGATAAAATAATTGAAAAAATACCTGGAATTGATTCCTATGCAGATGATGTGTTGATACATGGAAAAGTATGAAAGAGCATAATGAGCGGTTAAAAGCACGGCTTGCACAAGAAGTAAACATGAAATTTAAAAATGACAAGACACAGTTGGCAGTGTCCAAAATTAAGTACTTGGGTTATTGGATATCTGAATAAGGAATTCAGATATCTAAAGAAAAAATTGAAGCAATCCGTGATATGCAAGCACCAACAGACAAAGCAGAACTTCAACGGTTTTTAGGTATGACTAATTACTTGTCAAATTTTTACCCAATATGCCGAAACAAACAGAAGCACTAAGAAATCTAAAAAAAAACTCACACTGGGTGTGGGATGAAAATCAAGAATAATGCTTCATGAATTTAAAATATATTGCTAGTAATGCATTAGTTTTAGCAAACTTTGATGATAATAAAGAGATAATAATAGCTATAGACAGCAGTAAACATGCCTTAGGGGGTATACTATTGCAAAATGATCACCCAGTGGCGCACTGTTCAGCAACTTTAAAAGAGACTCAGAGCTGGTATTCAGTGATAGAAAAGAAACTGTTGGCCATATTAGTTTGCCTTGAACATTACCATTATTATATATATGGCAGAGAAACGCCAGTCAAAACTGACCATAAGCCCTTAATAGCATTAATAAACAAGCCCACCATTGATGACTTATCACCACGATTGCAAAGTTTAATGCTAAGACTGCTAAGATACAAGGCGAAACAAGAATATCAACCAAGTAGGACAATGTATTTAGCAGATACTTTATCAAGACTCCAGCATGATACTAAAAAAAATTACTGGAGAAACAGAACTATTAAGTAAATATAAAGTACAAACAATAGTTGTAGCCAGCAAAACAATGATACAGGAAGAAACAGCTAAAGATCCGGAATTACAGCAAGTGTTACAATATATAAGAAATGGATAGCCCAGAAAAATAAGCAACATGACAAATGAAACAAAATCCTATTTTTTAGCCAGGTATTAACTTTTTAAAAACAATGGTTACGTGTTTAGAAACAAACAAATAGTCAATACCAAAATCTTTTACAAAGGAAATGATGGAAATTGCGCATGTAGGACATATGGGTATAAACATAAGACGAGCAGAAGAAGTCTTTTACTGGCCAAACTTGGGATCAGACATAAAACAGTTTGTATCTTCATGTATAGTATTTCAAAAATATGGCAAAAGCAACACTAAAGAACCAATGCAACCAACTCCAATAGCAAATTATCCATGAGAAAGAATATCTACGGATTTTTTAAAAGCACAGGACAAGCAATAAATTTGTTGTAGCTGAGCCAATGACTACAACAAGTAAGCTGAAACCAATAATATATACACATGGAATCCCGAAAGGGGAAAGGAGTGACACTGGACCTGTAGTTCTAGATATCCCAGATCAAATGGGTTTGTTGAAAGACATATCCAAACAATAAAGAATATAGTCGCCAAGTCAAAGAATGAAGACATATACATGACCGTTATGATATATAATAACACACTAAAGGAAGATCTTCCCGCACCAGCCGACATTCTGATGGGACGGAAAATTCGAACCAACCTACCAATGACAGACAAATTGTTGGAAACAAGATCGAAAAATAAAAGTCAGACAAAGATAAAATATGCCCAAGAGAAACAAAGTAAATACTACAATAGGACTGCAAGACTGCAAGAGAAAGAAGTCCACTAGAGTAAAGCATTTTAATGCAAAAAGAAAAGAATACGTGGTTACCTGCAGAGATACTAAAAACATTAAAAGAACCAAACTCGTATTTAGTTCAAACAGAAGACGGAGGAATCTGCAGGAGAAATAAAATTCATCTGAAGAATCTAAAACAAGTTGAACAGAGCATAGAAGTGAAGCAAGAAGAGCATGAAGAAAATATGGAGCAAGAAAGTGAAGAGGAGAATGGAAAGAAACAGTTGGACAATCAAGGGTTGGACGTGGAGACAAGAAAAAGTGGGAGAATAACAAAGCTTCCAAGTAGATTTAAAGAGTTTGTTATGGAGGGGGAGCTGTGACGTATTGTAACGTATTACACATAAACGAACACATCCTGTCAACAGTTATGTCATGTCAAGTGTCACTTATCATCGGGTACTTTGTTAAACGTATGTACATCTGATTTGTATTAAATAAATAAAATACTTTAAACAGAGTTATTTATTACTATAAACAACGTTACACTCCATAATTAAAAAGGCCGTACCTAGACCTCGGCGAGAAAAAATTGTAACATTTTAATCAGTCGCACTTTTGGTAACAAGGCTTTTCGACTCGAGCCATCTATCCCGGGGTACATTTTTCGTTTAAAAAGAAAAAGAAAAACGGTTTCTGTTTTGTTTTGTGTATTATTTAATAACGGGAGTTAAGGGTTACTTGATTTTTGTAAATTTTAGTATTATCTTTCACCTAGATACCCCCATAGAGAAAGAGTCAATCCTTGGTATAGGAGTGAGTCAGAATTAAAGTATAACTAAAATAGAATATGGCTGGATTCGGGAACAACATATCAACTATTGGGGAAGCACCCCAAAACAGGCACATGGAAAAGCCTTCATAGGCAGACCATGTCCCAAAAGAACTGGAGAACTACTCTTAATGAATAGGAACCAGTTGAAAGTGATAACAGGGTTCATGACTGGGCACGCCCCAGTAAAGGGACACTTGAACAAAATTGGCATGTACAATGGGGAACTCATGTGCCGACTATGTCACAAGAAACCAGAAACGGCCAAACACATACTGTGCGAATGCGAAGCTCTAGATCGCAAAAGACAGGCTCTTTTTGGACAACCCCAGGTTGATCCAACAACATATAGAACCCACTCACCCAAGGATCTGTACAAACTTGTACAAGGTACAAAGGTGATAGAGTGGGTGCTATGAACTAACATGGGGTAAAACACAATAAGCCAATAGGCTTCAGTGTTATTCGGAGACACATAGTCAGACGAGCCCAGGAAAAAAAAATAGAATACTGTTTTTTTTGTAGCGACTCGTATGTAATATATTTTTCCTCTGGTTTTGTTAAATAACTTCTCAAAATAGTAGAGACTGTGGTTTTAAAACAAGGTTTTAATTTTTATTTATAACTATTACATTGTTTAAGGAAAAACCGTTTTTTTTAAAGTTTTAACTATAAAGTTTTTTTACCAGTCCTAGGGGTCTATTCTGTAAAAATTGAGTTAAAATTGATTCTGGGTTGTTATTTTGTATTCTGTATTATTTGGTTTAAATCATAACTTGAGTCAGTTATAAATCTAGTAATTATTACATGTCAAATATTTTCTTTTTATTATTTTTAATGCTGCGTTGGCCTAATTTCAATTCACTTTTTGGTATAATACATCGTTGCCATGTCTATTTTATCTGAGATTGATTATAAAATAGCTAATAATACAAAATTAAATTGAACAGTTCAAAAGTCCATGCATATAACAATAAACCGCACCGAACAACCCTGTAGGGCTAATTGAATAAATGGTAGAATCCCAGTAGTCTAAGGTCTGTTCCAACACGCGCGAAAACCGTAATATTACCGTACAAATAATGTGCTGTATACAATTTTAGGGTAGAGCGCACGATTTGTACGGTAATATTACGGTTTTCGCGCGTGTTGGAACAAACCTCTAAATTTCGCTCTGAACATGGTAGAAAAAAATAAGTAAGCACCCATTTTCATTGTCTAAATAAAATACTCATAACGGGTGGCCAATACATAACTGACTGATTTGTCTCTTTTATTTTTTTTAAATAAATAAAATACGTCCATTTTTTCCATCTTAATCTTTTATTGAAAGTTAGAAATTATGTAAGAAAAATAATATCAAACAAATGTCTGGAGCCGTTAAATCTGGTGATCTTAGAGGCCAGATGACATCGCCATATCGAGAGATTAAACGCCCCGGAAACATTGCTCGCAAAACATTCATTGTTTCCCCAGCTGTATGACAAGTGACTCCGTCCTGTTGGAACCACACGTTATGGGGTCTATTCTGTAACAATTCCTTTATATTTAACGGCCTTCAAAAATATTTTCTTCTTTAATTCGGTCACTATTTAAACGGATCTTTAAAATACATTAGAGGACTATTGTCGTGTCGTCTACACTTGATAGTTATTTATTTATTAATTATGTTATTAGTTTATACCTTTATACTTGGATACTACCTGATACTTGTTTCACGGATAATGATATTAGTTTGTTGTTAAAAAAAAGATGTAATTGAGTAATTTTGACAATATAGAAGTAAAAAGTCAGAACTCATAAAAAAGCCTTTTATTTCTAAAAGAAGCGACGATACAAAACATTTTGAAGACAGAAAAGAGTAGTTTCAAAGCTTATGTCTCAAAGCCGAAAACAGAACGAGTCCTTAGTACTACTCGGTCTTCAGAGACTAACCAGAATAAGTGCAGTTACTGCGATGGTGAAATACATGAGGCAGAATGTCCACGAATGAAAGCAGACGATATAGAGTCACGTTGGAAAGTGGTGACTGAAAAAAAATTATGCTTTTGTTGTTTAAAGAAAAACCACCATAAGACGAAATGCAGAAGCAGAATATCCTGTGGTATTGATAATTGCAGAGCCTTACATCACCCGCTTCTCCATAAGTTAAAAGTTGAACCCGAAAATTCCATACGGAACGAGTCCTTACCTGCAGTTGTTAACAGCCTATATACAGTCAAGCACAAAGCCAATAACATCCTTCTAAGAATAGTACCAGTAAACTTGTACGGCCCAGGGGGAAACATGCGTGTTTTGGCACTTTGTGATGAAGCATCGACAGTTACGCTGGTAGACAGTAGAATAGTAGTTAAACTGGGATTAGTTGGAGAGCCTCAAGAGCTTTATCTACAGTGGACAAATGAAGTAACATCTAAACTACAAAATTCACGATGCCTAGACATGAATATATCAAATCGTGAGGCGAATAAGAAGAAATATCTACTGAAGAAAGTACACACAGTAGATAACTTAGCACTACCTTCACAGACAATCAAATTAGAAAGTTTGAGACATCATGAACATCTTAAACGAATAACTACAGAAGACATATCCGGAGAACAACCGATGCTGTTGATTGGCCAAGATAACATTCATTTAATAATACCAGAGCAAGTTTTAAGCGGACCAGAAAATGTTCCTATTGCTACAAAATGTAAACTAGGATGGGCAATACATGGCCCAGTTGCTGCAAATGATGTAAACTTTACTGCCTGCACCTTTCATATTAGTGAAAACTTATCCCATGAACATCAACTAGATGAATTAGTAAAACAAAGCTTTTCACTAGATTCCTTCGGAATCGATACCCGTAAGCAGCAGATGTCACCCGATGAAAAAAGAGCAGTGAACATAATGAAAACAACAGCAAAAAGAACAGGAAGGAGATTTGAGATTGGACTTCTGTGGAAAGAAGATAAGCCGAGACTCCCAGAAAGCAAGAGCGTAGCTATTCAAAGACTGCGCTACGTAGAAAGAAAATGTATAAGAGATGAGAAGTTAGCAGAGGAATATTCTCAGAAAATTAAGAGCTATGTAGAAAAAGAATATGCAGAGAAACTGACACCTGAGGAGGCTGCTATTGAAGGTCCAACCACTTGGTATTTGCCTCATTTTCCTGTAATCAATGTCAACAAGAAAAAACTAAGGCTGGTTTTTGATGCAGCATCAAAATCTTTTGGTAAAAGCCTGAACGATCATCTCTTAGCGGGGCCAGACTTACTGCAATCTTTAGTAGCAATTTTATGGAAATTCCGCCAAGGGAAAATAGCTTTCTGTGGCGATGTTCGAGAAATGTTCCACCAAGTAGAAATCAGGGAAAAAGACAGATGTGCTCAAAGATTTCTTTGGAGGGATCTGCAGCTCAAAAGAGAGCCCGATGTTTACCAGATGAGAGTCATGACTTTTGGAGCTACGTGTTCGCCAGCATGTGCACAGTTTATTAAAAATCTGAATGCTGAAGAACTTGCTGACGACCCCAAAATTCTTAAAGCCATAACGCAAAAATTTTACGTAGACGATTATCTGGAGTCGCTAAACTCTCTAGAAGAAGCTATCTACACCATATCAGAAGTAAGACGAATCCTACTGCTAGGAGGCTTTGACTTGGTGAACTGGATGACCAATTCCAGAGAGATTCAAGAACATTTGTCAGCAGATCTGTTAGCGACTACTAAAAGCTTGGGCGATGGACACTTTCATAAAGTTCTGGGAATGTGGTGGAACTCAGAGAACGATACCTTTATGTTCAAGCTAAATAATTACGAAAAGTATCTTAAAGTAAAAGTGAATAAAAGACATGTCCTAAGTTTAGCAATGGCTCTGTTTGACCCACTCGGCTTAATCACCTTTTTTACCATAAGAGCTAAGATAATAATGCAAGACATCTGGCGTTCAGGTTGTGACTGGGATGAGCCGATTCCGGAAAAATTGGAGGGTGCTTGGACAAAGTGGACAAAAGATTTGCAAGAGATAGAAAAAATTGCAGTCCCTAGGTGTTACTCAAGAAATTTACCGGCAGCAAAGAAAATTGAAATGCATGTCTTTTGTGATAGCAGCGAGAAAGCATACGCTGCTGTTTGCTATTTAAGAGTAATTTCCGAACAGAAAATAGACATTTCTATACTAGCAGCAAAGGCAAGAGTATCTCCACTAAAACCACTCTCAATACCTAGGCTAGAGTTACAAGCCGCGGTTATGGCAAGTCGGTTAGCTAACTCTCTACTCGAAGAATTAGAAATTCCAATAAATCAAGTTTACTATTGGACAGACTCCAAATGTGTACTTAATTGGATACGCAACGACGGTAGGAAATTCAAGCAGTTTGTAGCATGTAGAATAGGAGAAATTCAAGAGTTGACCAGGCCAGAGGATTGGAACTGGGTACCTACTGATTGTAATGCTGCCGACTTAGCAACAAGATACTCAGAATCACAGAACTTGAATACTTGGTTCTGTGGGCCGTCATTTCTACAGGAAAGAGAGGGAAAATGGCCTAAAGAAATGGCAAAGGATGAGAATTTCTTAGATACAGAGGAAATTAAGAAAGAATACACTATTCTTGCGACTGCAGTAGAAAAAGATAGTAAACTACTTTTACCCGATATAAAAAGATTTTCAAAATGGTTGCGTCTGATTAGAAGTACAGCGTGGAGTAAAAGATTTATCGAAAAACTAAAGAAAAAACGTTTTCCTGCAGAACTAACGTTAGAAGAACTAACCGACGCTGAAAGAAGATGGATTAGAATTTCCCAAGAAGAATGCTACCCCCAGGAAATAACATGTCTAAAGAATGGTAACGAAATTTCAAAGAAAAGTACAATTTATTCACTAAACCCTAGTTTAGAAGATGGAATACTCGTTTTGAATGGAAGAACCGACTTAGCAATCCATATGGATCGTCAAACCAAAAAACCTATCATTCTGAGCCCCAAACACCATTATACAAGACTTCTTGTGAAAAACTACCATGAGGAATGTCGTCACTATGGGGTGGAACTAGTATTAAACCAATTGAGACAAAAATATTGGATT
The DNA here is from genome assembly GCA_927349885.1 of Psylliodes chrysocephalus. Classification (NCBI taxonomy): domain Eukaryota; kingdom Metazoa; phylum Arthropoda; class Insecta; order Coleoptera; family Chrysomelidae; genus Psylliodes; species Psylliodes chrysocephalus. The sequence continues at coordinate 17,253,818 of OV651814.1, read as the reverse complement.
GTAAATGGAAGAACAGCCGTTAAAACAGCTTTTACAAAATGTTTAGTATGCAGACATCAGAAATCACAACCCAAGATACCTCTTATGGGACAAATACCTGTTACAAGATTGAGTCGTGAAGTACGGGCCTTCGTGAACACAGGCATGGATTATTTCGGGCCTATCCATGTTTCAGTAGGCAGAAGAAAAGAGAAGAGATGGGGAGTCATTTTTACGTGCATGGCAGTTCGAGCAGTACATCTAGAGGTAGCTCACACACTAAACACAGACTCCACACTGATGGCGATAAGACGGTTCGTTGCCAGACGAGGTAAGCCAGACACAATAACATGCGACAATGGTACCAACTTGAAAGCAGCAGCCAAACAGCTGGGAACTGACATGAAGGACGAACAGCTGACAGATTCCATGACAGCAAAAGGAATAAATTTCATATTTAATGCCCCAGCAGCACCTTTCATGGGCGGAGCATGGGAGAGAATGATAGGGAGCGTGAAAAGGGTGATCGGTAAAATTTTACATGAACAGTCTATCAAGGATGAGGTCCTTTTAACCCTTTTCGCTGAAGCTGAAAATATTTTAAACTCCAGACCAATAACAAAGATCTCAACAGATCCTGAAGATCTTAGCCCCCTAACACCCAATCATTTCCTATTCGCGAACGACGGCCAATGCGAATCTTCTACTTCCAGGCCGAATGCTAACTGCTTACGAAGCGACTGGAAGAAGTCCCAAATGCTGGCTGATATTTTCTGGAGTCGTTGGATAAAAGAATATCTACCGACTCTAACCAAAAGAAGTAAATGGAGAGACGACAATGCATCTGTCAAGGTGAATGATGTTGTGACAATTGTAGATGACAATGCACCTCGATACAATTGGAAACTCGGCCTAATTCAAAATCTTTACCCCGGTCCAGACGGACGGATCAGAGTGGTTGACGTGAGAACATCAACCGGTTTGCTAAGGAGACCTGTAAGCAAACTTTGCAAGTTGGAGCTTGAACTAGATTAGCAGTTCAACCGCGGGGGAGAATGTCGTGTCGTCTACACTTGATAGTTATTTATTTATTAATTATGTTATTAGTTTATACCTTTATACTTGGATACTACCTGATACTTGTTTCACGGATAATGATATTAGTTTGTTGTTAAAAAAAAGATGTAATTGAGTAATTTTGACAATATAGAAGTAAAAAGTCAGAACTCATAAAAAAGCCTTTTATTTCTAAAAGAAGCGACGATACAAAACAACTATCTTAAAGAAATCTGTTTAAATAATGATAGAAGTAAATTAACGAATACAAATATACTTTTAAAGGCCGCCAATATTTTTAAAGGCCGTTAAATATAAAGGAATTGTTACAGAATAGACCCCTATGTAGGTTAAATTGTTGAATTTGAGGAACCAGAAAGTTTTGAATCATGTCGCGGTAGCGTTCGCCAGTCACAGTAAGAGAATTACCTGCAGCATCTTCAAAAAAGTAAGGTCCCATGACACCTCCACACCATACACATCACCAAACTGTGACTCTGCGGGGATGAAGTGGTCGTTCATGTATGACTCGCGGGTTTTCTTATACCCAGATACGACAATTTTGTTTGTTAACAAATTCGTTCATGTCGAAATGGGTTTCATCACTCATTATGATTTTTCGACAAAAATCGTTCGTTTTGTTGCTAAGCTGCAAAACTGTATTGACGGCGACTTTCGTGATCTCTAGGCTGTAGCTCTTGGATTAACTGAATTTTGTACGGCCGCAAGTGTAAGTCCTTTTTAAAAATATTGTATAATGACGTGCGACGAATGCCCAGTTCTTGCGAACGACGTCTGGTAGGGGTCTCAGGGCGCTCCACTACACTTTTACGCACTCTTTCAACATTAAAGGTCGATTCATAAACTTGACGTTTGCTTTTGCCAATGACGATACCGGTGACGATTGCCGACTGCTGTTCGTAGCCTTAAATTCATCCTATTCATAAACTTGACGTTGCTGCGGTTCTCGTCTTCTTTTTTTGGTGTTTTGAAAAACATATAACCTATAATTTTTTACTTTTTGTGTTGATATTTGGTTTTTGTGGTGCTTTTTGATAAATTCGTTATTTTTTGTGTTTTAATTTATTTAATGCTGTAACTAAAATGGACTGTTTTGGTGTTGTTTTGACACTATTTCCACTTACGGTGGACATGCGCACAAAAATTCGATCCCCTGCATGGTAGTCGTGGTACCCTATATGATGGAGGCCAAATAATAATAAAGAAAGAAGCGCTCCAATGTCATGCGTCAAAATCACGTGACAAGCTGAAAGTGATTTGATTGGCTCTTTGCTAAGTCTACGAACGTCGCTACGAACGGCCGCCGGCGAAAAAATTCGTTCATGTTGAACGTCACCAAAAGCAGACCCATCGGCAGATGGCACCGTCAACCGCAACTATGAATGGTCTTATGCACTTTAATGTTTTTAATCTGTAACGGCCAACGGCATCGGCATCGGCATCGGCAAAAGCAAACGTCGAGTTTATGAATCGACCTTTACCGGGGTACGAACAGTTGAAACACCACCCGACCACGGCATAAAAAACAATCGGCAGGCCCACTCTCCGCTGATCGCATACAAATATTATACTAAGAAAATTTGACCTTGACGACGCCATTCGGGGGTCTTAGTCAGGGTCGGACTAAAGCGTATTTAAAGATTTTGTAATAAAATAAGGTATTGATAGGCAGGATCGTATTAAAACAAAAAAGCTTCACAGATTGCGCCAAATAATTAGCTTGTTTTTATTGATGGCCTTAACATTTCTATTAATATTTTTAAAGTGAAATATATGAGCAGCCTTAAATATAACTTAGGACCGATTCCACCGTTGTGTTAAACGAAGTTTAAAATTACATTTTTACATTAGCAATGTCATTTTAATCTCCGTTTAACACTACGGTGGAATCGACCCTTAATAACATATATTTATGGAAATCGGGGACAAGGAGCGTCAAATGTTATCTCGGAATTAATTAAATCTAAAAAAAAATTACAGACGCCGGATTTAGTGATAAATAATTCAAAATTGTGATGAAAAATTATTTCAATTTTTGTTATTAAACATACAAAACTATTATTTGACATTTTTAAATTGCCAAAAATATCTTTATTTGCTTTTTTTGTATGCTTTATAAAAACAATACATGGGGCTTATATCCAAGTCTTCGTGTGTTAAGGCATATCGTGTACATACATCGCAACGTTGAATTTTAAGACATTTTTTTTATTAAAAATCCGCATATATAATAAAATTTTCTCAAAAAATATTAATATTTTGTGCATGCAATTCATTAATATGCTTGTTTATATTTACATTTTCGACAATATTGCCACCATTACATGCGATTTTGGAAAATGGCTCATCCTTACTAGACCTACGAATTTCATGTAGCCTTACAAGTAAAGCATCCCCACCTGTTTCGCAGTTTTCAGTTCCAGAATGTAATAAATTTAAACATTGCAATTTTTTGAACGTCCTTTGAATTTGGACCGATGTAGGGTTTACACAGTTACCATCATGGTGGAAGAATAATTAAGAGTTGCAGATTCCTCACAGAAATTTGGCAGCATATTTACCTTCAGCGACATATGGAATAGTTTTGTGCAATTAATACTCAGTCGGTAATATAAAAAGGTGTAATGCTATTTTAGCTTGAAAATTGGCGGACTTTTGAATTTACTTCGACAAAATATAAGAATTTTACATTTTTAATAGCACTGCTTAAAACACATGATTTTGATTGTGACTCATTACTAATTTACTAATTATAATTTCTTTAATGCCTAATTAAGATTTTCTTGCTTTTTGTAATGAAAATACTTTAGATTTATCAAGATTATAAAGCTTTGTTATTCGCATATCTAGAATAATTATCAAAATGAATATCAGAATTAAATTTTTGTTAAGCATTTCAATATTTGGGAACAACACAATTACGATTAATATTTATTTTTTTTTCAGAAAAAAAAAATTATTCCATACAAAAAATTCTGCTTGTTGAAGAAAATTACAAGAAAAAGTTTCCTTTTAAAGTTATGAAGGAAAACCGAAAGGAAAACTGTGACTTTTCTTCGTAAAATCAATAAGGTTATACAGATTTTTTCATTTTGTCAATTTTAAGTTTCTTCATTTATTAAGACCATGTACACCTGACCTAACTTATTAATATAATAAACCTATTTTTTCGTCAAACAGAATTTTTTTATAATGACTTTTTCCTTAAAATAAAAATAAAGATTTTTCCATTTTGTCAACTCCATACGGGAGATGTTTAAAATATAACATTTTACTTTAAATCTTAATAATATACCTACATAAGTAAATATAAATTGACGCTAAACTTTACGTGACGTTAACTAGGCACCTACCTACATCTTACTAATAGCTTTATAACTGACAAACTGACTCATAAACTAGGATTTTTTTAAAAGTATACCATACATACCTAATAAGATCTTTAAGAAACCGAAAAAATCTTTTAATACAGTTTATTCATATAGTTTTTTGCTGCACAACTTTGCCCAGACATAGTAAAACACTTAAAAGTTAACAAATTAACACTGGAAAACAACTACTATATAAAAAGTGTCAAAAAATATCTATAATTCTAAAAAAATAACAATAACTACATAATACAAACATCACAATCAAAATAAATTTAAGATACACGCTACTGATTCCGTGCTACTGCAACTTGTTTGTTTTTGTCGATATAAACGACGACAGTGACGCCACTGGCTTGATTGAGAGGTTGGACCCCAAAATGGCGGTGTGCGCGTAGATGTGCGCGAAAGTATGTGGCGCGTAGCGTTGCCGCCAAGACAAGTTAGCCTGCCGATTGTTTATTATGCCGTGACCCGACCTTGGCAAAACTTCACCGGCAGAGATAAGGGACATAAAGATTGGAAACGCAACGACCGCAGCAACGATGGCGTCATCTAGCGTCTCAGATGTTAACTACAGGTCTACGTCGTTTGTAGAGAAACCAGTGTTGCCAAATATTTTTTTTGATAGATCGTACAAGTAGAGTAAAAAATGGTATTTCGACACAAAAATTGTACAATAGATACATGCATAGCATAATATAACTTAAATGGAATGAAAAAAAAGCTTTGATGTGATAATTTATTTATCTATTTATAAAAATGTTTACAACGAAAAAAAAAAAAACTAAAAAAAAATACATGAAACTTTAAATTAACACATTTAAAGTAATCAATGACTGTCACTTGAAAGTGATAGTCGATGTACAAAATCACCGTGGTCAAAATCACGATAACTCAGAACGAAAATGACTGCTTTCAAAAATTACGAACGGCCTATGAATCTTAGCAAGTAGTTTTTAATTTTTATTGTTTTATGTTCTGAAGTTGTTGAGATATTTAAATAAACCTACTAAAAAAGTAAAGATCGTATTTTTACGTACGATCTCACTGATGAAATCGTACATCGTACAGAGAGTTAAAAAATCGTACAAATACGATTTAAATCGTACGGTTGGCAACACTGAGACAGACAGTAGACGTGGACAGTTTGTAAATATAAATGTCAGTTTTATGTATATCGAAGAATCCTGAATTTAAATTTTAAATTTTGAGTTCATGATTGTGTTATCCTCTAGATGAACTAAGCGAAATAGTTGTGGCTGTTTTTGTGTGAAATTTAAGGACAATAATTATATTTTGTAATATTACAATAAGTCGGAGAACGTATTGCATTAGTAACACATGCCACATGAACAAATTTAACAACTCCAATGTGGCGTTCTTTAATTATCCAAAATGGGTAAGATCTATTCATGTAAGTAACACAAATAGTAATCAACTTTTGTCACAAAGTGGGTGTTTATGTATTATTTATTGTTTTAGAAAGAAAATGGCTTCAAAACGTTAGAAAGAAGATTTGATATAGGAAGAAAAATATCTGAATTCCCATTATTGAATTTGCACTCAACATTTTTAAATAATACCAATACCAAAATAAAAACAAAAATGCAGTGTTACAAATAAAAATCAAAAATTAAAAAATATTTGTCATGAATATAGATTTACAATAATTAATCGATAATAGACTGTAAATGTAGTATTCTTTTTACGCCCATATGCACCGTTTTAAAATTTAATCCAGATTTGCAAATCTCGTTTAAATGACTAGTGGTTATTTTCTATGCACCGGCTACGGATTAGATAATCTAGTTTAGTAATCTGACAACACTGGATTTTTATAAATTTTACAAAAAACAGAAGAAGAAAACTTCAGATTTAGGCAGAAAAACTGAATGTCAAAGGATAAGAGGCCGTTGAAGATAAAAGCATTATTTTTTTAAATGTACCAAAATCGTAAACACACCGTAAAACGCATACCGAATTTTACGCAAGGTGAAAAAGAATGTCAAATGAATTTAAAAAAAAATAATTCTATAGTTGGATGGCAAAACCATTAAGTTCATTTTTGGTAATTTTAACATATATACATACAAAGTGCTGTATTTCAAGCTTTTCTATGCAAAACGATATACCTATATGAATACTTTCCCTACACTGTGCATGTTCAAACTATGTGGATATGACATCAGTATTTAAAAGTGGACAAAATCACATAAATATTATATGTATTGCTTACTTATTTTTACCTTTTTCAACATATCTGGGTTTGCCATCTAACTACAGAATAATGATGTAACGTTAGAAAGTAAAAAATCTCTCAAAAATGACAAAGTTGCCCATCGTATAAACACATTCACTTTTCTCGTAATTTTGTCTAGAATTTTTGTCATCTTCCAAGAAAAGCTGGTATTCTATTTCTGCTTTTTATTAAATTAAAATAAAATAAATAAAAGAAACGCAAATAGAAAGTTCCAAATATACTGACAAAACGTTGACATCTTTTTGACGTAAGAAAATCTCGATTAACGATTTGATCCTCCGATATTGACGGATTAGAATAAAATCGGATTAAAAATCATTTTTAATACGGTGCATAGCTAAAACTGGTACTAAACGTGATTAAACCCTTAATCTGGATTAAACGTGTACGGTGCATACGGGCGTTAATAAATAATTTAGCGTAATTACATTGTTTAAGTTTATTTACAATAACATGAGAGTGCAGTCTATATTTATGTAATCTTTATTATCGGGTTTTTAAATCTCCCGCTGCGTTGTTTGATATCGATGAAAGCGCCACATAGTGGGTCAGATGTTAACTGCGATAAAGCTGGTCGTTGTTAAGCATTGGCTTCTTATGGGCGTTTCCTATCTTTATCTCCCTTATCTCTGTTCACCGGTTTGTTCAAATTTCCGCACTAATTGATGAATGGCGTTGATACTAAGCACAATAATTTCGATCAAACTTTTGTCGTAGATTTCTTATAGTGGCAATCATCGACTTATTATTTAAATAAAACGTTTGAACAATATGAACGCGTTTTAGGATCGTGTAGCGTTCCATGATGATTTTGACACATCTGCTTTAAACAACTACTTAAGCGCCATCTACGGAAATGCGTGCATCAAAAATGGCGCGCTATTTAAATCAGTCAGTTATATACTGACCACCAAGTATAATAGTAAGAAAGGTCTACATTAATTATCATAATACATTTTAATATTAAGTCAGTATAAATAATAATGTAAAAATATAAAAGCCTAATACCATTACATAACTTTGTCATTCACAATAGATAGGATAGCCGCAACAGTCTTTCTTGACTAATTGTTGACCTTAAGTAACTTTTTCTATCTAATTGTAAATAAGGAATCATGATCTGCGGACAAAAATATCGCAAATAATTTTGTTAAGGGAGACGAAACCAAAATGACCTCTATTTTGCATATATCTCTGAATAAATTTACTTGTAGCGAAGATCGCTAAATCAAAACCTTCTGAGATGTCAGATTACATGCAATCTCGTGACTGTAGCTCTAATGGTTGCTGAAATGTTACTTAACACTAATCCACGTCTCTCTTAACAAGGTTTATAGTTTCCGATACCGAGTGGAAGGTTTTAGGTCCTAAATATTCAAAGTTTCTTTGACCAGATTTTTTGTTTTTATAGATGCAAGTTTTGTTAATATTGGTATTTTCTAAATTTTTCACAAAAATCGGGGTAAAAATAAAAACTCAAAAGGAATTAGAAATTTTCAAGGTGTTCGGTTTGCTCTTAAGATCGAACTATTTTTTAAGCTTCATTAATTTTGCTTCTACTTATTCTTTTAATGAAAACCAATCAGAATATTTATAAAAAAAGTTTTCCCTTTAATACGTCCGTCTATGGAGCAGTCTCATTTTCATATTAATCAGTTATCTCTAAAGAGAAGAAAAGAACAAAGCGCGCAGCATAATGCCGGGCAGATTGAAGTAAAGTTGCCGAATAAAAGCTTCGTCATAAAGTTTCGAACGGTCCGCGGCCCGCCTGATTCAACTCCAACAAGTGGACGGAGTTTGCTTTGTGTAATTTTAATACCCCCAGATTTCGAGACCAATCGAAATCACACCCAACCCGCACGCAAAATAGAAAACTTTCGGGCGAGATATTTCGGTTCTCGATCTTCTGACGGGATTTTCTTTGATGAAAAATCGGGATGAAACTTAAAAAGCGCGTTTGATATTTTTGCTAGAAAATGTGTATTGCATTGGAGGTTTTCTTTTTTGGAAAAAAAGTAAAAGTTACTGTGGTTTTTGAGGTTTAAGGTCTATGAAAGTTGATTTTAATTTGAAGTTGTAGGTTTTGTTATGGATTCTGTAAAATGTTCCTAAATAGGTACTGACACTGTCACCTAAAATACGCCGAAATCAATTTATACTAGCTGCTAACAGAACTTTATTAACCACTAATATAAAACTGCATACCATTGGCACCAGCCTAGTTTGTTAGATGGTAAAATATTTATTTTTTATTTTGCTGCAGTTAAAATAAAATAAATTTCTGATGTTAAAAAACTTTTTCTCCCACAAAAAAATTATTTATGAAAGTTGTAGCAAGGATTTTTATTACTCTTAAAAAGTAACTTCTAGTAAAAAAATATGTTTTTATATCAAAAAGAAACTTTAATGAGTCTATAATCTTTTTATTGCTTTTAGTAAAGAACCTATTAATTTAGAAGCTTCTACATACAGAATGTTTAATTGATAATGCGCCTAGAGTAGTCATATAATGTTCAGATCAAAATGTGAGAATTATACGCAATATTCCTTAGTAGAGTATTGCCGTAGACAAAGATACAGGGTGTCAAAGTTGATTTATTTTCGAATTTAATTTTAAAATGCCAAAATACAAAAAAAGATTTCAACTTTGACATTTTACTAAAATATATTTGGTTCAATCATATTTTGGTCCAAACAGTCTGTGGCCCATTACTAACCTTAGGAGTTTCTATAAAAACAGCAGTTATTGGAAAAACTAAGTTATTTTTTTAAATTTATTTTTAGTACATTTATAATATAAAAAAACTTATTTTCATTATTAGAAAATAAAAATCATATTAACAATAAAAATAAGGAAATTAACATTTTGTTTCTTAAAAGATTTTCTCTTATTTAAAAAAGTTTATTTGCAAAAAACAGTTATTTATTGTGACGCGGAGCCGTCTCTGTACTTTGTTTACACCTTGCCCTCTGTATGAAGTCTAGCGCTGGCCATACAGAGACAAACGCACTGCTTCGAGAAGCTGGCGGAGTGAACCCTTTGCTGCGTATGAGTCATAGAGAGGCAGTTATCGATCGTTCTGGAAAGCCGAGAGTATTTAGGTACAGAGCTGGCTTTATATAAATAGCGCGAGTTTGTCGACGGACAACAAGATTCAATTTAAGTGTTGGACAGAAAAGATAAATTGTAATAAATAAATTAAAATTGTGAGTTATAATAGTGAATAAGTATTATATAAATTAATTAGTATGTTATAAATAAATTATTAATAAAGTGATTTAAATAAATAAAGTATAAATAAATTAAACAAACGTTAAGTAAGTAAAAACATTTATTTTAAATATGGTTCAAAGGTATGTAAAAACATCGTACTTTACCAAATTGCACCTGTGCCAATCTCTATCCTGAGCAAAGTAGTTAAAAAAAAATTTTTATTCAAAAAATCACATAAGACATGACAGCGACAATTGTGTTTTCCCTGAAAATTACAATCCTAATTCATAGTGAACCTAGCTTTTAAACCTGAATTATTAATATTTTTACCTACCTTTTAAACCATGTGTATGTGTGAAAGGAAGAAGGATAGCATTGCATAAACCATTTGCAGAGATACAGTTCATCAAATTTCTAGAGGTGTTCGACGCCCAGACAGAGAACGCGCTACGTGTGACTAAGATAGCTATTGTACAGTCTGCTAAACAAGTTATTTTAAATAGTTTTTAATATTTTTAGGTAATTAAATTTTAAAAGTGTGGAATAGTTTAAATTGGTCTGATTGGACTTTCTTAGAACGTTTTTAAAAGCAGCTAAAGATAGTATGTAGAATTGAAAATAATTATTATGCCATAAAAGGTGTTTTGGAATTCCTTCAACCTTTTGAAATTGAGTCAGAAAATATAAATTTTATAGGATAGCGGAAAATACCTATAATTTGTTTGTAGGCCTTTGTAAATCGTGGAAATAGTTTATATTTTATTTCTACCTTATTAAGGAAAATGGTACCTATTATTAATAACGGTTGTTTCTGAAACATTACTAAAATTTTCGAAATTTTGTTTTTCTACAAAATAATAAACTATACTATTTAGAAAAAAATTTATTTCTCTTATAATTTTATAAAAAATAACAGGGGAATATTTACATTTCTTGATCTATTAAACAAAACGATAAATTATCTCGACGAATGACACCATGTTCTAGTACATTTTTGTTGGTGGTTTCATGGGTTTCATATCAATTTTTTGTAATTGTAGTTTACACGTACATATACCTCTTAACACTTGTTTGCTTTATTAAAAAAGTGTGTTGTTGTGATTTACGTCGAAATAAGTCAAAAACAACTTGAAACCCCATATAAAATCAAAAAGGAGAAACGGAAAAAAATTGAGCCTGTAAATGAACACAACTCAGAAACAAAAATAGCTATCTAATAATAAAAAAATAAAATTTGATTCTTGTGCATCTTCGTTGTAAAAATAGATAATACTTTTTTGAACTTAGGTACAGATATAATTTTAATGGTCTTCCGAAAAACTTTCTTCAGTTTCCATATCAGATTCAAAATCAGTCTCACTGTCACTGTTTAAGTTAATTATAAATCTATCAGTTGCCTCATCCAAAGTAACTTCTCTGTCATAAAATTTAGATTCCCACATTTTAGCATTATTACAACGAGATTGCCACTCCTCTTTAGAAAACGTATCAAAAAAGTCTTCACACAACAGTTGTACGTCTTGCCTCTTAAATGTAGTGTTGTTACTAGCTACATATTGTTTCAATGATGCCTACACTAATTCGATCGGATTAAGATCGGGATGATACGGTGGTAAACGCAAACAACTAAAACCATGTTCATTTATCATTTCTTCAATTGCATACCTCTTAAATCGTGACTTATGCAATAGCACTAAACTGTATAATTGCGTTTTGAGCATATCCTCTTCGTAAGCAATATTATGATTCCTTAACCAATCCTGCATGTCAGCTTTTTTAGAAGTTGACGTTGGTGCTTTATTTACCTGGACATTATGGTAAGGAGCATTATCAACAATAATGACGCTTCTTGGAGGGAGGTTCGGAAACAGCTTTTCTTTCAACCATTTAGAAAAATTATTAAAATTCGTTTCATCGTGGTAGTCTCCACTTTTGGTTCCAGATTTGAAAATTAACCGGGCATTCGGAATAAAGCCCATTTCACCTCCTGCATGGACAATAATTAGTCTATCACCTTTATTAATTGGTTTCTTTAATCCCTCATTTGAATTATCACTCCAAGCTTTCTGGTGTGTGTGGGAGGCATGAATGTATGTTTCATCTAAGTAGACAATTGGACGGCCCTCTGCTCGATAACTTTTTAAACGAATCAGATAGTCTAAACGTAGCTTTTGAATATCAAACTTTTCCATTAATATTTTTCTGTTTGTTTTTGTTTTCCGCCAACGAAATCCTAGCGACTTTATTATTTTTCTTAAACTTTCATAGCTTCCTTTGTACCCTGTAGCTTCTCTAAATTCAGTCAGAATTGTTTTTAATGTTGGAACAATATTTTCCGAGATTAACATGAACAGAATAATTCTTTTTAAAATACCTTTGTCAGCTTCATCTATATCATTAACTGTTTTTGGTTTTTTAATGGTTTTTATTGGTGATGAAAACTCCGATATCTCACGGTTATCGATTCTTTTTTTCTCTCCAGAAATGCGGACGACAGTGTTTTTAGATACTCCTGTGGCTGCAGCAACACGATCATTTACATTTTTAAATGGTATTGAAGGTGAATTAAAGTTTCCTTCTCTTCTCATAAACTCTATAACATTGGCTATTATTTCGCGAGATTAACTGTTAATCACGCGGCCTCTTAATTTGCTATTAAACTCCATACTTAGGTTCTATTAAACTGTAATGAGCAAAAAACACAAACGAAAATAAAAGAAATGTTTTAGCGAAATGTACATCTGACATTTACGTCTGAATAAAATAGTGAAATACTTGATGCGCAGAGTGTACTTTCATTGCGTAAATCCGTCGGCCCCGCCAACCGATGCCTCTCAGTAGTGCTTTCTCTGTCTAGCCGTCGAAAGCCTCTAGAAATTTGATGAACTGTAGTCAATAATAATTATAAACTCTTGTTAGACAATTCTTTTAAACCATAATTATAGTAGTTTTTTTTGTCGTTTCTATGGCAACCTGTAAAAATGAATCACAACAATAGGCATACAAATAAATTTTTAAATCAGCAAAAATTGATTCATATTTTTAATGATTTTTACCTATTAATCGTGGATAGATGTTTTTGTGTCATGTTAAGAGGAAGAAAATGTTTCCCTTTAACGATATACTTAATTTCTGGAAATCTTTAAGGGCAAACAAAATTAGCGCTGTCATGCTTTATGTGATTTTTTTAATATAATATATTTTTTTTAAGCCCCTGCTCAGGATAGGGATAGGCACAGGTACCATTTAGTAAAGTACAATGTTTTTACATGCTTTTGAGGTATATTTCATTTCATTATCAGATGACGGTAAAAATGTGCAGTGGGCTCTTGGGCTATAATAAAAATATTCTTTTCTACCATAAAAATAATACGTTTGAAAAATAATTTAAGATATCTTTGAAAGTAGATGTTTAACCTTTATTAAAGTTTTATTAGTATGCGAAGGATATTTTTTTCAGTTAATGGTTTAATTCTCTCGGCGTATATTTTTGTATTTCTTAGTAATTTGTTCAAGTTATTTACATTCATAAAAATTTTATTGGTCGGTGGCCTACTCGGTAAATACACTAAAAATGTCCCAAGTCAGTCCCGAATTTGAAACACTCCGATATTATGTGTAACAATTCGGCCCAAAAAGTACACATCTGGGTGAGATTTAAAATATTATATGGATCAGCGCTTTCTTAAAAGCAAACCTCTCAAATCGCAATTTTATCGCGATTTTCCTTCCGAAAAGGCCATTCAATCTGGAAAAAATCATCCACATATCACTTGGAAAAGCCTCCCCCAGGAAGTAATGAAATTCAAACTTCCTTCATATATCTCTGAAACACGAAACGACGCGATGTCGAGAGCAAAAGCAAGAGCAGCAAAACCGAAATACCAGAGTTATAACTTACCCGGCAATCCCTCCGGATTCCATGTGGTTAGCCAAGGTAACGTCGTCGCTCCAGACGTCGAACTGCCACTTCCTGAGGCCCAGGACGCCGCATAACACGTTCCCAGTGTGGATTCCTATTCGCATGTCGACGTTGAATCCCGTCGCTTCCCGGACGAATCTGAAATTCAAAAAAGTACGTAAATGTGGTCGAATGACGGCTTGTCAAATTGCTTTTAAATAAGGCAACAACATTTTATAAAGTCAAGAAGTTTGTTCCAACATCTTGGAATCGTATTATAGAGTTGCGAGGGTAAACCACTTCCGAAATACAGGTATGGTTCACTCGAAATCACTACAAATTCTTTCGAAATTTCTGAAATCATCACCTAAAACATTTCGAAATCAATTTGTCGCTCAGAACTATAAACGCAGGAACTTGTAGATCGAAACACAAGAGAAGAGACCTAACCAAAAAAAGGTCAACCAAACAAGAAGTGAAGAGGTTTTTTCGAAAAAAAGTCTTTTGAAGATATAGGGAAATCATAAGAAATGTTATGCAATGATTTCACCGATATCACCGAAATCCTATAAAACTAAGGGAGATTTAGGCAAAATCACCGAAATCATGCGAGTTTTAGGTGATTTCCGAAATACAGGTACGTTTTGACCTTAGTGGTTTACCCCTCGAATCAAGATCCATTACAAAAAAAAATCCGAGAAAAAGGTAAGATTGTATGACATATTTAAAATGAGACACAAGATTGTAAAATAAACACTAAATAATCTAGTTACAATAAGTAAATAGCAAGGTTAACCAAACCTAAGAGCCCCGCATACCACAAATATTTCGTTTTTTGGCTGACCGTCCATTTTTTTTAAATATATTTTGTTTGTTTTCATTGATCGATTGGTAATTTTTTATAAAAGTATCGCAGATTTTTAGATAAAAAAAAAAAATTTATTGAAACATACAATTAACCACCGTAAACCGGGGTTAATTTGGCACTTTGGCCTTCTTTGGCAGTTTCGTCATATATGTAAAAAAAATATTTTTTATATATTGTTTGCGGTTTTTTCAGTTGTTTTCTTTTGTTACAGGTATAAAGTGACCAATCATGCCTAGAAACTATCAGAAAAAAGTGGGGGCTGTGCCAACAGAAACTTTACCGAAGCTGACCTTGAAAAAGCGTTGGCTGCCATTAGAAATGGCATGAGTCAGGCAGCGGCTAGTAAACGGTTTAAAATTTCTCGGGGGACCCTTCAAAATAAATTGAAGGGCAAGCATATGCGCCCTCCAGGTCATCCGACGGTATTTATACCTGTGGAAGAGTAATTACTGACAAAGACATTAGTTTTGTATTCGTGAATTAATGCACAAATACTTAGAAAGGAGAGGGAGTAACGTTAAGGAGTTTAAAGACAAAGTTTCTGAACAAGATTTTCTTGAAAACTTCATAATCTGGAGTTTCCGTTTGGATGCAAACATAAAGCAAACACGTGCGGCGGTAGGGCCGAATCAAATTGGTGAATTTTTTGATAACATTAAAGATGTTTTGCAAGATATTGACCCCTCTTCGGTTTTTAATTACGATGAAACTAATGTCCAAGATGACTCTGGAGCCAAAAAGGTCATTGTTCCAAGAGGAACCAAACGCATTGAGAGAGTTCAACAGCATTCCAAGGCCTCGATCAGTATAATGGTGTGTAGAAACGCTGCAGGAGATTTATTACCTCCTATGGTGGTGTATACGAAGGTTGGACAGAAGGTGGTCCTCCTGGAACCAATTTGAAAAGTGGTTTTTCGAAAGTGTATTGCCCAAAATTAAAGAAATGAATATTCTGGAAAAAAATTGTTGCTGGGGACAATTTAGCCTCTCATTTTTTACCCACTGTCATTGAAGCTTGTGAGGAGAACAATATATACATGACAGCGTTGCCTTCCAACAGCAACCATTATATGTAGCAGTGTTTGCCCAGTTTAAAAAAAAGTGGTGTCTAGACAAATGGCGCAGGGAAAACAAATGAACTTCCTCCATTCTAAAAGAATACTTTCCTGTCCTCCTAAATTGGTTGTGGGTTGCAGTCGCTGAAAACGTGTCCAATAATTTAAAATCTGGATTTAGGGCCACAGGGCTATGTCCTTTTAAACCGCAAGCAGTTCTGAAAAGAATTTTAGACATGCAAATACAAGGCGATGACGAAAATGTCCAAGCTGCTATTCTAAATGACAGTTTAATTGATCTGCGCGGTTCAAATACGTGGCAAGAAAATACAGCACGGTGAACAACTTAAGATAGTTGCTCCTCAATCAGATGAACCAGTCTCTGGCCCTTCGGGGACCCAGAAAAACATTTCAAACATTAGCGACGATGATAGTGACGACAAACTACTTACGAATTTAGTTGCAGTTTCTACAAAAAAAGCAATGAGAAAGCAAGCAAAAAGGGCTGTTAAAAGTACAGACGACGTCTGCGCAGCCTGTTTCAGAAAGTGGGAGAATTATACAGGGCCTGATTGGATTTGTTGCAAGAAATGTAAACAATGGAATTGTGGCTTTTGCAATGAGGCGAGTACGGACCCATTTTATGGATGTGCCCTCTGTACAAACAAAGATTTTCACAGTGATGACTCTTTAAAAGATGCGGATTTTTCTTTGATGATGTATTGAATATTTAGTTTTTTATGTTCCTTATTAAAATTCTTAAGAATTTATGTCAATTTTCATTTATAAATAATTTTTTAGTTAGTTCTTTTAGAATGGTTGGATAAATGAATGATTTTTTAAAAAGAAATGCATTCTAACTTCAATAACTTCGGAACTATGAAAGATATTTGGACCAAACTCTAAGCTGCCTTTTTGTGCCTCCGTCTTTTACTATATTTGGTGCCAAAGAAGGCTTTATACAGCCTCTACATTGGCGCAAAAAAGATTTGCATATGCTGCCAAAGTAGCTCCAAAAATCTGCCTATTTTGGCACCCCACAAACAATTTTTTTTCCAACATGCGGTCCATGAAAACGAACCATATTTCAGTGATCTATTGTAAATTGAGCACAAGGCACGATTCAATTTTAAGAAGTTTGATTTTCCAATCGGTTTCTGACTTAGAGTTCCAAAATAGATTAAAACCTGCCAAAGTAACCTCGTTTTACGGTATCTCGTAATCTTCATTAATATGGATAATGAGCCATCATAAAATATTAGGTACTTATTCCCTAATTTTATTCATAATCGAACAAGTTTTTTGACGTCTACTTTATTTTTAAACTTCGAAGGATGTAGTTTCACCAGTTAATTCTAGATCAAATTCATTTTTTCATTTTATTTTTATTATTTTTGATTTTGTTAATAGTATTAATTTTTTTAAGAATTACCCATTTTAAAAAGTAGCATTAGTAGCATGACTTTTTGAAAAGTG
Source organism: Psylliodes chrysocephalus (assembly GCA_927349885.1). Classification (NCBI taxonomy): domain Eukaryota; kingdom Metazoa; phylum Arthropoda; class Insecta; order Coleoptera; family Chrysomelidae; genus Psylliodes; species Psylliodes chrysocephalus. Next base: position 17,236,617 of record OV651814.1, on the reverse strand, counting down.
AATAAAGGACATTTTAGAAATATCTTGAATGCGTACGGGAAACCGCTAAAAATGCACCACAGGTAGTTTCTTTTTCACTTTTTAGGTATAATTAGGTAGTTACACCATACCTGAATAAATAAACATAATTAAAAAAAAATTTTAAGCTTATGTGTCCACTAAATGAGGCCGGGCGGCGCGTCCGACGCATAGACTAAAGACTACTTATGAAGTGGTTCGATTTGTGCGACGCCAGTAGCGGACGCACAAGTGGAACAACCATACCTCTACAGCAGTGGTTCTTAAACTTTTTTGGTGACGGAACCTTTTTGAAAAGCGAAATATTTGACGGAGCCCTAAACACATTTCTATCGGCTTCCTCTTAGTGACTCCCAAGTCCCTCCTTTTTGTAGCAATAGTACTGCTATTATTTTCTTCGCGGAGCCCCCACAAAGGCTTTGCGGAGCCCCAAGGCTCCGCGGACCACACTTTGAGTAACGCTGCTTTAGAGAAAAACGCACACATGTAGAAAATGCGTTCCGAAAAACAGCACTGGGAGTGGGTTTATGTTTCTGGGAGCGCGCGGGACGCTCCAGTGCTGCTGCTGCTGGGAATAAGTTATTCTCTAAAAAAAGTGGTGCTTATTGTAATTTAGTTTTGAAAAAAGGATATTTAGAGGTTTAAAAAGTCACAAGGACAATTTGTTTGAAAAAAGGACTGTCCTTTTCAAAAAATGACAGATGGTAACTCTAAGCACTAGCCATCTCTTTTAATCAAAATTACAAATACAATAAAAAAAAACGCATATTTTTTTATAAAATTAAACCTTCCAGTCCAGGATACTTGAATCTCTATTAGGACTGGTTAATCCCCCATCTAGTATGTCATTGTCGGACCAGATATTTATAAATTCTTGTGTTGTTTATACGTTTGTATATGGTTTTAAGTATTTTTTGAATTGTTTTCGTAGCATCTTTAATTGATTGGACTTTTTAAAAGAGTTTTTGTAAACAGTATTTTGGTAAATCAACTTAGTTTTATTTGAGGTAAGTTCTACAGTGGCAAAAATGATTGTTTTTGACTAAGTGATATTTTTTAGGATTTAAATATGCCAGATAGTCGGTATTTAGTAATTGTAATAACAGCCATGTGAAAACAAAATTAGATATAATTTATCATTGGGGAAAGATTTCGTTTCACACAAAATAAAACAAGAGTGGATTCTGAGGTGCCGTAGAGCCGATAAATAGAATCTCCCACAAGCCAGATTTGTTCTGCCCATTTTATCGGCAATGATTATGAAAGTGATCTTCATAATGGATTATTGGGTAATTGAGTTTGCCATTGAGGAGGCGATTAAAGAAAACGGCAGTCCCTACTTTACTTCTTAGGAATAATGAAAGTGAAGATAACACTTTAAAAAAGAAATAACGGGAAAGTCGAATCTTGAAAAGAGAACAAAAAATAGAGTAGGTGATTGTTTAAAAGAATAAACTAAAATTTCCACACATTTAGAGCACAATTGAAAGAGAAAACAGAGTCGTTGAAAGTGTTAACTGGGAGCAACAATATAATAAGCTTAAATATGATTTTAAAAATATAAAAAAAGGCCAATATGTTTACACAAGTAAAGCAATTAAATTTTTATAAAAACAGAGACTATTAAAAAAACTAAAGGCGAAGAAAAATGATTTTACTAAAAACAAAATTGATTTATAGATGAAAAAAAAGAAAAGTTGACTGGAAATTTGAAGAATCTGCATCTGCATCTGCATCTGCACCTTGCGATATTAGAGCAAAAAGGCATATCTGTATGTAAAAGAGCAATTATATTTTCCACTTCCTGGTTTGTCTTCTCTAAGACGATGGGCAAATAAATTCTACAAATGGAATTTTAAAGAGTCTATTAAAATTTATGCAGTTGGATGGAGAATCAATAATAGGCGACTTTGACAAGCAATCTGTATTATGTGCACTATTTATGTACTAGTTTGTATTATTTTGAAGTAATTGTGTAGGATTGCCAACAATCCAGCGATACTGAACCGGAAAAAAAAATTTTCTTGAGGAATACGCAAACGACCTTTTTGCTTTTAGGTTGTCAACCTAATTTTAATACCTGCGATCTATGTGATCCTTTTATTTTAGCTCATAAACCTAATTTTAATGTGTGTTCTTTTTAATATATACGACTGTTTGTGTACTATTTCTGTACTATTTGGGGCACAAAGTGTACATTTTATCCCTACACTACACTAAAATAGTAATCTTTCAATGATTGGTGCAGTAAAAAATGGAGTAATTAATATTCGATATTATGAAGATAGTACATATAAATTTTCAATTATGTTTAAGTTTTGTTTGTATATTTGTTTTTGTAATAAAATATTTTGATTTGTCCTGTACATGAAGGATCAATAAAAAATTATTATGTTTTCAATTTGTGATACTTGTATTTCGTGTAGGTATATATTGGAAATTTAATAAAGATATGATTGATTATTTTTAAATATGCGTGCTATCAGAAATGTCCTGAAAAATATTGTGTCAACACCTCCTACAATTGCTTGTAACGTGGTCGTTGAAAGAAAATATACCATATGTACCTATTGTTGTCACGTGAATTCCAATAATAAAGATTTTTCTTATCTTGTCTCATTTATTTTGGAACAGAAACGGTTTATATTTAAAAAAGCGTTCACATGTTCATTTTAAAATTCGCGCAATCGAAGGTCCGGAGACTACGTCATTTTTCCGAATAATTGGAACGATACACGATGCATTGAACAATCCTGTAGAGTCAAGTATCCTTGCTTCCAGTGTCCAAAAACTTTGTCCGTAATATGGAGCCCCGATAATTTCGTAGCGGAATATTTCCGTACTACGGTAGAAAACCAGAATACTTAAGATATACTGCAATAGTAGTTTATGCAATAAGAGTGGACATGATGGCCATATTGCACGAAGACGAAATTTGAGGAAGACTCAGAAGGCTGAGTGCTCAATCATCTGAGAGCGATACAGACAATCCATTCGAATTGTAGAGTATATTTTTTCTACGACCGACTAACGAAAATCTACAAATTTTAAAAATTATATTAGGTTATTAAAATAAAATAACTAATTTACAAATAATTAACGACTTTTACTAATTTATAATTTAAAATAAAAACAGATTTAATTTAATTGGTGTCCAATCCTAGATTTGAAGCCGCATGACAGCTAAATACGAAACTTCAGCTCTACCGACATACCTAACATATTAGTTTCAGTACTCATAAGTTAAATTGATTTCTTATATTTTTATTAAAATTTACAGTTTTACGAAATGGCATACATTTCCGTTTTGTTTTACAATAATTAAACGGTTTAAATCAAATAAACGTTACAATGGGTATCAAGCTTGGGATACTATAGATAAAAAGTGGACAAAAATGGCTAAAAACTTGTGTCATTTAAAAGTGGCTGAGTTGCGTCGAGAATTAGAATAGCCTGAATTGAATATGAGAGGAAAGAAAGCAGAGCTGGCATTGCTGGCAGAGTGGCTTAAAGGAGCAATAAAAATTGAAGGTTTGGATCCGGAAACGTATCTATTTTTGAATGACGCGTCTTTCATAATTTCTTCAATTTCTTTCGATATGGAAAGTAAGATCTCTTCCTTAAAAGATGAAATTTGTTCAGACTAAAGGTAAAATGTCTTCTACAAAAAATGAAATTTCTTCTGCTTCTTTTATAAAAAGTGATATTCCTTCTTTAGAAAATAAAGTTTCGTCTGAGAAAAGGTGTTTTCTCAAATGTCTATATAAAGTCTTTTATAAGAAATTAATGGTTTCTAAAAAATTAAATTTCTACTGTTGTGGAAAATAAGATGACTTCCGTTAAGGAGAAAATAAGTTCTGTTGAGGAAAACATATTGCCTTGCGTTGAGGAGAAAATAAAAGAGATGGAAAATAATAGAGGAGAAATAGAGAAAACAGAAAAGGCAAAGGACGGTAAAATAAAGTGACATGAGGTGGAGTTGAATCTGAAATTGGAAGAAATTGTAAACTGCCAGTGTTAAAGCCTTAATATGCGATATGGCTACGAACACTGCGAACATTTGTGTCAATCACAGCTAAAGAATCGCAAACTGAAACGTGACGAGACTCTTTAAGAGTGCGAAGTAGATATTATCAGGTTGGTACACTTTGCATACTCATCATCTCCAGAACATATGATGAAATATCTAGCTGTTCAAACATTTATTAATAGACTCCGTTACCATGAAATGCAGAAAAAACTCCGTCTAGCCCGTCACAAAACCTTGGTCGAAATCTTGTTCGCTGCTCTAGAATATAAAGCAGCTATGCAGGCTTCTGGTGGAGTCAATAGGACGTAAGAGCAAACTCCTACTGACGACTAAAATGAGGCTCATTCAGGCAGTAATAATTCCCACACTGATGTACGCCTCCACGGTGTGGGGATTCACCTGTAGGGCAAACAGGAAGAAGATTCAAAGTCCGTTGAACATCAGCCTGAAATGGGCCTCAAACGCATACAGATACACGCGACACGATGTGATCATGAGGGATCTATAATCCAAGTATCCTAGACCTCATACACAAGAAGGCCACTGGCACCTTCGAGAAATTTAGAACTCACCCAAACATGGAACTACGCGAATTAGCAGAATACGAGAGAGCTGACTATAGGAGACACGCCAGGCGATGCAAAGTGCTGGACTATGGCGGAGAGTCACCGAACCACGGAAGGTGCAAAAATTAAAGACGCTCAATAGATTATAAGATTCTCGTTCAGCATTCTCTTTCAGAATACAAAACGTGAATCAGACAAGGACTGAGCAACTGACAACAACCCACCTGGGGGAGAAGGTTCTCCTAGTGGCCAACGGAGACAAATAAACGGACGACGAAACAGGGAAATGTCCTCATCTAAATCTAACTCTAAATGACGATAATATTTCATCCTTCACAGCCCTTTAAGAAGGAGTGGCTTACTATTCAAATGATTTGAATTTGAGGCTCCCTGTAGCGAAGATATCAGGGGGTTACGGTGGGGTCAGGCAGGTTTAGATCCAGTAAAACAGGATGGGAACCTTCCCGACTTGGGCTCTAATAATGTGTGTGTGTCTGGTGGAGTCAGTAAAGTGAGGACTGTAAAAGAGGAAGAAGAGGAATATAAACTCCACCAATTGGTTAACATAATGAAGAGCCTTAGCGACCAGCAGACGAAGACTATCAGTCTATCAAGTGCCCGTAGCTGTACAGGAAGGAACGGTGGTTCCTGATAGAAGTGATACATTTGTGATAAATTTAATGTATTTCCAATAATTCTCTTGACTACCTTTTCAGTTGATGTTTGGTATATAAATTGTGTTACAACTTAGCAGGTACATTCAACTATTGTCAACTAATTTGAGAAACTACAAAATCATTTATTTTTTAAACAAATTGGCCAGGGTCAATGTTTTTACATGCATTTTGTTCGCGTTAATTTTCATGTAGGTAATGTATTCTTTTTTGTACAGGGTGTCCCAATGAAAAGTAACCCATTTCCAGAGCTTATACACCTAATCGTAGAAACGTGCGGTTTTTGCTGATATGTGTCAGTTTGCTATAAGTTTTGCTTCAATGACACAGAAATTATGTATTACCTATACAGGGTGTTTTTTTAAAAATCTCCTCTTTTAAATTCACCGTAAAAAGTTATAAGCTCTGGAAAGGGGCTACTTTTCATTAGGACACCCTGTATTAAAAATGTTACAATCAAGATGAAATTTATATATTGTTGTTACATACTATTTTTTCTAACCGTTCAAAATAGCTTTTTTCTCTAATATTTAAAAACAAGTCTCACCTGATTGCTTCTATCATCTGTAGACCCATATTGACACAGTTGTATGCGTGGTTTGGACGTGATACTGGCAAGCCTGATACGCAGTAGTAACAGTCGCCCAGAATTTTGATTCTCATGCACTGATTATCCTGAAAAAAAAAAAAGATAAAAAATCACTTAATTAAACATTCTCGAACTTTTTTAAAATTAATTCAATTAATTGTCGTTTGTATAACTATAAACTGTGATTCCTTAAAATTTTTGCAACGACCTTGATAGCACCTTTTTTTAACTATCTAAAATTTTTTGAACAAAATTAAATAGTTTAGTAAGAGCTGGTCTGTTTAACTTCCATCTAAAAATACATCAAATCGTTGCAAATCAATTAATCTGAGCCACAGTGTATAAACAAAACTATCATAAATAAATGAATGCAAATTATTTATCTGGTTCCTTATATTTGTAAAACTTATTTTTATATATTTGCAATTATTGTCTTTAATTTTTTGTCTCTCTGAATAACTTTAGGGCTAATAATAACAACAAGAAGAAACACAACAATAAGTGTAGTTAAAATCGACAAAGTCTGTTCAAAAAGATATTGGAAACGGGAAGAAAAGCAGTACCTACCAAGAAAGAATTGAAAAGATAGAATCATAGAAAATGTCAAGAAGAAAAGTAAAGGGTATTAAATAAATAATGATAACATTGTTTGTTATAATATTGCACTGAACACAACCTATTTTCTTTTATTATAACTAAAAATGTTAATGTTGTTCTTGGGGGCGCTAAAATATGAATTAATAAAGATAAATCTGAGACTGGCTAATATGATAGTTTCTATATAATCCATAAAAGTAGTAAAAAAATGTAGAAAATGGACAAAGAATAAGTAGAGGATAAAGAATAAGTAGATGGTGTCGAACCAAAAGGCGATGAGATTAATCTACTCATTTTCAACGTTATGTAGGTAATCAGAAATTCCACTCATAGGAAGGCTATGAAGGATAAAAGAAGAAGAAACAAGAAGTATCTGCTTATTATTTTTCTTTCTATTCCCATAATTTTTTCTCTAAATTCTAAATGTCTTAAAGCCTATTTCTTCATTCATATCAACAGAAAAATGTATCAATTTTTTTAAGTCAAAAATATTAGAAATAGAAAATTTTCGCAGCTAACTTCACAACCACCCTCTCAGTTCCAATAGATAAACCTATTTTGTACCGTGAAATTAATATTTTACCTCTTACGTCTGACATTTTAATAACCATTTTAGAAATTAAGTGCTCTATTTCAAATTCTTCCAAACTTTCCCACAAAATTTATAATGGAAGTTAATACAAATATTTCCTAAGTTTCGCTCGAGAGACCACGCCGTCATCTCGTCGATAAAACGCCTGGTGTGTCTCTCTCTTTGCGGTTAATCACTCGGAAATTTTGTGTTCAATTCATTTACGCGACGATAATTTTAAATCAATTCCCTGAAAATGAGAGAGTGAGAGAGATATATCTATAGCCACTTTGTGTGTATCGCCACCACATGTACAACAAATTGTTAAAACAAGGCCGATATCAAAATCAAAATGATCCTACTGGGAAATTGGGCATAAATATTGGTGTAGACACAAAAAAAACACTCATTTAAGTATAAAGGTTAATAAGTGGAGTAATGAATCGGGTAAAAGAGAGAATAAATTGGGAGGGTGAGAAATCCCATTGCCTTGAAGTCGATTGACTTGAGGTTAAATTGAAACCTAGTTGGGAGTTTTAATGGTTTGGAGGATAAAATGTTTCGATTACCTACGCACAAATTGGACGGCAAAATAATTTGTATTTACCGATATATACGAGGGTTAGGGATACAAAATCAATGATCTCTTTTTTTTGAGGTGGACAATTTTCCACTAAATTAAGATTTGCGAGAAAGTTAAATTAAATATATATATATTGTATGAAAAATTAACATAGATAAAAAACTAGATTAAATTTAAGACTTTAGTAATAAACATGGCGATTCATTTAGGCCCATCAGGTCTGTTTATGGTTTAACCAATTATAAAGCAGGCAATCATATTTCCAGCTACCGATAACACGAAAATTCAAGAATATTTAGAGCTACTTTTGTGCCGAAAAAATCATATTTATCTCACGACTATCCAATAATAGAACACGTATGCAAAGATATTGTCGAAAATTGTATCAATGATGAAGGGTGCGTTATTATAATAACTAACAAAACAATTTAAGCTCGCAAATTGTCAACTCCATCAACATTACTTGTTTTATTTAATGTATTCCCAACTATACCTCACACTGTATTGACCGAAGAATTATAAAAAATGGATTTAAAATTGCATTTTTCAATTACATTTGTAAAAATTGGTGCATGTATAACTGTGATTGTAATTAGTATAATCACCAGTCACTTGAGTAATATGAAAATTAAAAGAGCGTGGTTCTACTTCAGCCATTTATTAATAACTGTCATTCTACAATTCCGTTCACTGTCAACTGTCCGCTCGTAATCGGTGTTGCCTGAGTAGGCGCCACTGGCCTTTTACTACTTAACAGTGCATTTCTGTCTGAATTTAACTACATTTTCCAGTTTCAAACGAAAAATTTTCATATATCCTCAAGAGAAGCAACCCTAGAATCATTCGTGTATTCATGTATTCTTATCCCAAGACTCTCTAATCCACTACTCAGGCAAATAAGAGTGCTACGCAGCAGCTAACTGCAAAAGCAACTAACTGCAAAAAGCTCTGCAATCACGATCACCTGGCAACTCAAACTATTTACCCAACAAGTAACTCATTGCCGTATATCAATTACCATTACAAACAATATTAACAGTAATAAATTTAGCGCAAACAGGGTCGCCACTTGGCAATTCTAACCCAACCAAAATATCCAACACTCACCATTTCTTCGCTTCCCTTCTCACCCACCTTCACATCGAAAATAAGCACCTCTAATCTTGCATCAGCAAGCCACGATGAAAACAGATATAAACATATACAACAAAAAGATATTTCATGCAAACGTGCATTCGAGGAAATAGTTACTCCACCCCTGGACACATCAGATAATACACCAGTCGACCCTTTTTTCAAAAGAAATCAAAGAGTAATAAAGACACTCCTATCATAGACCTTATGGAACCACTTAGAACTTTAATTTTAAAATAGAGCCCGCCAATTAACTTCGAACAAGTCGACCTCTTTGACGAATCAACCTATCAGTATAGTATCAGACTACACCAAAGATCTTACTGCACTAAGATATATTAACAAAAGTCCATCCTTATGTTAAGCTTAAGCAATAAAACTAGACGTACAAAGCAAGGAATAAAACACTCAAGTACCTTCAGATGACTACGCCTGACCTGAAAAGCTCCGAAGAAGAAAGCGACTGTTCTCAAGAATCCTGTTTCTATTTTTATAGTCATAGTCCTAGTCAAAGTTTTAGTTCCCATCTACTCATTATTACAATGAAATTTTCGTCCATAGTGTCATGGAATATTAACGGTTTTTTCAACAATTTCAATAATCTTCCAATGTCCAATTATCAATCAGTTATTATATGCCTCCTGGAAGCCAATTTAAAAAATACTAACATTAAAGCATTAATCCTATTAAAGCTAGTGTAGCTATTTTCATAAAAAATACCCTTGATGCTAAAAACTTTCTGTTACAAAATAACCTTGAAGCTTGAAGCCATTACCAGATTGGATAATCAATCAAACCCTAATATTTGCAATATATACCTTTCATCGGGAATGGATCTTGATAAACAAGAGCTAATTGATCTATCAGAGCCTAAAATTATCCTTGGAGACTTTAATGGACACAACTTATTGTGGAGCTCCACTAGTATTAATCGTAAAAGTCAAATTTCTGAGAAGTAACAGATGATCTTAACCGTTTCATTCTAAGGGAGACGGGATACCTACTAGGTTTATTATACAGACTGGTAAATCATCTTGCATCGACCTTAAAATTAGCGACCCTTCATTGATATCATAATTCACGAGGGATAGATAACAGCGATCATTACCCTATTACTCTAACCAATAATAAAGGAAACCACATCAATTTTGTCTGAGCTGTTCAAACATTTATTGATAGACTCCGTGACCAGAGATAAGGTCTGTCCGTGACCATAAAATGCAGAAAACACTTCGCTAGCTAGCCCGTCACAAAACATTGGTCGATGTCTTGTCCGCTGCTCAAGAGTATGAAGCAGCTACGCAGGCTTCTGGTGGATACAGTAAAGTGAGGACTTCAAAAGAGGAAGAAGAGGAAGATATACCAAAGTGGAACATGAAAAAGCCCGACAAGAATTTATTTCACAATAAAAATGAAGAGAAGATGATTTGCAGCAAGTTATCAGCCGATACAGATGTCTCACTTAAGATCTTTAAAAATGTAGTCAAACAAGCGGCCGACATATCAATTATTGGTAAAACTTCATATTTCAACCCCTATATATAGTGAGTTTATATTCTATGAGGAGCAGGAGGACGGAACCTCCATTCTCTTTCTGACTGAATGTGTAGCACTCCAGAATCCAAGGGCACTATGCCTAGGAGTATATCAAATAGTACGTAGAAGAGGGAGATTCACCTAACTTTAAGCCACACCAAATCCTACAATTTCTTAAGAATATAGGATTGGAATGGTCGTTATGGGAATCGAAACACTTCCTTGCTGCATTAGCGATAGAAGGGGACATAATAGATCTTTTAGGTCGCAATGTATTCCATTCCCAACATAACATAATCTTTAAGAGATACAAACGCCACAAAACCGTGGAAAATAAAATATAATTCTCAAGACTACGTGTCATAGCTCAATACACCAAAAAATGGGTCAAACGAAGTTCGTGGACCGAGTATATATCAACTTTAAACTCAATGGCAGAAGTGTGGTAGAAATGTGTCAGAAGGTGCGAGGAATATCTAGTAAATAAGTACAATTTTTAATATAGTAGACGGAAACATTAACTGCCAATGCTGAAATAGTCTTGACATCAACGCAAAATTATCAAAATCTATATTGTTAAAATAGCTTTGATATTGAATGTAAGTAATAAAAATCAATGGTCAATACAAACTTTATTACAAATAGGACGAGAAGAAATAATTGACATTACATTTTGAGAAAAGTCACTCAACAGATTAATTGCTTCATAAATAGAAAAACAAAAGATAGTTTCTTAGAGTATTACATAAAGCTGCAATTAGAAATGTATAATTATTACTTTGGATTTAAAATATTCCTATAAATTATTGTTGAGCAGCAAATAATTATTTATTTTGTTGTAGATATATCTATACCAAAAATGGCAACCCTACACTCTATATATTTATATTTATAACATATATTTATAACATTTATTAATACCTATGTGTTTCAGGTAAATATTTCCGCACCATCAATCATTTTTTTTGAGCACCGATATTCACCTATCACTTTAATATTGATTTCATGATGCGTGTGACAGGGAGGTAAATACATTTAGGCCTAAAAATAATCTTGGATTCATCCTCGATAATGAATGTCGAGTGGAGGAACATTGTTCGTTTCGCTTGACGGTTTTTTGAAGGTTGGGCTCTCGGTCGATTTGGCAAACACGAAAAGATAATATCTATACCTCTAAATTCTACCACTGAACATTCTTAAACCAATAATGTACGCTTAATGCAATAAATAAATATAATATTTAACATTAATAATAATAGTAAACATTTCTACAAAGTAGAAATTTGTAGAAATTTGTAGAAATTTGTAGAAATTTGTAGAAATTTGCAGAAATTTGTAGAAATTTGTAGAAATTTGTAGAAATTTGTAGAAATTTGTAGAAATTTGTAGAAATTTGTAGAAATTTGTAGAAATTTGTAGAAATTTGTAGAAATTTGTAAAAATTTGTAGAAATTTGTAGAAATTTGTAGAAATTTGTAGAAATTTGTAGAAATTTGTAGAAATTTGTAGAAATTTGTAGAAATTTGTAGAAATTTGTAGAAATTTGTAGAAATTTGTAGAAATTTGTGGAAATTTGTAGACATTTGTAGAAATCTATTTATTTCTTAAAATTTCTTAAAATTTCTTAAAATTTCTTAAAATTTCTTAAAATTTCTTAAAATTTCTTAAAATTTCTTAAAATTTCTTAAAATTTCTTAAAATTTCTTAAAATTTCTTAAAATTTCTTAAAATTTCTTAAAATTTCTTAAAATTTCTTAAAATTTCTTAAAATTTCTTAAAATTTCTTAAAATTTCTTAAAATTTCTTAAAATTTCTTAAAATTTCTTAAAATTTCTTAAAATTTCTTAAAATTTCTTAAAATTTCTTAAAATTTCTTAAAATTTCTTAAAATTTCTTAAAATTTCTTAAAATTTCTTAAAATTTCTTAAAATTTCTTAAAATTTCTTAAAATTTCTTAAAATTTCTTAAAATTTCTTAAAATTTCTTAAAATTTCTTAAAATTTCTTAAAATTTCTTAAAATTTCTTAAAATTTCTTAAAATTTCTTAAAATTTCTTAAAATTTCTTAAAATTTCTTAAAATTTCTTAAAATTTCTTAAAATTTCTTAAAATTTCTTAAAATGTCTTAAAATTTCTTAAAATTTCTTAAAATTTCTTAAAATTTCTTAAAATGTCTTAAAATTTCTTAAAATTTCTTAAAATTTCTTAAAATTTCTTAAAATTTCTTAAAATTTCTTAAAATTTCTTAAAATTTCTTAAAATTTCTTAAAATTTCTTAAAATTTCTTAAAATTTCTTAAAATTTCTTAAAATTTCTTAAAATTTCTTAAAATTTCTTAAAATTTCTTAAATTTCTTAAAATTTCTTAAAATTTCTTAAAATTTCTTAAAATTTCTTAAAATTTCTTAAAATTTCTTAAAATTTCCTAAAATTTCTTAAAATTTCTTAAAATTTTTAAAATTTCTTAAAATTTTTTAAAATTTCTTAAAATTTCTTAAAATTTCTTAAAATGTCTTAAAATTTCTTAAAATTTATTAATATTTCTTAAAATTTCTTAAAATTTCTTAAAATTTCTTAAAATTTCTTGAAATTTTTTAAAATTTTTCATTTTAGGTCATATATGAGAATGACATCACATACAAATATTATTCAAAGAATTTTCTTCTCGTCATAAATAAATTAAAATAGAAAAACGAACCCCTATAAAGTACCTCCCCAGCTGCTTCTACTAGGCCCAAATTTTAAACACCGCTTGATGAATTAAATTAAGTCCTATAATTAAGTTTAAAATAAGATGTCTTTAATTTTATTCGTTTTTCAGCTATCGTGGATAAACACATGACGTTATTTAATAACACTTTTTAATTGTCAAAATTATTGGCATACATGTCAATTTAAAGTAAATGAAATCAGCAATTTTGAATTGAAATTATTTAAAAACTAAAAAAATTTATATGAACGGATTTCACTGAACATTTAATAAAGAACATTTAAACCATTACATTCGTTAGATAATGGAAAATAAATTTCAACAAAACCCACTACGGCTTAATTCCAGCTTTAATTAAAAGTTGTATACATATATTCTAAAGTGGTGCTGTGGATCTAGATAGCACAGAATCATTTGCAGTTTGTTAAAATTTAAATGAAAATTGAAAAGAAAATGGGTGAAAGAGAAATTAAAACGGCACGGAAAAGATAGATAGTTCAAGAGGGTAGCTAAAGAAAATATAGTGAGTGAATAAAACAAAGTTTCAATTTCAAATAACGTCTAAGAAGGTATTTAAATGCTGAAAGACTTAATATAAGGAAACTTAATATTACAATAATTAATTATAAATAAAGATAAAATTTCGCTTTGAGAATGATTAAAATGTACTTTTGTTTGCACAAAATTTAAAAAAATCTGGAATATCTAACTTATTAATGTATATGGACAACTTCATAGCTTACTCGAAAATTGTATAATGTTACGATTAAACATCAACATAAACATGTATTTAAGTGACGCATTTCCTTGTCATTTCCGATTTTCATTATTATACTAGTGGTATAATAATTTCATTATTACACTAACTACCAAGTGATATAAGAAATATTATTCTTCATTTCTTCAAGGAAAAATTAAATATGAGTATGTATACAATTCGAGCTATATGTATCTATTCAGTGAATTTTTGAATAAAAACAATCTTGAATAAGAACAAAAACTCTCTCACTTATTGGAAAATAATTAAAACAATTAAGAGAGTTAGGTCAACACTTGAATATCAAGAGTTTAAAGTTAAGTCTTATTTTTATTTAATTCAAATTAATTCCATTTTTTTTTCAAGTAAAAAATAAGTGATATTGTTCAATGACTGTCTGTATGTCTATAGGTAATCAGTTCATAGCTAAAAGAGAATTAAATTATTTTTTTAAAATAATATATGCGGTAAAATTTTTCTATTTAAAAGTTAAAAGAGGGGGACGGGGGCACAATGTTACGTGAAATTCATTTTAAATTAATTTCAAATTTATTTTTAACAATTTCTCCATAACCCCTCGTAACACAATTTAAACGACAACTGTTCACTTCTCTAGATTTGCAAAGTACGGTTTGCACACGTGCCCAGTGTTTCTTTCGGCATTCACGCTGAGATAAAACCAGCTGCCGTTGGTTTAAGAGTTCTTTTTCATTTATCGAACTCAAACTTCAATGTGCTAGTGTTGTGCCGACAAATAAACTACTAGTTGTGGTTATTATGAGTAAATTTAGATAATTATCGTGTATCTTTCATGTTCTTATGTGTTACCGTTGAGATAATTGTCAGGTAATGTTTCTTTCAACTTATGTTTTAACGCTTTGCTGGATTTAGTTGGAAAGCTAAAAGGATTGGCCATTTGCTTTTTTATTATTATTATTATTATTATTATTATTATTATATTTTATATAGATTATTTGTCCCGTTTATAAGTCCGTTAGATTTCCAAACTGGCATGTATATGTACTATTACTGTTACTGAGGTTCTTTTTATTTCTAAATCTGTAGTGGCTCCAAGTTTCGAGTTCCAAGTAGCGTAGTTTTTCCAAGTTCCGAGTTCCAAGTAGAGTAGTTTCTCCAAGTTCCGAGTTCCAAGTGCGATCTCCAAGCTCTAAGGTACAATTCCAAGCTTCAACTAGCGTAGTTTCTCCAAGTCCGAGCTCCAAGCTTAAAGCTCTAAGTCCAAGTCTAAGCTTCAAGCTCTGAGGTACGTAGCTTCCAAGCTCCAGGTTATGTAGCTTCTCCAAACAAGCTCTTAGTTTCGAAGTAGTTTCGAAATAGTTCCAAGTAGCTCCAAAGCAGATCCATGTAGAACCAAGTCTGGACATATCTCCAAGTCTCGACATACGACAGGGAAGTACCACTATAGAATGCCACATGGTCGAAACAATTTAAATATTTACATTCAACTTCATTCATTTTTTATATTCAATTTTTCGTCCATATTTTCAAGTTAATAATTAATTTAATGTATAATTAATTGCATTCTTTTTATTAAAGGTATTAAATTTTCTCACCTTTTTTTATTTGCCTGAACTCCTAACTGATAACTTTAGGTACCAGAGACTGACTGAATTAAACATGGCATATAAAATTTGATAAGTTTTATAAGTTACTCAAAAACTTGGTGGCGCATAAAATTTCTGTCGTTATCGTATTATAGTATCTTTCATTTTATCGTAGACTTTGGTCCGCGAACAGGTCAAGCTACTCTGATTTTATTTGTCCTGGTCAATTTATGAATCCACGCAGTAACAGCAATTTGAGCTCAATCATCTCTTAAGTACAATTTACATCGTAGAAATCTAAAAGAAGGTAACAACAATTTATGTCCTCACTGTATTTTATGGTACCGAAACAGATGTACTAATGTCTATCGGATTTTAGAATCTTTTATTTATATAATTGTTTTCCAATAATAGTTGATGTTTGCGTAATTATTCATAATATTGTATTTTCGTATGGCTAATGGTTTGTCATTATTACTAATATTAATATTTTACTTCATATTTATGTAAGTATAGATAACTTCCTGGAAGCATGCAATATTGCTAGGCACTAATAAGGACAGTATTAAGGGTATGTTCGCGAGTTCATACATTTCAACAAGTTCAAGAGACATTTGACTGTCCCCTAAAATCTGACATACCCAATATAAGGTGTCATACTATTTAATTATTTAATAAAAATATTCGTTTATTTCCATCCAAGGACATTTGAGAAATGAACAGAATCAAAGATTTTCCATTGGATTTTTAAATGGTTTGCTGTAGAATGCCCGATAAATTCTCCCAGGAGGGCTATTTTCAAACTCGAGAGAAAGTGATTGCTCTCAAGAATTTCATGAGAAATGTCATAACTATGTCAACATAAAAACAGTATTTTTAAACCCAGTGAGAACTCATTGGTTGTTTCTTTCGTTTTAAAAATATTTGTTGGTTATATATATATTTAAAAATATTGTTGACGTATGACATTTCTCACGAAAATGTTGACAGTTCTCTGAAGTTGGAAAACAGGTCCTTCGGGGGTCGATTTTTGAGTTGTAGGAATCTTTTCCTATATGAATTTTTGATATTTTTCTATATATATATAAATATTTCAAAATTTCCAATAGAAATAATTTCCTACCAGTCGAGAATCGAGTCCCAGAGGTCTCAAAATTTTTGACGGTAGTTGTTCGATATTTAATATTTTGACTTTTGAAATGACATATTTAAGATTGGATTAAAAAAAATTCCATCTTTCTAACACATTATTTCCCTATTTATTATATTATGCTAAAGGTATACTTCTGATACTTTACATCTTATTAATGCTTTAAATTCTTTATTTATTATCTTCTCTACCAAAGATAAAGTTCTAGTGTATCGCCGGACATATTTGATTTAAAAGTCACGAATTCATTGAACGTTTTAAAAAAATAAAGTTTAAAGGTATCCCCTAACACGGAATATATAGATACCAGTGATGGAATTGAGAAGTTTATTTGTAATTTTAAAAAGACGCCGGTGATGTAAAGTCGTGCTATAAACCACGACAACGTAAAACAAGCATAAAGTAGAGTAAAAAAAAATGTTATGTGCCGGTATAAGAAATTTAAACTTGATTTTTATTTTCGTCAACTAAGGGACTTTACTACTATTAAAGAAATATGTTCAGTAATAGTGAGTTGGTTACTCAAAATGGCACATAAATCTTTAAATATGGAACATCTTTCAAGATCAATACCATAGTGGCACAAAATTAAATGGCAAATGCCGTCGACTACTTATTTGGTTAATAAAAATATTAATAAATCAATAATATTTGCTGTTTATGATTATATTACAAACAAAAATGATGCTTAATATTTTCCTTCGTTTACAGACTTTTTTATAAGAAAAGAAATTAAAATAATTAATTGAGTCACTGTATTATTAAACTGTCCATTAAAAATGTAAAAAGTTAAACCAATGTTTTATTTTTAAAAGATTTTTAAATGCAATTAGATATATAAAAAAAAATTGTTGTTAACAGTCCATTATACTAGAATAAAATCTTGGAGAAGGTGATACATCCCTATTCACGTAGAATATTCGTATTATACCAGTGCATAATAAATGGTATCACTCACCATATAATTGCAGAAGCTATCTGTATTAGGTGCCATACTATAGTCTATTTTTATGTATGAGAGAGTAATAAAATAGCATTTCTAATGCAAAACTTAGTACGGTCATTTTAAATATTTTTACAGAATAATCTAAATATTTCCTAAAATTGTAATAAATGTACCTGAGCTATTACAAGTTTTGGGTCTTTTATTGGTCCTTTATAAACATAAGCTGTACAGAACAATAGAAAAAGGTTTGGACAGGCAAAAAGCCCTGTGTATTAAAGATTACATAGCCGTATCTTAAGATTATTTTCAATAAGTACCTATTTGCCAATTTTGTTTTATTTTAATTCCAAGAATTTCTTACAGTAATCGAATTATAAGTAGATAAATACCTTCCCAACAAATTTCACCGAAAATGCGATTATAGGTTTTCCATTTAGTAAGGAGGTCCAAGTTGTGTATTCTTGACAGTTTACTAAATGTCGTTTAGTTGCAACTTGCAAGGTGCAGTGTGAATTCTAATGTGATCATGGAAAATTTGGAAGGGCCGCGTAAACGACAAAAAATCGGTCCTTTAACAGTTAATGAAAAAACATTATTATTTAATTGTTTTAAATCATTTACAGACAAACATTTATGTAACTGTTGATGACACAGTGGAATTAGTTAGTAGTACGCTTGGTGTTGGGAAATCTACGATTTACAGAGTTGTTAAAGAAGAGAAATGTGGCGAGTTTCAAACAACACGTAAAGCTCCAGGAAAACCAAAATTTCAATTAGAAAATCTTTTGAAAGGAAGACTTCGAAGGAAAGTGCATGCGTTCTTCTTTAGAAAAGAATTTCCGACAGTAGACAAAGTTCTTGCCACGGTTCGAGATGATAAGGATCACCCTGAAATGAGTCGAAGCACACTATGGAAACTTTTAAAAGAAATAGGTTTTCTATGGAAAAAGCATTCCAGAAAGTCTATTTTAATAGAAAGAAGCGATATTGTAGTATGGAGAAGAAATTACCTAAGGACTATAAAAGAAATGAGAAAGAAACCAAAGAAGAAATATATTTTATTTAGATGAAACATGAATCAACGAGGGACATAAACCAAATAAATTTTGGCAAGATGAAATTGTTACAAGTCGAAGACAGGCTTTTTTAAATAATTTATCTACTGGTTTAAATCCACCATCAGGAAAGGAGCGCAGACTAATAATAGTACACATCGGTAATTCAAACGGTTTTGTTAAAGGTGGTTTATTGACTTTTGAATCTACTCGTACCGGTGACTACCATGAGGACATGAATGCTGATGTCTTTAAAGAGTGGTTCGAACAAATTATAGATCTTCTTCCTCAGAACTGTATAATAGTAATGGATAATGCAAGTTATCACTCGATACTTATAGAAAAAATGCTCACAACCAAGTGGTTAAAAAAAGATTTACAGAATTGGCTAAATTCAAAGAATATTAAGTTCCATCCCGGTTTTGTGAGAAAAGAACTGTATGATTTGTGTTCCCTTCATGAAGAGAAATTCAAAAAATATGAAATTGATGAAATTGCAAAAAATCGTGGATGACGGTGGTTAGATCACCCATTGCGAAGTAAACCCGATTGAACTGATATGGGCACAGATAAAGGGAGAAGTGTCAAGAAAAAATAATGCTTTTAAAATGAGTGATGTTAAACAGTTGTTTTTGGAGGCTGTAAATAATGTGAAGTCTGAAAACTGGGAAAAGGCAGGCAGGCAAGGTAAATCATACGATTAAAGAAGAAGAGAAAATGTGGAAGTTGGACAATATTACTGATGAAATGATCGAGCCACTCATTGTAAATATTGGTTGCGACAGTTCATCTTCTGATTTCGATTCTGATTTGGATTTGTAGGTAAGAAGTAGTTTTTATATTAAAATTATTATTTATGAACGTAACGTTGTTTAAAAGTCAAAGTTTAAACCCTTATACCTACATAACCCGTTTGACACAATGTTCTTAACATACCTTGTGGAAAAATAAAACATTTTAGAAAATATTGCACTTTTTACCTTCAGCTGTTTAGAAGTTATAAGCAGGTTAATTAGGTGAAAATATAAGTGTATACTCGAGGAATAACTTCAAAAAATATTTTAACTGTCTACTAAAAGAAGTAATACGCCTATGGATTACGAAGGCTTTATTATTTTAATACTCTCTCATACATAAAAATAGACTATAGTCATCTATTCATGTTCATTGCCAAAATGTATTCTCCCAGTGGCGTAGAAACAATATATTTGCAAATTTAATATTTAAATGGGGTTTTAGTAAATATAAATAGATAAAAGTAGGTTGATTGTCTGTTTTTGTTGTAATAATAAACTATTTTCAATTTTATTTAGTTTATTGTGAAAATCTGAATTTATAAATTATTTATTGAGTAAATCAGAATCAATATAACAGACCCACAAAACCCTGATTATGAAGACTAGATATAAGGAGGCGAATCGGCAATGATCAAATTTCAAATGTCTGTTTTTCTTTTTACAAAGTTCGCTAAATCGATTGTAGGTGGCAGGTCGAAAGTCACTGACGTTCATTTTCTATATATGAAATGATTTAAAAAAAAAATGGCGAAAAGAATCAAAATAATGTAAAAAAGTACCTGGGTACAAGTAACATGAGTGACAAAAAATATTAAAGCAAGATTTACTTCAGTCCACATTGTAAAACAAGATACAAATCATATGTAAAACTAAAGAAATCACAAGGAGAAATCAATTCAATGTCTTTTTAAAGCTTCTAATGTAAGTAAAATAATGTATTTATGTCTAAATATAATATTTATTGTAAACTAGTAACAATATGTATCTTACGTTAAGTAGTTTATTTCTATAATATAAAATTTTACAGTCATAGATCCTGACTTACGAACAAGAATAATTATACATTAAGTTTAACTTACTGGAAAAGAAATAGAGCTTTAATGTTAGATAAAGATTTGCTACTGTTATTTTTTTGTTGAACCCCAATTTTGTCATTGTAAATGTTTTTATTAGGATCCTAAACGCTTAGAACAGTGGCAGTATAGAGGGTGGCGCATCCTATACGCGTCGCACATACAGGTATTTGCACGATCTACGCGGCTAAAAGCCCCAACAACAAAATAACAATAACATTCATAATAACGAGTTCCACGAATAGAGGATGAATCCGGGAACAATACCCATTCCCATCTACCTGCTATCTCGCATACCCCAACCCTAGCGTCATTCAGAATTTGACCGTTTTACCTAGTGTACGTATCTGTTCTTGGTGCTTTTCTAAACGTTAAACTTCTAAAGTGAATTTTTATGTTATTAAGTTCTACTTACGAATTGAAAGTGATGAATTCTGATGGACAAGGTAAGAAGCTTCCAAACTACATTAATAAAGTCATGATTATCCATTATACAATATAATTTTTTTATAACAAAAAAAAAACTCATTTTCATACAGTCATTTCCTTAAATATTTTTTTATTCTAGTGTTTTTGTTTATGTATCGGGGTAGATCGAGCTATAGTTATCATTATAGGTTATTATATGATCCTTTTCCTTATAAATGCTAACAAAAACATCTCCGGAAACGTCCGGATAAATACAGCTTTGAGGCATTAATTAAAGCTATTTAGCAAAATTTCGTATAAAATTGGAAATGTTTATTAGCGGCTTTTAACATAGTGTATGTTTGTTTTAGGTTTGGAGGGTGCAACAGGAGTAAGGGTTGTGACCCGACAATACTTATATAACCGCATGAAGACAGAAATATGCCTTATTTAAATGCCAAATTAAACTATCTAAAAGATCAACTTTTGTCATGTGAAGGTTATAATTTTGATCAAATTATTAATTTGAAACGTGCTTTTGCCCATTTCATATGAAAAATTAAACAAAGACCAAAGCTCATTATAAAGAAGATAATTTTATAAAATACAATCGATCTTGGCTGGAAGGTACTTTTGAAATACCTGTCGTGGGGGCTTCACAAAAACGGCCAGGTCGACCATCCAAATCGTTTGAAGACGCAAGTGAGAGAAGCAAAAGACGAAAGACTAAAGAACGGCGTTCTAATTTTGAAAAGGAGATCATAATACATGCTGCAAAAGTGGAGCTGCGAAAATCTAGTAAAAAAGATGCATCAAATGTCACCAGTTCTCCGACACGAGCAACTAAATATAAAAGGGCTTATCTTAAGAAATCAAGTAAAGAGCACTCCTTGACACCAATGCAAGCTTTGCAAATGTTTATTGATGCCGATTTGACGCAAGGGCAGTACGAAATCATAAGAAAAACCAATAAGAAGTTTTTTCCGTGCTATAGTGCATTACAAAAAGCCAAAAAGAAATGTTACCCACCTTAAGAATCGTTAATCGTACCAGTGCGGAAGCTCAGTTACAGCCTCTTAGGCGTTTATCGGAGTACCTAGAAGAAGTATTAATACCTTTAAAGGAGAGAGAGCGTGATTGCCTAACTATAATTAGTAAATGGGGCTGCGATGGGTCTCAACCAGAGTCTCAACAATCACAGTTCAAACAAAAACTAGACATTGGCATTGATTCGGATTTAAGCATATTCCAAAGCTTTTTTGTGCCTCTTCAATTAGTTTCTGGAGATAAAAATGAAAAAATTTTATGGAATAATCCAACGCCCTATTCGCCGCGATTTTGTCGACCAATAAGATTATGGTTTTTTCAAGGAAACTAATGATGTAACAGAGGAAATAACACACATCCAAAGCGCTATTACCTCTTTAGTCCCAACAGAGGTCGACCTAGGAGGGAAAAAGTTGTTAATCAAGCACAAATTTATCATGACCGTGACCATGACTGCAATACAGCTACAGGCACAAAGTCTACGAGTAGGTGCTACATATGTGGGGCAACCTCGATTTTAATAAATTGGATTACAAAGGAGAAATGAATTTTACAGCCCTTGAACTCGGCATATCTGTGTTACACGCTAGAATTCGATTATTTGAATGCATCCTACACTTAGCATATTAACTTAAAGTAAAAAAATATAGGGGAAGAAAATCGAAATTGGAGAAAGACCTAGATCAAACCAAAAGAGAGATACAAACAAGGTTCCGCATTGAAACAGGTTTACTAATAGATATGCCTAAATACAATTTCGGGAATACAAATGATGGAAATCTAGCAGGAAGATCTTTGAGAATCCCACATTAGCTGCAGAAATAACTGGCATTAGCTATGAACTGATATATAGATATATATAAAGTCATATTGGAAGCAATTTCAAGCGGATTTGAAATTGATCCGGTAAATTATGGAAGATATGCTTCATAAACTGTTCGACTTTATGTTAAGTTGTATGATTGGCATCCTATGACGCCAACAATGCACAAGATTTTAGTGCATGGTGCAGTCATTATTGAAAAGGTATTGTTACCAATCGGACAGCTTTCCGAGGAAGCAGCTGAGGCTCGCAATAAACATTTCAGAAGTTACCAACAAGATTTTGCGAGGAAATTTTCCAGGGAAAGTTGTAATCAGGACATTTTTAATCGCCTTCTGCTTAGTTCAGATCCTGTGCTAAGTAGCATGCGAAATGTAAAAAAAGGAAAGCAAAAACATTTTTGCCTGAACCCTTGGCCATGTTTGTATCTGCAGAATCCCATATTGAAATAGGAAGTTCATTAGAGAGCGACGAAAAAAGTCAAGAAACTTAACAAACATTTTTTGCCGACCTAAAATTTTGTATTTTTTTTGTAAATATATAATTATATTTAGAAAATATATAGATTTGTTGTAAAAATAACTTATTTTATTTATTTACGTTGTTTAGAACCAAATAAGCAAAAAAAATAATTTTGGCCGCGTAGATCGTGCAAATACCTGTATATGCGTCGGTCTCATCTGTAGGGAAAACGAATAAAAATTTGAATTTTTTTTCTTAATAGGGATATACAGGGCCATTAACACTACAAATTAAAAATAATTTGAATTATACAGTGTGACCCAAAAATAGGAATTTATATCAAAGTTATGTTTTTCTAAAGGGAACACCCTATATTTGATGGTGTCTTTTGATTCTCCGGAAAGGCGTAATTTTTTTTGCATTTGTTAACATTTACATATATACGGACTTTTCAAGATAACACTTATTCTTCAGCACTAATTACTTTATCTGTAGGTAAAAATACCGGGGCTAAGAAAATTCAATCGCATACTGGCACGCAGCACATTCGAGAATCAACATGTTATACTACTCACTTGTGCGATCTGATCGAATCTTCCGAACAGCTCGTTGAGCGTTTTCACTAGATCCGAGGCCGACAGCTGCTCGGAGAGAGGCGTGAAATTCACGATGTCGGCGTAAAGTATCGAAACGTTGTTGTGACGTTGCACGTACATCTCGTGGAAACTTCGGTTCGACTGCTCCTGACAGGCGTCCGCCATCTTCAACATTATGCTCCGTTTCACCTAAAACAAAACGGTAAAAAAGTGATAAGGCAGACGTGGAAATGAAAAATCAACAAAACAAAAAGATAAAGAGTTAAACGAATGTTTTTGTAGGCTATAGGTACATTGTTTTGGTGGGTTTAAAAGGCAGATAATTTTGTAATTATTTCGTTCGTACGATAGGAGAGCATTTTGTTTTGAGATAACGTTTATCTAAGCTACTTACGTTTATTACTCGATTAACGAATATTAAATAAATATCATGGCACAAAAAGTAATATTTTAGCAGTTATTTAAAACAAAATCTGGGAGTTAATTCTAAAAACAGTCCGAAATATAATGTTTAGTGTTAAATTTACAAAAAAAAAAAAATTAGGGAGCATCGCTAGACCTTTCATTTTATACTTCCCCAGACTCCTAGTAGTCTTCCTTCCCCTCTCAAACATCTGGTCTGGATCAGCCCTTGAAATGAAGACATAAGAACTGTTTGACAAAATCTCGAGAAAAGCTCTCGTTAAATTTCCAGTTAATTGAATTCATACTAGAAGTGATGCAAAAAATATGCGAAATTTATGTGTCTGATCTTTAAATGACTTTTATTCAAAAAAAATGTTATGTAAGATATTTCAAATATTATGTTTTCGAGTAGGAAATTGCAAGATCTATCAAAATCAAGAAAAAAAATTGGGGTTACTATTTAAAAAAATTGTCAATGACGTCACTGCCCAAAAATGGGAAGTGGGGGAAAATTGCGCTTTGAGTAAAAACAATTGACCATTTTTTCGAAAAACCAACCACTTCCATTATAATGAATTTATTCCTTTCATTTGAACCATACTGTATATAGAATAGAAGTGTTGTAGTTAAGTTTTTGACTATCTCGAAATCTAATATGTTAAAATTTTAAGTTACGATAAGCATTTGAAAATTTCAAATAAGCAAAGAGAAAATTGTTCGAGAGAGCCCGAGAGAGCTCGAGAGAAACGAGAAATTCCCGTCGAGAGATGACACTCTCTCGTCTCGAATCTGTTTTCGAGAGAAAATGTATCTCTCGTCTCGTTCGAGACGAGACAAGACGAGACGTCTCGCGGCATCACTACCGAAAGAGAGCAAATCTCGACTGCTCTTAGAAAGAAAGATAGAAGGACTTTATAATAACCTTTATCATATAGTAACATTAGAACTATAATGGAGAGGAGAGAGGCAGCAAATATAAACTGCATTTTTTAAGAAAATAAGTCTAATGGAAAAATTTAATGCAAAACGATTTTTCCGAAACAAGACATAGGGTGGAGCACAAAAATAATATGACAGTAAGTGGTTAATGCCTAATCACAATAATCTTTTTCTCAGATAAGGTGGTTTAAAAAGCTTATCATAGGATTACGTCAGATCGTCTATAACCGATTCTGGATGGTACAAAAATATGCCTATTGGTGTAAACAAGATTGAGAAATGGACGAAACAGTCTACTGAAAGAATAGGGCTTGATACTATGATTGTATGACTAAATAGTTACCAAAAATCTTTGTATTTTAAATAAAAGTACTAGACAAATATGTTCAAACTTTCGCAGTCAAACGCTAACAGATATCACTTTATCCATGACTGGTATACGAGGGGGGACCTAAAAAAAGGGAAATCCGCCATAACGTCTTTATTTCTTAGTATTTTTACATCAAATTTTGATATCCTTCAAAGTATTCTCCATTGTCCACAACGCACTTCTCCAAACGATTCTTTCACTATTTAAAATTCACTTATCGGGATGTTGTTTATGCCTTCCAGCGATTTTTATTTCACACAGTGGCAAACCACTATCCTTATATTTCCCTTTTGAGTCTGAGGAACAAAAAGAAATCACATGGGGTTAGATCCGGTGAGTAGGGAAGAGAGGAACAATCGTCACCAGGATTCTCTTTGAGCTGATTTTAAAGCTCAAGACGACGCTTCCTTTGTTCGCCTGAGACAAAAGGAGGAGGACAAATTAGTCTGCAATACATGTACAAATCTTCGAATGAACTCCTCTGAATTGAACTCCATAATATTCCAGATATCTCAAAGAGTTGATCAATGGTTCGGCGGCGGCCTTCGCGAACGAGGGCATTGACTTTGTCACGTTTTCATCACCTCTTGACGTTACGAAGCGTCCTGAACGGGGTTGGTCATCAATTGACATTTTTCCATTTTTAAAACTTGAGAACCACTCGTACACTCTGGTTTTACTTAGATCAGCGTCTCCATAAGCAGTCTTAAGCATTACAATAGTTTTCGTGGCCGATGTCCTCAACAGGAAACCAAATTTCACAGCGGCTTGTTGCTCTCGACAATCTGCCATTACGTTTTCGGCGAAATGAAAAAAGATGTTTTTTTTTTAAACTCTCACTGACGAACTGATGCACTCACAGCGACACAACTTCGCACACTAACTCAAGTGACCGTAAAATAATTGCCGTTTTTTTTTTGGTCCCTTTTTATATATAAATCAAAACTAGCAAGTGACTGATGATATTTCGATGTCAGACCACCGCTGGTTAACATTCAAAATATTATAATGAGAACGACTTCCACGCTATCTCGGATCTCTAGGAAGATGGACAGGCCAATCTATGCTCACATTCTCCAAGAGGCTCTGAGAGAGGTGGAGGCCGAAACACCAAACAATAACAATGTTTTGGAAAAGTAATCGAATACTATCCAAAGCACAATTAACAATACCCATAAGAAATCCTGTCCCCTGAAGCTGGTCCAACACGATCAGACGACTACTGCATAGTGGTATCACGAGTTGAATCACCTCGAAAGGATGGCTAGGAAATCCTTTAATCAGACAAGAACCACAAAACTCAAAGAGGACTGGGATACTTACAAATCTCACCTCGGAGAATACAAAAAAATCGTTTAAACAAAAACAGAGAGATGCATGGAGATCCTACTGCAAAGAAATGGAAGATTTCCTGTAGGCAGCAAGGTTTCAAAAAGCTCTCTCAAGATATCCACACTGCAGCATTGGTGCGCTAATCAAAGAGGATGGCATGAAAAG
The DNA here is from genome assembly GCA_927349885.1 of Psylliodes chrysocephalus. Taxonomy (NCBI): domain Eukaryota; kingdom Metazoa; phylum Arthropoda; class Insecta; order Coleoptera; family Chrysomelidae; genus Psylliodes; species Psylliodes chrysocephalus. The sequence continues at coordinate 17,209,721 of OV651814.1, read as the reverse complement.
TGCATACCTTGAAGATATCATCAAACTTCTGCTATCAACACACTTCGCTGACTAGGTCATCACAGACGTGCCCAATTGAGCAGAGGAAGAATACAATCCATCTGTTTATAATTGGATATCTGGCAAATACATTGTAGACGATAACAAAATTAGATGGGCAATATCTAGCTTCTCTCCATTTATAACCCGAGACCTGAACCTTCTAGAATCCAAACAACACGATATTTAGACTCAGATAAGAAAATTCTACTACAAACATTTAATAATAGGCAAAAACAATTTAATATTAATATAAATTACTTAAGAATAATTAAAACATATTTCTTCTAATTGGCTTTTTAATATATAGTTGTGTATTGATCTTCCTCTTCCTAAACTACATTCGAGATAATTTTTTATAGATAAATAGATTTCAAAGTATATTAAATGTTATTACCTTTTGGCAAAAAATCTTGAATAAAAGGAAGTAGAAAAACTCGCTTAATCAGGCTCTAGTAATTTTTCACTCTCTAGAATCTCAATTATTTTTAAGCTATTGCATAGCTTTTATCGCGGGCTTTGAGTGGCGACCGAATCAAGAAATTTCGTAACACCGTAAGGAAAAAAACCTAACACCTCCCACTCCCACCGGCACAGCGGTACGGCGTTGTAGCCATGGAAGGCTTTATCCGACCCTATTCGTATTAGTATGAAGCGGAGTTAAATAAACGTCTGCGGACTGGAACGTTTATAAAATACAAGAACTAGAAGTTAAGTAATAATGATACTTTTAAAATAGGAAATATATTTTTTTTTCAATAAGTACAAAAATATTACCTTCTTATTTATTCAAAATTTGTTTTCTTATCGGTCACCACGCTCAAAAAGTGTAACTTAAATTAATATCAAAGAAAAAAAAATACTGCATAAATAAAATAAATAATTATAATTGCATAAGTTGATAAAAAATGCTGTGTAATAGCTTTAACGCGGCAGTCCCCGAGTGCCACACGTATTTTTTCATAAAATTAAACCCCCAATAGTCCAATTTGTGTTATATTGTATGAATTTGAAAGAAGTATAGTTTTATAGTAAAACTTTATTTTTAATTCCTTGCCACTCCTATTCATGTACAATGGCCTGTTCCATTTCTAATATAAGAGATCAATAGGTTTTCATTTTCTTGACATTAGGGATCCTCAAGTATCATATTCTAAAATTTTTCAAAGCCATGCTTATTAAATTCCGCCATTAACGCAGTGATAATAGGTATCCTAATCCACGCAGAAGCTGTGCAACAAGCCAAATAAAAATGTTAATTAGCTTGGGGAGAGCCCATTACTTCTTGTTTGGCTAAAACCACGAGTCTGCTTCTGGAAATTAATGTTTGCGGGCACGACGCTCTGGTGTACAATTTACATGAATAGATAATCACACTGAGGATTATGACTGCAACTGGTGATGGCACTTAATTGATATAGATATTCGGATTATGTCCAACTATCTTGCTCTGGATTAGAGCAAGAGCGTTATTACCAATTAATATTATTACTATAATACAAGCCATTCAAACCTAAATGATTGTTTCTATGATGTAAATACAAACATATTAACTATATCGGATTATCTAATTATGGAGAATAATAAAACTAAGTAGATATGTAGAATAGTATAACCATTTTTGCATTATTTTGAAGACTAGACTGGATGTATAGAGATAAACAGATATTAAGACGTCATTAGCTTAAATAATAAAAAATAAAGGGCCGAAAACATAATCCTGAGGAATTCCAGTAGTTACCAATCGTTTTTCTATTCTAGACAGAGTTTTTCTCTTCCCCGCGCTCAATTTTGTAATCAACACCTACTTCCCCCGAAGCGGGAAATCCCTAGCTTTTAATAGGCTTATTCAATCAACGTTGCCAAGTTTGACAGCGGGGTTCTGACACTTTCTGATACATGTCAATTTTTGGTTTGTACTTTACGAAAAATATAATTATTTATAGCGTTGTAAGGATTATAAATGTATAGTTAAAATTTATTATCGCTAGCAATATGGTGAAAACCTGATTTAAGTGTAAAAGACCTGTTGAGAAGGCTTCTTCAAGATTATATCATAAGTAAGTTTAGACAACCGAATTATGATAGGCGGTGCATTAGGCAATCACTTTTAATTTGCAATTAAACTTTCTAATTTTCTCGTCGAAGAAGTAAAATTAAGAGAGAATAAACCCCAGCTAAGTTCGTCTTCATCCTTCTCATAATGATTACAGTAAAGGTTCATTACTTATTGATATAAATAAAGAAAATTTAAACCTGTGGCATCATTTTAATATCATATCTTTGTAAAGTTTATTGTTACTGTTACTTGTAAGTTTCCCTTTCTTGATATGAAAAAAAAATAAATGTTTCCAGAACATAGAAATTCAACAAGTGGCCACCCGAGTAATTTTTTATGATCTATTTATTTTAATAATGAAAATTTTTATTACACATCTCAGGGAAGGAAAATATTAAAGAAAAATGCAATTTCAGTAAATTTCGACTAGTGAAGTATAATAATCAATACTATCACTACTTCCTCACCATATTCATCTGGTACTAAAATACTAGGGGTGAGATTACAGAACGTCTGCAACTTTGCAAATCTGCAAATATGGCGGCAACTTTGAAAATCTGCAAATATGACTGACTTACACATGAAAGTATCAAGTTTTCGTATTCCAAATTTGGGTTTAGTGTTGTTAGGGGTAATAAACAACAATAAATATTGCGAATTTGCAGATATTTTTTGGAATATTTGCATTTGTAAGTCCGCCATATTTGCAGATCTGCAAAGTTGCAGATCTGCAAAGTTGCAGACGTTCTATAATCTCACCCTAAAACAGCAAGTGAAACAAAGAAACTTAGGTTTCTTTTTAAAAAGTTGGTTTTTACACTAATAATATTTGAATATTATAATACATGTTTAATAATTATTTATAGTCCATAAATACATGCGATTGTACGGTTCCGCCGATAACAATTTAAAATTACTTATTCTATGAAACGACACTGGCAGGTAAACATTACTGCGAAATTCTCGAATCCGTCCGACGTGGTTTGACGTTTACCCCGTCTCTACCTACCAAAAGCCTTTCCAACTTTTACTTTCGCTATAATTGCTCGGAGGCACATACTTTTATTACTATACGGTGCAAGAGAGAGGTCCGACACGCCCAGCATAGGGCGCGGCCATTTTGATGCCTTTACCGTTTATAGCTAAAGAATCAGTTCGCTCACTCTGCGTCGGCACTTTTGATCTCAATGATCCAGTTTATACACTGCGCAACTCGGATAATACAATATGACAACCGCCTATAATAAAACAACAGTCTTCTGCGCATCCTGAATTTGTATCCCTGGAGTGGATATTATTTTGGAACTTTCAACTGGTCCGAGTGAGCTAACTGATTCTTTAACAATAAACCACATACTTTGATTTTCTTTTACTATACGGAGAATGGTCGCACTGCGCAGCTTTCTGAGTGCCTTTTAAAAGGAAATAGAAAACTCCACCATTTTGAACCCTTATTACGTGTTGCCTACATCTTGGCGCAATATTTTTAATAGGTGCGTTTTAATCATCCGCTTCTGCTTCGGAATTGTCGGTTTTCTTGTTTTAATCTGACAGGTTAAAACGACTTATGGACACAGCACCGTTGCACAGATCATCCGGATCGTACATAGTGCCAAAGAGGCGACAAACATCAATAAACAAACGGTGCTGGTGGCGCTTGATAGCGAAAAAGCTTTTGACTCCGTCTGGACCTGTGGTTTAATTCATAAAATGCTTGTGAATGATTTTCCCGTTCACGTTGTAAAAATAATACACTCTTACATAACTAACAGACGTTTCAATATCAAAATAAACAACACAACTACAGGACCCTACCCAGCACAGGCGGGAGTACCCCAGGGCTCAGTATTGTCGCCTCACTTGTACTCGATTATGACCCATGACATTCCCATGGGACATAATGGGGTACAAACGGCACTATACGCCGACGACATCTGTTTGTTTAAAAGCAATCACTCTGCCGAAAGCGCAACAAGTACCCTGGACATCCATATAAACAGGAGGTTGATACCGTATCTAACTAAAAACAAAATGAGAATCAACCCTGCAAAAACTGAGAGTATGCTCATTACTAAAAGAAGATCGAGGGGTATCCGTAACCCCCTAAAAATCCAAGATCAAAACATACACACAGGGGACATGATGAAATATCTGGGTTTTCAGTTAGATAGGGGACTGACATTTGATCTCCACATAAAAGACAGGGTGACAAAAAACCACATCGCCATTAAGACACTCTACCCTATATTAAATAGGAGGAGCAGGGTCACCCTGTCAAACAAACTACTAATATTCAAAACTATTTTGAGACCAATCCTGACATATGGATGTCCGGTGTTTTGCTCCATGGCAAATACGCATTTCACCAAATTACAAGTAGCTCAAAACGGATGTCTTCGGCTAGCTTTGGGATACGACCGCTATGCCAGAATAGCCGACATGCACAGACAGACAGATACTCCACTCATCAAAGACTATATACTTGATGCAGCCGAAAAATTCTACAAGCGGTGCCTTCCCGATAATGTGAGAGATGATATCTTTAGCATATATCGGGGAGACAACGTGCGTAGAAAACACGGCTGCATCCACGCTAAACTCGACATCTATCAAAACAGACAATAACATCCTCCTCAACGCTCCCAGACATACTAAACAATAACTCGCACCGACTACTGGCGACTAGCCATTTACACAAAGTGGTCGTACGGCCGACTGATCGCTGGATCGGCCATCGGGGCAATAAACGCGAAACTTTACATTCGCGAGTGTTGCTTGGATGGTAGATACAAAGATCACTCTGCCTGTGGGATATACTAAAAAACCTAAGACTTTACTAACGTACATACAAGGACAACCCTGTTTTTTCTAGCTTTTTCAGGGGACAAAAAACATAACTAAAACGCGACAAATCCCTACCCATTTCCCATTACCGATTCCAAAAAGAACCTAAATTCCTCAATAATACCGAAACGGTAAGGAGTGAGGGCTGAAATATTTCCAATAGAAATCAAAAATGATTATTATAGGTGGACATGTTCTCCTCGGTCCCTTGGACCCGCACGAAAGGATATTATCCCGGTAGTGTTGTATATACTAATTAGTTTTGACATGTAGATAAATTTTTAATATGTAAATAAAATCTTCTAATGTAATGTAATGGTTTTTCTTGCTTTTAAAATCGACTTTTGACTTCGAGCATATACTACTAGAGCCATCGTCCAAATGGACTTTGTTTTGGTACAGGGGGTAAAAATAGTGTCCAGCATTGCCATTGGTCTGTTTAGTTTTGCTTCGCATGTCAAATCGTTCGAAATTGTCAGAACTGTCATTTGATTTTTGATTTTCATTAATTTTTAGCTTATTTTTGTAGTTTATAAGTGATTTTTTGTATTTTATTACTTTACTAATACAAATTTTAACAATGGTGAGAGTTTGTGTAAGTTGTAAATAGAAATCAAAAAAGGCATTGTCAAGGGCATTTCACAAGTAAGTAACCATTAGCGTCTCTACCATTTTTTTAAAAGAAACATTTTATACAAAAGGCCGTTTAACATGAATTTAAAATAAATGGTAAATTTAGTGATTTAAATTTAAAGAACTAATATTATGTATGAGGAATATGTATAAAAATAATCATAATTTTTATATTTAATAAATTATTGGAAAAAGTTCTTGTATTGTAATTCTCGTAACACAATGAAGTCAGGATTTGTTTTGAAAACTGGAACCAACATTTTCATAACACTACAATAAATAAAACTACTTGAATATTTAGTTACTTTTTAATCCTTTAGGTAAGAAATTTATCAATTTTAAGTTATAAAAAATCACTGATAAAGTCGTTAGTTTTTTCTGAAATATTTCGGAATTCATCTCTTCATGGTAATCTTCCATCTTTTTGCGTTCAAAGCTAATAATGTATTTTCTACAAAGACCTCTTCAGAATCAGTATGTAAAATAATGAGTCGTCTTTCTTTATAGGGCTTTTTAAATGTCTATAATTGGGAGAGCCTATCATCATTTTAATTGACAGTTATTTATTCAATTATTATGATATTAAAATATAATGGGCTGTAAGAATAGGCGATTATTAATGGAGGAAATTCGTATTAAATAGACACCCGGTATAGTTTGCAAAACCAACAAATATAAATAAAAACAAAAAAAAATCCGAACGAGAGTGTTCGAAAGATTGTAGAAAGAAAAGAGTCCATTATTTCGAAGTGTTACTTCTTCTAACTGGTTGCGGACTACTGAGAGGCGAATGGCTTTTTGTTTTTTTCGTTATTTCCTTTCTAACGAACGGAAGTTAATGGGTAGTGTCTAGTCTAGATAAAGGAAAACATTTAGAGTTGCTGTGAGTTAGACAATTGGATGGACTTTAATTAAAGACGGACTTACTTTGCAGTGAAAACTTTAACCACGATTTAAAGTAGAAAAGAGAGTTTAGGCGATAAAAATATATTTCAAAACTGCGATTGTTGCTGTAACCGATGCTTGTTGGCTGTCAAATGTCTGATAATATTTTTTTGTAATATTAACAAAGTTATTATATAAAAATAATCTAAATGTAAAGATATAAATAGCTTAAAATAGTAAGTACCAGGGGCAGTTTCTCCATTGGTTCATTTGTGCAGTGAACACCCAGTTCAATTTCATAAAGACACATTATTTTAAAATTACATAAATAACATAAAAATATAAATTTAATTTTAATATTTTTATTTTCATACGTGTTAATCTATATTTTTTGGTACATCATTGTATTCTGGCTGATCGCGTCTCTGTGGCACAATATACCTAAGTATACCTTGTCTGTGGCGCATTATGATGAGTGAGCCTAACAAGACGATTTGACGAATACATATAGCTAAAAAGAGAAGACAACACGCCAACAGATCCTTCAAACTGTCAAAGAACACATTAATTGGCGCGCCGCTCACAAACAAGGTTGCCAAACCAATGTTGCCAGTCTAGTACAATTCACAATTGTACTATATGTAGTACATTCTGCGTGCATAAGTGTTCACGTGTAATATATATATATATATATATATATATATATATATATATATATATATATATATATATATATATATATTGTGTTCCTTGTTTGGGTTCGTTATCAATAAAGATCCTCCTTTTTCCTCTTCAATGAATTTAGATGTCACTGCAAATAGAATTCGAAAAATCTGGTACATTTAAGAAATCTGGTACATTTTTTAGACAGCTCTGTACCAAATCAAACAAACTGTCAATGTCAATACTGTCATTCCATCGATTTTAATAAAATTAAGATTATTTTATTTGTGATTATTTAAAAAAATGTGTTGAGAACTGCAACTTTAATAAATTGGAAGGATGTGTGTCAATGTAATTATTGTTCCCGAAAAACTTTTAAGGCAAGGTAAATAAATAAAATATTTTAAGGTTATGTTTTGTTTATTTACTTTATAATACAGTTTTACGACTATAATTTGTTTTATATTTTATTTCAGTATCTAAGACCATCCAAAGACAACTTCAAAATGGTCTGTTTTGTACACAATTGTAAATACTATGAAGTAAGAAGTAAACATAAAATTTGTAAATTTTTTTTCCCACAAAACCCACTAAAAGGAAAAATTTAATTATTCTGATGAGGTAACTATTTGACATCATTATGGATATGAAAATGTACAATAAACATTTGATTAAGATAAAGAGACAAATGGTTTTTCAGTTTAAAAGTCTGAATCGGAAAAATGGATCAACCAATTAATTTAATATTCTCGGTGAGAAATTTTACCAAAGAAATGGTATGTACATTTAAATAGTTTACCTATATGAAGTTATGTTTGCAATTATCAATCATGTTACCCTCTAACCAAGGTGGATTGTTGCAAACAAACAAGAAATATTTTATTTTAATGACATTTTTGTATTGCCTTGTTTGTATAATTTAGTATTTTCAAAAATATTAAATGTTATGGTAATTTGAATCACTACAGGTATTAAATAAAAATAAAGCTATTGGTAAATTAGTTTACAGTTGGTAATAAAGAAAGTCTCGAAAAAAGTCTCGAAATAAGTATCAAACATAAATTGTGATTTTGATTAGGCATTTAACAAGTCACATCCCACATATCTACATGCTCTGGCTAATCAATCCTATAAGTACATATTAAAACATTAATATACTATCTATAATTAAACAATAATTTGAAAATACAGATGAAGCCGATTTACCTATTTAAACAAAATTACTATTATTCTATTATTTATTAAAACACATTATTTTTTGGTAAACTTGGACATGTAAAAGCAGCCATGAGGGTAGGACATTGGTGAAAGCAAGAATACTTTGGAATGTGCTGTGAAATACACTTAGAAAGTGTCATATGGAGAATTAAGTGTGATAACATTTTACGATATGCATCTCACTAGTTTAGTTCACAGATTTCTGTGTTCTGTGTTCAATTATATGCTGCTATTTCAAACTTTTAGCATCCTTTGATATAAGAAGTTGAATATTATTGTTGACCTTTTTAAATTGTTTATTTTACCTCATACATTTTTTTTTCTACTCTTCATACAATATTCTGTGAAGAGTATTATAAGTTTATTTTGTTTGTCTGTCTGATGTCACGTTTTTTGTTTGCAAGATAAGTCAAAAACGAGAAATGAAATCAACTTGAATATTTTAAGCAAAAATCAAGCTCTATAAGAGAACAAAGCTTATTGATTTTTAACAAATCTGATTAAAAACAGGGGGTTAAGAGAGGTTGAAATTAAAAAAAACCTAAATTAAAAACAAAAAGCGATATCAACATGAAATGTTTAGTAAAAATGAAGCTTTATAAGAAGATAAAGCCTATTGATACTGAAAAAATATGAATATATGGGGGAATTAAGGGGGGTTAAAATATAAAAAAAATCCTAACTGAAAAATGATATAAACTTGAAATGTTTAGCAAACATCAATCTCTAAAAGGAGATGAGGCCTATTAATTGTGAAAACAATGGGGGAATTAAGGGGGGTTAAAATATAAAAAAAAAATCCTAACTGAAAAATGATATAAACTTGAAATGTTTAGCAAACATCAATCTCTAAAAGGAGATGAGGCCTATTAATTGTGAAAACAATCTGGTTGAAAATGGGGGTTAAGGGGGCCTGTTAAACTGCGAAGAGTATCCTCTAGAATGCCAGGCATTATATATCTTTATTCTAGTTTGTGTCTGTGTAATATGTATTGTGATGGGACTGATCTTATAAAATAAACATTTAAAACATTTTAGTTCTTATTTTATTTGCCAATAAAAAGTATTTAAAATTTTTTTTTTTATTTGACATCTGTGACAAATTATGAAAATGATTAAACTTAACAATAAAAACTAAAAAATGGTAGGTAAAGTTTCATATAAAATTTTTTTCACAAAAATCAATGGCAAAATTTCTACATAACCTGATATATATTTAAAAATAATGTCAAATTATTAGGAAAAGTCAGTTTACTAACTAATAATGTTTAGATTATTTTCAACGTATTAAAAACAAAACAAATATTACACTAATTAAAATATTCATTTATTAATAGTTGTAATGCTTGAAAACAGTATGATGTTGATAATAATAACGACACTTAATACAAACTCAAATAATAAAAAAACAGTGATATTGACTCTTGTACAAGGTTTTGATCCAAACTTACAAATGATAAAATTATTGGAAAGAGTGAACACCCATTTCAAATTACTACGAGGCGCCACTGGTAAGTACTACAACTTAAGATGAGATTTAATTAGGTATATTAATGATACTTACTTTTATTAGATATATATTTTCTTTCACGAAATATTCAAATAAACCTTTCATGCATGAAGTAAATAATTAAAACTACTATTAACAGCGATGCACCATAAATGTCGTGCAAATATTTCCATGACCCCTCAGGAGATTCATTATCCTACTTCTGGGACACGTTCATCCTTCCCAAGCGAACAAACTATGGTACACGCCTGCGAGGTCCTGTTAATAAATTGTTTAAAAATTGCTAGATAAGTGAATTAAAGTGTAACTAATAATTAATGTATAAACGTTGTAGGAAAGTTTAAAAATAATTTTATTTGCTGGTAAAAAAATACGCGGAAACCTAATTATGTAATTCGTCAATGTAGTGGTGAAATACTGAATGGAATCTGTATTTTAAAATAGAACATAACAATGCGTACTATTTTGGTATACGTTTAGAAAGTACAAAGATTAGGTGTATTCGCTCCAAACTAAATTATTTATGATTAATACATGAATTTATTAAATAAATGTACTTTTAACTTAATTCTAGTTAATTGAAAGTTTGTTCTACTATACGACAAAGTTAAATATACAGGGTGTTTCCGAACTTGGCGTCCATATTTGTAGGGGTGGTAGTTCGTATAATTTGAGAGCGATTGGCAGATTTAATTTTTCTAAAAAATTATAATAAACAAAATAGAGCCATTATAAAAAAAATCAAAGAGCAGATCCTACCCTGAGCGCGTAGCGCAATAGTCCTCAAAAACAAAAGCGATTTGCAATTTTGTCGATTCTAAGCGTAGCGCGCGCGAGTCGAGGCGATCCTATCGCTGTGCAGGACCGTACTTGTTTATAATTTTTAATTAATTTTTAATTATTTTTATTTTAAATATTTTGGAAAAATTAAATCTGCGAATCGGTCTCAAATTATGCAAACTACCACCCCTACAAATTTGGACGCCAGGTTCGGAAACACCCTGTATAGAGAAAGGAAACATAAAATAAATATCAAGTCTCCGTATTTAATATACACTAGAATAAAGCGAGTGATGAATTTCTGTTGCTTAGAAACAAGTCAGTAAATTTTCCGAAGGCATTTTTATCAGTTCTCAAGTTTTTTGTTTTTGTATTTCAGAATGATTGGTAGTAAAAACCAGTGTCGTAGCTGGTTAAAATATAAAGAGGTGAAATATGGTTTGTGGTCGTGGACATTTTTGCGTTTTATTGTTGATATATTTTTAGACGTGTTTTTTAAAGAGCACCCAGTCTTTGTTGTATACCATTAGGAACATAATTAAGGCAGATATGAGACTGTTACTTTTATTCGCTCCATGCGTGACGGCAATGCCAACTAAAATATGAACTAAAAGGCGGTTATGCGTATATTGACAGTATCATTTTTAATAGAATTTAATCTTGTTGAGTTTATTATGATACAAATACATCTAAAAACAGTCAAAAAATCACAAATACAAAAGCCCGCCCAAAACTTACAAAATGTGAATAAACAAATATACTTCGTTATTAAAAATATTATTTTTTGGATTTAAGCAAAAGTATAAGGATTCACATTTTATTCCAGATACAGATAACAATCAAAGGCAGAAATATATCCTTCCTAAACATATACTTAAGGAATTTTATAAAACATAGTAAAATAATAATTATTTAAGTATTTATTACCTTTCAGTTTTCTGATGTTTACTATTTTCAACAGGTATTAGATACCGTCAAATGGGGTGATTTGAGAAAGCCGGTTGACTTGGGACAAGTGTGCGCCATTTATGAAAAAAAATTGTAGCGAGGACGCATGCGCTTGGCCATCGGCGTAATTCTGTCAGTGAGTCGTGTTTACTTTTTACATTTCGTTCTCGCGAAAAAAATTAGACATTAGAGCGGCAGAAAAGCGGATGTTTTCATAAGTCAATAAATTGTGGTGTGGAACCATTGGAAGGTAAATGATATTTGCTATGAAATTTGTTTTGTTTGCTCAGTTGACACGTTCTCAATGTTGTCTTAAGATTTTTTTATGCAGCTAAATTTAATTTTGTTTTTATCGTTGGAAATCTAATCTCAGGTTCTTTTCAGGGTGACTCGGGACATGCCCCGAAAATATATCAAGAGGATTGGTTCTAGGCCAGAATTATGTAAGTAAAAATCTGCAGAAAGATGTTCAAGAAAGACTGGAGAAAGGAACTAGCTATAGAAATCTGGAGATTAAATACGGAATACCTAAAAATACAATAAATCATTCATATTTTGATGAATTGAACACATCTTTAGAAAATGTTCCTCCTTCGCATATCGTTAATTACGACGAGACAAACTTTACTGATGACCCTGGCCGTCAGCGAGTCGTAATTCGTAGGTCCAGGAAACATGCAGACCGTATTCTTGATTCCAGTAAAACATCGACATCTGTCATGTTTGCCATCAGTGGATCAGCACAGAGACTCCGTGTCATATAGAATTCTACCGGTCGCTTCAATCCTATCGATTGGCACTCTGTGTCTCCAAATAATCACCAGGAGTCGACTGTAACTATCGCCACGAAGCGAGACGTCAAGACATATAGTTTTCTACTAAAGTAGGCAAACCGTCATACATTTTTGTTTTGATTTTAAAACATTATGGCATTGGATCTAATTTCAAATGAAAAAAAGTAACCAACGTAAAAATAAGAATTACGGTAAAGCCATTAGCTTTGTTGTTAAATCAAGTGAATTTTTTATTGTGGTGTGTGGTGTAAACATTATAATAGGTTTATTCTGCCATATTTTTTTACCAGCAAAATCTGCTAGGTCCAAGGTGAATATTCCTGCTGAAGAGGCACATACATCCACAGCATCAGTATAAAAAAGTTAATAATTTGAATTCCTTAATCCAGGATATTCCTCAATAAAACAAATAATTTTACAGTATGATACTTGACTGGCCTACAGAGGTCTCCAAACTTAATAATGTCATTGTAAAACTATGTTTAATAAATAATGTATCAGATTTTTATTTTTAATCTTTTATTGTAAATAAGTTTGGAAAAGGTCACACATAAATTAAATGTAAGTAGATGTGCCCTTTTCCAAAAAAAAAAACAATTCACTTATTTTTCTCTTCATTTGATCGCAGGATTTCAACATGGGTACAATCTACTGCTCCAATTATCCCGGGAAAATTTCTTGCTTTTATAAAACATAACTAAATTTGTTGTTTTTCCTGTAGAGTTCTAGGAAACCGAATCCATTCCCCTGAGAAGGTGTTTATAATGGCCGTATTTCCTATTTAGCTCTCGACGTAATTCCATTTAATATATACTGGGACATATCTTTATTTAATCGAAATAACTCTACAAATCTTACATTTTCTATAGATAATGGATCGCTTGTCTCTCTCAGTACTCGCCTATCTATATTTTCCAAACGAAGATGTTATAGTCGTTTGTCCTCTTCAACAGCTAATATATTGACCACAAACAAAGGGACCATTATTACAAATCAAAGCAAAAACTAGATAATACAAACTTAAAATCAAAACCAAAGCGGCACCTTATCTGTCAGAAATTGACATACTTGACAAAAAGTAACAAATCTCTATATTTCAAGCAAACATTTTTAGATCGGTTAGTAAACCTCCGAGAATGTCCGATATTTTGAAATCCATGAATCGACTGTCACACGGAGTACCCGTAAAGCGTTTATAGAATTCTACAGTAGAAATCGATTGTAGAAAACTATATGTCGAAAGCGATGGGACACGGAGTGTCGCTCCTGGTGAAATGTTACCCCCATATGTGGTATTCAAATCAGAGCATCTTTATCAAAATTGGATGAAAGGTGGGCCACAGGGCACTAGATATGGAAATACTAAGAGTGGATGGTTCGATTCAAACCAATTTGAAGAATGGTTTTTAACAATAGCATTAGCTTACTTCAGTAGACTTCAAGGGCCCAAATGTCATCATGGGATGTCAAAAAAATAATATCGATTCGTTTTACTTCCTCCAAACAACCGCTTGACACTGCATTTTTCAAGCTTTTTAAGCAATCGTGGAGAAAAACTCTGGGCGAGTGGAAGAAGAAAAATAGAGGAGTTATCCCAAAAACAGAATTTCTAGTATTGAGAAAAGCTTTGTTAAATATTGTAGACAAATTGGAAAATAACATTAAGGCTGTTTTTCGTGGTTGTGGCATTATTCCACTTGACAGAGAACAAGTTTTGAAGCGTTTACCTCCAGAAATTGTCAAGAAAGAAGAATCTCAAAAGACTTGGACTAAAACACTGCGAAACCCACAAAAGGAAAGAAAATTCCCGTAACACCTGGTAAAAAAAGTGGTGTGCCAATCAATAACATCTGATTATGAGCCCGAAAATGTTTCGAAATCTGATGGCAGCGAAATTTCCGAAGAAAATATAAACGACACCGAATCAGAGGGAGAAGCAAGAAATTCACCAAATGTAGAAAACGACGGAGAAAAACTAGGCGTGAAAGATTTGGAAACAGATGACTTTGTCATTGCAAAATTTACAGAGGGAAAGTTTTCTAGGAATTTTGTAGATAAAATCTTAGGAAACAATGATGGACAACTGTGCATTACTTTTTTAAGAAAAAGCTCTGAAGTGGAAAATACCTTCATTTATCCACAAGTTCCTGATGAATCTGTTGTGGATATCTCTCAAATTCTTAAGAAACCAGTGCAACTTCGGAGAGGGTGTGTCAAATTTGCATGTTATGTGAATATGAAAAATTTTTAAAATTTGAAAAACTAGGTAGACGATAAGTTTATATCGAAAAAAATATTTTTACTGTATTTGATCTCAATAAAAATTATTCTTGACATGTGTTTTCATCATTTTCTAAGATTTTCAATGATAATAAGTAGATAAATGCATTTTATCCGTCTTAGTGTAAAAAATTCCGAACTTTTGGTCTTTTTAGTGACTATATCGTTGAAGAGAATGTAATAGTGCACTTGTTACCTACTCATTTGATCGCAGATTTTTTTTGCAACATGTTTTGCCTTAATTATTAGAAAATGTCCGTTTTGATATTAGAAATAACATGTGGTTTTAACATAACGGGTACCTCTACATTTTGGTTTCAATGTGCGCCAGTATTTGTACCATTTATGTTCCCGCCGATGGATTGGAAGAGGGGGTCTAGTGTGTTCTCCAGAACCCAACCATCTTGATTTTTCCTTTTGAATTATATAAAATCTTTAGTCTACAAAACTCCTATTCGTAATAAGGCAAATTTCTTAGCAATAATAGTGGCTAGTTTTACAAATGTAGAAGCTGTTTCAGGGATATTCCATAGTGACCGCGAATCAATGTAGCAAATGGTCAACATTTTAAACAATTATTGTAATTTTATTTTATTTAGCCCTTCTGTACATGTTTCAAATTAATATTATTTATTACTGACCAAAACCAGTTTTCCTTTATTATACCCAAACTGTTCTGTTGCGGCCATATGTTTATTAAACAAAAAAGTTTGTTCGGATGTCCTTAATAATTTTTTGTTATTTATTTTATTTTTATAATAATTGCAGTTTGCTTTTTTATCAGAATAAATAAATTTTTTCACAAAAAAAGAAGAATTTGGTACGCCCATGCATATCAGGCGATTGAAAGTAAATTCATTTTTAACTTTCTGTGTTTTTAAAGGTACCATTTCGGTAGGCGCGACAGACGACCGCCGACGCGACCGAAAAGTGTCGCTTCACATCTAAAATACATACAATTATATGAAACACATTTCGCACGGCGCGACACGAGAAGTGTCAAGACGACACTTCCTGTCGACACTTCTGAATCTGACTCGGGGCAAAAGTTTGCTGCCTGTCGCACTCGAGGTCACTGTCCTCGAGCATCGGTTCATTTTGGAGGTAAATAGGTTGAAAATTTCTTTCGATCTAGGCAGTGTTGCCAGATTTTGGAACAGTATGGGTGAAAAAAAAACCGTAGATCCGAACAGTAGATTTTAATACAGGGGGAAATAATTAAAATTTGCAGTGTAGTAAATAAAAAAATAAGTATATAAGAAACGAAAAATAAACTTTTTTTGACCCAAATTAGAAGGTAAACAAAGAATAAAAACAAATAATAACATTTTTAATATATACTTAACGTACGGAAACAAACAAAAAAAAACAATGAAAAATAATAGGTACCTACTTCTTTTAGATCAGTCTGAATCAGATAATTCAAAATCGTAGTGTGCATGTTCTTTTTATGATGCCCTATTAATTTTTTGTTTCATTTTAAATAAAAACAATGATTATCTAGATGTTTTTTTTTTATGGAACCAACCTAGAGTAGTGGATACTTATTACGCTGCTTTTACTGCAGAACATTTACTAGAGAAAATATTCTTTAACCATTTGCTGAAGAATGAGGCAAACTTAATAAATTAATAACAAAATTTGCTAGAGACAAAAACAGTGGATCTACGTAAAAACAGTAGGTCTGGCAAAGCTGATCGTTCCCTCGAATGGTTATCCTGTAAGTGTCGCGCGACACTTCTCAAGCTTCCGAAATGTACGGAGCGTAACATTTATGTATCTGTCGTCCTACTGGTCTCCTCAGTGGTCTCCTGTCTCCTGACGCGGCTACCAAAATGGTACCTTAACAGACTTCAAAAAAAGTAGGAGGTTCTTAATTCGTCTGAATATTTTTTTTATGTATGTTCAGCGATAATTCTTTACTACGTTGTCCGATTACTATGATTCTTTTTTTGTTGGAAGGGGAAACCTTAGGGGTGGTCCCATATAAATTTAGTCGCACTCTGGTGATGGGATCTATGAGAAAATCAGCAAACTCAATTTGTAATGTAATATACACTATTTTAAAGTTGTTTTTTTATAATTACTTTCATAAATTGTAAATTAAAAAAATATTATTGTCATTGTCAGGCCCAACTTTTAGGTGACTGCGTTGATTAATTTAATCAAAGGGTTATATCCAGGGGCGGTTTCTCCATTGGTTCACTTGTGCAGTGAATACCCAGTTAAATTTCATAAAAACACATTATTTTAAAATTACATAAATAACATAAAAATATAAATTTATTTTTAATATTTTTATATTCATAGTGTTAATCTATATTTTTTGGTACATCATTGTCCTCTGGCTGATCGCGTCTCTGTGGCACAGTATACCTAAGTATCAATTCAACGATTATTCCCGAAAAACTTCTTTAGGGCAAGGTAAATAAAACTATTTTAAAAGTTGTTTTATTTAATATAATAAAGTTTTACGAATCTAATTTGTTTTATATTTTGTTTCAGTGTCTAATTCTAATTCTAAGACTACTTCAAAACGGTCTATTTTGTAACCAACTGTAAATACTATAAAGTAAGAAGTAACCAAAAAATTTGTAAAATTTTTGTTTGCCACAAAACCCGCTAATAGGAAAAATTTGATTATATTGGTAAGATAACTACTTGACATCATTATGGAAATGGTAATGTACAATAAACGTTTGATAAAGATAAAGAGACAAATGGTTTTTCACTTTGAAAGTCCCGACTTGGCTCCATGCGACTTCTTTCTATTCCCCATCATGAAAACGTGGCTCGGGGAAAAAAAATTCAGCTCTAACGAGGAGGTTATCGTCGAGACTAAAGCGTATTTTGCGGAGTTCGAGAAATCATATTTTTTGGAGGGGTTAAATATATGGCAGAATCGTTGGGAAAAATGTACAGCACTAAAAGGAGAAAAATAGAAATAATTTTTTTTTGAAAAACTTGCCTCTTCCTTTCTAACACGGGTACTTTTTGATCCACCCTCGTACAATATTAGAAACAAAAGTAATTTGATCACCCTTATCCAATTACCCAGCAAAAGACCATTGTGTAAACTAAAAACGCAACCAAAGCAAACTTCACTGCACTGGAATAATAGAAACAGTCAGGCAATTGGTCTTTTAATCTTTTCTCGTACCTCGTACGTACGTTACGATTAATTTTCATCAATTCGCCCGCGCAATGATCAATGCAATGTCTGTTCAACTCATGCATGCCTTTCGCACACAAATTACTGCTAAATGTGTTGGATACATTCGAGTATCTGCATTGTATTGTTACACCAATTAAATGTCGTAACGGCGTGTAAATCAGCAGAAACTCAGATGGGTTTCATGCTCTTATAACCACCATCGCCGCTGTTGCTGCTGCAGCTGATGCTACTGCCGTCGACGGTGTTTTATTCGACAAAACGTTGTATTGTTTTTGTAATATATATTAAATAATTGTAATTGGAGAACTTGTTTGTCTAGGGTGACTTAAAATCGTCGAAGCGGTGAGACGTAGAAACATTCCGGAAAGAATGGCAACAATATCGTGGCGTAAATTTTCTTAGTATGATGTTAGTCTTGGAAATAACATTCGATGGTGATTTAGAAAAACTGCATAAAATAAATGAATATTGTCTGAGAATATCGAAAATAAATAAAACAATAGTATCTATATTAAAAACTCAAAATGTTTTGTGTTCAGTACCAGACAAATTTGACACAAATTATCATTTTCAAGGTTAAAACGTCATTCTGTGGAAGTGGCTTTAGTTACTTTAGTACTTTGAGTACTTTACTCTAATATTTTAATACTTTAGTACAATATTTGAATGCAGAAATATTAGTTAACGTAATAAATATTTAGAAAAATGTTTAGGCATGTCATCATATAGTTCAGTAATTATTTTGTAATTCTACTTATTTTGAGCTGTTTTTTCCAAATTTTTATTTTGTCACCTCATATCTTTGCCGCTGTCGCCGCCATATTGCAATAAATTGTAAAAAAAGAGAGTTTTCAAGATAGCTCGTTACTCGTTGCATTTGCAGTAAAAATGGTTATGCAGTAAATTTTCTCTACCAAATTGGTCCTTATAATTTTTTTCATAAAACCAACCGTTTTCGTGTACGACAATTGCAAAGTTGAGCAAGTACGCAGCGTGCAAAGCAATACGAATTTTATTCATTGAGCCTACCGCTCGAATGTAAAAGTTGGA
Organism: Psylliodes chrysocephalus; assembly: GCA_927349885.1. NCBI lineage: Eukaryota > Metazoa > Arthropoda > Insecta > Coleoptera > Chrysomelidae > Psylliodes > Psylliodes chrysocephalus. The sequence goes on along the minus strand of OV651814.1, from coordinate 17,190,843 downwards.
TACGGATCTCGTAAGCTGATTGACACCTTGGCTTTACTAGGATTTAGTCCCTCGTGCACTTTTTGAAGTTTCGGCCACCGGCAGGCCCACTCTCCGCTGATCGCATACAAATATTCACTGTGCAAATATTATACTAAGAAAATTTGACCGTGACGACACCATTCGGGGGTCTTAGTCAGGGTCGGATTAAAGCGTATTTAAAGATTTTGTAATAAAATAAGGTATTGATAGGCAGGATCGTATTAAAACAAAAAAGCTTCACAGATTGCGCCAAATAGTTAGCTTGTTTTTATTGATGGTCTTAAAATTTCTATTAATATTTTTAAAGTGAAATATATGAGCAGTCTTAAATATAACTTAGGACCGATTCCACCGTTGTGTTAAACGAAGTTTAAAATTACATTTTTACATTAACAATGTCATTTTAATCTCCGTTTAACACAACGGTGGAATCGACCCTTAATAACATATATTTATGGAAATCGGGGACAAGGAGCGTCAAATGTTATCTCGGAATTAATTAAATCTAAAAAAAAATTACAACCGCAGGATTTAGTGATAAATAATTCAAAATTGTGATGAAAAATTATTTCAATTTTTGTTATTAAACATACAAAACTATTATTTGACATTTTTAAATTGCCAAAAATATCTTTATTTGCTTTTTACTTTCCTATCTGTATACAGATATAAGGAAAGTATAGGAATCATGATTTTTTTCGACCTCGAGTTTTCGACGGATTTTTACGTTTTGAGGTCCCCTGAATCCGTTTTGACTATTTTCGCGATGATGTCTGTGTGTGTGTGTGTGTGTGTGTGTCTGTATAACGCATAACTCATGAACCGATACACGGAAAAACACCAAATTTCAAACTTAAGCTTTATTCCAGCGTCTAATGAGCTGATTAGATTTTGGGCAGAGTCGGAACATCTGGGGGGGTACTTTATAGGTGGTCATTTTTATATTTTATGGAATATATCTGTTATTTACGTTTGGGGAAGAAAATTTTTTAAATAAAAGTTACTTCTTATTTTATTATCTATAATTTTTGTTATTTACAAAATTTTCCTAAAATGGTCCGTATTCGAGAAATTTGACAAAATGTAAAAAAATATTTTTTTTTATAAAAATTGTTCAAACAAAAGTTGTTGTTAATATAATTCTCTATAATTTTTGTCCCATAGATAATTTCTCTAAAATGGACCGTATTCGAGATATTTGAGAAAATGTGTAAATTTCGAAATTTGAAGAAAACTCAAAAACGGATAAAGAAAAAATCAATAAATTTTAAACTTAACTTTTATTTCGGCCTGACGTAAAATGATTAGATTTTGGACAAAGTCGGAACATCTGGGGGGGTACTTTATGGGAGGCCGTTTTTATATTTTATGGAATATATCTGTTATTTATGTTTAGAGAAGAAAATTGTTCAAATAAAAGTTACTTCTAATATTATTATCTATAATTTTTGCTTTATGTAAAAATTTCCTGAAATGGTCCGTATTCGAGAAATTTGACAAAATGTGCAAAATTCTGATTTTTATGAAAATTGTTGAAATAAAAGTTGTTTGCGATATCGATCTCTATAATATTTGTTCATACATGATTTTTTTTAAATGGACCGTAATGGAAAAATTGTAGGAAAAGTGCTAAATTTAAATTTTTCAGTATTTTCATTATCAATGAATATCTATAGAAAAATGTTTCGCGGTAGATGTATGTGGACAATGTATATATTTAGTTTATCCTCTAAACATTTATGGAGATGCTGCAATAGGTTGTACACAATAAACGGATAAAGCCTGTAATAACTAGATAGGAAAGTCATGTGTTGGACACATCAGATTTTTTTGTATGCTTTATAATAACAATACATGGAGCTTATATCCAAGTCTTCGTGTGTTGATGCATATTGTGTACATACATCGCAACGTTGAATTTTAAGACATTTTTTTTATTAAAAATCTGCATATATAATAAAATTTTCTTAAAAAATATTAATATTTTGTGCATGCAATTCATTAATATTCTTGTTTATATTTACATTTTCGACAATATTGCCACCATTACACGTCTTTTTGGAAAATGGCTCATCCTTACTAGTCCTACGAATTTCATGTAGCCTTACAAGTAAAGCATCCCCACCTGTTTCGCAGTTTTCAGTTCCAGAATGTAATAAATTTAAACATTGCAATTTTTTGAACGTCCTTTAAATTTAAACCGATGTAGGGTTTACACAGTTACCATCATGGAGGAAGGATAACTAAGAATTGCAGATTCCTCACAGAAATTTGGCAGCATGTTTACCTTCAGCGACATATGGAATAGTTTTGTGCAATTAATACTCAGTCGGTAATATAGAAAGATATAAGGCTATTTTAGCTTGAAAATTGGCGGGCTTTTGAATTTACTTCGACAAAATATGAGAATTTTACATTTTTAATAGCACTGCTTAAAACACATGATTTTGATTGTGACTCATTACTAATTTACTACTTATAATTTCTTTAATGGCTAATTAAGATTTTCTTGCTTTTTGTAATGAAAATAGTTTAGATTTATCAAGATTATAAAGCTTTGTTATTCGCATATCTAGAATAATTATCAAAATGAATATCAGAATTAAATTTTTGTTAAGCATTTCAATATTTGGGAATAACACAATTACGATTAATATTCATTTTTTTTTTCAGAAAAAAAAAATATTCCATACAAACAATTCTGCTTGTTGAAGAAAATTACAAGAAAAAGTTTCCTTTTAAAGTTATGAAGGAAAACCGAAAGGAAAACTGTGACTTTTCTTCGTAAAATCAATAAGGTAATACAGATTTTTTCCTTTTGTCAATTTTAAGTTTCTTCATTTATTAAGACCATGTACCTACACCTGACCTAACATATTAATATAGTAAACCTATTTTTTCGTCAAACAGAATTTTTTTATAATGACTTTTTCCTTAAAATAAAAATAAAGATTTTTCCATTTTGTCAACTCCATACGGGAGATGTTTAAAATATAACATTTTACTTTAAATCTTAATAATAATATACCTACATAAGTAAATATAAATTGACCCTAAACTTTACGTGACGTTAACTAGGCACCTACCTACATCTTACTAATAGCTTTATAACTGACAAACTGACTCATAAACTAGGATTTTTTAAAAGTATACCATACATTCCGTGCTACTGCAACTTGTTTGTTTTTGTCGATATAAACGATGACAGTGACGCCACTGGTTTGATTGAGAGGTTGGACCCCAAAATCGCGGTGTGCGCGTAGATGTGCGCGTAGCGTTGCCGCCAAGACAAGTTAGCCTGCCGATTATTTATTATGCCGTGGTTTCGGCTTTGATGCGCCCTCCTCTGGGTATTGACGAAAGTGCCTTTTTACAGTTCGTTTTCAACAATGCGGACTTTAATACTCAAACCCTGGACGGCAGAAACACTTTTCATGTCATGGAAGGCATCAATTATTGTATAACGCCCGCAAGTGCTTCTGATCAGAATATTCCTCATCTCACAAAAATGCCGTCAGCTCAGTACGTTGAAAATTCTGGTAGAATTGCAGTACGAAGCCAAGAGAAGATAAACTTTTACAGTCTACAGGGAATTCCTATTATAGATCTCCGTACTATTTCTTCAATCGCAAATACAATAATGTCGGCAACTTTAGATCTGCTGGGCTGATTTGCCCATTATACCTGTATGGAATGGATTTATGGAAGAAGCGAAAGTAAACCATTCATATTAGAAATCTTTTATAGCTTGTTTGCCTTTCATTAATGCACCACCGACTAACTCCGACACGATTTTTACTGTTTAAGCAACGGCCTCTGAGAAAAGTCATTAAATCAGCAAACATGTTTCATCAATTTTGATCAGCCACTGTATCTGAAAGCAAAACAAATTGTTCGAGTGGCATGGAACCAAAATTGAAAAATGTCGTTATACGATTAGGTGGCTTTTATTTATTGATGTCGTTCATGGGAGCCATAGGGTATATTATTACGAATGGTAGTGGATTAACCAATCTTCTAAGTACAATTTTTGCACCGAACTCACTTGAAAAGATGTTATCTGGACAGGGATTCTTATGTGCGAACTCAACACGTAACTAATCAAATAGAGAGATACATTATAAGAATCGCATTCTGTAGAATGAAGATAGTCGTCTCGACACGTGCCGTATTGAAATATGAGAATCCCAATGCAGGTCATACATACTCTCGTCCGTCCCTAGCACATGTGTCCATCTCGCAAAATTGATCATGCAGGAAATTGATTTATCACCAGACCAAGACACAGGACTAGAAGCAATTCTATACTTGGAGTAGAACAAGAAGAATGCATCAAAGAATTAGCTTCAAAATTTAAAAATCATCTAGTAATGTGGTCCAACTGCTAAATTATGGTTTTCTTACTTTCGCATGGTATCAGTTATGAAACAATTAATTTATCCCGAAAGAAGCGGAAACTGGGACCTTCATCTTAATAGTATCCAGCAAATATTGCCCTATTTTCATGCCAGTCACATACTTTGATTACTATACGAGGCAAGAGAGAGGTCCGACACGCCCAACATAGGGCGCGGCCATTTTGAACCCTGTGACACAGTTTACAGCTAAAGAATCAGATCGCTCACTCTGCGTCGGCACTTTTGATCTCAATGTTTCAGTTTATACACTGTGCAACTCGGATAATACAATATATGACAACCGCCTATAATAAAACAGCAGTCTTCTGCGTATCATGAATTTGTATCCCTGGAGTGGATGTTATTTTGGAACTTTCAACTGGTCCGAGTGAGCTAACTGATTCTTTAGCAATAAACTGTGACTTCAAAAATAATATTCACTGACACTGACAGCAGCAAGCAAAATATCAGGTGCGTTTAAATCATCCGCTTCTGCTTCCGGAATTGTCGGTTTAGTCGTTTTAACCTGTCAGATTAAAATAAGAAAACCGACAATTCCGAAGCAGAAGCGGATGATTAAAACGCACCTATTAAAAATATTGCGCCAAGATGCAGGCAACACGTAATAAGGGTTCAAAATGGCGGAGTTTTCTATCTCCTTTTAAAAGGCACTCAGAAAGCTGCGCAGTGCGACCATTCTCCGTATAGTAAAAGAAAATCAAAGTATGTGATGCCAGTGGTCATTTTTTGTACGTTAAATGTGGCCATTTATATTTATAGGATATGTATAGTTTAAAAGAAAAGATTAATCCTACAGAAACCAGGTCTTTTACAGATGGAGGGCGCTTCACAATTAAAAGTTTTGACAAATTTTGATGTGACACATGGTTATTGAGAAATCATTAATGCAAAATGCAAACGATGAAAACCGTAGGTGGACTAACTCGTGGGCGGGGAGTCCAGGAGAGCGTACTTTCTAGGTGGACTATGAAAATGTCATTTTTGCACAATATTTGTGACGCGGTTAAAATTTTTTGTCATATAGTTTAGCACTTCGGAACAGCATGCTGAATTGATAGTTCCCGGATTAATCGTGATAACAATGACGTAAAACAATTAATGGATTTGTTTTCCCAACATTCGCCTTTCCTGCAATGAAAGAACTTATGTCAATAAGTATTGGAGTGATTTTTGCTGTAAAAGCAACTAATAACAAGATATCTTGAACACATTTCTTTTTTCACAATTTATTACAATATGGGGCCGACGGCGGCAAAATTACGAGGTGGAAAAATAAAAAATACATCAAATCGCCAAATACCAATACTTCCGCAAATTTTTTCAGTTAAAGGTAATATTATATAGCACGTATATACTGAATAAAACGCAAACTGCGAACGTGCTCCCGAAATATCTTTTTGTCCAGTTAAATAGTTTTATATAAATTTAACTAACCTCTGCGGCTATGTAAGCGGGTATCACGCTCAACAGGAGTTGTTCCTGTTGCTCCTTTTCGCATTCGAGTTTCACTCGGGATTCGATGCAGGTCCTCGTGCCCACAAAGGTCCTTCTGTGCGCCTCTTCGGTCATGTGTCGGTAATACAGACCCGTACAGCTGGCCGATAGCAGCATCACGGTTTCCGGAATGAGCTGGAAAATGTAAACAGATTCGAATTATGCGATTGTCTGTTAGAATCATATCGCATTGTAATAAAACTTAAACATACATTTTATATTCAATTACACTTCTGTTCGTTTTTAAATTTGTTTGGAGGGCAAATACTTTATTTTATTGCAAAAATATTGTTAATATACACATGCTATATGCATACACTGCATAAACAGTTCTGTAAATTTACAGAATTTTATAATTTTATAACCAACATAAAATTACAATATTTAAAACTAGGTAGTTTTAATTAATGTATTACGTAAAGTAGCGTTCTCCTACAAATTCGCTGGTCACTGGTAGCCGCTACTGGGCAGCTGCTACCAAGTCGCCAAGGTATGTACTGTTCTCCTACACACGTCAGGATTTGTAGTCTCTGGCGAATATTCTACAATAAAACACGAGAAAAATGAATATTAATAAAAATCTGCTTTTACTCTTGAAAGAATTGCCTTTGTTTAAAAACAGACAGACAGACAGAAGGATTTCAATCAATTTTAATAAACAAACATCTAAAAGATAATGAAACGAAATATAAAGAATTTTTTCGTATTTCACGATATCAGTTTAATTATGTACTGTATCTGATAAAGAATGATGTTTTAATGATACCTTGCAATCGTGTAAAGAATCCTATAACACTATCAGAAAAGTTGTCGGTAACATTGAGGTACGTACCTTTTTAAGAACCATCTAATTATTTATTTAGTGATGTTATTGAAAGTATTGTAAATTAATTATAAAGAAATTCAGAAATAGTAATCTTAAGATGCTTTAATAGAAAAAAATTAAAGTAACAACTATACTATTAGCAACCTAACTATTAATTACAAAAAATTATGGGTTAAGCTCGAAAATTTCCAAAATATTGTGGTGTCAGATCCCGATGGTATAGTACGTTGCAAGATAATCTAGAAAGCGCAAAGATCTGGCAACCCCTTGAATCGTTCGCCAACATGCTGATCAGAGCCGGCTTAGGTTGAGTTATTTGTTAAAATGTTAAAGATGATTTTTAAAATTTGATTTCTACAAAAATCCTTTTACGGTCTAAATTTCATTGAAAAAAATATAACATTCATTTCAAAAATACTTTATTTGTGTACATAGGATTTTTAATAACATTTAAAATACATAAAAAATATAACACGCTAAGAACTTTTATTAAAATAAAAAAAATAACAAACGTTTTATTTCCAAACACAACATGTTCAACTAAAAAATATATTGAAAATTGAAACTGACTAAAATTATTAAGTATTAATTTAAAAAGAATATGTTTCACCAAATTTATTTTGTGGAAATGTAGGTAAATGAATTTAAAAACGTCTTTATTTCTAAATCACTTTCACAGTCACTAATTTCATGTTCTGAAATAATATCACTATCATCATCATCAGTATTAACCAAATTAATTTAAATTTTTTTAATTGTATTGTTAAATCTCATATATTTCTCTTCGATTTTTTAACATATTGACTAGCGTTTTTCCAGTTTTCAACAGTTATACAGTTAAATGCATTTCTTACTACATCAATTACAGAATAAGTGGACTTAGGAGAAGAGTTATTTACTCGACAATAATTTTTTAACTGTGACCATAATAACTCTATGGGTGGTAAACGTAAAATTTTGTGTTTTATTGCTATGGTGTCGATAACATATTCAGGTTGAAAATCAACCAAGTGTAAAAGTTCTATTAACTGTTTTTTGTGTAGTTTTCTTCAAAAAATATATCATTCTCCATCAGAAAGTCCTGAATCACTGATTTCGTAGAATTGGTATTTGGTTTTTCGTACCAACCGAGAATGGTACGGGTCATTATCTAAAAGAATTACGCTATTTTCATTTAGTTTTGGTAGTAATGTATTTTCAAACCATTTTTCAAAAAGAGTACTTTCTATGTCCTGGTGGTAGTCCAAACTACTATCCCGTACATCCATTGCAGACAGCAAGAGAGCTCCTTCTACCCAACCTGATTCTCCACCACAATGTAAAAGCATATTCTTTTTCCTTGAGAAGGAAGAATATCTACATTACATTTTAAACTTCCATCAGTCCAATATTTTTTTATGATGTGAGTGTCGAACCAGGTTTCATCTAAAAAATGAATGTTTCTGCCCTCTCGTCGATACTTTGTAATTAAATCGAGATATTTATTCTATTCTCCATTTAACTAAACGGCTGGATTCCATAATTGATTGTCTTTTATTAATGGTTTTAAATTTAAAGCCGTTGGATTTGAAAAATCTCCATAATGTCGTTTTATTAACGTGTTGCCGTTTTCTAGTTACTTGACTTTTTATTGTTTAATGTATACCTACTAATTTTCCATCGAATTTATTATAATTTTTTTAAATTTATCTTCTGCCGAACAATTTATTGTTTCTATTGATTAACAGATCACCCGTTTTAAGAATGTACAGTAATAATTTAATTTTAACATTGTAATTAATCGGAAACTTTTTTGTTTAAAGAAGTATAGAAACTAATATTTTTATTAAAAAATACATGTTAAAGAAAAATTATAATCATTTTAATCCTTAAATATTACAAGGCTACAGCAAAACGATGTCCGTAATGGAAATGTGTAAATTAAATGCAAAATTTAGAAAATTTTGTATCTATAAAAATAATTATAAATATTCTCGGAATGTAGAGGGTCCGGCAGTGAAAAGGAAAGATTTGACGTATGGTTTGCAGCGCGCCACGAGGTAGAGGCACAGGTCTGTCACTCCCTATACTTTCCATGTTAAATTCTGGCTCAATTCTCAAAGACCTCGGTACCTCTTCCCTATTGGTCTGGGGTATTTTTGACAAGTCTGGGGTCACCAATCAGCACGTTGGTTTGTTGACACATGAGAAAAATAACATCTAAAAGAAAAAAATATTCAGGTTTTAAGCCACTTGAAGACAAAATTAGTATGGTTATTACAAAATTTATTTTTTTGGTTTTTAAAATAATGTTGACCTCGATGCCTCCTCCCTATTGGTCTGGAGTATTTTTGACAAGTCTGGCGTCATCAATCAGAACGTTGGTTGCTGTCATATGAGAAAAATGACATCTAGAGAAATGATTAGTAGTTTTGCAGTTTTTCACTGCACAGACATTTACGATGTAATTTGTATTAAAAAATACAGATGTATAAAAAAATTCGATTAAAAATAAATGTTTGAACCAAAAAGAGAAATTATCAGAAAGCTAGGTTATATTAGATTAAATACATTTACCCGCGTAAAATATTTTAAATTTTCAAGGTCACAAACTTTCAGATCGATTGACATGTTAACTATACTCTTTGGTAGAGGGGAAGAAAGTAGCTGACTGGCCAAGACCTACATGACTTACCATTTAGTTTACAATGGAGCGTTGGACGGGTGATCATCGCGGTTATACAGTTAAAGCCTATTTTTAAAATGGTGAGAGTTTAGTGCAAACGCGTCGTGACTTTCGACGGCATTTTAACATACCGCGCAACCAACCTGTTCCATCAGATAAAGCGATAAAAAAATGGGTAAACAACTTGGAACAAACAGGATCGACGTCTAAAAAGGGGTGGTAGTGACAAAACAGTTCGAACCCCTGAAAATATCGAACGTGTTCGACAAGTAATGTTAAAGAGTCCACGCCAATCGGCGATCCGTCACGCCACACGTCTTGGAAAAAGTGACAGATCGATAAGAAGGATTCTCCATAAGGATCTTGGATATCACCCTTACAAAATACAGATTGTGCAATCACTTAACCCGGGTGATTATCCACAGCGCATCCGTTTTTGTAAAATTATGCTTGCAGACTGGAAGAAAATGACAACCAAATAAACAATTTGTGGATGAGTGATGAGGCAAACTTTCATCTCTCTGGTTTTGTTAATAAACAAAATTTTAGATAGTGGGCGGAGGAAAATCCTGTATAATCCCTTGCTCGAGGATGAATTTATTTGTGTGACTATAGCACCGTAATTTGTTTATGTATGTATTTTAATGCGCTCTGGCGCGTAAATAAAATAAATAAATGCTAATTTATTTAATTAATTAAGAAAAGTGTATCTATATATATAAAGAATACCATCAATTTAAAGGTTTTTCTTCAATTGAACTATTCCAGTAATAATTATTTTTTACAAATTAATAGTCAAAGTAAATCAGTTTCTTGCAAGAAAGGTTTTATATATTAAGTTTATCTTTCCTCTTGCTAAGATGCAACCACTTGTTGCTAAGGTTAGGATGTTTAGGAAAACTAAAAAATCTTACAAACATTCTTACGAAATATTAATATTATCATGTTTGTTCCCCAAACAGAAAACATTAATTTTAAGTTCATTTGGGAGCACCGTCCTTTATGAGAGACGATTTTCTAGTAAAAATTGCAACCGACTATAATTCCATAATGAACCCTTCTGCTTCGATACAGCGTGTGGACACTGGATTGGCATTTTTGTGACGAAATGATTTTTATTTCCATGAGTAAGACAGAAAAAGATAATTGTTACATGCTAATATGTAGTGGAATGTTTCCGAACTGTTATACGTGATTGTTTGCAGGAAAAATATTTTAATATTAATATGTTAAAGCGATAAAACATTGTTACTTAGAAGATAGAAGATAAATGTTTTTTGAATGTGTGGGCTTTGAACACAGCTGATTTGTTACTAAGCGAGCTTCGGAATGCGAGTGTTGTCTTGTGTACAGGTTCGCCCTGGGAATGCTTTGTTTAATTTGAGTGATGTATATTTAAACAACTTTATTGATCACTTCTGCTATTTTTAATCCAATACTAATTATTTTTGAATTACAATGAATACACAATATAAAAATTAAAAAATATATATTTTGCTTTTTTTCTAATAAACAAAATTATCTAATATCCACGAAACCAAACATACAACCCAATTTCTAAATTAGTCTCTAATGTAGTCTAGTAAAAAAGATAATCTTACATCATGTTTTTTTACATAAAGAGTAACTTTTACCTGTACTTTTACTAAAGAATAGAAATTTGTGAGAATTAAAACTACTCTCATTAAAACGAAGCCGTCCATTATCTCAACAATTCTTTGACTAAAACGACTACGTTCGAAAGCGGTTTTGTATTTATGCTCCAATCCTCGCGTATTCCAACACTTTGTTTTCCAGATATACGAGTATATTCCAGATCCAGATCGGTTGAATGTCCCCAGGCGAACTTGATTTCCATAGAAAATGCGCTTTCAATAACAAAATGCTGTTTGTTATTCTTCCGAATTTAAAATTTAATTAAACTTAAATAGTCAAAGGAACATAAAACAAGTTAAATTATTCAATCGGAAATGGGTTGATAGTCTCACAAAGAGGCCAGACAGCAGTAGCCGTTCGCCATGTTCACATAACAAAGCATGGTACATATACGAGTACCTGTAACACATTATTATATTATAAGCACCGATGCGTTTGAGAAAATTTTAATAATAAATTCTATTGGTGGTAAGTACATTTATTGTTTTTGAATAATTTACCTTTAGATAACTAATTTAAATAACCTTAGTAGATTATTTAAAAAAAAATAGTTGTGGCCAACGATCGAATGTTGTGCCCAACGATCGAATTTTGTACCAAATTCAATAATTTTTTTTGTCTTATTTGTGACATACCTACTTTCTCATTTTTGTTAGTTATCTGACTTAGTCATTTAATATCCAAATCAGTGTAAAGGTGATAAATATCCCCGTTTTAAGGGTATGAACAGTTCAATTGTTATTAATTTTTATTTCATATTTTTTAGGTGCAGAAAAGCCAACTGAGACTGAGGGTGCTATTATTACTGTTATTTATTACATAATGTAATTAAGACTTTGTATCTTTTATATTAAAACAATAAATTGAATATTTTATTAAGGAACATTTTTTTCTAGGTTATAATTATAATAATTATGGAATACTACTACAAGTTTTATTAAAAATTACTACAATTTGTATGAATTTTTACTATTTATTGTGTAAAATTTTCGTATTTATTTTCATAATACGCAATACATTTTTAATATAAATTCATACAATGAATAGCAAAAATTATAACAATTTGTAGAACAATTCTTATGATGCATTTGGATATTTTTACTAAATATTGTAGATAATAACTCTACAATACATTCTCCACAAATATTTGGAAATTTTTACTACAAACTGTCCCTGTCCCTATATGTACTATTTATTGTAGAGAAAAAATCTATAATTGTAGAAATTTCTTCTACAATTTTTTTCCGTGCAGATTCAAGGGCTTCAGAAAAAACATACACACAACTTCATTACAGCAGAGAAAAATAAATTAAAGTTAAAAGGAAGACGGCCTATAAAATCACGAATTCTAACAGAGAAGCCAGAAAAAGATAGACTAGAAGAAGAAAAGATAGCCAAGCAAAAGAAGAAGCAAGTCAAACAGAATCTGTTTAATATTGTAAAACAACAAGCAAATAATTCAGATGATTCCGGGGATGAAGTAATCTACGCTGATGATGAATCTGACTGTTGAAGTGAAATGGACCATGAAAATTCCGACCAAGAATTCATGCAGACGTAGAACCTATCATAGATCCTGAATCTGGGACGCCAAATATCGAAATCGGTGACATTTTGCTGGTAAAGTATTGCATGAAGAAGACCCAAAAGTATTATATTAGAGAAGTGGAAGAAATAGTCGACGGAAAATATTTAACAAATTTTCTAAGAAAGAAAATAGATTTACCTTTCCCCAAGTCACTGATAAGGACCTAATAGAATTGAAACAAGTGGAACTAAAACTACCTAAGCCAAGAACGTCTGAAACAACTGCAAGGTTAAATTCAATAAAGTGATTTTAAGTAGACTTCAGTGCCTATAACGTCAACTCTTCTAAAAAAAAATTGTGTATAACTATGCCTTTTTACATTTTTTACTATTTATGCGACTTGTGTTTGATTGTTCCAGCTTTATTTACCAAATAAATATGACTAAAACTTTTAGAACATAACAAATTGTTTTTGTCCACACCTGCCCCTACACTGTCCACATCTACCACAGCCAAGGGTACATTTGGACAATTTGGATATATGGAAAATTGCAAAAATCTAATTCATCGATCAGAGAATAATCGCTAAACCTATGGAGATCACGACTGGTGAAAGACTGCCTAGAAGACCTGACATAGCTAAGTGGTCAAAATAAGGTGACCCTAGCCTGGGTTCCAGGCCATGAGGGATATAAAGGCAACGAAAAGGCCGACGAATTAGCCCGAGAAGACTCAGATAAGGCCATGACAGGCCCCGAACCCTTCTTTGGAGTTGCTAAGGCATTGTGTAAGGCATCCATTAAACAATGGATGCAAAAAGTGTCTCAGGAATGGTGTAACAACTATCCAAGACTGAGACAAGCCAAACAGTTCATCAAGGAACCATCGGCCAAGTTCACGAAAGACCTACTGGATCAAAAGCGTCAAATCGTTAGGATAACAGTAGGCCTTCTTTCTGGACAGTGTCGCCTCAAAAGGCACATGAATGTCATAAATCCAGCAGAAGAAGCAACTTTGTACAGGTTCTGTGAAGAAGAAGAGGAAACATCATTACACGTCCTGTGCCAATGTGAAGGCCTGGCTGGAATGAGGTTTCTAACATTGGGCGAAGAAAAGCCAAATGCGTGCAACTACATGCGGGAGCCACTGTCAAAGCTACTAAGTCTAATAAAAAAGACCAGGTTAGACGACATACTCTAAAACAAACGGAGTCCCACAATAGATCTGAAAAGGTCGCGGTGGACAAGGACAAATAACGTGCAACTCCTAATCTAATCTAAATCTAATCTATGGAGATAGATAGTACATTTATCAGTGGCAACAACATAACATTATGTGATCAATATATTGAAAGTCAAGCTATACACAGCTAATTATATTTGTAGTGTCCCAATGTCCCCCCTCTCCCCTAAATTAAAAAATTAATAACCAAAGAGTATTAATGACTGATTTTTTCTGATTATCAGGAGTTATGAGTAGCGCCTTCAATTTAAAAATAAAACTCGTATTTCATTCGATATTTGATGAATATATTATCTCCTACAATATATTGCAGAAATTGTATAATCCTTATTTAAGATATTTAATTTATATATAACCAGTAGCTATTAAAAACGTATGACAAATTTGTTGTTATTTCTGGTAGCTTAGTTTTTTTATAAGTAGTAAGTAGCAGTATTCATTAAATATATATATCTGGAATAGGGATAAAAAGGTTTTATTTAATAGAAAATCGTTTGATGCTCGCATCACGTATAACAGATTTGGGATCCATGCCCAGAATGAAAATAACATGGAATACAATCTTTCCAGTTATTGATATCGAATAAAAACAAAGACATAAGCAACCGATAAAAGCAATCTTTTCGAAATGGACGAGCCAAAAAGTTATTCGAAAAAAACGTGACGAAAGAAAATCCGATCTACTTATTGCACACCCTATTTTTTTATTTTTCTTTGTTTCCCTATTCACAACCAAGGACCGTTCAATTCTTTTTTCAGGTTTGTTTTGATCAAAGGCCGATTTCATAATGAATATTAAAAGGTCCATTAAGGATCTTATGGAATTAGTGGTCCCATTAGTTAATCGACCTTTTAATATTGATTATGAAATCAGCCCTTAATTAAAATTTCATAATGTACATAGCTGTCATGTGCGAGTAGATAAAACTAAAAAATCTCGGAAATGGAATGTTTTACAAAGATCAACCAATAGCCCCTTTTTTGTGACAAAATGCGAGAGGAATAATTATTAATCTTAACTTTTATGAAATATAGGGTGATATAGGTTATCGTAATTTATCCAAATAAAGTTTATTAATAATTAATGGTGATAAACTAACAAGTACATATTTTTAGGTTAAAGTCTTTACCGTAAGGGAAGATATTTAGAAAATTATGTATTTATGAAATTCACCCTGAGAATGAAAATTGGGACGTTCACAGAAAAATTATATTTAGTTTTTCTTTAATTAGTTAAGATCTACAAGTCCCCCAGTTTACGGTTCTTTATTATGAAACTGAAACGCCCTGTGTATATATACCAAAGTGGGGGTGTGATAAGAGTTTAAAGTTTACTAAAAAAAGTCACATTTTTGTAAGTTGTTCAGAAATTTGTGAAACAAATTTAAAGAAATTTGGCAAGAGAACATTTCAGAGGATTACCGTACTTTCAGTAATTAAAGAAACCCAAAGGAAATTGTAAAAGGGTTTTCTCGATTTTGGCGTAAGAATGTCACATTCTCGCATGCAAAATCGTTGAAGAATGAAGCTCATTCTTAAACGATTTTTGGTGACATTTTTTGTGACATTTCAGTTGACATTCACTACTTTGTTAGTAAATAAATTCCACCTGACAGTTGGTTAGTAACTAACTAATAATGGATTTTATTTGTTGCACTAGTGTCACACTCGATACTGTATTCAAACTGTCAAAGTATATATTTCGTGATGGTTTGGTGTAAGTGCAATACTTTTAAATCGAACGTGATCTTGCAATGATACTTGCCCACCTGTAAATTTTAAGTAAAATTAGTGTTTGTGTTTTTCGTAGACATCTAGCTATCGATTTTTAAAATTGACTCAAATTCAGCTGGTTTTACATTTTACATTTTTGGTACAATTTTATTTCTAGATTAAACTTACCTATTCATCGTTGTATTGATCAATTATCATATATTCAATGAAGTTTATCAAGTTGCTTAATTTTCTTCTTTCTAAAAAATAATTTCCGTTAATACTTCATCTTCTTCAGATGAAGAAGATGAACACAAAAGATCCCCTATTTTTTTTGTATGTTATTTAGTGAAAATTATCACACACTTGAGAGCTACACTGAGTTACACTGCCGTTGAAAGTCAGTGTAGTGGTGTAGATTCAGTGTTTGTTTGTTTGTATGTAAATAAAACAGTTACATTTTTTCTACACTGAAATATTTGAATCTTCACTAAATAAATCAAATGCGATTAGGGCAGAACACTTACAGTTACTGCACAAATAAAATCCACTAACCATTAATGAAGGTGGAGATCACATTGAACACTTGTTTTTGTGTCCATCACCAACTGAATTTTGTATTACAACTTTATTAAATATCGGTTATCAGTGCTTAAGAAAATATGTTTTTCCTTCGAAATTATGCCAAATACGGAGTTGAAGGCGATTTTAACCCTTCCACAATTTCCTTTAGGATTCTTTGATTACTGAAAGTAGGGCAATCCTCTAAAATGTACTTTTACGTTCAATTTAAAGAAACTTAATGTACTTTTAATAACATTTTAAATCGACTGCCAATACCAAACCAATTCAAACATAAAATCTCAAATCAAATTATTAAACTATAAAAAGTAAATTGCTCTCTAACTACATATATACGCAGTAATATCTGAACTATTTCAATTTGATTACTCTCTATAAATCGGGTAGTTTTGAGAAAAGTACCTAGACAGGATGACAATAAAAATAAAATCGTTGATCTGCTCTAGATTGGAGTAGTCTCAGATAATTAGTTCAATTTCTAAAGGATTGGATTTTCCAAAGTAAATAAAGGGAAGTGATTGAACATCCGGGTATTAAATTAAAGAAAATAAAGAAGTTTCTAAAATCACTTTACTCTAATGGAATAGAAGTAGTTATTTGTTTTATATTAAAGTAGCATAAAACTACGGCTATAGGCTACATTTTAATTTTTAAAAATGTTAAACAACGACATACTTAAATTTGTTTTGTTACGTCTATGGTGCAAATTATAACCTACAAAATCAACTTAACTATGGAACGAAATATCAGAATGTAAATACAAAACACTGCTGAAATAAGTTGGTACATGTATGTAGCATTTAATCACACAAACAATTTGAATTTTTGTAAAGTGAATTTTACACATATATCAAAAATTAAAATGGCTGCGATAAACAATTTTCGAAACTACATTATGAATGCAACGGATTTAGAACTCTTTTGCAAATTTAGTTTCTTGTCATTGCGCTGTTGTCAGCCGTAAAATTTCTTCCGATAATTTGAAGGACTCACAGTATTGTGAGATAATTACTAATGTACCGTAAACTTGGCTTTAATGTTCAATCAAAATATTGCATTTCTACCAAGAGGACGTTTATATTGTGAACTCATGTTGGCTTTAAACATGTTGTAAACACTATCTTGTTTAAACATCTATGTTAAGACGCTTCCGAAACTTACCTGCAAGTAGTGAACGACATCCCCATCTTGTAACCTATAAGCTATGGAAGTCGCCAGATGAGCTACGGTAACGATAGTGGCCAAAGCCAACGCCACGGCTCTGGACAGCGGCATCATCGTGTGTATGGCGATCAGCAGCGCGAAGAGAGGCAGAGGCGCGTGTCGACCGGCCAGCAGCAGCATCGCCGCCGCGACGCCCGTCGTAACTAGCAAAGACGATAGAAGGGCCCACGCCTCGGATTCCAAAACGGGCGGAAATTGGGACGCCAGCAAAATGACGATCAAACCGGACGTTAGTACGGACAACGTGGTGATTGGTAGCAGGCTTGTGTGCAGCTCCTGCAAAAGAAAATTATTTTTTGTATAACTAGTATTAAAAGTCACACATAAGCTTACAGAAAAGTAATAATTCTGTGCAATAATGCTAGTTTATGTTATAAGGATGAAAAGTTAAGTTTTACGGGCGACTACGAGAAGTTTGCCAGGCGAGATGTAGTTGAGTCTGGCAGTCCGAAAATACACTTTTCGTCCGTGTTTCATACATTATTTTTTATTTAAATTTGCTTATAGATATTAAAAAAATATAGTAAAATTAATTCCAAATAATATTGTTACGTTTGTTTAATTTATTTATAGTTTATTTATTTAAAACACACTATATACAATTTATTTATGATGTACTAATTAGGTAATTTATATAATACTTAGACACTAACTCACAATTCTAATTTATTTATTACAATTTATCTGTTCAGTCCAACACTTAAATCCAATCTGCTTCGTCCGTCGACCACTCGCGCTATTTATATAAAGTCCAACTCTATGCGAGAATACTCTCGGGTTTCCACAATAATCGAAAACTGCCTCTCTATGACTCACTCCGCTAGTTTCTCGAATCGTCAGTTGCATACCTAGAACATGCCGGTGTTGGTTCCGCGCCACAATATTATTTATATTTTTCTTATAGCTGAGATGGCTGTGATCGATAAGAATGACTAGGTAGGTATATTGTTGATAACATTTGAACAATTGCTGTCATATTAGTGTGCATATGTCAAATCGATTTAATTATACTTTATTTAGTTTTTCTCTTATTCGATTAAAAATATTTCTATTTATTTTGATGAACAATTAGATTATGGACTACTATTTTACAATAGCAAAAAAATATCGCCAGCAATATTAAAATATAAATCAAAAATATAACAGGCTGTTTAGATAGCGGTATCGCTTTACTTTTGCGGTCTGGGTCCTAAAAGTACTTTTTAGTAGTTAATTTGTTGTATATTTAAAAGTTCTTCTTTTCGATTGTTTTCTGTCCAAAAACGACGTTTTATGTCACATTCGAATAAAAAATGTATTTTGTATAGACCCCATTGCTGTCTCGTTCACCAGTCCTCACAATATTAACCGACAAAATACAGGTACGAATTTTCAACGCGAAAATTATACCTTACAATGAGTTGTGAACAAAGTATAATAGGAACATGTACCTATCGGTACCTGTCGGCCGTCGCCTAAAATTAGACCTTGCACATTTATATTTGTTTGTTTAAGTCAGATGTATAAATGACGAGAAGCAGAGGCCCTAGAGTGGAACCCTGCCATATTCCTGAATGAAATTATAGAAACCTGACGACTGACTCTTTATTAGAACTTTTTTCAAATGATCATTAAGATATATTTTTAAAAAAATAGTGACTTTTCAGAAAAAAATATTCCTTGCATTTAAAAATTAAAGTGATTTAAAGTATCAAATGCTTTAGTATGCGGTGTATAATAATTTCTTCAAGGCTTTCGTCAAAATCAGTCATGTAATAGGTACTTAAAAAGCTACAATGCTTAGGCTTCAATGATATGTACCTTTCATTATTTAGATCTTATCTGTACCAAAGAAAGCAATTTGTTAACTTAAACGGATTCTGCTCAAGTATCTATATAGCAGCTAGTGGAGTTCCTCAGGGATCTAATTTAGGTCCCTTGCTCTTTTTTATTATTTATTAATGACCTGTGTGATGAAATTAATACTAACCAATTAATATTCGCTGATTACTTCAAATTAAACGCTTTTATTTCTACTTTATATAATTGTGTGGTACAAAATCAGCTGATTTATTTAGAAAATTGGTGCCTTAAAAATAGATTATATTTGAATATTAATAAATGTAAAGTAATAACTTTTTCACGCAAATCCAATACTATACACTACCCATATACGATTAACAATGTAACACTGGAACGTACTAAAAATATCAGGGATCTTGGAATTATTTTTGATAGCCAATTAACGATTAATAATCATATCAACCAAATAGTTAATTTAGCTTACCGTGCATATGGATTCATTTAGAGAAACTGTAGAAACTTTAGAAATATTTCGACTTTAACATATCTCTACTTTAGCTGGGTTAGATCTAAATTAGAATACGGATCTTTAATTTGGAGTCCCATATATTTTCAGTGTATGATATTGATTGAAAAAGTCCAAAAGAGGTTTCTCAAATTTTTACAATTTAAAATTGATGGAGTTTATCCTATTAAAAGTATGGACTACGATATTATATTAAATAATATTGATTTTGTTTCCTTAGAAAAACGTAGCATGCATGGTTCTGTTTTATACTTACATAAACTCTTAAATAATAAAGTTGATAGCTCGGAATTGTTATATAAGATTGATTTTCAAGTTCCTAGATTGACTTCTAGGCATAATATACCATTTCAATGTAAAAGAGTTCAAACAAATTTAATGCAAAAATCTCCAATAAATTTTATGTGTAGTAATGCTAACAAGATATCTAAATTTTGTGATATCTTTTGCTGTACCGTATATGAACTAAAAAACAAAGCTCGTGCACACCTTTAGTTTATTTATTTGTTTTTTGGCTTTTTTGCTTTTTAGTAGGTATAACATTATTTTGCTAATAATAATGAAAGGGATCGTATTTAATTCCGTCCCCGTTGAATGGCAATATAAAGCATCCACCTATTCTATCGCTTTTGACCGCGGTAAATTCCAGGAACCAAAGTCGTGGATGCGCTGGAATAGAAGCAGGGAATCATCGCATAGGAACGGGAATTATTTTATTGAATGTCAGATTTTGAACGTAGAGAGAATGGAATGTCGGTGATTGTTAAAAAGGTGTAGGTTTTGTTAGTTTTATTTGTGATAAAAATGTAAGTGCCTTTTTAAGTCAATTATTATGTTTCAATTACTTTTATATTATTTAACTAGTTGATGGTTCACTATTTAGATTTGAATTTTACTGTTATAAGAAATTTCATGCTTTTTCTTGACAGCATTTTTTGTATCTGTCATAAAAAAATTGCTTGCATTCCAATAACGAGTTTATTTAATTTTATTACTTATTTTACTATCTAAATTAGTGAAAAATAGCACCTTTTTAATATTTTAATTTAAATATTTTTGAAGTTTATTGATATTTTATAGTTATACTAAGGAAAATTTGCTATAATTTTGATTTGACTTTGAGATTATTTTTTTTTGTCATTTTTAAAGTTCAGCAAGGGAAAAATAATATTATATTAGTAAATGATGTGTTTTTCTAACATCAGATATTCACAGTATTGGCAGATCTAAGTTAAAAGTATGAAATGCCTTGTTGATTGATACTAACATTTTCGCCCGTGGCTGGGACAACATCGGGATAGGTGTCTCGGTAACTTACCCTATTTTGTCACCAGAATATTCAACTTTAGGTGGGTAGTAAAGCTGTAGGGCTTCCCCATTACCTTGTCCCTATTAACCCTTCTTCAGTTTTGCATCGAGTGTGTTTGAACCTAGTAATGCTCAATGTTTGTTATCTGATGAGTTATTGTTCTTAAAATATTTATTTTATTTTTGCCTTGCAGTATTAGATATTGTTTTTTTAAATAACGTATTGAATATTATTTCATATATTTTCCTGTGTTTAACTCAAATTGAATATTATTTCATATATTTTTCTGTCTTTAACTAAAACATCAAGTAATTAAATGTGTTTTTTATATATATATACTTAATTTGTCATTTGTATCCAAATTGACGTTTGATTGGTTTATTGTATTTATTATAACTTTGGGGTTTTCTTGCTGGTTCTTTCCCCTCATTTGATAAATTAATTATTTTTTTTATTGCACCGAACCAGACCTATATTTAATCTTTATAAATATACTTATAAATTTTTACTTTCTGATTCTGTCATCTTTAATATTTTCAATAAAGATTAGATATAAATCAATAGATGTTTTCTTTTAACCTTTACCACTCCCTCAATAACACGTAAGTAGCCAATAGATAACGAATCTTTCAATCTGTCACTCGTGGTGTCCTAGTCACTTTATAGTCGATCACGCCGCCACTTTATTTATCATACTCTTATATAAGAGAGAGAGAGAGAGAGAGATATTAGTTAAGTTGTCTCTCTTTATTTCAGTTGGTTACACTACAATAATTATTAAGAGTTTATTTTATTCTATATTTAAATTCTTAACTAAATAGTTTGAATAAGGTATTTTTTTTGCAATATTTAATGTACTAATCTGTAGTGCTGTACTGATATTTAAATTTAATTTAACTTTTATTAAGTTTTTGTATTTGCTCTGCAAATGGTTTATACTGTTGGGCAATAAACGCCTATTATTATTTAGTAACACTGGTATTTTAGCTTGTCTTTGATCCAATACCAATATTACTTAAACCGGTAAGTACAAAGAGCATGTGGTGGTACTGTAGCCTTTTTGCAATCCTGATTAATCTAATGGAAGTATAATTATTATAAATTAATAAAAGTAATTAAAAAAAATTGATTTCAAGATCGTGCAGATACCATTACAAATGGAGTTTGCTGATTTCCTCATAGATGCCATTACCACATCTCGACCAAATTTATATGGGACCGCCCTTAAGGTATTCCCTTTCAAATAAAAAAGAATTATAGAATTTGGACAAGGTGGTAAATAATTATCGCTGAACATACATAAAAAAATATATATTCAGACGAATTGAGAACCTTTTCCTTTTTCTGAAGTCAGTTAAAAATGAGAAGAATTCATATTCTAGATTTCTCTTCAAAGAAGAGCAAGTATATTTATACAGCGCAATTCATAAAAGTCGTTGGATTAATTTTTTTTTTTTGAAGAGGTACGACGAGTGTTTTTTCACTGATATGGAAAATTCTCGCTTTCAATTAGTTGACAATGTGCCTTAGTAGAAGTGAAAAGACCTCTTTTTTAGATAACGAAATTTGTGTCTATCAATATGTAATCGTAATCTATCTTTAGTATTTTTTATAAAACCGATTTAATTACATTAATTTTTCATTTATCAATTTTGTTATAAAATTAGTCCATCAGTTTAACTTAAATAGAAACAGCACAGAGTTACAAGAACGGCGAGCTGTTAAGCTATTAACTGCGTGTCTTTGCAAAAGAGAATTATGAGGCGTTCCAATCGCAGGGTAGACACCATCAATTTTGAAAATCGTCTTTGGACTTGTTCTAAGTTGTTGATATAAAGTTGATAAAACGTATTCAAAACTATAGAGGCATACTCAAGTTTTGACCTTACGAATGCATAGTAGAGGGTGGTGAGTGTAGATTGGTTAAGTCTCGACTAGCCCGTACAACAAATCCGTAAAGACGAGAAGCAGCGGATATAATAGTATTTATATGCGAACCAAAAGATAATTCTCTATCGAACATAACACCTAAATCTGTAATAGTAGTTGGTGTTTGGAGGATTGTGTTGTTAATGATGTAATCAAATATTATAGGATTAGTGCTAAGACCATATGACATTACAAAACATTTCACAGACACCAGTATTCAACTCATATTATGGTCAAACATAATTTTAGATCGTCGGCATATAACATACAATTAACATCAATTATATCAGTGATATCGTTAATAAATAATATAAATAATAAAGGGCCCAGGTTTGAACTCTGTGGCACTCCTGATTTTGCGATATACTCAACTGATTTGAAGCCATTTATATACACATACTGTTTACGGCTTTGAAGATAAGATGTAAATAGTTTTAGGAGGGAATCCGAATAATTTTAATTTAGTGAGCAAGGTTCCGTAATCCAATGTGTTAAACGCCTTAGTAAAACCTATGTATACGACGTCCGTTTTCTTTTTACTGTCAATATTCTCGGCAATGATTTGGGTTACGTTAACAAGATTAGTTAGCGTTGAACGTTGTTGTACAAAACCATGTTGATGCGATGAAATTTTACCGCTGACGTGCAAATTGATATCGCGATACAATAAAACCTTCGAAAAGTTACAAATTACAGATATTGGTCTATAATTGGTTACATCATTCCTATCTCCCTTTTTGAATATAGGACACACTTTCGATGTCTTCCACATATCTGGAACGGTAGATGTTTTAAGACATATATTTAACAATACCATTAAAGGATAAGCAAGGGCATGTGCACAGTCTTTAATTAGAAAAGCCGGAATATCATCGGGACCTCTAGTTTTCTTTGCTTTTACTTTCTTTAAAGCATATATCTTTTTCAATGAAACTATTAATAGAAAGACAGGTGTATTGTTGTGTATCATCAACTGTAAAATATGGATCCGACGACTGAATGAACGATTGTTGAAAGTATTCGGCAAAACCATTTACAATAGAATTAGGATTATTTAAAATAATATTAATATAACTCATATTATTAGGTACGGAATTAAAACCCTTCGTCCTATTCACAAAGGCCTAGAAACTAGAAGGATTCGTAGTAATATTTGATTCTGCAGATTTAACAAATTTTTTATAAGACTTATCTACATCTAGTTTGATTTGAGCCCTTAACCTAGCAAACTCTATGTACGCATATGGGTCACTATTTCTCTTATATAGACGATGGTACTTTGTTTTTTTACGAATGAGACTAATAATATTATAATTAAACCAAGGTGGGTAAATTTTAGAAGACTTTACAGTGGTTTTGGGCACACACTTATCGAGCACATTGTAAATTTTTCCGTAAAAGTACGTACATGCATCATTAGCATTTTGAAATGCATCTAAAAACATCCAATCAATATTAGAAGTCATTTGGTATAAATTTGGATAATTAGCTTTACGAAAATTATAGTTATTTACTACAAAAGTAGCTAGACCTTTTTTATTGTAATATAGTAGTATTGAATTTGCAACAGATCTCCAGAACAGGAAGGTTTTTGTCCTCACGAACCAGAGGATCCAGGGATCTTTCAATTATGCACTGATTTGTGGAAAATACCAGATCTAAGAGTTAATTATTAGAATTATGGATAGTATTAAATTGGGATAGATCAAATATTAGTGCAAATGTGTTAATATGAGAAGTTAATGTATAAAATCTGCCGATTTTCATATCGTTGGAGTAATCGGAGATATTAAAATTACCTATGACTAATATATCATGATTATGCAGAATATTCGTGGACTTCAATCGCC
This sequence comes from Psylliodes chrysocephalus, assembly GCA_927349885.1. Taxonomy (NCBI): domain Eukaryota; kingdom Metazoa; phylum Arthropoda; class Insecta; order Coleoptera; family Chrysomelidae; genus Psylliodes; species Psylliodes chrysocephalus. The sequence goes on along the minus strand of OV651814.1, from coordinate 17,166,078 downwards.
TCAAAGAGCTTTTTATAGTTAACAGTACAATTATCAAAGTCCTAATATTAAATTTAATTTTTACCAATAATATATCTATAGATGGAGTGAGTTCACCAAAGGACGGATAATCAGATAAACAAATCTGAGAAGACACGAGGCTGTCATTCACTGCAACTAAAACACCACCACCCATAGTACAATTCATTAGAGAGTATTTTCTGTTAGATCTATATACATTATATGAATTTCCGAACAATTCCTGATTAGTGATTGATGATTCGAGCCAGGTTTCCGTCAAGGCAACAACAGTAAAGTTTGTGAGAATTAATTTGTTTATTTATTATAGTGCCTGATAACTGTGATATTATTAATTATTAAAAATGAAATTTGAAAAAAAAAATCTCCAGCAAATTGCAATCTATATTGCTGTGTTAAAGATTGCACTTCCAAATCAAAACGGAATCGTCAATTACGTTTTCATCATTTCTCAAAGAAGGGTAACGGCAAAGTACTTATTAAAAAATAACATGAGTAATTATAAGAAAGTCGACATGCGAAAACGGTGGATTACGTAGACATTTGGTGTCATATAAAAACCTTTTTTTATTAATATTAGAAAAAAAAGTAATTCTTCATAAAAAGTCGAACAAGGTCTAGGTAATACCTAAAATAAAACCATCGCATATCAAATTTTATCAGTCGTATAAGAGGTTTGTCAAAAATAAAGGTACTTTACTCTTCAGGAAAAATTATATTTCTTGACAAAACTCATATACGGCTTTAAAAAATTGACATCTGATGGTTGCATTTTAGGTTTTGGGCTATGCAGAACTTTTTATCAGGAATAAATTTTTTCACAAAACCAATAATAAAAAAGTTTTCCATATGGTTCCAAGTTAGTGAGTCATATTGTATATCAGTCTGATATTATTAACCAGAAAAATCGAGGTGTGCTAACTCCTATTATTTTATTAGTGATAAATAATCTGACTTTTTCTGTATCTTCTATAGTAACTATATTAAGCCAATGCATATTTTTTAATTGGTTATTAAAAGCTTGTATATCTTTTAAATTTAAACTGACCAAACATGTGATCTTTAGCAGCTTTTATTCCCGTTGAATGACAAAAAGATTTATTCTTAATACCGCTATGACTTGCCCTCTTTGGTTCACCGCACAAAAGAATGCATGAAAATCTGCGAAAATTCCAAATTCCAAATTCCCCGAAGACCTTATGAATGCCGTATTGATAAATCTGAATATAGGAAATATTCCATTGTCGATGCTGAAGCCCAGCGTTCAATGGTCGGCTTGAATACCAAAGAGGAAAAGGCCATTGTTGCTGATTCCGTTTAAGCTCTATTTGTCGTATGTGGCGGTTCTTATTATTCAATAGTCGGGTGAACTTTGCAGAATTAGCGGCTTACTTGAATTTTAACAAGGTGAAACAACGCGCGAATGAAATGTTTAAAGTTTGGGAATCGCATTAATAAAAGTAGGAATAAGCTCAATTTTAAATATAAAAAGATGGCTGTAAAAAAGTTGTGATTTTTCCTATAGCTAGATTATTTGATATTGTTGTTAAAATACCAAAATGGTTTTGGATTATAATGAACTGATTGTAAATTTCTCTAATTCCGAGAATTTTTATAAAAGTCAACTTGACAACGCTGCTTCAAATAATAAAAATGACATGTCATAGCACATAACCTCGAAAATTTATCAGGCATTCCAACAACCTGTCAAAATATTGTCCGTGGGTAATGACAGGTTATGATATGGCAACCTTGTGAGCCTGTTGTCTTTGACAGGGTCAATGATACATATATAGTTATATAGTTTGCTCAAAGTGGGTCGATTGCTAGCGGCCATATTGCCTCGCAAGTGCTCATCAATTAGAATCGGTTTAGCAAAAATGCCTCTGAATATAGTAAAAAAAAATATAATATAAACTTATGTTTATTTTAAAAAACATGAATGATCAATCTATATAACTATCTATATTATTGTTCTTGTCAAATCACTAGACCCGCAGGGTTGCTTTATCAGAACCGTCATTATCCACTGGCAGCCATTTTATTTCGGAATTATAATTAATTGATATTAAAATGTGTCAAATTTACATAGTATATTTGTAATTAAAAAATAATTAAATGCCAATATTCGGGTGGCAAAAATTACCTTAATATTAATAGGAACAAAAGACCGTTTTTTCCCATATGACGATACAAAGAGATTTGAAAAATATTTGACTGAATATCACATACTTTGATTACTATACGAGGCAAGAGAGAGGTCCGACACGCCCAACATAGGGCGCGGCCATTTTGAACCCTGTGACACAGTTTACAGCTAAAGAATCACATCGCTCACTCTGCGTCGGCACTTTGGATCTCAATGTTTCAGTTTATACACTGTGCAACTCGGATAATACAATATATGACAAACGCCTATAATAAAATAGCAGTCTTCTGCGTATCCTGAATTTGTATCCGGAGTGGATGTTATTTTGGAATTTTCAACTGGTCCGAGTGAGCTAACTGATTCTTTAGCAATAAACTGTGACTTCAAAAATAATATTCACTGACACTGACAGCAGCAAGCAAAATATCAGGTGCGTTTTAATCATCCGCTTCTGCTTCCGGAATTGTCGGTTTAGTCGTTTTAACCTGTCAGATTAAAACAAGAAAACTGACAATTCCGAAGCAGAAGCGGATGATTAAAACGCACCTACTAAAAATATTGCGCCAAGATGTAGGCAACACGTAATAAGGGTTCAAAATGGCGGAGTTTTCTATCTCCTTTTAAAAGGCACTCAGAAAGCTGCGCAGTGCGACCATTCTCCGTATAGTAAAAGAAAATCAATCAAAGTATGTGCTGAATATTGATATGTAAAACGACAATAATGCAGAGGAAAATCAAAAGAATGAGAGAGATAGTATTGCACATACTTTGATTTTCTTTTACTATACGGAGAATGGTCGCACTGCGCAGCTTTCTGAGTGCCTTTTAAAAGGAGATAGAAAACTCCGCCATTTTGAACCCTTATTACGTGTTGCCTACATCTTGGCGCAATATTTTTAATAGGTGCGTTTTAATCATCCGCTTCTGCTTCGGAATTGTCGGTTTTCTTGTTTTAATCTGACAGGTTAAAACGACTAAACCGACAATTTTGGAAGCAGAAGCGGATAATTAAAACGCACCAGATATTTTGCTTGCTGCTGTCAGTGTCAGTGAATATTATTTTTGGAGTCACAGTTTATTGCTAAAGAATCAGTTAGCTCACTCGGACCAGTTGAAAGTTCCACAATAACATCCACTCCAGGGATACAAATTCAGGATACGCAGAAGACTGCTGTTTTATTATAGGCGGTTGTCATATATTGTATTATCCGAGTTGCGCAATGTATAAACTGGAACATTGAGATTAAAAGTGCCGACGCAGAGTGAGCGATCTGATTCTTTAGCTATAAATTGTGGCATAGGAATCAAAATGGCCGCGCCCTATGTTGGGCGTGTCGGACCTGTCTCTTGCACCATATAGTAATCAAAGTATGTGTAGTATTGACATTACAAAATACCACTCAATGTCATCCAATCTTTATATAAAATCATTGATCTCAATATTCTGTTCAACCAGTTCTATTTTTTAAAATCTGAATTCTTTCAATCATATCATTATCATGAAATTTTTAAAAAAATTACGTAATTATAATTTTTTGTTGAGTTTAATAATCAAGCAGATTATTGTTTAAGAATAATAATTATAACTAATTTTTCAAAATAATCACTAGACGCGACTAAAACACAGGAAACAAACGAATTCGCTCAATTCGCTCATCCCGTATCAGCCAGCAGTGGGCTAAACAAATTGGTCTACCTGTTTTCATTTCCTAGCAATTTTCTCTGGAAATCGTTCGCGAATGTGTCCTGGCAAAGTAAATTAAGTTCAAGCTTCATTGGACAGCGAGCAATGCTGAAATTACTGCCCTAATCTCGTTACATTCTAAACACCTTAATTCGGTTCAAATCTGCTATCAGATGCTACGTGATCGAAAAAGCAACGCGTTCTTAAAACATCAGCACCAGAATGAATGCAGAGTTTTAAATCGTTAAGTAGTTTACTTCGGAAATAAATGAAATCTATTGTAAAGCTTATTTTTTTTAAACGTTTTATTATTTAATTTAGTTGCTCTAATTTACAGTAATTTACAGTAATTTACAGTAATTTACAGTAATTTACAGTAATTTACAGTAATTTACAGTAATTTACAGTAATTTACAGTAATTTACAGTAATTTACAGTAATTTACAGTAATTTACAGTAATTTACAGTAATTTACAGTAATTTACAGTAATTTACAGTAATATACAGTAATTTACAGTAATTTACAGTAATTTACAGTAATTTACAGTAATTTACAATAATTTACAGTAATTTACAGTGATTTACAGTGATTTACAGTGATTTACAGTGATTTACAGTAATTTACAGTAATTTACAGTAATTTACAGTAATTTACAGTAATTTACAGTAATTAACAGTAATTTACAGTAATTTACAGTAATTTACAGTAATTTACAGTAATTTACAGTAATTTACAGTAATTTACAGTAATTTACAGTAATTTACAGTAATTTACAGTAATTTACAGTAATTTACAGTAATTTACAGTAATTTACAGTAATTTACAGTAATTTACAGTAATTTACAGTAATTTACAGTAATTTACAGTAATTTACAGTAATTTACAGTAATTTACAGTAATTTACAGTAATTTACAGTAATTTACAGTAATTTACAGTAATTTACAGTAATTTACAGTAATTTACAGTAATTTACAGTAATTTACAGTAATTTACAGTAATTTACAGTAATTTACAGTAATTTACAGTAATTTACAGTAATTTACAGTAATTTACAGTAATTTACAGTAATTTACAGTAATTTACAGTAATTTACAGTAATTTACAGTAATTTACAGTAATTTACAGTAATTTACAGTAATTTACAGTAATTTACAGTAATTTACAGTAATTTACAGTAATTTACAGTAATTTACAGTAATTTACAGTAATTTACAGTAATTTACAGTAATTTACAGTAATTTACAGTAATTTACAGTAATTTACAGTAATTTACAGTAATTTACAGTAATTTACAGTAATTTACAGTAATTTACAGTAATTTACAGTAATGTACAGTAATTTATAGTAATTTACAGTAATTTACAGAAATGTACACTAATTTACTAATTTACACTAATTTGCACTAATTTACACTAAATTACACTAATTTACACTAATTTCAACTAATTTACATTAATTTATTTAATTAAGCAATTTAACATAAACATACAGGGTGATTTATAAATATTGGGACATAGGCTACGGGCAGGTTATTTAGACCAAAATATGGCGATAGGGCCAAATATCCTATCGCCATATTTTGGTCAAAATAACCTGCCATTTGCCTATGTCGGTATAGTTATGAATCACCCGGTATATATATACACAATAGTAGGTATCTTGACTTAAACATAACCTAAATAGCGAAAAAATCTTATTTATATACAAATCTGGTCATCTTCCATGTTCTCGCACCCGTCAGAATGAACATCACGGATCCCACTATTTTTTTTAAATAGCGCATTCGTCAGAAGTTTCACCACGGCTCCAGTACTTTTTAGAATGAATAATTCAGTCCAACTGATTACGACCAATAAAGGGGTTTCGAGGTTTGACTGATTCTATCGAATATTCTTGGTACTCAGAAAAGTGGAGGCAGTAAGAAGCATAAATAAGGTAGAGAGAGATAAGAGCATTACCGGACTGGTTGAAAATGGCTTGCACGACACTGTCCTCTCCAGAGAAAGTTGCTCCTGGAACTTTTACGGAACTGGAACTGAATAGTTGTATCTGCAAGTGGATCCTCTTTTAAAATTTCCAGTTGCTGGGAAGTAATAAGAGGCAGTGTTCGTTGTAACCTGGACACTGGGTAAAAACTGCAGACCAGTATTTGGATTTCAGTATTTTGAAAAATTACTTCCATCATATTTCGAATGATCCTCCAATCTAGCTGGCTAGCATGGCTAATTTCTGTGAATTGAACTTCAGTACGTGGTTCCTTAAACTAATTAATGCTTCCCATAGATAGATCGTGGAATACGTTCTATTAATCGACCAAATTTCTTCCGGAAAACAGATACTAGTCCTTGTGCGTCGTTGATGCTGGCGGGAGTGCTATGAACCAGCGAGTAGTCTCTTGGAACCAAATTTTTTTGTTGCTCTGTGTATCACCATATCTTGCCTTCCCGGTGCCTCCATATTCAACCAAAAAATTCAGGCGTTTCTTGGAGTTGGTTTACATCTTTCTGGTCATGGTTGCCCTCAAATGGCGCCAGCCGGATTTGATACACTACCTTCGGTTTTTCGTTCGGGATCTTGCTTATACGATAAATTAAATCATTAATTTTTTTCTTAATGAGGTACGGACCTTTCCAAGACCTTTGAGGCGCCTAAGATTTTTCAGGTTTCGGAGAATAACCCTTCTGTCCTTCTGTCTTTTTGTGTTATGGAGTCAGACTTTGTCGCCTTTTGTGGCTTATGTATTGTACCGTTTCTTCATTCTGTCGCTGACGATTTGAAGATGCAAGCGTACCAAATCAAGCACATTATTTTTTGGTCGTAACTGGCTCACATAATCTTTACCGGCTATATCCTCTCTAGGTCAGCATCGAAACTCGAGGTCGCACGGTAGTCTTATCGGACAGGACTTGATCCATTGACGACGAAATAATTATGTTCGAGTCGGTACAAAACGCAGTTTGAAAAACTATGGTATCTGTTTTATCGTTTTAAATGTTGAAAAAAAGTATTCTTTTGTCGTCTACAGGTGTACAAATTTAATTACGATACACTTAATTGCGAGCGGTATCATTTTCAGACTCCGCCAATACGCCAAGGTCAATTTAAAGTATAAAGTTGGAATGAATACAGCGATTAATTCCAATGTTTTCTTTAAATTTATATCAGACAAAAACTTTTTGTAGGTGCTCGGTAAAAGGTGTAAAGTTTTGCGAGAGCGCTAATTACATTTGCATTTTATGTGATCCATACTTTGAAGAATCCATCCGAGATAATCTCGAGAACTTCATCGAAGCTTATAAGGTTTAGAACGCGAGTTAGACGAAACTTTCGTTTTGATAGTCAGTGAGCCAAATTTGAAGTAGGTAAGAAGAAAATAATTCAGTACGAAAACAGGAGAAAAAACCAAAGTCTGTCAACCACTGAGAATCTTTATTAGATTTAAAATAAAAAATTAAAGTTATAAAGCTTGCAAGCGCTTTCGACCTTAAAATGTCATCTTCATTCAAAGAATAAAAAATAGGTAGAAAATCTACAATAGTTTCAAGTTAGATACCTAAATCTAAAGTTTAATAATTATCTGGGGAACAAATTTCAACTTTTTTGTGTTTCCTGAACAAAACCTATTTTTTGGATTCAAGTAAGTACACCCTAATAACTAAAAAAACTTATTAAAGATTTTAGTTGGCTCGCAAAAAAATCTAAATTTTTTGTTAGAAAATTAAATTTTTATTCATATGCAATAAACATACAAAATGCAGATAAAAATATATTGATGATTTAACAAAAGCAATTAAATAGGACAAATTTTCCCTCTTTAATTTGAGCGTTACTGATTCTAGGGAACTTTTCTTTTAAATAAATAAAAGCACGGCCTTTTTTATTCATGGCCTTTACGAAGTTTTTGATAAACCCCAACTTTATATGAAGTGGCGGTAATAAAATCTTTTTTAGAGGGACTAATGGTACGCTTGCTACATTTTTTTCCTGGTTCAAAAGACACTTTTGGGGGCCAAATTTTCATTCTGTAGTGATCTGATCATTCGCGACTGTCCAACTCGCAAAGGAAGCAGCAGTATTTGATATGACCTAACTGAATTCCAAGCAAAATCACCACAACTTTTAATTCCCTCAAATTTGCCACTTATGTTTTTCATACTTTATGGTCTCCAGTACTAACTTTAAATTGCTATAACTTTCTTTCATGTCAACTGCATGGCCAACTGGGACTGACGGCAACTTGTTTCCATTGTGGAGCAACTATGAAGACTAGAGAGAAGGAGGCGAATCGGCAATGGTCAAATTTCAAATTTCAGTCCTCCTTTTTATAAAGTTCGCGAAATTGACTGTAGTTGGCATGTCGAATGACAGCGATGTCAATTTTCCATGTAAGTCAATGTAAAATAAAGTGATTTTTTAAAAAATTGGTGAAAAGAATCAAAATAATGTGAAGAAAAGTACCTGAGTACAAGTAACATGAGTGACAAAAAACATCAAAGCAAGATTTACGTCGTTCCAGATTGTAAAACACGAGAAGAAATCAATTCAATGTATTTTTAAAGCTTCTAATGTAAGTAAAATAATGTATTCATGTCTAAATATAATATTTATTGTAAACTAGTCACAATATGTATTTTACGAAGTGTAGTTTATTTTATTACAAGTTTCTATAATATAAAATTTTACAGTCATAGATGCTGACTTAATAATTATGCATTAAATTTAACTTACTAGAAAAGAAAATTTATTTTTTATAGAGTTTTAATGTTAGATAAAGAGTTGCTACTGTTATTTTTTTTTTTGGACCACAATGGTGTCATTGTAAATGTTTTTTATGGGATAAATACTAAACGTTTAGAACAGTGGTAGTAAATATACCGTTCCTAGTGCCGACAAAGCATTTTCTAGAGATGATGCTGTTCTATACTTTTTAGAAAATATCAAATATTATGAGACTATTTTTACTGATGGTACTGTTAGCAAAATAAAAAAGGGAAAGCTGAAATTAAAGGATGAGGTAATACCATGTACATTCCCAAATCTCCCTTTATACTTGTCTTACAACAATAAAAAATCTGTTAACTGTGTTTTATTTTACTCTTAAGACTATATATTGGTTCAATTTAAAAAAAATTTGCCACAAAATTGTACTTATCAAATTTCAGCATTTAAGAAACCTTTTCGAATTTGGTCATACATACCCAATTTGTATTTTATATAGATAAAATTAAATAATTTATCAATTAAAACATGCAAGACTTATTTAGAAATAAATACAACAGTATGTTCTGTGCTTTATTTAGCTATAAACAAATTTATTTTTATTATTTTGACAAAATTATGTATAATTCCCATAAGAAGCCATGTATTTTGAACACCGTATGCAGTACCAGCGCCCATGCGATTAATTATAGAAGCTCAATTAGCATGCCTTTATTGGGACCGTATTTTGAGTATGCCGATTCGCCTCCTTATCTCTAGTCTTCATAGGAGCAATACACCTTTGAGACTTACTTTTGACGAATCGATGAAAAGACTTCAGTCTTTTAGATCATAGTCAAGATTTAAAGCTACCATTAATCCCTCAATGTTCCTACAAGCTACCAAATTGTAAGCCATGTTAAAAAATCGTGTTGACTTATTCTGAAGGCTTCGGTACATAGAAACATTTACTTCATATTGTAAGTAAATTCCATTGTTGCAATCGTTCTGCTTTTTTCTTGGGCAATTCTAAATCTCTTATAAGGCCACTTAATAATACTTGACTTAATTTGTGAGGCTCTTTACTGTTCACAGATAAAATCACAGTCTTGTGAGGTTGATGGGCCGGAAATATTTTCGGGCACACTACCATTTGAATCCGTTTCATTAACGTCAGAATCAAGGGTATACTGCCGTGGTGGATCAGGTACAGATAACTCGTCACTATGAGGCACCGGGCGTATGACGGACTGTAAATTTGGATACTCTATTGCAGACCTTTTTTTCTCCGAAAAACCTTTTTTGATGGGAGTTGTCAAACAAAAGTAACAGTCTGTTACGTGGTCTTTCGGTTCTCGCCACTTTTTCAGCCGCGAATGTTGGACGAACATTTGTAACAGCAGATATGAAGAGCCCAAGTTTTATCCTGGTCTCCAACTTTGCAGAGAAAAAACAAGTGGTAAGATTTTTTATTTATTATTCAAATTTTGGTTTCACAAAAGTCACTTCACTACATATATAACAAAAATAATCCGGCTTATTTACACAAGCTTGCGACATGTTGGTCAAAGCTCTACCTTTTCAAATACGAATACCTCTTGTTCAATTGGTATGTGAAATACCACTAACTATATCACGTAATCGTTACGTGTATCGCTCCCATTGGTCAGGCATTGCTATTAAACCCGTCGGATTGCCCTCTGGCACACTAGGAATTATGCTGAACTAACCTGAACATAAAGCACATGTATTTATTTACATCGTTTGCCTCTGATGAAGGGAAGACCCCTTATAATGGTATATTAAACTCAGGTGTTTCTCATTTAATGGTCACATTTTGCCATACCTTGGGAACAGATGGAAAAATACAATTAGCATGGATCTATAAAACCGGAACCAACTAAGACGTTTGAATAACAGATTGTTAATAAAATAAGTAAAATTTTGCTATTTTGGATTCGGAAACATTTTGGCTGTTCTCCAGTGATGTCTTATCACTTGAAAAATCCATAAGGGTTCATAAAGGTTAATAAGTTATACATAAAAGTTATCAAATTAAAATGTAATGATTACCTAAGCTAAATCAATATTTTTTTTTAAATCAATATATAATACTCTCCCTAATTTACCTCTTACGAGTGAATTTCACCTCCTTTAGCCGACTGAGCTTGTGTTGTGGAAGGGACGACCATTATTATTTGCCGTACCGTTCCAGGGCGACTTAAAGATTATTGATGGTGCTATTTGACTTACATGTGAGGAAAACACGGAAAATCTCCTCACCATATGATGTGGGATAATAAATTTAAATGCATTTATCCTCCATCTCATGAAGGTGTTGACAACCATTAAAAGAAACGGATTTTAAAATAATTAATATCGTTGATAAGTAATTTTTTGTTTTTTCAAAATGCAGACGGTTCTGTTTTATTACTTTTAAAGCCCTTCCTAATGCGACCTAGATTGGTTACTGCAGAGCTACCTCGCTGTCGCCGTCGTCTCAGTCGCTGGTCGTATGTCATCTTCGATAGGGGATTTGTGACTAATTACCGTGTGATGATGTCACCAAATTTTCCTTTATTGAAAATCGAATCAAGCTTGGAACGCCTAAATTAAGGTAAATTATCTGCTCATTTTTGCAAATGTCAGAAGGACATTTTTCAGTCCTCCGATTGGTAAACACTGGCTACTTCAACTCCGAACCACTCGTAAACTGAACTAGTCCGAGCGTAAAGTATAAAGCTGAGATACCTGCGAATTCTTTCTCTTTCGTGCCAAATTTGTGAATTTTCTTACGTAAGCCTTTAGCGTTAATAGCGTTTAAACAACATACCGTTTTGTGATTTCTAAAGTTCGTAAGCGAATCAAGTCTAGTGATCGCACAGACTTATTTCGCCGACTTAAATTCTCAATATCCAAGGTACTCCGGGTCAATAAACCCACCACTACTCCGTCAATCAGTGAAATTTTTAATTCACTCCATACCGTTGATCATGAGATAACGTTGCTTTATTATCTGTCACTGTACCAACTGTATTAACCGCATCCCTTTTAAAATAATCCTTTAATCGGAGATCGATGATATCACAGATCTGCTAGCCCGTTTTTTTATTTTATCGTGAGATTTATTGCTTCTCGTAGTAATGCCGATTAAAATATTAGGATGTTAGACGACATTAGTTGTATTCAATCTGTTGATTTTGTAATTACTCCCGAAACGTTGATTATATTGCTAATTAACTTCTATTCAAAATAGGCGTATCATATATTAATTTTATTTATTGTCAAAAGCTTTAGTACAACGTAGTTGTGTGTTCCAAAAATTATTTATGTCTATTGTTATAATTATTAATTTTTTCAGCAACTATGGAGCTACTAATAAACAGGAGTAATTTCCTAGCACAATCTTATGGTTTTTTCGGACTAACCCATGTTTATTTACATTATAAGAGAATTTATTTGTAAAAAAAATATGTAAGAAGTAAAATAAACATTATTATTATTAATAATAACTACAGGAATTTAGCTCATGCAGAGAGACATAACGATGAGCCTACAGACCAATGAATTAGCGTATAGATATATTCCAACCTGTTTTAATATAGTGATATAACACTAAACTAAACTATGTCGTAAAACCCAGACCGGTGTGTCAGTGTGCCGCTACGGGAATCACTACCGTGAAATAAACGCTTTTATAGTCAGGGATTCCTCATTTCTGTAACTTCCCCCTTTGCCACGACCCCTTCATCGCCCCTGTGTTGTGTTACAGAGTATTTTAGTTTGTAATTAGACGGGAACCCCCTCAAATAGAATGTTAATTATGAGTGGAGTTTATTAACTCTGGGGAATTTTGTGTATTATGGCTTTCAAGATTCGGGAAGGGTGTAACAATGATGTTTGCCTCGTTTTAATTTAGCCACAAACAACTCGACAGAGTTGATTGTGGGGTTAAGGTTGTTTAGTATCGAAACGAATTGAATATTTTTGGATGCGCAGTTCTTTATTTGTTCAACAAGAGCAAGAATAAACGTATTTAGAACATTTCAATAAAATAATGAAAAAAGTTCAAATAAAATTGCTATTTACTAATTACACCGTGGAAATCGTAATCTACTAATTACCTGAATATGCAACACACAGATGGTTATGAGTAGACCAGCGCTAGTCATGCTAGCTATTGTCAGGCAGGACAGGTAAAGAGCGTGCTTCAAACGGATGCAATATCTTTGGTAAAGAGTCTCCAACTCCATTCCATCCACTGTAACAAAAAGAAAACATATTTAAACAGAGTGGCCTAATAGAATAATTAGTGATATATCACTTATATTTGTCAGCTGTCATATCAATCTGTCAGCTGGCAATTACATTAGTTTTAAGTTATTTATTATCTGAAGGTGTAAGTAAAAGTACTTGTAATGATCTAGAAAAAGATAGTATAGATTTATTTCGCAATTGTTGTCTACATTATTGTATGCGGTTGTCTTCTACGATCTATCGCCTGTCAACCGTTTAATGCCAACTCTGCACTGTCTACTATACTATAATATGTTGGTCTCTAGCAACAACCAGTGTTAACTAGTATGATGTTTTGTCTATCAACCGTCAAATGTCAACTACAAACTGTCTACTATTCGCGATCCAAATTAATTTACGCACGCCTGTCATTTGTCACATGTAAGTAAATTATTTGTTTATTTACATTGTTAGTTTTGTGACGGGCTTCTGAATTTTTGTTTTGTTTAAACTGTATTTAGATATGATTATCAGTATAATAGCATTTTTGAGTTTCATTTAATGTTTATTTAAGTTATTCTTGTGCTTTCGTTATAAATATAATATTTATCATGTGTTAAGACTAAATTAGCTGGAAATATGTGTAGGCTAAAAAACCACTGTTTGTTACCAGAATACCAACCAAAAACATTCAGTTCAAACCCAGTAGGAACGTCACTGGTAAATATTTAAAAATATTTTACGTCATAAAATGCTCCTTAATGATTAAAAGATGTATACAAACATTTATAAAAATATCTGAGTGATAAGAAAATTATGATGATGATTTTCTTCTTAAAACTGTAACATCCTGTATTTCAAAAATTAAGAGGTTTACGACATATGTTGATATTAACTTTTCTTCTAAAAATCACCAAAGGATTTACACCCTTAAGTATCGTCACTCAATTATAAACACCCTTTATATGTATAATAAAATTAAGCTTGGGACAAAAAATTGAAAAATTGGCATTCATATTGATAATAATAAATTGTCTTAAATCAAACAACAATGTTAAACAACATGTTGAATAACTAAAGATATGTTTTCGCTCACCTCTACCACATAAATTTGTTGCAAAAAATTTTACTATTCAAAATAAGGTGCTTCGGAACATAGAGTTTTGAAGGCACGGTGGTTACTGCTAAAATGGCTTTTCGGCCAGAGTTTCGGGCACAGCCCTTACTTTCAAGTATCTCTTCTTTTGACTATCAACTCTCTATTTAAATCAAAATCTTACGTGACAATTTAATTATTATTTTTAAGAATATCAACTTATTATCTTGGAGAATTCTGGTTCAATGTAAGGCATCAATTGGAGTAACAACCTAGGTTTATTGTATTTAGTTAAAACATTTATTGAATTTAGAATTTTTGTGTATTCAGTGGATTTTTACTAAAATAAAGCCAATTATTACATTATACCCAAAGAGAAAAACATTGAAGTATTTAATTCTTTTTAAATAAGTCTCCCGAAAATTACAAAACTCCAGAAAATGTACTATTCAAGATTAGTGATTTCGGCCCTTTCTCCCCTCTTTCCTACCAGTGAAATACTATCAAAAAACACCGCTGTCACCAGTGTAACAACCAGTGTCAACTAGTATCATAGATAGTTAAGTTTTAAATATTTATTGATTATTTCCCTCGCCTGTCAGATTTGAAATTTTAACCAATCACATCGCAATTTACGTTATCGTTGAAATCGTTGAAATCGACTATCCATATATGGTGCTCGATATTCACCTATGTCACAGAAGAAAATCCTGTGCCTATGTTGATAGCAACTCGCATACTTGATTGTAGGTGTAATATTAAAAGTAGTTAATGTCAAATAATATTAAGTGTCAGACTAAAAATTAATATATTAGTGAAACGTTTAAAATGAACCGATTTGGTTTGTTAATAGTGAAGAAATATTTCCAACTCCAAATCCATTTTGGCAAAATATTAACTCTTTCTGGCACAAAAATTTACCTATTGGAAAGAATGAGTTTTCTAAATGGACCAAATTGGGTGCGGAGTCTATTGGATTAGACACCAAGCGTTTAAAGATCACTAACCATTCTAGTTGCTCGACAGCAGTCTCTCAACTTGCAAAATCAGGTGTACCGTAGCAAAAATTGAATAAAAAAACTGGGCATTCTAGTTCATCTATTCAACCATACTTACAGATGGATGACTAGCATCATCAAAGTGTTATTAACCAACTTCGAGGACATACAAAAAGTCAAGCTTTCACTTCTGTGAATACTGATTTTAATCCGGTAGAAGAAAGTCAAGTTTCTACTGCTACCATGAATACCGCTACTTCGTCAAAAGCAGGATGAATTTCCCAAATTATGCAAACTGGAAATGTCACTTAGAATAATTGTTCTTTTAACTTTAACTAATTTTTTCTAATTTATGAAATAAAAGTTATTTTCATGTGTATTTATTTATTGTTTTTTTTTAGTTACAACTAGGGTTCTAGAAATATTCTTACTAAATATATATCGACCTTAAAAAATTAGCGTCTATTTTTATTGTTACTAAATTTTTCGTGTATTTTGCAATTTATCTCGACAATTTTGCCATTAATAATCAAAGAATAAAGTCCTCGAGCTAAAGCTCTCGGACTCTATTCAGATTATTAATGACAAAATTATGTCTCGACAAATTGGTACCAAAAACACTCAAAATTTAGATACAATGAAAATAGTCGACTATTTATCAAGGTCTCGTTATATTACCCTTGATAATTCCCTTTTCAAATATCTAACTGTATCTAATATCTATTGACTTAATAGATTTTAGGGTTGACATTACAGGCCTATAATCGATTTCGAATTATATCACGATTAACCCAAATAATCTCTATCTATACGCCCTTCGGCCACTGCCCAGCCGGGCCACAATTTTCTCTAATTAAATGTTATAACACGTGGTACGAGTTACATGGCAAGGCAATTTCACTATTATGTACCTATTGGTAAGTCATTTCGATGAGAAACATGATATCTATCCTTGTTCTCACTTTACTTACCGTCTATCTACTTTATACATACATGAATGTTGACTAGAAAAATAAAATATTACCAAATATAAGAAGGAAAAGCTTGGAGGCGAGGCTAATAAAGAAGGAGAGGGAAAGTTTGAGGTTGAATTATCACTACTGTTTGGAACCGGAATCAATTGAATTTACAATTATTGAACACATTTTTTCTTATTCTATTTACCGATTCAAAATTGTATTATTTGATTCACTTTTTAGCCGATCCTAGTACATTGCATTTACTGCGACGGCAAACCATTTTGTTTCAACGGAAAAATTTGTTTCAACCATAATCTTCTCTTTTAAACTTTGAATATTTCATCTTCATCTTAGACTTTCAAGTAACGATAGATATTATTAAATATTCCTTTTCGAAATCTTTAGACTTTAGCTAACTCGGCAATATTTTATGGCCGTGTAATGTATTTTTCGGTCAATCGAGAAAACTTGCGATACGAAATTAGGGATTACGGAAGTTAAATTGGTTTTGTAATCGAGAATAAAAATGATAGGATGCGGGGCCGTTAATTTTGCTGTTCATGAATAAATTGGAATGTTCTTTCAACGATATTTATGGTTCATGGGTAGTATAATTACAGTATTAATAGTATTGAGAATCGTGTATTGTATATATTAAATATAATATTTTTAATACAAATCCCGTTGCACGTCATCAGTCACATTACTCTTACGTCTAAAATGTCACGAATATTCACGAATATTCATTACTAAAAATACAGATGTACATATTATCGTTTTTAGAATCAAACGGTGTAATTAAATTTGACATAAAAATAGAGGTTTTTACTTTAAAAAAATAGATGGTCTCATCACGACGTCATTATGACATACGCATAGTGATCGTAATCCAAAGTAAAAGCAAAACTGAATTTTAAATTTAACGTTTATCGGTATTTTTTGTCTAAACGTTGCTTAACGTAGATAATTTGAAGTTTTAAATTTAAATACTCACACTGTATATAGACTAAAAGGAGCCAAAAAAGGGTAACGACTGCACGCAACTTTGAGCAACAAAAAAAACTTTTATTTGTTTTATATTTTTATTAAAGTTGGCCAATTTTAACAATTTTGCAAGAAATAGAATTTTTTTTGTACATTTATATACAGGTCAGATCCCCCAATTTCTTCATTATATATAAGATCCAAAGTAAGGGTTGCCTAAAAAAATACTGTCAAGACTATTTATTTTCTTCTCCAAAATTACAGTTCATCAAATTTCTAGAGGTGTTCGACGCTCAGACAGAGAACGCGCTACGTGTGACTAAGATAGCTATTATACAGTCTGCTAAACAAGTTATTTTAAATAGTTTTTAATATTTTTAGGTAATTAAATTTTAAAAGTGTGGAATAGTTTAGGGATTAAATTGGTCTGATTGGACTTTCTTAGAACGTTTTTAAAAGCAGCTAAAGATAGTATGTAGAATTGAAAATAATTATTATGCCATAAGAGGTGTTTTGGAATTCCTTCAACCTTTTGAAATTGAGTCAGAAAATATAAATTTTATAGGATAGCGGAAAATACCTATAATTTTTTTGTAGGCCTTTGTAAATCGTGGAAATAGTTTATATTTAATTTCTACCTTATTAAGGAAAATGGTACCTATTATTAATAACGGTTGTTTCTGAAACATTACTAAAATTTTCGAAATTTTGTTTTTCTACAAAATAATAAACTATACTATTTAGAAAAAAATTTATTTCTCTTATAATTTTATAAAAAATAACAGGGGAATATTTACATTTCTTGATCTATTAAACAAAACGATAAATTATCTCGACGAATGACACAATGTTCTAGTACGGAAGCTAGCTTTACATTTTTGTTGGTGGTTTCATGGGTTTCATATCAATTTTTTGTAATTGTAGTTTACACGTACACTTGTTTGCTTTATTAAAAAAGTGTGTTGTTGTGATTTACGTCGAAATAAGTCAAAAACAACTTGAAACCCCATATAAAATCAAAAAGGAGAAACGGAAAAAAATTGAGCCTGTAAATGAACACAACTCAGAAACAAAAATAGCTATCTAATAATAAAAAAATAAAATTTGATTCTTGTGCAGCTTCATCTATATCATTAACTGTTTTTGGTTTTTTAATGGTTTTTCTTGGTGATGAAAATTCCGATATCTCACGGTTATCGATTCTTTTTTTCTCTCCAGAAATGCGGACGACAGTATTTTTAGATACTCCTGTGGCTGCAGCAACACGATCATTTACATTTTTAAATGGTATTGAAGGTGAATTAAAGTTTCCTTCTCTTCTCATAAACTCTATAAACATTGGCTATTATTTCGCGAGATTGACTGTTAATCACGCGGCCTCTTAATTTGCTATTAAACTCCATACTTAGGTTCTATTAAACTGTAATGAGCAAAAAACATAAACGAAAATAAAAGAAATGTTTTAGCGAAATTTACATCTGACATTTACGTCTGAATGAAATAGTGAAATACTTGATGCGCAGAGTGTACTTTCATTGCGTAAATCCGTCGGGATGCCTGTCAGTAGTGCTTTCTCTGTCTAGCCGTCGAAAGCCTCTAGAAATTTGATGAACTGTATAGAGAATGATATCACAAGCAACTTTTATCATGATTCTTATACTTTCCTTATCTGTATACAGAAATGAAAGTAAAAAATATCCGTAACAGCATTTTCTTAGACATATATATTTATAAACATATTTTATTTAATAAAAAAACTTTCATCCATTAAACAGATAGGTGAAAGTCGACCTTACTTCGGATCATATACTAATTGGACAAGTAATAAAGAAATGCTCAGACAGATCAATTTTGTATTAAGATGTTTTTTATTATTTATATTTTTTTATTCAATATTCCAGATATTATGTAATTATGAATTTTTTTTAACTTCTACACATTTTTTTTGTTTCCACCCTTCGCAACCTCCCTTACTATTACCTTAATCCGTATTGTTCCCCCATCTGAAGATCTTACCTTAGCATTCACTTCACTCATTCTATCACTTATTAGATTAGATTAGGAGTTGGACGTTATTTTTCCTTGTCCACCGCGACCTTTTCAGATCTATTGTGGGACTCCGTTTGTTTTAGAGTATGTCGTCTAGCCTGGTCTTTTTTATTAGACTTAGTAGCTTTGACAGTGGCTCCCGCATGTAGTTGCACGCATTTGGCTTTTCTTCGCCCAATGTTAGAAACCTCATTCCATCCAGGCCTTTACATTGGCACAGGACGTGTAATGATGTTTCCTCTTCTTCTTCACAGAACCTGCACAAAGTTGCTTCTTCTGCTGGATTTATGACATTCATGTGCCTTTTGAGGCGACAGTGTCCAGTAAGAAGGCCTACTGTTATCTCTTTCTGCATCCATTGTTTAATGGATGCCTTGCACAATGCCTTAGCAACTCCACAGAAGGGTTCGGGGCCTGTCATGGCCTTATCTGAGCCTTCTCGGGCTAATTCGTCGGCCTTTTCGTTGCCCTGATATCCCTCATGGCCTGGAACCCAAGCTAGGGTCACCTTATTTTGACTACTTAGCTCTGTCAGGTCTTCTAGACAGTCTTTCACCAGTCGTGATTTGATTTCTGGTGAGAGAATTGCCTTTAGAGCTGCTTGGCTATCGGAGTATATGGCAATAGTTTTGCCTGATACTTGCTGATTTAATATTTCTCTTGCACAGTGTTGTATGGCTATTAGCTCAGCCTGGAACACTGTTGCATATTTTCCTAAACTCAGCGAAATCGTTGATTTCGACTTGGGTCCGTAGATTCCAGCACCGGCTCCTTCCTTGGTTTTTGAATCGTCTGTGTACCAGACGAGTTCAGCCTGTACGGGAGGTCCCTGTTTCCAGGATTCTCGGGCTGGTATTTGAATTTGAAAATTTCTTTCAAATTTGTATGTAGTTATGGCTCTGTCAGTAGCGATAGCTAGAATATTATCCCTTTTTATTTGCTGATATAGCCTTGTGTGGTCGGCGCTATGTAGTTGGCTCATTGGGTTTTGTCTCTGCATTAGCCTGTGAATAACTGACCTAGTTTCCTCTTGTATGAAGATGTGCAGTGGCGTGAGATTTAATAATACCTCCATTGCTGCGGTCGGCGTAGTGCGCATGGCCCCAGTAGCACTTAGACAGGCAAGCCGCTGAATGCTAGTAAGTTGGCCTATTGCGCTTGCCTGTGCAGTTTTGGTTACCCACGCCTGTGCGCCATAGGTTGTCATGGGTCTTATTACCCTTGTGTATAACCATATGGTCATTTTGGGGTTTAGACTCCAGTTTTTCCCACATATTCTTCTACAGTTTACGAGAGCTATTGTAGCTTTATGTGTAAGTTTTTTGAGATGTTGATTCCACGTCACTTATACTGTAGTACCTATTTATTTATTAATTTAGGAAGTCCTAATACATTGTACTTTTAAAATAACAAAAATTATATAGTAGTACACATAAATTTAGTTTAGGAATGAAATATTAAAATTTGTAATTTTATGTTTTATACCACAAAATTTGCTGTATACTGGATGAACCCTTAGTTAATGTTAATCCCTACTTTTTTTTTTTAACTATATATACGCGTATTAATATTTTCTCTAAATGTTACAACTAATTAAAAGAAAAAAGTTAAGGGTAAATAATGTGATTATCAATCGACACAGTACGTTGCACCCTATAAAATAGGCTAAATGTAGTAAAAAATGAAAGTGAATTCTGTTAAAAACAAAACACTTTCAACAAAATCTGAACTTTTAAGCTATAGTATACAATTTGACATGAATTCTGAAGAAATTTGCTAAACTCTTTTTGCTAAATTTTTTTAAAAACAATTTATACAGTACTTATTTTCATTTCTCTTAAAAATAATGTTAAATTATCACTGTCACAATACTCGTATTGTAACATTATCTTTAAAAAGGTATGCGACATTAAAATGTCGACTGGTTGAATACCTACCACTCGACTATATGTCTAACAGCAAATGTTGAATTCGCCATTTGAGAATACATTTTTGCGATCTTGTTCGACATATCATCAATGTCGCGTGTGACATTTAGAAGTAGACATTCGAGAATAGGGCCCCTGTGGCCCTTCTATTGGCCTGACAAAATCGGTAGTGACAGACCTAATTAAAGAACATTCCCTTGTGAAATTCAAGGAAAGATGGGATGAAACAAGAAACTGCAGAGTTGCTTTTAAGTTATCCTGAAAACACTGCAGCAAACAAATACTTGACTATGACTAGACAGAATCTGCGCTTAGTCACAGGCACTCTGACTAGTCATTGCCAAGTACAGAAGCAGCATCTCTATATCATGAGGCTGTCCGAATCCGCACTCTGCAGAGGGTGCGAACAAGAAGATGATACCATCGAGCATATCCTTTACGATTGCTCGACGCTCTCGTTTATTAGATTTGTGTTCAGCGAGTATCGGCTAACACCGGCCGATATAAGAGAAGCACCTCTTGGAGACGTTGTAAACTAAATTAAATCTGTAGGCTGGCTTACGAGCTAGGAGGTGCATACCATCTTAGGAGGATGCACAATGGGCCTAGTGAGGCCTAAGCTCCGTGGGGGTAACCCACCCTCCACACGTTACAGATACAGAGAGAAAAGTGAATTAAAGAAGATTTGATAGAACTGGGAAGAAATTAGAATGTGTGTATCGCCGAGAGTCAGAATCTGATTGACTTCAAATCTTCGAGTTCGAATGTCAAAACCATGTGTCTCGATATCCCAACTAGTAGAGAGACAGACGGCTATAGTCCGAAGGTTTCAGGTTCGTTTCCTGGTCGATGGACTCATTTTTTTATTGTTCTTTATTTCTCAGCTTTTTTAATTTTTCTTTGGTTTATTTTTACTTTAGGTATATGGCGGTGTATTTTTCATAATTTCAATTTTTTTGGATCTCAACCGATTTTACTCACTTTTATTTAATTTTAATTGTAATTCAGTCGCGTGTGATTTCAGCAGTGTGTGTTATCTGAAATAGTTCACTTAAATTGTTAAGTATGGTAAATTAAAAGGATAATATGTAAATGTTATCGAGAAAGATCTAACAACATCTACACTGGTAATTGTAGATCAGGTGATGTAATTCAAAGAAAAGAGTGAACAACATTGTGGGAAGATTAATTATATCCCTTTCACACTCACCGTGTTCATGCAGTACAACTTGAAGATTTCCCCGCAGAGTTCGGTTTTGTGAATGGTTCTTACAACGGCATAAATGTGATTATTCTAATTTTATTCCGTCGTCAATTATAAAATTAATCCAAATTATAAAGATTTGTTATCAATAAAGCTGTTTTTAAAAATATTTTTTGAATTAATCAAAATTATAAGTTATATTGACAAAAAGATATTGGATATTCTACAAATTTGAAAATGATTGACCATTTATTATGCAAATAGTAAGGTGATAAAGGCGATTGAGTAAAATTGCTGAGAAACCAAATTTTAATTTAGGCCCGTTAAATTAAAATTATTCAAATTAAAAAAATTGTGTTTTTGTAAATTATATTAAAAACAGTGAATTGATAAAGACGACTGAGATAAATTGCTGGAAATTCAAATTCTAATTTTGCCCCGTTCTTACATTCAAAATTAATCCAAATTATAAAGTTTTGTATTCAAGAAAGCTATTTTTAAAAATATATTTTCAATATTCTGCAAATTGAAAAAATATTTACCAATTATTATGAAAACGTTTTTTGACGAAAGTAGAACTTTATTTAAGTTATACAGGACCGTATTGAATACATTTTGAAATAAATTATTGTAAGTTTCTTAATTTTGAGTATTTTAAAAAGTTATTTGAACAAGTTGTTTATTTTAACTATATAAAACTTGTATATGCAAAAATTGCACTTTTTAAAATAGTTTTTTCATAAAACCAAATCTGGTAATAACATCATAATTTGATTAAGAGTGACGTCATATAAGTACATCAAAATGTTGGCACCTTAAAAACAAAATTAACCTCTCAGAGCAGTTTTTGTTACTTGTCCACTAAAATCAGAAATTTGGTGTTCAGTTCATTTTGCTTAATCCTACATAAAGAAAGTGTAATAGTATTATCAATAAAAAGTTTTTTACAGTTACAATAAAAATAGTTTTCCTCTAACGCAGAAATCTGGTGTTTTGGCTCATGTTACCTATATAATGCTAGCGTAACAGTGTTATCAATAAATTGCATTATAAATATTTAATAACATGCGATTTCATGAGTTGTATTCAATATATTACATCACGACACCCAAAAACCATTGTTCAAACATTTCGAGTCGCTCCCATACGTATTGGGTTTTTCCCTTTTTAAAGTAATTTGCAGTTTCAATGAAAAATCGTTTTCCTCTCACGTAGCAACCGAACCTCTTGAATGCACGTAAAGATCAAGAACTTATCTGGCGGAGGAACAATTCCCAGTGGAAATTTTATGTTTCGTTGTTTCTTTTCATTTCGTCACATAATAGTATCAATGCTGTATTTCCCAAAGAAAGTGTATATGTATTTCTAACTTAAATCCCATAGTAACGGAGATGAAATGCCGACCGCGTCTTCAAGGGATACATATTTTCACTAAATTGATCCATTTTCATATCTACTTGTTATTCTTGAAAAAAAAAAACAATGAATGTATATAAAATAATTTAGAATAATTCCAGTATACACTATCATTCGTCATCTTCGTTTGGAATTTGTTCTGTATGCGTTATTTTTATTCAATTTATATAAAAAGACCTACCATATAAGTTATTTATATTGTACTGAGGTTTTTTGCTGTTTTGTTCAACATTTGTTTAGTTTATTCTTATTTAAAGTTTAAAAATGATTAAAACTCATCTGAAAAAATGTCATTATGTCATTGTATGTTTTATTTGAGTTAATTATACATATACGTTTGAATCAAATGTCAAATAGTATAAAATATCCTTACAAACTAATGTAATGAGCATTCTGTGGCCAAACCTTTCCTTAACCAGCTGAAATCGAGTGTTTAGAAGAACCAGACTTGACCAACATCAGGCGCCATCCATAGGTAACTATGACTATAATAGTGCTTTCTTTATATACAGGGTGATTCAAAACTATTGGGACATAGATTAAGGGCAGGTTATTTAGATCAAAATATGGCGATAGGACCAAATATACCTTAATAAAATATGGCTGTGGAATAAGATACAGGGCGTTAAAGTTGAATTTTTTTTTTTCGTTTTTTTTTTATAATCTTACTGTATATTTATGAATTGTTATCAAAATCGGCTCAAAGGCATATTTTTGGACAAGGGATATTATTTTATGTATTATTTCACATTTTTTTACAGGGGGCGCCACGAGAATGATTCCTGATGATGAAATTAAATGGTAAGTTTTTTGCCGAAACTTTTTAGTACTTTTTATTAGAAAATATTACGTAAACATCATTTCTACGTAATATTGGTTCTCCTGTTTAAACACGATAATTTCACCTGTTTTCGAGAAAAACGCAATTGAACAGTTCAAAGACTCAGAAGGATATTTCAAAAAATATTTTATTTATGAAAAGTGTGCTTTGGACTGTCAGATAATTGTGTCTGGTAAATGTCAGTTCTTGCCAATGAATTATTTTTGCTGTGAGATTATACTCTATTGTTGCATTTTTTAAAGCTTTTTCGACTGAAATGCCTCGTCACAATTATTTTACGAATGAAGAAATACGGGATATGGTTTGTGTATATGCACAAGAAAATTTTTGCGGTCGCATGGCAGCCAGAAGGCATGAATTGTTATATCCAGACAGAAGGCAACCAAATCACAAAACTTTTGCAAATCTATTTCATCGTTTGGGTGAAACCGGGTCATTTCATAGTAAAAATCTGGGTGGTCGTCCGAAACAAATCACACCTAAAGAAGAAGATGAAATTTTGGTTCGAGTAGATGAAAATCCTGAAGTAAGTTCAAGTCAACTGGCAATAACAACAGGAGTAAGTCAGTCGTCTATTATTAGAGTTTTAAAAAAAGAAAAGTTTCATCCTTATCACTTCACTCCTGTTCAAAATTTGCTTCCAAGAGATCTCCCAAGACGGTTACAGTTCTGCCAACGTATTCTCAAAAAACATAATGATGACCGAAATTTTATTAAAAATATTATGTTCACCGATGAAGCGACTTTTACTAGACGAGGTGTTTTTAATTATCGAAACAGTCATCACTGGGAAGAAGAAAACCCGCATGCTCGTAAAGAAAGACATTTTCAACATGACTTTAAAATTAATATTTGGTGTGGCATTATAGGCGACCAACTACTAGGGCCATATCATCTTCCTCCAAATTTAAATGGAGATTCCTATTTATTTTTTTTTGCAAAATACTTTTAGAGATATTTAGGATGATATGCCACTAGATGTAAGACGGAAAATGTGGTTTATGCAGGATGGAGCTCCACCTCATTTCCCATTAGTTGTTAGAAATTATCTAAGTGATATATTTCCTCAACATTGGATTGGCAGAGGAAGTAATTTTGAATGGCCACCAAGAAGTCCTGACTATAACCCTCTTGATTTTTATGTATGGGGACATATGAAGTCCTTAGTTTATACCCAGGAAATTAATTCACGAGACGAACTCTGGAGGAACATACAAAATGCGGGTAATTTTATAAGGGGACAGAATAATATTTTCTTTGCCATCCGAAAGTCCTTTATTAAAAGAATTAGAAAAGGCATAGGAGTCGGAGGAGGTCATATTGAACATTTAATTTAAGTTTGTTTTTTTTATGTTAAATTGTTTTTAATTTTGCTTTACTGTTGAAATAGAAGCCTTGCGTTACAAGTTTTCTTATTGTGTTATTTGGAATCCCCTTCTGAGACACTGAACTGTTCAATTACGTTTTTCTCGAAAACAGGTGAAATTATCGTGTTTAAACAAGAGTACCAATATTACGTAGAAATAATTTTTAGGTAACATTTTCTAATCAAAAGCACTAAAAAGTTTCGCCAAAAAAAGTTACCACCTAATTTCATCATCAGGAATCATTCACGTGGCGCCCCCTGTAACAAAATGTGAAATATTACATAAAATAATATTCCTTTTTTAAAGATATGCCTTTGTGTCGATTTTGATAACAATTCATAAATAAACTGTCACATTATCAGAAAAAAAACGAAAAAAAAATTCAACTTTAACGCCCTGTATCTTATTCCACAGCCATATTTTATGAAGGTATATTTGGTCCAATCGCCATATTTTGGTCCAAATAACCTGCCCTTAGCCTATGTCCCAATAGTTATGAATCACCCTGTATAGTCGAGAAGAAAAAGAAGTGACTGTGATTAAAATATTGACACTATTGATTTATTTTATATTTCTATGTTTCTTTAACAACCCTCGTATTTATTAAAGAAAGTTAGTCTTCCTATAATTTTTAGTAGAATTTAAACTTATTACCAATAAGAACAAAATGTGCACACAGCACACAGTCACTCTAAGTTACGTTTTAAGGGTCTAACTAAGTAGTGATCAGAGGCGAAAGAATGAAATGGAAGCGCTACACACAAACTTTTGAACTCTTAGTTTCAAACTGTGCCTGTAGGTATTTAGCGACCCTTGATGTTCCTCATGTCAAAGTTGGAAATCAAAAGAGCTTTCATTGTTGTAAGTCTCTAGACGCTGAGTAGAGACAACAACAGACGCGAAATTATGAAAACAGGGCACAGGATTTTAGAGGGTAATCAGGGAGAAACATGACCAAAAGCAAAATGAGATTTATTACTTCTGTACGGTATATTGTGCGGCAAATGGTAAACATTTTTCGTAAGACACAAGAAACTTTTGCTTGGATTTCAAAGGGCTACATGTACTCCATTAACAAACTAAGTTCCGTTAAGGTTTTAAAGAATGCCTTTTATTAATTTAATATGAATATTATAAATATTTCAAAAAACATTAATACAACAGTTTATTGTTTGTTGATAATAACTTAGTAAATTGATGTAATAAAGCCTACATTATTAATTTAATCATAATAATTTTGTCCTGCATAGAGAATGTTATCAAATAATTAGTATTCTTTAATTGAGATAATAGCAAATTTCTGTCACCTACGGACCTTTCCCGTTATTCGACCATTTTGCATTACTCATCCGCGAAAAAGGCGCGGAAATATTGAATCTAGTAATTTTCCAGAAAACTTAATTGTTCCCTTTCATAATCATTCATAATCACCTTACAATTGTTGGGTTGTCTAAGACGATTGCCACATCGATTCTATATAGTAGGGAGCCAGTGAAACTTTTTTGGTACACATTTGCAGAACCCTAAAATTAATACAACGGGTTTTTTTGGACTGACAAATCATAATTTGAGCCTAAATATCACCTACCTCATAGAGGGCGCTGGTTGCAAAGGGTTTATTACCTTTAACCTCCCCACCCTAACTTTTTTGTGCCCGCCAATGGTAGTTACGTAATATCAATTTGTATTAGACATTTTCATGTTCTACGTTTTATGTCTCTCTTTGTCCCAAAAACGCTTAGTTTTGTAAATATTTAGTATTTATAACGTCATGTTTGCCAAAAATCATGATTTAATAATTAAGTCTAATTTACAAAAAGTCATAAAAATGTATTTCAAGAACAACATACAGAATAAAACAAATAAAAACAACAATAACACCAACACTAATTCATTATATCCTCTGATATCGTTTAATAATGATTATACTGTCAGCCTAAGAATTATTTTATTACTTTTATGTCTGTATACAGGAAAGTATAGTAGAGTTTTTGACGGATTTTTACGTTTTAGGATCGTCGGAACATCTGGGGATACTTTATAGGACGACGTTTTTCTATTTTGTGAAATATATATGTTATTTACGATTGGAGAAGAAATTTCTTCAAATAAAAGCTGCTTGTAATATTTTTCTCTATAATTTTTCTCATATAGGGGAGAGTAGGGCAAATTGGTCCCTTTATCATTTTTTTAGGTTAAATATACCAAAACAACGGAATATTTAAGTACAATTTAATCAAACATAACGGAGCATAGTTCTCTGAAAACATGATTCCTAATGATAAAAACAACAGAAAAATAATTTTATTTTTAAAAATCTCTTCAGGGACCATTTTAAACCATGCTCAGGGTAAAATGACCCTCCTCATGGGGTAAAATGACCCCTATATTTTTTTTGTCAAGCAAAAGTAAAAGAGATAAATTTTATTTGCAAAAATCGCAAATATAACACCCGCGCACAATGAATGAGACCATTTTTTGCACAAATTGCACATAATCCAAACCTCCTTCGCCTGCGATTTACTGAATAATTCCAAGCAAAATATACACACGGCATCGTCTTCATCAAAACTTGCCCTTTTATTTTCTTACTTTTTTCCAAACACCTTTTGGCTTATGGCTTTTCTAGCTGCTTGTGAATTTGACCTGGGTGCCTGAGGTAGTGGAGATATATCAAATGGGGTTACTAAGGTATCCTCCGACGAAGATAGAATTTCATGCCTTGTATCGCCAACTTTCGGTTTGGAAGCGTTAACTTTTGAATTTGTGTTTGAAGTACCGCCTGCAGGGCTTATACTATCAACTTTATGATTTGAAGCAACAACTTCCGGGTTTGCCGCTGCAGTGCATACAATTTCATTTTCTGATGAGTTCCCTGCATTGTTATCAAAAAGACTGACTTCATCTGAAAATTGTCCACTTGTCTCCCATTCCTCTGACTCATCTGATGAAGATATATCACGAATTTTTCTTTTCCTTATATGTAAAGTTATTGCAGACGTACTTGGACGTGAAGAAGTACCTCTTTGTGGAAAAGGAGTTCTTTGTTCACGGATGGCAGCATCAGTTTCATTTTCCACTAGAGGGCGATCTGTTGTGCAGGATGGTTTAAATTTGCAATCTGGGAATATATTCCGATTAAAGGGACATATTCTTGTTTTCTCAAATCCACTGAGTCCATTGTTAAGTGTGGCAGCTCTTCTATACGCTTTCCCCAACGCTGTATAACAATGTTATACAGCGTTACCACTTTTCAGGGTTCGTTTTAAGCCATACATTAACTTCTTCATTAAAATATGCCATTAGAGGTGAAAATACTGCCACATCCAAAGGCTGCATCTCGTGTGTGCAGTGTGGAGGAAACGACAGCACTATAATTCCATTTTCTCTACAATATTCTATAGCTTGGACAGACTTGTGGCTTGAATGTCCGTCAAGCAACAAAAGTCCCTTATTTTGAACTGACCACTGGGTAGGTTGTTGAAAATACTTCAAGAACAGAATAAAGGTGTCACATTTCATGTGCCCAGATTTATTGTAAAGAGAAAGTGTTCCACCTTGAAATAATATTCATTCCTTCTTTTGCGGGGGAATATTATTGCCGAAGGAATAAATTGACCAGTAGGTTTACACATAGAACAACGCTAACATTTTGCCCCCTCTCAGCACTTGTTAGGAAACCGACCTGCTTTCGCCCTTTATGTGCCGAAATTTTTGGCAGCTTACTAGGGACCGTCTAAATACATGACTCATCCATATTGTACATTCTCATTGGAGTGATGTTATTTTTACTTGTAATTTCACCTAAAAGAAAAAAATACTTTGCGACTGCTTCTTTATTAAAGCCTCTTGCTCTGGCAGCTGATGTGGCCTCAGGAGTTCTAAAAGAAATCTTTGGGTGACCAGCTGACTTTTTATCTTTAGAAAACCTATGGCTAAAAATTTGCCTCTCCGCAAGCTCGTAGACCATTTGGCAAGTGGTTTTTTTCGTCATGCCAAACAATCTCTAAAACATACTCCTTTAAGTAAGTTTCCAATTCTTTGAGCAATGTTGTAGTGAATCTACCAAAGCTTTTTGTATAACCTTTGGCCTGAAAAAGAGTACGATGGTTAGCCGACCTTTCCCTTATTAGGTACATTTTAAAACTACATAGCGAAAGATTAGGAATAAAGCAGTCTAATTTTGTTACACTTACCAATTTATTTTGATTTTCGGCACGTCTTTTTGAACTACTCAAGGGCAGATTATAAAGCCTAGCAGCTCTTTTAAAGGGCATGCCATTAGGCATGTCTTCTAAGGCAAGCCGCATTGAATTTGGATCCCATTCTTGTCTTGTCGTTTTCCGTTTTAACCATTATTTCTGAAAAGATGATATACATTCGACTATTATGAAATTTTTTTCTATTCAACTAAAAACTTTATTTGGACGGCTAAGCGAGGGTACAATGGTCCCTGGGGTCATTTTGCCTCAACATGAAGGAACCATTTTACTTCAAAGCGTAACAATCATACAAATGAATTTATATTAGTTACTCCTTATAATTAAAGCAATGGCAACAGACCGAAAATGTACAGAAAAAACTACCTTTTTAAATTTCATATAATGGTTTTTTACTTACCTGAATTGATACGCCTATAAACACAACTTCAGTGTGCACGAAATTAATAAAATCACATGCGTTTTTATAGGTTATGATAAAACTAGTCATCTACGCACATCTTCACAACTTCGCACATAGGTGGCGATAGTAGTACTGAATGTAGTAAATAAAGCTAAACAGCAGTTTTTTTATAAGTTATGAGAAATATATTAGGGGGCCATTTTACCCGAGGGTACCATTTTAGCCGACTTTCCCCTACACCGTTTTCCTAAAATAGTCTGTATTCGAGAAAATTCCAATTTTTAAGAAAATTGTTTAAATAAAAGTCGTTTGTGATATAATTCTCAATAATTTTTATTTTATATATGGTTTCTCTAAAAATTTGAGAATAAGTATAAAATTTTAATTTTTCAGTATTTTCGTTGGCAATGAATATTTACGGGAGTGATGCAATAGGTTGTACAAAATAACCCGAAAAAACCTGTAATAATTAAGACAGGAAAGTAATGTGTTGGACACACCAGGTTTTCTTGAAAGTAGATAATTAACAATTATTTTCCTGTCAATTTAACAGAATATTAGATTGAACAACATACATTTGGATGGATATGTAATGACCAGCAAAAGTATAAAACAAATTCACTAAAAAAGTTCTTAGACAAGTCATTTTTTGTTTTTCAATTCCGCATATTTTTATTTTTGTGACAGGCCATTTTTTAAACTGTACCCCGCCCTTTTTTACAAATTCGAATAGGTTATGATATTCTGATTTCAGTAATATGTATACATTTTGGGCAGATAGTTTTGGAGAATTAAGAATTCTTAAAGGGGATGTTTTCACAAAATTAAAAAGATTTTATTGCAGAAATATTTATAGAATCACACAAAATATTTAATTTCAAGGACAAAATTTCTTCACTCGATCTTAAATTATGTTCCCTTTAATTCTATAAAAAGAGCAAGTGACTCGCCTAAAGTATATATATGGCGTCTAATAATAAAACAAATTTGGGACAGTCTGGTCATACTTTAAAACCGTCAAAATAGTCTGCGATTTTTATATCTAGATTCTATAAATACTAAAATTAAAATAATTCCAAGGTGCTTATGTAATATTTTTTTGATACATTTTTTTGATACATTTTTTGATACTGTTTAGTGTATGATCTTAATATTAGTTTTATCCGTGGTGTTACTATGTTTTAACCACAGTTACTAGTTTTATTAGAAGATATTAAAAATATAGATGTGTAATGTTATAAATAACGTTTCAGTTTTATTTCCGGAATATTAACGACAATTAATAATTATACCTGGGAAAACATTCAGGCGTGCCACTGGTATGAGCTGTTACTTTCAAGGCCACTTGTAGAATTTTAAAATCAATAGTTTCGCTTTTGCGCGGTCTTACGATGAAATTTACCATTTAAGTTGGCTTTCCGAATTATTGTGTTTGTGTTCGGCGACTATACGTAATTATTTAATATACAGGGTGTCTCAATGAAAAGTAGCCCATTACCTATACAGGGTGTTTTTTAAAAATCTCCTTTAAATTCACCGTAACCAAATTTTATCAAATGAAAACGGGCTACTTTTCATTGGGACACCCTGTATTTGGTTATTTAGAATTGCTTGATAAGTGATTACAGGTTTAACATCTCGTTTGTAGATTATTACGTGAGTTCTACGAATTGTTTTTAGTTTGTTAACATTTAAATATTTATTTTAACAGCTAACATGCCATGAAAGCCGCCATTTTTAGTTTTTATATCTAGATATTCGTTTTTTTCACCTTTTAACAAGGTAACTGAATACTGTTGCGAATCTAATAAATCGCTGTAATGTTAATAATTGATTTATATTAAATGTATTAATTTGGTACTTTCTTTTTTGTGTAACACATGTTAAGAGATGGAAAAGTTTTTTCATATAAGTGACTGACACCGTGTTTTTTTTAATAAAGAGGCCAATAAAGAGGCAAAGAGCCCAACAAAGAGGTAAGCGGTTACAATAAAGAAGTCCCGAGCTCAAGCCGTACTAACGAGGATACAATAAATGAAAATATGGACAGTGGACCTGTAGAACACCGCCCTTAGATCAACCAGACATCTGTAACATCTCTTTATCAACATCCCAGTTTACGCTGGAAAATCCACAACCATCCAACCGAGCCAGATAAGTTTCTGTCGTCAGAGCCTGAGCATTTTTACTAATATGTATATTGAGCCTCGTTTGTTTATTATTTAATGTCACTTAGTAGTTCGTTCAATTTAGTTCAATCTTTCCAATTTAATTCAATCTACATTAATTGTTTGTTGTAAAAACCTTTCAAACTGTTAGATTAATTCAAAAGTTCACACATTAAAGTCACTATATTTTAATTTAATTCTTTTAATTTCTTCCTTACTTTCACCTAGCAAATTTATTTATTTATTTATTTATTTATTTATTTATTTATTTATTTATTTATTTATTTATTTATTTATTTATTTGTTTGTTTGTTTGTTTGTTTGTTTGTTTGTTTGTTTGTTTGTTTGTTTGTTTGTTTGTTTGTTTGTTTGTTTGTTTGTTTGTTTGTTTGTTTGTTTGTTTGTTTGTTTGTTTGTTTGTTTGTTTGTTTGTTTGTTTGTTTGTTTGTTTGTTTGTTTGTTTGTTTGTTTGTTTGTTTGTTTGTTTGTTTGTTTGTTTGTTTGTTTGTTTGTTTGTTTGTTTGTTTGTTTGTTTGTTTGTTTGTTTGTTTGTTTGTTTGTTTGTTTGTTTGTTTGTTTGTTTGTTTGTTTGTTTGTTTGTTTGTTTGTTTGTTTGTTTGTTTGTTTGTTTGTTTGTTTGTTTGTTTGTTTGTTTGTTTGTTTGTTTGTTTGTTTGTTTGTTTGTTTGTTTGTTTGTTTGTTTGTTTGTTTGTTTGTTTGTTTGTTTGTTTGTTTGTTTGTTTGTTTGTTTGTTTGTTTGTTTGTTTGTTTGTTTGTTTGTTTGTTTGTTTGTTTGTTTGTTTGTTTGTTTGTTTGTTTGTTTGTTTGTTTGTTTGTTTGTTTGTTTGTTTGTTTGTTTGTTTGTTTGTTTGTTTGTTTGTTTGTTTGTTTGTTTGTTTGTTTGTTTGTTTGTTTGTTTGTTTGTTTGTTTGTTTGTTTGTTTGTTTGTTTGTTTGTTTGTTTGTTTGTTTGTTTGTTTGTTTGTTTGTTTGTTTGTTTGTTTGTTTGTTTGTTTGTTTGTTTGTTTGTTTGTTTGTTTGTTTGTTTGTTTGTTTGTTTGTTTGTTTGTTTGTTTGTTTGTTTGTTTGTTTGTTTGTTTGTTTGTTTGTTTGTTTGTTTGTTTGTTTGTTTGTTTGTTTGTTTGTTTGTTTGTTTGTTTGTTTGTTTGTTTGTTTGTTTGTTTGTTTGTTTGTTTGTTTGTTTGTTTGTTTGTTTGTTTGTTTGTTTGTTTGTTTGTTTGTTTGTTTGTTTGTTTGTTTGTTTGTTTGTTTGTTTGTTTGTTTGTTTGTTTGTTTGTTTGTTTGTTTGTTTGTTTGTTTGTTTGTTTGTTTGTTTGTTTGTTTGTTTGTTTGTTTGTTTGTTTGTTTGTTTGTTTGTTTGTTTGTTTGTTTGTTTGTTTGTTTGTTTGTTTGTTTGTTTGTTTGTTTGTTTGTTTGTTTGTTTGTTTGTTTGTTTGTTTGTTTGTTTGTTTGTTTGTTTGTTTGTTTGTTTGTTTGTTTGTTTGTTTGTTTGTTTGTTTGTTTGTTTGTTTGTTTGTTTGTTTGTTTGTTTGTTTGTTTGTTTGTTTGTTTGTTTGTTTGTTTGTTTGTTTGTTTGTTTGTTTGTTTGTTTGTTTGTTTGTTTGTTTGTTTGTTTGTTTGTTTGTTTGTTTGTTTGTTTGTTTGTTTGTTTGTTTGTTTGTTTGTTTGTTTGTTTGTTTGTTTGTTTGTTTGTTTGTTTGTTTGTTTGTTTGTTTGTTTGTTTGTTTGTTTGTTTGTTTGTTTGTTTGTTTGTTTGTTTGTTTGTTTGTTTGTTTGTTTGTTTGTTTGTTTGTTTGTTTGTTTGTTTGTTTGTTTGTTTGTTTGTTTGTTTGTTTGTTTGTTTGTTTGTTTGTTTGTTTGTTTGTTTGTTTGTTTGTTTGTTTGTTTGTTTGTTTGTTTGTTTGTTTGTTTGTTTGTTTGTTTGTTTGTTTGTTTGTTTGTTTGTTTGTTTGTTTGTTTGTTTGTTTGTTTGTTTGTTTGTTTGTTTGTTTGTTTGTTTGTTTGTTTGTTTGTTTGTTTGTTTGTTTGTTTGTTTGTTTGTTTGTTTGTTTGTTTGTTTGTTTATTTATTTATTTATTTATTTATTTATTTATTTATTTATTTATTTATTTATTTATTTATTTATTTATTTATTTATTTATTTATTTATTTATTTATTTATTTATTTATTTATTTATTTATTTATTTATTTATTTATTTATTTATTTATTTATTTATTTATTTATTTATTTATTTATTTATTTATTTATTTATTTATTTATTTATTTATTTATTTATTTATTTATTTATTTATTTATTTATTTATTTATTTATTTATTTATTTATTTATTTATTTATTTATTTATTTATTTATTTATTTATTTATTTATTTATTTATTTATTTATTTATTTATTTATTTATTTATTTATTTATTTATTTATTTATTTATTTATTTATTTATTTATTTATTTATTTATTTATTTATTTATTTATTTATTTATTTATTTATTTATTTATTTATTTATTTATTTATTTATTTATTTATTTATTTATTTATTTATTTATTTATTTATTTATTTATTTATTTATTTATTTATTTATTTATTTATTTATTTATTTATTTATTTATTTATTTATTTATTTATTTATTTATTTATTTATTTATTTATTTATTTATTTATTTATTTATTTATTTATTTATTTATTTATTTATTTATTTATTTATTTATTTATTTATTTATTTATTTATTTATTTATTTATTTATTTATTTATTTATTTATTTATTTATTTATTTATTTATTTATTTATTTATTTATTTATTTATTTATTTATTTATTTATTTATTTATTTATTTATTTATTTATTTATTTATTTATTTATTTATTTATTTATTTATTTATTTATTTATTTATTTATTTATTTATTTATTTATTTATTTATTTATTTATTTATTTATTTATTTATTTATTTATTTATTTATTTATTTATTTATTTATTTATTTATTTATTTATTTATTTATTTATTTATTTATTTATTTATTTATTTATTTATTTATTTATTTATTTATTTATTTATTTATTTATTTATTTATTTATTTATTTATTTATTTATTTATTTATTTATTTATTTATTTATTTATTTATTTATTTATTTATTTATTTATTTATTTATTTATTTATTTATTTATTTATTTATTTATTTATTTATTTATTTATTTATTTATTTATTTATTTATTTATTTATTTATTTATTTATTTATTTATTTATTTATTTATTTATTTATTTATTTATTTATTTATTTATTTATTTATTTATTTATTTATTTATTTATTTATTTATTTATTTATTTATTTATTTATTTATTTATTTATTTATTTATTTATTTATTTATTTATTTATTTATTTATTTATTTATTTATTTATTTATTTATTTATTTATTTATTTATTTATTTATTTATTTATTTATTTATTTATTTATTTATTTATTTATTTATTTATTTATTTATTTATTTATTTATTTATTTATTTATTTATTTATTTATTTATTTATTTATTTATTTATTTATTTATTTATTTATTTATTTATTTATTTATTTATTTATTTATTTATTTATTTATTTATTTATTTATTTATTTATTTATTTATTTATTTATTTATTTATTTATTTATTTATTTATTTATTTATTTATTTATTTATTTATTTATTTATTTATTTATTTATTTATTTATTTATTTATTTATTTATTTATTTATTTATTTATTTATTTATTTATTTATTTATTTATTTATTTATTTATTTATTTATTTATTTATTTATTTATTTATTTATTTATTTATTTATTTATTTATTTATTTATTTATTTATTTATTTATTTATTTATTTATTTATTTATTTATTTATTTATTTATTTATTTATTTATTTATTTATTTATTTATTTATTTATTTATTTATTTATTTATTTATTTATTTATTTATTTATTTATTTATTTATTTATTTATTTATTTATTTATTTATTTATTTATTTATTTATTTATTTATTTATTTATTTATTTATTTATTTATTTATTTATTTATTTATTTATTTATTTATTTATTTATTTATTTATTTATTTATTTATTTATTTATTTATTTATTTATTTATTTATTTATTTATTTATTTATTTATTTATTTATTTATTTATTTATTTATTTATTTATTTATTTATTTATTTATTTATTTATTTATTTATTTATTTATTTATTTATTTATTTATTTATTTATTTATTTATTTATTTATTTATTTATTTATTCACGGGTAACCCCATTAAAAAAAAT
The DNA here is from genome assembly GCA_927349885.1 of Psylliodes chrysocephalus. Classification (NCBI taxonomy): domain Eukaryota; kingdom Metazoa; phylum Arthropoda; class Insecta; order Coleoptera; family Chrysomelidae; genus Psylliodes; species Psylliodes chrysocephalus. Next base: position 17,129,335 of record OV651814.1, on the reverse strand, counting down.
ACAATATTAATTAGAATAAAAACAGCAAAATAAATACTTAACAAAATACTAAACTAATACTAATATAGGTAATATAAAATACTATACAAAATATAAAATATAACGGCATCAAATAACAATTATAAAATCAGTTAGAAAATGAAGACAAAAAAAATGTTAGACTTCCATATTATTTAAATAAGTCCTGAGAGCATTAATAGTTCCAAAAATATCACAATTTTTACATTTCAACTTATTACATTCACGTAACATTCGACTTACTGGTGAATTAAAGGCATAATTAGTGGTATGTAGTGGTATATTAAATAAGTCGAATTGTCTAGTCCTACTAAAGGTATTAAAATTAATAAGACCTACTGCTTGGGGAGAATCAATATTCCTTGTTAACAATTTATTTATAAAAATTATATCAGAAACTGTTCTTCTAAAGTGAAGTGATTTTAAGTTTAATTGAGAATTAATTGAAGCATATGAGTAATCTCCTCTTATATAACCCATTTTATAGGCGCATATTCTCAAGAATTTATTCTGAATAGTCTCAATTTGATGCTTATGAGTATTGTAATATGGATTCCAAATAATCGAACAGTATTCTAATTGTGATCTTATTATAGAACAATACATCGTTTTGAACGTATAAGCAGAAAAATCCGTGGATGACCTAGAAATGAAACCTAATAGTTTTGATGCCTTTGCTGTTATCATATCTATATGTGCCTGAAAAGACAATTTACTATTCATCATGACACCTAAATCTTTAATGGTATCAACTCTTGACACACTATGATTGTTAATTTGATAGTCATGTATGATGGGTGACAAAATTTTGCTAAAAGATATACAGAAGCACTTCTTAATATTTAGATCCATTTGGTTTAGATTGCACCATATATTCAGGGAGTCAAGGTCTGTTTGCAATTCAATTATATCAGAATGTGAATTAATAGATTTGAATAACTTAAAATCATCTGCAAAAAGTAGGTATTGGCTAAATTTTAATGTATCACAAATATCGTTAATAAACAGATTAAATAGAATAGGTCCACAATGAGAACCTTGAGGTACACCTGAAGGAACTGTAATCTCATGAGATACAACACCCGCAATTTTCACGCTTTGAAAACGATTTGTTAAATAACTTTGAATCCATGTCAGCATGACACCCGATATTCCAATATTTTTTAGTTTGTTTATAAGAAGTTTATGGTTTACTCGATCAAAGGCTTTTGAGAAGTCTGTATAGATCGAGTCAACTTGTGACTTATTTTCTAAAGCATTAATTATGTAAGTGTTGTAAAGCAAGAGATTATTCACTGTTGACCGACCAGGACAGAAACCATGCTGTTCATTAATGATGATGTTTTTACATTCCCAAGATAAGAACTTACTCATGAGATAATCGAATGCTTTAGGAATATCGGACTGGATACAAACAGCTCGGTAGTTTTCAATTTTCTCTTTTGGGCCCGATTTATAAATTGGTTTCAAAAAACTATGTTTCCAGAAATTTGGAAAGATTCCTGATTTAAGAGATATGTTAAAAACGATTTTTAGAGGATTAGCCAAAGTATAAATGCACTTTTTTAAAAAATAAGTTGGAATTCCATCTGGACCATGGGAAAATTTCGATGGTAGACTGTTAATTTTTTCCATAATGTCGATTACATTAATTTGATAGTTTGATATATTCACAGTATTCTTAAAATTATTTGAAGGTAAATTTTGTACATTGTCGGTAGAAAAAACTGATGAAAAGAACTTGGCGAATTCATTCACAATGCTGACAATATCATCGAAGCTCTCAGAGTTATTAGAGGTCATGGATTTTGGAAGATCATGGGCTTTTCTTTTGTTATTTATGTAGCTCCAAAAATATTTAGGATTAGTGTTAATATTATTTTCCATCTTTCTGTTATATTCTTTGAAACAAACTTCAGATAGTTCCTTGCACCGCCTACGTAAATCACTAAATAGAATATAATCGTGGTGTTGATTGAATAGCTTGTATTTCTTATGAACTCTTTTTTTTTCAGCTACTAATTTCTTAAGTTCAACATTAAACCAACAAGGAAAATTGGATAATGAATATTTTTTCACTGGTACAAATAAATTGAGTGCCGTATAAATTTGGTCATAAAGAAATTCAGTTGCTTCATTAGCACCTAACAAAGACATTTCATCCCATTCAACGTCTGCAAAAAAGTTGTTAATGCTGAAAAAATCTGCGTTTCGAAAATCAAAATACCACTCTCCCGCAATGTGATTTAAATGGGAGTCATGGGTTATTATATTAATTTCTAAAGGCTCATGATGTATGCTTGAGGGAAAAAGAGGATCTAAAGCCTTAGACACAATTAAATTTTCAATTTGTGAAAATACCAAGTCTAACATTTTTAGTCTAGAATTTGCAATGACATTTTTTTGATAAACATTTAAAAAACTTAAATTATTAACTATAATTTTAGCAGGTGAGTTATTCGAATATTCAGCCTCTAAGCCTAAGTTATCATTCTTCCAAGTAACATCAGGGATGTTAAAATCACCACATAGCACCAAATCACAATCGGGCTTCTCAAGTACAACATCAACTACGCCGTCACAAAAAGTTTGATATACTTCGTGACTAGAGGAAGGAGGAATATAACAACATCCCAAAAGGATGTTTTTACCATTTGTTTTTACTTGGACAAAAACATGTTCTACCATATTTATTTGGGCTGGAACTGAACTGGCTGAATATAATGTTCTTACAGCAATAAGTACACCACCGCCACGTTGTAAATGATTATCTTGTAGATCGCAACGATCCATACGAAAAATACTAAAATCACTAAGACCCAATTCAGAATCACTATAGTCCGAATTTAACCAGGTTTCACACAAGATGATTGCATCGTAGTTGCATAAGGCGACTGATTGATGAAGATCTCTTAACTTTGTTCTCATACCGCCAACATTGTGATAAAAGACACGAAATTGTTTAACATCAATTGCTGAACAATTATATGAGGTACCCGGGTTATTTAGTTTTTTTGGTCAACAATTTGAGGAGTTCCTCGAATATATTTAATTGTTTTGTTTTCCCCATGGCATAATGGCATAATTTGTATTTCTCAACCATCTAAATACATGGCATCCTTAACCATTAATATAACATTTTCTTGTCTTTTTAAATAAAGATTGGCACCAACGTGATTTTACGTAACACAATTTTGTTTGTGCGTAATAACTTATTACTAATAAGTAATAAGACTAAAAAGGTAAGTAATGAAAAGAAAATATATGTCATTCGGTTGATTTTTGTTTAATGTATTTTAGTAAAGTTTTTTCAACATGCCAGTGACTTGCACGGTTGCAGTCTGTATACTAGAGACTTGTCTCTATTTTTCTGTACAAACAGCAACTAATTTCTATATGCCACACAACAATTTATCTACTCAAATAATACAACGTTGGGTTAAAGTGAAAGATCCTTTTCGGCAGTTAAAAATCCTCTGGGACCTGCTACTGTTCGTCATACGGCTGGTAATCACGATTAAATAGATAATGTCAAGAAAGTATTATACGATGCTGTTAAGACTTACCCATTACACAATATTTGAACATAAAGCAGGTCGTAAAACCTTTTTCTCTATACTCCTGAGTAAAATTAAATCTGAACGAAAATCCTTTGTGAGAGTTGCCATAATCTATATTAGAGCAATAAATTGGGATGTAATTAATCAGGATCGTATTTTATAATGGTTTTATGTTTTAAATTTGTTAAATCTGAAATCAATCTATTTTATTTTACATTCTGATTTCTCTTAAATTGATGTATTGTTTAAAGAACATTATTTCCTACGCATATGATACATATTACAGTGAACACCTAAAGGTTGGAAGAAATTCTATATAGCCCATTACACAACGAGTGTAGAAAGTAACCACAAAATAATTTCATCAAAACAATGTTAAATCGGGAAATCTGACTATGGAGGTGTTTTTCGGATGGCGTTTTTTGGAAAAGTTTATTTACAAACATTTTTATAGAATAAGAATGGTAAAATGATAATAGGAACAACTGTGAACAAGAAGTTTTTTTTAATATTAAAGATGATACCTACTTTTAATTTTTATCGAAAGAGTACAAAATAAATAGTGCAAAGATTAGTGGATTGCTTAACTGTAGGGATTATATGATTATATTTCGATAAATAAAATATATTTAAAATAAATAACAATTTTTAATTTTCATATTTTTTCAATTTTCATTTCATTGCTCATATTAAAAAAAAATGTTTTTGAAAAAATAAGTTTTATTTTATCGAAAATTTAAACCCGGTCGCGAAATCATCCAAATAACTAAAGTTGGACGCCTTACTATCTGACCCATAAAGGCTTATGTCAAGACCTTCGGACTCGTAACATTGATTTTTTGACATGCTTAGTTCATTAATTCATGTGATTCATAGTCCCGATATCAAAAGTTGTACTCAGTAGATTATATCAAATGATGACCAAATATGGCAAGCTTGCCTACTAGATCATTACAGCATTTATGTACCAAGCAAGATCGATTATTATTCAACAAGAAGTATACGAAATTATTACATTGTAAATTGTGTATTCTATATATTCAGTGTAAATTTCTATTAATCATTATTGGTATTAATTTTTTTTATAACTCATTAATTTAAATTTGACATTATTCTTAATTTATACTTTCTTATAAATATGTGTTTACCATTGCCCTAAGTTTTGGTTTGATTTATTATAATTTATTACTACCAATTGCAATGCTAATTTTATTCTCATATCGATTGTCCCAAATTTAATCTCCAAAATATTTAAAACACAATGTTTTCCATATTTTATTGCATTACAATTCCCCCAAATATAATGTGGACTTATTTTCAATTAAGTTTATTTTTATTTTATATTAATTTATTGATAAACATTATATTAATTCATTATTTATTTTTTTAATTTTATGGTATCCAGTTAATGACTGTTTTCTCCATCCAAAATAGGTATTTAAACTAAAAGTTTTAAATACATTATTATAATTGTCTTAATATTAATTTTAATGTATTTGTAATCTTCTTAATATTAACATTTCTATAGCTTGTCTGTGGCTTTTCTTATTACTAATAAATTGTGAAAGCTGCGAAAAATGCCACCCACATTAGTATGACAAAACAATATCTCAAAAACAGAATATACGAACATAAATATGGCGGTCGAAACAAAATTAAAACAAGGTAGAAAATAGTTATTTGCCTTACATCCTTTTAACAAATCATACGTGTTTGACTTTAACAACGTACAAATAGTTCATTAAGAATCAAATTATTACAAAAGAACAATTAACGATATATCTCTAAACGACACAGTAATTTTAAGAACGGACACTGCCAATAAAATGTAAATAGTTGCTATCGCAATCTACTGAATAGAGGTTAGGAAAAAAAGTATACGAGCCATATGGTATAGGCACTGTCAGTGTACAACGCCAACGTCTACATACCTACTACCTCTCCTGCATCAATCATCAAGCTTCAAGGCTTCGCTTTAAACAAGCTAAAGTTTATTAATGCTCGAACAGAGATAGGATGACTCTAATTAAATAATAACGATATTTACACAAATTTCCCTGATTTTAAAACAAATAATTATTTGCAAGTGACAAATAATGTTAATTGCTTCAAATTACTGTTGTTTTTTTTAATTCTCGAACGGGGTGGAATTGGCCGATTTTGAACCCAATAAATAAATACATTATAGCTCGTCCACGGAATTACCCCTAAAGCACCATTTTAAATGATCTTTTCTTACTCAATATAAACCAAAAACATCATTTTATAAATAAAATTGTATAAACATCTACAGTATTTTCAAAACAAACGGCTTACCTGCAACCTACAACCGCCTAGGTTATCCTGTGTGAGCAAATGAGCTGAATGTATTGTAAATATTAACCGATTCGATTACGATACTCTCCGAAGTGTTACAAAATAGCACATGCCGTTTACAATTTATAGAAATGGCAGTAACAACAATTTATGGCTCTTATACTTTTTCCTAACCTGTATAAGTCAGGAATTGAACCGCACTAAAACAATATGTCGTTAAAATACTAACTATATATACTGTACTATTAAATTAAAAAAAAAACCGAACATCAACTTATTCATTTATTTATTATTTACTTGATTAAATTTTAAATTGTAGTATGTAACGTGATACTTGTTATTTTATCTATTTGTTATAGTGTTTTAAGCTCAATTGATTTTGGGAGTTGGTCAGGTTATTAAATAACTCGTATTACCTTGAAAAAGAAGTTGGGCACCACTATATTTAAAACTTACTATACTTGACTATAGATTAATGATAAAAATATAGAAAATCACTAACCATTAAGATATTATATTTAAACAAAGTTTAAGATAAGGTAGTAACAAATTCTAATTCACAGAGATTTACTTAATTTAAATTTAGATGATTTATTTTAAAAAACAAAGACTTATCTGTTATAACAGGAGGTAGTTATATTGGGGTGATTTGCATGGTATATTAGGCCTTCTTCAAAAGGATTCTTATTCTTAATTCAAAAGGAAAAACTTGTATTTCGTGCAAAACTTTTTTATTAATCAATGCAAAGCGCTTTCGGTTTATTTGCCATCATCAGTGCTCATCTACAAAAATTGTGGATGTAAACTTACAATTTAAAAAGATTTTAAAAAATATATTATAAAATCTGAATTAGACTTTTAAGTCAAAAGTTAAAATAGTATATATACAATTGTTTGAACAAATTAAAAATTACAAGAAACAAAGTGACAAAAAACTGGTATTGGGAATAGTGAGTGTGGGATAAGTCCTTACAAATCAAATCTGATCTCCAGAAGCAAGTTAGCTTGTGTGGAATTAAGGAATCATGCCACCCTCACTATTCACAAAATTGAAAAAAGGTTAACAAATTAGTTAAAATTTAAAGAAATTTACAATTAGAGGGTGACTGTGGAAGATATTTTGAAATTTGAATCTAGAATACAATATTTGATATGAAGAAAGTAAAACGCAGAAGGCCAAAGTAAAAAAAACTGAAGGTTTTTTTTTTATATATTTTATATACATTATAATTATGAAAAAGTCTACCTACGGTCCACAACGTATCCAACAAGTTCCTGGTCATCCTCACTCCCAAAATTATATATTTCGGGATATTTACAACTTGCTAAATCATAATTTTATTAATATTAATATTTTCAAATTTAAATTTCTCTCTTCATTTTGGTTCAAGTTGTTTAACCGTTTCCACATGACAGTGGTGACAAGCGACACGTGAAGACTTTGACTTGTCAAATGTCAACAGAAGGAGGTGCGTTCACCTCAGTGTGGAACATGTTTCTCCGAGTGTGATTCGAGTGATTGGAGGTTAACGGAGATCAAAATTTGTTATTGAATTTAAAGATTTAATTTATTGTTAGTTAAATTTAAATAAATGTTCAATATAAATGATATTATTATTTTGATGTCAAGACAAAACAAAAATGTCACTCGCGTGATTCTGATGTGCCAGCCCGGGCTCTGCAGAACATTCTTTCAGTTGTGCCATCTTGGGTTCTCGAAATACAAGTTTTTCTTTTTGAATCTAAACTACGTGCACACAGCTGTCAACCTTTTTTGGTTATTTTAATCTTATTCTTAATGCTGGACTTGAACGATCTTCTGTAGGTGAACCAAACCTCAGTCTTCGGATGGCACCAAACTCTTAGGTATAAATCTTCATAAACTTCTTGATATAAACTTGATATAAACTTCTTAGATACAATTTGAAATAAACCTTCTAGATATAGCCATGCTAAAAGGAAAAGGTAAAAATGTTAAGAAAGGAAATAGGAAATTTGCACAGGAACCAGATAAAATGCCTTTAACTATTAACTATTAAGTGAATAACTTCACAAAGACTAAAATTAATATGACAAGGAAAAATCTTATTTAACATATTTAAATATAGTAAAGCATAATATCTCATTCCAAACAAAATAATATATAAAATTATATAAAACGTGTTATCGTTGTATGAAGATTATATAGTAGGGTAACCATATGGACTTATCATTGGAGGACGATGGATATTGAATGTAGATGGCGACACTGTACTTATATCCAAGTCAGGTCTTTAGGTCATGTCTGTGCTTGAGTATGAATTATAATTTAAAATCTTCTTTTTCATTTATACTTGTCTTCGGTAATGTATTTGTATAGTTAATATTTACTATTGCAAATTATTACAAAAGGGTATTTGAAGGTCACATAAAATACCAAAAAAATCAATATAATAAAATAAACCAGTTTTTGTTTGAAAAAGATTGAATGATTTAAGATTGGATGGAATTTTACTATAATAGGGGAACATTTTTTTTTTCTATATTGTGGTTGGATTTTGGATTGATCGCTGATGGTTAATTAAAACTTGAATTTTACGCTGTTTATTTTTATTCACTTTTATATAATGGTATCAAATTAAGAATAGGACATGAACAACTGAAGATTATTTTTCAAAATGAGTCAAATAGACGAAAATAAAAAATGTTTGGATAAAATATTCTGAAATACAGGATGTTAAGTTGAAAATTAAAAAATTATTAATGGGTAAATATAAAGGTGTAGTTATAATTTTTTTATTCAATATAATTTTACTAAAATCGGCACTGACAAAATTTAACTAACAGTTTTTTTGCTGTTAGGTAAACTTATAATACCAAACACGTTTAGTGAAATTATACCAAGTAATAAAAACATTTAAGCCACTAATTTTCAGTTTTCAACTTTTATCACCATTTGAAAACGAATCGAGTACCAATTTATGATAGCACAGTAGCACATTTAGGAGTATTATTTTCGAAAAGCAAAATTACAAATTTTTCATTTATTTTTTTGTATATGGAAATACTTTCCTGCATGCCCTACAGTGATGAAGCGCTCAACGAAGGCGTCTTAAAAAATAAATTATAGAAAATGCGAATGTTACATATTTGATTAGATAATTAACATTGACATAAACCTTCATTGCTCAGGACGTTAAGTGCTCAACTTTGGATTTCATAAAGTTCAGTTACCGACTACTACTATTTTTTCTGAACTGTTATCAAAATACTATAAAATTTAGCAGAAAGATTGCATTAATTGTATTTTTTATATTTTTTCCAAAATAAAAAAGAATGTTTTTATCTGTAATTGAATCCGGGTTGGGAAATCCAAACTTGACCGCTTAACGACTTAAGTCTTGAAGGCACTTATATCAAGTTAATTATCTAATCAAATATATGACGTGGCTTTTAAAAATACCATCATTGTGCGCTCCACTGCTGGTGTGTCCATCTTCTACAAGAGAAAAAGAAGGAAACATTTGTAAAGTTGTCTTGCACAAATGTGTACCAAAAATGGGCAACTGGCTCTCATAAGCCTTTATCGTTTAATCGTCTCATTATTTGAACACTAAACGCCAGCATGGGAAATATATGTTAAAGTTAGTTTTAAGAACTTTTAACATTCAAATAAACAAAAACAATTTATAAATCTATTATTAAAATCCGCGTTGGAACAAAACATGTAAAATTGTTGAATTTGAAAGATATTCTAAAAAGGGAAAGGACTTTGGTCGAGAGCCTATTGGACTGAATATTCAGTTCAATCAATGACAATTATTAATATTACTATTCTTAAATATTTTGTTGTTTAATTTACTTGTAAATTTATGTGTGAATATATTTATAAATTACACTGGTCACCAGTGATTTTGTGGACAGGGGTTTAAGAGCGTTTTTGGGCGATCGTTTTACCGATTTCAAATCGCTTCTCCAGCCTATAAATCTTCAATTTAAAAAGAATAAAATAAAGTAGTTCTGTCTAAAACTAAAATAAATTTGCTATCTCGATTATTTCCAAACTTTTCCTTAACGCCTTAGTTGTAAGTTTCATATTACATTTTTTTTTATTTGCTATTTCTGTGGAATCATTAATTTTCACTTGCGTTATTGTTCTTCTAAAAAAGCGAAATGTTACTCACGTTTTGCTTGATTGGCTTTAATTTTTGAGATAGTCAACCAGTCGAAATAAAAAAAATTCAAAAAATAATAAGACATATTATTTAATCAGTTTTGTCTGAGCCCCGGTCTGAGCTAACTAAAAGGCTGTATTCTATAAACAATGAAAAATAGTGATTGTTTTTTGAACTACTTAAAACATTTTCACTCAAACTGCGTGCGTGATTCAATTTAAAAATACTTTCCAGAATAAAACCACGTGTTACAGTTTTGACTTTATTTATTACTAAACAGCCAAGTCATATACAAAAACATTAATCCAAAATCTAAATTAAAAGTACCTAATAATAAATTGCCTATCTACTAGGGTCAGTAACCAAACGTATAAACAGAATGGGCGGATTTTGTTCATACTTAACATTACACTCCGCACTGACACTTAACCTGGATTAAATATAACTTTACAAACAAATATACTTTTCCAAACAGTGATAATTTATAAAAAAATGTTTTTTATAAGATTTTCTTTTATGTTCAAAGTTAGGACTTTATAATTATTGTGTCGTTCGTAGAATTCTGTACTAAATAAGAGCACTGATTTTGGAAATAAATTTTAACCATTTTGGCAAGTTGTTGAACCTTGTAACATTGCATAATGAAATATAAAGACTAACTGAATATGTCTGCCACAGATAGACCACTTGTAGGTCTATCGATTTCGTCTTGAGCTATTCCTATTCCTAAAGAGCGGAGCTATTGAAAACTTCCTTTCAACGTGATTTATTTCAACACTCAGAGCCAGCCGAGAGAACATTTTTTCTTATATTCATGGTCAACAGCCAAGATACATTTGGAAGTCCCTAATATATCCCTGTGACTATTTTTTTAAATTTGTTTTCCAGTGTTGATTGTTGATTGATTTTCCCTGATTAGTGATTTTCTTGTTCCTTAACTCAATACCTTGCAAACTGTTGATAGCTTTAATTAAATTTTGTAGCAAAGCTTGTTCAAATTTTGAAAACTATAAAAATATTTTGCTATTTTTATGGTTATAAACTTTTCCAACACTTAGTCCAATTAGAGGTACTTAGATTACATGCAACATTTTCAGAAGCTTATTCCTTTTTTGTATTCTACTTGGAACTTTTCAATTTATTTAAAACATTGGACATTGTTATCAGTTGTTATTGTTTATATATTTTGACATAACCGCACATAACCAAAATATTGACCAAAGTCCTTAACCACTTTTCATCATCTTGATCCAAAAATTATATTTTGTACTGGAATAAATTTTCATTATTATGTTTAATTTTTCATATCTTTTATTATGAATTGTTATTTTTAAATAAATAAAGACGTTTTTAACTATAATAGGTAGGTGATAGAGGCCATGTGCCTGAACGAAAAGAAGACGTAGATGGCGTATCTGCATAGCATTAAAAATTGACTACTTCATTAAATCGTCACTAGATGCCGCTCGAGATTGCGTCCAACACTTTTTACTGTTGCATTATCCTACTATATTATCTTCATACAACGGTGTTATCCATGTGTTATTCATGTATTGAGGTTATGTTTAAAATTTTACATTTCATTTAAGAAATTCTTGTACAAAATATATATTTTCAACAATATATCAGTATTAAAGCTTACCTTATAAAATCAGACGGCCAATAAGAATATTAAAAGACAATTAGTACATCGGATGTCCAAGCTAATTTAAAATTTAAATCAACTTGATTCGTTAACAGATACAAATCGAAATGAAATATCAACTTTTGACACAAGGCATAAACGACAAATGACATTTGAGTAGAGATGTTTGTGTCAAAATAACGAAAACGGTTCCAACCGTTACAAGTATTAGATTTTAACTTAACTTTTTCTGTAAATTTCGTATATTTAATTTCCTTGTTCTTCTGTTAACCGCATCGTATCCAAAAGCTTAATTTATCTTACCTCGTATAATTTATAAAGACCTTGCGTTGCGGTATTTTAATAAAGCTTTAATAAGCCGTGCATTTCGTAATTTAACCCGCAAAACTACAAAAAAAATCGTTATATGTAAATACTGCGTGGTTCTTGGATATAATCACGGAATTTTTGTTCTAAAAGCTTTTGAACGTTCCAGAGAATATTAACAAATTTAAATACCTAATTTTTTCCGTTAGTAAACTTAGAAAATCGTAAATTTTATTAAACAACCGTATCAAGTGCGTCATTAAAAAAAGTTGGCTTTCTAGAACAGAGTGTTGTATTGAAAAATGCATTTTCAGCATAGATATACAACCAATAGAGATAGGATTATTTAGAAAAAAATTTGAAGCGCTCTTAGCCAAATGCAATATTTTGATTAAAAATTGATTCCAAGTCAACGGTTTTCGTTACAGTAGTAATGCAATTACGTTCAAAAAAATGTGTGAAAAGCTGTTGCATCGGCTGCCGCATTAGAAAGAGTAAGACAGCTGCTAATTTGAGTGGGGATGCTTTGTGCGAGTTTGTTTATCTGGGGCGTTTTATGAATAAATCAAAACGATTACGATGCTTGCTTTACACAATTCAATATAAATTGCGAACTTTCCTAGAAATAATCTTCAACTACGATAGTTCCAAAGAGAAAAATACATTAAACTGATAATAAATGGCAATCAAAATGCAAAATACTTCTAAAATGTAATTTTGAATGCCTTTTGTGCGTTTTAGAGCCTTATGTTAAGTCAATATCGAATTATAACCATAAAAAATCCTTGTAACAAAACTAACATACTATCATAATAATTTGACAAATACGTATATAACACCGTGAATTTTGTTAACAAAATTAGTCTAGTAGTTGTTTGTCGTTGTCTTTTGTTTCACAGGTAAATTGATTTTTTAGGTTATGAATATATCTTCTTTTATTTTATTAAACAAGCTATACAGGTAAGGTTCAGGTGGAACATGTAGTTAGGGTTATAACTCAAAGAACCAAAACTTTTTAAGGAGGTCCTTTCGCCACCAATGTTAAATAAAAATATTAGATTATGACTAAAATTAATTTTTTTCTAATAGTAGAAGTCCTTATTTATCTGGGTTACTTCAAATTTTTTTTTAATATTAATTTCTCAATAAATTCCAAGGTAACCTATATATTTTATTGTAAAAAACAAAACCTAAATATTTTAAAAACCCTATTTTTAGTTTTTTTCTACTAGTTCTAATCAATAAATAATAATATAATTCGAGAATTGTTGTTGAGGTCTTATTTTCTGTACAAATACTCACATTTAAAAAAAAAATTCTCAAAAATTTGCACGGTAAGGTATAGTTAAAAATTCAACATTAGATAAATAAGGACTTCAACTATTAGAAAAAAAATAAATTTTAGTCATAATCTAATATTTTTTATTTAACATTGGTGGTGAAAGGAGTGGCGAAAGGACCTCCTTAAAGACAAGATATTGGGAAGGGATGGAATGGGGGTGCAGTTTAGAGGTTGAGAACGGTTTTTGCGTTTTGCGGCTAAACGTAAGCTCTTAGCGAAAACTGTTCAATACAAAAGTTGTAGATAATGTAAAAATCTAAAACTATTGTATTTAACGTTTTTTAACATAACCTTAATTTTCCCGAGAAAATGATAAAAAACCGATTTTTCAGTTTTTATTTTTTTTTCTAGCGTAAAAATAATTTAATTTACATGAAATTTGATAAATAGGCAATAATTTTTTGAATTTTAAAAAGTGAGTAGTTTCCGAGGTATTTACATTTTTGGAAAAAATACTCTAAATTTCCACGGAAAACTTTATTGATGTTTTCTTCGATTTCAAGGGTTTATAAGGGCTCGTTTTAACCGTTGAAATGTCTTCTTTCAGATGGTCTATACATGTTGATAGTTTATTTTTGAGAAAATTGAGAAAATCTAAAAAAAATTAATTTTTACATAAGAAAATTCTCGATATTTTTAATTTTTGTTGGTAAAGATCAAATCTCAATTGATTTAATGAAATATTCAATTTTTTACTTCCATAAATACCCGCTATAAGTTGAGATCCATTTTCTGCAATTGTGATTTGATTTGCATCTTTTTTATAAAAAATACTAGCTAAGATTGACAAACGTGTATTGCTCAATAAATTAAAATTAAAGAGTTACAAAAATAATTAAAAATACTCAAGAGTTTTTTGATGCAAAAGTTGACTTTTTCAGTTTTTCTCATTTTTTATTGATTCCATCAAAAATAAACTATCAACATGTATAGGCCATCTGAAAGTAGACATTTCAACGGTTAAAATGAGCCGTTATGAAACCTTAAAATAAAAAAAAAACGTCAATAAAGTTTTTTGTGGAAGTTTAAAATGTCTTAGAAACTACTCGATTTTTGAAATTCAAAAAATCCATGCTTATTTAACACTAAAAAAGTTTCACTTTCAACAAATTTCATGTAAATTAAATTATTTTTAAGCAAAAAAAAATAAAAACTGAAAAATTGGTTTTTCGCCATTTTCTCGGAAAATTTAAAGTTATGTTGAAAAACGTCATATATAGATTTGGATTTTTTCATTATCTACAATTTTTGTATTGAATACTTTTCGCTAGGAGCTTACGTTTCGCCGCAAAACGCAAAAAATCATTATCAACCCCTAAACTGCACCCCCTTTCTACTCCTTTCCAATATATCATGTTTAAAAGTTTTTGGTTCTTTTAGTTATATTCCTAACTACATGTTCCACCTGGTCCTTACCTGTTATTAATTTTTTTTCCAGCATTTAAAATCCGTTTTGGGACCAACCTAATAAGTAAATCGGACCTAATTGAATTTCTCGACTTTTTTTAAGCAACATTTTAAACTAGCTGGCTGCATATTAAAGCAATAGGTATACCAGTGTTATCTGCTGACACTTTCCAGTCCAACTGCCCGCAGTCATTTCTTGGTGAAAAACAAAATTGTATTGAGTTACCCTTCTCATTCATTCGCTATTAGCTATAAAAATGTTAGGTTTTGGATAAAAAAATATATTATATTTTCTTTTATACATATACAGTGTGTTCAAACAGTAACCTAAGATGACATGATTTAAGACTTGGCTTCACAATAAATAAACTTTCTTCAATGAATAACTAGTTGATTGAGGACGTGATTTTGAAAGTACATATGTATTCGCAGCACACGGCCAGCCAAATTTATGAAGATTAAATTCCTAACATGTCGAATATTTTCCACCTTATAAACTGACTTTTAGGTAGTGGGTGAGGTAGTGGGGTGTAACGGTTGGAACCGTTATTTCGACACAATCACCTCTTACTCAAATGTCATTTGTCGTCTTGTGAGATTTATTTTCAATTTGGTCGACAGTGACAACCAACTTGATTTAATTTTAATCCTATGAATTAAATGATACTTATTTATGTTATTGGCCGTCTGATTTTATAAGGTAAGTTTTAATAATTATATATTGTTGAAAATATATATTTTGTTCAAGGATTTTTTAAATAAATTGTCAAGTTTTGAACATAACCTCAACAATGAATAATACATGTTGGTTTTATATAAAATTATATATTATTTTTTTTGGAATAGGATATTATGCTTTACTATATTTAAATATATTAATTAAGATTTTTCCTTTTCCTAAGTAAGCCCAAAAGTGTGAATAAGCCATTTACTTTCTTCAGAGTTTTTGTCTTTATATATTTGACTTAACCCTAATGACTGAATTTTCCTGTACCACGCTTGATTAATTTTTAACCGACTTCAAAAAAGGAGGAGGTTATCAATTCGTTGCGATATTTTTTTTAACCGACTTCAAATACGGAGGAGATTATCAATTCGTCGCGATATTATTTTTTTTATGTATGTTCAACGATTATTCTTTAACACGGTGTCCGATTTCAATGATTCTTTTTTTGTTAGAAAGGGGGTATTTTTGGGGTGGTCCCATATAAATTTATTTAAAATCTAATAATTGAGTCCATGAGAAAATCATCAAACTCTTCATTTTTTTATGTATGTTTAGCGATAATGCTTTATCACCTTGTCCGATTTATATGATTCTTTTTTGTTAGTAAGGGGGTACCTCAGGGGTGGTCCCATATAAATTTAGTTAAGATGTGGTGATGGCATCTGCACGTTTTTGAAGTCGGTTTTTTTAAATTTTTAATTTCTAATACTTGTAGTCTCTGTGAAATTATTCATTTAATAGTTTTAAATTGTTCATTTAATAGTTGAAGCATTTTGTCTAGATCCTGTTCAAATGGGCGGATGTAATTTCGGCCGGAAAAAGGACAGGTACCTAAAGGGGATATGTAATTTCGGCCGGAGGTTTAAGGGTTCGTTCTTATCGTATAGGTATTTTCGGCCGGAAGGAGCAGATAAAATAAAATAAGATCTAGAATTGCTATAACATTCTTTATTAAACCAAAATCAAAGACACTATTACTTAAAAACTAGAGCTAAAAACATACATTACATTTTTACGAACTTTGATATGATACAGTTTTAACAAAATTAAATCTAGAAATTTTTCCAGACCGAAGCATATTTACCATATTTTCAATAAATTTTAATTTATTTCTGACTTGCTTGTCTTTTATTTTTGCTGTAATATTTAAACTTTTTATTTTTAAATATGAATCGATCTGGAATTCTTTTAACTTTTCTATAAAAATAAATATTGAAGGGTGGCAAGAATAAAATGAAGAATTCAATTTAGAATGGAACGATTCACAAGCGTTTATGGTTCGTTTTATAGATGGATTTTCGTCTGCCCAAATCGGAATCAAGTGCTATATAATATTGTAATAGATAGTCTGTGTATTTATCCAACAGTTCATTATTTGGTTTGCAAGACATTAAATCAAATATAAAACAATCCTCAACATCAGATGGTTTTAAATAAGTAAGCCCAAAAGTGTGAATAAGCCATTTACTTTCTTCAGAGTTTTTGTCTTTATATATTTGACTTAACCCTAATGACTGAATTTTCCTGTACCACGCTTGATGTAAGTGAAATCTACAACCATTTATTTTCGTTTTTGACAAAACATTTCTTAGTGCGATATGTATTGATATATCAAAATCTATGAATGCCTCCATCGGTTCAAAAACTATATTAAAAACTTCCAAAATTTTAGATTTAAGCAACAGAAAAAGTTTAATATATGTGTCAACAGTCTTATTTGGTAACAGACAATATAAAAAAAGTATATAGTGCCCATTTTCCAGGCCATGAATGGTAAATAATTGATAAAAATATTTCGTACAGAAAGAAAATGTGCCATCCATATATATAACATTCATTTTACACAACGTAGTAATATTTGTTTGGCAAGAAAAAACAATGATATTATCAACTGAACTGTAAATAAACAAAAAAAATTTACCTGTTGTCGTTTTAGGAGAATACATATCAACTACAGTATGTACTTCATGAATATCTTTAGGCAGGGCTGGCAAGAGCTGACGACGACTGTTATACACATTTGTTCTTATGAGATTTACATCCGCGGTAATCAATTCGTCCGGTAAATTTGTTGAAAGGACCCTTTTTATAATTTTCGAAGGTTTCTCCGATATGTCCTCCTGGGCTTTTCGCTTGCATGCAATTGTGACAATTTTTCTCTGCAAAGAACATTGATCTGGTTCATGATTGTAAGTTAACTCACTCCTGGTCACAATATATTCGGCACCAACAGTATACAATTTAGCTAAACATTTTAAATTTTTCCTGATGCACCTCCAACGTACTTCCCCACTCTTTAATATGTCTGGTTTACAAAATGAAAAGTTTTCTACAATAAGCAAGTCACAACCGCGTGAACTCTTTACTATCGAAACTGCCATCATGTAATATAGATGTTTTCTATCTCTTGGTCGCCCACAAAATAAGTGGTTAGTATCTTAATATTAAAAGGTCCGGTACTTTGTAATTAGGTAATCACATTGTTAAACTAATGAAAATCAAATTAAGAAAGATGAATGTAAATGTTTTAACTTTTCTAAGAAATGGAAATATGAAAAGGGTAGACTGTTATTTTCAGGTATCTTCCAAAATCCTATCATAAACATTGCCCTCGGCTGAAATTACCTATGCCATTAGATGGGCACTTTGCTTTTGGCAGGTAGGCGAGGGGAATACCGGCCGAAATTACGCCGGTTTAAATTTCCTATTTTCCTGTCTTAATATTTTAACCCTTTTTAGCATGGCTATATCTAGACGGTTTTGATTCAATCTGGCCAATTGTTTGATTCATCTCCAGATGTTTTATGGATTTAAACCTAGACGTTGTTTTGGTTCAATCTGAAGATAGTTGTTTGATTCATCTCTAGATGTTTTATGGATTTATACCTAGACAATTTCGAGTTCAAGTTTGAATACCATATATCACAAGATCATTCACGTTGCAGAATTACGAATAAGGATCCCGAATCCCTTTGTAGAAGTTGCCTGAGGATATACCATGCAATAACCTAGGTTTACATTCCGTATATTACCTTAACTTACCAAAAGATAAGTGCTTATTCAATAAATCATCTTAAATTAAATTTAGTAAAACTTATGTGAATTAGAATTTGATAGCTGCCTTATCTAAAGCATGGTTTAAATATTATTTGTTAGTGGTTATATTATATTTATATTTTTATCACTAATCTAGAGTCAAGTGTAGTAAGCTTTAAATATAGTGGTGCCCAACTTCTTTTTCAAAGTTATTTGAGTTATTAACCGACTTCAAAAAAGGAGGAGGTTATCAATTCTTAGCGATATTTTTTTTTGTATATATGTTCAGCGATAATTCTTTAACACGGTGTCCGATTTCAATAATTCTTTTTTTGTTAGAAAGGGGTTACTTCAGGGGTGGTTCCATATAAATTTAGTCAAAATCTAATAATTGAGTTCATGAGAAAATCCTCAAACTCTTCATTTTTCATGTATGTTTAGCGATAATGCTTTACCACTTTGTCCGATTTATATAATTCTTTTTTTGTTAGTAACGGGGTACCTCAGGGGTGGTCCCATATAAATTTGGTTAAGATGTAGTGATGGCATCTGTACGTTTTTGAAGTCGGTTTTTTTAAATTTTTAATTTCTAATACTTGTTTAATAACATAACCCACGCCCTATAAATTGAGCTAAAACAAATATAACAAATAGATAAAATAACTAGATATCACGTCACAAACTTCTAAATAGAGGAAAATGTTCTACAGTCAAAAGATTTTTGAAAAATTTGCCTAAATGGGATTAACAAAAAACCTCAGCAATTTTTCGAGATGATCGAAAGAATTAATGGAAAAAATCACGTTTGTACTAAAAATAAAAACATACTTACTGATCTTATTATACGCGACAAACCTCCATTCCCGTGTATTCCTTTTAGCGCTCTTGGCGTTATCCATTGAGCCCTTCATTTTATCCCGATACCGCGATGTTCTTAACGTCTGACTCGTAAAATTCTCGAAAAGATTACGATGTAAGTATATCTCATGGTAATAATAAAAAAAAACAGTATCCGTAATTGGACGTAAAACCGATATATTCGTTTCACGATTTTATATTTAGTGTCCAATAAAATAGGAGAAAATTATAGGGACTTTCCTTTATATTTACTGGCAGTTTAGACATACTAAAACAGAGTGTTATATCTGCCAGTTGTTAAGTTACAATGCCGTATTTGGGTACACTTTGTTCAATTATTTATAGCGTTAATCTACAGGGTGTTCCAGTTTTCACAAAACAAAAAAAATAGAAAAATACTGCATTTTTAACAGGAAAAATAAATATTGTAATAATTTAGGTACGGCACAGTTCATCAACCAACATATCTATTCAAGTTCTGCAATCTGTCTGCCATTGGCCAAAGTGGCAGTTTCACTTATAAGTTAGAAGTCGACTGTGATAGCAGTTCAATTGCAAAATAGGGGCTAATACTACTGCGATGTCCTGTTTCACAGAATCGGTTAAATATAGATTTCTTCAAAGTGGCGCCAATTAAATAGACAGTGAGCATTTTTGAAACAATTTAACTATTATTAAAAAAACTATTAAAGAAAAATGTAATATTTAAACGAACATATAGAAAGAAAAAGTAAATAGACTCAAATGTAGAATGTAGACAAGCTTCTCATTATCAAAGTTTCATGTCATCTGTCAACGTTAACTGTCAATGTCAAATACGTCATCTCAACTCACCTCTGTGATACTAATCTCTCCCATGTTTCAATGTTTTATTTTTATTTTCGTCGAATGCCATTTGCCATTTTTAATGGAACTTTTCGTATGCCCCCTCCCCATATATACCTATGTTTACGTAAACGTACGCCATTTCAGGCGCTTCTTTCTTATTTACAATGTTTTATAAAAATTGCCAAAATGTTGTTACACAAGGCGTTTGAAAGTTAGTAAATGAATTAACCATTCTCTTCCGAATATAGTCCTGCAGATATATTTTTTAATAAAATTCCGGTAATTACATTAAGAAAATACAAAAAGTGAACGGTTACATTTAAATTATTTCTCAAATTGACAAGAGAATGTTTTTTCTGAAATTTTATATTTAGATTTACTTATAGTATTTTTTCCTTGTAATTATTAATGTGGACCACCCTGTAAAATACTTCTGTTATTATGCAACTTACCGTTTTTAAAACGTTCATTCATTGATTACAACCTTTTCTGTCGTAAATCAGTTTTATTTATGGCACATAAACATCCTAATCAGTTATAAATTAATTAATTATACCACCTGCTATTTTTCCATTAGTTATAAAGTTTCGTATATACAGGATGTCAAATACAATAGCTCAGGTTATTCAATTTAATTGAAGGGATGCCGATTTTTAATAGATTTTTGACTAGTACTACAAGTAAAGGAGCAGCAAGAGTTCCAGAACAAGACCCATGTTAAATCCCATAAGAAGGTTTATTCTGCCAAATTTTATCACGCGTCGAGGATCTTGTCAGTAACTAACTTCTCGGGTCACCAGCGGGGGAGCGGAGAAGTGGAGGGAGTGGAGGAATAGAAAAATCATGTCAGAAGGACCTAAGCTTGTATCTTTGTTATTACTAGTTCGATTCAAACGGGAAAAACGGCACTATGTAGAGAACTCGAAAGGATCTTGGACACCAATGCTTTTTAAATGGAAAACATGTAGTTCACTTTGAACAGTAGAGTGCTGGTGTGGACATTTAAGTAAAGGTTGGACAAATATTGCTAATAATTTAAATGGGGGAAAGTTATTTGTAATAAGTCAACATTAGACAATGAAAATAAAATATATTTTTTTTTTCAAAATTATATTTTTAAAGTAACAGTATTAAGTATTTGCAGTAACTTAATGAGTTTCAAAATTGTGTCTCTTTAAAGCTCAGTTTTTTTATTTAGCCCCTTTTTAGTAAACTTGTAATTAGTTTCTTTTTCTTAATTTGTTTTTCTTTCTAATATCTCCTTATTTCCATTCCCCGTTCTGTTTTATAAAATTGTCTTCGTTTCTCGTTAGCTTCTTTCCTCCGCCTTATTCCTTCGGCACCTCTATCACATCTACATGTGGATTTATCATGAAGTTCTTTTTCCGATGTGTATTTTTCTAAGTCTTTAACACCTTTGGATGCTAATTCTGAAATTTCTGTGCGTACTAAGCAACACTGTTTTCCTCGGGAATGTAACCAACTTTGTTTGAATACTCTTCTATCGTAATGAGAATGAGGTGTACCTCTAAGACTATCTCCATCCCTTCTAAGCGGCTTTTGTCCATCAGCACAGGTGATGTATCTGAGGACACCAACAGCATGGTCCAAGCAAATTATTTTCTTGAAAGTTGTTTTAGAATGGAGTCGTGTACCAGTGCGCTGTAGTTTTGTCTTGTACGCTAACATTGTAAATCCATTAGTAAAATGTATTAAAGCGTGAAGATGTTTATGTGCTGTACTACCATTATCTGCTATTAGATGACATCGACAAATAGAATACCATTTAATATTTGGAGCACAAACAAGTAAATTAAATTCCTTTTCATTTAATATTAAGTGATACTATTCTTTGGACAATTCTTCGTAATCTTGTGCCATTTCCTGTGGCGACAAAGCGTTAATTTCATTTAGATTCAAGAGAGTCAAATAATCAGTTTTTGACAATGAAGACATTTTTTTGTTATTTTTAGAGAAGCTACTTGTAGAAAATGTCTTAGTAGACTAGAAGAGTCTTTAATGTCTCCATACCTTAAACAAATAATTCATTACCCCCACCTTCAAGATTTTTGCGCATGTGCAGTAGTACAAACGGACGTGATGTAAGCGTCGTTGCAACATGCGTTCACTTGAACGAAGGTTAGGTTAGGAGGGCATACGAGAAGTTCTCTTTGTTTAATCTGACCAACAATAACAAAGCTATAAGTTTTAGGTTCTTTTTGTCCGTCACTGTGCATGATTTTTCTATTCGACATTAATCTATACCGAGTTATCTACATAATGTCGTTTTTCCCGTTTGAATCGGACCAGTAATATCCAAGAAACACGCTAAGGCCCTTCTGGATTTTCGTTCTTGGTATGATTTTTCTATTCGACATTAATCTATACCGAGTTATCTACATAATGCCGTTAATCCCGTTTGAATCGGACCAGTAATGTCCGAGACATACGGTAAGGCCCTTCTGGCGTTTCGTTATTCGCATGATTTTTCTATTCGACGTTAATCTATACCGAGTTATCTACATAATGCCGTTATTCCCGTTTGAATCGGATCAGTAATGTCCGAGAAATACGGTAAGGCCCTTCTGGCGTTTCGTTCTGCACATGATTTTTCTATTCGACGTTAATCTATACTGCGTTCTCTACATAATGCCGTTTTTCCCGTTTGAATCTGACCAACAATAAGAAAGATATAAGTTTTAGGCCCTTCTGGCTTTCGTTCTCCGCATGATTTTTCTGTTCAACGTTAACAGAAATTTAATCCCTCCACTCCTCTGTTTTACCCTTACTCTGTCTCACTCTTACCCATTGAATCTGTACCTCTCACTCTTATACATTAAATTCCCTATGTGAGGCCATGGTAACTTAGTTTATCTACTATTACATCGGATGTAAACGAAATATTTGTACATCGGATATATCCTCAATATTTATACAACATAATTCTAACCTAATTTTAATTCAGTGAAAGACTTAAGTATTTTTCTGTTGGTCCTTTCAAGCAAATGGGTGTTTCATAAATTCATTTTGTATCTTTTAATGGAAAATGTTGGCAAAGAATCAACGACTTCTCGTAAGCCGCCACCAGAAAATTTCAACCTATACCTGGCTACGCCGACTGGCATAGACACCAACGGCCTGGACACGGCTAAAATTGTTGTATGTTTACGAAACGAATAAAAAAGTTCATTAATTACCATTCATAAAATCAAATAATTATGTATTGGGAATTAAAATGATAAAAGGCAAAGACCAAAAACAAACACATTGGGAATTCAAGGTTATTTTTATTATAGTTTAAATGTCAAACCCAAAACTCTACCCCGATGTACTGCTATTCACTATCACAGAACTAAAATTAGGAGAAAGGATTTGACAGTTTACAAAAACGTTCCTATAAGGGGAATAAAATTGAGGTTTTTTGAGTTTGCGCAGTAGGTGCCAAACAAGGTCATAATTTGAAAAAATATATATAACAATGTTTTCAGAAAAAAATTAACAGAGAGTTGTACAATACGCGGTTAATCGTCCCAAAAATTGTTTTTAAATGAACAAAATTAACATTAATTTTCAAATCACTTTCACGAATGACAATTGACATGTCTCACAGATACTCACTGCGCAAACTCAAACCTCAATTTTGAATCTCCTTAACGGAACGTAAATTTTGAGCAAGAATTGATATCAAATCCATTCTTCTAATTTCAGTTCTGTGCTCACTATCTTCTTAAAAACATCGATTATTTGGTTTCATTAAATCAATGATTGAAATCGATTACTTAACCTTCGTTTTTTATTAGCAAGCATTACTCACTATTTTGAGGCCATTTTAACCAAAATAGATGAACGCTCTCCAATAGGCGTTGCTAATGTCCAAGTGAAAACTACAGAGTAAGTAATAGTTGCGAACAGGAAACTAATAATATCAACGTAGCCAGTCAGTAGCTTGGGGATATTTCTTGCTGTGTACCTATTCACATCGAACTCACACGACCACGTTGATATTATTAGTTTCCTACTCGTACTAATGCTCCATGTAGTTTTTACGTCGACATTTGAAAACAATGGAGAGCTGCCGAAGGCTGCATTAGCAAAGCGTATTGGAAAGTGTTATTTTTTGTTAGATATTATCATCCGCTACCATTCTAAAAACTAATTCTGTATAATAAATAAAAATAACAATAAAAGCAGAATTTACTTTATTGATCTTTAATTAATATTAATTTATTATACACAGATCTCAAGATCATGCTTTTGTAAAACATTTTTTTATTGTTTTAATGAATCCTAACTCTGATGTAGATAGTTGCTACTAACTTTATTAAATTAATATCGAGGCAGTTTAACGCATAATTGTCTTTAAAGTGATTATCCAGTTTACAGAATATATTTCTATTCAGTAACATATACAGTAACGTTTTCTAATTCGCTTCGTACAAGTGC
The DNA here is from genome assembly GCA_927349885.1 of Psylliodes chrysocephalus. Taxonomy (NCBI): domain Eukaryota; kingdom Metazoa; phylum Arthropoda; class Insecta; order Coleoptera; family Chrysomelidae; genus Psylliodes; species Psylliodes chrysocephalus. The sequence continues at coordinate 17,104,695 of OV651814.1, read as the reverse complement.
ATGTAAAAAACTACAGAGAGTTAGTAGTAGAGCAAACAGAAAACAAATAATATCAACATTGCCAGTTTATACGACTCGCCCAACGTTAAAGCGCGGTCGGGCTCAAATTGTTTTAATTTTAGAACTTCATTGCAAAATTCTATTGCATATACCACAAAATTCAATTAAATATTACCATTTAAATAAATTACCGTCACCATAAATGAGAATATTTTTATCACCTAATGCATTTTTTAATAATTTGCTTCTGGAATGTATATTTCTAAAAGTCGATTTAATTTTGTAATACACCCTTTATATCCGCAGTCACAAAATCCAATACACCCTAAGTCTTTAATCATTATAACATGATTAGACGCTTCATCAAAAGTTACAGAAACCAACTGTAATCCTGTATCATGTATGAATTTTGAGCACTATAACAAGTTATGTTTTTGTTTACCTGTTAATGTATTTACTAAAAACTATTCTACAGGAAACTTCCACATAATTAATACACACTAGGTAGCATAAACACCAGTGCTCCTTTCACTACAGGATTACAGTCGGTTTCAATATATAGAGTATTAATATTAAAGAAAATTTTCTTATAAACAATAACCATTAAACAAGATATGAATTAAATAGATTGATCCCATTTTATTATAAAGAAATACTGAATAAATAGTTTTGAAAAACTATTAAAACCAGTTGTAAATTTTTAAACGAATAAATTGGTAATGAAATTGATATTTTTGTATTGGATTGTTACTACTCTTTCCACTTTTTAAAAAAACAATACCAATAAAACAAGAAATAGTAAACAGTTTACAATAAAATCATTTAGCCAAGTTTTCACATTTGCAACTTGTAACGTGTACCATGACCAAGTCCGGTTCAGTTTATTTTCAAATAAACAAATATGGCCGTCAATAGAAACTTTAGAAATTAAATAACTTCCCGAAATAAATGTAGGTTTCCTTTATCAGCGTCGCACTTTTATTATAAACGCAGCTTTTTACAACACACCTTGGTATATCAAATTAATTCTCGTTGATAAGATGGATTTGAATAATATTTGTATAAATAACATTCTGACATGTAATGTACTACGACGTGCTCAACTGTGATTGGTCTGTGTCAACAGTTTCGAAGTGGGCTCATGCGCAGTGTCTTATGTACTATATACGGTATAATCAAATCATGACATATACAGAGTTGCCCAAAAGTCTGGAAACGGCCAATCATCTCGTAAATTGCTAGTCATAATTGTACAAAATTTGGAGTACACCTATTTTGGGAAACGAAAATTCCAGATTTGATATTTGCAATGTTGCCAGATTTGTCGTTTCTCTTATATTATTAGTCACTTTGGTTTTTCAAATTTTCAAACAAGTACTATAAATATGAAATTTTTTATGATTTTTAATCTTTTGCACTATGAATACAAATAGGTAAAGGGACTTATTTCGTATTTTGAAAAAATTGTACGTTTAACTCTTCTTCTATTTTTTTTCCTGTCATAAACAATTTTTACAACCTTCCAAATAGAAAATTCAACCCTACCTTAGAATTTTTGGCTCGTTTTGAAAATAATTTTTCAGTTGTTAATCAGTCTTGCTCGATTCTACATCTACTGGTTTACTTTGCAGTCGTGTAATTTTCTGAATAATAATGTCGTTCTCTTTAATTTAAAAAAAAATTATATTATCTGACGACAAAAAGTGTTTATTTTGTGATCATGGCGAGACGTTAGTGAAGTGTCCGAAACCTGTTACATATTTAAAATTAAAAAATACAACTCTTCGTCGAAACGATAATGTGACTGTGCGATTTAATTTGTTGTTTAATGAAAATACTAGTGAACAATCTTTTTCGTGGCATCGTGGCGCGTAGGAAGCATATTGTTATAACGTAAAAAAAAGATAACAACAAACAAAATTTTGAAAATTTATTTAGGTAATTTTGTTTATTATAGTTTGAATATTCGCTAAATTATTTTTTTTTTCTCCTGGGCTCGTCTGACTATGTGTCTCTGAATAACACTGAAGCCTATTGGCTTATTGTGTTTTACCCCATGTTAGTTCATAGCACCCACTCTATCACCTTTGTACCTTGTACAAGTTTGAACAGATCCTTGGGTGAGTGGGTTCTATACGTTGTTGGATCAACCTGGGATTATCCAAAAAGAGCCTGCCTTTTGCGATCTAGAGCTTCGCATTCTCACAGTATGTGTTTGGCCGTTTCTGGTTTCTTGTGACATAGTCGGCACATGAGTTCCCCATTGTACATGCTAATTTTGTTCAAGTGTCCCTTTACTGGAGCGTGCCCAGTCATGAACCCTGTTATCACTTTCAACTGGATCCTATTCAATAAGAGTAGTTCTCCAGTTCTTTTGGGACATGGTCTGCCTATGAAGGCTTTTCCATGTGCCTGTTTTGGGGTGCTTCCCCAATAGTTGATATATTGTTCCCGAATCCAGTCATTTATAAAACTCCGGACTGTACTTTTTGGTACTCCTGGGTTTGTGTCTGGTTCCGGTGTTTCTTCTGACCCTCTTTTTGCAAGTTCGTCAGCCTTTTCGTTGCCTTCGATCCCTTTGTGACCTAGCACCCAAAATAGTTTTACTCTATTTCGGTTTGCCAGTATTCTTAGTTCTTCGATGCATTCCCATACCAGCCTCGACGTAACTTTCTGACTCGATATGGCCTTAAGTGCCGCTTGGCTGTCTAATATTATTTGAATATGCTGATTTTCGACAGCTCTTTCATTTTTTGTTTTTGCACATTGCAAATTGCGTATACCTCGGCCTGAAATACCGAGGAATGTATTCCTATAGCATAGCTATGGTTAGTATCAGGGTTTTTGGAGAATACTCCTGCCCCAGTGCCTTCCGCAGTCTTAGACCCGTCTGTATACCAGGTTTGTTCCTGTCGTTGGGCATTGGGCTCCCTTATGGTGATCTCCGCTCTTTCCTGTATTAAAACCTCAAAGGGAGTATTAAAAGAGTACCTCTTGGTTAAGTGGTCTGATCTCATGTCTAGCACGTCTCCTGTCACTAACCTTGAGATACTCATGTGACCTGGCCTAATGTCAAGATTTCCCAGTGTATTCCCTAATCTGTAAGCACCTAATCTTGCCTCCCCTTGTATCACATAGTGAAGAGGTGGGAGTCCTATTAGTGCTTCCATTGCAGCACTGGGGGTTGTTTTCATTGCCCCCGTTATTCCGAGGCAGGCAAGTCTTTGTATCTTGCTTAGCCTCGTTATTGCTTTCCTTTGCTGTGTCTTTGGCCACCACACCAAAGCTGCGTATGTTATTATGGGTCTCACCACCATGTTATAAAGCCAGTATACCATGTCTGGTTTTAACCCCCATTTTTTCTAAAGGATCGCCTTGCCATCATTAATGAGGTTTCTGCTATCCCTGTGGTCCTTTTTTTCCAGTGTGTTTTCTACCCTTTTTATTAGTTGATGGAGAGCTGTTTCAGTTGATTTCCCTGCACTATAGGCGTATTGGTCTTGGTATATTGGCCTTTGACCCAATATCCCGTCTCTAATATGCCTATCTAGCAGTTTTTCCAAAGTTTTAAGTACAAAGGACATAAGACTTATTGGTCTTAGGGACTTTGCCGTTTCCTGCCCCATTTTCTCAGGTTTGGGTATAAAAGTTACCCTAATATTTCCCCAAGCTTTTGGTATGTGTCCAAAGGCCAGGCTACTTCTGAGTATGTTACAGAGTCTGCTGTATAAAATATCAGGACCTCTTTGTAACATTATTGGATAAATCCCGTCCATGCCCGGTGATTTATATGGTTCGAATGAGCTAATTGCCCATTTCAGTTTATCATAGTTCACCACTTGTTTGGCTATCCTCCAATCTTCCCTGTTGGCTCTATTATGAGTTTCCAGTCCGTTTAGATTCCGGTTAGCCGGTGTGTGTGCTATGGTTTGTGCACCAGGGAAGTGAACCCTGAAGAGTTCCCTTACTGTTTCCTTCCCTGTGATTGTGTACTCCCTAAGTTCATTCTTAAGGGTGTTTAAAAATTTAAAATTATAGCATTTTAAATTTTAAGGTATATTATTTAATTCAAGAAAATTAGAATTTTCGTCAATTTTGGATTTTAAAAAATTCATAACAATTAAAGTTTTGAAGATACGATGATGGGCGTAAAAACTTTTTTTATTCGAAATATCCTAAAGAATATAAAAAAATTAATTCATTGCAAAAAATGCATTTTTTCTGGCTTAATTAATTTTTCGTTGTTTAAAAAATAACAATCAACAAATATCGAGTGTCATCTTACACTTTTATAATAAGGCAAGCCTTCCGGATATTAAAAAAAAAAAAATTACGAATTAAAACAATTTTGCAAACGAATGCGCCAGCATGCTCTGGTCTAAGTGTTTCAGTCGAACCTAGTTTTTCTTATTTAAAACAAATTAAAACATATCCACGAAATACAATAACATAAGATCGACCAGTTTAGCAAAAATTTCAATTGGAAAGACTCTTAAATGAGCTTGTACGATCAGAGCCATTTTTTGATGATATAATAGATAATTTTGCAAGTTTAAAGGATAGGAGAATCGACCCTATGTACAAAAAATAAAAAAGTCGATTTTTTTTGTTTTATTTTCAACGCGTCACCTACGTTCAAACCTACGAGCCGCCACTGATATAACGCTCATTATAAAAAATATTTAAAATTCAAGAAATTATTCATCAATTTCTTCACGAAGAAATTGACACATATAAAGCGCGCTTGAGAAATTTGTGTAAGAACTTTTCGCTATGCCATGCCACTTAGATTACGAAAACCTTCTAAGCCTCGATCGCAAGACGTTTATATATCTCCTTCAAGCAAGTGAGTCGGAAGGAGGAAAGGAAAATTTGAAGTCAATTTACGTCCTTTGAATCAATCTCTTCTCCAAAATACGTTCAGATATTAGATCAATTATTTGTAGAAAAGCTGTTCGGAATTACTTAATCTCATTTCGAATGGTCGACTTGTATTTTTTAAGTTCTGTTCGTTCTTCCGTAACGGAAAAACATCCCGGTATTCCCTTCTTTGTGCCGATGGGCTACAAAGGCAGTAATTTTTCACTCAACTTCACAAAGACGATTATATGGGTTTGTCAAAGAGAAACTAGACATTTGTTTGAGGGATTTATATATTTTTACGCAGGGAATAATGTATTTTTTTTCTCTCTTTTAAGAGCATATAATAATTTTTTACTCGTTTTCTCTGTCATTGGTTAATTTTGGAATTAGGTGTTCAAAAATCTATATCTAGGTAGGGTAAAAACAATAATATGAATTTAATTAACTCTACAATTTCTTTTTGTTGGTTTATGTAATATAATATTCATGATTTTAATAAAAAAGTATCTTTAAATAATAGATGATAATGACATTTCTCATTAGGACCTAAAAAAACTTCGGTTCTTTATGACTATAAAAAAAAGCTTAATCCTGTTTATAAAACAGAAATAGTCTTAAAGACCGAGACAGAAAATAAAAACGTCGATTCTATATTAAAATGAAATTCGTCAAAAATATGAGAAAATAAGCACTTGACAGTGACACATACTCGATTCCTCGGTTGACGCAATAAGATTTATAAAATCTATACAGATCTGATTTAGACTTCCATGTTGACATAAATATAATTTGAAGGATCTAGTAGTGAAATTCTATTTTTGATAAGTAGCTGAAGACATTTTTAAACGTCTTTTCTGTCCTTTCCTTAAAATTTTTGGTGCTCTTGTCAATTATTGTTCTTTGTATCTGTCTCCTTCGTGTGATTTCTACTGGGGCCATTTACAATGTATAACTGGCCGTTTATTTAAGTAGAGTATTTTTTAATTTGATGTCATCGGCATCAACTACTAAGGTTATTAGCCTCCTGTTCTGTGTAGGCTTTGTGGCTGTTTCCCAGTGCTACTTAGATAATTTTAAAATATATTTTTTAATTGGACACATTAATATAACATCATATATCTCAGGATTTTCAGAATCAAGCAAGAAGACGAATATTCTAAATTAAAAGAAAGAAAACATTTATCTAGTGAGATGGATCAATTAATGGAGAATTAGGCTTAATAAACTTAAATCTATTCATGTGAACTTAAGTAATAAAAAAATAGGAGAAGTTTTCTTTCTAAATATCAACGGAAAAACTGTACCTCATGAGCTGAATTCAGTACCTTATATATGTTAAAAAGAAAATAACTGAATTAGGATTAAAATACAAACAGCATTACTGGTTCTTAGAAACAAACTCAAAACTGTCAGTAAATAATAAAATGTTAATCTACAACCAGTTTATAAGACCAGTGTGGCTTTAAGGCATTCAATTATAGGGATGTGCCAGAGATAGCAACAGAAAGTATAACCAAAACTTTCAGAACAAAGTATTGCGCAACATAGTGAACGTTCCTTGATATGTACGCAATGCAGATATTCATCGAGATTCTAACAGTGAAAGCAGAAATCAGAAGGTTTGCTATCAAGCATGAAGCCAGACTACACCTACATACAAATGTAGAAGCTGTTCAGCTGTTGGACAATCAGGACCATATCTGATGATTGAAGAGGACCAAGCCATTTGATTTCGTGTAGGGTGCTGTTTATGTGTAAAATCAGAAAGCATAGTGCGCGAGTGACTTGTATATAGTAGTCAGAAGAATCTAATGAAGATCGATGGATTGACATTAGTTGATGATTTGTTTCAGAACAAAATTATTGATGGTTAGTGCACGAGTCTAATTTTAATGACAGGCACCATAAGGCACCATAAGGTGCCAAAGTGATTTAGCTCAAATTGCTGATATGTGTGGATTCAAAAATTGACCAGGACAAATAAAATCAGAGTAGCTTGACCTGTTCGCGGGCCAAGATCTACTTTAAGATAAAATGAAAGATATTAAAATAAAACAACGACAAAAAAAAAGTTGAGCGCCACCAAGTTTTTAAGTAACTTGGAAAACTTATCTGATTTTATTTGTCCTGGTCAATTTTTGAATCCACACATATCAGCAATTTGAGCTAAATCACTTATTAAATAAATTAAAAACATAGAAATCTAGAAAGAAGGTAACACATTGGCGCCCAACGTGGGGCACGATACACATAAATTAAAGATAATTACTAGAAACTCATTTTATTAGCTAGGCACTTTTGAATTTATACACCAGAAAAGGAAAATTAATTCACCATTTTAGGTTTTATATGAACTGGTTGCTAAAAGAACCGCTATGGGCTATGCGCTGGACATGAGCAGATCATGCGTGAATAATGCTTTGTAAAAATCGATAATGGTAATAATGGTACATGTTGTGCTACGAGGAGTCATGGAGAAGTTGTTGTTAAAAATTAATTTGAAATTAATTTAAAATTAATTTCACGTAACAGTTGTTTGGGTCTTTCAAGTAAACTCTGTATCCCGAAATTAGACGGTCATATTTTAAAAGCGTATCCTGAGAAAGTATTTAAAGTTCATACAAGCGTAGGTTCGAAAACGTTTCGTTTTCGAGATAGAGGGTGTTAATAGTGAAGTCCTGATGACACATTTTTGTAAATATTTTCTAAACGTTTAAAGATAACTGAATGTAATTTGGTAAAAATGCTAAACTTTTTATGGTGTATTTAATGGACTAAACCCCAGTTTTTAATCATCTTCATAGGTGGGTAAATTAGAGGGGGCTTAGGGTAAAATTGACCTAAGTTTTTGTTAACAGTTTTTAACATTTTTGACTAAAAAATTTGGAAAACCACTGTTTTCTTTATAATAAAGCTACTTTTGGTGCATCTCGCTAGGACGCACCATTTTCAAGAGAAAAACATTTGAAAAGTTCACGGTAAGTTCATAAAATTATCTTATTCGAAAGAGCAAACCATAATTAGTGGAATCAGAAATTTTATTTTGAGCTTAGGAATACCGGTGACTAAAAAAATTATTTTCCTTAAATTGTTTTTTAAATATTTATTTAATAAAGAAACTTTAAATGGTAAAACTAAATAGTATTTAAATTTAAACTATCAACATGTTTTTTCCAAATAGTTTGGTTGGCTTTGGTCCAATAAAACTATTGATGAGAATTTATTTCTTTAACTGTCGACTTTAAAACTATTTTAAGGCAATCCTTAGGACGGTTAAAAGTAAGTTAGTTACGTTAAACATAGTAAAATTATAGCGAAACTGTATTTGAAATTAAGAATAGCTGGTGATTTCTTGAAAATAGGAAGTTTGATAGAGTTAAAGAAGAAATCATTAGTTAATTTTAATTGCAAATGCTGTTTGATAATTTTAAGATTTTTAACGTCAAGTATCTACTTTTATTGTCCTGAGGATGACTTAAAATAGGTTAAAATATCAATTTAAAAAAAAATTATTCTTTAAAATAATTGTTTTTGCCTATTCTACTATTTTACTAAAAATTCTACTATTCTACTAAAAATAACAATAATTCTACTAGAAATATTAAATTCTACAATAGTTAAATGAAGCATTCAAAAACGTGGCCTTGTTGACGAAGGCACATTTGGGCTCAACGGGTAATCGCATGTGAAGTTCGCATAACTTCAAAATTATTTCTGTAGCGTATACTATACCTTATATACGACCCCAAAAATAATAAACTAATGGGTTTAAATTCAGAGATCGAGATGGCCACGGTGTGGGATCACCTCTTTCTATCCATTGACCCGGAAATCTTTCATTCAGCCAATTTCTCATATTAACGCCAAAATGGGCTGAGGCTCCGTCGTGCTGAAAGTACAGCTGATGTCGAATATCTAATGTGAGAGTATCCAGGTGGGTTTGTAAAAAATTCAGATACTCAATTGCATTTAAAAGAGCAGGAATTTCAATCGGTCCAATTAATCTGTCAATAATTATTGCCAGCCATACATTAATAAAAAAAATATCTTGAAAAATCGACATCACACTACCCGAGGATTTTCTTGTGAATAAAATTGATGATTCGCTCCACATAATAAAAGGAACGAGTCTTATCAATTCACTAAACTCCATTCGTGATAAAAGTCGAGGGGTCTTAAGGCTTGAACACGCCGATAATGATAGCGATGAATACCCTGCATTCTTAACATTCTTCCAACCTAAATAAACATATTTTTTAAAGAACAAGTAAGCAAAAGTAAGAATTTACAAATGCCTTTAATCTGAAACTTGTTCGTGTCATTTTTCATGTGAGTTTGAGCAATAAAAACTAAAAATCATTAAATATTATAAAGAAAAAGTGAAGTAATTATAACTTATTATTACTCGTGGTATTTCTGGAAACAGTTCAAATACTCCTTCTTAGGTCCTCTTCAAATAAATTAAGGGCTTGTTCTAAATTGTTTTCTCCCCGTGGTCTCCCTTGTCCACGATTACGTTGAAATGAACCATGGTCAATTAAATTTTTGTGTGTATTAATAAATACGCGGTAGTTAGGTATTCTTCGGTTAGGAAACCCTCTACGGCATTCTTGTACCGCCGCTCTTACCCTTCCATTACACAAACCATATACAAAATGAATGCCAATTCTCTAAGTATTTGAAAATCTCTCCAATTATTAAAAGTATTTTTTTTTCGCACAAAAAAAGCACAAATAATTACAATTTGACAGCAAATTTTTGCTCATCACAGCATCTCAAAAAATTGAATAGAAGCAGTTGGATTCTATACCTACTAATTATTGTTTGCACTTTTGAATAAAATAGTATGAAATTTTCAAATGCTTCTCTCTTGAAAATGGTGCGTCTTAGCCAGATACAACAGAAGTAGCTTTATTATAAAGAAAACATTGGTTTTCCAAAAAAACATAGGGCAATTTTACCCTAAGCCTCCTCCTAATTTACCCACCTATGAAAATGATCAAAAACTGGGGTTTAGTCCATTAAATAGAGCGTAACAGGTTTAGTATTTTTACCAAATTTTACTTAGTTATCTTTAGAAAATGTGTCATCAGGACTTCACTTTTAACACCCTGTATCTCGGAAACGGAACGAAACTTTTACTCCTATTATAATTTCGGGACACTCTGTATAAAGTATTTTTTATATTTACGAACTTCGCCAAATCTTCTGTAATCCATTTTTGTCTATTTTGTTCGCATTTCTTTTTTTAACAATGTAATATTTTTCATTTAAATTTTCTAAAATCTACCCAGCAAACATTTTCTATAACATTAGTTGTATTACGTAAAATTGACTAGAAAAATATACCTCTAATGTAAATTTACCAAACGGTTTTAATTTATATTTGAATTTACGTAAATTATACCAAGAAATCTACTTTTTACACAAATCTGCTTAAAAGTAACTTTAACCATATCAGCAAGGGAAAAACTACTAAAAAAAATAACCAACAATTACTTCAAAGTTAAATTTCCTTTGTAGTAAAATTAGGTGCCATATTTAGGTAATATCTACCTGTTTGGCAACTAAAAATCGTCTTTATAGTAGAATATCCAACTAGGTAGATTTGCTTAAAAATTCTACGTAATTTTATGCCTCCATAGTAACCTATTTGGCCGCTTTTATTTACTCTCCTTTAAAGTAATATTAGGTCGAGATCGTAGCAAAATTCTACCTGTTTATCTACCTAATTTCAACCAAATAGTCGAATACTCATTTAGTTGACCTATAAGTCATCTTGCAGAAATATTATTAACTTTGTTGTAGCAATTACCTGAAAAATCTACCACAAAGTAAATTCGACTAAAAACCACCAATTTAAAAAGAGTCATACATGACCTATTTGTAAAATTTATATGATTTAGGTTATTTTAACAATTAGGTTGTTCAGTTACTGTCTTCGTCATTATTCTTAAGAATTTCGGCTATTTTAAAAAAACCATTACAGTCGTAATCTTAATTTACGTGCGGTGTAGATAGTGCGAAAAATATTTAATAAAATGAGTTCGAAAAATAATATATCATATCGTTATACTTCCGATTTTTATCGTAAAGTGAACGTCTAAATTCTCAAGTGCAGAACAACGTGACCTAAATATGTTATATTTACCTATATTTTTTTATAAAACCTATAAGTTATTATTTCTTTAAATAGGTAAAGTTAACTAATATGTCGTGAAATTGAAGTTAATTCAACTTAATAAAAAGGTATTTGTAAAATACGTAGATTTCCTTAGTCATAATAACTTTTAGGTCGAATTCGCACAATACGCCATATTTTCTTAACGTAATTAAAGTAAGATTCCAAATTTTAAATTTTTAAAATGACCATAACTAGAACATACGAATGAAAATACCGAAAAACGAAACATTATTGATTTTCTAAAGTGATACGCAACAAATGTAACATAGTTTTAGCTCATAATATTATTATTACTTTTTTTACACGATCATATTTTTTTCTTATATTTTTTTAATTAGAGCGTATTTTGGAAGGGCATTGCTATTTTTCCAAGTAGAACTGTTAACATGCACGACAAAATTTTCTTCGCATTAATTTCAACAAGCGTGAACTGTATATTCACCGCAATTACATTACATATATTTTTGTCACCGACATTTATTTATTTTCAATCTTTCATGTGAATTAGGTATATGTTTTAGTTGTGTTGGTGACTTCTTACAATATTTCTACTTATATATAGATAAAAATACCAAATAAGTATCAAATTTCTTTTCGTACACTTGGAGGCATATCATCTGCAAATATTTTGGTAGTTTCTACCTAAACTTAGTTAAATCAACGTCGAATTAACGTTATACTGACGTCAAATTTCCCTAGAGAGGTATTACTAACCAAACGTACTGGGCTACTACAATGTGGATTTAGATGTAATTTTATCTCTTTTGGTAAATAAAACCAACTTTCGACGTCGTCTTAGTCTCCACTTATGTCGAATCCACGTCGAGCCAACGTAAATTTTACTTAATTATGGTTAAATCTAATTTTGCGACCAAATTTATTATATATAATTTAGGTAGTATCGACGTCAAATTACACCAAAATGTTTGCTGGTTACTCATAACATATACATATAACTAAGACAGATTGTTTAGAAATATTTTGAAGGCAACATGAATTCACATTCTAAGCATCCTTGGCATAAATGCAATATTCTGATTGAACACTGATGCCGAGTTTACGGTGTTTTTAACAGTAGTAATGTAATTACGATAGCTTGCAATACTGTTAATTTAATTATCGGAAGAAATTTTATACCTGACAACAGCTCAGTTATACTCGACGATGTTTGTAAAAGGGTCGTAAATCCGTTTCATTCACCAAATTCATTCGAGCTTTGTTGTTATCTGTTCATAAAAGTCGTTCTTAAAAATACCTATAAATTATTTTCAAGTTCCTAACTTCACAACTCCCAGTAGCAGTAGCATTATCAACGATAAAAACTCATTTAAAAAAAATCAAATAAAGTTATGTCGAATCAAAATCATATTTGGTACAATATTTTACTCCATTTTGACTACTTACTTGTTTATCATTGGTTATATGCATTTAGCAATCTAGCGATGACCATAGAAACTTGAATATAATTTTCATCGATTTCTCTTAACCATTTGTACGTTGACTTTTTTTCCCAAAATTCTACAGCACATAGTATCTAAGATCAAAATGTTCGTGGCTTAAGAACTAAAACTCTGAGAACTTTATATCAATTCTCCAATATCATCCAAATATGATATATTAGCATTAACTGAGACATGGCTAAACGACTCAATTGAAATAATTGATGCCACAATAATATACGATGTATTTCGATCAGACAGACGTTATTTTTTAATTAATAGTTCCAGGGGGGAGGATGTTTGCTGGCTTTAAAGAAACATCTATCGGCAGTATTTAATGATTTAAGCTCGTATAATTTTCTTCGTGATCTAAAAGTGTAATGTTATGTCATTTTGCCAATATATAATTACTCATTACAAAATACTATATAAGTCAGACCCGAATTAATTAAAGATCTTGGAGTATATAGTATAGTATAGTCAAAACTGGAATGTGCTTGTATAATTTAGAGTCCAATATATTTAAATCACATTTCACTATTAGAACGTGTACAACGAAGATTCTTCAAATCTGCGTGTTTTAGGATTGATCTCGGGATTGATGGTATTTACCCAGTAAGAGGAATTCCTCAACTTTTTTATTTAGAACGCTTTTACAACAGACGATCGATGCATTCTGTAATATTTTTATTTAAAATTATACAAAACAAGGTAGATTGCATTTTATTCTCTGGAATGTTAAATTTTCATGTTCCGATGGTTAATTCTAGAAATAATTATACATTTCACAAACACTTTCATAGAACCAATACATACAAGGCATCTCCTTTGTATCAAATGATTGTAAACTACTCAAATATTTAAGTAAATTTAGATATTTTTCACTGTTCTGTCTCATCTATTAAAAGAGTGTTCTTGTCAAATTAGTAACTTTTATTTATGTATAAATTATTGCTTAATTTGCTCTGTTGTATGATTTTATTGTATCTAATTTTTCTTTATAAAATTTGTTAGTCTTTTTGTTTTTGTTTATATTGGTTTGTTAACTTATATTATTTAAAATTGAGTCAGATGGCTGCATCATTTTTTTTGCAAAGTTTTTTTTTTAAATGCACTTTGCTGTTTCTGAATATTTTGAATATTTATATTTTTTATCCATACCTTATTCTCTAAATGGGGGAAGCCCTGTAGGATATTGTAAATAAATACATAAAAAGATGCAGGCCGTATCCTACAGCCAACGACAACCTGCATCCTTTCTTATTTAGACGCCCTGTACTTTTAAAAAACCATAAATATCTGCTAAAATAATAATTATTTAGAGATGGTATGATTGGGATCTTGGCTTCACAACAAATACACTTTCATCAATAACTAGTTGTAGAGAATGTGATTTTACCCAATCTTTATTTTTTAGGTCGTTTCTAATTACTTTAAAATTGATTTGTTTGTTAACAAAATCAATATTTTTTAAATATATTAATTTTAATTGCATACGTATATAATTAGATGAGAAAATATCAAAAATGATGTTGAAATAATAAAAAGAATACAATTGTACTCAATCTCTTGAATGTCCTTCTACTAATATATTAAAGCAGAACTATTTTACTTTATAAAAAAAGTATTAATGGTAAAAAGAACTTTTACCTAGACAATTGGCTTCTTAAATTAAATTCTCAATTAGAGAAAATTTCGTCTTTAATCAAATTCAAGACGACTGACGGTATATCTATCGAAACTTTCCGTAAAGATTGTTTTAATAGTTACGTTCAGTAGGAGTTTTTGTGAACACTATTGGAATACAAATTCTTCCAGAACGACCGACCTTTAGATTTTTAATTGGATTCTGGGTCCGTTCATTCTCTGAAAATTGCAATCAGGACACAAAATATCCGTTTGGAGGAAATGGAGGACTCCAGGACCGGTTTATTCAAATGTACTCCGTCCAACAGAGGGAAATTGCGATTTTGACCGTTTTAATCATAGAGAGGAAGCTATCCGATACGCCCTCTGGTAAAATAGTTCATAAATTCAATTAGTAAGCTGCTCTTTCATGCAGCACTGTTTGTGTATGGTGTTTGGCTTAAACGTGGTGCACCATTACTCATAAATTTTGTTATACAAATCGCTTTACTGCTTCTCAAAATATTAGTTTTTAAAATCTATACACTGTTGCATCCGATCAAACCAATCTTTAAAACACTTTTTTCCACTCGAAGAAAGATAGCTGCGAAACAAGTGATTTAATAGTAGTTTATGTTATGAGGACGAAAAGTTGAGTTTTTCGCATTTATTCGCATTGCCCAATTTTGAAAGTTTTGTAAAAAGAATATTGTTTATTACAATATGTTAATTTTCAATCCTGACTCAAGGAGCGTGATATAGAAACACAATGTTATTGAATAGAGATAAATGGAATAATACGTCGCCGATTGAGAACCGCAATATTCCATCCTTGCCATTAAAAGGAAGGAATATTTTATAGTCAAACCAATTACTTGCCGTTGAAAGAACGTACTGTATAATATATTTGGTTCACTGTGATAAGCTAAATGAACATCAAAATAGGAACTTTAACTTAAATGCAATAGTTTTGATATAGTCTGTGCATTTCTGTTTGTCAATCATTAGGTACTCCCTAAATTTTCTATAATAAATGTATAGAATTTCCTTCAAGTGTGATGTTATATCGTTACGGACAAATTATTGCAACACTTTTTATAAATATTTTGCAGTTAGTGTTTCATTAACAGTGTATTTCTCTTTGTCAATCATTAGGTACTCCCTAAATTTTCTATAATGTATAGAATTTCCTTCAAGTGTGATGGTTTATCGTTAAAGACAAATTATTGCAACACTTTTTATAAATATTTTGCAGTTAGTGTTTCATTAACAGTGTTGGCATGGTCTGTGCATTTCTGTTTGTCAATCATTAGGTACTCCTAAAATTTTCTATATTAAATGTATAGAATTTCCTTCAAGTGTGATGCGCTATATCGTTATAAACAAATTATTGCAAAACTTTTTATAAATATTTTGCAGTTAGTGTTTCATTAACAGTATTAATAATAATGACTTATGACTTTTAAAAAACTTTTTAAAGCCCTACCTGCCCGACTCCGTATGTTGGCTTTCAACTCAAGCAAGAAAGCTGCAAACAATGAATTGATTGCATCGTCGTTATTTTCCGAATTTAATAGACAACCCTGAACATATGCGGCTTGCTTGTGACAGGGCCGTTGGGATTAGAAGAAAAACAAAAATAAAAAAGTATATCATTAATTAAGCACAATTTATAGCTAAACCGCTTTTAATGGTACCCTTTTTATTCATTCAACCAATAAAAAAACTTCGAATAATAAACCATTATACATTTAAAATAATAAAAGAGAAAAATATTTAATTATTCTGCAAATATTATTCAAACACTGTAGTAGTATTTTTGTAATAAAATAAATAAATCCATGTTGACTGTTAGGAATTGAATCATCCCATATACACAATTGGATGATAGACGAATTACGAATGTCAAGCACGTAATTCTTGTTGTTGTAGTGCATGTTCATTTTATAAGTAATATACAGTTATTCGCTATACATAGTCTATCTTTACTCAGTCCCAGACTTCCAGCAACTCTAGCTGTTCTAACAGGTTATGGGCACAGCTACGGTTCATCTGAGGTATTGAATAAAGTGGCGTGAAACGCAGAAGAAAATGAATGGAAGCAGCTAGTTCAGAATAATAAGAGAACTATGACACCTGGAAGAGCAAATGGAAACGCTCATTAAAAAATGATGCTTGGGTGCATGTAAATAGTGAATGTCAAAGTCCAGTGCTAGTAGCAAACGATGCAGAATCAAAGAGAGCGGTAGATAATTGGATCAGGAACGATAGTAAAGCAAAATTAGATATAATCCTATCCATAATTCCTTCGGAATTAAAGCTCGTCAAAGGTTGTACCAGTTCACGTGAAATTTGGTTGAATCTGGAAAGTATATATGCATCGAAAGGGCCGGCAAGAAAGGCTACGATGCTAAAATAGCTAACACTCCAACGCATGAATGAAAGGTAAGATGTGCGTGAATATATTAACAAATTTTTTGGTACCATGGATAAGTTGGGGGAAATGGAAGTAGAAATAAATCCTGATTGACTAACAATTATGTTGTTATACAGTTTGCCTAGTACTTATGAAAATATGTGCGATAGAATACCAGAGATAGCTTGTTGTCGCCAGAAACTCTTCGTGTGAAAATTATTAAGGAAAGTGAGGCAAGACAAAATGAAGCCAGCCTTATCTAAGATGCTTTGATTGGAAAGCACTATCACCAAAAATCATTTAGTTTTAAAAGCCAAAATGATGAAGCCGGAAAAATATATCGAAATATTCCCTGCAAGGTGCGTTATATGTTCCAGAGTTACGTACTAACTTGTTATCCGTCAATAAGATGACAAAGACTATGAAGTTATTTTTAAGAAAGACAATGCCGTAGTTGTAGGAGCCGATGATCACATCAAATTAATTGCTGATAGAGTCGGTAATTTGTATTTTATTAGAGAGACTCTTTTAAATAACTCTGCATATTTTAGCAATAATGGCGAAATATTTGATATTTGGCATCGACGCCTTGGATATTTAAATGTTGAATATATTGTGGAGTCTGTAAATAAAGGAATAATACATGGCCTCAATATAAAGAATTTTAATATTGAATACCAATGTGAAATCTGTCTTCACGAGAAAATGGCAAGGAAGACATTTTCGCAGAAATCTCAGAGAAAAAGTCAAATTTTGGATATTATCCACTCAGATTTATATGGTCCGATGCGTACAGAATCTATAGGTATTTAGCGTTAAATACTTCGTTAAATTTATTGACAATTGCAGTAAATGATGCGAATTAAAATTTTTGAAGTCAAAAGCGAGGTATTTCAAGCCACGAAGGACTACATCTCTACGATAGAAAGGCAGAAGGGAAGAAAGGTAAAATGCTTGCAATAAGATAACGGAAAGGAGTATACCAGCAATGAATTTAATGACTTCTTAAACAAAAAGGGAATCTTCAGAAGATTGACTGTACCGTATTGTCCAGAACAAAACTGCATATCTGAAAGAAAAAATAGAACTCTATTAGATATTGCTAGATACCTGATTCTACAGTCAAATCTACCACCATCTTTTTGGGACGAAGCTGTTAATACAGCTAACTACATTAGGAACAGATGTCCATCAAAGAGTTTAAATGGAAAGACACCTTTTGAAGTTTGAACTAGTGAGAAACCAGATGTTAGTTACTTTAAAGATTTTGGATGCAAAGTATACTGCCTAAATAATAAAGATCCCCACAGAGGAAAATTTGACTCTAGATGTAGAGAAGGAATTTTTATTGGATATGCAAAGCATTCTAAGGGGTACAGAATGTGGGTAAAATCTAAAAGAAAAATTGAAATCTGTAGAGACTTAAAATTTGTAGAAAGATCAAAATGTGAGATTTTAAACGAAAATTTTGATTTAACCCTGGATGATCAAAATAAAAGCTACTCACCAAAACCACAAGCAAAATATATCGAGATTGAAATTAGACTACCAGAAAATATCCAATCAACGAAAAATGACGAAAAAAGTGTGGAAATGGCCAATGAAAATGAGGAATGCAGATTTGGAAAGTTCTGACACTGAATAATCTTCTTCTGCAAAACATAGTACTAGAGGTCGTGGAAGACCTAAAACAATAAGAATTGGTTCAAGAGGGAGGCCAAGGAAGGAATATCAATATGCAAATAATACTTCCGAAATTGAATATTCATTTGTCTCTGAAATCTCTATAAAACATGCATTATCAAGTCCAGAAAGGGAAGAATGGTTGTAAGCAATGGGAAGCGAAATAACATCGATTATTAAGAATAATACCTGGAAGCTTGTAAATCGTCCTGAAAATGTAGAAATAATTGGAAGTAAGTTAATTTTAGGAAATAAGTATAAATCGGAGGGAAATCTTGATAAAAGAGAGGTACTTCTGATAGCACAAGGATTTAACCAGCAACCTGGAATACACTTTAATGAAACGTTCTCCCCAGTTGCTCGTATGAGTTCTATTAGGCTTTTGACCTCTCTCGCCGTACATTTTGGAATAAAAATATACCAATTTGATGTTACTACAGCTTATTTGAATGGCGAATTAGAAGAGGAAATATTCATGGAATGTCCCAAGTATCTTTATGAAGTTTTGGAATATTTATTAGAAACAAGAAATTGTTCAAATAAAATATTGGAACAAGACATTTTTGAAGAACTCAAATCCGGAAATAAAGTATGTTTACTGAAAAAGGCTTTATATGGACTTCGACAATCCAGTAGGAGTTGGTACAAAAAGTTGGATTCTGTTCTAAAACGATTTGACCTAATCGCTACCAATGTTGTATGTTCTACAAACGAAATGAAGAAGACATACTTTTGATTGGAATTTATGTCGATAACGTCATTCTGGCCTGCCATAACCTTAAAAGTGTAAACCTTTTTGAGGGATATTTAAGTTCACAATTTGGGATAAGGAAATTGGATACTGTCTAGGAATTGAGTTTAGTAGAAATCAAGGAAATATTACCATGAATCAAAGAGGATACATTACTGACATTCTAAGTCGTTTCGGAATGAGCGACTGCAACCCTATAAGTACTCCAATGGAACCAAATCTGAAAATAATGAAGACAGAGACAGATAAATCAGAAGTGCAAAAATGTCCATACAGAGAATTGATGGGATGTTTAACTTATTTGGCAGTAGTCACACGACCTGACATCAGTTTTTCAGTGAGTTACCTGAGTCAATACAACCATTGCTTTGGAAAAATACATTGGGCTGCTGCGAAACGTGTTCTACGTTACCGAAAAGGCACTATAGACCTAGGAATCTCCTACAAACCTAAAGCCTTTAAAAGGATATGTTGATTCAGACTGGGGTAATTAAACAGAAGATAGGCATTCATAAATTCGATATGTCGTTATATTGAGTGAAAATGACCTATCTCATGGGAATCCAAGAAGCAAAGGACAGTAGCTTGTCCTCTACCGATGCCGAATACATGGGATTGACGGAAGCTGCGAAAGAATATATTTATTTATCCAGGTTTATTCGAGAATTAGAACTGAATGAATTGGACCATATCACTCTATTCAATAATAACCTTTCAGTCTTAAAGGTTTCCGAAAATCCACTTTTTCACGCTAGAACCAAGCACATCGACATCAGAAATGCTTTAAAAGAAAATTGGTTAAAAGTGCTTCATGTGAGCTCTAACGAAATGATTGCCGATGTACTCACTAAAGCATTAACTAGATGTAAACATGAAAATTGCGTCAACAGGATGGGATTGGTGAACTTTAAACACGTTTCGAGGGGAAGTGTTGGGAATTGAATCATCCCGTATACACAATTAGATGATAGACGTCAGTATGAATTACGAATCTGAAGCACGTAATTCTTATGTTGTATTGCATGTTCATTTTATAAGTAATGTACAGTTATTCGCTATACATAGTCTATCTTTACTCAATCCCAGACTCTAGCTGTTCTGACATTGACTATTAGTTACGGTCCAAGTACATACCCCTGATGTACTATTCAAGTCTTAGTCGTTCGATTACTTTTTTCAAATAGTAACAAGTTCAAAATGAAGCGCATGTATAAAAGACCCAACTTCTTTCAGGTATCTAGTTATTTTTTAGGTAGGTACTCCCAATGTAAAATTTGGGAATGCGAGACAGAGACAGGAGACCGATGCAAGCGACAAAGCACAATGCTTTTCTTTACGTCTGAATACTGAATTATATTAAGCATATTTGGGACCTAGTGACCGATGCAAGAGATCGCGACAGCACTTTCATACACCGGTCTCGGAGCAGTGTTTGCTGCCTTGCATCGGTCGTCGATCAATCGGTCATCGGTCTCGCGTTCTCAAAATTGCACCTTTAGGTACTTTCACTTTTACTTCTATATACTATCAGATTCATACAAGAGTTTTTTGCGAACTAAATTTTTTAATTCATAAAAATAATAAATAATTTCTTTCGAGTGAGTCAGATGATCTTTATTACTATTGAAATCTTTGGTAGCCTAAAAGATAACGGTATCGTTCGTTTCCTCATATCCATTTGGCGTTCAATTCAATTTTATGCTAGAAATAAACCGGTTCCTCTGACACAAATATATTCATATATATTCATAGCGTATAAAATAATGAATAGACCTTCTTACATGTTCTTTGCAACGTCATTGAATGCACGCGAAAATTCCGTATTCAAATTGAACTCTGGAGTTATGATTAAATTTCACGTCGTAATGCACTTCGTAAAAGGGAATGATTCTTTTGTTGAAGATTATTATTACATCCTTAACTCATGCGGTTTGATTAATTATTCATTCTAACATCGATCTCTTCTGATTAGATATTTCCAATATCTTGTGCTTATGAACAAATCAGGTTATGTTTGATGCTAATGCTAATAATAACCTAATTCACTGAGTATCTTTTTTACGTATTTACGAACATGTAAATCTTTAAAGATAGAAGATACTCAGACAAAAGTAAAATTGGACGATATCACGGTTGCCTCTTCTAATTGCTAAGGAAGGGTGTAACGTCATAAAATTATATTATTATGTGAATGGTTTGTTCTTCCTTTCGAATCGTTTGTACATTCTTTCGCTAACAGCGGTGATGCGGTGGTGAACGCTGTACAATTTTTTAATTTGAAAATGTCGTTTTCATCCAAAAACACTGCTTTTGTACCTATTTGATATCCATTTATTCTGTTCAAAACCATCATTATTTATAATATTATGCTCATGCAACAAGATTTAACCAATATTATTTGATGAAGAATTTTAATGTCTCTCGTATGAGTTAGGATCTGTAAACAAAAGTCTATTCACTTTTATATTTTTTATGGTCTCGATTTGTTCTGGTCTTATCAGTTGCCTTTTTTGTACACTGATTATTTAAAAATAGTTCACCTGGGCAAGCTACTGATTTGGATCTACGTATTTTACGAGAATTTAAGTCATCTTTAAACTTTTCACTAGACTGTTCTCCAGTTAATCATCACTATTTTCAATCACTGTTACTAAAAATGTTCACTAATCCTAAGGAAAACCGAAATTAATTAACAAAAACATGTCTTACCGTCTACTCATGGTACTGTATAAACATATAGTTCTAGAGCCAACGTGCAGGTTTGTTACTTATTTTCTTATGGCTGAATTTATTATTAAATTATGTACTATGATACGTGTACAACAAATTCATGAAAGCGCGATCTTCAGATAGGGGCGCATAAGTAGCTATAGCCATTGCAAGTGGTACGTGCATCTTGAAAACTTGACTTATTTTCTTAACATTTTGGTTATGCTCATTCAAGAAAGCGCGAGGTTCAGACTGGGGCGCTTAGGTAGTTATAGATATTACAAGTGGTACAGAAAACTGACGATAAGTGCTCAGCTATAAGAAATATTAAAGGACCCGCCAATTTAGCTAGGCCATTTTTTCTTCCCAGCGTTTTAAAGTAGTACGTGACGGGACATGCACTTGACTTATTTTTTCATGGGTGATTTTGGGTTTATTTTCAAGTTTTTGTTATGTGTTTCACAAAATTCACCTCCTCTACCAGTTTCGATGGGCCATTTTTTTTTATCAACATTTTAGTGTTTTAATGTCATGCGAAAGTAGGCATACGACTGACTTGTACCAGAGTAAGATAAACACTGAATTAGTATCCAATAAGAACATTGGTCCGTTTTTAGTGTGCAACGAAAATAAAGAAGTAATAAAATAAATAATGGTTTTATATAAACCCAATAACGTGCCAAAGTATTTTTGATCAGGTTTTGAGGTCGCTAAGAACGAATTCGCTCACAAAATTTAAAAACCTTTGCTAGCCATTTTTAAGGTATAAATTGTATTATTTATTATGATAAAAAACAATATTAATAATACATTTTTGTTGAAAATTTTCATAAAAGAATTAAATCAATATTTTAATAAAAGGTGACCAAAGGAGAATGAGCAGTTTTGCCCCCCTCGCCCCAATAAGAGATATATGCCAAATGGAAGATATCGGTAATTAGCACATTTGTTTTCATTATGACTTCTCTCAATTATCTGTCGATTCCGAGTTATATCATAGTGCATATGACAAAACAAATCCCGTTGTGAGGAAATGCGTAGTTGCCAAGTTATAGATGATTTAATTTTCACTGTAGTTTAGTTGAAATCAGTTGTGGAGAAATTGTTGCCGTGGGAACGTTTATCATGGTAACGACTAAACAAAAATCCAAATCCCATGGTTCGTAATTTCTAATGTCGTTTTCCATTGGAATGTTCAGTGCGTTCTGAGAGTATCTCACGTTCTTCTTTTCCATATCGATATATAAAGACACAAATATACTCAGTGTGTACTGCCAGTGCCAATGGAAAATGCCATAAGTTATATTATTTAATTTAACTTTAATTTAACTGAAATTAGTTATGGGAAAACTGTTTGTTATCGTAATGACCAAATAAAACCCCAAATCATGTGGTGAGTAAACGCGTAGTTGTCAAGTTAAAGATAAAACGTTGCTATGGTAACAACTAAAACTCAAATCTCGAACTAAAAAAAATGCATAGTTGCCAGATTATAGATGATATAATTTAATTTTAGTTTAATTGAACGACATTTTTCATCCAAGCCACCTACTAGCTTGCATAAGAAATGTCTTCTACATATTACTTTTATTTTAAATTGATTTTATATTGATTATGTACCTATTGATTTTACATTGATTTTATATTGATTTTATATTGATTTTATATTGATTTTATATTGATTTTATATTGATTTTATATTGATTTTATATTGATTTTATATTGATTTTACATTGATTTTATATTGATTTTATATTGATTTTATATTGATTTTATATTGATTTTATATTGATTTTATATTGATTTTATATTGATTTTATATTGATTTTATATTGATTTTATATTGATTTTATATTGATTTTATATTAATTTTATATTGATTTTATATTGATTTTATATTGATTTTATATTGATTTTATATTGATTTTATATTGATTTTATATTGATTTTATATTGATTTTATATTGATTTTATATTGATTTTATATTGATTTTATATTGATTTTATATTGATTTTATATTGATTTTATATTGATTTTATATTGATTTTATATTGATTTTATATTGATTTTATATTGATTTTATATTGATTTTATATTGATTTTATATTGATTTTATATTGATTTTATATTGATTTTATATTGATTTTATATTGATTTTATATTGATTTTATATTGATTTTATATTGATTTTATATTGATTTTATATTGATTTTATATTGATTTTATATTGATTTTATATTGATTTTATATTGATTTTATATTGATTTTATATTGATTTTATATTGATTTTATATTGATTTTATATTGATTTTATATTGATTTTATATTGATTTTATATTGATTTTATATTGATTTTATATTGATTTTATATTGATTTTATATTGATTTTATATTGATTTTATATTGATTTTATATTGATTTTATATTGATTTTATATTGATTTTATATTGATTTTATATTGATTTTATATTGATTTTATATTGATTTTATATTGATTTTATATTGATTTTATATTGATTTTATATTGATTTTATATTGATTTTATATTGATTTTATATTGATTTTATATTGATTTTATATTGATTTTATATTGATTTTATATTGATTTTATATTGATTTTATATTGATTTTATATTGATTTTATATTGATTTTATATTGATTTTATATTGATTTTACATTGATTTTATATTGATTTTATATTGATTTTATATTGATTTTATATTGATTTTATATTGATTTTATATTGATTTTATATTGATTTTATATTGATTTTATATTGATTTAATATTGATTTTATATTGATTTTATATTGATTTTATATTGATTTTATATTGATTTTATATTGATTTTATATTGATTTTATATTGATTTTATATTGATTTTATATTGATTTTATATTGATTTTATATTGATTCTATATTGATTTTATATTGATTTTATATTGATTTTATATTGATTTTATATTGATTTTATATTGATTTTATATTGATTTTATATTGATTTTATATTGATTTTATATTGATTCTATATTGATTTTATATTGATTTTATATTGATTTTATATTTATTGTATATTGTACTAAGTAATTAAAACGGTTGTAATGTTTAGAATTTTTCGATATTAATACGTTTTAGATAGAAACTTTTTGAGGCACACTGTAAATACCAAAATATTTTTGATTTATATCTCCAATATATATTATCCAATCCGCTAATATTTTTAATGGACGCTTATTCAGTAAAAAGGTATCTTTTTTATCTTGCTTTAGTAAAAGCGTTCGCTTTTAAAGTCACGCGCATGCCCACTTTAAAACGTTGGAGAGAAAAAATGACTCAGCTAAAACGGTAAAGGAAGTGAATTTTGTGAAAAACATAACGAAAACTTGAAAATAAACCAAAAACCAGCCATGTCTTTTCACGCACTACTTTAAAACGTTGTAAAGAAAAAATGGCCCACCGAAATTGGTGGAGGGTTTAATATTTCTTGTAGATGGGCACTTATCATCGAATGAGCATATCGAAAATGTTAAGAAAATAAGTCAAGTTTTTGAGAGGCCTATTATAGCTACCTAAGCGCCCCAATTTGAATGTCGCGCTTTCGTGAATTCGTTGGCCACATATCATAGCACAATTTAATAATAAATTCAGCTATAAGAAATAAGTCACAAATCTGCACGTTGGCTGCAGGACTAATACATTTTGTGTTTCTTTTGAAGTCCCTGTTTTCTTCTTTAAAATTATTTGAAACTCTCTTTTACTAAAAATTTCCTGTAGCAAACACTTTTTTCAATAATTTACGTTCTTTTAGTAAAGCCCTTTACCAAATATTTCTTCTTAAGGTCTTTTTTCTCTATCTCCTCCTTTAAGCAAAGTTTTTTCCGGAAAAGCGTCTTAACCAAAAATTCTTCTAATTTTCCTGGGAAATATGTTTGAGGTAACGGGAAACTTTTGTGTTATTTTGGAAAACTTATCGGGAAAGTCGGAAAATTTGGAAAACAAAACGGACAAATCCGCTGTCGAAAAAAAGTAGGTTCTACCGGAAAATGTATGGAAAATAACTTTCTCGAAGGAAAATTTAAAATTGTCCGTCTTGATTAGACGGAGAAAAGCTCAATGTCTCTGAAGTAGTAAAATTCGACGGGTTAGTTCAAATTTCGTAACAGATAGACAGACAGAAAGACCTATTTAGATTCTTTTTCTTTCAGTTCAGGTTTAGCCCCCATAATTCGCGCCAGAATGTCATCTATAGAATCCTCTTCCTTAAATTAAAATGAACACTGTATATTTTTAACATTGATCTGATATTTTATAAAACAACATTGCAACCATATTTTTTTAAAAGGTGTTTTTTTTGTGAAAGGGAGAATGATATCCAAGAACTTTTCATCTTGCCCTCGCAAAAATCATTTTTTGATGGTCTTGAAAAATATTTTAATATTCAATTCCATTTATTTGTATTATATTAATTACTATGTATGTACGTGCACTACGATCACGGTCCATGGTTTATCCGTACTGACTGACCATATTACATTTTGTATTCACTCTGTATGCAACTTCTGAAGCGCAAAACAGCGTAAGAATTGAAATTGACCTTCTTGATTAGGTAATTACAATCTTACGTACAGTTACATTATTATTTATTTCTCTAGAGTTATTGACCTGCAGATAGATACGAATGATAAACAACAAGGATCCTAACAAAACAGAATTCGATATCAATTACGTTGATCTAGGAACATTGCTTACGTCAATAGTTAATCCGTTGTTTTTTTATTTTGTATCTACTGCATCGGGTGTTGAAATTATTGTTAATTAATCGTTGCAAATTCGCTTCTTTTTTAATTTGTTGGTTTTTTGTGTATTCTTCGTAACGATGAACAGATATAAGTTGTGAAAACTTTTAATAAAAAATATTGTTTGTGGATAAAGTCGGCAATGGACTATAACAGTGCATTAGAATTTTTAATCCTTTTTTATAGAAATAATAAGGGTCTTTAAGTTTCCAAGAAAACCTTCATTTACCCATTTATTTAGAAATTTCGAATTAAATTGGTATTACAAAGTTGCCAAATATTATTTTGTTTCCTTTTCGTAATGAGTAGATGGTTTCAGTGGTTAGTTATTGTTGCCTTGTATTATCTGACAAGTTGCGTGCTGTCAAATTCATAGTAAGTTTTCTAGCGCATTATAATAATCGAATTAAATTACCGGTTTTGAGCTTACATTAAATTGTAATTAGATGAAACAAAATGGATTCTATGTATTTTGAGGTGATCTTTTCGAAAAAAGGCAAAACAAAATGTAGCAGTTTTTCGAAAGTGCCGAAATTTTGGATTTTGTCAATTTTTCAATTTTGCGCATGCGCATGTCGCAAATAAATCATTATTTTTAAAACGCAGTTTACGACAATTGAAAGCTTAGAAAAACTGCTAATTTTTATGTCTCCTGAGAAATTTTGATCGGATGCACCGTTCTCGCGGTATGGACGATTGAAATTTGTTTAGTATTTTGAGGCGGCGAAGGTCGAAAAATTGAATTTGTTAAATGTTCAAACACTAAATTCTTCATAACTTTGGTAAAAATTAAGATATTTGAAGAAACAAAAATTCGTTTTGAACTTAAGGGATGTGACTATTGATTCCCAAAAGGGGGCAAGAGAAATCCCAAAATTGGGCATATGGCGGAAGGGCAAAGGGTACCGCAAGCCTGATTTCATTGTTTGCCTATAACGGCCAAACTATTTAAATTTATTAATGCCACTTACAGAGCTTACTCTTAAATATGAAATCTTATACGTGTGTGAATTTTACCAAAATCGGATTATAATTGGCCAAGATATCAAACAATTTATCAAATTTTTTTTCGAAAGTTTGAAGTGGCACAAAAATGCCAAAAATGCACCCAATGACTCAAAACTTTTTTTTTTTGAATACTCTATTATGTTTAGAATACGATTACATTACGGAAAATTTTGCAAAAATATTTTATCTATTTTTTTGACCACTGTTCATTGAGTGACGACCAAAAAAACACGGTTTTTGAGAAAAGTTGCCTAAAATTGACGATTTTCAGTTTTTTGGTCTGAAAATTGAGCAAACCCAAATCTCATGTCTTCTCAATGTGTATACAAAGTTTAAAGTGTGTATGTTTCTTCTAAGTTGTAGAATTCTCCCGACAAAAGTCCCATTATACGCGCTCCGCGGGATCCAAAACTCGTGCATTTCTGTAAATTAATTTTTTTGTGATTTCCCGTTTTAAATTTCTTACATACCTAAATTTATTAGGCCTAAAATTTATTAAATTGTATTTTACTGACTTGTTATAAGACGTTTCTGGAGTTTTGTGCAAAAAATAGAATTACCGCAAAATTAGCCGGACGTCGTAGCAAGGATAGTCATGGTCTCGACGTTCGCTATCCGACAAGTTTAAACTTGAAACGGTCATATTATTACAAATTGAATCGCTTGATAGTGTATATCGGCATAGATTTTTAAAAACCGTGTTCAGCAAGCTCTGTGTACACGTGGTTTTTCGGACTTCTTCAGCAATTTATTAAGTAAGTACGTTCTTAAATTAAGAACATTCTATCACAGTGCTATAATTTTTTGTTTCCAGGTTGCAATGGCTGGACTGTGTTTATTATGTCATCAGAAACTTGCAGAGGGTGAACTTACCCCAATTAGACCGATAGGATTGAAAGGTCTGCAGATGGTCAGCAAAGAGAGAGGGGATGATTTTTTCAGTTCTTTAGAACCAGGTTTTATATTGCATGAAAGGTGTCGCAAACATAACGTAGCTCGACTTTACGGAAAAGAGTTTATTTATAAAACCTGGGATAGGCATAAAAGGGCCGCGATTGACAATGCCAAAAAAAAGGAGGATGGAGCATCAACCGAGAAGAAAACCAGATGTTAGAGAACAAAAAAAAAGCTTATCACCAAGTTGGAACTTACACTCAAGCTTAGGATTAATTTCCTAACATTTTTAAAGTATACCTTCTTGTATATTTTTTTGTGCTCTTTCCGATGGCGCAGTTAGTTTCTTCAAATATATTTTTTGTTACATGTTTTCGGAAAACCCGGAGAAAATCATATGGGGAAAAATTAAAAAAAAATTACGCCTTCCGGTTTCCTGCGAATTCCCGAAAAATTATGGCAGATTTCGCCGCGGGACTTATTTTATTTGAGAGCCCACAAAAAATACGCAACTTCACTCATGGGCACATATGTCTAACATTTATAATTTCGCCACAAATTCATCGCAAATTTCATGTTCATGATTCTGATCAAAGAAACGAAAAAACTTTTTGGTAAAAGCACTTCTGGCGGCGAGAAATTCGCCATTACAACTACCTATGCAATGAAATTCCGAATTATTTTTGCCTCCTCTTTCGATTGGTGCATTTAATTTTACTATCAGAATGATACTTGCCCAGATAATTAGCATTTTTACCATGGAAAATTCCGGAAAACCCGGTTTTTTCTAATTTAAAAAAAATTGAAAAACTGCTACATCATTTTTTCTTTTTTTCGGAAAGATCACACAAGGTCCACTTTGTTTCATCCAATTACAAATTAATGTAGGCTCGAAGGGGCTTTTTTTCGTTATTTAATTGGACTATAAACAATACTATATCAATCTGCCTCTTATCAAACAGAAGTGCAGTTTAAATACTTGATAAAATTTGCAGTATTTACTTGATAAGTTTGTAATAATTTAGAGTGTTCCAAGTCCTAACAAATTATTTAAACATGTCTACTCTGTTCGTACACCGATATGATGATAATTATTTACCGTGAATGTCGCACGAATTCAAGACAAGCGAGACAGTTATACTATGAACGTTTTCCCTATAGAACATTTCCCTCACTTAGGACGTTTTCCAATTTAGAAAAAGTCTTAGACAGACATTTTCCTGACAGTAAACATCATGGAGGACACAACAAAATTATCACAAATAAAGAAAATATACCCGTTTTGCTTATGTTCATGTAAATAAATCTTAATATCAGATATTTGGCAATCTAAATTGAAATAAACAAAACTAGCATCCAAAAAATATTAAAAGACAATAAATATCATCCTTATAAAATTTAATAATTGGTCCAAGGTTTACACCCTAATGATCCTAAAAGACTTTCTTAGAATGCAGGTGAAACTAAATGACGATGCCTCATTCTTAAATAAAATATTATGTAGCGACGGATCACGATTCTATAATAATGATGTATTAAATCGTCTTAACAGTTTCAATTACTGGTCCCCAGGATCCCCACTGGACAAGAGAAACAGGATTTCAAAATATTTGGGACATAAACGTATGGTGTGGTTTGTTCAATAGCAGGATTATTAAGGTCCTCATTTTTATGCAAACACTAATGAAAATAGGATGTGATTTTTTAATTAATAACGTTTCTGATTTGTTGAAAGGTGTTCTTCTTAATGAAAGACGTGATATGTGGTGGCAGCAAGATGGAACACCAGCTTGTAATGCACAATATTTGGCAAACACCTACATATTCTCCAATTATCCAGTAGGCGGTTAGGTCACTTAATTTGTTACTTTTTTTTCTGTGGTACTATGAAGGACATATAGTACACTAAACAAAAGTAAAAGACTTGGAATATTTAAAAAATAGATTCAGAAATACTTGTATAGATTTACACATGCCATAATTCAAGCTGCCTTTACAAGAAATGTATGTATTGCTAACAATTTGAGCACCAATTATAAGTTATTACTAATCTTTTTTTGTTGATATTTGTTTCATGTTTTCTCCTTTTCTTGTTTCAATGTGTGTTTTTTTTAATTATCTTATTATCTATCACCAAATAAAGATTATTGTATTATTTATCATATCGTATAAGATGCAAATGACCTAACTCCACTTTTTACCACAGGTACGTTTTATTGGCTAACCGTTAGTTAAAGATATGTAATATCGATTCAAAATGGCCTACCATGCCTATTTTAAATATTTGGCCCAAAAATCACATGACTCATTTTGTATAACCCCTTTACATTAAGGTTAGGTCTAAAAGATTTTTAGGAGTTAGGCCATTTGCATTTTAAACCGACGATATAGTTTTCCTTTTATATCTGACTTATTTATGGAGTCATTTCCAAATTTCAAAAACAGTTGTACAGGGAATAGTAGCGATTACAAAACTGAGCAAAAAACTTAAGAGTGTCATTTAGAATTTTTGAGGGGATGGTTCCATGGGGTGGTTTTTAGGGGTGGGTCGTCAAATCTTCATTAATTTTAAAGTCCACGGCCAATTATATTATGAGATTTTTGCTCGGTTCGGTTATCTTGTATGATTTAGAAATTATAGCCAGTAGCGTAGCCAGGCAGGGGCCAGGGTGGGGGGGGGGTGCTTGACACCCTCCCCGCCCCCTTGCTCTGTACCTCTTGCCGATTGACGCTTGATGCCTATATACACAATAAACAGTTACTTTTAGTATACCCTGTAACATTTATTGAAATTTCAAAAGATATTTTTAAAAAACAAACATCGTATTTGTTTGAAATGCCTCAAATATTATTTTAAACGAAAATGTTATTCATTTATTTAGTCCAAAGTTAAAGTAAAATAACTATTTTTATTTTATAAGGTCAAAAATCATAACGAATGATGATTTCTTCAAAAACAATGCACGACGCGGCAGTGGCGACGTTTGAGTCGGGTCAGCAAGTGTTTATTGTGTTACCAATTACCGATGCAAAAAAGTAGTTTTTGTTTACATCTGCCTATTTAAGACATTCAAGAAAATTATGATAAAAAATTAAGTCTAAAAAAACAACTCGTTGGGCAAGTCACACTGTCACACTGTCAATATTTGACAACCTCCCCACTATAATAGAGGTTATGGAAAGCATCTCATCTAGTGAAATTTCAAGTACAATGAGAATCAAATGATTGATGCTCGTGGAATTTGAACATATATAAAATCTTTCGAATTTGTAAATCTTCTCTGCTTTTGCAAACAAAAACTTTTAGTTATTCAAATTCTATCTAATTATTTACAAAAAGTCGATATAAATATATCAGCAGCAGTTTCCTTAATTAAATCAACCATAAATGACTTTAAATCATTGAGTCCAACGCTTTGAAAAAAAGGCTAAAGAAATTTCAAGTAAGTATGACTTGCCCAATTAGTTCACAAGAAAAATATCCAAAGAGGTCAAACTTTTCACGATGAAAACATGTGTGGGCACATTGAAAATTGCCCTAGGCAAAATTTTAAAATTTTTGTGTATTTTTTTGTACTGGATACATTTATTTAAACACTTAAACATACCTTTTTATAATTGCAAACAAATTTTCATGCTTAGAGACGGAAAATATCGCTGTTTCTGAAAATAATAACAAATCTTTGTATGATTTATTGTATTGTTTGAAGCCCGTAGTTCGTCGTCATCTTGTCAAGAAGAGATTGAAAAAAGTTTTGCTGTAGTGCGCTGAGCTACGTGTTTTTTTTCCAGTTCTTGAAAATATGTCATAACTTTGTCTATCTTATCATGGCTTCATTTGAAAACGTTGTTTGACAACGAAGGCACAATGGCGATGATGGATTTAAAGGATTTTTGATAAATCCATATTTAATATATCCCGCATTATACTGCCGTTTCTTCTTTTTTGCCTCTGACATAATCAGCACACTACTTAAGTAAAAAAGAACAAACAACTATTTATTGTGGAAGCGCGTGTACCTTTGGAAAACTGCTACCAATGCCGAAATGCTAATGAAAATAAAACAAAGCCACTTTACCCTGCCTTATAAATAGATTGAAAATGCATTTGTATTTTTTATAAATCTTCTATCCTACCGGAAATAGTTGACGAATACAAATCCTATTGACGTCTATTAACTGAAATAAATAAGTAATATATAAGTAAAAAAGTAAAGAAATATACCCTTTCTTAAAGTTCCAAAAAAATGGAATCAGTTTTTTCTAATTTATGCAAAATTTACTAAATTTTTTCAACAATTGCTACAAACACTGCAACAGACAAAAGATCTTTTAAATAAATATTAAAACTTATAATAGGTCGACCATCCTTGAGGACAGATTGATAAACAGCATTACTGAGTGCGCCTAATATTGATTTGCAATCTGTAGTAGACAAATTTAAGATCATAAGGAGTAGAATAATTATTTTGTGAAAGCATTTAGAATTATAAGGTATAACTAAAGTATTTAGTATTATATATATTTTTATTTACGAAAGTGACAGTGTTTTTGTCCGTATTTTTTTAAATATTACAAATTCTATTTATTTTTGTTTATTATTTAGAATATTATGATCTGGCTTAGCTCGATTATTCTTATTTTTGTTTATTTTTTTTAATACATTTTATAATACAAAATACCGTATTTTTAATAATAATAGTGGCTCTAAAGATCAAAAAGCGCCCCTTTAAATGTTTGCCCCCCACGCCCCGTAAGGCTGGCTACGCCACTGGTTATAGTCTGGATTAAACAATTTGGGACACCCTGTATACTCACATATTCCTCCAGTTTACTGTATAGGAATGCACATAAAACTTTAATTCCTTCAATTTCTCTGTGTGAAAAAATATATTTACCTCTACTTTTTATATTTGGTTAGTATCTTTAGTATTAGATGTGAACACTCTATTTGACAGTAAAACTTTAATTCTCATATTGCCAAATAAAAATTGTTACTGTTTATTATATTGTCATGAAATTCCTAAAGCCTACCCTGTGTAAGCGCGACCTTGGAAGTCTGCCACTCGATTCATGATCGAAGCAACTCTGACGTGTGAAAACAGTCGGACCGCGTCTTGAATATACAAGAAACGACGGAATCTTCTAGGTATGCCGCTGACGCTTCGAGAAACTGCCGTTGAGTCATAGAGATGGAATTTTCGGAAGTGTCTAGAAACTACGAGCACAGAATTGGCTTGGTATAAATAGCCGACTTATCGGCGATCAGTTTTGTTTAGTATAAACTGTTAGACAAGAAAAGTTAAATTGTAATAGATAAATTAGAATTGTTAGTGCCTAAGTATTATATAAATTTATTAGAACGTTATAAATAAATTGTAAATAGTGTGTTTTAAATAAATAAACTTTAAATAAATTAGACTATCGTTGCAATATCATTTTCACAATTTATTTATTTTTTAATTTACCTAATATATATTTTATTGTTAAAAAAACTTTAAGTAACCTGATGATGGCCAAAACTAGTCGCGACAATTTGATTAAAATAAAATATATTACTGTCGCATTGATTTGAAGAGTTGTTTACTTCATATTAAATATTCATATTTTGCTTGATATCTTTTCCAAATCACATAAATTTATTTGTAGGTACACTCCTGCCCACCAAGATATGAAAATGTTTAATAAATCGAAATACTTATTTACGATCGCGAAGTTCGAATGCAAAGACGTAATTCATGAAATATTAAAATTCACTTAAAATCATACGTGTATGCTTCCAAGCTATATATTTCTCGATCCTATTTGGAAGACTCAGAATTTAGTATATGGGACCATTATTTGCCCTTTTTAAAGCATAAGTCAAAGTTCAACGCGTTGTCAGTGACAAGTGACGGCGAGTTTTTTATCACAAAAAATACAGCTCTGAACGATTATATATTCAGAATTTTTTTTTAAAATGGGTTCAACGTACGGTAAAAAATGGTGGAAAGTTTATAGTTTGTTTTACTTTTAATCTTACTTACTAATATATAAATGCGAAAGTTTGTTGCTCAATCACGCAAGAACAACTGAACGGATCTGGATGAAATTTGGCCCAAAGATAGATTATAATCTGGAATAGCACATAGACTGCTTTTTATCCCGGAAAAGTATACGGTTCCAGTGGAATAGGTGTTTTTGTTTTTGACAGACATGATTTTTTGCATTGGAGTAGTAAATCATGAAAATTTGAAATACAGTTAGTGAAAATAAATAAATAATGACGTGTTTCAGAGTTTTTGGATTTTCACATTTTAAGAGGGGGAACCGGGGCAAACTGAGGTTAAAAGTGTCTATGGAAGTATCGATTTTTTTATAGGTAGGAACTTGAAAATTGGAATTATAGCTACTCATCACAAATAAATAATAGTGTGTTTCAGGGATTTTGGATTTTCATACTTTAAGGGGGAAATATTAAAAAAAATGTAATTTTTAAAAATAATATATTGAGAATCTAATATGTTTTTTGAAGAAGAAAAAAAAAACATTACAAAATTTGTTGTGTTTTGCTGAGTTAACAAAGCACCCAGTACATTTTAAAAAATTGTAAATTTTTCCGAAATGTATTATTATTTATTATTATTATTATTATTATTATATTTCAATAGCATACAACTGTGGTGTTGTTTTTAGAAAAAAAAAAAACTTAAAAACTTAAATAAAAAACGACTGGCTTCAACTGAACTTTGAGTAGAGTATAAAAACTCCTCTGTTGCTCTTTAACTAAAATATAGTATAGTTAAAAACAGTCTTTTGTCTCATATCAGCACTGGAGGATTTTTGATTAATAGCTTGATTAAACTGGTTTTTTATCTCAACATCTTCATGTGTATTTTTTGAGGTAGGATCTCGGATATGCCTTCAACGGTTTTAGAAGAACATTTTTTTCAGATTTCGGTTGAGGATATATGATTTTTCAAAATATAGTAAAATATATCAACATTTATGTGTACTTACGAACACGTTATCAGTATTTCGAAACATTACCTGAAACAAGAAAAACAAAATATTTGAGTTGTTATTTAGTGTGAGACTAATATTAAATGAAAGTTTGACACAATAGCTTTGTTCGGCTTACTTTTGAGAACGGTTTAAAATCGTTATAATCATGCGCATTTAAATTTACATGTTCGGGTTTCTCCAAATCTAGTCCTAGGACACTCTAGGATTGACTGTTTCGTGTGTAATTTAGTGCGCAACTAATTTCACGCAGTTCTGAATCGTTCTGAAACGTTATAAAATTGGTAAGCCGAACAAAGCTATTATAAATTATGTTTTGAATTTTTAACATTGTTTTGACATTTGATATATTATTCCACTGCGTTCCGATATCCTGAATTACAAATGTCATTCACTGCGTTAAGATATCATGTATTACAAATGATACATATAAAATAAAAAGAGAAGAATTCGCGTAATTTCAATTTAAAATTATTAGACATTAATAAAAATTCCAGCGAAGCGCGATCGGGTCAGTTAGTGCATAATATTTTAATAATATATTTAAAAATATTTAAAATGTATGGACCATTTTTTATAGTATTTATTGCAATAAAATGAAAGAGCATAATAATATTATAAAACAAAATGGAAATATTTCAAAAATTATACACTAAAACTAGAAATAAACAATTAGCTTTCAAAAATATAGGTTAGGAGATCTTTAGCCTTTGAAAAACATATTATTCAAGATGTTTTTTGAATAATTGTAAACTTGTGATGGTTTTTATGTTTATTGAATTATAAAATGTTGATGCCTTAGGAGAATACTTTTGGGCTATAATGTCAATCGTAAATGTTGTAATAAATACATACTTTTATTCGAATGTGTCAAGAAACGTCGTTTTTCGAACAGAAAACATAATTGAAAAGTATAACTTTTATAGGTAGGTACATACTTGAGTTGCTGCAAAATACTTTCCGTCCCAGGCCATAAAAGTCGATACCGAAAAAGAGGTAAAATTAGCTGCGTCTCTTATTCCTGGGGACGGACCAGTAGGTAATGTCATAATTTACTGTATTTTTTACATCCATTCAATTTAATTCTAAATAAATTGATTTGACGTTGCCGCATTGTAGATGACAGCCATCTCAGTTGTAAGAAATTTGGAAATAATATTTCAAATTATTTTTTTTATATTTTTTAATAGTAGAAAATATTCAATTAAAAAATAATCGGACCTATGCAAGTCGCCCAAAAAGCTACAATATAATAATATATAATATAAAATATTAGTTTGACAAGTATTTAATGTAACGATAATAATTAGAAACTCACAAGAGTACAAAAAGCCGCGACGCAATCGACGGTGTGATCAAAAATTTGCCATTTCAATTGTTAAAATTTTATTTAATACCAGTTAGGTATATATATATAAATACATTATATCCCTCCGTACCTTCGTCTTCGACTCGGGATAATTTTCAGAATATTCGTGAGTTCGAAAAAATTTATGGAAATAATTTAGGTACTAGTGGTATTATAAGTGAAAACAGTAAATAATTGTTTGTTGCTATGAGCAAATGTGTGTTAAACAAAAATTAAATGGTCTACGGCAGCAATGCACAACATACGGGCCGTGGGCCGCATGCGGCCCGCCATTGTCGTTTTCTTGGCCCTTTGTCCGTTGATCAGTTTGGCCCGCCTAAGTTAAACTATACATTTTTCAGTAACAAAATTGCATTAAGGATTAATTGCCTTTTTTAGGAGTTCGATAGAAGGAGAAGAACCTGGTTCATTATAAACTGATAACCTTTTTTTAGGAGCTCGACAGAAGGACTAGGTTTATAAAATTATAAGGTGAGGACCTTTTTTTTGTTTTTTTAGTTCTTTGAAAATCTCAGTTGTGCAATACCTAAATCCCATGAGAATAAATTAAAGTCATCAGTTGGCTAAAAGTAAAATTAATAACTTTAGTAGTAACCATCTATATCACTGACCTATATAACAAAACTGATATTTAAGTTGTCAAAAAAGTATTTTCATTAAATTTCTTGATTTAACAGATCACATGGGGTACGGGTATTGTTGAATAAACGGTACCTACATAGATTAGATAACTAGATAGGTAGGGTTCGATTACAATTAGAAGAACACAGCTACGTCATCATTTGGCCTACTGAGGGTTTAGTATAGTGTTAATATTATAGGAATATAGGAAATATTGTTTTACACCTAACAACTTACTTATTTTTTATTTATTGATAGTTAATAGATAATATGTATTCGAAATTCGAAGTAATGGTTATAACGTAGCGGTATTCTTCTAATTGTAATCGGACCCTAGATGATAATTAGTTGATAAATAAGGTAACTGAGCCAATTAATGCCATGTTCCTAATATTTCCAGCCGATCCAAAATCATGACGTCATTAATCTTGCGGCTCGTATACGTACTAAAACATTCTTAGGAATGAAATTAACTAATTGGACGCGCCAGAAAAGTGCTCAGTTTGCACAAAGCACCAGACCCCAGAACTGTAGATACCGCTTTTTGTTTGCGTCCGGTATAAAAAACTAGTCGTTTATTTGGTGTCGTATCGGCTTAAAAATTTAAATAAAATGTGCAAAAAATAACACAAGTCCTGAGATACACTTTTGTTGTTGTAGTGTTATGTTTATTTCAAAGGTATTTTCTGGAATTGTTAGTTGTTTAGTTCATTCACAGGTGCCTAATATTGCCATCTATAGGTAGACCAAATATTGCCATGGCAATATTTAAAAGTTGCATCGTCACAAAGAAAGTCTGCTATTAATTCAAGGGCCCAAAAAATAACAAGAGATTTATTCAGTACTCAGCCAAAATCTGCTCCAAAAAAAGTAACGCAAAAAACTTGGCCTCAAAGAAAGTGGTACACGCAGAATTTGCTCCAAAAAAATCTTTGCTTGTGGTTGACTCTTGGTTCTGTTTCCCATGCGAAACAAAAAGGCAAATCGATATGAGGTTGTGTTTGGTATGTAAAAGATACGTTCACGAAGAATGTGTCGGTCTATCTAAGGCCGACAAAGAAATGTTTATTTGTCCAGAATGTTACTTTTTATTTAGTTTTTCATAAGAATGTTCCTTTTTAGTTTATTTTTTATAAGAAGATTCCTTTTTATTTTGTACCTTGTAGCATTTACGATATGATTAAGTGTAAATGTAAATAAAGTTTTGTTCTTTATTTTGCTTATTTCAGTATTTTCAGTGATGTTCCTAATACTGCCACTTCATGGCAATATTTGGGTTACCTGTTCCAAATATTGTTATTTTGCAATGTTTTAAAAAAATGCTAAAATAAAAATAATAAATTAAAATTACAAATAAATGGCATACGTTCCATCTTAGAACTGTTTTCTATAACGTACAGGTTGATCTAGTTGAATATGTTAAAACAAAAAAATTAAAATCCTTAGGGTGGCAATAATTGGATTAGGTACCTTATATAGATAAATACAAATGTATTGACTCTGGGTAAATCTGTTCTATTCATAAAAAGGAAAGTCGAGGTCATGCAAATGCTCCATTTGAGAAAATGTATCAAGTAATTAATTTAACTATCCTCTAATTGAATCCACAATATATCTGGAGAGGTCGAGGTGGGGGAGGGAACATGGCACACAGGCCTAATTAAATCTAAAATGCTCAAACTGAACTAACTAAAGTATCTGTGATTATGTCAAAACCCCCACATTTTCATACCTGAGAGTCGAAAAAATTAAGTTATAAGAATCCGAATACAAATGACTTATTTGTTAGTCAGTTTTATTAAAAAATAAGAAAACAAACAATTTAAAACCAAGAACCACGATAAGAACGTAAACAAAATAATTGACGTTAACGAAACTAATGACGGTTTATGTCTTCAGATCAAGGGCGACTTCGAAAGGGTGCCATACCCCCTACAAGATTAAAATTCTTACAATTCATGAGTCTTTTATTAAAAAAAAATACTGAAACAGGGAATCAGTTTCACAAAGAATAAATTATCCAGTATTATTATTTTTAGTACATTACCATATGACCATACAATACATAGGGTCCCTATACTAAATATCCGCTGAACGTCTGTTTATCAACGAGCTGTATCTCATAATTAGCTTGGATTATATGCAAAATGCATATAAAGTGCATGCCTGCATATTTAGTGCAGAATTTTATATTACATATCTAAAATAATAATGTATATCTTAAATAATAATGCATATCTAAAAATAAAATATTGCTTATTTATCATTATTTTGTAAACATTACAATATTTTTCAATTGTACCTGCATTTTACCACGAAATATTAACCAAGTGGGTATTTTGCTTTCTAAACTACTGGTATTAAGGGTTAGGGCAATTAGCGGATGACTGATAGCAAATGACTTCATAAAATGTATCTGTTTTCGTGTAACAAGTAGTTCATTCAGTATAATTCAAAATTTCTTTTGGTTAAGTATTGTTATTGGTTGTGTTCCTGCAAAAGTGCCGTTAGTGTGAAAGTAAAAATGTTCATTTCAAAAATACCGAAACAAGTTACGGGAAAAATGCAAATGATGAAGAAATGGATCTATGGAAAAAGTGATTTGAGAATCGTAGACTCTAATTACGTTTTTTGCTCCACCTGCGATAAACTGGTAAGGATAACTAACATTTTTTGTTGTATTTTTCACACTATTAACTTTTTTCAAAGCCAGCTGAATCCTATTTTAGAAGTAAAAAGAAATAAAATTAAGGTATGATATAAGAGCTATACTAAATTGTTTATTCGGATTTCATCTAATTTTTAAAAAAATCAACAATAGTTTTTCTTTTTTTTTTAAATAAGGAAATGTTTTTTTATTTTTAGTCAAAAGCTTCTTTCTACCAGCCAGATTTTTTGAAAATCATCTAGTTTTTATTTTTATACATAAAAATTCACGAATTTTTGGATTTAAAAAAAAATATTTTATATTTGACGATAACGTTACATATCTTTTTGAAGATTGTCTGTACTAAAAAATTTCAAGTGGATCAACATTTAGGAACAAGTCACTTATCCAGAAAACAACTTCCAAACCGATCGATTCAACAGTTAATAACATACCAAGGAACCACTTCTTATCATCAGGACAATTTTAATAGAGATTTGTGCAATTTATTTGTATCTTGTAATGTTCCAATTCACAAATTGGATAATCCTCTGTTTAGAAAAATTTTTAAAACTTATTTTAAGGAAGAAAATTGACCCAGTTCTTCCGTCTTGCGCAAAAAATATGTTCAAGTTGATTTTGATAACGCATTCAATTCTATAAGAAATGAAATTAACGATAAGCCTTTGTAGGAGCGCTATATTGCAAATTTTATAATAGGCGCACTTGATAAAAATATCCCTGGTAAAGGATATTTAATTTCGGTTAAAGTTTTAGACAAAACAAATAATTTAACGATGACCAGATTTATTAATGATTCGTTAACAAATTTTTATTTACCTAGACAAGTGCCTACACACAATATTTTATTAATGGTCACTGATGCTGCTGCATACATGGTAAAAGCAGCCGGAAACTTAAAAATATTTTATCCGAATTTAATCCATTGCACAAGCTTAGCACATGGTTTAAAGGCACGGTCAATTTTGGGCGAGTAGTCGAGACGTTTAGACGTGGCGTTTATCGTTCCGATAAATGATAGCATCATGATTTAGGGTGAGATTACAGAACGTCTGCAACTTTGCAGATCTGCAAATATGGCGGACTTATAAATGCAAGTATTCCAAAAAATATCTGCAAATTCGCAATATTTATTGTGGTTTATTACCCCCAACAACACTAAACCCAAATTTGGAATACGAAAACTTGAAACTCGCATGTGTAAGTCAGTCATATTTGCAGATTTTCAAAGTTGCCGCCATATTTGCAGATCTGCAAAGTTGCAGACGTTCTGTAACGGCAAAATTGGTCGTCAGGCAATTTAAACGCGCACTTTTATTTAATCGCCTGCTATTGATGCAAAATGAGCTCCAAAGGTAATAGACTCAGATTCTCCTAATCTGAAGACGAAAAATTAATTTACGAAGTGTCAACGCATCCATCGTTATATAATTTACATCATAAATTGTATAAGGATCAAAATGTACAGGATAATGTTCGGAAAGCAATAGCAAAAAACATCGACAAAAGCATTTAGTAGAATTTTTTTTTTAATCAATTCATACAATATTTAAATATTTAACAGTTCATTAAATTGACTTTTGGTAAGCCTAAAGTATTCTTTGAGTTTTGAACATTTTATGAGCCTTTCTACGCTTTTTTGCATTAATGATAATAGCAAAATGTCATCGTCTTCTGCTTCTTCTATAAGCAACTGTGCTGCAATCACAAGTTCATTAGTAGTAATTTTTATCAAACGAAATAAAAAATACTGATTGGCGACTTGAGGTGACGAGGTAAACAGACCACTAGGTGCGATCAGGTGCGTCTAGACGTAAGCGATTAAGCGCTGCGTCTAAACGTCTTAACTACTCGCCCAAAAGAGACCGTACCTTAAATAGGGTGGCTGAGACGGTTAGGAATGAATTTCCACTCGTAAATGATTTAATTAAAAATATTTTTTTTTTTTTTTTTTTTTTTTTTTTTTTTTTTAATTTGGTGTCATCGGCGTCGACTACTACGGCCATTAGCCTCAATTAAAAATATTAAAAAGGTTTTTGTAAAAGCTCCTCTTCGGGTTCAATTTTATAAGGATCGTTTGCCAGGAATTCCATTGCCACCAAAACCAGTTTTAACATGATAGGGCACTTGTGTTACTTTTATAGCGACAAATTTTATTAAAATTAAAGATGTCATCTGCGACTTTGGCCCAGAAGACTCAATTGCAATTAAAAAATGCATCGATATTTTTAACGATACTATAGTTTATAGCCATATTGTCCACATTCAAGCAAATTATACATGCATAGCCACAGCCATAACTAAGCTTGAATCTCGAGGTATGGCATTATTCGAACGCATACAAACAGGTAAAAATTTTAAATCTTTTATTGAACAGTCTGTGTTAATGGAAAATAATGTTACACGAAAATTTACATCAGTTTTACTAAATAATAAAGGATTTCAGACATAAAAGGGCATAAATAATGTGTTATCTGGCTAATTTAATAATGAATTGGATTCAAATATTTCACCACTTTTAATTTCAAAATTTAAATATGCACCTATAACGTCTTGTGAAGTGGAACGTTCATTTTCGGCGTACAAATATATTTTAAGTGATAAAAGGCAATGTTTCATTATTAAAACCATTGAAAAATATTTAATTACTTACTGTTTTCATTCTAATAATAATAATTAATTAGATGTAATTGATAGAAATGTAAAATCATCTAATCATATGTTTAAAAAGCCTATAATAAAATTTAAATATCAAAAATGACTGTTTTTTTATTTTGCATATTTAAAAGCATATTTTGTCTATTGTTAACGCATAAATGCATACATATTTAGACCATTTTTAAGTGCATATTTTCCAAGCCCTACTCATGATCAGTAATAGGTAGACAGAATGTTTATTTCTGTTGCCGCTATAACAACAAATAAAAGTAAATTAAAAATTAAAGGGGGCTCCCTTACTAGAAACGGGTTTTTTTCTGCAAGATCTTAATAAAGTATTTAAAAAGTACCTACATAGTAATAAATCTTTTACGATGGTGCGGAGCCCTTTATTCGCGAGACCGACTCGCACTTGGCCGTTTTTTATTTTTGATGAATCATATTTATGCAATAAAAAACTTTTTATTTGGAAACCGTTATCTAAAATTAAAATTACCATTCAAAATTAAAAATACTACCGAACCAACTATAGCCTGAATAAAAGAGAAGAGAGAAGTGCAGTAAAAGTGGGGACATATCACATTTAATAATAATAACAACAACGTCTTTATTATTTCTATAAAAATACAAAACAAAATATAAATATTTTATATTAAAACAAAATATAGAATTAATGAGCGAAGTTCATCCTTTGTAAATGTTTGATCATTAACAAAGCATTTTCTACCACTTACCTACCCCTTTTCGTAGGCGTACTTTGAAAAATAAGTTTCCATAATATAAATAAGGTCACGGCATAAAATAGTATATTACATTACGAGTGTGGAAAATCACTTTTCACACAAGTGATGTACAATATTTTTCCTACGACCACAAAATAATTTCATCAAAAAATGTAAAACCAGATTATTATAATAATTAAAATGTATTTAAAAAATAATCAACAATAATCGTATTTATTAAATTTTCATAATTTCTAAACAAATAAAAAAAAAATTAAAAAAAAATAAAAAAAAAAATAAAAAAAAAATTCTGGCACAGCCAGGATTCGATCGCGGTCGTTGGACGGTCTTAAATTGTAAAGTTGATGCTCTAACCAACTGAGCTAACAGGCCTTACGGTAAT
Source organism: Psylliodes chrysocephalus (assembly GCA_927349885.1). Classification (NCBI taxonomy): domain Eukaryota; kingdom Metazoa; phylum Arthropoda; class Insecta; order Coleoptera; family Chrysomelidae; genus Psylliodes; species Psylliodes chrysocephalus. Next base: position 17,060,882 of record OV651814.1, on the reverse strand, counting down.
TGATTGATCTAATCGCTTATGTGTTTAACCAGAATAAAAAGCAAATATATCTTAGTTATTTTAAAATTATTTTAAAAATAATTGTTAAAGATAAATATCTAGGATCTAATTTACAATAATTTAACAATCATATCGATTTTAGTATTAATATGGACATTACATAGATCAAAATAGAAATTATGTGTTTGACATTTTCTGACAGCTACTGCGGAAAGTAGCATATTCTCACTTGGGTGGAAAGTAAATTCTTATTCATACGCGTGTGATATAGGGCACTTTCCATAGGTCTATATAGTGTGATATGTGTCACTTTCCTAAGTGGTCGTAGGAAAAATGATATATCGCACTTCGTAAATTCAATTTTGAATGAAAAAAGCTATATTATTTACAAAAAATAAAATGTATGTGAGTTTATAAAGTAAAGACAAATCCAGATGGTACCATAAAACGCATTAAGGTTTAACTGGTAATTACATTACACAGAAGAAGATAGGTGACTACTACAAAACCTCTAATATTTAGTCCAGTAGCAAACGAGCACAATTTGAGCTCAGTTAAGTGTAGCAGCCAAAGAAAGTATGGCTCTTATTCAATTTGATGTATCAAGAGCATTCCTAAATGATTAGCTAAGTGAAGAAGAAAGTGATCAATTTCAGCACATAAACAGTAAAGATAAGAGGAAGCTCATACTTGTTTTGTATGTAGATGATGGGGTTATTGTTTTTAATGGATCATTTACACGATGCCAATTCCAGTAAACTAGTCCAATGACAAAGGGAAGACAATCCAGTGACATAGGCCAGTCAAGTGTAGAGTTGTGAATGTGCAGAATTGATAGACGAATAGCTTTAGAGCAAATTTTAAAGTGTCAATTTTAATGCATAACGATATCCTCGAAATAAAAGAAGCTAATGCTAAGAGTGTAACGACTGGAACCGTTATTTCATTATTTTGGACACAATCACCTCTTACTCAAATGTCATTTGTCAGCTATGCTTTGTGTCAAAGGAAGAGATATTTTTATTTCACTGACAGACGAATAGATCACTTCTATTTCGATTTTATTTTGGTCATCCGAAATATTAATTCATATTTATTTAGGTTAATGACCGTCTGATTTTATAAGCCCATGACAATCTCTAGACGGTTTTGGGTTCGAATACAATAAGAATCATTTATCTTGAAGATCGTTTGGGTTCGAATACAATTAGAATCATTTATCTTAAAGATCGTTCAGATTCGAATACAAATAAGAATTATTTATCTTGAAGATCATTCACGGTGCAGTCACAAATGAGAATTATTAATACGAATCCCGAATTACTTGGTTGAAGTTGCCTGACAGGTATATAATGTTTAGCGATTGATGTATCTCTGCAGTTTGGAACGAAGGATGAAATACCTGATTTTACCTTAAACTTACCATATCTTATATTACCTTATTTACCACACAGATAAGTACAATTGATCTAATCAATAAATTCTTTTAAATTTGAATTATGTGCAAACTTATGTGAATTAGAATTTGATACGTAAAGCATTTTTTAAGTATAATTTGTTAGTGGTTAGTGATTTTCTATATTTATATCACTAATCTAGAGTTAAGTGTACAAGCTTTAAATATGGTGGCGCCCAACTTCTTTTTCAAAGTTATTAAAGTTATTTAAAAACCTAACCCATGACCTATAAATTGAGCTCAAACACATATATCAAAGTAGATAAAATGACCAGCTATTCACGTTACAAGAGAAGATCAATCAAGTTTTATTTTAAGAGAATTGAAAACAAAATATCCTAAAGAATACAAATTATTGTACATGAGAATGGCGCCAGAGTTGTTAGAAACACTTCTTGGCTTATTTGGTCCTTTTCATTTGACCATATTTTATAAAATAATCCATCTCATGTAACAAAGTCAAAGATGGTTTATAAATGATTCCAGTCACAGTACCTGATCGCCTAGATTTTTTAACTTTGCTTACTTCTACCAAATAGGTAGATCGTATGTGTTTCATTTTTTCTTTACATCTTTGGTTGTCATTTTAATCTTTTTTAAAGCTGTATTTCTTGCTCTCCTGTTATGATGTAATAAACTATCCATTCTCCAGAAGCATTCTTATTCTCTATATAACCATATCAATTTTGATATCATCAGCAAACTATTTTCCCAAAATCATCTTGAAAGCAAACGTCTACTGGAATGGCTTACTGACTAAAAACGTACGTTCTCGCAATACCAAGCTAATGGCTTCAACAAATTTAAAACGATTTTAATTTAGTGGAATGGCTTGGAACAGTCAGTTCATTCGCATAGGTTGCCTTTCCACACGATGCAAATATTGGATTGGCTTAGCAAAATTTCTTCGAAATTGGCCTCATGTAAATGGTCAATTACTTCACTGTTAGTTACTTAATAATTAAAATTATACAAAAAAAATATATATTTTTATTGTATGTTATCAGTGTCACTGTAACTCTTATACGTAAGGGGGTAACAAACACACTTTACTTTCTCACTGCATAAATTATTTTAATTGTGCCAATAAAGCTTTGCTCATATTTGTTTTCTGATTTTTTTATCCTAGAGATCCTACCAAAAATAAATAACGTGATAATAAAATATCTACATCAAATTAAATAGTAAAGAAATTTGAAATAATAGTGTTTTAAAAGTTACGAATTATTTTTGTTTTGTTTTGAATTAAAAAAAAAACTGGCACCACTGGCATTTATATTTCACAATTTCACACATTCAATTTGAGTGTAGTACTATTTATAGTCTTATCTAGAAAGGCTAATGGCAATGGCCCCCTTCGAAAATTTGGCCAGGAGCCGCCCTTGTTTCAGATACGGTTTCGTTGACATTCTTAAAAAATGGTTATAAGATAAATGAAGCGAACCAATCTTTATTTTTGCGTAACGCGTAACGTTCTGACTCCGGTACTATAAGAAGTTAAATTTATGTGTTTTACGGAGAGACGAAAAAGCAGAAATAAAAGTAGGTAATTTTCCAGTTTTGGCATCGAGAAAATAATGTAGGAGGTAAATAAACCGTGATGTTGAGCAATTTCGCAATTTTCCAGGGCGAACACGTATGTTATGGATGTTGTACAATTTGCATACATTTCGAGATGGTCCGCCGCATCATACGCTGACAACCTTTCAACCACATAAAACAGCTCCTTAATCATTCTCAGTGTAGTGGATAAAATTTTTATAAACAGCATGGTGTACATAAAAGGAATAAATTCACCATTTCGTAAATAAAACTTCGGAATAAATTAAAATGTAGTTAAATAAGAAGGTTATCCATAACTCTAATGTGGTATATACGTATTGAAGGAAAATAGAAACTGTCTTAAACATGATATAATTTATTGAACATGGGTAGAGCGCGACTAGTTGCGGTAAGTGACCATCATCAAACATAAAAACTAAAATTAATAAGAAAAATAATGGAGAGCATCGAAGGAATTATACTACAGTAAGTAGCTGTTTACGAAGCTCGAATGTGCTATGGTTAGATATTATAACAGGTGAACAACCTGTGAGAGTAACTATATCTATTCTGGTATGAGGTATAAGGTGAGAATTAATCGTATCGTCAATGTGATCCAAGAAAAACTTCTTAGGATAATAGTCGTTGCTTCAGTATGGGAATCGAAGCTTGTAGGACGATATAAGGTTATAGTTCCTAGGCTGCATACAAAAACTAATTAAAAAAGACTAGAAGAAGAGCTAGAGGCCAAGCATGCGATATCGAACTGCCTATGCGGCTTCTAAAAAGGAAAGTCGAAGATCATGACAGCAAACTGATTGAAGGAAAAGGTCGAAAGTAGCAAAAAGAGGTGGGTCGTGGCTATTGCGATCGACTTCAATTCGGCCAACCAGGGACATTATAAACCTGAACCAACACCAATAAAAACTATCTAACAAATAGAACGGTCATATTAACGAAAGGGCGAACAATGAAAACCAGCTCTTTGGAATATAATGTAAAAACAAACACCAAAAGTATTGGTATAGTACAGAAAGTACTTGTTGATTTTGCCAACATGAAATATGGCTAAAAAGGCACGAGCTAACACTAGCCGATCACAAAACCGAAGCAATCATCCTCAAAGGACCCAGAGATAGAGGACTCACATTCAGAGTCGAAAAGGCAACCATCACACCGTCTAAAACGATCAAATATATAGGCATCCTTTTTGACGAAAAACTAAGAAGATTTATGGCAAATTATGAATTTTGATTTTTAACACCCTATAACTCGCTAACTACTAAACCCTTTAGGGTCTATGTTCCTATATTAAAATTCATCAATTAACAAGAGCTTTCTGAAATAGAACATTGTCGGTCGAATAAACTAACACCCTGTATAAATTAACATCGTGAAAATGTTTGTCACAGGAAGTAACTAAAAACAAGTACAAAAGATGTTTATGTAACTATTGTAAATATATGCGAGGGATGTTAACAAAGTTTAGTATTCATCACATACTTTGATTTTCTTTTACTATACGGAGAATGGTCGCACTGCGCAGCTTTCTGAGTGCCTTTTAAAAGGAGGTAGAAAACTCCGCCATTTTGATCCCTTATTACGTGTTGCCTACATCTTGGCGCAATATTTTTAATAGGTGCGTTTTAATCATCCGCTTCTACTTCGGAATTGTCGGTTTTCTTGTTTTAATTTGATAGGTTAAAACGACTAAACCGACAATTCTGGAAGCAGAAGCGGATGATTAAAACGCACCTGATATTTTGCTTGCTGCTGTCAGTGTCAGTGAATATTATTTTTGGAGTCACAGTTTATTGCTAAAGAATCAGTTAGCTCACTCGGACCAGTTGAAAGTTCCAAAATAACATCCACTCCAGGGATACAAATTCAGGATACGCAGAAGACTGCTGTTTTATTATAGGCGGTTGTCATATATTGTATTATCCGAGTTGCACAGTGTATAAACTGAAACATTGAGATCATAAGTGCTGACGCAGAGTGAGCGATCTGATTCTTTAACTGTAAACTGTGTCACAGGGTTCAAAATGGCCGCGCCCTATGTTGGGCGTGTCGGACCTCTCTCTTGCACCGTATAGTAATCAAAGTATGTGGTATTCATCTTGACTACTTACTGCTTCGCTATTCTGTATGCATACGATTTAAAGTTATCTCGTTCAGTGTGCAGTACTGGAGATAGCTTAATACTTCAGTCTGACATAAATAAAGTTTATAGGCGATTTTAAAACTGTTACAAGAAATGTGACCAAGTCAAGTGTGGTCAAGGTTCTTACGTCATTATAATGACGTTTTATTAATTAATTTAAAAATGTTTGGTTTATATTGACACTAACTTGACAATGCACATGACATTGTCAGACATCGTGAATTTTTGTTTGTGTATGGACAACAGGATGAACACGTGCTAGTCCCAATTTGCCAGATTCTCTATAAATGCGTTATGTCTCGGTCTTCCGAATAATAAGTATCACATCTCAACATGTGCCAGTCATATATCTACCGTATCAGTGCAGTGGTTGCATTTTAAAATAAGTTTCAGCTGGCAACACCGTGCAGCGAATTTGTACTAGCTAATCTTTTGTGAAGTACATAGGTTTTTAATTAGAATTGTTTAGTTCTTGTTCTGAAATTTAAATGCTTTGAATTGAATCCTTTTATAACATTGAATCAAGTACGCAATAGTCGGTTTTAAGAGCATATCATACTTATAATAAACGTAAGAGCTTTCTTGGATTAATTCACAATTCTATACTCGAATGAAATAATTTATTCTCAGATTAATTATTATAACTCTTAAAATACAAGTTTGTGCCTATACTTCACTCAACATTTATTTTCTTATTGTATCGAGAAATATTATTTGAAGCAAACCCTGCTTTATTTCAAACAAATGTAATCTTCCAAGTGTAAAGATTTTCTTGAATGTAGATGATAATGTTTTTCTGTGTAGTTTATTTTATTACAAGATTCTATAATATAAATTTTAACAGTCATAGATACTGATTTGCATACAACAATAATTATACATTAAATTTAACTTACTAGAAAAGAAAATTTAGTTTTTACAAAGTTTTAATGTTAGATAGAGTTGCTACGTTATTTATTTTGTTGGACCTCAATTGTAAATGTTTTTTATAGGATACTGAACGCTTAGAACAGTGGCAGCATATATATCGTTCCTAGTACCGATAAAGCACTTTCTAGAGATGATGCTGTTCTATACTTTTTAGAAGATATTATCAAATATTATGAGATTACTTTTACTGATGGTACTGTTAGCAAAATAAAAAGGGGAAAGCTGAAATTAAAGGATGAAGTAATACCATGTACATTCCCAAATCTCCCTTTATATTTGTATTACAACAATAAAAAATCTGTTAACTGTGTTTTATTTTGCTCTTAAAACTATATATAGGTTCAATTAAAAAAAAATTGCCACAAAATTGTACTTATTAAATTTTAGCGTTATTTAGAAATAAATACAACAGTATGTTCTGTGCTTTATTTAGCTATAAACAAATGTATTTTTATTATTTTGACAAAATTGTATGTATAATTCCCATAAGAAGCCATATATTTTGAACACCGTATGCAGTACTAGCTTCCATGCGGTTAATTATAAAGGCTCAATAGCTTCCAAAGGACGTAGGTATCACTTAGCTTGAATTGCGAATATCATCTGAATAGTCTTTCCCCCTCTACTATTGATGCTCATACGCTATCTATAAAGATTTCTTGAACCATACATACCTACATTTATTTTCGTTTGCTCATTTATTAATTTTATAGCTTTAAATTCGTATTGGCTTTTTAGTGATTTGTTTTTTAAATCGCAAAGCAATTTTCCAATAATGAACTACTTGTCTCTAGTAGAAAAATTTCCCAGCACTGGCATTCAGGGAAATCGCTTTGCATCTCAAAAAGAGCGATACAATCCATAAATACGAATCCAATAACGGCAGAAACGTCGGCTACAGTAGTCATCAGGGCTTTATATTCCGATCGGAATTTAATTTGAAAGTTTTTGTCGAATATTGAGGCAAAATGTGTCAATGTTTTGCATATTCCTGCGGGGCACGAAATGGCCTGGATGTGACAAGAAAAAAAACAACTTTCTGTTCTCTATTCCCGAGCCGCGATCTTAGCAAAATCATTTACATCACAAATGACCCGAATTGTAAGAAACAAAGTTCGGCATGACTCACAAATAGATTGCAAACTCTAAAAGGGAATGCTAATTTTATATATCGATTTGAATTTTTATTTTAGAAAAAACTGTATTTTTAATGAGCAACCAAAGAAGATAAGCACATTTTCAAATGTTTGATCAGAAAATGGAACTTTACTGTTTTAAAGCGAAAAAGAGGGCTACTATACGTTCAATTTCCATTCCAATCCATACATACCGTTTCCGTTCAGTTTAAATCAAATATTAAATTTGCTCCAACAGAAAATTTTCAGGTATTCAGAATATAAATCAGAACTGCCTACAATACATGCGCGAACTTTTTGTTCTAGAATCGACTTGACAGATGGAAAGATTTATAACCGGTGGATAATCTTTTTTCTCTTAATAAAATTACAAAATAAATTACTGTTAGAAGCCTTTTATTATATTTCTACCAACTCGACAATGTTCAAAAAAAAAAAAAAAATATTATTTTGAGACACTACCATTCCTAGGTATATACAGTATGGTTCAAATGAGAGGAATAAATTCATTATAATGAAAGTAGTTGGTTATTCGAAAAAATGCTCGGACAGGTCAATTTTGTTTACTACAGGCGCAATTTTTCAAAAAGAATCCCATTTTTTGGGCAGTTACGTCATTGAAAATTTTTTTTTAAATAATAACCCCATTTTTTTTCATTTTGATAGATCTTACAATTTCTTACTCGAAAAAATAATGTTTGCAATATCTTACATAACAATTTTTTTGAATAAAAATCATTTAATGATCAGACACATAAATTTTATTTTATTTTATAAACACAATAAATGATTGAAAAATAATTATTTGTATTTATGCGCTTAATCTAACAAAATAATAATAAAAAATAATTTAATGACAATTAGACAGCAAAATATTTCAAATATGTTCTACTAAATTAGGTGTTTAAAATGTCCCCTACCGACGTATTGCCTTTTATTATTACAATAAATATTATTATTTATTAAATACATGCAAATCTATATCAAGTGCTCAAATTGTTGACCCTCAGCTAAAATACAATGAGAAAGACGTGTAGCGATCTTTCCTTAGACGTTCTCCAAAATTTCCGGAGTTATGTTTGCAATCTCAATACGTATCCGTTCTTCGAGATCATTGATATTTTGTAGTCTATTTTGGTACACTTTACTATTCAAATATCCCCATAAAAAGAAATCAAGATGAGTTAAGTCGGGTGACCTAGGAGACCATTCTATTGATCCTCTTCGACCTATCCACCGATTTGAGAAGATGTTGTCCAAGTAGTTTCGCACCAAAACAGCATAGAGTGGAGGCGCACCGTCTTGCTGAAGCCACAAATTATTTATGTTTGGGAATAATCGGTTCAATTCGGGGATCAAGAAGTTTTGAAGAAATTCTAAATATCGAGGACCTGTTAAAGTTTTTTCGAAAAGGCATGGCCCAATATTTTTATTGCCTATTATTCTCGCCCAAAAATTCTGGTTATTGAGTATGGCACTCTTGCACCCGTGTGTATTTTCGGTAGCCCAATACCGAGAAGTCTGACGATTGACATGACCGTTTAGTAAAAATGTAGATTAATCAGAAAAAAGTATATTTTTTAAAACATTGGATTTTTGTTGTTTTTGTCCATTATAATTTCACAGAATTCAACTCGTATATTAAAATCATCTTCCATAAATTCTTGTACTAAAGTAACTTTGTAGGGATGGTATGGGGGTTATCTTGAAAGGCTAACAGAACATCCAGTTTCTTGTTTTCGGAAATTGGGTTTCTACTACCTTTAGTGATGTCTTTCATATGACCCGTTTCTCTGATTTTTTTCTCAATTTTACTCACAGTGGATTGTACAATTAGTTCTCGATTTGGTTATTTATTATTAAATAACGTGCATACTTCTATCTCTACAACCAATCATTATTAAAACTTTAATTCTTTGCGTTTCAGTCAGCTTCATGTTGGTAAATACAAAAATTGTTTGAAAACAATACTATTAACCACTTGATTGAAAGCGAATTATGTTGAAGGTCAAGGTAGCAATTTTGATAAGGTAACTAGATTCGTTTTAGAAAAAGTAAAAAGTAGATAAAGAAATAATTTTTTTGATAATATACAAAACTGGGGGTGGGTTGGCTCAGTGGTTAGAGTCATGACTTTGAGATCGGAAGATCTCAGGATCGAATCCCACCGGTGTCAGGGATTTTTATTTAATTAAAAATATTAAATATTATTTCTAATGCATAGGATTCCCCACTCGACCATTCACTGTTGGGTTCTAATTAACAGTGCTGTTCCTAAAGTGGCGCTGGGAAAAAGTAACAAAGCCTACACAGAACATGAGGCTAATGGCCGTAGTAGTCAACGCCGATGACACCAAAATAAAAAAAAATATATACAAAACTAAATTACTTAGAGAACTGATATAGCTGAATAGATATTTAGAAGACCTTTCAAATAATGTATTACAACACACACATTTTGATTTAAAATTTTTATTGATGACGTGATCAAAAATAAAAAAATATCCTGAAGAAGCGCCCGTTTAAAAATAAAAATCGACGGGTTTCAGGATTTTTCCCGAAAATAACTGATTTACGTAATAATGAATTTATTCCTTTCATTAGCACCATACAAAGGCAAGACGTCGGTGGAGGACATATTGAACGCCTAATTTAGTAGAATATTTTAGAACGGCTAGTTTCTGTACGTTGGACCACAGAACGGTAACTTCCATGTTAGAAAACGGTAATAGAATTTCAGCGCCACCTGGTGGACGTGGTTGATTATTTTTCAATTAAGTTCTTATCAGGTAAGAGGCCATATGAAAAAAAGAAGAAGAGGAGAAAAGCGCGGGGCCATTCAAATTTGACAGTAAAAATTACTCGCACTAAAAACTGTTAGCCAAATTAAGATTTGTTTACACAAACTGCATTTTTGCGTTATTATATTATTATTTTATTTTTTCTCTATCCCAGTCTTGCGCATAGGAGTTTCCCCCCTCGGCGTTGGACTCTAATACGTGCTTTCTCAAACTAAGTAATGCTTCCCATACATCGTCGATAGTGTTCTTTGTTACTAGCCTGTTAACCGGAGAATTGTCTTTTTAATTACGCAGACTAAACGGGCGCGAACTCTTTTACTAGGACGTGTCAATACGTCACGCCCGTAGGGCGTAATTTCATATTATTATTTTTTTTTATTTATACTTAAAATAAATGAAAAGACTATAAAATATATTTTTTCTTTATTTATATATAAAGCACAGAGAAAAATACAAAATTACAAATAGAAAAGAAAACCAACAAAAAATGGAAACATCGAATAAAAAATTATAAATTTGACTTTTCAATAAAAAAAAATGTTATAAAATTCTTATAATTATGAATCTACATTAAGAACGTATTGATATGTCCTACCCGTACCCGATATTGTTTACGTTTGACGTATTTATACGTCCCGCTCGGTTAACAGGCTAGATAGGAAAGGCAACGTGATCCATACTGAAGTTTCAAGGCTTTTCCAGGGGCTAATAACTGACTTTGAAGTCCAGTCCTCGTGCGTCGATGAGCAGATCTCGTTTTTACTCGGTTGTAAGACCATATCTTGCTTTTCCGGTATCTTCATATGCACTCGTAAATTTTTCAGACTAGTTCAAGTATTTCTTGAAGTTGGTTTACTTCTTCTTCCTGGTCATGGTCACCTCAAATGGCGCTAGGCGGTTTTGATACTCTGGCTTCTGTTTTCCGTTTGGGATATTGCTTATACGGTAAATTACATCATTCATTTTTTTTTATTACGGAGCTTCTTCTCAAGACCTTTGATGCTTCGCTAAATAACCATTCTGTCTTTTTGGGTAATGGAACCAGACTTTGTCACCGTTCTTGAGACATCCTTCTGTGACTTCAGTATCGTACCATTTCTATCCTGTCCCTGGCGATTTGAATATGCGAGCGAACCAACTCACGCATATCGTTCATTTTTCTTCGTAACTAGATATCATAATCTTCACCGGCTATCTCTTCTCTAGGTCAGCATCTAAACTCAAAGTCGCACGGTTATTTCATTTCACGCCCGAAAAGGACATTTTCTCTACCAGCTGTGGGTGCAACTCTCTAGTTCTGCTTTTCTTCATGACTAGTCTGTCGCAGATTTCGTCAGCTTTCAAAATTTCTGCTTTTGTCACTAAATCTCCAAGGGCATTCCAAATCGACTCATAAACTCTTTTATTAACACCTCTGCAACAGTTGCGGCCTTTTGATTTAAAATGACGTAGTCTTTCACCCACTTCGTAAAATAAATCATAATCACCATCATGGAATTATTACCATTTTCGGTCATGGGAAATGGTCCAGCAATATCTAAGACAATTCCTCTTAAATGGGCTACTGACGTGTTGTTTCATGAGAGCCTTACTTTTCTGTTGAGGTCTATTGGGTGGAGTTGGTAACATTTCTTACATCATTGGAACTGTTTACCCAATCAAATCTTTCGCGAAACCTCTGAAGGGGATTCTTAATACCAAGATGTCCTCCTGATGGACTGTCGGCTACTCTAGTTTTTGAAATGATCAACTGTCTTCTGTTTTTAAAACCCTCCTAATTTACGAGTACTTTTAATAGCCAAATACGACTTAACTACAGAAGATAGTTTTGATATATCTTGTAAAGTAGGTCGACGATTTTCCTCTTTCCATTATCGCATCTTCTTTCAAACGGGATCGTTCTCTTGTTATTCCTTAGTTTTTGTAATGACCTCCTCATCGTTGACTGCAGTTGTTCTGCGTAGTCCACTGATGCAGTGAGAGCGCTCTGCTGGTCATGATCTTCTAGAAAGAGAATCGGCATTTATGTGGCTTATTCCGGTTAGATGTTCGATCCTAAAGTCATATTATTGGAGTTATTCAATTCATTCGGCAATTTGACCCTCTGGGTTATTGAACTTCATCAACCACCGGCAAGATCAGTCCGAATCAAAAACTTCCTTCCATATAGATATTGGTAGAACTATCAAGAGTTCTCTTCTCGTGACGTAGTAATTTCTCTCAGGTTTGGAGAGTACATTACTATAATAACCCCGTACTCTTTCTTGTTCTTTCTGAATCTGCAAAAGCACTCTTCCAAATCCCACTTTTTAAACCAATGTCACGTTTATTATTTAATTTATTTACACTATATTAACTTATTAATTTTTCACTTAATAGAACACTAATAATTTATCTTCAATGCTTATTTTCTAATTTACTTTGAGAACATATATCTCAACACAATAACGTATATCTATCTATTGACTTATAAAGACAACATTCAGCTATTTATATAAAAGATGTGGCGTTCCAAACCTGTATAGAAAACTCTAGACTACCCTAGACCCTCCCAATTCAAAAAACTATCACCATCACCATAGTTCCATCGCATCTGGTAAACTCTAGCAATTTCACGTAGGTTTCTGAATGACTTCATCGACCATCCATAACGTAACAGAGCAGAACCGGACATTACTTTTGATGACTTAAAACATGCATGTATTATAATAATTTTCCTAAATGGTACAAATGCGTAACGCAAAAAATATTGTTGGTACAAATATGTACCACAAATTCAGAAAATGTTGCTTGTTAATTGGTTAAAAAATAATTCACAAAAAATGTTTCTAAAGTAGGTCATGACCGACAGCGACAGATATACGAGTTATGTTCGTGATAATTACGCACGATATTGAATTAAATCCAAACTGACACATAAAAAGACGAACTGAACGCTCCGACAAGGCCTATTTTAGAATGTTTTAAGGATCATTTCATATTAATTAATACTATACACTGTGAAATGTGTCAAATTTCCATAGCTTCTCTGAATTTAAGAAGAAATTGAATAGCATAATAGTTATATATCAGTTGCTATGGGCTGAGTTTGATTTCTACAATCAGACGCCTACTTGAACATATTAATATAAATAACTCAAGGGCTCTATTCACTTTGAGATCCATATCAGTACATTCATGTAGGTATCCAAGATTTGTTTCAATTATCAAGGATCTCATTCAGGTTGACATCTGTACAATTTATAGATATGCGACTGATATTTATTTCAAATGAATGTATCAAGTCATATGTATATGTACCTATATAAGTATTATCAGTGGCGGCTTGTCTTAAGAGACCAAATGGCCTTGGCACTGGCGCAAAATTTGTAAATATTTCGGTCTCTAAAAATATTTTTTTATATTAATTACAATAATTATTACAATTGTCGGATCAAATTATTTCTAAACGATACATTATATAAATTATTTATCATTATTTAATTTGATCCCGTTGAAAAATTTTGCATCGCATTATTCCTAGACACAACAAATTTAATAGTTCAAGCAATTGACTGTCCGCCGTCTATCCGAGCACATCGACTAGTGGCCCGGCTGCTTACATATCAATCCACTGTTAAAGTTTACTAAAGGTTACCCCATTCGCCTGTAAAAAGAGCTTCTTATACATTCAAACGGGACCACGTTTCAAGCCGCTCGGAATGAATAGAATTGTTTCAATCGCGTGTTCGGCGAGTTTTGCGTATTGCTTTTGACATTTTATTTAATTTCTTTATTTATTTAGCTTTGCTAATACAAAAATAGTACAGTTTTTAAAACAATAAGTATAGTTTATACATTATGTATAGTGTCTAAAAATGAACAGAAAAAAAAAACATAAATTATTAGTGTCTAACTATAAAAAATATATATATATATATATATATATATATATATATATATATATATATATATATATATATATATATATATATATATATATATATATATATATATATATATATATACATATACATGTAAAATATAAAATTAAATTTATATCTACAATTAAAATCTCTCTATATCTACAATTAAAAATTTTTTTTTTTTTTTATTTATACCCTTTGTGTCATCATAATATAGTTCTTAAGTTTACATTTAAAATTATTTAATGAGGTAGCATTTTTAATTTCAACTGGTAATTCATTGTAAGCCTGCAGACCCTTGACAAAGACCGAATTTTGGGCACTCCTACTTATAACATGTCGAATATGAAAATTAGTCCGATTTCTTGTATTATAATTGTGAAATTGAAAATTGTAATCTATTTTTTCAAGTAAGTATGAAGGCATCATTTGTAATTTAATTTTAAAAATAAAAATTAATGTTAGGTAAAGAATGTAATTTTTAACTGACATCCACTCAAGATCCTGTAACATTGTTTTTATATGAGTTCTTTTATCACAAGAAAGTATTATCCTCATTGCCCTGTTTTGAAGTTTCTGCAACCTATTCATTTCATTTTGGTTTAGCAAATATAAAATTGTGGCACAATACGTAAAATGGGGCAGAATTAAACTATTATAAAGAAGCTTTAAAGACCATTGGTTAAGATGTTTTGAGCATCTATATAAATAGCTGATTTTAAATGATATTGTTTTAATAACATAATTAGCATGTTCTTTAAATAGTAACATATAGTCAACTATGACACCAAGATATTTAAATTTTTTAACAACTTCAATATTACTATTTTCTATATTTACTTTTAGGTTACTAATATTATATTCTTGATAGTTTTTGTCATTTCCTATAATCATGAACTTAGTTTTATTGTTATTAATTTTTAAAGAATTAAAACAGCACCATTGAAATATTTCTTTTAGTGTGTTATTTATATTTTCAATTATTTCATGTAAATTGTCTGAAGCAAAATAGATCAAAGTGTCATCTGCAAATAAGATAATGTAACAGTTTCCTGCGACACGTGCGATATCATCAATGTACAAGAGGAACAATAATGGTCCTAGCACACTTCCTTGCGGGACACCTTGTTCATTTTGGATTTCATCTGATGTAATGTTGTTAAACTTTAGCTTCTGTTTTCTGCCATCTAAATAATTTATTAACCACTGTAATGCATCATCAACTATTCCAAAACTTTCTAATTTACTAATAAGTAATGTACGATCTACAGTTTCGAATGCTCTTTGTAAATCAAGAAATAGAGCACCAGTAATTAATTTATTATTTTTATTGTGCTTGAAGTGATCTAGGACATATTGTATTGCTGTTTCACAACTATGCTTTCCTCGAAAACCAGACTGTATACTATTAAATAGATTATTTTCTTCTAAGTAATGAATTAGTTGATTATATACAAATTTCTCTAATACTTTCTCTATTGTACTTAACATATTAATCGGTCTTAAGTCTGCTGCTCTATTTGAATGTGATACTTTAGGAATTGGTATGATAACTGAAGTTTTCAAGGCTGTAGGAACTATATTCTTTTCTAAGGAGGTGTTTATGATATTAAGCAATGGCAACGCTATGTTTGCAAAACAGTTTTTTAAAAAGGACGCATTTATTTCATCCGAACTTCCTTTATTAGGTAAGTCAAAAATAATTTCTCTCATTGTGTCAATGTCAATAAAGTTAAACTTCTTAAAAAACACAAGATTATTCTTAGATGCTACAGGAAGATTTCTATTATTACGATTTATATTAGAAATAATTTCTTTTATACTATCAATATAAAAGTTGTTAAGGGCATTTTATGCTTGCTGAATTTTTGTTTGTTAGATAGTTAGTTAGAATAGTTGAGTATATAAATTAAAAATCGTCCGAGAGACCGAAGCAAAATGAACAAAATAAGCAATTTGTTACTGAAACCTTTTTCTAGGCACTCGCTCGAGGAAAAAATCCAAATAAAGGAACTTGGGAGACCTCTTCCCGATTTGGAAACAACAAAAACGCAGAAGGCTTCCACCTGAAGTTCGTCAAACTTCAAAGGCCGGATAAGAAAGTTTAACCGGAATTTGTAATTAAAAAATAACTGGATTTGTGGATGTGATGAAAAAACGCATTTTTTGTTTCGTGTGTGTTTTGTTCGGGGGCGATTCTTCGTGGACGATGCATGGTGTAACTGATTTGGTACACATTTATGAGAAAATTAAAACACATTTAAATAATATTTTTAGTTATTCTTTGCTTGGAAAATCAAATATACTGACTCAATTAAATTCGGCTTATAGACAAAATATTATTACCCACAATAAACAAGTTGATAAAAACAGATATATTTTAAACATCATTATTAACTGTATTAGGTTTTGTGCAATAGAATTAGTATTGCGCGGACATGATGAAACCGAAGAATCCAAAAATAAAGGAGTGTTCTGAGGTTCCGAGAATTGATAGATTTTAGTTCTGAATTAGATGCTGATTTAAAGGAACATTTCAACAAAGCAACAGTATTTAAAGGGACCTCTAAGACCATACAGAACGAACTACTGGACTGCATGCTTGGCGTTTACCATGAAGAAGTGGCTAAAGAAATAAAAAAAACGAATGATGTATCTGTAATTGCTGACGAAACTACCGATGTTGCTAACGAATTTCAATTGGTCAATATTCTACTATACATTGCCTCTAGTAAGCCAGTAGAAAGATTTTGGAAATTTGTAAATCCTCCCGGACACAATGTCATTTCAATAGAAAATTGCATTTTAAATGAAATTAATCCATTAATTAATGACACGCCAAATAAGTTGATCGCGCAGAGTAACGACGGAGCGTCAGTCATGAGCGGAGGTATGAATGGGGTACAAAAAATAATTAAAGATACATATTCTTTAGCAAATTATGTTCATTGCTATGCACATTAGATTAACCTTATAATTGGAATCGGAGCTGGCGGTTGACGAACAAATTGTACCATTTAAAGGCCGCTTAGATGTAAATCAATATATTAAAAATAAGTCCAACCCATGGGAAATAAAAATTTATTAGATGCAATTGAAAAATATGTATTTGGATTGGGTGGTGCAGTTGTTTCAAAACTATGTACTCGTGTTGATCAAGTACCAGTCAGTGTTTTTTGACAATTTTTTTTCGAACTATAATGTCCTGCAATACCTTCAAAATAAACAAATTTATTGCACTTGCACAGCTAGAATCGATCGATTCAGGCAACCTACACAGGAATCAGATGCAGACATGAAAAAGAGAGGACGTGGAGCGATGAATGAAGTGATAAGCGAAGATGGTCAAGTCATAGTAACCAAATGGTTTGACAATAAACCACTGCATATGGCTTCTTCTTTTCTAGGTGTAGGTCAAACTGATCGTTGCAAACGATGGGACAAAGTAAAAAAAAGAGTATATATTTGTCCAACGCCCCGAAGTAGTAAGAACTTTCAACAAATGCATGGGAGGAGTAGACAAGTTGGATTTCATGATAGCAATTTACAGGATTTTCATTCGGTCGAAGAAATAGACATTGAGGATGTTTACACACGCAATAGATATAGCTTGTGCAAATGGTTCGAATATCGTCAGAAAGCTACAGATTTGCACATACCCCAAAAAAACATCTTGGATCTGCTTCCTTTCAGGGCCCATGTTGCGAAGCCCTCATACTAAGCAATAAAGAACCAATCAAAAAAGAGGCCGATCTCCTACGGAAGCTGAAAGCCATCCATCTACCTCAAAAAGGTCACAAGAAATGCGACCTATACAGGAAGTACGTTATGATGCCTTGAATCATTGGCCTATCCATGAAGATAAGAGCTTCCCTTCAAGATGTAAAATTGATGGATGTAAAGGTTTTTCGAGGATCAAATGTCAAAAGTTCTCAATACATTTATGTTTTACTAAAAATAAAAACTGTTTCCTCAATTTTCATACAAAATAAAATGAGTTAATGTTTATTTTTGAAAC
Organism: Psylliodes chrysocephalus; assembly: GCA_927349885.1. NCBI lineage: Eukaryota > Metazoa > Arthropoda > Insecta > Coleoptera > Chrysomelidae > Psylliodes > Psylliodes chrysocephalus. The sequence continues at coordinate 17,042,930 of OV651814.1, read as the reverse complement.
GATTTAGTTTTGTTTGCGATTTTTAAATAAAACCAAATACACCGTTTGATTACAATGTAGTCATTTGACTACAAACTAAATTAACTTCTTGGTCACGATGTAGTCAATTGACTACATGTTATAACCCCTAAATAGGGGTAAGTAAAAATTTAAAAATTATCTCAAAAATTCTAGAAAAAATCAATTGGTTACTGTGCAAAATATCAGAATTATTACTCCACTAGAATTAAATTGTGACCGAAAGGGTTAATGAATGTTAACAAAAATAATCACATGAATATTTTTTGTAATTAAATTGTTAGCAGAAACCTTGTTACCTAATGAAAAAACTTAGGATGGAATTTTAGATATTGTCTCGATTTAAATTGTTCTGAGAAAAAAAAACAAATTTATTTACATGTTTTCTCTGATGCTTCTCTTAGAGTCGAATGAAATTTACCTGAAATGGAAGCGTGTGTCGAGCAGTCGAACTAGATAAAAGTTTGAAGTAGACAATCAGGTTTCCATTCAAGTTGAAACTTTGATAAATTCTAATCTTTTTACACTATCGACAAACTTTTTATGCATGGATTCGACTAGATGGAAGTAAAATGAAATTGAAAATTTTCCGTAAGTGAATTTTCTTGGTGTTGCTCTAAATTCGAGTCGGTCGAAAACGGAATTTTATTTGTTTTCGGGTTTTATGGTGAATTCGTGAAAATTGCGTAGAAGATTTTAAATGTATTTGTTTTTTTATATCACAATATAGACGGAAAAACGTTTTACGGCTATATAGCACATTTTCACTTATTATTTACAAGGCGAGTCAAACCATTTTAAAAACTGTATAGCTTTTTTTTCGTAATAATGGCATTTAGGGCGATATAAATCATAATTTTTATCGGATATTTGAACCGTTTAACGTCAGGTAAAGAATGTAAAGCAAACTAAATCGGAGAGTGTCAGAGTGAATGTGGGAGCCCAAAAGGGCAGCCAAAGCTGCGGCGGATTACGAGTCCCTTTATTCTGTAGTCTATACTCTATACAAAAAGAATAAAAGAGGGCGTTTAAAAACGGGTAAAAGTGAATTGACGCGGAAACTAGCGGTTAGAGCCAGTCTAGCGGCCAGAACCTAAGATCCTTCAAGGTAAAGCATAATATAAAGGGCATAATTAGTACTAACCAGACCAGCGGTCAAATTTTCACTTTAAAAGGGACGTGGAGGATGAATATTTTGCGAATGAAAATTCGGAGAAAGGACAACGGTAGAAAGCAAAGTACAGTGCGAAACATCCATTGATGAGACGATACATCTAACGCAGAAGACAGAAAAAGCAAATATGTTTTGTGCAGAGTAGGGAGAAAATCCAAAAAAGAAAGTCAAACTCGTTGTAGCTGATGTCAAAAGTAACTTGAAAATTGACATCACTGAAAAAAAGAAAAAAATGTTTTTTTTTTACTAAGTTAAGGGGTTATGATGGACAAGTAATGTTATTTTTAACAGACACGTTATTTGTGAAAAGGTTGTTATTTATATGTGTTTATAAAATAACAGACCTGTTAAAAATAACACAGGTTGTCAATCGTAACCCCCTTAGTGGCACTCAAAGACATTACAACAAAGAGAAAAAATGTTTCATTCATAAATCCCATACAATTGCAGACTGTTATTGTTTTAAAATTGTTAGTGAGTGGAAGAGAGAAAGACCGGCTGGCAACGTCGTAAACAGTGTCCATAATATGCTCGCCAGTGGCGTAGAATTTTAAATTTGACAGTATTGTCAGAGTAGTATGTTAAAAAAATACGTAAATAAGTAGGAATATTTTTTTAGTAATATAATTATGATGATTTTTTCATGTAGGTAAATTCAATTACAAGAGAATTCAAGTTACCTTCCGATTTTTAATATTTATTGGTTTATACACTCACCGGCAGAATTAACCGCCCACCCAATGTTTTGTTATTTAGTTGGAAACGTTTGTAATTTTGATTTTTTTTTAATTTTTAATGTTTAAGTACATCTTGAAAAAGCAAACAAATACGATCAAATAAAAGTTTTTGTTTAATTTTAGAAAATAAAAGAAAAACAGTTCTTGAAAATTTTGAACTTTTTGAATAAGATGAGCAATACATGAAATTTATCCACAAAAAAGTATTGTTATTAACAAAATTCACTTTAGTAACGAGTGTTACCCCCTCTTGCCCTGATCACATCACTAAGCCTGCGTGGAATGGTATCCATGATGGCATAAATCTCAGCTTGTGGGATGTTTTCCCATTCTTCCACCGCAGCAGTTTTCAGCTCTCGAATAGTGGTTGGAGCTGGTCCTCATGCTCGAATACGTTTTTTTAGGTTGTCCCAAATGTGTTCAATTAGATTGAGGTCTGGGCTCTGTGCTGGCCACGGCAAAGTTCTGATGCCAACTTCATTAATGCATTGCGTAACCACTCGAGCGACATGATATCATGCGATGTCTTGCTGAAAAACAAAGTCGTCGCCAATATATGGCGCAAAAAGAATGAAATGTTCTTGAAGAACTTCTTGAACATACCTGTGAGCATCTACACCGCTTCTAGCAAAAATTACCAGATCCGTACGAGCCTCGTAAGAAATTCCGCCCCATATCATTATTAAGCTTCCTTGATAACCCCCAGTTTCCATAAGAGCACAAGGAGCAAACCGCTCTATCGGGCGTCTGTATACACGATGGCGGCCATCTGGACATTTTAAAGCAATTCTGCTCTCGTCAGAGAATAAAACATTCTTCCACTGATCCATATTCCACATGCTGTATTCACGCGCAAAACAGAGTCTAGCTGTTTTGTGATGCGGGCGAAGCTGAGGGGCTCGGTAAGGGCGTCTCGCTATAACATTCCTTTCTGCCAATCTCCTCCTTATGGTTCTCTCGCTGACTTCCACATTTCTAACCTCAGCAAGGCTTCAACAGCGGTACAGAACCGATCTCTTAAAATCGTGCTCACAACAAAACGATCGTCCCTCATTGAAGTGCAGCGATGTCGGCCCTGACCAGGCATTCTGGTGTAAGAACCTGTCTCTCGAAAACGCCTTATGGCATCTCTGACTGTTTCATGAGCAGCACCAAGTATTCCAGCAATACGACGTTGACTATAACCTTCATCAGATAGAACTACAGCCTTGGCTACTGATTCTGCTCCCGATGGCATTGTTTTGAATAAAACTGTTTTGAACTTAACTTAAACCGATTTTACAAAATATACACCAACACTACACAAGTCTAATTAAGTCTAATAAAGAAAACCATTGTAAATACACTAACATTAAACAAGCCAAATTGGAACCAAATTACTAATAAAAAGCGAAAGAATGACAGAACTGACAGTTAAACATTTATTTACTGTCAAAATGACACATCATATCAGTTAATGTCAAAAAGTGACGAACATCTCCGAAAATTTCAGAAATAAATAAAAATAATTGGGTCAACGGTTAATTCTGCCGGTGAGTGTAGTTTATTGGCATTTACTATATATTTGCCTAGTATGTTGTTAAACAAAATTATTTAAAATTTTAAAATAACATTAAGTAGGTAGGGGTATCTAAATAAAACACCGTCCTAAAAATGTATAATTTTTTAATTATTAATTACAAAAAACATGGTATGGCAAAAAATATCGTAAAAAACTGTAAAAATTTTTAAAATAACGTTTTAAATATATTAAATAGCTTAATTTTATTAACTAAAATTTCACTTAATTTTTTTATGCTTAGTTATTAGTGTTATTTCTTACTGCAATGTTTTTTTGCAGCAGGTGGTGTTCCAAAAACAGTTGAATCAGAACTAAAAACCCATACATACATACATGTAGGCAATAAATAATGTTAAGTTAGAGGTAAACAAAAAATTTATATTTTGTATTTTTACCTGTTGGATAAGTCATCCAAAAATAGAAAGCCCTTACACCGCCTGGAGTTTGCATCTTTTCTGATATATTTAGCACCATTTGCACGTACCAAAACATCTTCAGGAAAAAAGTGTTCTGAACAGAACTCAGGGTTTTTACGAAGGGGCTGATTTTCAAGGATCCCTACTAGAGAAAACCAAAGTTTTCTTTTCTCAGGATCTTGCGGAAACCTAAATGGAATATTAAAAAATATGTATAGGTGCCTAATAGGTAAATCATTTTTAAGGTATTCTACATTTTACGTTAAATTTTGCCACTATTCAATAATTATTTATTGATATAAGAATGATTTACTAATTTATAAAAGGGATATCACTTTATAAACTGTTTTAAGACTGTTTTAGAGTACACAAGTTTCTGATAAAATTTCTTGTATAATTTAAATTGTATATTATCAAACCTGCAGTAAATTGAAAAATTAGATTGGATACTCATTTTTCAAACAATTTACTATGCGATCCTGTACAATTTAAATTCTATAAGAAATTATATCAAATCTTGTACAAGAAATTGTTTAGTCAAAACAGTCTTAAGACGGATGCCCTACTCCACTGGTTCAAACAACATATCTTAACCTAAAAATACTTACCGATGAAAGGATAAATTTCGATTTAAATGATCTACCTTATTGAATACTACACATGCATATACCATATTGCTTTATATTTTTCACAAAAGTTCACAAAAATAGTATTTGATAAATGAATAAATCAATAAGCCACACAGAAACTGTCAGAACCTGTCAGAAACACAAAATAGCTGTTAGACCCGATTGGCAACGTTGCGGCTGGTTACGGTAACTACATTTCATTCATAAAAATAGGTACTAGTTGTAAATTCGTAAAATAAGATATTTAGCGTTGCCGTATTTACGGAGTTCTTTGCACCCCTAATATTTTCTTTAGATTAATATTGATTTTTAATAAAAAATTTAGCTTATATTAAAACTTTAAAGAATAATTTGATTAAAAACATATTTTTATTTATAGAACATAAAATTATAGCTATAGGATACATCAAATTTTATTTTTCAAAAGTAATTTCTCCAAATAATTTTTACAGACTGATAAAACTGGCAAAGACGCAATAAACGAGAATCTGGTGGAAATAATGATTTTCCACATAAAAATGTAAACAATTTGGTCTCTTAGTTAGTTGTAATGTCTTTGGTGGCACTGAACCAACAGGCCAGTCGCAATTGTCAGGTGAACAAATAAAAATATCATATAACAAACTTTATTATTTTACAAATTACATTAAAGTTGCTTTACCTTAATAACTAAAATAACCTGAACTTAATATGGTTTAAATGTTTTGTTTATTTTTTATTTTCCTTTTTTTTATTTTTCCTCTTTTGTCTTTATTTTTTGTTTCCTTTTCTGAACATTTTTTTCTAGTCACGTGTATAAATTTTTTTAATGGTAGCAGTGCTACTTACATGTTTTATTTATATTTCCTAATTACAATTTTAATTTGAGTATTTTGACGAAATTATAGAGTATGTTTTACATACTGACAAATGTCAGTAGATTTTTTAAATTTATACGTAACTGAATTTTGTTGTTAAGTTTTGGTACAATAAATTAATTTCTAAATCATTTAGAATACAATCCAAAAATATATGTTGTAAATAAGCAATCTCATCACATATACACATATCATTATCTAATATACTGTCATGATATCCCTAATCCGACCCTGTGCCTGTGTACGCACGCGGCCTTCACATGGAAACCAATTCGTGATCGAAGCAACGCTGACGTGTGGAAACAGCTGGACCGCGTCTCGAATGTCTGCCGCTGATTCACTCGAAACATCTGGAATGGCGGGGAGTGCCGTTTAGTCATCTTCGCGAAGTCTCTTGCATTTTCGAGTAGCGGAGTTAGACTAATATAAATAGCCGACGTATCAGCGCCGAGTTTAGTTTAATGTAGAACATTGTATTGGAAAGTTAAAGTGTAAGAAATAAATTAGAATTGTTAGTTAGTGCCTAAATAGTACATAAATTAAATAGTACGTCTGAAATAAATTGTAAATAGTGTGTTTTTAAATAAATAAACTTTAAATAAATTAGACTTTCGTCACAATACCTATTCGATTCATATATCGAGGGTATACAGAATGATTGGTTCTAATTCTGCTAATCGTTTGGATTAGTGGTCTATTTGACAACTTATCAAACCACGGTTTTACCCTTATATTAGGTTGAATAGATTTATAAAAATTACCTGTTTCCTTCTCTACATATTTTTCTTGCCAATGTTGATCCCTTTTATATCTGAAACAAGTATTTAGATCGGATAGGGGTATTTTAAAATTACTTAGTAATTAAGTTTTGCAGTTTTAGCCAGAAAGTCTACTTTTTCATTATTAGGTATTCCTATATGGGCTTTGACCCAAGATATGTATATTCGTTTATCCTGATTTCTTGCTTCAAAATTTAGTTTAATGATAATATAGAAACAAGCCCCAAATCCTCACATTATGGCAAACCATCGAAGCAAAGCCCAGGCTGATCCAAACCCTACCAGTACCGCATATATACTTAACTTTGGCCAAAACATAACCCAAGAGAAAAACAACCGTAAGTTAAAAAAAACGTTTTTTTCTAATTGCCTATAAAAAATATTTTCTAATTTAGAGGGTGGTTTTTTGCATCTTTTAAACATTTGAAATGATAGGTCCTTTAGGATGACATTCTACATACTAGAACTGTAGTTTCTCCGTAAATTTTAATTTTTTTCTGGTTTCATATAAATAATAATTTCCAAACTGAAGAACGGTTTATACTCCTCGATATCATTGGCAATTTAGGACATAATTTCACATAATAAAACTCATTAATTTTAATTTGATAAAGGTTTTATAAACTTGAATGATTATACAAATATTTATTATTAAAAGATAAGTTCTTTCTATCCCTGGGACATTTTTAAAAGACTGGACTTTCAAGACATAACTACAGATACCAATAGTATACTTTTCAGAAAATTTAAAATTAATTAGTTTCTTTAAACCAGCTTTAAAAATATTATTTTCATTGAACCAACTTTAAACCGTAGGATACAATGGGGTAATATCGGTTTAGTACAGGGGGCTTACAACATATGCGGGTTATATCAACAGGTTAGTGCGCAACACATCCGCGCATACCTGTTCGTTTTACAATAACAAAATTATATTTAAATTTAAAATACACTGAATAATTGAATAATTCAAACATATCTCGCTTAGTAACAAAAGTAACACACGGAAAGTATTGTTTCAAAATTATATATTTAAATAAATACTACAATTATTTGAAAAACATGAATTGATCAATTATTTGTACAATGTAAATCTGACTTTGGGATTGTCGCCCGATCGAACCGATACAATAACAAAACAATATGGTTATGGTTGCTGATTAAAACATGGTAAGAACTTTTACTTTTATTTAATTTTAGTTTTAGTTAAACATGTTAAATTTAAAATTAAGCAAATATATTTTTATGTTTTAACATGTGTTTAGCAGGTCCTGTTCGTAAAAAAATCATAATATCCAATTTTAATAGCGTTGTTTGTATAAATGTAAATAGTACATTTTTCTGACCAATTTATGCTGTAAATTTTAAGAACAAACATTTTTTATTTTCTTTCGATATTAGGCAAGGAACAAAATGATGCCGCATAAACTTCATCATTCCATTTGCAAAAAGCCATTTATAGGATACAAGACTTTGTTTAAATTGGCTTTGCCTTTGGTACCCTTGAAAGCTAAATTAACACTAAAGAGCAATACTACTGTAAGTAATATAGTTATCATACCATCAAACGAATTATCTGCAAAAATAAAGTTACATTCGATCAAAATTTCATCAAATAAAATAGAATTATTACCTAAAAAACAACGATTAGATAATGGATTTTTAAATCAAACCAATGAATAGTTAACTCTAAGGAAAAAAACTTTATTTTATAATTAGAATACATAAGAGTAAAATTTGCGAATCAAAGAAGGACCTCAAGCTTGATTGATCCCGCAGGCATCTGTTTTTTTTTAAAAGTACTACATCTATGAAAAAGATTAAGGGACTACCATTATTAATTATAAAATATTATAATCATAGTATAAAACTGTGACAATGTCTAAAAGAAAAAAGAGATTCAAAGTGATATGAATTTTTTCTGTTTCAGATTATATGGATGGTTCTCCTTCATGTGTTTTGTTACCTACCCAAGTTTACAGAAAATTAAGTAATAGTTATTTTATTAAAATATTGTTTATTTAGAAAATTTATTATAAATGAGTTTTTGATTGGCATTTTGTAACATCTTGCTTCCTGTCTATACTGTAAAAAATTCCAATAAAATGCAAAAATTTTAGTTATACTAATTAAAGTAGAGCTACGAACAAAATTCCGCTAATTTTTAAATAAAGTAAAATATACAGGTATTTATATTACCGACCGAGAAATAGTTGGACAAATCCCTCCCATATGGCGCTGATAGCAAACATGTTGCCATATTTATACAAAAAAACGGCAACTCTTAATTATCCTTTCTCCATGTACAGAATATTTTGTGGTAATGTCCTTATCATCAGCATACAAACTGGTCAAAACAAGTTCGTTAGTATTACTCTTATACAGACGCAAATCATTTGTCAATATTGGACCTCGGATATACCCTTAGGCACTCCTCTTCGCATAATTTACAGCCACTATAACAAACACTTTGTGGTCTATTAGGTAAGTATGATTCTATTAACTAGTCAACAACTCCACTTACACCATATTGATCCAGCTTATTAATTAACATAGAGTGGTTTGTCAATCACACTTTGAAGTTACTGTGATTAATAAAATTAAAAATTGGCTAATATTTTTATGGAAAACATTTATGAAATTGATAAAGATAAAGAATGCTAATTTATCGAAAATAAAATAATTATTATATAAAAACAGTCTGTACTTTAATATATAACAACACCTGTATCTACTACTTTCACGAAACAATAATATATTAAACAATCTTCATTCAACATAGTCAGTCCAGACAGACTAGGTCAGGCCTGCACAACTCAGATTTTCAAAGGGCAAGTTTGAAAAACTGCAAGTGTAAATGTACGAGGGCCAAGAGAGGCCCGAGTCTCTAGTAGTGGTTTGTTCAGATTCTAAAAAAAAAAAAAATAAAAAAAAATAAAAAAAAAATAATAAAATAAAATTTAAACAAATTTTAAAAAAATAAACAAAAATAAAAAGCTCCTCACGTTATCCGAGCTTCTGAACTTTTCTAAAAAAAAGAGGTTGTCAGCTTATAATTTATAAACCAACTCCTGTTGGTCGAGCTTTAAAAAAAAAACTGATGACTAAATGCAAGTTTTTTTGTTCAAAGATAAATAATAGTGTATAATATGTCATGATCTAAATGATCAATGATTAAAATGACTGATAGCAGCATTAAAAGATTATTTAGGGTAAATTACAATACATAATTCTATTCATACGGCTATAAAATAAACTGTTTTAAAACATAAAAGGTGGAATTTAAATTAAACAAAAACGCAACAATTTTCTCACTCGTTGGTAACTCCGCTTCTCTATGTTCCTCGCGCCTGATTTGTCACTTTATCAGAGAGAATTTCCGCAATTCCAGTTCAGGATTTTCGCAAAATCAAACAATAAACGTCCAAACGATCGTTGTGGCGTAAAATAACTGAGCAGTTGATTAAAACGACTAATAGGAGCATTAAAAGATTATTTAGGGAAAATTACAATGCAGAATTCGTAAAACGAACCGTTTCGCATGCAATTCCACGTTATTATGGAAAATAACTCCTATACCTATTATACGTAACGATTAGAGCGTATTATTTTATTGACCGCTATCACGCCCCAGCGTGCCATCGAGAAACTGCATTTTATGGAAATTGCGTTTTGGAATTTGCAATTTCCTGTAGATCGAATGGAAAATTGGTAAACAACAGCTTCTAATAGGTATCCCAAATAGAGTAGGAAATTTAAACTACTCCTAAAACCACTAACACAGTAGTCCCTCATCTGACTGCAAAAAGTGACACGTCGTGTTTTTGTAATTGGGTATAGGAGAGGGAGGTAAACAACATGTAAGTACTATGTTCCGGAGTGGGAGTTGTCATGTGACCTGTCAAATTCAAAGTAAAGTTGCTTATCGATGTATTTTTTTGGTGGGAACGGAATATACGCTTCTAGACGTCTATAACAATAAAGAAATTTTTTTGCAAGCATTTTCTGTAGTCCGGTTTTACTAGTTCTGGTGTAGAGTGAAAAATCTCTTAAAACTCGCATTACTAAATTTCTTGCAAGTAATAAAATTATAAACAACAACCAGTTTGGATTCCAAGAGGGGATCTCGACAACAGATGCTATTTCGGAATTGTTACAGGAAGTTACAAACTCCCTAGAAATTAGCAAACCTACCTTGTGCATGTTTCTGGATCTGGACCTTCGATACAGTTTCTCATGCGCAATTATTGGAGGAGGCACTGGATGATATAGGAATTCGAGGCGAACCAAATAAACTTTCTGCAAATTATTTATTAAATAGAACTCAAACGGTAAAAATCAACATTTTAAGTGAAAGAAAATGTATTAAATTTGGTATCACAAAGTACTGTGTTAGGTCCTATCCTCTTTATTATTTATCTTAACAGTATTCTTACTTATTCAAGTGCGGATAGATTGATAAGCTTTGCGGCAATTATTTACTCTGATAATACCTGGACAAATTTAAAAAAAAACTGAAAATGATTTAAAAATATTCTCGATCTATTTAGTCATAAATTACCGTTCATTTCGAAAAAACTTACTTTGTACCTTTTTCTAACAATGTTAGTACAGTACCTAATTATGATATATTAACAGTAGAAAGATCAAATTCTTGGACTGCATATAGATTGCCATCTTAGATTTGACATTCACATTGAAAATGTAGTTAAAGTTCTGAGGACGTTACTATACAAATTTAGGTATTTTAAAAATCTTATAAATCCTTGTCATCTCAAAATTAAGGTAAGTGAATACAATATCGCCATACTAAGCTTATGTTTTTATATAAAAGTACTGTACAATAAAAAGAAATTTTTCGGGGTAGGAATGTTACTGATACATCGTTCTAATAATTTAAAATAGTAAAATAAATTACGGGCAAGTTTATGCAATTTTTTTAAAACATTGCACATTGGCGATATTGTCTCAGGGGGGGGGGGTTAGCAATAACGCCACATAATATTAGTACAAAATGTTCTTTTTATCGGAAATTTTACAAGGAAAGTCAGTTTTTCTAAATTAACGTTTATTCAAATAAAAAGAAAACATAAACATAAGTAGTAATAAACAAGCAAAAAACAATACCTATGGACAAATGTAAGCCTCAAATTTATCCTTCTTGGTTAGTCCCAAGCAGTCGTCGTGTAAATAGCTGTTGCAAACCACGCAAAGACGCATGTCTGCGATTTTGTCCATTTTGCATGCTTTGCAATACCAACTTTCTTTACTGGTCGCTTTGTTCGGACCGAAGGACTTTTTCCTTGGTGCAGGTTTCTTAGACTTGGGAGTAGAAGTGTTGCCTGTTAGATCAGACTTGGCGAAAAGGTGTTTGGTAACAACTTGTGCTCTGGAATTGATTGCTGGTTTTCTTGGCCTGGTGTCATAATATTTGTGTGCCATTTCAGGTGTGGTAAGCATATCAGAAAAAGATGTATGTTGATATTCTTCACTCTATTCGTCCTGTTCGTCTTCTTTAGCGTCACTATCTTTATTATCCTCTAAGCACTTATATCACGTAACTGAATTCGTTGACGTTTTCCAGCAGCTGTCGAGAGATCTGGAAGTGGTGTACGTGAAATATTGGGTCTACTATTGGAAAGACCTGGAGGGGGTGTCATGACTCTATGTGGCGTAGGTGGTTGTTGGCAAGTATTTTCCTTTCCTGTTCAGTTACACTGCTTGGAGCATATGCTTCGGGTGGTATAATGTCCGGATTGAACGTAAAATTCCAGTTGTTGCGAAACCAGATTTAATGTTTGATGGTGTCATACATTTGTCCCAAACTACAGAAAAAATGTTTCGAAAACGTTGTTTTGTTATAGCACGATCCCTATGTGTTGACCAGTATTTAAGAACTTCGTCATCCCAATATTGTTGAAATGAGCGAAACAGACCTATCCATAGGCTATAATTCGTGCGTTGTATTGCTTCGAAAATTAAAAGAGATTGACCAGCAAGTTTGTATTTGGCAAAATGATGCAGCCATTATTTAAAAGCATCAATCATACTACCTTTCGGAGTCATTAACACCATACTAGATGCCGGAAGTGTATCTGCCCATTCAGGCTCCATCATTTTTCCTTTAAAAAAAAATAAGGGAGGAATCGCAGAACCCAGCACATTGCCACAAGATACTATTGTCACGTTTTGTCCATGCTCATTTGCCACAAGGTGCACTAGCTTTGCACCTTTTTTTGCAAGTACTGTTTGTTGGTGGTGTAATACTAACCGACAGCCTTTTTCATCCATGTTGTAGATATGCTCAGGCTTGTCCATGATGTCCATGTTAGCAAGAATTTCGTTCAATTTTTCAAAATAGTCACTTATAATAAACCTATTTAGTTTCTGAGCTCTCGCGGGGTTCATGCTTTGAGCTTTCCGATTCCTAATATTCGGATGCCTGTTTACAAAACCCACCAATTTTGTAACTTTATTGAACGGATTTTGAATTTGGTTGGTCTCACAAAAATTGAACACACATTGGCGATATTGCTACGCAGTTATTTTGGCGATATTACAAACACGCGCACATTTCTACTGTTTCTTGCTTACTTCGGTAAAAGAAAAACATACGATTTTTAAATGTCTACCATTAGTTGATAGCTCATTCTTTACTAAAAACTACTGCTGATAAAATAAAGCACTTACCTGCACAATCTTTGAAATATCCAATAAATATCACGAGTAATCACTTATATCAGTGGTGGTGGCAAAGCAGTTTAGGTGGTAAACCAACTGCTAAACGAAAATGTGAGGTTAAAATTCACCACAAATTGAAATGTAGATTGCTTTTACTATTGGGAAAGTACCCCAAGCGCCATTTGTCTTTTAGAAACCAAACCTTCCAAGATATGAACCCTTGGCGTTATTCCAGCTTGGCGATATTGTATTCACCTAACTTATTTATTTTGCTGTGATCGAATCTAGGTTAAGATATTTGATTCTTAATTATTTTTATTTATAAAAACAAAAAATGTTTACAACTTGTAAATCACCATCACAAAACAAGATATAGAGAAAATTTTAATGTACAGACACAATCTTTAAGAAGAAATGTTAGTATCCGAACATATTCACACCAAATGAGTAAAGTATTCAATATTCTCCCCCGAATCATATAAAATGTACCTTCTCAATATAAACTCATTAAAAAACATTTTAAAACATACATTATAAACTTAGGAAGAGAAAATGTTCACCACTTGTTAAGTCTCTAATAAATATTTTTTATTATTGCCCTTGCAAGCATTTTTTATTTAGTAATTTTACCCCATTCACCACAAATTAGACTATTTTAACACGTTTTTCAGGAAAACTCGGGGTGAATAAAAGGCCGAATGGGAAAAACTGCTAAATAAAAAATGCCCAAAAGGCAATATCCTTAGTTGAACGTCATACAAACATTTTGGCAGCAATCTAACCTCTTTTACATAATAGTTTATCAATTAAACATTTCTATTCACCCCAGGTTTTCTAGAAAAAAATGTCAAAAGAGTCTAATTTATAGCGAATAAAAAATGCTTGCAAGTCCAATACCTATATTCTTAATTATTGAGAGTCATACAAATATTTTGATAGCAATTAAACCACTTTTCGACTTTACACCTATTTTAAGGTTACATTTATACCACCCTCCCTCCCCTATACCAAACTATAAATAGCAAACAAAAAAACACGACGTGTCATCTTTTGCAGTCAGATGGCTAGATATTCCAACTATTATTATTTCTAAAATTATCTTTACCTATAACATTTCACTTCTGATTTCTGATAGCACATCTTGGTTTTGGATTACGTTTCCGTCATGAGAAATGTATCTAAATAAATTTGGCAGCTCAATTTGCAAGAATCTCAAATATCTAATACAGTTGGTGTTTCATGAAATAAGTAGGCGCGGAACGTTCTTTTTTTAATAATTCGTTAGAGATTCGATTTGCGTCGTCACGATCTTTTTAGAATATACGTGTAATATTTTTTTCCACCTAGAACAACTCCTTGATTCTTACTTGGAAGGCATTAAGAACGATATTTCTGTGTATAAAGAAACTGTATATCTAGACGAAAAATTGAATCGACTTACTTCCGAATATATATTTAAAAATCTAATTTTCATCCAAAATAAAGATAAAGATATAACTTAGGTCGTCCAATCAATTAAAATATCACTATTTAATTTCATCTCAAAGGTGCCGTTTACACATTATTTTATCCTTGATTTCAAACCAATAAGAAATGTCTATTTACACACCATGGAAGGAAAATAGTGCTTTTCCTCCTAAGGTATGTGGATTTATAATTGTTTCTATTACCTTTAGTTCAGTAAACCACAAAATTTTTTGAAAATAATATATAACCTTCATATATCGATAGTGGCCCACTGAGGTAGAACATTCTGTATTTTTTTTTTTTATTATTTTGTCTTAAAATTTATATTTCATGCATGCTTCTTATAAAAACAACTACAGAAATGTGTGGAACTATATGCCGTTGTATTTTTTTTTTTTTTTAATTTGAGCTCGGGGTGGCTGTAAAAGTCAAACATCGCTCACTCTACATAGAAAGACTGGCAAAGTTGTCATATCACTTTGCAAAATTCATTAAATATTTTAAACATTTTTTCAATGCTATGTATTAAAACATTATGCTACAAAGGCCAGCAAAAAAGAAAAAAGAATTTTTCTACGACCGTGTATTTTTACCCACTTTCCCGCACGTATTTTAGTTTTGAAAGTGTCACTTTCCCGCACTAGTGCGGGAAAGTAAAATTATGAATATTTGGCCTTACCTGTTGTATAGTTTTTTACCTCGGATGTTATAACTATTGTTACAATAGATAATTTAGTATTTTCCAACTATTCCATTTAATAAAATTTACTTTTTTTCTTGCTTTTTGTTATAATTTTAATTTTTTGGAAAACTTGAATAATAGAGATATTTTTATATACCTTCTGTATATTTTTAAAAGTCAGACTAGGCTGTGACATGTATGGCTTGATATGGTTGCTATATGGTAACCAAGGCGTGTTATTGTTACAAAAACGTCAAAGTTGTTTGTTGAAGCGTCAACTGAATTAAAATAAATTAAAGAAATAATGGATTCATCGGATGAAGAGCTGCCCGAAGCCATTTTAAAAGCTGCAAATGAAACACATTTGGAGGTGTTACCTGCCAAATCACGAGGAAGATATGAAAAACAATACGACCATTTTGTCACATGGTGTAAACAGGAAGGGGTAAAAACCTACAAAGAAGAGGTGTTTCTGGCGTATTTTACGCACCTAAGTAAGTTTTTGAAATCTAATACTTCATGGTCTCGCTATTCGATGGTGAAAAGTTTAGTAAAAATAAAACAAAATTTGGATATAAGCCAGTTCCATAAGTTAACGTCATTTCTAAAACAAAAAAATGTTGGTTTTCGAGCACAGAAGGCGCAGGTTTTTACCAAAGAAGATATATCCAGGTTTATGTTAGCCCCTGATGAGGTATACCTTATGATTAGAGTGAGTACCACTTTTGCTTTAGCTGGTGCTCTCCGCAGAGCGGAGCTTGTAAATATTACTCTCGATGATATACAAGATAAAGGCAATCTGATAGTTGTGAAAATTTCCGATTCCAAAAATCATTCTTCAAGATCATTTGTTTTATGTGAAGAAATAAATAATGGAAACTTTCTGAAGCTGTACAGAAAGTACGCAGGTTTACGACCACCTACCACTCCGCATCGCCGCTTTTTTTATTAATTATAAGAAGGGAAAATGCTCAATTCAGTGCGTTGGCGTAAACACCTTTGGTAAGATGCCAACAGAGATTGCTGCATATTTGCGTCTACCTAATCCTGAACGATATACAGGACACAGTTTTAGACGTTCTTCAGCAACATTCCTAGCAGACTCAGGTGAAGCGATAACCAATATAAAACGTCTCGGTGGCTGGAAGTCCACTACTATCGCTGAAGGCTATTTGGAGGACTCCTAAACACAGAAGAAAAACATTTCGAATAAAATTCTTTCAAATAGAAATGACTTGCAACCTTTGCTGCCACCGTCATTTTCACCTTCATGCGACCTGCAACCGATGTCATCTTTTCAATCTACGAGCGTTACGACTATTAACAGCCAATTAACACCAACTAATTCCTCTGTACCGGCAATTTTACATAATTTACAAAATGCTACAAATTGTGTATTTAACATTAATATCCATAATAATTAGTTGTTTTTATTTAAAGATTTGTATATGTTGAAATAAAATAATTTTCCAAAAATAATTTTTCCTACTTTTTTGTATATACGGTCGTAGAAAAAATAATGTTCCTAACTCATGCGTAAAGTGTCTTTCCCGCACTTGACCGCAACTGCAGTCGCGTGCGGGAAAGTAACACTTTCCGCACTTGTTAGGAAAATAACTATTTTTCGATTCGATCGAATTCATATAAGATTTGTTGGAAATACATCTAACACGTTGATTCTGCATAATAAATTCCGTGAATCAAACAATTGTATTCATAAAGCTGACTTAGTGCGTATATAATCCTTGACAAGAAACAATTTCAAACAAAACTCTTATAATCTTTTAAAATACGACACAAAGACGCGCTGAGGCTCTGAAAGACAATTGAATCGGTGAGTTCGAAAACCATACATGTCCAAAATCGGCCTTCAGAGAAAAACAATAAAAACCTTTTACCGTTGAAACTACTTGACATAGACTATCTTCATGCATAGAAAAGTTTTAGAGCTCGTGGTTTGCAGTGAATTTTTAATGGTAGTTTTAGAAAATGAACTACCAATGACAGATACAAATGGAGTGTGAACAATGGGTTTTTTAACTCAACCCTATATATAAAAAAAACAGGTGAAATTTTTTTTGATTTATTTAATATTTATTCAAAAAGGAGGAAAAATACGATATCAAAACTATTATCACAGTCATCTAATCATCATTTTTAGCATTTGTGGTTTTCCAAATGACCATTATTTTGTTGTTGATAGGAAAAACCGTACGAGTCACATGCATGTACGGTTTTTCTCCTCATTTCACGGGTGTAATCAGCTGTGCTACGGTTTTTAAGCCCAATAGATGGAAAGGCAAATTTAAAAAAAATGCCAAATGTCAAAAACTACGTCACAAAGATGCAACGCGGTCACTTCCTGCTTTTCGGCATCAGATATCTTACAACAATGCATATCTCATTTTAATTTGTTCTCGAAAATGGCCGGCACTTTCATAAAATGTAATTAATAAAGGTTACTATAGTTATTACTCAATGTTGCTGTGATTTGTTATGTTAATTCTGTGAAAGATATATGATAATAAAAGTAATTGTTAAGGTACCATTTGGGAAGGGAAGACCGATGTAGGAGACAGGAGGTATAGGAGACATCTGAACACATGTAATTAAATGAAAAACATTTGGGACAGCGCGACGGATGCAAGAGAGGCGACACCACTTTTAACACGGCAGTATTTGCTGCTTGCTGTCTGCCGCTTGTCGTCTGCCTCGATCCCGCCATCCCAAATGTTACCTTTAACATGTGGCTTTGATTCAACATCGTCTGCAAGAAATCACCAGGTCTTGTGTTTGCACTTCAAGAAAATTAATCTCCGAGTACCTTCTTTAAAATAACAGATTACAGTCCACTTGAATTTTGTCCAGAACAGTGCCGTATTTAATGGTGTTTTATACTTGGTAACATTCTACAGTACCGGTATTGCCCAAGAATTATACAAAAATTTGAGCGCGAATCGTAAATCGGACTCCGACTACAGAAGAGCATGGATAAAGGCCCAGACACATCTCGTAAAATGCACTTTTCGAAAGGAAAACACCAGAACTGACCGTTTTTTAATCTAGACAAAAAAGCCATGGTAAATCCAGGAGTTCAACCTTCCTACCTACGATGTGGCTCAGTCAGAATATAGAAATTTCGCATATTTGAACTTTATAAGTACTTTTCTTTGGAATGCACTATTGAATCGCATAAAAATTTCTATTTTGGACCAAAAATGATTACTAAATCAGTTTATTTTGCCTGAGTTAGTTGTTAGTTCATCACACTGTAATAAAGACGCTATAACAGTAGTTTGTGCAACAAGAAGATGGTCATATCGCAAGAAGACGAAGTTTAATATATATTTCTTCTACGACCCACTAACGAGAATTTACAAATTTTAAAAATTTATTTAAGTTATTAAGATAAAATATATAATTTAAAAATAATATAAGACTTTTACTAGTTTTTAAAATAAAATGAAAAGAGGGGGTGAATTTTTTGTTATAGAATAACTCGTTTATTTTCAATTTTACGAGAAAAATTGTTATAAACAAAGTTGTTTAAAATAAAATTTCCTACAATTCTGTTTTTTTTGTACGATCGATTTTTTTCGATTTATACCCGAAAAGAGGGGGTGAATTTTTGGTTATAGAATAACTCGTTTATTTTCAATTTTACGAGAAAAATTGTTATAAACAAAGTTGTTTAAAATTAAATTTCCTACAATTCTGCTTTTTTTGTACGCTCGATTTTTTTGTATTTATCCCTGAGAAGAGTGGGGGTGAACCTAAGTATTGTATTGTCACGTTTATTATTGATGTTGTACCATTATTTTTTCTGTTTGTTTTTTTTTTTGCTGATACCTAGAATTAAAAAGAAACGTGATAATACAATGATAAGAGTTTACCCCCACTCTTCTCAGGGATAAATACAAAATAATCGAGCGTACAAAAAAAACAGAATTGTAGGAAATTTAATTTTAAACAACTTTGTTTATAACAATTTTTCTCGTAAAATTAAAAATAAACGAGTTATTCTATAACCAAAAATTCACCCCCTCTTTTCGGGTATAAATCGAAAAAAATCGATCGTACAAAAAAAAAGCAGAATTGTAGGAAATTTAATTTTAAATAACTTTTGTAAAAACTATTTTCCGTGTAAAATTGAAAATAAATGAGTTATTCAAGATACAAAATGTAAACCCTTTAAATCAAGCTGGCGGAGGTAACGACAACTTTGGAATCCCAACTTTTTGAATTTAGACTACCACAGACCCCCTCCAACGAATTCCGAAGGAAAATTGCTGCTTCGAATTTTTCAGAATCTCAAGCCTGTTCTTCACCTAATCCGATTGGGCTAAATTAGGACACCATTTTCAGCACGGACCAAAAAACGCATCATACCGATCTCCTATCATTCAAAATGAAATAATTCTCTGTGGCGCTTTATTAAAGAACAAATTATTTCAAATGTTAAAGGGGCTTGTGCTTATAGCATTCTGGCTGACGAAACTGCAGAGGCAAAATACCAACGAAATCAAAGAAGAATTCTTAGGCATTGTAGAGCTTGAAGGACTTAATGCAGTAAGTATTGCCAAAGCCATTGATGATTTTGTAACAAACTTAGACCTAGATCCTAAGTGTGTGTGGTTAGGTTTTGATGGATGTTCCTCCATGTCTGGGAAAGAGGCGGGCGTGCAAGCGATCTTGAGGCAGAAGAATAAAAAAGCTTGCTACTTCCACTGCTCTTCGCACAAGCTTGAGCTTGTCGTGACTAACTTGAATGTTATCCCGAAAATACGAAACAGCGTTGGAACTATCAAGGAGATAATTAAATTTTATCGCGAGTTTGTTTTACGACGCAAACTTATTGCAAACATTCCTAAATTGTATGAAACTAGGTGATCAGAGAAATATACAAGCATTCGTGTTTTTAAGAAACACTTTGTCGATTTAGTTGATGTACTAGAAACCATTAGCTGAGGAGGGAAATGGAGCGACAAGAAAAAGTGTATATCAAATGCACGCAGCGGCATGCAAATCTTCCTTTATTGTATCAGTATCATTAATTGCTAAGTATTCTACCATTCTTGAACCCGTAGCAAATATACTTCAAATGAAGATACTTGATATAGTTAAAGTCAACGAGCATATTCAAACTAGTGTTGAAATGCTGAAATTTTAAAAGAAGCAGGCGATAATATAGCAAAGCCTTTGAATGTTGATATAATTGTCGCTCGTATTGCTGGCCGACAAAAGCGTAGAAACATCCCTCCAGTCGAAAACCCAGGCGACTTTTGGTAAAGATTTCTCGTAATTCCTTACTTAGATTCAATCATTGGATCTCTACAAATAAGATTTTTCACAGAAGAATGAAAAATAACAACAAGTATTAAAAATTTTAAAAAACCGACTTCAAAAACGTACAGATGCCATCACCACATCTTAACCAAATTTATATGGGACCACCCCTGAGGTACCCTCTTACTAACAAAAAAAGAATCATATAAATCGGACAAGGTGGTAAAGCATTATCGCTAAACATACATAAAAAATGAAGAGTTTGAGGATTTTCTCATGGACCCAATTATTAGATTTTAACCAAATGTATATGGGACCACCCCTGAAGCAGCCCCTTTCTAACAAAAAAAGAATGATTGAAATCGGACACCGTGTTAAAGAATTATCGCTGAAAATACATTAAAAAAAAAATCGCGACGAATTGATAACCTCCTCCTTTTTTGAAGTCGGTTAAAAAGCACGTCATCTTGTGAAAGTTTCTACAATTTAAAAGGTATTGAAGGAGAAGGTGAATTATGGTTCAAAATGTGGACTAAGGTGCAGGAAACACCAAACATTACCGAGATTTTGAAAAAGAGTGCAATGTTTTTTCCGACAATTAGAAAGACTCTTCTGATATTGCTTTCGCAACCTTGTACCACTAGCACTAACGAGCGTTCGTTTAGCTCTCTTCGTATAATCAAAACATGGCTAAGGAGCACTATTAGTGAAAATAGATTGAATGGATTAGCTATGCTTAGCATTAATCGTCAGTGGGTTTTTGCAAACGAAGAGCAATTGATAGAAGATGTAATTAGAAGATTTGCAAGCAATCCACGCAAACTATTGTTAAAAAGTTTTTTTTTTTTTTTTCAATAAATGGTGAATTCATTTCGGTATGATATATTATTTTAACACTATCCTTCCAGTATAGTATATTAAAGTATAAGTGGATATAATTAATAACTGAAAATAGTTGAATTTGTGATGTAACATCAGCAAAGTATATTAACCGTTGAGTAGCGACAGCTGGGGAACCGAATTCTAGTGCGCCGACGCGAAATAGAGAGGCGAGACGTCTTCTAAAGATGTAAACAACCCCTTTCACTTTAGTCCGGCAGCTGATATAGGAATTCGTTGTTGTGGATTTATTAGTGCTATTTTATTGTTTTTGTTAAGATTTTTTAGGGTTTTGTGAGTTTTTCATTATGCCAGGAAATGCATGTCCTTATCGACCTTGCTAGACAAGGTCTGGTAATAACAAATCACTGTTTTCAATTCCAGAAGAATATGAGAGGGAATTTTGGAGGTCTTCACACACCTCCAGAGAATTTTGTTAATTTTATATTTAATTTGGACAACATTTTTCATGAGCAATTTGAAAAAATCTTTATAGAGGATCAAATTTCTCATAAAATCTTATCATACTTTGGAAACATAACATTTGATCATCCTTGTAAAGAATTTCCAAAACTATTTTTGTATAAATTATTTATTAGGTGTAAAATATTTTATACATTAAAATTTAAGAATAGGGATTTAAAAAGTTACGGTTCAATAAAAAGCAAACAAGGTACACGTAAATTAAAGAATTTAATGCATGAATGAAACATTTACCTGTTTAAATACCTATTTTTTAATAAATAATTTAAGATTTACGGGTTGTTTTAATCTCTTTTTCCATTGGCCATAAGAAATTCATTAATTTTTCGGGAATATGTAATTAGAAACAAATAAATTAAATAATTAAAATCTTTTAAAATAAACGATTTTATCAGGGTCGTCAAAACACTAACACAGAAAAATATGCACCAAAAAGTGAACAATATGTAAACCTGACAAATAACTGCTAAAAAAATATTCGTAAACTAATTAACGCAAGTAGGTACCCAGTAATCTTGCCTGATTTAAACCATCATATCTGCACTATTTCAAAGATATATGTGCCATTGACAAAAGTACTAATTCTTTTTGTTTAATTAAATAAAGATCTGTCCATTCAATTTACTTTTTAGTGAAATTGATATGGTGAGTAATAAAATCACCTTAATTAAGGTCTATTAAATTTATTGATAACTTGAATAGCAACATTATTATAGTATTATCATTTATGCGTAATTATTACAAGACTTTTTTTCTGAGAGCTTTTCGCAATTCAAGTTCTCAAATCACAGTCAGTGACATTAAACATACCAAATCCAAGTTTGAAACAAATCGGCTCATCAATACAAAAGTCTGCCAACTTTATCTTTGTTAAATTCAAGTTAAAACTCATATTTGGCGGCCTTAAACATCCCCAAGTTTAGGACAATCGGTTCATTAGGAAAGTCCGCCATTTTGATATTTTTATGTTTAGATCAAAAATTGTATTAAGACCACCAAGTTTCTAATTTGAGACAAATCGGTTCTTAAACGGAAAAGTCCGCCATTTTGATTTCCTTGATTTTTTGTCAGAAATCACAATCAGCGACCTCAACTCAACAACCCCAAGCTTAAGTAAATCTATTCATAAGTATAAGAATAGTAAGATTGTCCCCTATTTTGCTGTTTACAGTAAGGTTCATCAAAAATTAGAATGATTGACGGAATGTCATCAGTGTTGACACTGACTTCCATATTGTTGTATGAATAACTTGTCAAATCAGATACCTCTGTCAAACACTTTAAATGTTAATTAATAGTTTTGAGTAACGGGGGCGCATTGTTAGTCAGAAATTGTATTCAGCGACATGTTTAAACAACGGGAAATTTAAAGTTTGAGACAACTCGATTAATAAATAAGAAGGTCCATAAGTAATAATTTCTATTCTTATCAAAAATCAAAACCCTGTGCACCTACCAACTTTCGAGTCTAGTTCATCCGGACGTAGGTGAAAAAATTGAAATTTATCAATAGTGATATATATTTTTATATTTACTACATAAGTTAAATACTCATAAATATAAAACTGCCTAATGACCAAAACTTTATTATAAATGTAAACTACAAAAGAGTTTTGCTTCAAATTACGTCGAGCAGTGTAAACATCACATTTAAGACCAGTTCATAATTCAAGCAGTGTTTTACTGTGTCGTTCCGTCAATAACGTCAAAAGAGAGAGATAGAAAATTTGCACCACCCAAGATCAAAGGCACCGACGCTTTATGTCGCTACTCAACGGTTAATATACTTTGACATCAGTATACCTCGTTGTCATGAAAATGAGACAAACAAAAATTTATTTTCAATCTGTCACGTAAGATTAATTGTCGCAATAGTTATTGTTTAAAATGAATTCAAATATTGAGTATTTTAATAATAAAGCAGAATCGCGCTTAATACCACAAAAATCCGAAGCGGTTTATAAAAAAGAATACGATAAATTCAACACGTGGATGAAAGAGCAAATGGTTACACATATAGATGAACGAGTTGTTCTCGCTTATCTCCAGAAAATGTCGGAACAGTATAAATTATCGACTATGTGGACTATCCATTCAAAATTACAAAGTATGTTGAGGATAAACAAAGGGGTCGATATAAAATCGTTCGTCAAAGTGCATGCATTCATGAAGGCAATTAGCAAAAATGAGGTAGTCAAGAAGGCATATGTATTCGAGGAAGACGATTTGCGGAAGTTTTTTACAGATGCACCGGACATTACGTATTTATTTTTGAAGGTGTTGAATAAATTTTTTGAAACATTTCTCAGAAATATTTTATTTGACATTACAAGGCACTCCTGTCAGATCAATATTTAAAAAGTTGGCATTTAGACATCACGTTTCTCGGGTTGTTGATATTGCCATGGTAACTTTAAAACGCGCGTTTTTTAAAGTTCGTTTTAAACACGCTGAGGCGTACTTTAAATAAGTAAAATAGGGTACCAATAAAAAAAATATTGAATTCAGAAAGCGTCCCCCTTTTGTTTTGAGCTGGATACGCCCTTGGTGTTAAATATGTAGTCTATAATATCCACCTTCACACTTATTTTACTGAATTTAAAAAATATATATCCATAAGAGATATGTGATATCCACTAAACCGGTTTTCATTTGAATTTTATAATAGTCACAGTATAGAGAACAATCATTATTTTGAATGAAATTGCTCGCAAAGTCCACACTTTAGGATTGCGTCGTTTGCGTCGCCATTTTCTCAGGATCAATTTAAAAGATTTGCTTTAGTTACCAATGCTTTTTATGATAGATAGTCAAAAGTCTGCTATTAGAAATTTTAATAACATGTTTCGTACAGATATAAAAAAATATCTAAATCAAAATGGCGTCGCCTTCCTCTTTGTGGAAAACCATGACCCTTACCCCGTACAAATGAAAGGTACCTCCTTGAGAGTCGCACCACTAATGAATACTGATTGTTCTCTATACAGTGCTAAACAGAACGAATTTATTTCGAAAGTCAAAGTAACTTGATCCTGAAGATCTGTCTTTATTTTTAAACTGTAGAGCTATAAAAATAATTATTCCAAGCTTCTAAAAATATATTTTTTAAATTTATTACCCATATCCTTAAATAAAATAACTGCCGCATTCAAAATAATAATTCATCTGTTTTCAAATATTTTTTTAATAATAGATTTTATGCCGCCATATGTTTCTGCTGGTAGATGAAGACAGGTGTGTAAGTAAGATTTCATTATGTAAATCATCAGAATCATTAGAAGTAAATCTAAGTGTCAACCACCTGGATGAAGGTCGTTTTAAAAAAGTAAGTATTCTTTGGACACAAAAACATTTTTAAAATTCAAAGTGAAGTCCTAAAAAATGTTAATACCTCAAAATTTCCAATAAAGACTTTTCAAAATGTAAGAATAAAAAACGTATTAGAACGCCTGCGTACAATATTCGTGGGTAGAGAAATCAAAGAGGAATTGTTTGGAAATTCAAAAATCATCTCCCAGTTCATCCACACACACATTCCCATTTGTTCTCATATTAAATATTTTTCAACTTTCTACCTTTTAGATATCCTTGAGCGATTTCTCCACACAAATCAACGAGACTTTCTGCAATACTCTCTTCCCTGTCTTTATATTTTTTCAAAACTTCATCCTCTGAAGATGAAGATCTTGAATCTCGGCTACACACGGAACAAATGTCTGACGAGGTAGATGATTTATCGCTTATATCAACGAGAGTCATGTTTTTTAAGTTTTTTTTTACCGCGACTGTTATTAATGACCTGTCATGTTTCGTAATATTACACATAAAAAATTGACGGTGGTTTGTTTTAAGAAATGAAAAACCGAATTATGTTTGGAAACGAAACATTTTCAAACAGTGTCGGAAGAAAACTGATCTAGTAGAATAATAATGTCATGTTTCGATCTTCCGATGTATTTTGTATAGATGCCAAAAGTTTCGAAACTTGCACATAATAATAGACACTAATTAGATATATTCCTACTGACAACATAAATATATCGCTTGCAATAATAAAAATTATTGAATTAATATATTATCATAAGATAATAATAATGTTTATTTACCCTAAAAGTATAACATAAGAAATAAAAAAAATATAAAAATGTAATAAATGTAAATAAATAAGAAAAATATATCCCTGAATCTATACACTTGTACACAAGTACAATGACAGATTGTGCGTGATAAAATATGACAAAAGACATGACCTGAAAATATAAAAATGTAATTAAAATTAAGAAAATGCAATATAAGCAGTATTCTTGTTATAAATTTTTTTACAGATTAAAAAAAAATATTGATTTTATTTCTCTGAACTCTAAATACTGTTATCCATTTTTGGTCCCAAAAACCGGTAAATATACTGTCAAACTGATTTCTTTCTTTAGTATCAGCTTTTTGTGCCTATTTCTGTGTCATATTTTGATTTTGGAATTGGTGTTAAGCATTACTTAAACAAAACAAAAAAATTATTTCGATTGGCTTTAAATGCGTTTTAGTAACCCATCCAATTATTCCATAGTTGAGATGAGATTCGAAAAGGCTTTAACAAATTTCTTTTTTTGATAATTCTAACATTGAGATGATATTTGTATAAATTTAAATAAGACACTACATATTGTATATGTTTGTTCCGTAGCAATATTTTATTTTGTTTTCAGGTAGTATACATGTGTATTTGAAAATGTGTAAGAACAGGGGCTAGACTGAGTCTTACACTGTTTTTTTTTATTTATAGATAGTAATCGGTAGTCAAATCATGTTTTGTTTTGGAAAAATCCTCCTTTACCAATGGTTTTAACTTATTCAAGTCAGTAGCTTCGTAATGCATTACTGCGTCTTCTGCATTTGCCTTACTTTCAACTAAAAATAGATTGTTTAGGTAGACTATAAAGAGTAAAGACCCCAATACTGTTCATATAAAACTGATCGATGCTGGTGATATTTTGTACTTTACTTCTCTGATTCCTATCTGTCAGGTATGATTTCATTAAATTATTGTCTATAGCCCTTATATGGTATGTTGGCTATAGGGTATTAATGCATTAATTCACTGCAACCTAAAATATCTATTGTGCTCCTTCTGTGGCTAATGCATCGAGGATATACTCTCGATACCTATAACGATCCTTCCAATCCTATCTTCTCAAGGAAGTGTAGGATTTGAAACGGCTTCAACTTAGGTAGATCGACCTCTTTTATTTGATATGCTCCAAAGTATAGTGCCCTTGGATTCTGAAGTGCTACACATTCAGTCAGAATGTGAATAGAGGTTTCATCTTCCTCGTCACAGAATCTGCACTAGTCTCAATTTACTAAGGTGTTTTTGGTTCGGTAATGCCCGGTAAGGATCTCTCTTAAAATACGTAGCCTGTTCTTGCTCAGGCTTATACAGGCTTCCGATCTTTTGTGGTTATATTCACCCAGAAGTATCTTAGCCTGTCAACCCCAAGAGATTGTTCCAATTATCGGTTCTTCTACTGCCCAATTATTTTTTAATCTCTATTAACATTGTGTTATCACTGATGCCGCAGAACGGCTCAGATCCCACAAAGGGTGTTTGAGTCCCTTTCCTTGCAAGACTATTTGTAATAACCTCTTACCTCGTTATGTCTAACTGTATTTTCCTCGCCTATCTCATTCAGTGTTTTCAGGCTGATTGCGTAAGAGCTCAGCCCTTTGATGGCTGATTGGCCTTTGGACAAGTAGATAATTTCTTGTCTGTGACACTTTCTCTTGATGTTGATTTGGATACACTTCTCGATAGCGTGAATTTCCGCCTAGAAGATGTTTGGGTGTATACCCAAACTTTCAGAGTTCCTGGTTCTAGGTTCATACACTCCTATTCCAGTTCATTCTATGGTTTTGGGACCATCCGTATATCACTAAATGGCATGTCCTTCGATTGCAAGCACGATGGATTCTTGGCTCCATTTTTTCTTACAGTCCAGTTTTGAAGTTTTTCACAAAACTATACTTCTTTCCAATTTCGCCTTGGGATACATCCCAAGTATCTTCGGTCCTGAGTAATAGACTTATTTCGTATGATATTTCTCTGTTCCTGATCATTCTATCTTGTCCATTTTTCCACTTTTTCTATCATTAAATGTAGAAGGGTAAGGTTTAAAATTACCTCCTACGCGTATGACAAGTTCTCATTGCACCGGTGATGCAAACACGGGCTAGTCTTTGTACTTTTAAGATATTAGCTCTCGTAATAGCTAAACTAGTTCTGTTACTCCAGATGACATCCCCAAAAGTGCGTTCGAGTTACATCCCCATCTTTTTCTCGCAATGTTTCTGCATACCATTAGGGCTTTTGTGACCTTATTTACTACTTTCTTCTCAAGGATATTCCAGATAAGTTAGTTGACCAGGGTTAGGTCAAGATATTTGACCTCTTTTTCCATCATATGTGTATCCCATCCAATTTGACGGTTATAAGTCCCGCCTCTTGGCACCATCTTTTGGTGTATTCTAGTCTTCTTTGGAGTATATCACACAGGA
The DNA here is from genome assembly GCA_927349885.1 of Psylliodes chrysocephalus. Lineage (NCBI taxonomy): Eukaryota > Metazoa > Arthropoda > Insecta > Coleoptera > Chrysomelidae > Psylliodes > Psylliodes chrysocephalus. The sequence goes on along the minus strand of OV651814.1, from coordinate 17,014,732 downwards.
TACTTCCAAACTTGTCTTTAGCAACTATGTCCTCAACATAACCTTGACAGTCAATCTGCAAAGAAGTTCGTTTATAGTTAGGCTCCACATTAGTGGGAATAGAACTCCTGCTTGTGAACATCCTCTGGTTGTGGAGATGGAGATCTGTGTCCATGCAGTTTTCGTAGATAGCAGTTGAGTCGAATTGTCAAAGGTTTCTTCTATGACTAAGAAGGCAGACATGATCGTTTCTTTGTTTGTCAGTGCATCCTGGATGTCATCAGGCAGTTTCTGTAGGTCTTTCTGCTCGGTACGCGTGTTGGATGTAGTAGAGTGGCATCCTCTTCAGAATTTCTGTTCTGATGTAATTATTAACAGCCTTCTCCATTGTTTTTAATACAAAAGATGTAAAGCTGTTTGGTCGGAAAGATTTAGAATGTGTGGTATCCTTTTTCCCTTCTTTTGGAATAAAGGTGACTGTGACCCTTCTTCATGATTTTGGTTTATATCCCAGTTCCAGAGTGCTTATACCCATATCTTTAAGGGCATTTAGTAAATGACAATGGTCGACGTGACGGTGTTAAGAGCTTTAGCCAAGTCTAAAAAGATCCTATTGATGGATTTCTATTGTCAGTTGAATAGTAAATTGTATTAGTTAATTCCCTTACTGCACCTTGTGTTAACACTGAATTCCCTGAATTCATATTACGCTTCTGATAGCAATGTATTTTTTTTTTTTTTTTTTTTAGAAAAAAACCTTATTCTGTGTTTCATTACTTTTTTAGAATTTTCCCTACTGAAGAAATCAGAGCTATCGATCTGTGATTTATTATTATTTTTTTTTATCATTTTTATGCATAGAAATAATTAGAGACTGCTTAAAAAGTTTTTGTCTATAACATAATAGTCGTATAATACATACATATAATGACAGTTCGTGTATAATGGACCATACTACACTCGAATATTTACAGTACTCGTGTAATAAGGTCTACATTATACACTTATTAAATATTAATTAAAAAATTTGAATTGCCAGAGACGGGCTTTCTTTTTTAATAATTTTTTTATTTTTAATATTCTTTGCTAAATATATTTCTACATTTTTAAAAAAATTAATAAAATCATCTACTATAAAAAAATAATAACGAATCATTCTTTTTTTTATCAATCATGTTTTGGTAATAATTCATTTGGATATTTACATTTTTTTTATAATTATTGTACTCACTATATAAAATTGCATTTTTTTAATCATTTTTATATTTTTTATAAATTTATAAGTTTAATCAATGATCCAGTTATCCAAGTCTTTCATTTTCGTTCGTTTTATTTTTATTTCAAATTTTTTGATAGCATCTTGGATATACCTAGTCTACAAGTTTCCCAATAGCAAAATCAAAATTTTCAATATTTATAAATTCACACCAATTTATATTTTGTATAATATTTTGTTTTTTTTTTATTTTCAATCTAAGATTTTAATATTATTTATTAATTCTTTTGCTTTCTATTTGCGTTTTTTATAAAGTTCTTAACAGCAAATATATTTGAGTATTTATTTTGATTGTACGGTAGTCTGTCCCACTAGTAGATAACTGCTAGTAGTTTACGAAGCGTATGTCCGATTAAAATTTTTGAAATTTTGACCCATTGACATCAATTGTGTCAAAATAGAAGCACAATTTATCTGTAATATTTATCTTATAATTGTACCCCTTAAATAAATTCATATTTTGATTACTTTTTGCAAATATCAAATTATTGTAAATCGGGGCTTGATCCAAAGAAGAGCCCGTTATTTTATTGGGCCAAATTTTAACGTTTATTTATTTTATATAAATTTAATTAATCAATTACTATCAAAAATTTGAGATTCAATTGTTATTTATATATTTAAAAAAAGTTTTCTATTAACTTATACTAAATTTAGTTAACTAAATAAAAATAATACAAATATATATTTTAATTATGTCCAAGTAATCAATAATCCAAATTACCTGTAATATTTATTTGATATAAAAAAAAATATCTTAACATCTCACATTAGTCCTTCGCATACAATAAAATATTAATGATAATTCGATTTCGTTAGGTATAATGTACGTTTTTAGGTACACGTCAACAATAAAACGTTTCTAATATTTACGTAGTTATAAATAATTGTCGATGAAAATTGTTACCTTCATTTTCCTATCTCATCTATGTAATCGAACCCGCAAACACGGGAACTTAATAAATTGTAGTTGTTTTTTCAATGAAACGACTCATCAAAAATTAAATAAAATTACCTATTAGATCTATCTAGATTACTATATCCATCATATCATCAAAAATAACAGAGAATATTTTTTTATTAAAAAAATTAGATGTTTTTTATTGATATTATATTGTAGATAAAAATGTAATAATCAAGTATTTATACCTATTCGCTCAGTGCGAAGTCATTGTAGGAGAAGCAAAAGCGATACTAGCGCTAGCTGCGGATAATTCGTGCATTTTGGGGCGATATTTTGTAATTTTGGCATATCCAATACACGTATACATTTTTTTTTAAGTAGGTAGAAGCAATATAATAAGCAACCGGAATTGTGGAAATACTAGCAAAAAAAACAGTGTAAATTATAAAAATTTTCAGTAGCAAAGTGGAAATTAAATCAAAGAAATAAATGGATAGATAAGAAGAAAAATTACCTTTATTTTTGTAATAATAACAGTAATACTGGAAATAGTTGACATCAGAAACTTGAAAGGTTTTAAACAAACAATAAAGTGACGACCGGTTAAATTTTCTAAAACTTTGGTATGTTATTGTACCTAGTAACCAAAAGTGTCAATATGCTAAACTTAATCCTATGACTGGTTTTCGATATACAGGGTGTTAAAGTTAAAAATTGCTTAGATTTTCGAAATTTTTATTTTCAAAATTACGAGCTAGATTGAATTTCTGTTACATACACACGTTTACTATAAGTTTTATTATTACATTAGTACAATTAAAAATATTTTCAGTTACAGGGTGATTCACAATGTATGAATAAATTTACTATGTCGTCAGGGAAGCATATTTTTAAAAAATAAAATACACATTTCTAATACAGTGTGTTTTATAGAGAGAACCACAACATAACATTATTTTTTTCATTAATTGATTTTTAGCAATGGTAACACCACTTAAATATGTGTACCTCTAAGCTTCAAAATATATAAGGTGATTTATGTGTTCGAAAATATTCCATTTTAAGAAATGTACAAAAACCACTAAAATTTCCCTGATAAAATGTAACCATTTGTTTAGTATATAATGCTTTGATACCAGCTTTTTATGAGATGTGAGTTTTAAATTCGAGATACAGGGCGTAAAAGTGGAGAATTGCTGATTTTAGTTATTTTTTCTACAAACTGAAAAGCTAAATTGACTTCATGTAGCATATATTTAATATAAGTTTTGGTCAGATGTCTATAAAAAGAAACAGTTCAAAATATTTACTGTGGGTGATTCACGAATAAATGACACTATATTATTGCAACTTTATTGTCCCGTGTATAAAAACTTTTCACAAATATCGGAAAATGATGTATATACTGATATATTTTGTAGGTAATTGTAAAACAGTTAGACTACCCTGTATATTTTAAAATCTTATGTAACGTTATTAACTTACTCAAAAGTCACTAAAGAAATGTAAGGTCTCTTTTTAATAATTTCAGAACATTATTATTTTTAGTGGTTGGCTGGATGGCTCACCCCACAGAAAAATAAAAAGAGAAGGTTTGAATAAATGGAGGGACTTGTTTCCTTGTTGGTAGTTCAACCGTAAGCGCTTAGCGCGCTGCTATCACTAAATCCAAACCCGTTTTACACTCATAAAAAAAATATGTTTTCAAAAATAATGATAAAGAAATCAATAATTTTACTGATTTACCCCTTTAATATTATGTGTGATTAAATACAGGGATAATCGTTAATAAATGTAAAGTTAAAGCTAAATTTAAATATTATGAGATGGTGTAAACCTGGCTTTGAAAATAAATTAGGTTATGTTGTCATAAATATGTCGGCCTGATATTATTTTTATTTTTAAATGTAGGTGAGTAAATTGTATTAATTTAGTGTAAGATAGATTTAACTATAGAGAGGTTCTTAAGAATGTCATTAACTTCTAATTCATTTAAATTTTAATTGCAGAAGTTAATATTTTTTTCACAAAACTAACAAGAAATTTTATATTTTTCCTACTATTATTATTACTCTTAGAGATAAATGAATCCACATTTTAAACATTTGTTGCCAAAAAAATGAAAGGAGTTAGTTGTGAGCAAAATATGAGAAGCCAACAGATATTGTACAACTCGAGATAGAACCTCATCATAGTTTTACTCATAAAGACCATGACGAAAAAAGGCGAATGATTTGTGCTCAAAAAGTAATTGTTCAATTTTTAATATTCAATATTATATTGTTCATTTTTGCATAGTTCACCTATTAAGATCATAAATCAGATGTTTTCTATTTTTATTGAAATTTTTATATCTTTTATTGCAAGAAAATATATAAGAATTTAAAAAAGTTATGATTCGTGTTAATTTTTAATTTTAAGATATACACTGCATCTTTATTTTTGTTTTGTTTTAGATATTCGTGGGTATGGAGATTTTTGGAATGTACATAAATTACTATCTGAATTAGGGTGTGTTTCGAAGCCCGCCTGTATTGAAGCTGGAGGCCCATTGTACCCTAAATAAGCATTACAACTACTGTAGATTGAAATAGATGGGTAAAGGCCTTAAAGCGACAATAAGTATAAGAATATTAGAATTAAAATGATTTGTCCTTGGAATAATAATAAGTCAGTATTAGGGATATTTAAAACAATTGTGTTTATAAATTAACTACTTTGACTTTTTATAAAAACTATATCTGGTTTTTTTAATAACAAAAAACTTTGACATGTACTATGCTAGTTATCATATTATATTTTTATTTTTCTGTAATTTACTGTGTGATATAGCGCTTGTTATGTTCAGAATATGCAGTTAGAAGATAATGAAACACATGTAATTACATGGTAATTCTAAATCAATTAAACTTGTTAAAAATGTGTTTTATTTTTCAATTAATTTTATTTTTCAGTTAAAACAAGTGACATTTTCAATTTTTCAACATTTACCTACAACAAAAATTCACTAAACTTATTGTTTGTTTAGTAGTTGTAAGTAAAAGTTGTCAAATAGGAAAATGTTACTTCAAATTGCTTCAAATACATAAATTATCAAGCCCGCCAATTTTTAAATCGCTTTACTTAGTAGTGTCCTACTTTATCGATTGAAACTGACCGATGTAGTTCAACCGTAAGCGCTTAGCGCGCTACTGTCAAGGTCAAGCAAACCTGTGACCAACTATTTACATGGAATCCGAGCGCCGTGGCTCACCCTGTATAAAAAGTACAGAGCTAAATCTTTTGACCACAAAATTGTAAACGGGCAGATATTGACGCAATGAAATAATTTCTCTGTGGCGCAACTGTAGAGATATTGAGCGTTTGCAAAAATATATAATAATTTTTAAAAAAAAAAACAAAATAAAATAAAAAACAAAAAAAAAACAAAAAACAAAAAAAAAGCTGTAATTTGGTAAAAAAAGAACTTGTAAATACTGTATTATATGATTATTATTGTAATTGTAATGTAAATAGAACTAATTTGTAAAACTATGAGCGTATTATCCTTACTATATGATATAAAACTAAGATATAATTTAATCTATGTGGTTTGACGAATGGACTCAGTTCCCGCAGTCAAAAAATTCAAATAAAAAAATATTTATTTTAAAGCTTAGAGGTACACATATTTTAGTGGTATTATCTTTTCCAAAAAGTACAGGGTTTTGAATCAGTCCTTAACAAATAATTTTATGTGGTTCCCACTACAAAACACTCTGTATAAGAAATATGTACTGTGCAATATACAAAAATACCATATTGAGTATTACTTTTTAAAAATATGCTTCCCTGACGTCAAAGTAGAATCACTGAGATTTTGCAAAAAACTACCGTCACACATTTGTGAATCACCCTGTAATTAAAAATATTTTCAATTATACGTATGTAATAAAATATTACTAAAACATGTATTAAACGTTTGTATGCAATAGAAATTCGGTTTAGCTAGTAAGTTGGAAAATAAAAATTCCGAAAAACTGGGCAATTTTTAACCTTAACGTATATCGTACAAATACGATAATTTCCGTGCGTCTGGCAATGCTACTCTCATCATTTATATGGTTCAAGTGAGAGAGTAACTCTCCTACTCACATAGTTCCAAGAATATGGCCCCAGGACGGAGTGTAACACATATAGACATAGTATAATATACTATAGCAATAGCCAGAATAGACAATGGATTACGGATAAATGCATATATGAACAACACAACCTTCCTAAACATCGAAATATTCTCCCTTATTTCTATCCTGCTCATCCCAAAATCGCCCTTAATTAATTAACGGCCAAACAGTTTTGCAAACAGGCCATCGCAGCTCGCGTTTCTAATAAAATGGAGAAAAGGCCTGTACGGTAGTAAAAACTATTTAAAGCCTCGTTGGGTAATTCAAAATTAATTTTCCTCGAATCACCAACCCTTGATTTAGTAGCTTTTAACACGATTACTTTTCCTAATGTGGGTCGTGCAGCATTATTATTGTCGTAGGCTGGACAATGGCAAAACCGTACAAATGGAATAATCATAAAAAAAGATATAAAGATTAAGCGATAAGTGGTGTGATTTTATTATGGTGTAGGAAAATAAAAATCGCTTTTATTTAAATTTTCTATTAAAGAACAATTTTAAGTGAAGACTTTTGAAAAAAGAAAGAAAAACGGCGTGCAATAAAATATTATAACACTATTGTTGCGAGAACAGGGTTTAGTTTCTTCCCGTACCTTTGCATTCAACTTATTCCCAAGATTGTAGTGGATTGCTTATCAGATAAGGTGCCGGTTTTTCCTCGTTCTTGTAAAAATGAAAAGCCTGCCACAATTTAACACCATTTAATCGAAATTCTTAGAACTGGTATATCACAAAATGAAATATATACACTATTTACATACTGATACTGCACCACTGTAGAAAATTAATCACATTTATCTGTGAGAGGTACTGAAGCTCTAAGCGGTTAAAAGGTGATTACAGCACCCCCTTATAATTTTCGGACAAGGATATCTCAAAAAGTAATTTTTTTTAAAAACTAAAATTTTGGCAAAATATATTAGGCAATAATATCTAAAATATGCATATATTTTAAAATTTTAATTCCTTCCAGTTTCCGAGAAAAAAAATCAAAGGGGTTTAAATTTTGAAATATCATAATGAAAATAAATGCATTTCTCAACAGCACTATTCCTAATATAATCCCCAAATTTAAGCTCTTAATCTCTTGTAAATGATTTTTTAAAATTCGCCGAAATTAGTGGCTAAAACGCCTTGTTAAGTGCTATTTTCTGGTTTAAACTGGTGTAAACTGATGTAAATCGTTGCAACAAACGAATGATGACTCAGAGTATACGATACGATAGTTACAGACGCGTTACACTAGAAAAAAGCACTTAACGAGGCGTTTTAGCCACTAATTTCGGCGAATTTTAAAAATCATTAACAAGAGATTAAGAGTTTAAATTTGGGGATTATATTAGGAATAGTGCTGTTGAGGAATGCATTTATTTTTATTATGATATTTTAAAATTTTACGCCCTTTGATTTTTTTTCTCGGAAACTGAATAGAATTAAAACTTTAAAAAATAAGCATATTCTAGATATTATTGCCTTATTTATTTTGCTCAAATTTAAATTTTCTAAAAAAATTACTTTTTGAGATATCCTTGTGCCAAAATTATAAGGGGGTGCTGTAATCACCTTAAAAAAGCGGGATAAGACGCGTCGCTTGCTTGACACGTCTGCCCAATAGATTTTAAAGTAAGTGTTTACATGACTTGTGACGTAGGCTGTAACGCGGATTGCGTACTGGCTAGTGGCATCGAGAATTCAAACGTGCTTCAAGGTTGGCTTTTAATATTCGTGTGCCCATATATTATTTTTTAAAATTAAATATTGTTGTTTTAAGTTTTAATATGTTGAATGCTTCAACAACTATTTTTGATGTAGCAGTTAAATTTAGTAGAGAATTGTCTTCATTTTCATTACAGACCTTCCCTACACTTTGTCTGAAAGGTTTTCGCAATCTTTGTTCTTATTGCCAGCGTTTCTTAACGTAACATAATATATGCCACTTTTACTGATGTTTAATTCAGTAGCCACTTCGTTTAAAGACCAATTTTCTTTCAATTTTGCTGTGGCCCTCTACTTTTGACCCTCATGCATTAAATGTTGGTTAAAATTTCGGTTTAGTACACTATACTGTATATCTTCAAGTAACTGAAGTAATCGTCAAGTGAAATGTACATCTTGAAGTAACATGTAATTGACTATAAACTAATTTAACAATTTCAGCAGTTTTTTGTAATTTTCATAGTCTACTTTGTTAATTATTATCTTCTTTCGTAGCATTTCAATTACATTCCCTTTTATCAATAAAATATCTAGATAGTAAAGAATATTTAAGAAAAACCAAATAAAACAAAAAATAAATTGAAAATAGACACTCTACGTGCGCGATTCTATGTTTTAATTCAAATTTTCTTGGCAATAAATCCATTTATATAAAAAAAATCTCACTCTAAGGTGGATGTATGCTATATAAATTATGTTATTTTATATTTATTATCAAAGGCAAGAGTCCAATGAAATCTAAATATAAGATTTTATTTATAACCCCAAAATAAACTGATTCAGATCACACCGAGGCGTTCTTAGAATAGAATGCTTGGAGTAGGGCAGCAAGAAAGTGACAATGGTTTATTGAAATTACAGGTAGCTGCATAAAATGCAACACTTAATACTACCCTTGAGATGTGTGGTCTAATAATTCCTGTAATATTAATTTTTCCCCTAGAGTTTCGTATGTATATCGCACTTGATTGTTGACGACATTTGGCTAATATTCAAAGTAAATGATCAAGTCTCTTCTATTAACAATAAATTGATTTACAGTAGGAGTATTCAACTTCAATTTGTAAACAAGAAAATAACCAAAAAAATGTTGTGTATATCGTGGGAGTAGTTGCAAACACTAATGGACGTCATTTTAAATTGTTACCCACCTCGTTTTCACAGATACATTATTTTCTATTCGCCCCTTTTTCCATGGGAATAGATTTGTTACACTCACTGAAAAAAAAAAATTGTAAATGTTCAATATTTATGTAAATTTCACCAAATAAATTAAGTAAATATACAAAACATATTGTACTAAAATTACAGTTACATTGGAACTTTACATATATGCATAAATATCTCACATAATATATTATGTAATGCAACATAATATACCTATTACTGTGTTAATTATGCAATCAGTTCAGTTACCTAATTCGACATGTATTTTAATAATTATATCAGTATAATGGCAAAATAAATTGCCGTATATTATGCTGTAAGTAATCTTAATAAGTGCTATGAAGATATTTTACACAATATATATCTCAATACAAGTGCGATTGCGCAGAAACCTGTCTTGATCTGAAATGTTAAAATTTCTCAATTATTACCACAGCAGGCAGCACTCTCTGATTAGCATCTACAGTCCTTTTATATGATCCTTGACTTGGTTGGTGATTAGTATTTGTTGAGATATACATCAGTATTTACAAAGAAATTGGTCACGGACTTCATTTGTTGTAAACCTAATGAATGTCTGATAACAAATAATGTTTTTCAAATATAATAATTTTAAACAGCGTCATTACCTTTTCATTCAAACGAAACTCATAATATGCAGTGTTCTGTGTGTAACTTTTAAACTTTTCACATGTTATGAAATATATCTAAACAAGTGAACAAGCATTTTTAATATAGAAATGAAGTTGTATCCTATAAACAATATTTGTGGTAAAATTGTTCCATTTAAAAATATCAGTAGCTACATTTCGAAACTATGTTACAAAAAATCATTACCTTCCAAATGATTCAGCCTCAAAAATTATGGTCAAATACATTTTCAGACAGACAGAAGATATCAGTGTACGTCGATTGATTACGTCAGAAAAGAACATTAACATTACAATAACACATGACAATGAGACAAGACAGAATAAGGGTTTCAATAGGTACATAACCTACCTTAAGTTTAATTTCCCTTTTTGGTTTTGCATTTAAATTAAGTTCAACATCTGAATTTGGTAGCAAGACTTCTTTATCAAGATTAATTTTCTCACTACTAACAATTTTTTTATTTTCTACATCTAATTCTATAGGGTTTTCTCGCCACAGAGAAAACGGTTTCTTACGAATGACGCTGGTTACGGGCGGTTCTCGAGCGCCAGATTTTTGGTTATGACTCTCGAAACGGCGTCGAAAGTACTCGGGTAGCTACAGATGGAGATGAAAAATTCCAGGGGTCAAAGGTCACTTAGACACAGGTAACAGTAGGCCACAAAAAACGGGCTTTAATCGTTGCTTGGGCTGGTACAGAATTTATCACTAGCTGAAATACAAGGGAGAAATAAAGTATGGAATTAGTAACCAGTAATACGGCAAGTTAACATTGACACATATATTTTTTTAAACTATTTACAACATAAAAAAAGAAATTATATATTTCAACGCCCACCCTAGTTGTGGTGATAGTCAATATAACCCTGAACAAAAAAAAAATAGAGAAACAAAACGGACGGTATTGAATCCCGACTAGTCTCAATCAGACCTCAAAATTGAATTAAAATAAAATAATGTTTCGGTGGCAGATAAAAAAAATATTAACTTGGCTATTTAGTCGGTAATTAAACTAAAACATAATTTCCCATTTCGGTAAGGAAAAATCCTAAGAGCGGTCGTAGCAAAAATTAACTATTTAACTTTTATATCGGGAATTAAACTAAAATGTAGGTATTTTACTATTTCGGTAAGGAAAAATTATCTAAACGGTCATAGAGGGTGCGAGGAGACAGGAACACGAAAGAACTATTTATAGTAAATATACGGAAAGGAAAAAAATAAATTTATACCCGGGGTAGCCTATTATCCTAGAATGAGCTGATCGTCATCACGAGCCCGCTCAGACAGGGTAATGAAGCTATTTAAGATTTCTGTAAGTTGCAATTTGCACGAAAAAAAATAAAGAATACAAACGGAATAAGAAAACTAACGCGGATAGTACCTAATCCAAGAATGAACTAATTGTCGTCACGAGCATGTTCAGACAGGGACAGGATGCTATTTAAGATTATTTAAATTTACGGTAAAAAAGTAAAAAAACTATTAAAAGAGGAAAAATGTCTCCTCGAAAACTCCGTTTATAAATATTCCCAACTTTGTTACAACGCGGCACTTATTACAAAATACAGAGGTATTTATCAATAAAATTAAATTTAATTTCCGATTTAACCTACCAAAAAGAAAACAAAATAATTTTTTAGTACAGACTATCGATCAAAAGTTTAAATCACCGGTATTACAATATTAAAGAACAAAATCCTATCATTTATTTTTTAAATCAAATTCTATTCCCTTTAAAGAAACGGTATTATATTTGCCAAGAAATAAATTCTAATATTTATTAATGAAATCAAATTAAATCTTTTAACTCCACTGAATTACAATGTTCCTATTTCTAAAAGATAATTCGGTTTTTAAATGAAATGCGGTCTCAATATAAAACGTAAAAAACGAAACAAGGTTTTTTACCTAACGGATTTATAAGCACGAGAAAAAAAATTATCGGCGGAGGACTTATTTGAGAATGCGGCTATTATTCTAAACTGCTGAAAATCAAGTGTTATTCGGAACTGAAATTTATAATTCCATCTCGACCTGGTTCAACTGTCGATTCCCTTTCCATATCAGAGACCCCACCAACGCCAGTCCCACCGCGCATCGATATCTCGATCGGCGATGCGCATCTGTCTAAGCTCAGGACCAACATTTTAATCGCGCTTAATATTCATTAAAAATGAAAAATTAAAATAAACTGATTGAGGAAAAATTGACTTCATTACAGTTTATTGACTTATGTTTTTCATTAACACTCGTTCAGTTGAGCACAGCGACTGTTAAGTGAAATAAGGTTAAGATAATTTGTGTTATTTTTAAAGTGATGAAAAGTCGTCGAAATTTTCTTCTGAAAAGGAAGAAATATTAATTGATATGGTAAAGGAGCATACCGTAAATAACAAATCTTCTTTGTTCCATTAAAATAATCGCTAGTAAAGCATTTTTGAATTCGTGGCTTCTCATTTTAACCTGTATGTATCATAAGAACAAGATTAACTGATTTATAATCTAACAAACCACTTCCACTTAAGCTGATGTGAGTTGAACGCGACATATTTTGCCGTACGCGTACGTCGAGCGTTGCGCACTGTCCTAACAAACCGTAGCTTTAAACAGATTTATGTATAACATTATTATTAAACACAATGGAAAAGTTATTCGAGTCCTGCTCTTAAGACTATTTGTCTACGGCTCTGGAAATTTCCATCGCAGTTCTGCATTTAGTTAGTTGGACAGCTTAGAGTCATAGTCATAGCGAACTTTGTCGACTGATACTAAACAAAGTTCATTTTCTGAAAGCTAGATTCAATTTAATTTAGAACAGAGCGAGTTGTGGATGCTTTTGACGCCTCGCCGTTCAATTGTTTTTGTTTTTCTTGAAGATTGAAGTAGACAAAGAGTTTAGAAATCATTTTAGTCAAAGTGTAGAAGTGGTGGTGCTTAATAGTTTTAGAATTTTATTAATGCAAGGAATATTTTTTTTTATTTAAAGGAAAATTAAAGATAAAACTTAAGCAAAACTTAATACTAACTTAAAAAAAATAAAGTAAAATGTTTCTAAAGTAGAAACGAGTCATGTTCGTATTAACTTCGCATGGCTCTGAATTAAATTTAAACTGTCACTTAAGAAGAAAAATTGTATTCGGAAATTTTTCTACTATAAAATAAGTCATTCCACCCATATCTAAAAAACATCATTATTTGCTATAAAACAGAAACAAAATAGGTAAGAAGGAACAGAAATGCAACTGGATACGTGTTGCGTCAGTTTTATATTTAAAAACAAGTAGTTTTTCCAACAGTACGGTAAGGTTTGAAAATATTTGCAAAGCAGAAATAATAAGCGATAATGAAAATTCTACTCCTGAAATTGCAAAAAAAATAAATCATGGATTTGAAAAAAAAATTCACACAAATTACCTATGTATTTTAAAAATCGATGATTCTTTGTTCTTATACAGGATGATTCTAGATGACGCGGCCAAAACTAATACTGTAGAGGAATAACCATATTTTTTTATTATAACGAAATACAATTTTTAGGGCTTCCAATGGGTCTTTAAAGGGGGTATTTAATAAATCTACTCGTTTGATTTGTATCAAATTTTGTAAGTTTCATGGAACGTGAGTCTAAATTGTTCTAACATCAATAATTTTTTATTTTTTCACTTGCACACATACCTACCCAACTAATTTTTCCACTACCGTCTTTTTTCAACTTTCTTAATTATAGTTCATTTTTTATGCAAGAAAGTTACTCATTCCCTTTTTAGCCTGATAGTCTAATCTAGCCTGTTTGTTGATTGGTCAGTGGGAAATGTAAGAAATATCTTCTATAAAATCTCTAAAGGTTGAAGGTGAGTTTTCAGTGCATTATGAGAAGACCATACTGAGGTGATTTTCAACCAGTGCATAATAAAGAATTTTAAGCTGGTTTTTAATATTTATGTTAAATATTTAAACTTATAGAGATTATATCTTAATGTTTTACAATGTTTAAAAACTGTGGTGGTCAATTCCCAAAACCCAATTTCAACACTACAATCACTACAAAAAAAATCGGCAAAAATTGCTCACATGAGATTCATGTAACCACGAAACAAATTTAACAAAAAAAATGTTTATCTTATTTTAATAATATAAATGTTTAATAATAACTAAATGTAGGGGAAAACCCAAAAAACATTTAAACAAAAATTTAAAATAATAAAAATAAAAACCACTGAAGATGGCCGTCCAAATGGGGCCAAACGTTTAATTTAAAAATCTTATTCTCAAGAAGTCACCTAAAGATACTTCTTAATATTTACTGGATTTATTATACAGAGCGACCAGAAACTCTCTTCAAAGAAAACACATCTAGAGCTCATTTTATGTGCCGATTTATCCCAAATTACCTTAATCCAAAACTGCTTCCTAAGAGAGTTAGAGCTATTTGAAGATGGGTACTTTTAAACAACGCAGTAAGTGCTGTTGCAGCTGCTGATTCGTATTGGCCACGTAATAAAAGAAGAAGACCAACTTTGGGATGTACCTACTCGTAGCTCTAACATTAAAAATATTGATAGAATATTATTAATACGTCAGCGTTTCTAGAATCCGATTACAATAAGAGGAACACCACTACGTCATAACCATTATCACGAATTTCAAATACATATCTATAACTATCAATAGTATCAATTAATAAAGAATAAGTAAGTTGTTGGGTATAAAATAGTAGTTTGTGTAACAAGAGTGGATATGAAGGCTATATCGCACGAAGACGAAGTTTGAGCACGACGCCGTAGGTGGAGTGCTCAATCGTCTGAGTACGATATGGACAATCCACTCGAATGTACAGTATATTTTTTCTACGGCCCACTAACGAAAATCTACAAATTTATTTTTTTTTGTTTTAGATTATTAAGACAAATAACAAATTTTAAAATAATTTATGAATGTTACTAATTTAATTTAATTTAATTAGTCCCCAGCCCAAATTCGAACCCAGGATTTTCGCGTGGAAGGCAGACGCTCTTTACTCACCTCCACTGGCACTTTTAAGATTTCAATTTTAATACTCGTAATTAAGTTAGATTCATGTAGTTTGATTATTTTTTTTTCAAATGTGGATCAAATAAAAATGCTATTATTTAACGATTTTACACAAAAATAACTCATTTTAATGTATATTTAATCTCAATAACTAAAAAATTATACTGACCATTAATTTGACAGAATTATCCAAAATATGAACTGCGATTGGTGAATTTAATTTTTTTGCAGTGTTCTTACTACCTAGAATGGATATGAAAAATATTCGTTCAGTTGGGTTCAATAGCATACTTTTTCATTTTGTAGTCTGTGCGTAGATTAGCTATTATCCATGCGGGTGTAGAGAAAAAGTATTTGCCATATTCCTATCATATTAACTCGCCACTAAACTCCCAGTATAGGCGGCGATCGCCAATGAGTTACTTCACCAAGTGATGACGCACCTGTGTTCTTCTAATTATTGTAATCGGACTCTACTACTTTCTATGTTATTGAGAATTACTTATCTTGTTTCCCTAAGATCTTGTTTCCCTAAGATCCTGTTTCTCTAAATCTTTGATGGAGTACTGTGAACTGTGAATGTTTTTCAAGCAAAATGCCAGCGCGTCATATTGCATTTCACCATAAATTAAACGCATGTCGGCATATTCTTCATTACTAAACCGAATCATCTTTAACATTTAGCATTTCAGAAATGAATGTAATTCTAAACCAAGGGTTCCCAAAGTGCGGGCCATGTGCGGCCCGCGAGGCCGCTTTGTGCGGCCCGAGAACAACTCCTTGGAAATAATTATAATGCTTAATTTAAACATGAAAAAGGAATCAACCACAGAAACATTATTAATTACGAAAATCGAGAGTCAGCAAGAATGAAAACAGACCAGTGGATTAACCATACTATTTAACATCTCAACCAACCAAAGGTAATTATCTTTTATTCCAACACACGCCAATCAATACAAACTGTATCTGAAAACACTGCTGCAATGTTTTTACTCAACTCCGATTGGATATTTAAAAAATTAATTCTTTACCAGAGTAACGTATCAATGATTTATGCGAAACGTCAATGTGATGTTTGTTACAAAAGTACGGAGAAATGGATAAAAATTGTTTTTGTTGTTAAAATATGCAATTTAATTACAGAGTCGGCTTCATCTTATGTAAACCAAGCAAATGTTCTTTATAAAAGTTCTGTTTATATTGTTAAAAAATCTTTTCAAATACCACGCAGGGTGATTTTTTTTAAGAAAGTTTTATTATTTTTTTACAAATGATGCAAATTTCACTCAACAAAATCCTCCCCAAAGAAAAATTCGGCAGTCGGGAGTTGACTAAGCACTCGATAAACGACTCAGAAAGAGACTCCACCTTGAGATAGATATGGGGAAATTAGTAAAAGTAAGATAACATAAGTAATAAACGTTTTTGGGAGAGTTTGAAGTGCCCTTATAGCTGAATATAATGTGGTAAATTTCAAACAATTGTTTATAAATTAGCGAGTTGCAAAAATTTTTGTACAATTATTTAATGAGGTGTGACTGATAATAAACTATATATTTTTAAACACTTTATATTATTTTCCAACTGTGAGACTTGGTCAATCAAGTTCGTGACAATATCTCGAATTATTGAAACACGCTTATCAATGGCTTAGTCATTCGGATTTACTTATATTTGTGAAAAAAATTAGCACTAGTTACGTGAGCGTATACAGCTGACATTCGGACTCCTTATCGTATCATATTATATTTCAGTGCTTAGCTTGTTATTTTAATCTTTTACATTAATTTTCTAGTTTATTAAATCAGATTTTGTCTAGCCTTTGCCAAGCAAAGACGTTTGTAATTTTAATCAATAAAATTGTTTTTAAAAAACCTGTATCAGTTTCAAAATATATATTTGGCGCAGTCAGTAGGATTCGCGAGGTCGCAGAAAAATTGTGAAAAATCGATTCTTACGAAAAAACAGTTATTTTGGGACTTAGACGTTTCAACGTCGTAATCGTGAATTCAACGAACCTACCCTTCAGTGGTGACAAATTGGAGCTGATCCAGACGGCAGACAGAAGCTCAGGAGAGGAAACTGGTTCCCTAAACCATCGTGGTAAGTGCCAAGTTCCTTTTGCCTTCCTTAAATCCCTTTCGAGGACCAGGGAGATAGTAGTTAAGATATTTAAAGAAAAGTATAGTTATTTACAGTATATTTTATGAGCGAATCTGATCTTTTAAATCTTTTTGATAACCTTAGTTTAAATACATCAGAAAATAAACTTATTTCTAGTACAGACGCAAAGATGACACCAACACCGGAAAAACGTCCCATTAATTGGGAGCTTTTTCAATCTAAAATAGAAAATATTAGGCCATATGATGGCGATGTTAATACATTAAATAAATTTATTTCTCAATGCGAAAAATTAATGGCAACATATAGTAGTTATAATGATAGGGAATTAAGTGATCATATTTTCGATTGCATACAGGGTAAATTAATAGGAAAAGCCGAGTTTATGGTCGGAAATAGGGTGGAATTAACCGATTGGAATTTATTAAAAAATGCACTGAGGCAATGTTTCTCCGATAAACGTAATTTAGACTGTCTTATCCAAGAATTAACTAGGACCAAACCGTACAGGAATGAAAGTTTGATAGAATTTGGGACTCGATTGCAATTGTTGAGGAGTAGTATAGTACAGAGAATCAGTAATGATAACAATTTTAGTGCAAACGAAAGAATTTGTAATATGAACCACTGTGACAAAACCGCATTAAATACGTTTATTGCAGGGTGCACAGGTACATTGAAAAATAATATGCACCTGAAGCAACCCGCATCTTTAGAAGACGCTATAGCCTATGTTAACGAATATGAAAATTTTGAGAGTCTTTATACGCATCCTTGCGACTCAAAATTAAATACTCCGAAAAATAACTTTCAGTTTCAAAATTTTCCTAAAGCAAATAATAATAATAATTATCGACCAAATCCACAATTTAATTCACAATTTAACCCAAATTTTAATGCGACAAATCAACAATATTTTTCAAATTCAAACGCAAATCAATCCCAACAATCAAATTTTCAAAAACCTGTATGGTCGCGTCAACCTATAAATGTTCAACCACGCCCTCAGCATCGTAATTATCCAACAAACGCACAAGTTTTTGGACCCCCACGAAATGTGTTTAAACCCAATTCGATTCCACAGAATCAACTTCCCAAACCTCAACCAATGTCAACCACTTCGAGAATCCCATCAATGCATAGTAAAAGAACTTTTAACCCAAATAATAGGTCTAATAATTTTTTCCAAAATAATAATCAAAAGCGTAATTTTATATCTGAAGAACTATTTGTTAGTGACTACGGTGAAAATCAAATAGAAGCAGATAATTATGATAATTCATTTTTACAAAGTGAAGAAAATAATCAGCAATTTGATAATGATTGTAATCCAAATTTTCAGAACCCAGCCTCGATAGAGAATCAGACTTAGTAGAATTAAATATAACTTCTAATAACCCTCTGCCATATATTGAAATTTATAACCCACCATTAAGAATGTTAATTGATACCGGAAGTACTAAATCCATTTTAAAACCCATTATTGCAGAAAAATTTTACCCAAACACGATTTATCATTCAAATGTATCTCTTTCAACATCTCTAGGTACTAAAAATATTAAATATCAAGCTGATATTCCAGCTTTCCGTGAATTTAACGATAATCATATATTGACTTGTATTCTTTATGATTTCCACGAATTCTTTGACGGGGTTATAGGTATTAATGACCTTATTGCAATGAATTTTAATATAGATTTAAATAATAAACAATTAATTAGTGATCGCGTTAGGATTCCAATAAAATTTAGACAACCACATGATATAAAATATCAAATTTCGGTTGGTCCTTTTGAACGAATATTAAAACAAATCCCGGTAACTATTTTAAACGGCGATGTTTTAATTGATAAAACTCAATTAGGAGATATATATTGTAATGATATATTAATAATATATGGGAATTAATTTATTTGGTTTCAATTGTTAGTTTGTCCTGAGTTTTATATGAATTTATTTTTTTTATTTTTTTTTTTTTTAATTTCTTTGACTGGACTATTATTCAATATTTTTTTTTATTATTATTATGCCTGGTCTGTAGCTAGTCGAAGAGTAGAGATTCTAATCTCAGACAGGTGTTCTGCTATATTCTGCAAATCTATCTTATTCTTCTGTGATGAACTTTTACTACCCACCAATAGATGTCTTAACCAAATTTTTTTTAAATTGTCATTTAGTTGTAAATCTTTTTATATAATGAAACACGAATCAGAACACAACAACTATAATAATGATTTGGATGTAAATGGACATATATTATCATAAAATGCAAAAAAAACAAGATTAACTAATACCTTAAATCTATTACCAAATCAGTTTCACTCACGGTAGATTCTAATTCCGTTCGAATGTTGGTATCAATGTATATCACGTGTTAAATAACTATAACGAAATGGAGACCTTTTAACACCGTGAGTGCACTTGTGAAAATTATTCGAATAATTTTATGTAATTGGTAAGTATTAATTTTAACATACAGTATATTTATTTACTAATATGCGGGTATATTATTTTAAAATATATTCAATGAACTTATATCACCCTAATTCGAATGATGATACTAAATTATAGACAGTCTCTGTTTTATTTTGGAGATTTACTAATTTCAACTGAACGCTAGATGCGTTCAGCCTGAAAAACGCCTTCTGAATTAACTTCTAAATTCCTACCATAAATTCACGTGAATAGAATATAACGTCTAAAGATCAAATATTATTTTTCTTATAGGATGCAGCAATGTATTTTCATGCACACGAAAGTCGGCTTTATGTGCACAGTGGCAAGATGTGACTATTATAACGGTATGCGATAACACATACGGGACCCTGACAAGGTAAATAGTTAATAGATTTATCTCACCAAATTATAGCTTCTGACTGTGTTATTTGTACTAGTGCTTCCAGTACATTAGATTCAACTTTTTTAAGCACCTTTTAATTGCTCCAATATGCTTTAATTTAATTAATTCACAAAATTTTCTACCATAACCTTTTTTTTTTTGTCATCCGGTCCCATCCGCCGGTCAACAACCTCCTAGCAACCGTTTTTTTTTAATCTCTCACTTTTTTTTATAACTAACCAATCACGGTTATGATATTTTTCTGTCAAACGTATTTTTCTTAGATATTATTATTTTATTGACGTGAATGTTATTTTTACGTATAAATAAATATTTTACAGCGATAGTATGTACAAAATTATTAATGGTTGTGTAAATTCTAATTTAAGTGTTTCTCATAATTCAAATTTCAATGTATACCTGTAATTTTGATTGGTTGTCAAAAAGATTTCAGAATGCAGAATCTGATTTGTTGCTAACGTAATTTTATGACATTTCATATGTCTCTTTGTTTTGTGACTATTTTATATACAAAGTGGTTCATGCTTTAAATACACAGTGTGATTTTGCAAACTACGATCGACGATTTCTTAATAAACATTTATAAATTATCAAATTGACATTGAATGATGTAGATTTAACTACCATGGAGCGTAAAATGTTTCTAATAGTTGACCTGAACAATATTTATAAATAACCATCTAAATTATACAAAACATTTATACAGAGTGATGATGAAATCATTACAATTGCCCCATTTTATTTTTAAATTATTTTGCTAAAATAATTTACAAATAAAATCTTGTTCTCTTTACTTATTGCTAGTTATCATGTAATATGTTTGGATCTTTAAACAAATAAATCTGTGTAATGTTAAAAATTCCCCTAATTCGGTTAGTTAAAGGATCTTTTAAAATGTATGAGTTGACTGCGTGTTCATTTTCAATTATGTAAGGTCCTTCTAATGGAAATAGTAATTTTTTAGATATTCTTTTCCGTGGATTAGGAACACGCAGAGACTTTACAATAACCATGTCCCCTTTATTAAATTTAACTTTATTTTTAATACTTTTATTTTTCCTTTTTAGGTATCTGTGTGCATTACGTTGAAGTTTCTGTCCTACTTTGAAAATAAGATTTTGATAATCGAGAATATTTTCACAAATCCATGGTCTGTTAATTGGTGAAGAATTAATTAGTAGATGTGGACTAATTTCCGTTACAGTATTTGGAGTATGGTTCAAGAATTCTGATATTTCCATTAATTTTGTGTCCCACAAGAAATGTTCGTTTTCAACTAATATACGAAGATACCGAATTATTTCCTTTATGTACCTTTCTGTTGGATTTGCTCTAGGATTTCTAAAACTAATGAAATTTGGAATGATGTTTTGACTATTGAAAAATGATATGATACGTTGATTTGAAAAGTACGATGCATTGTCCAGGATACAATATGATGGTAAGCCTACTTCATTTATAAATTTATTTATGCATGTTTTGACTGTGTTTGTGTTTGTGTGTTTGCAAGCGTATAATTGTACATATTTTGAAAAAATATCTAGTATGACAAAAATGTGTTTGTTACCATTATCTGTTTTAACTAAATTTGAAATAAAATCTATAGAGATAATGTGTAAAGGAGCAACTGGTAATATTGTTTTTGCAATATTTTCGTTATGTCGGTTTTTATCTTTTGAAACTTGACATAATGAACAAGTAGTCGTTATGTTTTTCGCAAGTTTATAATCATTTGAAGTAATGAATGTTTCCCTAAATAATAGCCAAAGTTTTCTACTTCCTGGATGATGATACATGATATGTAATTGATGTAAAATTTCTAAAGCAAGTGTTTTTGTGATTACGTATAACTCATTTTCTTGTGACTTTCTAAAATATGTTTGTCCATTATATAATGATTTTTGTTTTGTTTTAATATCAAGTAAATTTTGATCTTGTATTATGCTATTAAGAGAAAATACTGAATTATCATTATATAATATGTTCAGACCAGTTTTAACCTGTTTTAGTGTCTTATTGTACCCATCCATTCGAGAGATTGCATCGGACACAACATTTAAAATTCCCTTAACATGTCTAATTTCAAAATCATACTCTTGTAACAAAATACTCCAACGAAATATTCTGCTATTATTGAATTTATTATTTAATAAAGATATTAGACCACTATTATCCGTTTCTAAAATGAATTTTCTACCTACTAAATAAAATTTTAATTTCTCAATCGAATATATTATTGCGGATATCTCTAACTCACTACTACCATATTTTTGTTCATGTGGTTTTGTTTTCCTCGATACAAAAGAAATAGGTACTTCTATCCCTTCTTGTACTTGTAATAATGTACCAGCTAATCTGTACATACTAGCATCACATCTCAGTATAAATGTTAAATTAAAATCAGCATGAAATGTTTTAATATTTTGTAAAAAAGCATGTTTTACCTTTTTAAAAGCAAGTTCATGTTCACTATTCCAACACCATTTTACACCTTTCTTTAACAAATTTAATAATGGTAACTCTAATTCTGTCAGATTTGGCAACAATCTTTTAAAATAGTTAATCATTCCTAAGAAACTTCTCAAACTCTTTAAATTATTAGGTGTTTTATAAGATTCAATAACATCTAATCTCTTAGGATCCATAGTTATACCATGTTTATCTATCTTAAAACCAAGAAAAATTGTTTCTGATTGATAAAATTCTGACTTATCTATGTTTAACTTTAATCCTGCATTATCTAACGCTTTTAAAATTATTCTAATATGTTCCAGGTGCAGTTCCTCGTTTTCACTGAAGATAAGAATATCGTCAATATAGTTTATCGCAAAGTTTTGATATTGTCCCAAGATTTTGTTTAAACAACGAACTAACGCAGCAGAAGCACTTTGTAATCCGAATGGGACTACTTTAAAAGAAAAGATTTGACCATCTACAGAGAATCCTGTGTATTTTTGACAATCTACATGAAGTGGAATTAGCCAAAAACTATGTTTAAGATCTAGTTTAGAAAATATTTTTGCATTGCTTATTCTTCCTAATAAGTTGTTTGAATTTATAGGTTGTTCATATTGTTTAATCGAATATTTATTTATAGTACGACTATCTAGACAAATTCTAATCTGACCATTTTTCTTTTTAACAATTACTAATGAATTAATGTATGGTGTATCTGAATATTGTATTATATTTTGTTGTAATAAATTTTTAAGTTCAAGTTTAATATCATTTTTAAGATAATATGGTACAGGGTATGTTTTATTTTTGAAACCTTCAATGTTTTTTACTTCAAAACTATGTGTATAATCTTTGGCAACTCGAGAATCATTATTAAAAAGTTCTATATACTCTTTTACTAACATTCTTATTAAATGTTCCTTATTTTTAGGACATTTCAATTCTATTTCTTCATAATTAAACTCTTCATAATCATAATATGCCATATTTTCTTTATGTGCATCATTAAATTCATTAATATTTTCATTGTACATTAAATCATTCTCGATTTGATTGGTTATACACAATTGTCTTTTTATAGATTCATCTTTGTTAAGGTTATTATTTAATTCAAAACTTACACATATGTTATTAATTTTAAGCTTTTTATTTTCAAAATCTATGACAGCTTGATATTTATTAAGTTGATCATAACCTATTATTATGTCGCATTGTAAATTAGGTAAAATTAATAAGTCTAGTGATATTATTTCATTATTTAAATAAATATCTATGTTTACAATTTGATTGACTTCACAAAGTTTTCTGTTATTAACGCCAAGAATATTAACCTTTGGAATTTTGAAAATATTTTTACATAGTTCTGGAAATTTATTAATAATATGTTGATTTATTAAACTGGCTTCACTTCCCGTATCTACTACTATATTAATTACATTTTTACCAAAATTAGCTTTAATATTTATTAATTCTGATGTTTCAGATAAATCTGATTTATCATCAACTTTTATAAATTCTCTGTAGTGTTCATACTTGCATACATTGAAATTTTTATTATTCGGAAAGTGCCTATCTAAAAATGGGAATCTGAAGAAATTACATTAGGTTCCTGATTTCCACTCAAATCAGTATTATTTGTCACTTGTTCTGATCTGTTTCTAGTGTCTGAACTGTCACTAGAGTTTTCCCCGCTTATACTTTGAAAATAAACTCTTCTTTGTGGCAGACTTGTTTCGTTTTGTGGTCTATTTTGAGAAAAATTGTTATTTTGGACATTACGATTATAATAACTGTTTGTGTTATTCCTATTATTATTGTTTTGGTTACTATAATTGGGATTGTAGTTTTGATTGTAGTTATTATTGTATCTACTTTGATTTTGATAATTATTTTGATTACCTCTATAATTAGTATAATTTTGATTTCTATTTTGATAATAAGAGTTATTTTGTCTATTTAGCAAGTTATTGTAGTTACTATTGTTATTATTAGACCAGTTATTATGATTTTGTGTATTTTTGTTTGCATAAGTTGTAGTATTTTTGTTATTGTTAATAAATTTTGCTTTATTGGTACTTCTTTCAACCCTCATAAGATATTTAATAAAATTGTCCATAGTTCTAATACCTTGTATAGCAATTGCATCATTTATTTCATGTCTGAAATGCCGAGATAAGAGAGTAACTACTTCCTCTTCCATAATTTTCGGTTCTAAATATTGTACCGGTGTGTAAATTTGCATAGCATACAAATGTGCACTATAATTTCTATTTTCGTCAAATTTGCCAAAATGTAATTTCTCTCTTATTTCTGACTGTTTTACACTACCCCAAAAATAACTTAAGAACATTCTTTCAAAATCGTCAAAATTGTTTATGTTGATTTCATTGCTAGAAAACCAAATTAAAGCTATACCAGTTAACTTGTTTCGTATTATTTCTTTGAAATCTTCCCTTTCTATATTTACATTCACTCTATCCTTTATTATCTTACAAAAAACTATGGGATGTACTTTTTTAATATCCCCGTCAAATTTTATATTACTATTACTCTCATTTCTACAATGTGTGACTATTACCTGCCCCCTGTTCTCTAAATTAATTTGTTCAAATTCTTTCTCCTTTCTGCGTTTTATTTCCATTAGTTCTTCTTCTGTCTTTCTTCTAATCTCTTCAATTTCTTTCGTTAACCTTTCTCCTTTTTGTTTCATTCCTTCAATCTCTTCTGTCATGTCGCCATCTATAAATTTTTCATTATTTAATCGTTTTTGATTTCTATGCCTTGTTTCCCACTCTTTCCACTTTTCTTCGGTTTTCTTCAATTTATTTTCCATGTCCATTAGTAGTTTCTTTTCACATATCTTCATTTCTTCCTCTGCTATTCCCAAATTTAATTGAATTCCCTCTTTAACTTCATTTCGAACAAATTCTATCTCTTTATGGTTGCTCATCATATTTCTTTCTAGATCTTTGATATTTTTCTCACATTTTTGTATTGCAGTTTCTGTTTTTCCTATCTTCTCATTTAATTGTTTTTCTTGTTTGTCTATTCTTGTGTTTGTAACTTGTACATCTTTTTCCAGTCTTGAAATTTCTGTCTTAATTTCTTTTCTGACATCTTCTCTGATCATTTTAATTTCATCCAGCATTCTTTGTGTTTCTTGTCTTCTTTCTTGATTCTGTTTTTCTATATTCTGATTTAGTTTTTCCATTTCTTGTCTTCTTTCTTGTTTCTGTTTTTCTATATTCTGATTTAGTTTTTCCATTTCTTGTCTTCTTTCTTGTTTCTGTTTTTCTATATTCTGATTTTGTTTCTCCATGTTCTGATTTTGTTTTTCTATATTCTGATTTTGTTTTTCTATATTTTGATCCATGCTCTCTAATTTCGCAAATAAAATACTCATATATTCTGGCATTTCTTTACTTTTATCTCCTTCTCCTTTGTTCTCGATCTCCCGTTCTTCTTTCTTCTCTTCACTGTCATTTTCCTCTACATCTGTTTTAAATCTGTATGTCTCTATGTTCAAACCTTCTGCTTCCATTTCCTCTTGTAGTCTCTTCAATAAAATAATCTTATTTCCACTAGAGTCTAAATTTCTAGCAGCTAACTCTTCCTTAAGTTCTACCAGTTTCAATTCATAAATTGTCTTACCTTGTCCTTCCATTTTACTTGTTTTTTTTTTTAGCTAGATTATAGTCACAAATTGTATTTACGTTATAATTTAAATATTTTTTTTTTTTTTATAGCTTTGCTATAGCTTTAATATAGCTTTGCCCTACGTTGGGTACGCCAATTGTAATGATATATTAATAATATATGGGAATTAATTTATTTGGTTTCAATTGTTAGTTTGTCCTGAGTTTTATATGAATTTATTTTTTTTATTTTTTTTTTTTTAATTTCTTTGACTGGACTATTATTCAATATTTTTTTTTATTATTATTATGCCTGGTCTGTAGCTAGTCGAAGAGTAGAGATTCTAATCTCAGACAGGTGTTCTGCTATATTCTGCAAATCTATCTTATTCTTCTGTGATGAACTTTTACTACCCACCAATAGATGTCTTAACCAAATTTTTTTTAAATTGTCATTTAGTTGTAAATCTTTTTATATAATGAAACACGAATCAGAACACAACAACTATAATAATGATTTGGATGTAAATGGACATATATTATCATAAAATGCAAAAAAAACAAGATTAACTAATACCTTAAATCTATTACCAAATCAGTTTCACTCACGGTAGATTCTAATTCCGTTCGAATGTTGGTATCAATGTATATCACGTGTTAAATAACTATAACGAAATGGAGACCTTTTAACACCGTGAGTGCACTTGTGAAAATTATTCGAATAATTTTATGTAATTGGTAAGTATTAATTTTAACATACAGTATATTTATTTACTAATATGCGGGTATATTATTTTAAAATATATTCAATGAACTTATATCACCCTAATTCGAATGATGATACTAAATTATAGACAGTCTCTGTTTTATTTTGGAGATTTACTAATTTCAACTGAACGCTAGATGCGTTCAGCCTGAAAAACGCCTTCTGAATTAACTTCTAAATTCCTACCATAAATTCACGTGAATAGAATATAACGTCTAAAGATCAAATATTATTTTTCTTATAGGATGCAGCAATGTATTTTCATGCACACGAAAGTCGGCTTTATGTGCACAGTGGCAAGATGTGACTATTATAACGGTATGCGATAACACATACGGGACCCTGACAAGGTAAATAGTTAATAGATTTATCTCACCAAATTATAGCTTCTGACTGTGTTATTTGTACTAGTGCTTCCAGTACATTAGATTCAACTTTTTTAAGCACCTTTTAATTGCTCCAATATGCTTTAATTTAATTAATTCACAAAATTTTCTACCATAACCTTTTTTTTTTGTCATCCGGTCCCATCCGCCGGTCAACAACCTCCTAGCAACCGTTTTTTTTTAATCTCTCACTTTTTTTTATAACTAACCAATCACGGTTATGATATTTTTCTGTCAAACGTATTTTTCTTAGATATTATTATTTTATTGACGTGAATGTTATTTTTACGTATAAATAAATATTTTACAGCGATAGTATGTACAAAATTATTAATGGTTGTGTAAATTCTAATTTAAGTGTTTCTCATAATTCAAATTTCAATGTATACCTGTAATTTTGATTGGTTGTCAAAAAGATTTCAGAATGCAGAATCTGATTTGTTGCTAACGTAATTTTATGACATTTCATATGTCTCTTTGTTTTGTGACTATTTTATATACAAAGTGGTTCATGCTTTAAATACACAGTGTGATTTTGCAAACTACGATCGACGATTTCTTAATAAACATTTATAAATTATCAAATTGACATTGAATGATGTAGATTTAACTACCATGGAGCGTAAAATGTTTCTAATAGTTGACCTGAACAATATTTATAAATAACCATCTAAATTATACAAAACATTTATACAGAGTGATGATGAAATCATTACAATATATATTCCAGAAACTCTAACTGAATCAAATAATGGGCTCGCTTTAGTCGAAGTCATTAATGAAACTGATAAAAATATATCTATCACTTTATTGAAACCAATTAAATCAAATCCTTATATATCAAGTCATTTTGAGACTTACAAATTTGAATGCTTTAATAATTCAATTGAAACTAAAATAAATAAAAACGATATCCAAAACCTATTAAGAATAGAGCATATGAACTCAGAAGAGAAAATTAATATTATTAAATTATGTCGCCAATTTCCAGAAATATTCTTGAAACCAGGTGACCCGCTCACTTTCACTTCCAAAGTAAGACATATATTAAAAACTAAGGACGAAGAACCCGTACATGTGAAGTCCTATAGGTATCCGTACGCCCTTAAAGACGAGGTGCGTCGGCAAATCGATGAAATGTTAGAAAAGGGGATAATTAAACCCTCTTCTAGCCCATGGTCCTCTCCCATATGGATTGTACCAAAAAAGTTGGATGCGTCGGGGCGGCAAAAATGGCGTCTCGTCGTTGATTACAGGAAGTTAAATGAAAAAACAATTTCCGATAGATACCCAATACCTAATATTAATGAAATTTTAGATAAATTGGGGCGAGCGCAATATTTTAGTACGCTCGACCTCGCAAGTGGGTTCTATCAAATAGAGATGGGTGAATGCTCTATTGAAAAAACGGCGTTTAATGTCGATAACGGGCATTACGAGTTTTTACGGATGCCAATGGGGCTCCGAAATTCTCCGAGTACCTTCCAAAGAGTCATGGACGAGGTCTTAAAGGACCTTCAGAATAAAGCATGTCTTGTATACATGGATGATATAATTATCTTCAGCACGGGATTACAAGAACATATGCAAAATTTAAGATTAGTATTTTCAAAATTAAAAGAAGCGGGGTTAAAAATTCAGTTAGATAAGTGCGAGTTTCTGCGAAAAGAGGTAGAATTTTTGGGACACGTGGTAACGCCACAGGGTATTAAACCCAACCCAAATAAAGTTCATGCCATTAAGAATTTTCCAATTCCTAAAACGCAAAAACAAATAAAGTCCTTCCTTGGCCTCCTTGGCTACTATCGCAAGTTTATCCGAAATTTTGCGAAAATAACAAAACCCCTAACGATTTGTTTGAAAAAAGATAATAAAGTCGAACATACGAGGGAATTTGTTAATTGTTTTAATTATTGTAAAAATTTGTTAATATCGGAACCGATTTTAGCGTATCCGGATTTCGAAAAACCTTTCGAAATAATGACCGATGCATCGATGTATGCAATCGGAGCAGTTTTAACTCAAAATAATCACCCTATATGCTATGCCTCTAGAACGTTAAATTCGGCCGAAATAAATTATTCAGTAATCGAAAAAGAGTTACTTGCAGTAGTTTGGGGATGTAAATATTTTCGTCCTTACTTATTTGGCCGAACATTCGAAATTCTCACTGATCATAAGCCATTGGAGTGGTTGTTCTCCCTTAAAGAGCCAAACTCTCGCCTTATGCGCTGGCGCTTAAAGTTGGAAGAATTTGACTATAATATTAAATATCTAAAAGGAAAACTTAATTATGTAGCCGACGCCTTATCGAGGGCACCCCCTACACATGATTTAAACGCTCTAGAAACAGCATCTTTAGATGTTAATTTAGACGATTTAGATTTAATAATTCAAAAAGAATTTGAAGATATTAATGAGTTACCAAATTTATCGGTAAACGATATTAATGAAATAATAAAAGACACCCCTAAAGTAAAAATATTACAAAACGTTCAAATTAAACCACCAATAGAGAGACGACAAAGTACTGACTTAGAAACAGTACACACTTCCATTGAAAATCCAATTCTTTCAATACCGATAACGGATCGTGCCGTTAATCAATATAAAAATCAAATTATTTTAACTTGTGGTGATAACTCCGAAACTCTCTATAAAAGAGAAAAATTATTTGAAAATACAAGATTTCTTGTTACCTTGTCTCAAAAAAATTTAGAAGAAAGTATTGTAAAATTTGCTAGAGAATTTTTAAATCACAAAAGTCATATGCTTTGTATTTCAAAATTTCTCACCTAGCTGAAATCTTTGCAACTGTTCTGCAGAAATTTTTCAAACATTCTGCTTTTAAACTTATTCACTGTACGAAATTTTTAAATGACCTCCTAACAATAGAAGCTCAAAAAGAAAAATTAGAATATTATCATGTCTATAAAAAAGGACATCGTGGTATTAATGAATTGAAATTATCTTTAACTAAATTTTATTATTGGCCGAATATTTCAAAAGACATAGAAGAATTTGTAAATAATTGCGAAACATGTCTTAAAAACAAATATGATCGGAATCCCCCGATTGTAAAATTTAACTTAACCCCAACAGCATCAAAACCTTTCGATCATGTACATATAGATGTATTTCGAATATCTAATACCCCTTACCTTACTATAATCGATTCATTTTCAAGATACGGTCAAGCATATCCTTTAGAAACTTTCAGTGGTATCTCAATTGTTGATAATTTATTAAATTTTATATCCCATCACGGACTCCCTTACAAAATAACCGCGGATTGTGGTACCGAATTTAAAAACATGGACCTTGAAGATTTTTGCAAGTTGCACAAAATAGAACTTCATTTCACTACGGCAAAAAATAGCACCTCAAATTCTCCAGTAGAGCGTTTTCACTCTAGTTTAATAGAGCATTATAGGTGCTTAAGAGAACAAAATAACGAATTATCACCAAATCAATTAATTAAGCATTCAATATTAAGTTATAATAATTCGATACATTCTGCTACGAAATTCACGCCATTTTAAATTACTAAAGGCCATATTAATAACCCTGATCCTTTCGATCTTGATGATCATCACATTCTTTCCTTTTATGTTCAAAACCACAAGGAAGCTAGCAAACAACTTTATAATATTATCAAAGAACGTAATGAAAAAGTCAAAGAAAATTTAATTAATAAAGCCAATGAAAGTCGTTTTAATCCTCCCGACTATTCAGGTCAAGAAATTGCTTATGTTCGTACAAAATTACGTGATAAAAAATTGCCCAAATTCAAAAAGACAGAAATAATTGAAGACAACGGTGTTTTGTTGAAAACCAACAAAGGCACCTATCATAAGAGTATAATTAGGAAACCTAAAATTAATTTAGAAAACGTTTTACAGGATAACCAGGACAATGAAATCACTGATGATCCTGCTGTACCTGGTCCTTCAAACGTCTAAAATAGAATGTAGTACCGAAGAAATAAGTATAACCCCCTTAGAAAATCTTATTCTTCCCATAGAGTTAGGCAACGCTAGGTTAATTTACACAAAGCACACATTTATCCATTACTTAGATTTAAAAGTAGTTCTTAGACAAATAGAATTATTGCATAATCATTTTTCTATAATTAAACAATCTGTAGTAAAAAGTAACGTTTCGAACCCTATTTCATACCATGGCTTGAGTGAAAATATGCTTGAAAGAACAGAATTTTTGATTAATTCCTTAGGAAGAAAATTTCAAAATTTATATCCTTATATGCGTTCAAAAAGAGGTATAATAAACGGGGTTGGAAAAGTCAATAAGTGGCTTTTTGGCAACCTCGACTCTGATGATGGAGACCGCTATGACAGTGCCATTAAAATTTTGCAGGGAAATCAAAAACAGATAACAAACGAAATTAACGTACAAACTTCACTATTTCAAAAATTGATAGATCATTATAATCAATCATTAACAATATTATGGAAAAATCAACAAAAACTTCACGATAATTTAAAAAGATTCCAAGACGCAATATATAACGAAATTGACTCTTTAAGCAGATATATAACCTTTCAAGGAACAATAAGCCAAATAAACCTTGACTGTCAAAATTTAATATCATTTATAGACAATATTGAAAATGCAATTCTCTTTTCCAAAATGAACACTCTGCACAGCTCTATAATATCGAGCTATGAAATTTCAGACATGATAAAATATTTACAGAAAATTTACAAAAAACAAGAAATTCCAAATTTTAATAATATCTTAACATACTATACCTTTCTTGGTACTCAAGTTACCTTCTCCAAATTAAAATTAATTTTTGCTATCCACGTCCCTATCTCAAAAGTCGAATCCTTAGAATTTTATCAAATATATCCCGTTATCCAAAATAATAAAATGTTCACACCTTCATACCCATACTTGGCACGCAACAAAGAAGAAGTCCAATTGAAAAAAGAAGAATGCCCAAAACTTGAAAATACCTACTATTGTTTACAAGATTTTATCCCGAGGGATAACTGTACTTTACAACTTCTCGACGGCCAGTTACCAGAAGGATGCTACGCCACTGAAGTAAATTTGCAAGAATCAATATTCGAACAAGTTGCTAGCAATCAAATCATGATTGTTCCCAAAGAACCAGAAAACGTTAAGTCGTATTGTAGAAGTAACCAAATTTTCAAAATTCAGAATCCAACCCTTATTCGCATTCCAGAAGGCTGTAAAATCACGTCAAGAGATTTTACATTTTCAAATGAACAAGAAATTCAAAAGGGAAAAACGCTAATTCTACCAAAACTCAAAATTGAACTTTTTAAAATTCGAAGAAATTATCAAACTTCAAATATCAGTAAAATAAATTTCGACAACCTATACGAAATCAATAGAATCGCCAATCAGCTATCGCCAATAGATGAACCAAAGGACTCTTACCAAATTCCAATATTAACAATATTTTCAACGTTAATAATTTTATGTATAATGGTATTTTTATACATTTTTGTAAGAAGAAGATGCCAAAATTCAAAAACGAAAGAAAAAGAAGCCCTCAACATGGAGGAAATTCCAGAAAATTCGGACCGCAAAAATAACTCCCTTATTTTTGCGTCTTAAGGACGGAGGAGTTACGTGAGCGTATACAGCTGACATTCGGACTCCTTATCGTATCATATTATATTTCAGTGCTTAGCTTGTTATTTTAATCTTTTACATTAATTTTCTAGTTTATTAAATCAGATTTTGTCTAGCCTTTGCCAAGCAAAGACGTTTGTAATTTTAATCAATAAAATTGTTTTTAAAAAACCTGTATCAGTTTCAAAATATATATTTCACTTAAATAAGCAAAAACTTAGATCTAGAATAATAAATTTTTTGTCATTTGTTATATGAAGGATAAAACGTCATAATATAAGCATACATCTTATCGCAGTGTACGTCCTAATTTGTAAGAAAATGTTATACATTTTTGAAAAACAAAGATATATTTTTGAATTTTACATACAAATATTTTTGTTTTGTATTAAAAAGTTTATATTTGAAAAATGAAAGTGTATGTAGGTATATTAGGTTGAACCTACTTCATAAAAATATATACATAACTAGTTACAGCTTTTTTATTAAATAATTAGAAAATTTGACCTGCAGACCAAAAAGTTTGGGACCCCTGTTCTAAAGAATAAATAACTCATTTTTTTTTTATAATTCTTATCACTTTTGATACTTTTATATTGCATTTTATATTGGGTTTTTATATTGGGTTTTTATATTCAATTCTTGTATTGTGTTTTTAAATTATTATATCCTTTGCATGTGTTTATACATTTTTGGATAAAGCTTTGAGTCTTATATAAAAAATTCTTATCACACGCAAGTTGTACCTAGACAAATTTATGTGATTTAGATGTATAGATGAGGTTTTTTAGACATTATGCATACAATCTAGGAATGAGCTGGCTAGATACTATCATCAATTTCTGAAATTACTAATATTTACTGTCTTGAAAAACGAAGGCATGATGCGGATTTACTATTTTTAAATGAGTTGTTAAATGGTTTAACAAATTGTCGACCTGATTGCTTTATTTTACTTTAATTTTATATCAAGAACTAGGAATTGATCATTGTTACAAGAAAATGGACATTTAACAAACTATGGTCGTCATAATTCACTTATATGGGTATATCGTGAACTAAATAGCCTGTCGTGTTCCAATAATAAATTTTTCAATTCATTTAGAATGTTTAAAAGAATATTACAAAGAAGAAAGCTTTGTGTACTATTTTTAAATTATTTCTCTATGCAAACTACTTAAAATCACTACTGTAATTTAATTATTTTGTATGAAAGGGATTTTCCGTTATTATAGTCTTTTTTACTTACCTTATTCATTATAGCGTTGTGTAGAAATGTAAAATATTTTTTGTTTATTTATTAAATATTAATTAGTAATACATTGGGTATATCTGCTTGGTAAACAAGCTTGATGAAAGTAGGATACTGTTTGTACAGATTAATTAGGTACCTGTTTTTTGTTAGTCAATGGAAACGTATATAAGACACATTAAAAGTCTAAATCGATTTTTCTCACGAATATCATATCAAAATGCCGACTTTTTGAAAGACAAAATAAAATTCTAAAAATATCCAATACCCCACCCAAACGAGCTGCTTATGACTGCATTAAAAATTCGTATTTACAAAAAATAAATGTATATAAAAATGATATCATGCATTTTTGGATTCTGGACACCTTGTATATTGGTTATTTTTGGCAATAGAATTTAGATAACTGAAGGAGCTCTGGATTTGTTACAGAGAAAAGGTATTTAATAAGTGTTATCAACGTTTATTATAAGGAGTTTATAGTAAAACCAATTTCGGCTAAATTTCATTTCAAATGATATTTACATCGCTAGTGTATGTGTAAATAAATAAATTGTGGAGAAGAGGACGTCTAGCGTCGCCGTGGTGGGTCGTCGCGACGCTTAAAACAGGATTTCAGAAACAACAGGTGTTTAGTAGTCTGGATGAGCGCCAATTCGAAAGGTTGCTTTTTGTATTCACCGCGTCATTGTTCTAATTTAATTGTTAAGAAATTTTATGACCCTCGTTACGTGCCATTATTTTGTTACTTATTATTTGATTACATATTAACTGATTCAGATTTACGAACTCCGTGAAAATAAACACTTTGTTATTAGTTTTAACTACGAGGGTAAGCTAAAATTTAATTTCCAATTTCAGAAGTGAAAACTAACAATCGCCTGGATGAGAAATAATAAATGAATTATTGGTAAATCTACCCTTGAAGATAAGGGTAACCATATTGCGAGTCTAGGGAATACTTAAGTATAATTTATAGCCACCGTAACGTAACTTAACGTAAGATATAAAAATAAAGTCTATTTATAAATGTCCGTAACGTAAGAGTTGAGCATGCGTGTTGTATTTCAGAGATCATCAAATTACTGACCACTTACTGACAACCTAATGAAATATTATTTCATATATTTTTCTGTGTTTAACTAAATCATCAAGTAATTAAATATGTTTTTTATATATATACTTAATTTGTCCTTTGTATCCAAATTGACGTTTGATTGGTTTTATTGTATTTATTATAACTTTGGGGTTTTCTTGCTGGTTCTTTCCCCTCATTTGATAAATTAATTATTTGTTTTTTATTGCACCGATCCAGACCTATATTTAATCTTTATAAATATATTTTATATATTTTTACTTTCTGATTCTGTCATCTATATTATTTTCAATAAAGATTAGATTTAAATCAATAAATATTTTCTTTAAACCTTTAACACTCCCTCAATAACGCGTAAGTAGCCAATAGATAACGAATCTTTCAGTCTGTCACTCGTGGTGTCCTAGTCACTTCATAGTCGATCACGCCGCCACTTTATTTATCATACTTTTATAAAAGAGAGAGAGATATTAGTTAAGTTGTCTCTCTTTATTTCAGTTGGTTACACTACAGTATTTGTCCATTCATTTATAAAAAAAATTAAGAGAAGAATTGACAGTTGTCATATGCTGAATACAGAATTATCTCATTGGCTGACCGTAAAGTCTTAAGTTGTTAAGTTAAAAGTTGTCGAACTTTCTACGGTACGTTAAATTCAATATTTCAACTTCTTGCGTTAAGTTCTTAAGTTACATTACGGCGGTTATAAATTAAGCTTTAGGACTGTGGTAGAAGGTTAGAAACAGAAAGGACCTTTTGTACCACCTTTCTAAAAAAAATTTAACCATATTATAGTACAGAGTAATCTTCAATATCTCAGTTCAATTATTGGCCAAGTAACTTATGAACTAACGGACGATTTTTGCCTAAACTGACAATACAGTTTTTAATAGAATTCCCAATTAAAAAATATATATGTTGGTTTTAATAGAAGTAAATGGATTTGTAAAACAAGTGAAAAATTTATTTAATTATCATTATATATTTTTATTGTTTCAACTAAAAAAGTAAGTATAATCCAAAAATACTTTATCTCTATAGGATTGTTCAATACATCGTATACAATCGGAAGCATTCGGGAAAATAACGTAGTTTCTGGACCGTCGAATGCACGAAATTATAAATGAACACGAGTATAAACTGCTCTGGCTTATATTTCGTGTAAAATAAGAATAGCAATATTTTTTTTATATAAACCGTTGATATAAACCTATTTCGAAATAAATGGGACACGATAAGAAAAAATCTTTATTACTGGAATTCACATAACAATACATATGAATATTTGCTTTCAACGACCACGTTACAATGCAATTAATTGTGGGCGGTGATTACACAATATTTTTCAAAACATTTTTAATCGCACACATATTTGAAAAACAATCATATTTTTATTAAATTCCCAATGAAATGCCTACATATATACGAAAAATACAAGTATCACAAAATAATTTTTTATCATTGAAACACTACTATTTTAGTGTAGTGTAGAGGTAAATTATAACTGAGTTATTAAATTTTGTTTTCACATAGCTGTTGTTACAATTACTGACTACCGTATGTCTGGCACATTTAAACCCTAACAAAATAACACTATAATTAGTTAAAAACAATCATTTTTGCCACTGCAGAACTCTTTATAAAAACACTTTAAAAATGTCCAGTCAATTAAAAAGTTACGAAAACAATCCAAAAAATACTAAAAACCATGTACAAACGTATAAACGATACAGAAATTTATAAATATCTGGTCCGGCAATGACGTAACACAGTGAAACGTACACACTATATGGGATTAACCAATCCTAATAGAGAAGTTAAGTATCTTTGATATAATAATCAATATAAATCAATAATAAAACATAGGTAGGCAACACTATTTACGAGAAATTGTGTGAGAAGTTGCCTAAGCCCAATAAGTTGTCATTGAAGAATAGGTTAAATAATTTTTCTTTTAATTTGTTGTCATCGGTATCGACTATTAAGGCCATTAGCCTCGTGTTCTGTGTAGGCTTTGTTACTGTTTCCCAGCGTCACTTTAGGAACAGCACTTTTAATTATTAGAACCCTACAGTGAATGGTCGAGTGGGAAATCCTACCAAGGCATCAGAATTAATTTTAAATAATTAAATTAAATGAAAAAATCCCGGCCAACGGTGGGATTCGAACCCGGGACCCTTGGATCCACAGGCAGAAACTCTACCACTGAGCCACCCACACCTCTTCAAAATAATATTAAAATAAAAAAATTACCATTAAAAACGTGGAATCAAAATGTACTAGCAAAAGAAAAATAATTGGTGTATTTACGATTGTAATTTTTATTTTCTTCATTTTTATTTCGAAAGAATTACTGAGGCCCTTCCTATGGGGCCTCAGTATTGCATTCGTGCAGACGAAAATTTTTTCTGATCCCCATTTTTTAAAACTTTTTTTCATGTTTCTGATCATTCTGAATCCGAAAATCCAAAAAAAAAATTTTTCGTCTGGTCGTCTGTCTGTATATATGTATGCCGGCACGATAATTCTAGAACGAAAGTTCTGATTGACTTGCGGTTTTGATTTTCTTGAATAATTACTTCTAACTTAGAACCCTATTTTTTTTCAGAATTTTGGGTTCATCCTAACTACTTTAATAACAATTTTCTTGCGACCTTCATACTTGCAACCATATAGCCATTTTGGAGGCTATTTTAATTCGAAATTAGTCGCCAAGCCTGCCAATTTATGAAAAATATATAAGCAGTTTCTTAAAAATTACTTTTTATGGTGGTGCTATTAAGCGTACTACTATTTCGCACCTAGCCACAAAAACACCTTCATCAAATTTACTGGTTCTCTGTCGCAACCCCATAGAATAATTAACCGGCTATTTTATTTTGCAAAAATCAAAATAATCCTTGGCTGTGCCAGTCAAGTATCAAGATGTCAACTGTGATATGTGAATAGCTCTTAAATGTCAAATTATTTAAAAATGTATACTTCTTCTGATATTTATTGCAAATAATAAATATCTCAATTCAGGCTTTCCATAAATAAAGGTACAGCAAGACAGATAATATATTGTTCTTATACAGAGCACTTTTTTATTATATAAAAGAGAGGTAGGATATAATGCCCATTTCAAATTTGGATCATTTATGATACCGAGGTATTTTGTTGTGTTTTTCATTTTAATTATAAAGTTGTCATTTATTTGTATGTTGAAAGAAGGCCTTTGTAAATTACATTGCTCTCTATGGATCTACTTTAACTCAAAAATAGTTTTGTGGTTTAAGTTGCTATAACCTATCTTCGTTAAACTATTAATAATTTAAACATAGTAAGTGGTATTAATATAACATCAAGTAATTTTTTAAAATAAAGTACATGATCTCAAAACAAATAATCTATAATAAATGCGGATAAAACGAGGGGTAAAATAACAATAAATTAAGGGAAATACTTCGAAAAGGCAGGTTTAAAGAATATTATCACAAGAAAGTATATCCGTTATGTTTATTTATCAAGTATTGTTTGAGGTTACGTTTTTAATTTTTGTAGGCAGTCTATTAAATTTTTTAAACCTTTAATAAAAATTGTATTTTGGGAACTTTTAGTGATGGCTTGCCGTACATGAAAGTCAGATTGGTTTCTTGTATTATTGTTGTGATATTGCGAATTATATTGAATTTTTTCTAATAGATCTGATGTGATGGTACTATGTCATTTCTATTTTATAAATAAATATCAGTCATGTACTGAACATAATTCTGAACTGAAACCCAATTTCTTTCTTTTAACATATGTAGTGGCCAATTATTATTGGATAAATAGCTCGAACAAGTTTTTAAACCCTAATCAAAAGGCGATATAAAATGGTTTTAAAAATCAAGGCTTGTGAAAATCATCACATGGTTTAACCTAAGTAATGCCAATGCTATCGGCTTTCGGTATTTCGTTCCAAGTTAAATAATTTCTCGTTTTTGTTACGCTACGAGTTTACCCTTGTAGGCCTCAGTCTCGACAAGGTGGGAACCACCATTTTAGCGTCTCTCGAATTAATAATTAAAACTGGTTCCCTATGGATAATGTCATTCCAGCAACACACCAAAATCAAAGGCAGAAATCTAGTCCTTGCTGAACATTTAAGATTTAAGGGGTGTTGAAGAACATCGTAAAATTGTTTTTTTTTTTAAACTTTCTACTTTCTGATATCTACTATTTACAGTAATACTGGTATTATTAGATACAAAATTAAAGGTATTTAAATTTCCATTTTGCTGAAAATTTGTATAATTTACAGTTTTTTTTGCTAGTATTTACCATACAGCAACTCCGGTTGCTCATTGTATTGTTTTTACCTATTTTTTGAAAAAAATATACAAAAATATATACGTGTATTTGATACGCCAAAATTACAAAATGTCGCCCTAAAATTCTCGAATTATCAGCAGCTTGCGCTATATCGCTTTTGCTTCCCCTACCACGACTTCGCACTGAGCAAGTAAGAAAAAGAAAAACGTTAGAAAAAAATCTGAAAACAGATGGGAACAATTAAGGTCCGTTTAATTTGCATATTTATCCAAATTTAAAAACTGTGGTAATGATGTCATCGGTTTTTTTTTAAACATGACTATATTTTTGCATATTTAAAAAGGCTTTGTAAGTTTTTTATCACTTAATTAATTTTTCGTATTTTTAAAATAATTTATTTAACGTCGGCCTATTTCTAACTACGTGGTTTAAACATCGATGCTGGTCGCTACCCCCATGTCAGAAATTTTGCCGAATCCTGATGTTCCAACCAGAGGTGGGGATCTTTAACGAGCCCAACATCTATGGACTTGGAACCAACGGCTTTACATCTCTTCCTAAAGATGACAAATTTACTATACCTCGTACTCATTGATGTAACGCCTGCCAGTTGTGGTTTGTAACTACGCGAGCAGTTATTTGAGCTGTATACAGACTTTCCTTAAAATGATCACCCATCCAAGAACTAACTGGTATTCATTTTCTATAAAAAAAATTCGTACCAAACTATATTTTAAATTCAATCCACGACATGTTTGCCGAATCGAATTCTTTAGATGGTTTTTAAAATAATGCAGAAGAAAATGCCTTGTTATTTACACGTAAATTGCGTATAACTGAATTGCTCTTTTAATGTACGTGAAGTCCAATGACAACAATACAATATAAGCATAGGCGTCGTTTGGGGGAGTACGAAAGAGCTTTCTGCACACAATGAGCTCTCCATTAATGATATAGCGTCCAAACATTGTGAATTTTATCCAGATACAAAGTGGTTTAAAAATTATTTATGGCTCTTCCACCAATCACAGAGTTAATCGAAAGAACGTTTAGCAGGCATGTTAAAACATGGCTGCGGTCTATTCGATCAGTGCGAAGTCATAGTAGGGGAAGCAAAAGCAATACTAGCACAAGCTGCGATTAATTCGAGTACTTTAGGGTGATGTTTTGTCATTTTGGCGTATCAAATACACGTATACATTTACTTTTAACTAAAAAAATAGGTGAAAAACAATAAAATGAGCAACCGGAGTTGCTATGTTGCAAATTATACTAGCAAAAAACTGTAAATTATATAAATTTTCAATAACAAAATCGAAATTAAATCAAAGAAATAAATGGACAGCTGCATAATAAGAAGAAAAACAAACCTTTATTTTTGTAATAATAACAGTAATACTGGAAATAATCGATATCAGAAAAGGTTTTAAATAAACATTATTATTTTATGATATTCTTCAACGTCCCTTAAATCTTAAATGTTTAGCAAATGATTAGATTTCTGCCTTTGATTATTGTATATGGTTGAAATGCAATCTTGTGACTTATTGATACGAAACCAGTTTTAATCCTTAATTTCTATGGGTTCTTTCGAACTAAAAATAAAACAAATATAAATTACAATCACAAATATACCAATTATATTTGTTAATATGTTTTAATTCTACGTTATTATATAATGGTAATGTTTTTATTTTGACATTATTAAACCTATTCTTCAATGACAACTTATTAGGCTTAGGCAAGATCTCATACATTTTCTCGTAAATACGTGTCTATGTTTTATTATTGATTTTTATTGATTATACTACTTTTTTTAGCTGAAGTAATAAAAATATATAATAATAATAATCATTTTTTCACTTGTTTTACAAATTCATATACTTTTATTAAAATTAACATATCTATTTTTTAAATACGAACTCTATTAAAAATTGTATTGTCAGTATACGCAAATATCGTCTGTTAGTTCATAAAATAGTTGGCGCTGTTGTCATGCATGGAGCGAATAATGAATGAAAATAAATTATGTTTTCTGTTAACGATGTTTTTAGTAGAGAAAAAAGAAATTTAAAATTTGTGTTTTCCTAGTGTTTTTTTGTGTTCATCGTCGTGTTTGAGTGAGTTTTTTATGTTTTTGTTTTTTTATAAATTTTTATTTTTTATATTATTATGTATGGCTGTGTCTTCTTGTTCATATTTTTCTATTATATCACACCTTCTGTTTGCTTTTTAAAAATGTGTTTTAAGTTTCTTGTTTTCTCTTTATTTTAGTTTTTGTCTTATTTGGGTTTTTTGTTTATTAGAGACTTGTCATGACAACTTAAGTATCAGTTCTGTCAAATAGGTCAGTGACATTGTTAGGGTTACTACTAAAGTTCCACTCCCCCTTTTCTTCACTATTCAGTGAGATATCGGAATAATTTTGTTCTGTTTGAAAGACTAGAACAAATACTTTCTTATGATGGATTTCATTGTTCTGTGACGTTATGGCTTACTTCCGGTTTTTCCGGAAATAACAGAAAATCGATTTTTTTTTTTTAATTTTAAAAGAGGACTCTTTTTTATTGTAAATTTAAATTTCTGGGACATTTTTGTATAATAATCGTGTATTGACAATTTTCTGTTAGCTGTCAAAATGGCCGCCATATTGGATAATATTTTTTCTAATATGTTACTATTAATTCGTTTATGGAAAAACATATAGGAATGTACGAACTTTATAAAATCTTTTTAGGCTTTAAAATTCCCATTTAGACCCATTTAACGTATACCAGTGGCGTATCTAAGCATTTTTAATATTAGCAAACCGTTTAATAATTCCATCCGCTTTTATCTTCGTTGTTAATTGAAATATTGGAATAAAAACCTATTTGTTTAAAAGCTTGGGACAAATACTCTCATATACTGGATTCAATTGGTGTGTTATTTCATGGTTTACTTCTGTTTTATCGGAAATAACAGAAAATCTCAATTTATTTTTAATTTTTAAATAGAAACCCCCGTTTTTATTGAAAATTTGAATTTTAAGGACATTTATGGATAAGAACCATGTGTTGAAAATTTTCTGTCAGCTGTTAAAATGACCATCATATTGGAAAATATTTTTTTTACTGACAGAAAATTTTCAATACACGCTTCTTATACAAAAATGTCCCAGAAATTCAAATTTTCAATAAGAAAAAGGGTTTTCATTTAAAAA
The DNA here is from genome assembly GCA_927349885.1 of Psylliodes chrysocephalus. Classification (NCBI taxonomy): domain Eukaryota; kingdom Metazoa; phylum Arthropoda; class Insecta; order Coleoptera; family Chrysomelidae; genus Psylliodes; species Psylliodes chrysocephalus. Next base: position 16,972,129 of record OV651814.1, on the reverse strand, counting down.
TAAAAAATAAATTGCGATTTCTGTTATTTCTGGAAAAACCAGAAGTAAACCATGACGTCACAGAATAAATAAATCCATCATAAGAAAATTCTCTTTTATTTTTCATTTTCTTTGTTTTCTAACAAATAAACATTCTAAATTTTTTCAAAATTTTGCCCCTCCCTATAGAATTGTGTAACGACGCCCATGAATATAAGTTAAACATTAGTTTAATTATTGACAGATGCGAATTTGCTATTGGTTTACAAGACCTACTTGTTTAAATCTTGACGACTGCGAATTTATGATAATTCTTTTTATATAAATTTGTTTGTTCCTTAGATTCGCTCTAGTTTCGCTCTAGTTTCACTCACCCTGTACAATAAAAATTGTTTTTATTAACTTTTCACCTGATTATAATAATAAGTAATAAATAATAATAAATTTTATTCACTCAAAATGATGACACAAAAGATAATATAACATAATAATTAATATAAATTTATGAACATATAATACTTATCAGCAATTATTACTAAAAGTAGAGTAATATTTCTATTACCTAATCTTTAGTAGACCATAAAAGAAGCTTAAAATCAAATGTTCGTGTAGGTAGCAGAAGAAATTTGACGTTTTAGAAATATTGTTAAGTTAAAAAAACTAAAGTAGAAAAGATGGAAGGAAATGAAAAGCATAAAATTATAAACCCATTTTTAATTTACATTAAAAAGGTTTCTAAAGTATTTTGCTCTACCTTTATTAACTAAGAAAATATTTATAAGATAAAGAACTTTGGCTGGATAAAAAGGTACAAAACCATCGTTACTTCGAAAATTAAGAAAAGATGATCCGGAAATTACACTCGGGTTTTAATGCAATTAAAATAATTTTCAAGTCGATTTCGTTAGAGCCATAACCGTGACCTCTGAGTAAAGTGTTCGTCAGCCAATTAAAAACTAAGGAAGGAAAGGAATAAAATTGTCGGCAATTTGTCACTAATTGCTGTTTGCAAGCGGACCTATTTTACGCTCCATGTGCCTTCTAAAACAAAAACAACAAAAAAAACTTTAAGAGAGAGAAGACATACCTCCGCTGCTGGTCCGACACAAACAAATCGTCCGACAATAAATGAGAAAATTACAAATTAGTGTCGGCACATTAAGTTTCCAGCGAATAAAATAAAATTTCATTAAGACGAAACTGCCAAGTGTCACTTTTAAACGAATTGTTTTCATTCATATAATACAAGATTCCACTGCAAATTCTGCCCATCGCGTCATCTGATAACGAAATAAAATAGGCCCCGAAGGGATGTAAAAACATTGTACTTTAGCAAACGGCACCTGTGCCAATCATTATCCTGAGGAAAGAATTAAAAAAACAGATATTTTTTCCCAGTGGCATTAAATGTCATTTTTAGTGACATTTCTCGATCATAGAAGTTACCCCAAGTAGCATTATAGTGACCTTAAAGTGACTATTACGTTATAATCACTAAATGTAGCCCTATATAGTGAGAATAACTTCATTTTATATTTTCCCAGTTGTAGCCACGTGTATTTCACCACTTCAAAGTTTTATATTATTTAGTTGCCTCTAAAGGTGTTTGAAACGTTATAGCCACTAAGCAGGACCACCTTAAAGTTGCACAAACTTGAATGTGGAAAATAGTAGTTACGGCCACCAAATCATATCACTTAAATACCACTTAGAAGTGGAAGTAATCTTAAAGTGGGTTTGATAGTTTTAGTAACGTTTCGGGAACCATAAATATATCTTTAAAGTGGCGGCACTTGATTGTATAACTGCAGTAGTTCTTGCCACGTTTTTGCCACGCTCTTAAGTGATTTCCACATATTGCATGGAACAAAAGCCACTTCAAAGTTACTATTACCTTCAAAATTCACAAGGTGTGCACACAAACACAATATAAAACAATAAATACATAAATTTAAGTGATCTGTGACATAAACAAATTTAACCGGCGAAATATACTGTAAATTTTGAGGTTATGTGGAATAATACAACTAATACAGTGTTGCGATATCATCAGAGCGCAATTTCCCTGAGAAGATATAGTATACAAATGTGTCCCATAATCTTCCTGAATGCACACTATATTTGTACAGGGTGTTCAGTTATTTTTAGAACAACACTTAAAACGTTTATTAAAAGAGATAAAATAAATTGTTAAATACATAAGTTATAAGGGTTACTAGAAATTACTATTAAGATGAACAAACGGTAACCAGAAAGGTAACTAACAAGTATCAACTTTGTGAATTAAAATGGGAACCCTATATATTTTTTACTATGGCGATTCCAAACATACTGTACTTTAATATTTGATTAAGCCGTTTTACGCTATTCAAGATTCAATTTGCTTTAAATTTAAATTACCATGATCTAGGTTGATGGACATCATATTTTTAATTTAAGGTAAATTTGATTTTCCCCCCTGACATTGGCCTGTTAGAACAACTCAAAAACTCTAAAATAAGTGGAGAAATGGCTGATTTGGCAACAATGTAAATAATTAACTTTATGGTGGCAAACACTAGGTGGCTGCCACGTAACCGCCACTTTGAAATGGTAAAAAATATTTTGGATTAGTTCCAGCTGCCACTTATTTAATGAAAGTAACTACAACGTGGCATATTTTTAGTTTCTGCAACTTGTAAAGTTTTTTTTCTGAAGCAGACATATTTGTAACCATTTTTAAGATCGTCATAATGAGAAAATATAAAGGTGCTATTTAAAAATGTTTTTTTTCGTCCGTTTAGCTTCAATGCAATAAAATTCAAATATATTTAATGATTTTAATTAACCAAGATTGATAAAAAATAGTGTTTAAGGTATCTAAATAAATAATTTCAAAGATGAAAAATTTACAGATTTTAACTTTTTAATTAAATATAGAGTATTCCAATGGCGCGTGCTCATATTTCGAGCTATAACACCTATATTTGATAGTAAACTTTCAATCGTTCCAACCTTTTGCCTATCAGAATTCCTGAATCAATATTTTTATAACACATTATTATGTAAAAAATCTGATGTGTCCAACACATGACTTTCCTATCTAGTTATTACAGGCTTTTTCCGTTTATTGTGTACAACCTATTGCAGCATCTCTATAAATGTTTAGAGGATAAACTAAATATATACATTGTCCACATACATCTACCGCGAAACATTTTTCTATAGATATTCATTGAAAATGAAAATACTGAAAAATTTAAATTTAGAACTGTTCCTACAATTTTTCCATTACGGTCCATTTAAAAAAAATCATGTATGAACAAATAATATAGAGATCGATATCGCAAACAACTTTTATTTCAACAATTTTCATAAAAATCAGAATTTTGCACATTTTGTCAAATTTCTCGAATACGGACCATTTCAGGAAATTTTTACATAAAGCAAAAATTATAGATAATAATATTAGAAGTAACTTTTATTTGAACAATTTTTTTCTCCAAACATAAATAACAGATATATTCCATAAAATATAAAAATGGCCTCCCATAAAGTACCCCCCCAGATGTTCCGTTTTTGAGTTTTCTTCAAATTTCGAAATTTACACATTTTCTCAAATATCTCGAATACGGTCCATTTTAGAGAAATTATCTATAAGATAAAAATTATAGAGAATTATAATACAAACAACTTTTGTTTGAACAATTTTTATAAAAAAAAATATTTTTTTACATTTTGTCAAATTTCTCGAATACGGACCATTTTGCATATTTTGTATATAACAAAAATTATAGATAATAAAATAAGAAGTAACTTTTATTTAAAGAATTTTCTTCCCCAAACGTAAATAACAGATATATTCCATAAAATATAAAAATGACCACCTATAAAGTACCCCCCCAGATGTTCCGACTCTGCCCAAAATCTAATCAGCTCATTAGACGCTAGAACAAAGCTTAAGTTTGAAATTTGGTGTTTTTCCGTGTATCGGTTCATGAGTTGTTATACAGACACACACACACACACACACACACACACACACACACACACACACACACACACACACACACACACACACACACACACACACACACACACACACACACACACACACACACACACACACACACACACACACACACACACACACACACACACACACACACACACACACACACACACACACACACAGAGACATCATCGCGAAAATAGTCAAAACGGATTCAGGGGACCTCAAATCCGTCGAAAACTCGAGGTCGAAAAAAATCATGATTCCTATACTTTCCTTATATCTGTATACAGATAGGAAAGTAAAAATTCATCGTAACGTTCCTGGGGCTCCGACACACCCAGTATGTTACGCGAAAGGCCTGGTCGCTGAAAGGATCACTCCTTATATCCGCTCGGTCAGTGATCTTCGGCCAAATTCAATTGCCTCAAAAGACGAAGGGACCCAAGGACTACCGCTTCCTGCATCTTCACCAAAAGTTGTTTTGATGAGACTTGGCAAGCCGGTATTTTTGGTAGCTCCTTGAGCATAGTGTCCTTGATTCCCCCTAAAACACCCACAATTAGGACTACTATTCGTACACTATATTCTGGATACATTCTTTACAACTCGCCAATCAGTGGAATGTATTTGGCACGCTTTTCTCTCTCTTTAATAAGAATGTTGGTTTCAGCTGGTGCAGAAAACTCAATGACCACCAAAAAAGTGTTCCCCGTTTTGGTTACCGCCACGTGGTAGAACCGTATATATTACGTGACAGAAACTTTGGCAATACACTTTAAAGTTTCTAAAGTCGTGGTAGCCACGTTCCGCCCACGAAAAATGCTACTTGGGACACTTTTACTGCCTAGGCTTTAAAAATCCTTTTCACAACCTAGGCATTAAAAAACTTACTTTTTCTTCTGAAGTATTGCTCTGCATGAGCATCCGGTCAAAACAGTTACTTTAATAAATCAACCTATAAGTATATAGTTTAATCAAAAATAATAAAACACGATTAAAATAAATATGAAAAATGCGTTATATGAGTTATGCTTAAAAGAGGTTTTCATTTTGATTCCATTTTTTTTTTTTAAATATACTGCATAAACAATCTGGGAGAAAATTATGTTTCACAGGGCAAAGAAACAGATTTACTGCCTTGACTAGTTCCATGGCCTCGACTTCGCTTCAGTAATAAGATGCTAGCAGCGGCAGTAAATATGTTACTTTTCTGCCTAGTAAAATAAATAACTATTGTTTAATCTCTTTTAAGTATAAAGGATATAACTCACGCATTTTTAATATTTATTCTAATCGTTGTTTTTATAACTATATATACCTTCAATTCTTATACAAATATATTTATAGTTACTTTGTAGTTGATTAATTTTTGGCCGGATGTTTATGCATATCAAGACTTCAAAAAATAAAATAAGAAAAAATAAATTTTTAATGGCTAGATAGTAAAAATGATTTTTAATGCCTAGGTAGTAAAAGTGTTACTTCTATGATCGAGAAATTTGTTAATTCCATTTTATTAAAGAGACGTTGCATTCTTATTAAATTCAAATTCCTACATCCCAAGAGAATTCGATCCAAAAACCTCCATAAACATATTTATTTTCAAGAAGTAATAATCATTAAAATACATAACCCGCTTTATCTTTCTAGTTTCAAATGTTAAGACGATTTTCGACAATATTTCGATATAAAATTCCTAAAAGTTCTCAAGGCAAATTGGTTCTCACCAGAGCTACGACAAACTGACGTCTCAAAAAGCCATTAAAGCGGGTATAAAGACCCTAACCCAAGGAGCTCGAGATTAATTCATTATGATTTTATTTAAATTCAGATTATTATTTTATATTTAATATTCAGTACCTTTCCTAAATCGACGCGCTTGTTAACCGACGTCTATCCTACAATATTCCCTATCCCCCGAATGCTGTCAACGTCCAGACGTCCAACGTTCCGACGCCCGACGCCCTACTTCCCTACCTTTCTACATCCCAACGCTGTCACGTCCCGCACCACATAAGTGTTTCCTACCTTATATCCATCCCGACAACCTATCTCCCGAACGCTGTCACGTCCCGACGATCAACGTCCCACGCCTTAGTTCCCAACGCTGGCCGTCCCTAAATATTTCCTTCATAATATCCTTGACGACATCTTTCATCGCGCAGCACCATCAAGTATTTTCTACCGTATATGTCCCGACGCAGTATCGAAATAAATACCTTCCTTTCCACCACGATGCTCAACGCTGCGACGTATCTAAGTCGACGTCATCACAACATTAGATAAAATTAGTACATAATGTCTAGTATAGACGAATCTAATGTTTGTATTTTCAATGGTGAGTCAAAAGATTTGTAAAACTTTCTTTGAGATACCACCGGGGCTTCGTTTGAACAAGGCCCTGACATTTGCTTCAAAATATTATCAATGTAACCAATAAACCACATGGCCTGCGGGCATTTACCACGAAAGACAGTTAGGTTAGACATCTGTTTTTCGATGGGTGGTTTTGAGTATTTCAATACAAATTATAAAAAAATCAATATTTTAGAAATATACAGGGTTATTATAAATGACAAGACGTTTTTCTTTGATCATGTACCATGTGCAATTCATTGTGTTTAAACTACACAAGAAATTCTAAAAGCTCCTTTGTGTGACGCAACTCATTAGATGAAGTTAATAGTAAAAACAAATCCTGATAGTTCAAAAATGTGTTTTATTATCGATCTTATCTCGTACCTTTATTTATTTTTCCAATTATATTTTTTGCGTTTTTCCTCAAAAAAGTGAATACTTAATTTATTAGCATTGGCATTAGAAAATAGATTTGGAAAGCGATTTAGAGAGATGTCGGATTTTAATATTTATTGGCTATTAAAGCGGGCTGGCCGCTCTACACGAACGAACTCATTAACTCCGATGTAATTTTGCTGAAAAGCAAAAATTGTTGAAGGCAATTAGCGGTACTAAAATAAGGTATGTTTTCGAAATACAGGTGTGAGAGAAATATAAATAAAAGAGGGAACAACATATCGTATATTCGTTTCAAATATACTATTCCTTGTAAACAAAGAATAACAAGTCAGAGGCTGATAGGTCCTTTCAGACTGGCGCGGCGCGGGAGGTCATTTTTTAAAATATCGATGGTGTCATCAAATGATACATCGAATACAGATTATCGATACTGTAAAAAAATCGGAAATAAAATATCGATGTTTCTAAATATCGATGTTTTTCAAAAACAATTCATTGAAGAGCAAATAAAAGTCTTCGGTAAAACCACATACTTTGATTTTCTTTTACTATACGGAGAATGGTCGCACTGCGCAGCTTTCTGAGGCCTTTTAAAAGGAGATAGAAAACTCAGCCATTTTGATCCGTTATTACGTGTTGCCTACATCTTGGCGCAATATTTTTAATAGGTGCGTTTTAATCATCCGCTTCTGCTTCGGAATTGTCGGTTTTCTTGTTTTAATCTGACATGTTAAAACGACTAAACCGACAATTCCGGAAGCAGAAGCGGATGATTAAAATGCATCTGATATTTTGCTTGCTGCTGTCAGTGTCAGTGAATATTATTTTTGGAGTCACAGTTTATTGCTACAGAATCAGTTAGCTCACTCGGACCAGTTGAAAGTTCCAAAATAACATCCACTCCAGGGATACAAATTCAGGATACGCAGAAGACTGCTATTTTATTATAGGCGGTCGTCATAATATATTGTATTATCCGAGTTGCGCAGTGTATAAACTGGAATATTGAGAACAAAAGTGTCGACGCAGAGTAAGCGATCTGATTCTTTAGCTATAAACTGTGGCATAGGATTCAAAATGGCCGCGCCCTATGTTGGGCGTGTCGGACCTCTCTCTTGCACCGTATAGTAATCAAAGTATGTGGGTAAAACGAAACGCAAACGCGAGGACAAAAAGTAACCACCGTTTTTGTAACGACCTTTTTTTTACTTACCGATCCTGTTTAAATTAAAATGTAAAGTTTAAACATCGATATTTACTAATAACAATCTGGGATAATAAAAAGAGGCAGAGGCAGACGAACGAGGAGATGCGAGATACATCATATCCTCATAAAGGAATAATGTAACGTGGCTTAAAATATTATGATTTTATGGATATGGGCGCTTTCGGCATGTATTGATATTTAGGATTTAGAATTGCATTGATTAGTTAATAAATTCTGTCTTTGATGGAAAACCTTAAGCCATTATCAAAGGGTAGAGTGAACATTGCTAACAGAGACCAATTGGACTGCGAAGGAATTAGTATTGTTTCTATTACTGGTGCAAGTATAATAGTATATATAGAATTTTTTTTACTACTAACATTAATATATTAGCAATTTTAATTTTGACATAAGTAATTTCCTAACAATTTGTTAAATATTTCGAAATATCAAGCAGAGTGGAGCGTGTTTCTAATCAGACTGGCTTTATTTATGTAAAAATTTGGCATGTGTCAAATTTTGATATTATTCTAGGAAATATACCATTGCATTTTTGATATTTTAGTGACATGGATTTAATGGTATTAATTTATAATTTTTAAAGCCTATTGCCGGTGTTGAATTTCCTAGTTAATATATATTTTTGTGCTTTTGGTTAAAATTACGTTAACAAGTGTTTCTGTTAATTTCGTTAAGAATATAGAATTTTTCTCATTATTTACCTAGCTGTTTTTTTATTATCATTATTTACCTAGGGTGAGAAATATTACTTCTCGTTAGGGAATGGAGTGAATAATAGCAATTTCTCAGGTTAGTAGTAAAAAAATAAAATTTCAGATGTTTATATACCGAACGTGAATTCTAATCTGATACCTGTTAACAAGGCTGCTATGAGGAATTTTATTGTTGTTTTTCATAAAAATGGTTGTAACTTTTATAATTTTGATAATTTTTCTTCTACGGGTAATGCTATTTTACACGGATCGTGTTGTGATGGAGTGTAAACTTTAGATTGTACTATAAATCTGCCTCAAGCACTAACAGCTTTTGATGGCACTCAGACTGTACGTGATTCCTTGTTTTGTTATCAAAAGGTTTGAACCAAAGCTCCTCTATTTACCTTTAAACCATACATTGCAAAGAAACGTAGCGCGTAGCTATTCCGTAAAAGAACCGACATGCGTTGCCTGGTGCGCTGTTGCCAGGCTGTGTAGTTTACCCCTTTCATATTTAAAAATTGTTTTTACCTATAACTCACTAATAACAACAAGTTTTATTAAATAGAATATTTTCGAGATATATTGCGACACATGAAGCGTCCCCACCAATTTATTTTCGTACCTAGTGCAGTGTTTCCTACACTGACGCATTGTGGGCAGAGTTGTTGCAATATTTCCCGAATGGTCTATGATGTGCTGATTTCAGACTTTAACATAAAAGTCTGGGTCATATGTGTCATAAAGGGCTGGACGCACTTATGAAACGTAAAGTAGCTATTAATCCAATCCAAAACTAAACATACGTAAAATATCTGAAAAGATAATTGATATGCAATATTTTCCAACTGAAAACATGTCAGCTGACATTCTAACAAAGCCGTAAGGACGTTTAAAACATAATAGGTGCATTTTAGGACTGGGCTTAACTTAGTCAGTCTTCTCTTACTAATTTGCGAATTCCTTTTATTTCATGGTTTATGATTTATATTAAACTTTGTCAATCATACCTAAATTTTAATTAATACGGAATGTTGTAAGTGCAGATCTGTATAAACAAAATTATAATAAAAACATCACTGTCATCACAAGATATATTTTATTTAATTTTACTTCAAAGAGCACCTCAAACGTATTTTTTTAAATAAAATGTTTATTATTTGCTTCTGTCTGGCAATTAAATATATTTTTCTATAGACCTTCTTGACCGTGTAATTTAATTATCAGATGAAAATTCGAGGTAAATATGTTGCAAACTTTCCTCTCGGTCGGGCGCCTGTGACTTCAAGTGCGCCATTTATTACAAAGAGATTGCGATTTCTATGGCGATGTGATTTTGTGATTTTCTAATTTAGATGTAATTTGAAACAAAAAAAGCAAATAAAAAATAAATGTTTGGGGTGTTGTATACTCTCTTCTGTCTGAAATTTTTATGGTTATTCATATACTTTAATTGAAGCAAAATACAAAGTTTCAACCAACTTGCAATAATGAAAATGTCTACTACTATTGTACGACATTACGAGATTGGGGTGGTCTTACTTACACCCCTTTCTGCCTATCGCCAAGTTGCAACGTTTGAGATGGCAACTCCTCTGGTAATTTTCTGAAAAATGTTTAGCTTACTGAGTGATGAAAGAAAAATGTTCACTAGCTCTTTTTTTTCTCCTGGGCTCGTGTAACTATGTCTCCGAATAACACTAAAGCCTATTGGCTTATTTTGTTTTACCCCATGTTAGTTCATAGCACCTACTCTGTCACCTTTGTACCTTGTACAAGTTTGTACAGATCCTTGGGTGAGTCGGTTCTATACGTTGTTGGATCAACCTGGGGTTGTCCAAAAAGTGCCTGTCTTTTGCGATCTAGAGCTTCGCGTATGTGTTTGGCCGTTTCTGGTTTCTTGTGACATAGTCAGCACACGAGTTCCTCACTGTACATGCCAATTTTGTTCAAGTGTCTCTTTACTGGGGCGTGCCCAGTCATCAAAATGTTAACACTTTCAACTGGTTCCTATTCATAAAGAGTAGTTCTCCAGTTCTTTTGGGACATGGTCTGCCTATAAAGGCTTTTCCATGTGCCTGTTTTGGGGTGCTTCCCCAATAGTTAATATGTTGTTTCTGAGTCCAGTCGTTTATGAAACCCCGGACTGTACTTTTTGGTACTCCTGGGTTTGTGTCTGGTTCCGGTGTTTCTTCTGACCTTCTTTTTGCAAGTTCGTCAGCCTTTTCGTTGCCTTCGATCCCTTGGTGACCTGGCACCCAAAATAGTTTTACTCTATTTCGGTCTGCCAGTGTTCTCAGTTCTTCGATGCATTCCCATACCAGCCTCGACGTAACTTTCTGACTCGATATGGCCTTAAGTGCCGCTTGGCTCTCTGGCATTATTTGAATATGCTGATTTTCGACAGCTCTTTCATCGTTTGTTTTTGCACATTGCAAAATTGCGTATACCTCGGCCTGAAATACCGAGGAATGTATTCCTATAGCACAGCTATGGTTAGTATCAGGCTTTTTGGAGAATACTCCCGCCTCAGTGCCTTCCGCAGCCTTAGACCCGTCTGTATACCAGGTTTGTTCCTGTCGTTGAGCATTGGGCTCCCTTATGGTGATCTCCGCTCTTTCCTGTATTAAAACCTCAAATGGAGTATGTGGTCTGATCTCATGTCTAGCACGTCCCCTATCACTAACCTTGAGATACTCATGTGACCTGGCCTAATGTCAAGATTTTCCAGTGTATTCCCTAATCTGTAAGCACCTAATCTTGCCTCCCCTTGTACCACATAGTGAAGAGGTGGGAGTCCTATTAGTGCTTCTATTGCAGCTGTGGGGGTTGTTTTCATTGCCCCCGTTATTCCGAGGCAGGCAAGTCTTTGTCCCTTGCTTAGCCTCGTTATTGCTTTCCTTTGCTGTGTCTTTGGCAACCACACCAAAGCTGCGTATGTTATTATCAGTTTCACCACCATGTTATAAAGTCAATATACCATGTCTGGTTTTAAAGCCCATTTTTTTCCAAAGAATCGCCTTGCCATCATTAATGAGGTTTCCGCTCTCCTTGTGTTTTTTTTCTGGATGTTGGTTCCAGGTAAGTCTCGAGTCAATCATAACCCCGAGATATTTTACCTAACCCTTAAGCTGGATGTTTGCACCTCTTAGGTTTAGAGGCCCTAGTGCCTCCAATTTCCTCTTGCGGGTGAATGCAATTATGTCAGATTTAGACTATTATATTAATATTTTAGTTACAAAGTTTTTAAATAATAATTTTCGTCAATTTTTCAGTAATTTTTCACATTATTTGCTTTTCTGCACAGTGTTTAAAAAACCTTAGTATCATTGATCGTAATATTTTACGCTGAAATCAATGAAGAAAATATACGGGGTGAGTCATTTAAAAACATAAACATTTAAGCTGTCCCAATGAAACTAATAAAATATATGGTTTTACGTTTTATTTATTATATTTTAAATCTTGGTCACATTTGCATTAGAATTATATTCTTTTTTTTTTGAACATAGTTTATTTTACAAAATTTAAGAAATATGCAACGAAGTTTAATTTTCTTTAAAACATTTTTCGTATTTTTTTTAATAGAGTTTATTGGACTTCCAGTCACTAATGGGTCACCCTGTAATATGTATTCCTAAATCCTAATAATATTAATAATGTAAACTTTTTAAAATCCACATGTATTTATCCAAACTAAGACGAGTGTCTGTCTTGAAAATAACTAACGTGAGACTGTTCTTGTTTTTACTGTAATTCTAAAAATAAAAATAAACAAAATTTTATGGAACATAAACATTTACCAAAATGTTGATTTAGTGGCCGTCTCGATGTATATATTTTATTTCAATATCAAAATTTCGATGAAATATATTTAGTAACGTAAATTTGTTACCTTTAAACAAAGGCATATAAGTAAAAAAAATGGTATTCAAGTAAAATTTTGACAATTAAGTAAAAATTTGGTATTTAACTAAAAAAATGTGTTTCTTTCAGGCCTGTTGATGGCCAAAGTTGACCGAAACTAGTAGCCATAGTCATCAGCCGCCACAATAATGACAGTCTCTACACAATAGCGTATGTAGATGTCTGGGCCATTCTGCAAACAGAGAATTTTGAAAACATACTCAGAAAGAAATCAAGTAGCTCTCAAAATTATAGAACAGAACATTTACTGTCTATTAATCTTAATAAGACAAAAATTTTCTTTTCACAAGAAAAACCATAATAATGGAAGTAAACCATCCAAAACTAAACTTTGTTCTAGAACGAATTTCTAAACCTGGTTTATCATTGATCAAAGAAAATTTAAAAATTTGTGTACCAGAAATAAAATTCATTGGTCATGTTATTACTTAAAAAATTATTGCACCAGACAAAAATAAAAGTCAAGCCATTATGGAAATGAATACACCAAGAAATCGAAAAGAATTACAAAGGTTTTTAAAAATGTGTACATTGCCAATGTATCCCTAATTTTTCAGAAAAAAAAGAAAAAGAACTTCTAAGTAATAAAGTAGAGTGGCAATGGACTGATGACGAAAATAAAAGTTTTACGCATTTGAAAGAACTTGTCACATCGGCACCAATTTTATCATATTTCGATCCTAACCCAGAAACAGTTTTAACTATTGATGCAGCACCATGTGGCCTTGGAGCATATGTACATCAAGATGGCCACCCTATCGAGTATGCAAAAAAGTCCTTAAGCCAAGTCCCTCCCTCTTGTAACGATAGTACTGCTTCTTTTTTTTTATGACTATTATTTTTCTTCGCGAAGCCCCTACAAAGGCTAACATACGGTGCAGTTGTCTGAGTACCGAAAACTCAAAAATTAACAGCTATCCGTAAACTAGAACAAATTCAAAGAACAGCATGTCTCAACATAACAGGAGCCATGAAAACAACACCGACCAGAGCCATGGAAGTCATTCTTAGTCTCACTCCCCTTGATATTTACATCAAGGAGGTTGCTCTAACGACAATTACATGCCTCCGCACGTTAGGAATAGAACCTGATGGAGGATCTGGTGAGGCGAGACTTCATTTTTGGTAGGAGGCGCTCGATACGCTCCCACTGCTTCAAGCGAACATGGACTCCATCTCACCGAAATATATCTTTCATAAGCCATATAAAGTTATAATAGAACAAATTGAAGAGCCGGAAGTGGCAGGTACGATTCATATCTACACCGACGGTTCTAAAACAAAACAAGGCTCAGGATGTAGAATATACTCCAGATTCTTAAACCTAAACATAAAATGGACTGTGAGCAATAGTACCAGTGTAGTTCAAACAGAGCTAACGGGAAAAATAAATAACCAGAAACAATATTACTGGAAGGAACATGCTCATCTATACAGATAGCAGACAAGCACTACTCACCCTGAAGAGACCGCGAATTTATTCAGGGTTAGTACTAGAATGTCACGAAGCTTTGGCCGAACTATCCATCAACAATGTGGTCACATAGTGGTCACCTTCAGATGGATTAAAGGTCACGCCACATCGAAAGGTAACCGTCTTGCTGATTCACTAGCCAAGAAAGCAGACAACCAAATACTTTTTGGACCTGGCCCTTCTATTGACCTGACAAAATCGGTAGTGACAGACCTAATCAAAGAACATTTCCTTGTGAAATTCAAGGAACGATGGGATGAAACAAGAAACTGCAGAGTTACCAGGGTGCTCTTAAGTTATCCTGACAACACTGCAGCAAACAAATACTTGACTATGACTAGACAGAATCTGCGCCTAGTCACAGGCATTCTGACTGGTCATTGCCAAGTACGAAAGCATCTCCATAAGTGCCGTGGGGTAACCCACCCTCCACACGCAAGCAAAACAATTTTGGACATTTAGAAATGACAGCCTTTTGCATAAAAATGTCTTATTTTTCAAGGAAGGATTAATTATCCAGACTTTTTGAAACCTGAGTTTTTGTCAATAACTCATAAAGCACATCAAGGAGTTGTAGTATGTAAAAAATTAGCTAATGAAGCATCTTTCTGGCCAGGGTTATTTTCTGATGTGGAAAATCTAGACTTGTATTGTTTAATCCGTCAAAAATATTGTAAATCCAATCCTAGAGAACCTTTACAATCTCACCCTGAACCTACTTATCCTTGGCAAAAAATAGGTAATCTCTAAGTAAATTTTAGCAAGATATCTAGCAAAACAGCAAGCAGTGTTATTTCTGTTTCAAAAAATGTCTTTATTATCAAGAAGAAATATTCTCTGATAATGGACCACCCTTTAAATCCCATGAATTCCATGATTTCGTTAAGCAGTATGATATTATACAAACAACGTCGAGTCCACTATATCCAAGATCTAACGGAATGATCTTGATAACGATTCAGACTCATGGGACTGTTACTTAAAGCTTACGAAGAAGGGCAAGATCCTTTTTTAGCAGTTTTAAATCATAATACTCCAAAAATGATCTCCCTGCTCCATGTAACTTGATAATGGAAAGAACATTACGGACAATCCTTCCTATGAATGTAGAACTTCTGCAACCCGATTTTTTATTAAATCAAATAAAGGAAAAACTTGAATTTAAACAAAGCAAGCAAAAGGACTATTATTATGACAGATCTAGTAAGCAACTTCCTCGCCTTCAAGTCCAGCAACCAGTTTTAATTCAACAAAGTACTGGAAATTGGAAACCTGGAGCAATTATAAAGGAATCCGGACCCAATGAGTATTTTGTTCAGACTGAGGATGGTGAAGCTCAATATCGTAGAAACCGGCAACATTTGCGGTCAGTGAAGAAAGAAACTGCCGATTCTTTGATTGAACATTTTTTGTAGGAGGTAGATGACGAGATATCAATTAATTAATTTCTTTATTTAGCTTTGCGATCGTAGAGATCACGAGTAAAACAGACCTAACAACTAGAAGTGGTCGTATGTCGCATATAGTGAAGACTCTTTGAAAATTAAACTTATAACTTTTGTTGTTTTAAATTTTTAATCTTACTAGGCAAAAATTTAATTTTGTTCATTTTTCATGTTTTGCATTTTCAATGTTTTTTGTTTTTATTTACAAGGTAGGGTATGTAATGTATCTTGCATACCTATAGGCTATGCCTAATGGACATGAGAACGATGGCAACGCCGTACTGTAAACTATATTAATTAATTTTAAATGAAATAAATCTGATTTTAATATAGAATCGAATTTAATCGGTGTTAAGAATAATAGTACATAAAATGAAACGTATCAAATGAATGCCTATCAAAGAATGCCGTACTAATCACCAAATATTCTTATGTGTCCCAGTTCGACGTATCGTTCTACGAAATATGAGTAGCACTCGTGAATCATGACAGGGTGGTCCTAGCCTAGCGATAAACGAAACATCCGAGTGGTTACAGTACCAATCAGTTCTGAAGAATACAAGCTGATGTAACGTCGCGCCGCGCCAGGCCTTGTTTATATCTTTAATTAGGATAATAAATAATTACACTACACTCTTGTAACGTTGTATGCCTTCTACTCATTCCTACTATATTACAATAACGAAAAAAATAGAAGAACTGGAAGTATCAGGTATGATTCATATCTACATCGACGGTTCTAAAACAAGACAAGGTTCAAGATGTGAAATATATTCCAGATACTTATAAAATGGGCTGTGAGTAACAGTTCCAGTGTAGTTCAAACCGAATATGCTCATATATACAGATAGTAGACAAGCACTACTCATCCTGGACAGACCACGAATTTACTCAGGGTTAGTACTAGAATAGGGTTGCCATTCGTCCCGGTACACCGGGACATGTCCCTGGTTTGGAACGTCTGTCCCGGTCGTCCCGGTTGGACTAGTAAATGTCCCGGTGAATAGACTAGACCCAATATTTTAGGCGTTAATGCCATACACGTAATGCTATGAAAATGTCCCGCTTTTAACTTAAAAAAGTTGAGGACTCCAGGTTTTTAAAAATACGAGCAGAGGACCTTTTTTTAGAAATTTCACACAGAAAGGATATTATTTTTATAAAAATGCTTGGTTTTTGAATCTGATCCTCTGGCGTCACCGTTGTCCCGGTTTTCCCTTTCGCAAATCTGGCAACCCTATACTAAAATGTCACAAAAATTTGACCGAAGAATCCATCGACAATGTGGTCACGTCACATCTTACTGATTTACTATTCACTAGCCAAGAAAGCAGCCATCAAAATATTTTGTGGGCCTACTTTACAATATACTGAACACGAATCTGAATTTGCCACCTCTAATTTATCCGGGAAAAAGGTTTTTATTACATGAAAACGGCTTATCGTCTTGGTGGTTATCGATTTTAAATCTGATTATATTAAACGATCAAATTAAGTAGCAATTTTAATCTTAATTTTAAAATGAAATTATATCGTTTGGCCTAGAAAGTCCGCGATCGCAATCAAAATGTAGTTGATTAGCAATTTAATTGAAAACTGTTCGATGCTCATTTGACTTAGCCATTAGAGAGAGATTTAATTATTTACTCGTAGTTCAAGGATTTTTTATTAAATTATTATAAACAAATAATATTACATACATATATAATACTCGTACTATGAAACTATGAAGAAACAACGACTGGTTTTAAGATTACATTATGGAAGAATTAAATAATCGTCAATTTCAATGAATGTCATATTTTTGTAACGTACTAACGAGAAAAATCATAATAAATTGAAGTTGACTGTGAAATTTAAATGTGTTGGGTTGGTATTTTAGCCACTTCCGCAGAGTGTTTTTTTTTTAAATTAAAAGTTATTAAAACATATCTAAGCAATAAAATTTCTCAAGAGAAGTTAGATTCCCTATTTCTTTTGGAAATTGAAAACGATATGGTGAGAGACATTGATAAGAATCAAAGTTGCGTGGGTCCAAAATTTGGAGTTACGCCACTGAAGCTGGCCCTGATATTCATTTCGGACAAAAAAATGTGTTTTCATCTGGATTCTCAAATATAATCTATCTACCAAATTTTGATTAATTTAAAACTAGTAAATTTTCTCCTATTTCAGTTTATTTTCGTGTCTTTTTACTCATCTTGTACACGGAACATTTAGTGTTTTACGTGTTATTTTTTTTAATAACAGTAATTTATTTTAAAGGAAATATTTTTTATAAAACAAAAAGTTGACACATTATTAGACATTTACGTTATTAAATTTTTTTATAGAACATCACAGCACGCTATAATTTAACTCTAACATGCTTACATGTCGGTGATTCATCGTTTTGTAAAAATAAACGTAGGTATTTTGTTTTCGCAAATTTAACAGATCGCGGATCATTTTTTTTTGTCGAAGAAAACTCAAAAGGATCTGTGCGTTATAACAACAGATATACAGAGGGAATAATGAGAGGAATTCGAAAATTTTTTAGAAGACCGGCTAAACAATTTTCTTTTGTCAGATGATACAATTTGAGGACATAGGTGTAGTGGAGGCTGGTGTATACCTAAGTGCTGTAGAGCTGTAAAACTGCCAAAAAAATGCAAGTCTCTATTCTAAATTTTACAGAAATTATTTTAGACTTTCTAAAATATACGTAAAATAGATTTTATTGATAATCTCATTAATTTTTATTTAATTAAATAATACATAGTTAATAGTGTGTGTGCACGCCTATGATAGGCGTGCGCTGAGTATTTAAGTAGTAACTTGTCCCCAGCTGATTCTGATACTGTTACGCTTGAGTTAACTAAGTAATATCATTGAACTCAATGGTAATATTTATTAGAAAAGATTTGTATTAAACTAAAATAATTTAAACTTAACTAATTATAATATTATAGTAAGTACTTACTACATATTATTAAAATGTTATCTAGAACAAGAGGAAGCAGAAAAATTATAGCTCTGTAAAAAATTAATTGCTCAATCGCAGGAGTCTAACTGATTAAAAGTATTGGGATTAAAAAAAAAATATTGGAGTAAACTAGACAAAAAATATTTCTTTAGAACATTTTTGAAAGCAATTTCTGATATAGAAAAAATATCAACTTCAAGTATAGTTGTCTCACAATTCGGTGGGAAAGCGTAATAATATATTACATTACGAGTGTGGAAAGTAACATTTTCACGCGAGTGAGAAAAATCACTTTCACACACATACAATATTTTTCTTACGACCACAAAATAATTTTATCAAAAAAATGTAAAACTAGAAAATTTGGCTATAAAGATTCCATTAAGATGTGACTGATTTTAGATTTGTTTTTATATGGCTTGTTGAATATTTTTAAAGCGTTCGATTACCCACTTCTTTTCTCACAATTTTATTTCTGAACAGTAATTAAAGTAGTAAAAAATAAATAGCGAAAAAAATATTGTAAGGGTTATATTATCATAAATAACATGTATTTTAAATAAATAAACAACAATAGTCGTAGTATTCCAATTTTCATATTTTTTCAAAATAAAAAAAAAATCATCGGGATTTGAACCAGTGTCACGAAATGGTCGCAAAATGCCAAGTTGAAAAAGTTAGATACGCGCTTTCACGGTTTTATCATTTGACTTGTCCAATTAAATATGTATACAAACCAAGAAAAAACAAAAATAATGTAGGCAGTTACTTTGAAATTTTCTAATAATTTGTTAAAAAGAAATATCTAAGATCTCTATTTAAAAATTATTATTAACAATTTAATCATCAAATCGATTTTACTATTAAAATGGGCATTACATCAATCAAAATAGAAATTAGACATCTGACATATTTGACAGCTTATGCGGAAAGTTGATTCATATTCACACACGGGTGGAAAGTAGATTTATCCATGTGCGTGTGATATAGGGCACTACCTATAAGACTAAATAGTGCAATAGGTGTCACTTTCCTAAGTGGTCGAAGAAAATAGTATACTCATTACATTACAAGTGTGGAAAGTGACATTTTCCAAACAAGTGGGAGACATTATCGTACGAGGCATAAGCCGAGTGCGACAATCACACGAGTGTCTAAAATCACTTTCACACAAGTGATGTACAATATTTTTCCTACGACCATAAAATAATTTAATAAAAAAAAAATATAACAACATGGAAATCTGGCTATAAAGGTTCAATCAAAATGTGGCTGGTTTTTTATATACCTTATTGAATAATTTTTAAATAATCGAAAGAACGTTTAGCACGCTAAGGCATGTTAAAACATGGCTGCGGTCTATTCGATCAGTGCGAAGTTATGGTAGGGGAAGCAAAAGCGATACTAGCGCAAGCTGCGGATAATTCGAGTACTTTAGGGCGATATGTTGTAATTTTGGAATATGAAATACACGTATACATTTTACTTTTTACTAAAAAATAGGTTAAAAACAATAAAATGAAAAACCGGCTATGTTGCAAATTATACTAGCAAAAAAACTGTAAATTATATAAATTTTCAGTAGCAAAATCGAAATTAAATCAAAGAAATAAATGGACAGCTGTATAATGAGAAGAAAAAAACCTTTATTTTTGTAATAATGGAAATAATAGACATCAAAAAAGATTTTAAATGAACAATAAATTATTATTTCATGATATTCTTCAACATCCCTTAAATCTTAAATGTTTAGCAAATGATTAGATTTCTGCCTTTGATTATTGTATATGGCTGAAATGCAATATTGTGACTTATCGATAGGAAACCAGTTTAATTCATTAATTTCTATGGGTTCTTTCGAACTAAAAATGAAGAAAATATAAATTACAATCGCAAATATACCAATTATTTTTGTTAATACGTTTTAATTCTATGTTATTATTTAATGGTAATGTTTTTATTTTGCCATTATTTAACCTATTCTTCAGTGACAACTTATTAGGATTAGGCAAGATCTCATACATTTTCTCGTAAATACCTACCTATGTTTTATTATTGATTTTTATTGATTATACTACTTTTTTTAGCTGAAACAATAAAAATATATTATTATCATAATAATAATAATATTAAAATTTGTTTCACTTGTTTTACAAATCCATATACTTTTATTAAAATTAACATATATTTTTTAATTACGAACTCTACGCAAATATCGTCCGTTAGTTCATAAAATAGCGCTGCTGTTACGCACGGAGCGAATAATAAATGAAAATATGCTGTATCGATGTATTTAGTAGAAAAAAAAAAAAAATTTAAAATTTGCGTTTTCCTAGTGTTTTTTTTTTGTATTCATCGTCGTGATTGAGTGAGTTTTTTTATGTTTTTGTTTTTTTATAAATTTTTATTTTTTATATTATTATGTATTGCTGTGTCTTCTTGTTTATATTTTTCTTTTATATCACACCTGTTTGTTTTTTAAAAATGAGTTTTAAGTTTCCTATTTTTTTCTTTATTTTAGTTTTTGTCTTTTTTGTTGGGTTATTTTATTTATTAAAGACTTGTTATGACAACTTAAGTATCAGTGCTGTCAAATAGGTCAGTGACATTGTTAGGGTTACTACTAAAGTTCCACTCCCCCTTATCTTCGCTATTCAGTGAGATATCGGATTAATTTCTGTTTAAAAGACTGAAACAAATACAGTGCAACCTCGATAATCCGAACCCACGCTAATCCGAATTACGCTAATCCGAACGCAAATCGTGATGCGAGATAGTCCGAACACCGCCTCTGTAATTCGAACGCTGACAGGAAAAGACCTGCAGCGCGACCTGCGTTGCCCATATGTAGTTTGATGTTTGATAATGCATTTAAATGTATAAAAATCCAATATACATACATTGATCTAAAGGTCTAAAAATGTGTAAGAGGTGTTTTATTGTATATTCCTTAGTCCGAACAATTCGATAATCCGAACAAGGTCTGACAATTAGGTGTTCGGATTAAAGTTGCACTGTACTTTCTTATGATGGATTCAATTGTTCTGTGACGTCATGGCTTACTTCAGATTTTTCCGAAAATAGCAGAATTTTTTTTATTTTTAAAAGGAAACCTTCTTTTTTATTGTAAGTTTGAATTTCTGGGACATTTTTGTATAATAATCGTGTATTGACAATTTTCTGTCAGCTGTCAAAATGGCCGCCATATCGGATAATATTTTTTCTAAATATGTTACTATTAATTCGTTTATGGAAGAACATATAGGAATGTATGAACTTTATAAAATCTTTTTAGGCTTCAAAATTCCCATTGAGATCCATTTACCGTATACCAGTGGCGTATCTAAGCATTTTTATTATTAGCAAACTGTTTAATAATTCCATCTGCTTTAACTTCGTTGTTAATTGAGATATTAGAATGTTTAAAAGCTTGGGACAAATACTCTCATATACTGGATTCAATTGGTGTGTTATTTCATGGTTTACTTCTGTTTTATCGGAAATAACAGAAAATCTCAATTTATTTTTAATTTTTAAATAGAAACCCCCGTTTTTATTGAAAATTTGAATTTTAAGGACATTTATGGATAAGAACCATGTGTTGAAAATTTTCTGTCAGCTGTTAAAATGACCATCATATTGGAAAATATTTTTTTTAATATGTTACTGACAGAAAATTTTCAATACACGCTTCTTATACAAAAATGTCCCAGAAATTCAAATTTTCAATAAGAAAAAGGGTTTTCATTTAAAAATAAAAAATAAATTGCGATTTCTGTTATTTCTGGAATAACCAGAAGTAAACCATGACGTCACAGAATAAATAAATCCATCATAAGAAAATTCTCTTTTATTTTTCATTTTCTTTGTTTTCTAACAAATAAACATTCTAAATTTTTTCAAAATTTTGCCCCTCCCTATAGAATTGTGTAACGACGCCCATGAATATAAGTTAAACATTAGTTTAATTATTGACAGATGCGAATTTGCTATTGGTTTACAAGACCTACTTGTTTAAATCTTGACGACTGCGAATTTATGATAATTCTTTTTATATAAATTTGTTTGTTCCTTAGATTCGCTCTAGTTTCACTCACCCTGTACAATAAAAATTGTTTTTATTAATTTTTCACCTGATTATAATAATAAGTAATAAATAATAATAAATTTTATTCACTCAAAATGATGACACAAAAGATACTATAACATAATAATTAATATAAATTTATGAACATATAATGGCTTACTTCTGTTTTATCGGAAATAACAGAAAATCTCAATTTATTTTTAATTTTTAAATAGAAACCCCCGTTTTTATTGAACATTTGAATTTTAGGGACGTTTATGGATAAGAATCATGTGTTGAAAATTTTCTGTCAGCTGTCAAAATGATCATCGTATTGGATAATATTTTTTTTAATATGTTACTGAGAGAAAATTTTCAATACACGCTTCTTATACAAAAATGTCACAGAAATTCAAATTTTCAATAAGAAAAAGGGTTTTCATTTAAAAATAAAAAATAAATTGCACTTTTGTTATTTCTGGAAAAACCGGAAGTAAATGCCGTCACAGAATAATTAAATCCATCTCTTTTATTTTTTATTTTCTTTGTTTTCCAATAAATAAACATTCTAATTTTTTTCAAAATATTGCCCCTCCCTATAGAATTGTGTAACGACGCCCATGCTAGTTAGGGATGTGGTCGAAGCGATTATATCTGTCACTATGACATATTTTCACATACTTTGATTGTGCATATTTTGAATTAAACCCCTTTGTGTCAGCCAAAAATATGATACTGAGAAATTCACTGATCAATACAGATCAGTGGAGAAATCGCATTACAAAAAGTAATAAATAATTATAGATGTACAGTTCATCAAATTTCTAGAGGCTTTCGACGGCTAGACAGAGAAAGCACTACTGACAGGCATCCCGACGGATTTACGCAATGAAAGTACACTCTCCGCATCAAGTATTTCACTATTTCATTCAGACGTAAATGTCAGATGTAAATTTCGCTAAAACATTTCTTTTATTTTCGTTTGTGTTTTTTGCTCATTACAGTTTAATAGAACCTAAGTATGGAGTTTAATAGCAAATTAAGAGGCCGCGTGATTAACAGTGATTAATAGCCAATGTTATAGAGTTTATGAGAAGAGAAGGAAACTTTAATTCACCTTCAATACCATTTAAAAATGTAAATGATCGTGTTGCTGCAGCCACAGGAGTATCTAAAAACACTGTCGTCCGCATTTCTGGAGAGAAAAAAAGAATCGATAACCGTGAGATATCGGAATTTTCATCACCAAGAAAAACCATTAAAAAACCAAAAACAGTTAACGATATAGATGAAGCTGCACAAGAATCAAATTTTATTTTTTTATTATTAGATATTTGTTTCTGAGTTGTGTTCATTTACAGGCTCAATTTTTTTCCGTTTCTCCTTTTTGATTTTATATGGGGTTTCAAGTTGTTTTTGACTTATTTCGACGTAAATCACAACAAAACACTTTTTTAATAAAGCAAACAAGTGTTAAGAGGTATATGTACGTGTAAACTACAATTACAAAAAATTGATATGAAACCCATGAAACCACCAACAAAAATGTAAAGCTAGCTTCCGTACTAGAACATGGTGTCATTCGTCGAGATAATTTATCGTTTTGTTTAATAGATCAAGAAATGTAAATATTCCCCTGTTATTTTTTATAAAATTATAAGAGAAATAAATTTTTTTCTAAATAGTATAGTTTATTATTTTGTAGAAAAACAAAATTTCGAAAATTTTAGTAATGTTTCAGAAACAACCGTTATTAATAATAGGTACCATTTTCCTTAATAAGGTAGAAATAAAATATAAACTATTTCCACGATTTACAAAGGCCTACAAAAAAATTATAGGTATTTTCCGCTATCCTATAAAATTTATATTTTCTGACTCAATTTCAAAAGGTTGAAGGAATTCCAAAACACCTTTTATGGCATAATAATTATTTTCAATTCTACATACTATCTTTAGCTGCTTTTAAAAACGTTCTAAGAAAGTCCAATCAGACCAATTTAATCCCTAAACTATTCCACACTTTTAAAATTTAATTACCTAAAAATATTAAAAACTATTTAAAATAACTTGTTTAGCAGACTGTACAATAGCTATCTTAGTCACACGTAGCGCGTTCTCTGCCTGGGCGTCGAACACCTCTAGAAATTTGATGAACTGTATAGGGTTGCCAGATTTCCGAAAGTGAAAAGCGTCACAACCGTGACGACTATGAAGACTAGAGAGGAGGCGAATCGGCAATGGTCAAATTTCAAATTTCCGTCCTTCTTTTTATAAAGTTCGCGAAATCGACTGTAGTTGGCATGTCTAATGACAGCGTAGTCAATTTTCTATGTAAGTCAATGTAAAATGAAGTGATTTTTTAAAAAATTGGTGAAAATATCAAAATAATGTGAAAAAGGTACCCGAGTACAAGTAACATGAGTGACAAAAAACATCAAAGCAAGATTTACGTCGTTTCAGATTATAAACAGGATAAAAATCAAATGTAAAACTAAAGAAAACACAAGAAGAAATCAATTCAATGCCTTTTTAAATCTTCTAATGTAAGTAAAATAATATATTCATGTCTAAATATAAAATTTAATGTAAACTAGTCACAATATGTATCTTACGAAGTGTAGTTTACTTTATTACAAGTTTCTATAATATAAAATTTTACAGTTATAGATGCTGACTTACAAACAACAATATTTATGTATTAAATTTAACTTGCTAGAAAAAAAATTAATACAACAGTATGTTCTGTGCTTTATTTAGCTATAAACAAGTTTATTTTCATTATTTTTACAAAATTATGTATAATTCCCATAAGAAGCCATGTATTTTGAACAGCGTATGCAGTACCAGCGCCCATGCGGTTAATTATAGAAGCTCAATTAGCATGCGTTTTTTTTTGGGACCGTATTTTGAGTATGCTGATTCGTCTCCTTATCTGTAGTCTTCATAATGACGACAGAGCATTAGGTTCAAATATAAAGCATTTTTATATAATCAGGTCCATTTTTTGTGAACATTTCTAAAAAAAAAAGGTCCTCAACTTATTTTTCGTCAAAACCGGACATTTGTCTATTTTTGTATAAATCCGATTCCTCTGCGGCTTTCAATTAAAAAACGTGACATTTGCATAAAAAGTGGCATTTTTTTCAAAAGCGTGGCATTTTCGTACTTTGGCGTTGCGCGTACAAGCAACTCAAAAAGCGTGGCAAATACGCCAAAAGCGTGACGTCTGGCAACCCTATAGATGCGCTATTAACAAAGATCATACAATCTTAAGTTTTTTTTTAGATTTATGTCGTGCTTTTGAAGTTGTAAATAGAGGAAACTTAAATTGTATTTGGAGAAAACGATTCTTTATATAACCAGTTTGATTCTTACTTATATAATAGATATGAAAAAACAAAAATAAATAATAATGTATCGGAAACGAAATTCGTGCCAACTGAAGTGTCACAATGCAGTGTCTTGGGCGCTCTAGTGTTTATATGTATTATCAATGACCTAATAAAATTGTTTGCTGGTGATACTATAGTTTATTTATATCACTGGCAATACTATTAATAATTTAATAACGAATTTAAATAAAAGTCTTGAAAAAATTAGTAATTGGTACAGTAATAATAAAATAAATGATCAATGTAGATAAATGTAAGTAAATACATGATAATTAAAAGCAAACGCCAGGTAAATTAAGTGGTAAATTGTAACATTAAATTTGATGGACCTAATCTTGAACGAGTAAATAGTATGAAATATTAAGGTATTGATATTGATGAGAAACTTACTTAGTGAGCACATTGAATATTATTTAAATAACAAAAATCAAAAAATTTGTATATACATATACAGAATTAATAGACCTTTAAAATCATACACTAGTCATTTAATTAATTACAATAATAAAACTGCATTCTGAATATTACTTATCTATATTATTATTTGCTATGATTCGGACCCTTAAAAATCCAAATACTCCAAAATAGATGTATGCGTTTTCTTCTAAACTGTAATAGATTTGAAAATATAAATAGAATGCAGCAATAATTAAATTGGATATCAGTTAAGAACCTAATTAAATCCCGTACAATAGTTTTTCTCCATAAATTAACTAACAATATGCTACCGAAATATCTGTCTCTTTAAAGCTTCGTCGCGACATTCATTCGTATTATAATAATAAGACAAAAAGATCATATTCATATAAATCAAAATAATTTAATGAATACCTAAAAAAATATTTTTTCTAATTTTGACATACCTACTAGGTTTGAAACAAAGTATATGTGAAATCAACATAGTAAGGTAACCAACTATCTAATTGACGCTGTTCGTTACTTTCGTTGGTCATCACCTCTATACTCGTCGAAATAATTACCTAAGAGGGTACAACCTGTGTATATCTAGAATAGAACCAAGCCAAATAAAAAATAAACATCAACACACCAACAACAAACCAAGAAAATGAACGTGGTCTGCGTTTAAAAGGTACTCAAATGAGATCTGAATTGTAATATACTTTACTAATTATTGCATCATATTTAAAGTATGATAAATAAAAGAGTTTAACTTGGCAACCAAACATACATATAAATTTGAAATCAAGAAGGTGTCATTGTTTGTCATTTAATTTCTTAAAATTCAAAAACTATGTATAATTTAAAATCTTTATTTTTGAAAAGTACGGTCGACGGAAAAGTTCTGCAATGAACTCGTGAATTAAAATTACGATGAACAATCTCGATTGTTAATCGCCCTTATTAATACACTTGTTCGTTAAATAACCATTATCACAACGTGGATATATAAATTATCAATTAATTAACTAGACTACTAGACGATCACCACTTCTAATACTAGAGGAAAAAGGCCAAATACAGTAAGTATAGAATTTAAAGTAAAATAAACTTGTGAGGTAAACAATAAGATTTCAGACATTGAAACAACGAACAAAAAGGGGGTACCGGGGGGGGGGGGCGCTTACAGTACATTATTATTATATCAAAGAACCGGTTGACTCATAAAAATAGAATGTGGTTAAACCTACAGTCTAGTAATAATGTTGTTTTGATCCTTATTTTTTATTTTAAAACATCACAAAATAATTAAAACACAATACGCGACAAAATAACTCACTTTCTTGAAAACCAAATAACTAACAAGCAATATAAACACATTACAAGTCGTTGAGAATAAATTAAAATGCTTTTCTGTTTGTCAATAAATTGAATGAAATTATGCATATACAACTAACTACAAGAAAGTAATATTGGCTGCCTAGATATCGGTAATTTTTTACCAAAACACAATTTTATACACCTTATAGTTATTTAGTGAACTATACCTATAGCTACTAGTTTGAATCAAACATATTTCTTTTGCAATCTAATAATTGACCCATTGTCGTATCGGGATAACTCAATTTATTACAGAATATTTAATATTTATTCATATTTTTTTACGCTGTGGTAGTAACCCATTATCGTTATTGCATTAAAACGAACAGACATCCGTTTGTTTTTTTGGCTTACATTTAATGGAAATATGAAAGGCTAAGGCCAGCATTAATGTAATGAAGTAACTCTCACTGCATAAACGTTATTCAGGTAGCACGCAAATAGATGATAGATAGGTACGTATATAAAAATATATATAAAGAAAAAAATAGCAGTATACCGCAAATAATGTTCTTGCAGAGAACGGTAATGAATGCAAATTGTATTTGTACGATGTCGCTCTAATAACGATATATTTAGAGAACGTATTTTTTTTATTTACAGGTAGAAATTACGTAAGTGTGTTATTTTTGTCCTCAAAGAATCGATTTTCATAAAAAATAATAGAAAAATATACGAGGGTGGTTTGACGGAAGAGTGACTTTTCAGAGGCTGGCAACACTTTCGCTACGGTGATTATACTGGTAGTTTCCGCTCATAGCCCTCAGAAGGTCTAGATACCGCATCGTAAAAACATTTTGACCCCCCATATGATGGGCGCCATGATAAATAAATGTCAATAAATTTTAAGTTGGCACTACTGACAAGACAGAATCGGCGTAAGTTTAGTAATAAGCGTAAGATCGGCGTTCGACGTATATAATCGATTTTATTATCTGTTGTGTTGTTTATTTTGTTCTAGTAAAGGTTTTATTTAAAACATTATTTTTTAGTTTAGTCGTTTAGTGTTTTATTTTAATAAAAAACATTTGTGGTTTGGTGTTAAATTTTTACAGGATTTTCAAAATCTCTTTGTTTTGTACGTGAATGTAACAATGCATCTAACGGTAGAAGATACAAGGAAGGAATAACATTTCATGTGTAAGTTTTCACAAATATTTGTGTATTTACAAAATCAAATAATTTGTATGTTTTGTTGTAGCATACCAAAAAATGTTAGGAAAGAATAACTGATAGCCATAGGAAGACCATTGAATCATTTTGTGACTTTAGTATAAGCCCAGAAAATTTGGGGATACTAGCTGAAACGGCAAATGTGTTATTGGCTCCTTGTTAGTGACCTATTGTACTATTTTTCCAACACAAATTCCATGATCCTTTGAACTTGGCTGCACCGTACTGATGAAGACCAATAGTCAGAAAAACGTGTAGACCGTTACTTCTTTTTTACTTTTTTTTATTCGGAAAATGTCCACTATTACTACCTTGATACAATAATATTAGTTCCGTTCTAAGTAGGTACATATTATAGTTTGTATGTTTTATGCTTTATTTTATTATATGTAATAAATGATAGGAAATATACTTTTATAGTAAATAAATTGATTAAAGCAATATGTAAGAATAAGTTTATCTAAGGATTAAATTGTTAAAGCAATTTTTCATATCCATTGTTTATTAATTTGTTTCATTTAATTCTTTCTTATTGAGTAAGTTATTTCATATAAATATGCGATACTTGTAAAATGTAATATTTTCTTTTAAATAGGTATATATTATGTTCGTATAAAATATTGTTCAGTTAATAAAAACAGAAATATTTTGTCTTTTATTCAAAAGAAGTTTGTAAATTTTTCAAAATATATTTACCTACCCCAAAAAAAGATTAATAAAACCAGTTAGTCATATACACATTTTCTATATATTTATAGAGGTACTTTTTAAATAACTTTCAATACATTCGAAATCTGTAGTTTTATTAAACTCAATGTAACAAATAATAATAGGTATTCTCAAAAATATTTAAAAATAAAATCGAGATGGGACTCTTGTATAATTTAGTGACTATTCGCCTATGGTTAGTGCACTGCTGTATGTCCCTGGGTTTTCTACATTAGAACAATACTGCTTCTCCACTCTAGCAGTATTTTTTGCATCTCAGATTATATTTATTAAAAAACCAAGGAATTGTTCTGGGCCTATTGCTGGGCCCTTTTCCAACATTCCCATAGTTTTTTTTACTTTCTGCTGATTGGATCTCTGATAGCGACAACTCCATTTGTTGTTCCACTAGTTTTTTGTCAAATTTTTAAAATAACTTCTATATATTTATCTTTTGCAATGACTTTGCTTACCTGCTTCATAATCTCTTACCTATGCCCCAATTTCTCTAACAGGTGAGATCTTATACTCGCTATATTAAATCAAATTATCATAGTTTATTTGAAAATGCTTGGTAGCACAGTTTTTATGGCAAAGGTCCATATTTTTATATAATTTTGCTATTATTCATTTTCAAATAAACTATAGGAATAGGAGTAATCTATTAGTTTTTCTAAAAATACCTTGTTACCGATGTAAGTATATCTTTCCCTAGTTAAAAAATTCGAGTTTTTATTTTCATAATATAATATAAATAAATGACCGGTTAACAATCACATTCTTTTAAATAGTACATTTGACATTGAAGTAGGTATTTTCTCCATATTGCCAAACAGGAACAGATGTTTTACTTGTAATTTGAATTATATTACATAAATCTCACTGAATTTCTCTATAATTCTCATAGCAATATGTACACAAACCACTTATCCAATAATAATATATAACCATGTAAAAATAACATTTCAAGAACGAGAAATTTTATAAAACCGGTCCTGTCTGAACAGATCTAGGAATATCATATAGGTTTGTCAAAGGTTTGTTCTTAATTTGAAATTAGAAATTGTGCGTCTCACTCACTTATAACTAATAACAAAGTGCAGATTATCGGTGTTTACGTATTACAGAACACACAAACTAAAAATCAGTGTAGCCAAAACATAAATTTACCTAACATGGCGACAAGCTTGAATGGGGTCATTTTTTTGTATTGACAGTATACGCCAAGCGGTATCTAGACTTTCTGAGGGCTATGTTTCCGCTATATTTCTGATGTCATCTGTCTAAATTTTACATAAATCTGACAGATTAGTTTTAACCTTAGAATAGATATAGTCAGGAAGGAGGAATCCTAAACGACCTTGGAATCGCGATGGTATCTAATTTTGACAGTGAACTAGACGAATATGGCGACAAGTGTTTCTTGTCTATCAGTGACGTACTATTATAAAGGGGCGCAGAAAAGACAATAATAAATTCTCATTTGCATATTATCTAAATTTACCGATTTCTCTCATTTTTATGAATTGCTATTTTCTTGCGAGAAGTTTGCATTTTTTTAATTAACCTTCATTATGTGAATAAATTTTACTTTAAAATTGCATGTTGGGTGGGATAAAAATAGAAAAATATTTTTGGAATAATTTATAGAAGGATTTCATTTGAAAAATCAAAGTATTAATGTATTGAAAAAAAATATTGACTTTCTTACGTCTTTATTATGACAATGTCTTTATTATGACAATGTCTTTATTAATCTACATTTTACCAATCAATTATTAAGGTTTGAAAAATAAATATGTTTTAAAAATCGAGAATTGGATAAAACTATTAATAAAATCACACCCTACATCGTCTTTTTGTTTAAAATCCAACCTCAAAACATAAAGGTACCATTATTTAAAGTACCAAATTATGTATTATGTACAAAAATAACTTTCTCCACGGCCACTGCTAAATGTAGTTCTTCCGAAACCACTTCATTATGTAATAGCTACTGGTCAATGGCTGTAAATACCACGCCCGCATCATAGACAGTCATGAATTTTATGACTGACAGTTCTACGCGACGTGTTAGTATTTAGTTTGAAATTGCCTGAATAAAGAAAAGCGGCGTTTGTTAAGTCGAACTTAAATTCAAAAATTGATGAATATAATTATTCTTATATAGAATTTGATAATATTCTTCCTAAACTGACAAATTATGTAAATAATTTAAATACTTGCCTAGCATAAGTTAGATTAAATATTTCATTTTGTTTAAAGTTTCATTTTACTATATTCAACTCCTACTGTGTCTGTGTCCGTGGAGAAAGTACAGTATGTTACTCTGTTGGAATGAAAATCCGATACTCGTGGTTCTTCAAGATCGGTTACGCTTGCCTCCAATCGTATCGAATTTTCATTCCAACCTTGTTACAGAATATACTATTACAGATTAGTAAACAAACGTTTCTGTGTCAAAAGCAAAAAAGCACTCACCCTGTCAAATTCATCAGGCAACCACTTGGACAGGACATTGAAATGCCTAATTATAAAGTTCTGTGGTAAATACGCTATTATTGGTGTGACGTTCTCTTTTAACCAAATTTTTATTAAAAACAAACTATTCTGTTATTGAATATATGAATTTTAAATACATTTTTATAACAAACTTTTGTAATTTTATACTCTCTAGAGATTAATTAAGTCCATTTTGGTCATTCTAATCAGGACGTTGGATTGCCTAATTCAGTTGACAGTTCGATTTGAAACCGAGAAGTTTCGTTTCAACACAAGTTAATTAATTAATTAATTAATGAACTTTGTGAAAAAAGGAAATTTCCAATCGTGATTTTCGAGTGACAGTTTTCAAAACTGTTTAATACCGCAGCTGTGTGAAAAAACTTTATGGGGATACTTATGAAATTACAAATTACTCTGTATTTTTAAAGAACAACAAAACTTAAATTCAATATTTAGTAGAAGTAGAAGTATGTTAAGACCTTACTTCTTTCTTGCTTCTTTATGTATACTAATAATTACTCTTACTCTCTTTCTTTCCTCAGGCTTTGATAGCCTAATTTGATGTGCTAATTCAGGCCAGAGGCCGTTTCAGGCTCGTTTTCAAATCTCAAATACCTCTCTACAGCATCAGTTTGTATGAGATTCTGTATATTAATCTGGACAGTCAATGTCGTCTTGGTCTCGCAGTAAGAGCATTTGTCTAGAGAACAAAAATGTCTGGGTTCGAATCCGGGCGACGACAGGCTTTTTTCAAATCTCCAGGTATTTGATGTTTGAGTTTTGTTC
The DNA here is from genome assembly GCA_927349885.1 of Psylliodes chrysocephalus. NCBI lineage: Eukaryota > Metazoa > Arthropoda > Insecta > Coleoptera > Chrysomelidae > Psylliodes > Psylliodes chrysocephalus. The sequence goes on along the minus strand of OV651814.1, from coordinate 16,939,253 downwards.
CCGAATTTTCAAATTATTCTACAGATTTTATTCTTAACAGCAACCATTAAAAACTATGATTTAAAAATGGTTAGCAGAATTCAAGCGGTGAAAACCAACTTCGCGAAAGTTACTCATGCCATACACCTCGGTTGTCGCAAAAAAGATAGAAGCTGTGCATGAAATGATTTTATCAGATCGGCATGTGACATAACATAGTGAGACAGAGGAATCCTTAGGCACTACGGTGAAACAAATACATTGCATGTCAGGAAGCTTTGCAGTCGTTCCCTCTCAATTTGAAAGAAAAACAACAAGGCCCGTCCCGTGTAAAGTGGTGCAAGAAAATATTAAAAAAATCTAAAGCTAATCGTTTAAATTCTGTATATAACATCATAATGGGTAACGAATCTTACATATATGAGTCTGAAATTAAACTCCCATCGATTGTATGGATGTTTCAAAATATATACGAGTATAAACCAACAAAAGTGGTGAAATCACGAAACGTTCCGAAAAAAGTTATTGCGTTTTTTTTAGAAAAACGGACCATATTGCAATTATTGCTTCAGACATTAGAGAATAGAACAGTTGATACTGACTGGTATACTTTGATTTGTTTGCCAGAAGTTATCGGTGGAAACAACGTAAACCAGCGCTCACACAGCACGACGCCCAGTGACAACATCAAATTGCTCATACGCGCCTGATTTAACTCCCAATGACTTCACTTGTTTCGGATGTATTTTGCACGTGGATTTGTATCATATGCACAATATGCCAACTCATTTACGGCGCACACCACCAGGCGCTTGGGTGCTCTGAAGTCCGTTTTACAATAACCAAATTAAATTAAAATGTAAAGCACACTGAACAATTTAATAACATCTAGTTTAGTAACATAAAAAAAGTATTATTTCAACAATTTTAATTTATATATTCCAAGAAACTTAAAAATCATGCCTTCACTTAGTTATTTGTACAATGTTAACCTGTCTTTCTGTCCGCTGCATGCCTGCTGGCTCCCCCGTGTGCCCGCTGCCACGGTCGCGCGCGCGCTGTCAACACAAAGTAAACAAGAAAAACAATATGGTTATGGTTGCCGACGAAAACATGTGAGTGAGAGTATTTTTATTTATTTTAGTTATTTAGGATTATTTAAAATTAAGTAAAGGTATTTTGATTCTTTAACGAGTATTTACCTGAGAAAATTCATTAAAAACACATTTTAAACATTCCACTTGAAACCAGTCGTAAATTATGAGATACTTTTGATACAAAATCGATTACAAATACAAATCGTTCAAGAGTAAGGTTGCTAAGATTTGTTTTGCCTTTAGCACCCTCAAAACCAGATACACCAAAGAAATAGTACTTAGTAATGTTATCACATCTCCAAACAGATTACCTGTGTTACATTTCAAAGATGGTCAGTCATCAAATGAAATTGAATCTTACCTAAAAAACAACGATTCGATAATAGATTTTTAAATAAAATTAATGAAACTCGAGTTAAGGTGAGTACAGCACCCCCTTATAATTTTCGGACAAGCATATTTCAAAAAGTATTTTTTTTTACAGTTAAAATTTTGGCATAATAAATTAGGCAATAATATCTAGAATATGCTTATATTTTAAAATTTTAATTATTTTCAGTTTCCAAGAAAAAAAAATAAAAGGGCTTTAAATTTTGAAATATAATGAAAATAAATGCATTCCTCAACAGCAGTATTCTTAATATAATCCCCAAATTTAATCTCTCTCTCAATCTCTTGTTAATGATTTTTTAAAATTCGCCGAAATTAGTGACTAAAACGCCTCGTTAAGTGCTTCTTTCTAGTGTAACGCGTCTGAAACTATCGTATCGTACACTTTGAGTCATCATTCGTTTCTTGCAATGATTTACACCAGTTTACACCAGTTTAAACCAGAAAATAGCACTTAACAAGGCGTTTCAGCCACTAATTTCGGCGAATTTTAAAAAATTATTAACAAGAGATTAAGAGCTTAAATTTAGGGATTATATTAGGAATAGTGCTGTTGAGGAATGCATTTATTTTCATTATGATATTTCAAAATTTAAAGCCCTTTGATTTTTTTCTTGGAAACTGAAAATAATTAAAATTTTAAAATATAAGCATGTTCTAGATATTATTGCCTAATTTATTATGCCAAAATTTTAACTTTTAAAAAAAATTACTTTTTGAGATATGCTTGTCCGAAAATTATAAGGGGGTGCTGTACTCACCTTAGAAAAACTATATTTTTAACAGAAAAGTCAAATTTGCAAATTAAAAAAGGCCCTATAATTAATTCCTAATGTAACATTTAAACTGCACTGAATTAATTATAGGGCCTTTTTTAATTTGCAAATTTGACTTTTCTGTTAAAAATATAGTTTTTCTAAGGTGAGTACAGCACCCCCTTATAATTTTCGGACAAGCATATCTCAAAAAGTAATTTTTTTTAAAAGTTAAAATTTTGGCATAATAAATTAGGCAATAATATCTAGAATATGCTTATATTTTAAAATTTTAATTATTTTCAGTTTCCAAGAAAAAAATCAAAGGGCTTTAAATTTTGAAATATCATAATGAAAATAAATGCATTCCTCAACAGCAGTATTCTTAATATAATCCCCAAATTTAAGCTCTCAATCTCTTGTTAATGATTTTTTAAAATTCGCCGAAATTAGTGACTAAAACGCCTCGTTAAGTGCTTCTTTCTAGTGTAACGCGTCTGAAACTATCGTATCGTACACTTTGAGTCATCATTCGTTTCTTGCAATGATTTACACCAGTTTACACCAGTTTAAACCAGAAAATAGCACTTAACAAGGCGTTTCAGCCACTAATTTCGGCGAATTTTAAAAAATTATTAACAAGAGATTAAGAGCTTAAATTTAGGGATTATATTAGGAATAGTGCTGTTGAGGAATGCATTTATTTTCATTATGATATTTCAAAATTTAAAGCCCTTTGATTTTTTTCTTGGAAACTGAAAATAATTAAAATTTTAAAATATAAGCATGTTCTAGATATTATTGCCTAATTTATTATGCCAAAATTTTAACTTTTAAAAAAAATTACTTTTTGAGATATGCTTGTCCGAAAATTATAAGGGGGTGCTGTACTCACCTTAGAAAAACTATATTTTTAACAGAAAAGTCAAATTTGCAAATTAAAAAAGGCCCTATAATTAATTCCTAATGTAACATTTAAACTGCAGTCAAAATTTCAGAATCAAAGATATTTCAACAATTTAATTCGAAACTATTTTAATAATAGTAGGTTTGTTCAGGTTTCTTTAAAACTCGGTGCAAACCGTCCGAGAACCAGTGGAACAGTTGAATTCCAAATTATTCGTCACATACAACTATTAAACTTCACTGGTCAACTAGTCCTCTGATGGAACCCGAACAACAGACCTAGTATGAGGGCAATGTTTTTAAGGCCAAAAATATAATCAAAATGATTGAAGTTGCTGCATTTAATTTTTTTTTGTTTCAGTTTATATGGATGGTTGCTTTTATCTTATTTCCCAAGTTTCAAGAAGATTTTTTTTTATTTTGAAAATTTATTAGGCATTAGTTTTTTTAAATCAAGTACATGAATTATTTGTTTTGCAATTTCTGATTTTCATTATTTTAACCAAAGATAGTTAACGTACCTAAATATTTGGAGATAATTTATAATACTAGAATCTGTCTTTAAGTCAAACTCATTAGAGAATAACATTTTCGTGAAATTAGGAGTATTTTTTATAGAAACTAGCAAACTTAAGAATAGTAAGAATAGATTGTACTTTGCATGGAAATTAACTAATATATACAAATAATGATGATAGGTGGGGTTATCCGGGTTTTCCTCGGCTGTAAATAAAATGGCACCATCAGTCATCTTTAGGTCGTCCCAGAGTGCCATAGCAAATAATAATCATAATAATAGACATTCTTGCTTCGCACAAGCTCTGCTTGGGGTTCAACTCAAGTGGGGGGTGAAATGTAGGAAAATCTATTATTATTGTTGTATTGCCATTTATTTGATTTATTTATATAAAGCTTTGTATGGAATTTATTTTATTTCATAATTGTTACAAACAGCTAATAAAAAAGTAAAATTTTAATTATAATTTACTTCAGCAATTATCTTTTTCTAACCAATACGAAATAGAGCCATAAAAATTTCTATAGCTTATTTTAATTTTTTGTAAAAGTGAAATTATTCCGAAATTTGATTTAATTATTTTTTCAAAAATTGGAAAAATCTTTACACAAACAAAATTTTGTTTTTTGCCATCAAAATTTAATCAAATTTTGAAAAAGTGGCTCCAGAGGAATATATTCAATGTTAATCTACACGTAAATGTTTTTTATTTCATTAAAAATGAAAAAAAACGAACTGAAATTTTGGTTGGCTATATTTCGTATTAGAAAATAATAATTGCTAAAGTAAATTCTTCTCTAAGTGGACGTAAAAAAACCACCAATTTTTAAATTAAATATAACATTACGGGTAGCTACATTATCAACAGAGTAATAATTAATATTACAGGTAACTACATTCTCAACAGGGTATGATTAGTTCAACCACCCGCACCCACAGGTCGCTGCAAGCAAATTTGTTGCCAAATTTATACAAAGACACGGCAACTCTTAACAACGTCTTAACTATTCTTCCTTAATGGTACCTTTATTTAGACTGGAAAAAGTGTTTTGAAGATTAGTTTCATCGGATTCAAAAGCGTATAGATTTTAAAGGGGAATATTTTGAGAAGCATAAAACAATTTACCTGAATTTCAAAACTAGATTCTGAGGCAGAAACCTTACTACTTCAGTTTTTAGTTACAATTATTTTGACCAAAAGCAGAATTTGTTTTTTTCAATAAAAAGTTATTGCTTGGTAAAAATCAGTCATTTTTTATATATTTGATAAAGTAGGATGGTTGAAATGACTATTGTCCGTCCAACAAGGGTTAAAATGTATTTTTGGCTGTAGTTACCCTATAGTTAAATAAAACATTAGTTCGGCCGGGTAAATCAACTTCAGTAGCATTATGTTTGTAAAATGAGCTCATAGATAAAATAAACAAATTTGATCTTAACACACATGGCATGTTTTCGTCTTATTTCTAGTTATCAAATTAAATTTAATGTAAATATTTTTATATCTAAACAGGAAAACAGTTAGTAGTATGTAACCTTTAGAACGGATTATAAATGTATTATGAATGGTATCTAATTCTTATTTCATAAGAGTATATTCATATGATTAAAATAAATGATCATTGCGTGGTATATGTATAGGTATATTACTGAGATGGAGATGAATTCCACATGGGGATGCTATTGATCGGGATATATATAATATTTTTTTGAGTCAGGATCAAGTAGTTGGAAATTGGTAAAATGTTTGTTTATATTATGTCGAGAAAGGTGAAAACAGGAAGTTAGAAAAATATTTGAATATAAACAAACATACAGTAATATTATTGTACGTATAGTAGAAAATAAACTCCAATCGAAGGAATTAAGTTCATCCATAAAAGACGCAGATGTATAGTGACACTGAAATGGGAATGCAGGAGAGGTGCAGAGAGCTGATCAGGAGCTCAGGAGATGGTATCGCTGAGATAACCAGAAGGCAGAGAAGATACAGAGATAGAGAAGAAAGTACAGTTTTCGTCTTAAATTGATTTAACGAACCTAATCGTACATTTTCAGGTACAAGTCGAAGAACCCGGCCCAAAAGAGATTTCTTTCTGGTAGGAGGCGTCTGGTATGGACGGCGCCTCTATATCAATATATTATTGTTGCAATACTCATTTTTCTTGTCTTGAGGCCTTCAACATTGCAACCAAACCTCAATATTAGACGAACAGACTCAGACTTCTAAAAGTACGGAAACTACATTTTGTTATATTAGATATTTAGAGAGTAATGTGGTATTTTAGAATTTGATTAAATTGAAGAGGAAAATCACAATGAACACTATGTCGGCTGAATAAATATACATATACTGTAATTTTATTGAGTTGATACGTTATTGGAAATTATCTCGCGCACCAATAAAGCTTCTTGGTTATTTTTAAAGTTAGTTAAAACCGAAAATATTACTTAAATGATGTCAAAATATGTAGGTATCAATATCATATTTGTAATTAGTTTTTATGATCATGACTTTAGTTTGTTTAACACGTTTAGTTTTAAATTGTTATTGATTAAAGAAAGTTAGTAGAATATTAATTTTTTAATGGCAATTTCTAAATTAGTAACGACAAACTAGTAAGGTGTCATCAGCGAAAATAAAATGTTACAGAGAATTTTACATAAAAATCATTACTAAAGTAATACAAGAATAATTATGAAATAGTACTCATTTCCTACAGCTCATACTGTAAATCATACGAAAAAAAATGTGCATATTTCCTCAGATTTCTTCATTACAGAAATTATAAAAAATGACAACCCAAACAATTCCTATTTAAAGATTTTTTTCTCTAATCATAAATATCAGTAATATTGTGTGTCCATGGATTGATTTAACTATACTATATATCGTAGATCGCAAATAGAAAACCGAAAGATTAGAATTATCTGAAATGAGTTGTAGAATACGAATTATTAGGATCATCCCAGAACTTCAAATGTAAAAACAATACCTGAAGCCTGTCGCCACCTAGATTCGAACCCAGACATCTTTGTTCTGTACAGAAATGCCCTTACCGCTAGACCATGACATCATTGACTGTCGGATTTCTAGATAGCAATTTGATGTACTAGTTCGGGCCAGACGCCGTTTCAGGCTCGTTCTCAAATCTTCAAATAGCTCTATACAGCATCGGTATACATATATGAGAAATGCATTGATCAATCCAATATTTGAACATCCTTTTTTATTTCAAAATTGGAGATTCCACACAAAAAAGCCCTTTATCTTTCTTAGAAAGCAACATTTGCAGTTAAATATGAAAATATATCTTCCTTGTCACTGTGCACTCGGTGTATAGCTATTCAAACTCTTCTCTTTGCATGAACATTTTACTTTAATAACATGAGAAGCAGAAATGCCATCTGGGCAACTCCAAAAATTGTTAATTTTTATTTATAAAAAGCACACATTTATTGATTTTAATGTTTTTAATTCGAAGAAGAATCGACACTCTCACGTCAGCAATACTTTCAACTTTTGACAACAGTGACCCTAATAACCTCTGATACCCCTAATAACACAATGTGGATGTGATGGAAGGTTATTCACTTCGATGGTGCAGCCACAACAGAAAGCAACGTTATGTTTGCATCTATCTTAAAAAAAATAGAACCTTGTAAAATCATTTATTACATTATTTTGAACTTTTTTAATATTAAGAGGACTGAAATTACCTTCGGAAGCCGAATAATGTGTGGATTTACAAGACACGGCCTTTCCCTTTTGTTCGTTTATTACTTCATTAACGTTATAAACTTTCTGTAAACTGTGTTTTGGGGTAATTCCAGCTTTAATGTTACTAATGTTACCACTGGCGTAGCCAGCCATTTTTCATGGGAGGGACTTTTGAGAACTATGGGGCGATCAGCGCCAATAATATAGCGGAAATGGTGACCCGAGGACCCTCCATGGGGGGGGGGGGGGTTCTGACCCCCAACCCCACACCCCCCGTGGGTACACCACTGAATGTTACATAGAGCACCCTTTTCTTTTAATCATATGATACTGCACTTCTTTTGTAGACCTACAATGGAATAATTTTTACTTAATAAATAGGTGTAACCAAAATACAATATCAACAATATTGAGTAGTAGTGAGTTTGTATAATAAGAAATATTTCTTTTTTTTTTAAACGAAAATCTCGTTGAATCTAATTATAGAAATATTGTAAATTTTGAACTAAGAAAGTGTACTTACTTACTGTTTTCGTCTTTACCTCGGTCTTTACGTTACGAATTTTAGAGTCAAACTTTATATTATTTATTAAAAAAACCATTAATCATGTCAGAATCCTCCTTGGGTAAGTTGTCTGAAGATTTTTCTGTGAATCCTGATTGTACTCAGACGAATTTTACAAAATTAATAATAAAACACGAAAACAAACTCGCAATCGAAAACGAGGTTAGGATTTAGAAGGATGATACAATGTTGCCAGACTTGTCACAGAAAATATTATGTTAAATTATACGATATTAATCTTATAATGATTGTCGGTTGCCCGGAATTTTAATAATTCTATACAAGAAATGACAACGTAGCTAAAAACTAGGCAAAAACAAATTGTCTGGGACATTATAAATACGCCATTTTAGTGATGATGTAATTATGGTTCCACTGACATTTAAAGTGATGGTAGATTTTTTGAGTGCGTTTTGTTCGTTTTGTTTACCTAAATTATATCGTTTTTTCCAAAGACATTACAACTAACAGATCAAATTGTTTACATTTTTATGTGGCAAATCATTATTCCCGCCAGATTCTCGTTTATTGCGTCTTTGCCGGTTTTATCAGTCTGTAAAAATTTATTTGGAGAAATTACTTTCGAAAAATAAAATTTGATGTATCCTATAACTATAATTTTATATTATATAAATAAAAATATGTTTTTAATCAAATTATTCTTTAAAGTTTTAATATAAGCTAAATTTTTTAATAAAAATCAATATTAATCTAGTTACCGTAACCAGCCGCAACATTGCCAATCGGGTCTAAACAGCTATTTTGTATTTCTGACAGTTTCTGACAGTTTCTGACAGTTTCTGACAGTTTCTGACAGTTTCTGTGTGACTTATTGATTTATTCATTTACAAAATACTATTTTTGTGAACTTTTGTGAGAAATATAAAGAATTATGGTACATGCATGTGTAGTGCTCAATAAGGAAGATCATTTAAATTGAAATTTATCCTTTCATCGGTAAGTAATTTTAGATTAAGATATGTTGTTTTCATTTGAACCAGTGGAGTAGGGCACCCGTCTTAAGACTGTTTTGACTATACAATTTCTTGTACAAGATTTGATACAATTTCTTATAGAATTTAAATTGTATAGGATCACATAGTAAATTGTTTGAAAAATGATTATCCAATCTAATTTTTCAGACAATTTACTACAGGTTTGATAATATACCATTTAAATTGTACAAGAAATTGTATCAAAAACTTGTGTAGTCTAAAACAGTCTTAAAACAATTTTTAAAGTAATATTCCTTTTATAAATTAGTAAATTATTCTTATACTAATAAATAATTATTAAATAGTGGCAAAGAAAATTTAACTTAAAATGTACCTAGAATACCTTTAAATTATTTACCTATTAGGCACCTATACATATTTTTTAATATTCTATTTAGGATTTTGCAAGATCCTGAGAAAATAAAACTTTAGTTTTCTCTAGAAGAGATCCTTGAAAATCAGCTCCTTCGTAAAAACCCAGAGTTGTGTTCAGAACACTTTTTTCCTGAAGATGTTTTGGTACGTGCAAATGGTGCAAAATACAGGGATTTCATTTCAAAACTAGCCACCCAAAATAACTTTTAAAATATCTTTAAAACAAAAAAACACGTTAATTTATATTTACGGGGGGGCACATTTTACAAGTATATGTAACCGTGCAGTTTCATCCCTTAAGCGGTGGTGAATATCACTTCTAAAATTTTAAATAGAAAGGGGTATCATGTGATAGCTCTTCTTAAAGATCTCTTTTTTCCAATCTTTTGACACATTATTTTTTTAAATCGGATTAATTTTTCACCAAGTTATAACCTAGAAACCGGAAAAAATTAAAAATATTGAATTAAAATGCATGAGTATAAATACCGAGATAAACAAGTTAGCAAAAAAGCCTTAAATGTTTTTTGCGTAAGATATTTTTGACCGTAAATTAAAACAATTTATTATTAGTAGATTATTGGTTTCGTTGTGTACTGACAATTTAATTTTGACAATGGTTTATTCTTTACAAGAAATAATTGAAATAATCTTTATTTATGGTGAAGAACAACGCTGTGCACGCAGAACTGCTCGTGTTTTTAATCAGAGACATCCCGATAAAAATGTTGGGCATCAGTATGTGTTGGATTTAGTTCATAAATTTCAAGAAACTGGAAGTGTGTGCAATAAAACTGTAAGGAATCGTAGAGTTTTAATTGAAGCTGCACAAGTTGAGATTTTAGGTCTTTTGCCATGGAACCTCAAACATCAATACCAAAAGTCTCCAGATTAACAAATATTTCCGTTGGCTCTGTGCATAAAACGTTACGGCTAAATAAATCCTTTTCTTACAAAATACAGCTTTTACAAGAGCTTGCTGAGAATGATTATGACAGAAGATTAGAATTTTGCGAATTAATGACTCAAAGGGCAAATGAAGACCATAATTTTATTAAAAATATTTGTTTTACTGACGAGGCAGGTTCTTTTTAACTGGATTTGTCAATAAACATAATTGTAGGTACTGGGACACTACAAATCCACATGTTTTTCGGGAAGAGCACAGCCAATATCCTCAGAAAATCAACGTATGTGCCGGAATTCTTGGTAATAAAATTATTGGTCCTATTTTCATGGAGGAAAATTTAACTGGGGAATTGTATTTGAACTTATTAGAAAATCTGATAAATCCTCTTATAACCGAATCCTTAGAAAACCAAATAGATCAAGATGGACATTTGTTACTAGACGAAGAAAACCTATTTTTTCAACAGGACGGAGCACCTCCACATTATGCCTTGCCTGTACGAAATTGGCTTAATGAGACATTTCCAGATAAATGGATCGGAAGAAGAGGCGCTATAGAATGGCCAGCGAGATCACCCGACCTAAAGTTCCTTGACTTTTTTTTATGGGGACATCTAAAAACTGTGGTGTATAAAACTCAACCTCGCGATATTCCTGAACTTAGACGTAGAATAGTGGAGGAGTGTGAGCGGATTACACCAGAGACGCTTCAAAAAGTGCGGGATGAATTCGAGCTGCGACTTTACCATTTCCTTGCCAACAATAGCGGACATTTTGAATATCTTATTTAAGTACAATGTAATTCTTACGCAAATAAAATATTAATAATGTAAATACAATGTAAATAATAATTATTTTAATTTAAAAGGTTAAAATGGCATAACTTGGTGAAAAATTAATCCGATTTAAAAAAATAATGTGTCAAAAGATTAGAATAAAAGAGACCTTTAAGAAGAGCTATCACATGATACCCCTTTCTATTTAAAATTTTAGAAGTGATATTCACCACCGCTTAGGGGATGAAACTGCACGGTTACAGATACTTGTAAAATGTGTCCTTCCGTAAATATAAATTAACGTGTTTTTTTGTTTTTTTGTTTTAAAGATATTTTAAAAGTTATTTTGGGTGGCTAGTTTTGAAATGAAATCCCTGTATATCAGAAATAATGCAAACCCCAGACGGTGTGAGAGCTTTCTATTTTTGGATGACTTATCCATCAGGTAAAAATACAAAATATTAATTTTTTGTTTACCTCTGAACATTATTTATTACCTATATGTACCACCTGGTGCAAAAAAAAAAACATTGCAGTAAGTATTAACACTAATAACTAAGCATAAAAAAATTAAATGAAATTTTAGTTAATAAAATTAAGGTATTTAATATATTTAAATCGTTATTTTAAAAATGTTTAGTTTTTTTGCCATACCATGTTTTTTTGTAATTATTAATTAAAAAATTATATATTTTTAGGACAGTGTTTTATTTAGATACCCCTACCTACTTAATGTTAATTTAAAATTTTAAATAATTTTGGTTAACATCATACCAGGCAAATATATAGTAAATGCCAATAAACTATAAACCAATAAATATTAAAAATCGGAAAGTAACTTAAATTCTCTTGTATTTGAATTTACTTGTACTTGAATTTACCTACATGAAAAAATCATAATTATATTACTAAAAAATATACCTACTTATTTACGTATTTTTTTAACATACTACTCTGACAATACTGGTAAGTTTAAAACTCTACGCCACTGGCGAGCATATTATGGACACTGTTTACAACGTTGCCAGCCGGTCCTAAGAGATCTGTCTTTCTCTCTTCCACTCACTAACAATTTTAAAACAATAACAGTCCGCAATTGTATGGGATTTATGAATGAAACATTTTGTCTCTATGCTGTAACGTCTTTGGTTTATTCACTTTTATAAATATATTCCTGAAGTAAGAAGATAACATGCGTCAAATATACAATCATTTAGTTACCATTACATACCTTTAAACTATTTTTTATGACCTGCATACAATATTTAGAAGAAAAAAAATAAAGCAGTAAAAACATACATGTCAACTTTATTGATGTTTGTGTTAAAAGTTTGGTTAGAAATAAATGTCAGTGGAACCAAAATGACATCACACTAAACTGATGTATTAGCCAATAACATTTTAGGCATCATTATGACGATATTTGAAAAACATTGACGTAGAGGTTTCAAATTTGCTTGAATTTTTTGGAATTCAAAAAATTTTTACATGAAAATTTAAAAAGAGAAAAATTTCAAAATTATTTTTAGATTAGATTTTGTGTTCTCTTTTAGAACAAAAATATTTTTGAATTTCACTAAATACTCCCATTGTGAATCGGCAAAATTAAAAATGTTTAGAACATTTTTTTTACCCCATTGTACAACTATTGTTTAGCATACTTTTTCTTCCAGGCCTAATGATGGTGACTGACCGAAACTAGTCTCTTCATCCCTGTTTCTATTAAAAATATTTATGTGCCTTTCTTTTATTTATTTTTTATCTTATGCTAGTTATTCTTAAATTAATTTATTGATGGTATTTCAAGCAATCTCTTATTTCCGTTAAAATAACATTTTACCGCGTAAATTATTTAACAAATAAACCTTGAATAAAAATTTTTGCAAAGAATGTTCCTTGACATTTTTTTATTTTGTATCTCAAATTCCAAAACAATTTAGCAAAAAAAAAAACATTTAATTACCTTGATTGTTCATCTCACAAGTGCTGGTATAAAAGTCGAACATGAAGAATACCTCTATGTCCTCATCAACTTTGGAACTTTCAAAACATCCGCGAAAAAAAAACGCGCAAACCAGAAGAAACTCCGAAACTTTTACGAAATTACGACGCTCGCGTCGCGACGATCTATCGAAATGCCCGGCACCGTTGTTTGCCGGCTATCAACTGGTGGATTCCGCCGAAGGCGCGATCTTGGACTGCATCCACCACTCCTCCTTTTGGAGATGGTCGAAGAATGCGGGAGACTATATGGCGCCAGTCTACGAAATCTATTGGTAATAATAATAATAATTTATTCATCCAAAAGTATAAAAACCAAAAATGGTAGTTTAAAATTATGAGAATTTTAATGATTAGGTACAGTTGAGGAACCTGAAATGTGAACGCCAAAATTTAATGGAGTGATTTAGACTTTGCATCATAGTCGTTCATCACATTCAAATGACTCCGCACTAATCTTATATGAGAAATTACTTCCTGTGATATTCCTTTTAAATTAAGATATGTTGTAGATATGTAGATATCGATCTTCTTATCAAAAGTTGCCATTGCCGCAACTCCCTATCACCAACCATTTGGATAATATAGGCTGTGAATATATATATTTTTTTTTATGAAAATTGTGTTCGACTAAAAAAAAAAACGTGCAGGTACCTAAGTCGAGAAGTTTTCAAGAAAAAAATATATTTTTTTTTTTCACCATTTTGAGACCTAGGGTGAGATTACAGAACGTCTGCAACTTTACAGATCTGCAAATATGGCGGCACCTTTGAAAATCTGCAAATATGACTGACTTACACATGCAAGTATCAAGTTTTCGTATTCCAAATTTGGGTTTAGTGTTGTTGGGGGTAATAAACCACAATAAATATTGCGAATTTGCAGATATTTTTTGGAATACTTGCATTTGTAAGTCCGCCATATTTGCAGATCTGCAAAGTTGCAGACGTTCTGTAATCTCACCCCTAATTATCTCGACAGAGAGGATCTAAGTTGCAAAATTTTATAGAAAATTTCCCCTTAAATGGTTATTAGAACACTTTGTTAAAATATAAGAACAACTTTACGGAACACCGTGTATATAATGTCCGCATCATATGGCATTTTTACTTTCCTATCTGTATACAGATATAAGGAAAGTATAGGAATCATGATTTTTTCGACCACGAGTTTTCGACGGATTTTTACGTTTTGAAGTCCCCTGCCTCCGTTTTGTCACAGGGCCCGATGTAGAGAATTGTCCCGGGGCCCGACCGGGCTCTCGGCGGCCCTGTGTGTGTGTGTGTCTGTGTGTCTGTATATCGCATAACTCATGAACCGATACACAGAAAAACACCAAATTTTAAACTTCTAATGAACTCATTAGAGTTTGGGCAGAGTCGGAACATCTGGGGGGTACTTTATAGGTGGTTATTTCTATATTTTATGGAATATATCTGTTGTTTACGTTTGGAGAAGAAAATTCTTCAAATAAAAGTTACTTCTAATATAATTATCTATAATTTTTGTTCTATACAAAATTTTCTTAAAATGGTCCGTATTCGAGAAATTTGACAAAAATGTAAAAAAAATTAATTTTTATAAAAATTGTTCAAATAAAAGTTGTTTGTAATATAATTATCTATAATTTTTATTTTATACATAATTTCTCTAAAATAAACCGTATTCGAGATATTTGAGAAAATGTGTAAATTTCGAATTTTGAAGAAAATTCAAAAACGGATAAAGAAAAAAACATTAAATTTTAAACTTAAGGTTTATTTCGGCCTGACGTAAAATGATTAGATTTTGGACAAAGTCGGAACATCTGGGGGGGGGGTACTTTATGGGAGGCCGTTTTTATATTTTATGGAATATATCTGTTATTTATGTTTGGAGAAGAAAATTGTTCAAATAAAAGTTACTTCTAATATTATTATCTATAATTTTTGCCTTATGTCAAAATTTCCTGAAATGGTCCGTATTCGAGAAATTTGACAAAATGTGCAAAATTCTGATTTTTATGAAAATTGTTGAACTAAAAGTTGTTTGCGATATCGATCTCTATAATTTTTGTTTATACACGATTTTTCTAAAATGGACCATAATGGAAAAGTGCTAAATTTAAATTTTTCAGTATTTTTGTTTTCAATGAATATTTATAGAAAAATGTTTCGAGGTAGATGTATGTGGACAATGTATATATTTAGTTCCTCTAAACATTTATAGAAATGCTGCAATAGGTTGTACTAAATAAGCGGAAAAAGCCTATAATAACTAGATAGGAAAGTCATGTGTTGGACACATCAGATTTTTTTTATTATTTAGTCAACGCAAATATAGAGTTCATGAAAAGTTTTTGCTTCGAAAATAATTAAAATGACGTTGATGATCAGCTATATCTGTCAAATTTGACATTTTTAAAGAAGAATTACAATAAGTAATTTCTCAACATTTTGAAAAATGTTAATATTTGAAAACCTTGTTTGTTATTCGGATTTGAATGAATTTGAACAATTTTCATTCTTTTCGCGTTTTCTTAACCTAATATTTTTGTCTGCTTCAAAAGTCTAAAATTCGAAAAGATCCTCGACAATCGCTAAAAAAATGAACCGTTTTTGAAAGTGAGTGGTTGAAAAATTGAAATCTATATTCTTAACTGGCGTTCGATGAGCATTCGTTTTTTAAAACGTGTACGTTTTTAACAATCTAATAGTATGCCTGGCATCACTGTAAACTATCTATATCGTTGAATTCAAGTAATGTGCAGGCCATAAAAAAACAAGAATTATGTTTTAATTACAATAAACCAATTGTAAACTTATCGAATGATGGTTTTTTCTAATCACATAATATATAATTTCAGGAAAATCGTACGTCATAAAAAACCTAGTTTTCATAGTACAAAATAACTTTAAATAATAACTTTGCTTATCTCATTCTGTTCTTTAATATTTTGTGGCAATTTTACATAATTGTTAAAATTTCTGGACACAAAGTGGGATACAGAACAGCTTTGAACCGCAATCAAATTATATTTGTAAATAAAATATACATGATTTAAGAATTAAATTCTTACACATTAAGGTGATTACAGCACCCCCTCATAATTTTTGGACAAGGATATCTCAAAAAGTAATTTTTTTTAAAAATTAAAATTTTGGCAAAATATATTAGGCAATAATATCTAGAATATGCATATTTTTTAAAGTTTTAATTCCGTCCAGTTTCCGAGAAAAAAAATCAAAGGGCTTTAAATTTTAAAATATCATAATATAATAAAAGCATTCCTCAACAGCTAGCAGTATTCTTAATACAATCCCCAAATTTAAGCTCTTAATATCTTGTTAATGATTTTTTAAAATTCGCCGAAATTAGTGGCTAAAACGCCTCATTAAGTGCTGCTTTCTGGTGTAACGCGTCTGTAACTATCGTATCGTACACTCTGAGTCATCACTCGTTTCTTGCAACGATTTACACCAGTTTACACCAGTTTAAACCAGAAAATAGCACTTAACGAGGCATTTTAGCCACTAATTTCGGCGAATTTTAAAAAATCATTAACAAGAGATTAAGAGCCTAACTTTTGGGATTATATTAAGAATACTGCTGTTGAGGAATGCATTTATTTTCATTATGATATTTTAAAATTTAGAGCCCTTTGATTTTTTTCTCGGAAACTGGAAATAATTAAAACTTTAAAATATATGCATATTCTAGATATTATTGCCTAATATATTTTGCCAAAATTTTAATTATTTAAAAAAATCACTTTTTGAGATATCCTTGTCCGAAATTTATAAGGGGGTGCTGTAATCACCTTAAATATTCATACAATATCAATTAAATTCAAAAAAATGCATTCTGCCTCTCCATGTCTGAATCTTTGAGAATTGTTATCTTCCAAGTTTGCTAATTGTAGAATTAATAATAATTGAAAGAAATTCTCAGCTATTAGACTTTTTTAGTACTGCAAATCATATTTATAAGAAATTAGATACTTTTGTAGGTATTATAATAACAAGTATTAAAAATAATTTTAAAAAACCGACTTCAAAATCGTACAGATGCCATTACCACATGTTGACCAAATTTATATGGGACCACCCTTGAGGTAACCCTTTACTAACAAAAAAAAAATCATAGAAATCGGATAAGTTAGTAAAGAATTATTGATAAACATGTATAAAAAATGAAGAGTTTGAGGATTTTCTCATGGACTCAATTATTAGATTTTGGCCAAGGTTATATGGGATCACCCCTAAAGTACCCCCTTTCTAACAAAAAAAGAATCATTGAAATCGGACACCGTGTTAAAGAATTATCGCTGAACATACATAAAAAAAAATTACGACGAATTGAGAACCTCCTCCTTTTTTGAAGTCTGTTAAAAAGTAGTAACTAGAAATTGTTAAAATCAATCAATATTATTAATCATCCTAAAAGTGACATATAAGTGACATTGGCTAAATCCTTGAAAATATGCACGTTTTATCAGAAACGTGTGAAAAATTCCGCTCACTGTAAAACACCCGTTTTAAACGCACTCCTGCTGAAGTTTTGTTTTTTTTTTTTATTTAAATGATTCTACTTGGTTGTGAATTTGACTCAAACAACATAAGCAAGTGGAAGAATCAAACGAGAATACTTTTTTGTCTATTTACATTTACCTATAATAAAATACGAAATAAACCCTTTTTCATTTATTCCAAATACCGACTCTGATATCGTCGACTTCTTTCGTCAATAAACTGCTTATTTAACTAAACAATTTTTTTCCATTTAATAGACCCTGTATAAAACACCTACTAACATACCTGTTTCTAGTAATCAATAATGTATTTCTTAGAAAATAGCAATAATACTGTCCCTGTAAAAAAGTTCCACCCTGTAAGATACTTATCTTGTCTGCGGTAAAGTAAAAAAAACTTACCAATATGGTCATTAGGGCTTACACCTAAAACAAAAAAATTAACTAGTGATTGAATTTTTTTAAATAGGCATATTTATTAAGCAAGCACGTGAAAACATTTATAAAAATCTTTAAATATGAATTATTGATTTTAAAAAAGCAATAAAAATGTTCAAATTTCACCAAAAAATCTCAGAAATGTTAACCTTTACTAATTTTGTTCATAAATTTTAAACTCTTTTTGGTCTAGTTATGAGCACACAAAAATATAAAAAAAGCGAACTGAAATAGTTCTTGTGGTTATTTTTTCACCAAGTGAAAATTCAAAGAAAAAGCTTTATTATAAAGTACAATGTTAAGATATATAAAAGCAAATTTTAATAATCACCAATTTAATTTATAAATGTTTACATGTCATGTACCTTACCTTCTTAAGATGGCGTAAGTCACATCGTCCTTAGGAATTTCACAAACATTTAAGTTTAATGAATCTCATATTTTCAATAGTTTTAACACAGTTTTGGAAACACTAAATAGTAAATGTTTTAAAAAAAATCTAATAATAAAATTTAAGGCTTTTTGTAGTTTTTTACATAAAAAATCACAGTATTACAGGGAAAACGTTATGTACTTTCAAAAACATTTTTACCGGCGTCGACTAAAAACTAAACTCCAGAGGCGCGCGCAGTGTGTAGTTGAACATAGATGAACTGTCAATATTCAATTGTTTTCCATGGGTAATTAGATTTTAAACAAGTAACTTCAAATTTGTATTTAAGTATGAGTTTTATTTTCTAATCTATGGTACCTACTGCATTACAAAAAAAAATTCAATGAGCCATGAATATTCAAAATACCATGAAAATAGGGAATAAGGCGATACGTAGATATTCTCAGTAAATCCAGAGAATATGGCATACACATATTTTGGCAGATAAAAACATATCGTGGGCATATGTTTCATGGTAACCTTGAATATTCCTGTCATATGCTATAGCAGATCTTATCCACGGAATATAGGTTTGCAATTGAGATATGCATTGAATATTCATGCAATATTTTTGTGCTGTGTGGAAACTTGCGAATTCTCATAATTTTCAAAAATACTTTAAATCGTAAACGTTATTGATATTTGTGACTAACTACCAAAATACGATAACAACCATTTTCAAAACAACTCTACAGAGTAATTTTTTAAAATAAAGTTGAAAAATAGCACGTTTAAAAATCGTTTTACGCTTAAATGAATGATAACAAATGTATTATTTATACAGAGTGGAAAGTCTAACTGGAACAAATTCGGTAACTTGATAAATAAAGGTTTGTCGCAAAATTCCTGAAACACGTCAATTTTTATTTTCAATGGGGCATATTATAAAGAGATTTGTTTTTCTTTTTAATTATCTGGGGCGTTGTAGACACCCCCAACTTTTTTTTAAATGGAAGGGTAGGGTGATTAATTTTTTATTTGAAAGCTTTTTCAATTACAAATACAATGACATTTTTTTTTTGTTACTTTTTATAAACAATGTGTCGGAAGAAAATGAAATAAGGAAATATTTACTGAAATTACTTTAATGTATAGGTACATTTTTTCTTACTTGATAAGTTCAATAAAAAAATCAATATACACATTATTATGGAAAGTTTATATCAAAGAAGGGTAGGTTGACTTATAAAAACAGAATTTGGTTAAACTCACAACCTAGTAATAATGTTGTTTTGGTCCTTATTTTCCATTCCAATTAGCACAAAATAAGTAAAACACAATACATGACGAAATAACCCACTTTTTGACAACTAAATAACTTTAAAAAGCAATATAAAATTATAAACACACAGCAAGTCTAGAAATAAAATAAATACAACACCAAACCGTATGTCACACAAAAATAGAGCGACCGTTTTCCTTGGAAAATAACTACGTACTCCTTTGGCTAATACTACAACAGGTATTAAATTACATCCAAAGGAAATAGAGCAGATATTGAAATTTAATTTCAAGACCCTACCTTTGATTTTGTTTACTAAGGAGAACGTCATTCTTAGGCCGCTTTCGTCCTTATTATAGAACTCTTCAGCAAAAAATAGATGGTTTTTAATTCCAGTCTTTAATGTTGGTTACGAAGAGAAAAGTATTGAAAGTGGGAAAATAGTATCGCCATCTGTGCCTAGTTCCCAGTTAGAAAACAAGTCGTTGCAAATGAAATTAATAAAGTTATGCATATGCAACTAAGAATACTAGAAAGTTGTATTGGTTGCCTAGATGTCGGTAATTTTTTACTAAAACACAATTTTACAAAAATAATTAGTTTAAAATAGGTTCTTTCGTTCGCTGTTGGTACAGTGTACACCAGTGTCAATTAACCACCTTATTTACCTAGTTTACTTTCTCTTTATTCCTTATATACATGTCGAGTGTAATTCACTCCTTTTAAATAGCTGGTGGAGAAAATATCCACCGCCGACAGGAAGGTGTAGTGGATTTTACACCGGGCCAAACGAAAGGTTTAGTGTTCCTTGGTGTAGGAACGAACGAAAGAACCTAATTAGAAATAATATTGTATGTAACACGTTACGAAATGCTATTTTATATAACTCGTTCATGTTACGGAACCTCGCTCTGCTCATCTCGTAAATATTCACCCGCCTTATAAAATAAGCATGTCGTAACTGTTTGCATATATATTACGAATGCAACAGTCGATGAAAAGGTCACTCAACATAGGAAAAGACATGGCAACGCCGGAATCTAATCCTGTAAACAGGCGCTGATATTTTTTTGTCATTTGTCATATTTTGACTTTGACATTTTAGTTTGTTGGCGCGAGAGGAAGGGAAGAAGAAAGGAGAAGGAAGTGCATCTTGTGGAGTGACAAGAGAATGTATTGGTTTTTACTGTGTTCTTTAATTCTAAGTAATTAATAATAATGTGATATTTTCCCAACATTAGTTATAATCCAGTTCATTTCGACCCATACAAATCCACTATACCTTTCCATAAAATTATGCATTCATATGTTTGGATAGTAGCGTCATGATACAGCATTTCCCAGTTTCCTAAGAAATTTTTACTAAAAGTTAGTCAAATTTAGCGAAAATGTCTGCTAAAACTAAAGTAAGCGTAGAATGGAAAAGAAGGGTGAAACAAGAATACATGCGATTAAGGCAAATGAAAAGGTACAAAAGGGCTGACGATGTGAAATTAGCCTGGAATCAAAATCGTCAGAAGATGACTGAAACTCTTCTCGAAGAACAGAAACGATGGGCTGACAGCAAAGCGTTTTGGGCCACCTCTTCTGAACTGCCCGCCCATGCAGCCTGCATGAAGAAAGCCGAAGTTATAGGCAATGAAGGTGAGCATTTTTATAAATATTGCAGTCCATCAACATGCAGGAAAGATAGCTTTTTTAATCTTTTCAACTTAAAAATAGCAAGTTAAATAGCTGAACCTTATCTCATTTCATTAAAAGTTCATGCAAGGAATGACAATTCCTAAGGTTTAAATAAATGTACCCTTTAATAGCATATATAATTTTTAACATATTATTTACTCATGGATGCATGGAATACATGGTGTCCTAAGTTGGCTGGTGTGTGGGGAAAGGGGTAGAAGTTAAAAATTGCTAATATAGTGATATTTTTATCAACCACTTTAAAATATTGTTGAACATATTGCATAAGGATGTGGCCCAAAACACACTCAAAGTTTGTATTCTGTTTTTCTTCAACTGATATGTTGTTTTAAACATGAAAAGTTTAAATATTGTAGTTAGAAATAGATGTTAAGCTGTTTTTAATAGTACAAAGTGGAATGAGGTATAAGTGTTTTTTTTTATTATAGGTTCTTTATTACTTTTTGTGTTTGTATGTTTGAAAGGTTAATTGTGTTCAATAAAAATATTTTGATTAGGCATTTTTATTATTACTATGTTGAAATTGATATTATGTCTGATTTTTGTTTATAGATAATGTGAAAGGGGAGAGTCATATTCTTTTAGTTTCTTTTTATAATTATTACTACATTCTTTTTTAAAACTTTTTTCCAAATTGCACATTTATTTTGAATGCATTGACATATTGTGCAGTTTTCTTGGATTTACACCATAAAAAAAACAAATTTTCTCAAATATATCATAATATATTATTATTATTAATTATGCAGTTATGGTATCAGTGGTGTATATTTGAAGTTGCTGTCATTTTTTAAACCACAATAGCAAATAGGTACCTACACATTTTCATTCAAAACTTTTACAGTTTAGTAATTTTAATTATCTAGGAGACATACAGGTGGTAACCATAAAAATAATGAATGCCGTTACCCCCATCCCAACGATGTACACATGGGCTCCTATTCAACAAAATTTCATGGTGGAAGATGAGACAGTTTTGCACAACATACCGTACATGGGTGACGAAATCTTGGATCAAGATGGTACATTTATAGAAGAACTCATCAAAAACTATGATGGAAAAGTGCATGGTGACAGAGAAGCTGGTTTCATAGATGACGAATTATTCGTGGAACTTGTTCATGCTTTGATGAACTATCAAGATAAAGAAAATAAAACTGAGAAGAAGAAAGATGATAAGGATAAAAAGGAAGATAAGGATAAAAAGGAGGATAAGGATAAAAAGGAGGATAAGGATAAAAAGGAAGACAAGGATAAGAAGGTTGGGGAAGATAAGAAAAAGGAGGAAAAGGATAAAAAGGTTGGGGAAGATAAGAAAAAGGAAGAAAAAGATAAGAAGGTTGGGGAAGATAAGAAAAAGGAAGAAAAGGATAAGAAGGTTGGAGAAGATAAAAAAAAGGAAGAAAAGGATAAGAAGGTTGGAGAAGATAAAAAAAAGGAGGATAAGGATAAAAAGGAAGATAAGGATAAGAAGGTTGGGGATGATAAGAAAAAGGATGAATTGGATTTTCCTACTACTGTTATATTTCAAGCCATTTCTTCCCAGTTTCCTGATAAAGGAGGACCAGAAGAACTGAGAGACAAGTGAGTACATGTTAACCAGAAACTTGTGTATAATCCATTAGGGATCTAAGAAAATCAAGGAGTGTTAGTTTGACAACTTTAATTAGTTTGCATTGAAGTGAAGAAAGTTGACAAGTATACAGAGTTGCCAACCAATTTTATGGAATGCACAATAAAATTTCCCATGTTTGTTTTCATTTGAAATCGATTAAACACATTTTATATAAAAATTATGTAAAACGAATATAATATACTTGAAAATAAAAACATTTAAATATAATAAAAAATATTGTTCTGTAATAGAAATTATAAAAAAATTGTAAATTAGTGAAATGTGTACAAATATAACAAATTTAGATGTTGATACTGTTTTTAGACTATCAAAATACAAAAAAAAAATGAAAAATAAAAGAGAAAATATACTTTAAATAACCCAGAACCCAAATAAAAATGAACAAATAAAGAACTTAAAGAGTCACCACCTAGTCTCCAGACATACTGAAAATAGTACAAGATTGTGGGTAAAACCAAAATCAACATGGTCAATCCGACTGTACAAAAAAATCCCATATTTTAAGATTGTGAATTTTTTCATTTTTCATATTTTTGCAGAATAAATTCCTATAGGTACTCTAGGAAAATTCTCACAGGTTGGCAACACTGCAGTCATACGGGAGTGAAACAGTGTTGCCATTGTTTTGATTTGTAGCAAAAGATTTTGATATACAGTGTTGCTAAATGTCCACTTTTAAAAAGCTGCTTCTTACAAAGTACTCAAATTACTTATATTTTTCAAGAATAATGCTTAATATTGTCAAAACCCATTCTTTTGTAATTTCAACCTGTTATGCATGATAATAAAAACAGCACCACTGACTTTTTTAGATTCAGAATGAATTTTTATTATATTATACATGATATATATCGAGACTTTCATAGCCAAACACTATTTTAAAAGAGTGTGAATGATCTGTATACCTTTTATTCATGTAGGTATGTGGAATTAACTGAAAGGACTGATCCTAACGCTCCACCAGAATGTACTCCAAATATCGATGGACCTAATGCTGCCTCAGTACCTCGTGAGCAAACGCTGCATTCCTTTCATACCTTATTCTGCAGAAGGTGCTTCAAATACGACTGTTTCTTGCATAGTAAGTACATTTTCTTCTTTTAAAACCAAAGAAAATCAGTTGTAATATTGTATTATTATTTTTTTTAATATGAAACTCTTAGAAATAGTATAGAGTAAGTAAGGTTTGTAAAAGTAATGACAGTTGAGGAGTTTTGTTCTGTTTCGCTGCATACTTTAGGACAGCCAGGTAAAGATGAATAAAAAATCGATAGATACTCATTTCATCCCATTTACACAACAATGTAAAAAAAAAATTGGAAAAATAACAGAAAAAATGAATAAATTAATATAACTCACAATCTCATTTTGACATTTCATCTAGAGATAAGTTTCATTAGGTTGTTAAAACGCTCAAATATGTTTGTATTATTCCAATGGATAAAAGAAAATAATTTTTAATCCTTTGCCGCTAACGTGTTTTGAATAGCAATATTTTGAGATATTTTTTTTATTTTATCCATATACAAGTTTTTACTCATTTAAACTACAAGACATCACATTAGTTATGAAGGGTTGAAAGCCTAAACTTTATATTTTAATTTATCTGCTTGTAAATACCATGATTATTAAACTATTTATTTGAATGGCTTTAAACCTCATGATCTAAAACGCTCTCTGCATTCACATTATTCAGTCGTTTGCACACAATTAAATGCAAGTAGGGTACTTCAGTGATACCAGGTGAAAATTTTGTAAAACAGGTTGGTGGAAGAAAAATAGAAACATTAAATTTATATTAAAAATAAAGATTAATATTCTGAAAAAAAAAACACAAATAAACTAATCAATTTGAATCAGATTCTTACTATACAACTGTGCTCTCTTTGTTTATGAGGCACAATCAAACTCTTACTTATTTGCAAATAGAAATAGCGTATTTATTATATTTGATACAGTAGATTTTAAACTCAAAGCAGTAGAACAAATACAAAAACACTGCCGTGATGTGTGAATGTGGATGGCGTTCCTATTTCTCAGCCACTAACCTTTTGAAGAGGGTGCCAAAAACCGACGTGAATAGGAGCGAAAATCATCTATTTAACACCTTAGCATTATGTAATTCACAATCTCTATAAACAGGGCTTCAAGCTTGCCATCCAGGTCCGAATTTGCAGAAACGCAGAGGTCCAGACCTCAAACCGTTCACAGATCCTTGCGGAGGCGACTGCTACTTGTCTCTGGTAAGCGATACGTTTTTTCTTTTATTGCTGAAAAAAATTGTGAAAACCTATGTTTTAACCGTGTAATAATGTAAAAAATATTCCGAAGGCCGAGGTTAAAGAAACTATGGCTGCCAAAGCAAAAGAAGAGGAGGAATCAGAGGACAAGGATGTGAAAGTAAAAGTACCTAAAAACGCAGAAGTTTCCACAGAAATTGTTAAATCCATCAGTGTCAATAACCCTAGGAAAATTTGCAAGCAACAAAGCGTAGATAGCGGAAATGAAGCCAGTTCTGAAGACAGCAATGATAGCAACAAATATAAAGGTAACTTTTTTTACCTGTCATTAGTTTCATTTTACTAACAGTACTGTGAATTTTTTTGTTTAGACAATGACAATTCAGATCCAGTATCAACAACAACATCATTTAGCTTAATAGGACTCATGGGTGCCAACGATCACAAAGAATGGACTGGTTCTGATGAAAGTCTCTTTAGAATACTCCACAAAGTATTCCTCAATAATTATTGTGCCATCGCTCAGATAATGCTAACCAAAACCTGCCAGCAAGTAAGTCTAGAGTTTCACTGGATGTAATAATGTATTAACCTAAAAATACATTGTTGTTACAGGTCTACGAATTTGCTCAGAAAGAATCAGCAGACATTCCATCCGAAGAACAGATTCGCGACTACACTCCGCCACGAAAGAAGAAGAAGAAGCACCGTCTTTGGTCAATGCATTGCCGCAAAATACAACTGAAAAAGGATTCCAATAGCAACCACGTTTACAACTTTACTCCCTGTGATCATCCGGGACAAAATTGCGATCACAACTGCCCCTGCATCGGGGCTCAGAATTTCTGTGAGAAGTTTTGCAACTGCAGCTCAGACTGTGAGTCAAATATATATTTTTAATATGATGGTAATTAGATTCCTGTTTGTTATTGTAGGTCAAAATAGATTTCCTGGATGTAGATGCAAAGCTCAGTGTAACACAAAGCAATGTCCTTGTTATCTGGCTGTCAGAGAATGCGATCCAGATCTGTGTCAAACGTGCGGCGCCGATCAGTTTGACAATACCAGGATTACTTGCAAGAACGTCAGCGTCCAGCGTGCTTTACGTAAGTAACAATTTTGACATTAAGTGTCGCTTGTCATCTGTCTTGGAAGTTTTAATTAAGTCCTCTGTCAACTTTTACCTGGATTTTTGTTTTCAGACAAGCATTTGTTGATGGCACCTTCAGACGTTGCTGGATGGGGTATATTTTTGAAAGACAGTGCTCAAAAGAACGAATTCATTTCAGAGTATTGCGGTGAAATTATATCACAGGACGAGGCGGACAGGAGGGGCAAAGTTTATGATAAATACATGTGCAGTTTCCTGTTCAACTTAAACAATGGTATTTATTTAAAACTTGGGTTAATTATTTTCCAGTTGAACAATTTCATATTCTTGTAGATTTTGTGGTGGATGCTACCAGGAAAGGAAACAAAATCAGATTCGCGAATCACTCAATTAACCCAAATTGTTATGCCAAAGTTATGATGGTCAATGGGGATCACAGGATTGGAATTTTCGCCAAAAGGCCTATACAGCCGGGAGAGGAATTATTCTTTGATTACAGGTAATAAGATGTCAAAATCTGATATTACAAAGGTCAAATTGTAATGATCAAAGTTTTATATGTCAAATGTCATATTTTTAATGCCTGATGTCACAGTGAATATTTTGTACTTAGTTTAATTTTTGTTTTAGATATGGACCTACAGAACAACTGAAGTTTGTAGGCATTGAGAGAGAAATGGAGTTTTTATAAGCATTAATGAATGACTTAATTTTTATATTGTGTGCTGATAATTATTGTAGACTTTATTAGTACTGATTTTTTAGTATTGACATACGTATTGTGTAAATTTACAAATTTTAGTACTGAAATATACACTTTTTTATACAACTTGTTTTATTAAAAAAAAAAAAATCTTAGATAAAAACATTTATATTAAATGTCTATAAAGTCTTTAAAAATTCGTTATATAACTGAACTGACGATTTGGCTACTTCTGTGCTAAAATGAGTATCATTGTTGGAAATTAAAGCCAATAATGATACATAATTCGGTTTCTTACAATCATATTGATCACTTCCTAACTTAACCAAAAACTGATGTCTCTCTTTTAACCTTTTTACTCTACAATTAAGTATCTGTGGCATCTCAGCTATTGTTTCCAGTGGTATTTTCATTTCATTGTGGAGGTATTCAAATGTCTTGAGAAGCTTGTGTTGACCTAAAAAAAAATTACTTAATAAACTTGAGATTGTTCAAATTTTAAAGGGAACTTTGGTAATTAATAATTTCTTACTAGTTTTAAATATTTGTGGCCTATCCAAGAGAATTTGTTTAATCTCTTCAGATGAAAATCCCATTTCTTCCTTGACTACAAAAGTGTTTAGTTTAACACTTTTAATAGGGTATGTTATAAGTCTAGGGCATTTAGTTGTTAAAAGCCTAACTTCTTTTCCTGTTAGTGAAAAGTGATGTTGAAAAAACCCCAATTTATTATCGATGTCTTGTGTACTAAAATAAATTTAAAAGTACTGGATTTTTATATAGTGGAATAAAATAGATTACCTATATGTTAACCAAAACGGATTATTTTCAACAATCCTAGTAATCATTTCGGGTGTAAATTTCTTGTATTGCAAATAATTTACCCTAACTTTAAGATCTTCCAAATTTTCTTGTAGTAATAATGGATTTTTCGTTATTGCATAGCCTATTTGTTCAGTTTCTAGGCCTAATTCTTTAAGATATATAATAGTATCTTTGATATCTTCAAATTTGAGAGTTAAAATAAACTTCATTGCTTCTGGGTCTTTTTCTATTTGGTAAAGATTTACTCCTAGTTTTACAAGTTGCTGAAGGACATCCGATTTGTTCACGTACATAGAAGACACGGCACCAGGTCTTAATACTTTCGATATTTCTGATAGATCAGTCCTAGGTACTTTTTGTATTGAATGTTCTACTTCTGTTAAAGCATTTTGTTTATTTTCTGTCAAATCCACTAAACTAGTAGCTTGAATAATACTGCCATCAACCGCTGACGAAACATTTCTTAAAACGTTCACGAAATTTGTTTTAAAAATTTTTCTCAACATTTTAAAAATACTTTGGTTATAATAATATTTTGAAAGTAGAGTTCGGTTTATGTTAATACGTAAAAGACCATTATAGAAATGAAAAATTAGATATTTACTATATTTTTACATTCACAAGAGGCCAAAATTTTATTTGCTGTAACCACAAAAAAGATCTAATTACCAACTTAATAAAAGGTCAAAATTATATACTTTGAAAAAAGGACCAAAAGATAGAAGAGTAGCTATATTACTACATACGTAAAGGGCCACTTGCCTTTTACGTGTTTAAAAAGCGATGTTATTATAATTTCGTAATATCATCATAAAAATATAGGTTAAATAAAATTTGACGTTCAATTTAAAAACATACACAAGTAAATATAGATCAGTGACCAACAAATTTTAGAATTAGATATATAAAAATATGTCTGGCGGATCGGTGTGCGTGCTAGCCTTAAATGGAAGGCGGCAAACAGTAAAATGTACCCCAAATACCACAATTTTACAGGTTGGTGGTTAAATATTTTTTTATTTATGCAATATTTTTGAATATTCAATTTCGACATGTTACACCATTACTAATTTGTAGATTTTGGAGGAAGTTTGTAGAAAACAACAGCTAAAATCCGATGAATTTGATTTAAAACATCATAACAAAGTATTAGATACTTCACAAATATATAGATTCTCGGGATTGCCAAATAATGCCCAATTAGAACTAGTACCTGCTACCAAAGTTCGCAAAGAGTCTGATGTTATCTTAGCTGCAAATCTAGAAAGTGGTAAAAGGCTTACTGGAAACTTTTCTCCAAATGATACTCTTTTGGAAGTCTTAAAAAAGCTCTGCCCTGAAGCCTTACAGCATGATTTAAGTCCTGTTGTCATTTATACTAGGAGAGAAATTTATGGAAAAGAATTAGAAGATGTTACCTTGAGAACTTTGGGTTTAACAGGAGGCAGAGCAATGATTAGAATTTTAAACAGAGCTCCAGAAGATTTAAAAACACAAGCAAATGTGTCGAAGGTGTTACCATCAAAACCTGTTGAAGAAAAACCTTATATCAGGAAATATCAGCCAATTGAGGAACCTGAGGATGTTGAAAAATCTAAAGATGGTGCTCCAAGAATTACTGATGATGACTCTTCAGAAAATGCTGCACCTCAACGTGCACAGAAAAAGGATAATGTTGATTTGTTAAAGTTAGCTAGAGAAAAAAGAAAAAGTACAGAATTTCAAAGCCCACAATTGGCAGAAAGAAAAAAGAGTACTTCTGAAAAGCAAGTTAAAACTAGTCCTAAGCCTACCAAAAAGAAAAATCCCTGTTCTTGTAAAAGTCATGCTATGGATGTGGATGATGAAATCAGTTGCCCTGCAACTTGCAAAGGGACCTGTAAAGATTCAGATGAAAACATGGAAATTAAAGATGACTTTGTATTTGTAAGTATTTTTTACAAGCATGATTTCTATTCTTTATCACAATATTTTAAAATTTAGTTAGGGGAAAGAAATGCCATGCTCTTTTCACAAGAAACAGCTGAAGCCATACCTCATGAAGATCTCCCAGATGACTTTTTCGATCTAACAATAGATGATGCCAGAAAATTACTTAGAGATGTAAGAAAACAACGTCATTTCTTGGAAAACACTCCCCTTCGAACTTCAAATTTGAGAGATTTAGAGGATTCTAAAAAGCAACTGAGACAAGTGAACAGATATAAAAAAGCCATTATTAGAATTCAGTTTCCTGATAGGGTGGTGCTTCAGGGTACATTTAATCCTTCAGATACCATTAAGGATGTCTTAGAGTTTGTTAGACAATATTTGGAGGATAAATCTATGAATTTTTATGTCTGTAAGTAAAACAATTTTATATGCTATTGCGTATTATGTATAGTTATTTGTTTTTTTAGTTACAACTCCACCCAAGTGTGTTTTAGAAGAAAATAGAATGTTGCTGGAAGAGGGATTTGTACCTGGGGCTGTTGTGCATTTTGGTACTGAAGGCCTTAGTTATAAAAGCTATCTTAGAAGAGATTTGCAGAATAAAATCACTAGCAATTCTGTGGCTAGTCTGGCAGCGGCTCAAATCAGGTAACAACTAATCTTTTAATAACATCTCATGTTTTACAGGTGTTTTTCAATTTTGTTTTTCAATTTCCATATGAAATTGAAAATCTGCTTATATCCAACAGGTGCCTAAAAAAAGGAAGAAAAAAACATTTTTTCCAATTACAGGCCTCTATATTTGCTTTTCTCCATCAATAAAATTATTTAAAAAAAAATTATATATGAACTCCTAAAGATCTGGAATCTCATAAATTACAAATTCTTTAACTCTCTAAAGATGGTTTTTTTTTAAGCATGTGTGCTGAATTTTTTTATACTTACATCTGTATGCCTATTATTGCTTATACACACAGTAAAAAATTAAGCAATAAAATGACCTTAAACATAATATTTAATTTAGCATTAAAATCAGAGAGCTTCCCAGAGCGGTGGAAAGAGGCAAGAATTATTCCTGTTTTTAAATCAGATGACAACACACAATCAAAAACTATGGGTCTGTTTTCTATTCTGTCAAATATATCAAAAATCTTTGAGATTGTTATTTATAATCACATATATGCTTCAGTCTGCAACCTAATATCGCCTTCGCAGCATGGTTTCTTAAACAGAAAGTAATATACCTGTAATAACTCAGCATTGATTTCTCAAAGGCTTTTGACAGAATGGATCATGGGATATTGATTGATAAATTGAACCAATTTTTGCTTTTCTAAGACCTTGATAAGGTTCTGTATGTCATACCTTCTGGAAAGGCAGCAGTTTGTCTTTCATAACGGTCATTCGTCACTTGTTTACTTTGCAAAATCAGGCGTCCCTCAAGGTTCTAACCTTGGACCATTGCTATTTTTGTTATTTATTAATGATCTCGATCACCGTTTACACTCTTGTAGACTCATTTATGCAGATAACTTTAAGATATACCTCTCAGTATTAGATATATATGACTGTTTAGCGCTTCAGCAGGACCTAGATATATTGTCAGATTGGTGCATGCAAAATAGGTTAATGTTAAATGCATCGAAGTGTAAAGTGATGGCATACACTAGAAAAAGATCAACTATAGATTTTTATTATAATATTAATGGTTTGGTTTTGTCACCTTGTTCCTCAATCACTGATCTGGGTGTCACTTTCGACTCAAGGCTGAGTTCTGTTGAGCACATTATTATGAAGGTTTTGTAATGAAAGTGAAAGTTTTGTAATATGAAACTGTCGTGGGTTCAAGGACATTGGAGCATTAAAGACTTTATATTATTCATACATCCGCACTAAGCTTGACTGCTGTTCAGCTATCTGGTATACTTATTGTCATGATATCCCTAATCCGACCCTGTGCCTGTGGAAGCACGCGGCCTTCACATGGCAACCAATTCGTGATCGAAGCAACGCTGACGTGTGAAAACAGCCGGCCCGCCTCTCGAATGTATAAGAATACGACGGAATGTCTGCCGCTGGTGCACTGGAAGCGACTGGAATGGCCGAGAGTGCCGCTTAGTCATAAAAAGGAATGTATTTTCCAGTAGCGGATTTGGACTAATATAAATAGCCGACGTATCAGCGCCGAGTTTAGTTTAATTTAGAACATTGTATTGAAAAGTTAAAGTGAAGAAATAAATTAGAATTGTTAGTTAGTGTCTAAATATTACATAAATTAAATAGTACGTCTGAAATAAATTGTAAATAGTGTGTTTTTAAATAAATAAACTTTAAATAAATTAGACTTTCGTCACATTATTATAATGTTCATATGACTAGTGTTGAATCTGTTCAAAGGAAGTTTTTGAAATACTTATCATTCAAAGTAAATGGAATCTACCCGCCAAGAGGAATTGATTATCAGCTACTTTTCGACAGTTTTAACATGAAAAATCTTGCGTTTTGGAGAATTCTAGCTTCATTGACTTGTTTACATAAAATCATGAATGGGTTAATTGACTGTCCTGCTATCTTGGCTAAAATTCATTTAAAGGTTCCACAGTATAATAACAGACATCACTTAACTTTTTACTGTAATAGATCTAGAACAAATATTCTACTAAGCTCACCGCTCAATGTCATGTGTAATAACTTTAGCATGTACTGTAATTCTTCGGATATCTTCAAAGATAGTTTGAGAAGTATTAAAGCAATTGCTCTTGCAACTATTATGACAATGTTCGAGTTTTTTATTTTATTCTATTTTATTTTCATTTTCAGTTTTTTATATACTTTTTATTTTATAATTCTTTTCATGTCATCTTTACTACTTATATTGTTAATAATTTATTAGGTTGCTCTGTAAAGGGATTTACGTGTGTTGGTTTGCTTATTGTAAATTATGTGGTCAGTTACCATGCGATGTTGCCACCTGTATTAGTTTTTACCTAAGTCTTTCCCTAGGTTCAAACTTAGGAAGGTTGTAAGCGACGTAAGGCTATACCTCATGCTATATGATTTGTCGATCACAAGTGACCTTTGGCCATAATATGTACTTAAAAAGTAACATTTTCATATGAATATATGAGATATCCTGATTGTTTTACCTTCGTCGCTATTATTTGCAAATGTCTTGTAAATATGCGACATTCATACTTAAAGGGTTAAGATCTACCTTTGCTGTTGAGTGGTTAAATTATTTTAGAGGAAATTATGTTTTAGGAAGAAAAACACCAGAAAATGTGGTGTTGAACCAGAAGATGACTGTGATTATGATTTTAGTGAAGATCTAAAAACACAACCAGAAGTCAATGCTGGTGCCAGTACCAGTTCAGGAGTAACCCATGATGTGGAAGAAAGAAAACCCCAGTATCAACCTCCTGAAAACTTCCCAAAATGGTTTAAACCTTTGTAAATAACCTTTGCCTAATATAGGAATCAAATATTTGTTTTTTTATTGTTTATTAAAAGTTTTATTAAATAAAACACCAGAAAATTATTGCTTAATTTCATTTAATAAGTACCCACTTACTATTCTTAAAGGTATCTGGAGGTTTTTTTAATTGAAACAATTTAAATAGCGTTTGCAATTTTATTTGGGAATAAAAATTACAAAAATGCGTGTGAACAGGACTAGATTTGTATATAAAACTGATAAAATTTCCTTTTCATAGAGATAACGGTCAAAAATTTAATTAACAAGCATCCCTGATTTCCTAAATATTGCGAGATATTTTAAAAAATATTTTTAACTCAAATATGAGTTGTTGGCAATACACAAAAGACGAAAATAATTTCATCTAATACAAAAACATAAACTAATATTTTCTAAAGTTAAAAAAAGAGTAAATACCTTAAAACTAGATTGAAGGTTTTTAAGAAGTAGGAAGGTTTTTAATACATGAGTCTTTAGTGCACAAGTATGGCAAAACATAAAAATAGCTACAAACTACTAAAATGGCAGATACAAATTCTAATTATTATAATATAGTCTTATTCTAGTTGCTTGTTTTTAAGGACACAATATTTTACTTTAATTCTGGCCTCTATTTTTGGGTGATTAATTGTTCAGGCGGCAAATACATAAAATATATAGAATCTTCAAATAACTCCATTTACAAATTCAATAACTTGGTTATCTTTTTAAATTTTGACATAAATGGTTAATTGTTGAACATTCTATATATTTGAACAGTTTCTCAGAATATTTTACACAATTTACTGGCAGTAATACATATCCATACCAGAACTTGCAAACCAGATAACTCCCAACCAATTATTATGAGAATAAAATACATCTACATGGTGGTGGCAATTAAAATAATGTCTTTCTTTATAAGACTACAGTTAAGCCAAATAAACACAACAGTCTTAAGTATTTAGATATTAATTGAAAGAAGAGCCAGGAAAATTTAGTAACATTTTCCATATCAATGCAATGATATATTTATTTTTTATTTACATACAGTGCAAGAATTATTTTACCACAAATATAAGGTGTATCACATCATGGTATTGATAATTTTGTTTATGTAACAAATCCAGAGGAATTTTTCAAAATAATTTCCTCCCATAAAGAACAAGGTACTATGATCTTTCCTAAGACATCAAATATTTGAATTAAATTCAAATAGTTACTGTCATATGCGAGCAGCGGCCCTGCATAGCAGATTCGTTTATTGTGTATATATATATATATACCTGCAGTCAAGCCAGGTCCAGCGCCTGAACAAACTGCTCACTGAATACATACCACACCGGGCAGGAATATCGAGTACGACGTACAGCATGGGCTGTGACATCTTTTCGGAAAAGAGATATAAAGCAGTCAGTCGCGAGTCCATGAATGTTGGAGTTACTAAAGATTCCTATCTCTGGTTGGAACATCCCAGGGAATTAATTAGAAATAGGCAGACTTTAAATAAATTAATAAAAACAAAAAAATACTGTCATATACATACATATTAATAAACATTAAGTTTATCCTATTTTTAAATTTACATACAATTGTTTAATTTCCAAAATATATCCACATGTGAAAGAAAAGCATTATTTTTGTGAACACCCTGTATAAACGTTTGGGCAATAAATATGAAACTAAGAAACAATTAAATCGTAGACAAGGCATATTTGTATAGCTTCGTTTGTAATTTTTAAAATGGAGTTGGTTTGCACATTAAGGTATCACATTTCTTACATGTGTAAAAGATTCTTCATAATTGAGTTCAATCTATTAATCGAGATTTAAGTTCTCTTTAGGATTCAAATGAACTCCCATAGGACCCAGCATGGTGCTAGAAGGCCCCGCTTCTCCCATCTGACTCTTGTAACTCTCCAAAATATATTTCAAAGCGTTCACATTAATATCAACCGGAGTAAAGTTCTCGATATCTTCAAAGTTATCCCCGTTTTTCTTTTCAAAACTCTTTCCCATTGTTGTACCTTCCAATTCCTTATCCATTTCTTCCATGTATTTTTCCAACTTATTTTTAACTTTTTCATTTTCGTAAGTTTGACTTTTGACATAATTATCTTCTTCATATTCACTCATATCTGAATCCGATTCCAAATCCCAAGAATCATCTTCAGGTATAGCAAAATTTAAGATGTTCTGTAGGGCGCAACTAAAAGAGTTTGGATCAAAATTAATTTTATTATTGGTGGCGTTCTCTTCAGATTTTGCCTCTCTTGAAAATGACACTTTATTCTTATCTTTCCGTCTAGGTGGTCTAAGAGGAGAATCTTTATCGTTTGGGAATTCGGCTCCATCTACATCTGAGATGTGGTTCAAAAAACTGGATAATTTTTCTGTAAAAGTGGAAGCATCTGTATTATTATTGACATTAAACACTTTCTTTTGGCCATATTTTTCTTGGAGCATTTTATCTAAGTCCTCAGGACTGATATTTAACCAAGAATCATCATCATCAACAAGATTAGTTTCCTCTTCTAAATCTGATTCAAAATTCCTGGTTATATCTAAAATTTCCTGACCAATTGAATTGCTTTGGTGCATTGAATCTCTATGATCAACATAATACTCTTTAGCTTTGTTTAGTAAATTGTTATAGCCTAAAGAATGTTCCAAGTATTCCTGGAAATAGCCCTTTTCTTTTAGACTCTTTGAATAATTCAGCCAACCTCTGTCAGATTCAACATCTGAAGTGGGTTTGGCTTGTGATGCCAAGATTTCAAAACCACAGGCTAATTTAAGACCCAAAATGTTACATTTATATTCTAAAGAATTAGCAGGTGGCAAATTCCATCCAGTGCGTCTATCAGGAATATATTTACTATGTGTAAGCATAGCATAAAGACATTTCGTAAATGCTATTCTTCTTTTAACTCTATTTTCAGGTGGGAAATATTTCATAGCTCTGCAGGCTTTTAAATCAACAGAATCTCTGTTGCAAAAAGCCTGTACGGCAGCTGACACAAGATTAGGTTTGACTTGTAGAACTTTAGCTACACCAATAGGGATATATACTACTGCATTGTGGATATTGTCTTTCAACTTCTCTGGATAACCATTTAGTTTTAATTTTATGGAATTTTGTATGTCTGGAGAACCTGCTGTGCATGTTGGATCCTGTCTGATCTTTTGTAAAGCCTCAGTCATTGTTAAAAAGCTATTAGATGAAGTGGTAGGGATAAGGTGGATATTTCCACCATAAATGTAAACCTGAGGAATAAAAAACTTTAATTATAAATAAATTTAAAAGAATAAATGTCTACTTTCATTTGTAGGCCACATGAATACTTTAATTAACTGTTATTTAAAAAAAAATAGTCACAAAATAAACAAATCATGAGATGAAAGTTAAAAACAATCAAACAGTTTCAACCTATACAACAATAAAATCAACATGTAAGTCAAATCAACATAATAAGTGAAATAAAATACCAGAAAATGATGTATACAAAGTGTGAATAAAAATTTCGTAATTAAAATTATAGCCAAAACCGAGGGGCAAATCACTCTTTGTAAAAATGTACATGTATTGCCGAATTCATATGATTTCTGCAATCATATGGCGATTTCTGGATGACTGCGGCGATTTCTGGTTGACTGCGGCGATTTCTGGATGACTGCGGTGATTTCCACATGACTTCCGACAGATTTCCCGTGACTGCGGTGATTTATGTATTGACTGCAACGATTTCCCTATTGATTGCGGCGATTACCGTATGGATTGCCAGTATTATTGCAAATTGCACGCATTCCGAAGGATTTCTACGATATTGTATGGATTACCAGTTGGTTTCCAGTAAAAGAGCATTAGCTAGGTGTTTTATCAGAAAAACTAAATTTTGTATAGCACATGTATGGGTGCTAAATACAATGCATTGATTTAAAACTAAGTGTGAATCACAAATTTATCAATAAATCAACTTTTTGTACGTTTTATATTCATTCGAAAGATCAGTTTTAACTGATGTGATTCACAAAATATAAACTTCTATGTAGGTACTTACATGCCTCCATTATTAGATATCTTTGATATGCCTAAATGAACAAATATGTACAGGTAAATAAAACAAGTTAAGCAATTGGAGGTTTTTTATTTAAAAATTTCATAAAAGTTTTTTTAGACGTTTACAAATTTTATCAATGTTTAACTTATCATTTGTTTCTAGTTTAAATGGACCAGGTCCAATTAAATTGATGGGTCCGTAAAATATTAATTTATTTTTAACAATTTGAATGTCGTCTTTTTTGGCCATAAATATTCTTCAAGTTCAGAATTTAAAATTTTTATTTTATTAGTGGTTTCATCAATTATTTGAACAATCCGACCTATGTACCACGACTCGTAAAGAACTGCGTAATATTTTTTGATCCTAATTAAAATGCCATTGATATTTTTCTGGAACAAAGTATTTTCACCGGAAGTTTTTTCACTTTCTGTTACATCTTTGTCATTGTAGTTATTTGGTATTTTAGTTGTTTTTTTCTGGACTTGATTTTTTTGTTATTTAGTACTGCTGAGGATGTACCTTTTACACGAAGTAATCTGTCAGTTGACAAGCGCCCGTCTTTAGTGGAAAATAACCAACAAAGCTAATTTTTTTTACCTTCATTTTTTTGTTGTTCACAATTATGTTTAAAAATGAAGTATCACTTTGTGTCGTAATTTCTAAAATCCTTTATATTAAGATCTTTCAATCCATAAAAAATGCTCATTTCATTATCTATATCATATATAGAAACTTAAGTTTAAAATTTAATATTTTTTACTTTATCCATTTTTGATTTTTCTTCAAATTCGAAATTTACACATTTTCTTAAATATCTCGAATACGGTCCATTTTAGAGAAATTATGTATAGAGCAAAAATTATACAGAATTATATTACAAACAACTTTTATTTGAACAATTTTTATAAAAAAAAATATTTTTTTTTACATTTTGCCACATTTCTTGAATACGGATCATTTTAGGAAAATTTTGTATAGAATAAATTATATATAATAATATTGTAAGTAACTTTTATTTAAAGAATTTTCTTCTCCAAACGTAAATAACATATATTCCATAAAATATAAAAATGATGACCTATAAAGTACCCCCCAGATGTTCCGACTCTGCTCAAAATCTAATTAGTTAATTGGACGCCGGAATAAAGCTTAAGCTTTCGAGGTCGAAAAAAATCATGATTCCTATACTTTCCTTATCTGTACACAGATAGGAAAGTAAAAATACATTTAAAACCCTAATTAAAACTTGTATCCCCCCAACCCCCCATAAAATACCAACAATTTTGTTATACATTAAAAAAAAATAGATGAAAAAGACAATTTTCGACCACCTTGTAAAATCTTGTATACAAGTAGATTTATTGTCTAAATTTATCCTAAAAAGACCTTCAAATTCCAAAATGTAAATTTATGTTAATAGTTCTTACGTCAAAATGCACGGAAGGACCCTTTCGATAAATGTAAACTGCAATTTCTTTACACAAAATGGTTTAGATGGCTTAATCAAAGCACCCTAGCCAACAATGGCAATAGCTTAATGTCACCTTACTGCGCGCGATTTTTAACGATTGCTAGTGACTGCGAGAGAATTCGGGGGACTGCAAGGGAATTCGGAACGACTGCGAGCGAATTCGGAACGACTGCGGCGATTTCTTAGCGATTGTCACTGATTTTGATGATACTGCGGCGATTTTCAATGGGATTGCGGACATTTTGTACACGTATTGCGGAAGTGATTTGCCCCTCGGCCAAAACATTATTGGATCTTTCATAAAAATTCTCCAGGAGAATGCACCATTAACATGGAAATGAATGAAAACTCAATTAATGCTACTCAAATCATATATAAAACTTTATTTAACATGTTATTACATAAAAACAATGACAACTTACCCTATTTTCACATGTTTCTGGACTAGCCCAACTGGGTAAATAATCAGCAGCTTCAATGAGCAAAAACTCCCCATCAGAATCATGTACTCTAACAATAGAATCTGTAATTTCTCTTGTTAGTTGCTGTAGAATAAAAACCATAAACCACTCATCCTCAATGTTATCACCATAGTGGGAGACCCCATACAAGTGAGGTGGAAGATTTTCTAAAAAAAAATATAAAATAAACACACTTAAAGATTTATTGTTAAAAATTTTACCTCTTTGGCCATCGAGTTCATTAAGGTAATTACTAATGGATGTTCGCACCACTAGTCTAAATTCATCTTTGTGCCACAAAAAGTTCTTTGTGTATTTATGAATGATTTTGTTCGCTTTATCCAAAATTGCAGTTAAAATACGTTCCTGTTCTTGTTCATCGTTGGTTTCGATAGGTGGAAATAGAAAATATTCGACAAAATCATCCTCGCGGACTGATTCAAGTATGTTAGTCACCCCAGCCATTTCAAAAATCTAACGAAAACGAAAATGAGCAAAACAAAACGGACAATGAATACGTCAAATTTTTGACATACCGTACAAGCTAGTCGCACAAAGTATAAATCACAGACCTTTATATATTAGCGAAAAGAAGTTTTCTATTTATTGGCCTCTTACATAATAAGTTTACACAACAAAACATGTTTCTGTGTTCTTAGAGTAAGCAGAGAGTAAGTGTTCTGTGTTACTGTTTACCTTGTTCTGTGTTTACCTTTCTCTTTCTCCATGCTGTTTACTTTTTATTTTTCTATGCTGTTTACACCATAGATAAACTAATAAAGAAGATGGTCGGATTCTGTGTTAATCTTTGGAAACGTAGTGCTGCGAATTAGTATGGAACGGATCTTTTTTGAACTACACTGGCTGATTGATTTGTCAGTAAGAGGCATAAAAAAAGAAGAGTGTTAACGTAACCGCGGTTCATTTAAATATCTTTATTTATTTATTTATATTTTTTGGGGTTCATTACTTTAAAAAGAAAAACTAATATTTATATTAAAATATTGTATTTAACATATATATTAGTTTTTTTTTAGTTATAAAACCCCAAAAAATGTATACAAAAATGTAGACAAAAAATATTTACACTGAAATAAAATATAAGACAAATATATTTAAATTATTTATTATACAGTAATACATACATAATGTGTTAATAAAGAACAATTGTAAGTGAAATGAATACTAGTTTCCCCACATTCTTGTAAAAATGGACCATACTTTAATGGGCGTCAGGTGTTTCCTATAAAAACAAAACAAAAAGTGTACATATATGTTATTGAACAATTTCTCTTATCAAAATGTTGACCATTTTTATAAAACTAAGTTATTTTTAATTATTTGACGAAGATTGAGAACGACGCAGTCAACATATCCAATAATTTTGTCATTAACTGTATCAAAAGTGAGTTTTTCGGTTAGAGCTATTTCGTCGAACATTAAAATACAATTCCTATCAATTTCTGGCATTTTTCTAACAATTTCTTTAAATCTGGAAAACACTGAATCATTTATCCCCGTTTCAAAATGTAAATCACTTAAAATTTGTTGGATAGTAGATTTACTAGGCAACGAAATGCATTTTCTTAAAAAATTATATGCTCTTGGACCATTTTTATATAATGCTAAAGAAAAAATTTTATTCTGAGTGGTCCAAGAGGGTTTCTTTCTCTTACAATTTTCTAAACTACTTTTAAAGAATTTAATTCCAATCGGATCTAATTTATTATTAAAATCTGAAAATAACTGAGTTTTGGATAATTCAAAGGCTTTCTTGATTTTATTTTTGGAAACACGTAGAGTAGAGCTTTCTTTAGCTTACAAATTCTAACGTTTTGTTCTCTATTAATAAAATACAGCTTTTTCTCTTTGGGACTTAAATTTTTGACTTTACTTTCATTTATTTGTTGCAAAACAGTTTTTCTCCGTTTGGAGGGTTGTTCAAATTGTACATCACTAATATTTAGTTTACGTTTCCAACTAATTTCTTGATTTTCGTTGCTGATTAGCAAATCTATCTTATGCTGCTGTGTTTGTGCTTCAGCCTCAATATATTCTGAAATCTGGCTCTCGGGTTGTATATTTGAACTGGATGCATAATTATCTAAAGAAATTGGTACAGAATGTACAACTAGTCGTTTACGTTTTGAGGAAACCTTACTAAAAGACTGGCAAAAAATGATCTTCACAAAGATAGCGAATATTATTATCATCTAAAGTTAAATTGAAATTCTTAAACCAGTTCTGGCGAACTTTAACATCAGAAGGAAAATGAAAAAATGCTTTATTTGATTAACCAACTTGCTGAATATTAGAATAATACTTATTTAAACAATTAGGAGCTGAACAAGAATACTTAACTATACCCGGGCCAGACATTTTTGTTTCAAATATTAGAAAAGGAATTGTTGAAATATGAAATTAGATACCTATTATATATCGTTAAGGCTAAGAAAACAATGATAAACAAAGTCCTTAAATACTTAATATTAAATTAAAGTTAATACTTACTAATTACATCAAATCAGCACCGTTTGTTTCTTAACCTAAAAATAACTTACCTACCTATGTAACTTACATCATAAAATAAAAATAAGTTTTATTTTATCATCATATCCCGCCTTCCGCCATCACGTTTTTCATTTTTTACAAGGTTGTCAATCCCGTCTTTTAAAAATCTCAGCAATAGTATGGACATTGTATGGATGGTATTGTGCGCATGTAGATTGATAAAAAATTAAAATAAAATGAATTTGAAATAACTATCATCTCATGAAAGTTTACGGAAACCGGCAACATCGCTTTCATACTAATGCGATGGTGGCGCTAACTAATAGTATGCTGGGAACTACGCCGTGTTGACAGTGGCGGGCATTTAATAAATTCATCTTGTTTTATATTAATTTATCTATGGTTTACACAGCTGTTTACTGACTGTTTACCTGTTTACATTGCAGTGAATAATCAATAATCAATCATTAAAAATCAATCATGTAAGCAGATATCAAATATGGGAGTGGACTGATACTTATAAACTTATAATAGAGTTTAATTAAACTGTGGTTTAATTAATAAATGGATATGAGAATGCGTCTTGTGTGCTCCTCAGTTATTATTCTTTCATTGATTACCGGGGCATATTTCGATGAGCAAAATCACATAGTAAGTAAAAACATTTTTGAAATACAAGGAATTGGGACAAGATTTTAGTAGAATCTTCGAGATATGCTCGAAGAGTATAAAAATATATCTAAAATAGTTATTATTGTAGTATTATTAACAATAAAAGTAAAACTATACTTAAAAATAATTAAAATTAAATCTATTTAATTTTCAGTATGAAGAATGTGAAGAGGTAATACTGTGGATGAACACAGTAGGACCTTTCTACAATAAACAAGAAACATATGCTTATTTTTCTTTGCCATTCTGTGTTGGTTCCAAAGAGGTGATCAACCACTACCATGAAACCCTCAGTGAAGCTTTACTGGGAGTGGGACTTGTATTCAGTGGCATTGATATTGATTTTAAGTGTGAGTTCTCAAAATTTCCATGTTTTGAAACTTTGTTAATCAATTTAATGAACATTCTATACTAGTGATGGGCGATATTTTTATACCAGTGACTTGGATGGTCACTGTTACTACATTCCTATCTAATTTTCCACAAAGCAGCGAATCTGGTTACTAATTAAAAGTTGCCTGACCTCCCCTTTCTGGTGATAATATTTGTATTTGTTATTTGATACCTATTTTGATATATTAGTCACCTAGTCAGTAATCCTAAACAAAATATATTTAGTTTAGGATTGCAGATTTAGTTTATTTATAATCAGTTATCCCTGTTGCAAGAGTGTGTTTTGCAGTCTTGCAATATTTTAATTAGTTTTTGGTTTGAGATAATTTAAATATGTTTTTTTTAAGTTATAGTTTTTTTTTATATTCCTGAAAATAACTAATCAAATTTATGGGTTTCTAAAATACCTTAAGTAAACAATTTCACTGATATTACTATAATACTATTTGTTTGTTATTATTTATTGTTTTGACTTTGGACTCTCTATACTTGGAATAATTAAGATAAGGATAAAACATTAAATATGGAATGGATAGTTGACATAATGAAACAGTGACCTCAGTAAATGTTAAAAAAATGGTGATTTATAAGTCGCTGGTATGTGGGTGACCTAAAAATCACTGATAAGCTCACCACTATTTTATACTGTTTATAGGGAATGATACTAAAAAGTTTTTTTTTTCTGAAACTTTTTATTCAGTTATAATTAAAATTACATCTATGACTATTTTTTTTTTTTTTTTT
The DNA here is from genome assembly GCA_927349885.1 of Psylliodes chrysocephalus. Classification (NCBI taxonomy): domain Eukaryota; kingdom Metazoa; phylum Arthropoda; class Insecta; order Coleoptera; family Chrysomelidae; genus Psylliodes; species Psylliodes chrysocephalus. The sequence continues at coordinate 16,895,743 of OV651814.1, read as the reverse complement.
CTATAGAAAATAAGTAAATATGTTCAATAATTATTTAAGCTAGGCAAAAGAACTTCAATCGCCTTCACTGAAAGTGGTTTTAACATTAAATTTTAGTGAACAAGTCCAAACAAGAGTATTGTTCTGTCCAACTGAATGATAGATATAAAGCTTTTGAATATGCAGTCAAAAACCATTATTGGTATCAGATGTACATTGATGATCTCCCTATATGGGGTGTAGTTGGTACAATAGCAGATAACAAATATTATATTTGGACTCACAAGAAGTTCCAAATTGGCTACAATGGAAAGCAAATCGTTGATGTTAACTTAACTACTGAAAGAAAAGTCGAACTGACCCCTGAAACACAACTGACCTTTACCTATGAAGTTATATGGACAAGGAGTGATGTCAAATTTAAGGATAGATTTGATAAATATTTGGAGTATGATTTCTTCAAACACAATGTAAGTTTTTTACTACTAACACTGGCGTTTTCAAATTGACTTTTATAATGGAAGTAATAATGTGTATGTAAGTTATGCGCATCTGCAATGTCTAATCAAAGTTTATACTGCGAGAATAAAATATACTACTTTCACGCTTTCTTTGAAATCAAGTGTACAGTAAATTATTATTCCCAACTGAAGTATTTCTTTTACAAAAATACTTATTTGCAGCTGGCCCAAGAAGGGTATGCAACTTTTAATACAGTTCTGTTGTACTGGTGTCTAAAAATAGATTTTGATAGAAATACATTATAACTTCTACTGACATTACAAATATAATCATTTTAGGTCCATTCATATGGCATTTTCAGTAGTTTTATTATAGTTATACTCCTAATTGGTGTAGTATCTATGATTTTATGGAGAATGCTAAGGAAAGATTATGCTGCATTATACTGCAAAGATCAAGATCTTGATAAAATGGTAAAATCCTTTCCATGACAATTGCCTTTATTTATATAAAAACTAATTTTTTACTTTTAGAAACCTGACATAGTTGACGAATATGGTTGGAAACAGGTGCATGGTGACGTTTTTAGATCACCATCTCATTCTTTATATTTCTCTGCACTTATTGGTTCTGGATACCAACTGACTATTATTGCTTTTATTGACATATGTTTTGCAGCCTTAGGAGGACTATATGCAAAGTAAGATTTTATTTATATTACGACCTAAAAAATTATTGCTTCCAGCAAAATTATCTCTAAATTTTTTTAGTTTCTTTAATAGGAGAGGCTCTCTACTTTTTACCTCAATTTTCATTTATACCGTAACTTCTCCAATAAACGGATATTTTGGTGGCTCGTTGTATGCCAGAATGGGCGGGAAAATGTGGATCCAACAAATGATTGTATCTGCCTTCTTATTACCGACTTTTGCATGCAGTTATCCATTCTATATCAACTTGATAGCTGTCTACTATGAATCATCTAGAGTTATATCTTTTGGTACAATGGTAAGTTTGAAAAATCTTAGCAAGTCCTTATACAGGGTGTTTCCGAACTTGGCGTCCAAATTTGTAGGGGTGGTAGTTTGCATAATTTGACACCGATTCGCAGATTTCATTTTTCCAAAATATTTAAAATAAAAATAATTAAAAATTAATTAAAAAGTATAAACAGATACGGTCCTGCACAGCGATAGGATCGACTCGCGCGCGCTACGCTAGAATCTACAAAATTGCAAATCGCATCTGTTTTTGAGTACTATTGCGCTACGTGCTCAGGGTAGGATCTGCTCTTTGATTTTTTTTATAATGGCTGTATTTAGTTTATTATAATTTTTTAGAAAAATGAAATCTGCCAATCGGTCTCAAATTATGCGAACTACCACCCCTACAAATTTGGACGCCAAGTTCGGAAACACCCTGTATAGGACATTTCAATTATTTATATTAGACATATCGTCGTTGTTATTGAAATTGAAGCGGTGTATTTTTTGATATACAACCTATTGCAGTAACAGCGACGATATGAGATACATTTGAACTACTGAGTTTTTCAGGTTGAAGTGGCTTGCATTTTTATTTTTGTGATACTTCCTCTGACTCTGGTTGGTGCAGCATTGGGCAGGGAGTTGGCTGGTCAACCGGATTATCCTTGCCACATAAACACTGTACCTAGACCTATTCCTGAAAAGAAGTGGTTTTTGAAACCTGGAATTATATATCTATTGGGTGGAGTGCTGCCTTTTGCTAGTATTTTCTCTGAAATGTATGTCAAATATAATAGAATTGATATGCCATTTGTGTGCATTCATTTTGATTTAGCAGTAATGGTTTTTATAAAAATTTTGACTAACAAATATTTTTCTAGATATTTTGTCTTCACTTCCTTTTGGACTTACAAAATCTACTACGATTTTATGCTTCTGGTTCTTATTAATTTAATTATTGTAACCATATGCATCACGATTGTATGTACTTACTTTTTGCTGAATGCTGAGGACTATCGTTGGCATTGGACGTCATTTTTAATTGCAGCTTCAACATCCACCTATGTCTACATATACGCCATCTATTACTTTATCGCCAAAACAAAGTAAGAAACAAATATTTTTGACATAAACCGTTTTAAAGCGATGAACCAGAAATCACTTTGGTTATACCCTTGGTTAACCTTGAAATCACGTGACTATAGCCCTAAAAAGATTACCGGTTATTCTGACGCATTAACGTTAAATCGTTTTTAAGGAATAACATTAAATTTTGACATTTAATTTCTAGGTTAATTTTATGAAACTGGCCGGAATAAAATTGTGTGATGTTGATATGTTACCAAAAAGAATTATATTTATGTAGACTGGATGTTACAATTTAATAAAGAACAGTTTGACATGTTTTTTACATGGTGTCAGTAGCATTTTTTGATAAATTACGTAGCTAATGTCATTTCCAATTTTGCCTGAGCTAATTCTATAATCTAACCAAAAAACACTAATTGCATGTCACTTCCACTTGTCAATATTAACCCACGTCTGGACTCAGGTATTTACCGGTTATAATTAATGACGTTTTAAAGGGCTTTAATATGACGTTATAGAAAGTAACCAAGGATAACAAACGGTAAATACCGCAAATTACCGGTTGATCACTTTAAAACGGTTATAGTAATTAACCGAGACAGTAATTTGACGTTGACAATTGATTTTTGCTTTGTTTAATGTCTAGTTCTCTCTTTTTATAGTATGTATGGACTATTGCAGACGACTTTGTATTTTGGATACATGACTCTGTTTTGTGGAGCTCTGGGCGTAATTTGCGGAACCGTGGGATATGTAGGCGCTAGCATATTTGTCAAAAAAATATACTCTTCTATTAAAATCGCCATGGTTGAGGAGAATGATGATACAGACTGTCCTAAAATATGTAAATTGTTGGACAAAGATTCAGATGAAAATACAAAAATTAACGGCTTTGGTACTGATGGTTTTGGTCAAAAAAATGATCCTCGAAGAGACTTACAAAATGAATTTAGCAATAATTCTGTGGAATGTCTGACCGAAGCTCAAATTAGGTAATTAATAAAAATAAATTGTAAGAACGTGAGCTTCTCCAAAAAAGTTGAATAAAATATACCTGGAAAATTTAGCGATTTGCAAAGAATTAACTTATAAAAATTTTTAAGGGAGAAAAATGTAGAAAACAACACATTAGGAAGTGTGAAGTCGAATTAAAAAATTACTGTTATTACAATTTTATTGAAGATGAGAATAGACTGAATAGAATTTAACAAATTAATCAAGGAATGGTGTCTCAGAAATAGCCTACAATGTGGAAGAATTTTCAAAATGTTATATCCTATTTTTATACTTAATATAAGAATAAAGTACTTTATTTGTTGTTTTTATAGTAGATTAAAAGTTTCAAAAAGTGATGAGAAATATCTATTTCCCCAATATTTTTTGTTTCTAAAAAATATAAAATCAAAATGAATTACTTTCCTGCCTAGTTATTACAGTTTTTTTCGCTTATTTTGTACATCCTATTGTATCACCCCTGTAAATGTATTATGAACTAAATACATAGTCGCGTTATTTATATAAAGCCAGCCCAGCTTGAAAAGATTCTGGGTGGTAGTCTAGAAGCTCTGGAAATCCTTCCTCTGTGAGCACGCAAAGATTTATCCATTAACTTCTCGAAGAAGTGGGTTTGTGTCTGTCCAGCGGTACCGAAACGCAGACCATCTTGTACGGCGAGAAGATCAGGGTCGGTCTCAGGCGGTCGCACGACAATATATGCCAACGAAAATACTGAAAAATTTAAATTTTAACACTCAAATTTTTCCATTACGGTTAATTTTAGAAAAATCATGTATGGAACAAAAATTATAAACACAGTTGGGCTCTGTAACTGGGCCGAAGGTGGCTTGCCGATATACGGGTGCAGCTTCGGCATATAGCTAGGTAGGGCATCCCAGCTAGCACATAACGTTGCCAAGCCTTTCGGCGATGTTGCATTAAGGGAACGTAATAACATTACTGTACAACGTAAATGCAACGTTCATGAGAAGTTGTTGAGGGAAATCAAAACCTCGCAAAACTTCTATTTGTTATTTACCTAGTTAACCTACCGTAAACATTACAAATCTTTATTCAGAACGTTTAGTTTTATGTCAATTGTCACTTGTCAGTTTTTCTTGTCAATTGTCTTTTTTAATGGTTTATTTTTCGACATCCAGAAATTATCCTTCCTCCATGATCCAGAATTTATTTTATAAATAATTATTATTTATACATTCGAATAGATTTGGTAAGGGTCCTCTATAAAATAGATAACTATTTTCTAAACCATTGTCTTTGTTTCAGATTACAATGCCTGATGTAAATTTATTATTTCATTCATTAAGTATCTTTAGCAGTCGATGCCGATGACACCAAATAAAAAAAAACTACAATAAAAACAAAGAATTGCAGATCAATCGTTGTAAACCAGAAGATAAACATTTAACCGAATGTCCGGCAACATTTTACACCAAATACTTATAAAAGGTAATTATACTTTATCGAACTAAAAATACATTTTAAAAATATTATTTTTTAGGTTTCCTTTGACATTCTAGGAATTTTAGAAGCAAAAGTAAATACTACAGAAGTGTAAAGAAGAATATAACACCTGAAGTTTTATAAAAAGTGAATCTATAGGTACATGATATGTCAGGTATATTAAAATTCAAGCAGTTCATTCTCTTCAACAGGCTAGATTGCCTGGAAATGCAACATCAGTTCAAGTGAAAACCCAGCAGAAAAGTTGAGAGAAATCGTAGATGATACTCTCGAGTATAATAGAATATCTTGCTAAAAAACACCAGTTGTTTTTTATAAAATCTACATATCGATGGCTCAATCAAATACTGCCACAACTAAAATACTATTATTTTGAGAAATTTCATTTTGAAATTTTGTAAGTCTCTATTATCATTATTTTGTTTTTGACATACTCTTTATATTTTATTTAAAAGCTTCGATATTTTGCTGTTAAATAAAATGATTACGATTATAAAAGTGAGTTGTTGCATAGTTGTAAAAAATTTGGGTGTTTTTGAAGAAAATAACTCGAATTGAGGCAGTTTTAGACACAGTTTGTGGCTACATTTTAAATGATTTATCTTTAAGGATATTTTTGTTTGTGGTGGTATTTAAAGTAAAACCGTAATGATATTTTGCATCCATTGAACCAAAAATGTAATTGCTTTGTTTTTTGACTTGTGGCGTTTTTTGATTGAGCCATCGATATATCTACTTTGGAAATCAAGCATAAAATTTGTAAAATTCAAACAAATTTCAATACACTAACATTGGTTGTTTTATTTAAAACAACAAAGTAAGGCATATTTTTTAATTTCTATATAATTTCCTTGAATTAATAATAGGTAAACAAGTTATCAATTTCTTTTTTATTCAATGTATTGAGAAGTAAAATCTTTTTATATAAAAATATAATTTATGCTCTTCCAATAAATTGTCATAGTTAGGTTACATTATAGCACTTTATAAATATCTATGCAAAAAAAGTTAAAAGGCTTGATTTAAAAAAGATATATCTCTGCGTCTTAGGTAAGAAATCAGCGAACTTAGCTATCCTCTAGTAATCTAATATAATAATATGTACCTAGTCATTGTTGTATTCGTTTATTATTTTTCACCAATCTAGCTTTATCATCATTCACCATTTAAGGTTTTAGTGAACCTTTGCAATATTGGTACCTTATTATACTATTTAGCTAATTTTGTCCAATCGTTCAGTGCTTTCTAGGTAGCTTCTTCTATCCCACATGTGTACTTGTGTTTGTGATATAAGGTGTGTTCTTTTATTCAATAATTGTTCCATCAGTGATTGATGTAATTTATCTATTCTGCAGTCGTTTTATATTTGAACTCTTATATTTTAGGTTAACTTAAATGATTGATTATCCTCACCATTCGTCTATCACATATCCATCGGCTTTTAAAGCCGATGGATGCCTTGGCTCATTGGTGAACGAACGGTTTGCTGCAAGCGCTGGATACAGCACTGAATAAAAGAACACTCCTACACCTACCTCTACTTTTGTGCTATTGGTACTTGATTTCAAGAACATTTTAATAATAAATTTATATAAATATTTTGTTTTATTTGAAATTTTCATGTCTCGATTGAGATTTTACTATAGCCTCAATTTCAGCCTCTCTGTATTACATTTCACAATGTGTGTCCACGGATGGACTTAATTATACTTGTAAAAATATTTATTTTAAATTAAAGAAAAAGTTATTTTTCATAATTTCTCAATGTGAATCGAATTTATTTAACAAGTAAGAAATTATGAAGAATTACTTTTTTAATTTAAAATAAATATTTTCACAAGTATAGTTAAGCCCATCCGTGGACACACTGTATAATGCTGTAGATCTAATTCACATTATAACATCAATAGAACGTTTCAGAGCAACTTTCGGGGTAAGTACCGTAAAAGTGCTAGTGTGATGTTTTTCGAACTTCACTTTGTAACTTCTGTGAGATGTGCTATAAAAGTCTTGCCGTTGCGGACATTCGGTAGTTACAGGGAGATAAGGGTTACATTTACAGTACATTGCATGCGAGCTTAAAGAGCCTAAAATTGCAGCTTATTAACGTAGATGGGATGTTTTTGTGCTAGCTGGGATGTCTGCCAAGCGAAACTAATTTGTAGCCGCCTTCATATATCTATTTATAGTTCGGCCCGTAAGGATGCCTCCCATGCCCGGCTAGCCAAATATTAACCGTGTTCGACCCGTAAGGATGCTTCCCATGTCTGGAACGCCAAAAATGGACCATATGCGGTTTCTACTTCTAAATTAAGTCAAAATGGTACGGTCCTCCCGGCTCGCAGAACAAACGCCGAAAACAGCAATCAGAATACTCGGCTTCCCGTACATACCGGTGTCAGGCCGAGCGAATGCCGACTATTTGTGGTTTACTTGGACAACTTTTATTTAAATAATTCCTAAAGTAAAAAATATCCTATAAAATACCCTCTCCCTCAGATGCTTCGACTATGCCCAAAATGTTATCTTCTATTTTGATTTATGGAGTTTACACACAAACAGTCTAAACAGATTCAGGGGGACCCAAAGTAAAAATCGTCGAAAATAGGAATTTAAAATACTTTGACCACAGAAATGAACGTTTTTCTTAAATAAAGAAAGGCCAAATTAGTAACAGAAGATTCTTCTCTTTTTTACCCTCTTATATATACTCACATCAACGAACGTTTTTCTGTTTTAAACACCTCCAATAAAACTATAATAATTTTATTTATTATCATACTGAATTTTATATAAAATAATTAAAACCATTATCATCTTGCTTAGACCTATTATTATTATTAAAACATTATACATATGGAACGTTCCTGTCATTTTATTGACGCATTCATAGCGCCCCCTCGTGTTGTTTTATACAATTACGGCAGCTGGCAGATATCATAATTTTTTCTGTCTACGTGTAGAGAATGTAAAAGATGTATATGTTCCGGTGATTTCGGAAATATAAAAACCCAGCTGCATAAGTTTCAGAAATTTTGATAATACCATCATTAATAATGCGAGTTTTGTACACAGTTATTTTTCTAACGTTGGTTATCGGGGCGTTATCCGATGAGCACAATCATATAGTGAGTTAAAACATTTTTTAAAGATAAACAAAGATATTTTAATACCACGTATTTGTTTTTTTTTAAGTACGATGAAGGCGAAGAGGTAGTACTGTGGATGAACACAGTAGGGCCCTACCACAATAGACAAGAGACTTACGCTTATTTTTCTTTGCCATTCTGTGTTGGTTCCAAAGAAACAATCAGCCACTACCATGAAACCCTCAGTGAAGCTTTACAGGGAGTGGAACTTGAATTCAGCGGCATTGATATTGAATTTAAGCGTGAGTTCTCAACATTTATATAATTTAACAATCAGGTTATATCATTTATAGAGTAGACAGTACTCCACATATTTGTATCTTTTATAGGTACATTGGTTTGAATTATTGATAAAATTACACTATTTACCTTGAACTAGTTTTTTTTAATAGATAATAAGTAAATGTGTTCAATATTCAATAATTTTTTGTTCAATGTTTTATATGTTTGCAGAAAAGTATAAGTTATTTAAATAATATATTGGCATTTAATGAGCTGAAGAAAGTGGGTTTATTGTAAAGATGGCAAACTGCTAAATATTCACTGCAAATAGCGCGATCACGATTACAAACCCCCCATTGAGTGAATAAGGGAACAACTGTAAACACATGAACCTAAAAGCAAAAAGTAAATGTAAAGGACCGTGTTTGCAACTTCAGTTTTTCATATCTTCAAGTCTATTCATCTGTTGAATATCTTACAGAATCGTAGTTTGCAGTTATAGCACTATACATACATAACATAATATATCATATTAAAACATTATACTCGGTACTGGCGGCAAAATCATGACGTCATTCGCAGTTTATATTCACAGTGAATCATAAATGGCATTCACAGTAACTACTGCGAATAAATATTCGTGACTAAGCTTATCTCTAGTTGACTGGGGAAGAACAATTCACTGTCTGAAGGAAACCGTACTAGTGGAATTGAGTCACTTTGAGAACCAATATTCTCTTTCATGTTTATAGAAAATGGTATAAGTAGACTTATATCCTTTTATTCTGACATAAGTAGTGTTGACATAATATTCTTTTCTGCAAGCTTCAAAGCTACTGTTTACAGCTATATAAGTACCTGAGAAGAGTTTATTCATTTTTTAACATGTCTAGAGTAAACAAACATTTTTATACTCATAGTTCAAAGAAGAATATTGCTATCATGTGTAATATGTTAGTTGGAATGAAAGGATATAAGTCAACTTATATCCTTGCTATATGCTGGTAAAATCTAACTATACAAGTCAGTTAAATTGAAGTAAAAATATGATTGTGCTCTTTTATTGCAAGCTTCATTTTCCATGTTATGTTACACTAACCAATCAAAAAAGAGATACGTAACCTGTCAAGTAGAAATCATCAAAATTTCAGCAGATTGTCCTGAAAACTTGATATTGTCAACTTGTACCTTTTTTCACCTTGCGGTATCCATTTTATCTAACAACTGAAAGAGGCATTAACATTTAATTTTAGTGAAGATGTCCAGAGGAGAGTATTGTGCTGTCCAATTGGATGAAGAAAAATACAAAGCTTTTGTATATGCTGTCAAAAATCACTATTGGTATCAAATGTACATCGACGATCTCCCCATATGGGGTGTGGTGGGTGAAGTTAAAGATAACAAATATTACATTTGGACTCACAAGAAGTTTGAAATTGGCTACAATGGAAAACAAATAATTGATGTCAATTTGACCTCTGAAGAAAAAGTGGAACTAACACCAGTTACAAAGTTGACTTTTACTTATGAAGTTATATGGACAAGGAGCGATGTCAAATTTGAGGATAGATTTGATAAATATTTGGATCATAATTTCTTCCAACACAGGGTAAGTGTTAATTCCACAAGAATGGTGGCTCAGCAGTTTTAGGAACAAATACTTATAAACTAGGGGTCACAGGAATGATTTAAATAAGGGTCAAGATATTTCTAATTATTAGAAATTAATATTAGTGTCTAAATTAGAATTTCCTTTGGGACCACTCACATGTGTATATAATTTGTGCTAAATTCTAAAAAAAGGGTTAAAAAATATATGTTGGGTATTTTTTGTAAACAATAAGTAAATGATTGTAGTTGTCAATATTTGTCACTAATTAAAAAAACGTATAATAAATATTTTTGTAACTTTCAATTTACATATCCTAAGCTTTCTCTATTTGTCTAAGATTTTACTTTCATTAATATTGTCTGTGTTATTAAAACCATGCAGGGCTGGACTGAGATTATTTTGATGACATTCCACCTACAATTTCTATTTTTTGATTTAATAGTTATGACTATGTTTAATTTTTATACAAACTATAAAAAGAAATAAAACACTATGGTAGGTACTTTTTATTAATGTTCAAACAATAAAGATAACACAGTACAATTGAAAAAGAGCCAATTAAATTTCAAGTTGAATTGAAAAGAAAAAAAGTGTTTTAATGTAATCAACAATTATTGTAAAGCCTTAAAATAACATATTTATTTATATATTTTTTATCATTTAATTTTAATATTTATCTTTTAGAAGAAGAAAAAATGTCTAAAACTTGTATAATTTATTTAGTAGGCTTATTGTTTTGACATATATCTTGTATTTTTTGGTGGAGTAAATATTATTAAAAAAAAATTGAAATTAAAAAAAAATACCATTTTGTTTTATGATTAATATAGCAGTATCTAAAAGTTTTTTACATATTCTTCAAGTTTAAATATGCTCAAAATGTGTTAAAATGAATATCTTTATTTTCTTTTTGTATATACAAAAGATGATTTTGGTTGGAATTAAATCGTATTTCAGTTACTGCTCAACAGTATTGTATATCTTAAATCAAAATGAAAGAAATTGTCTCCAAAAGTTGCAGATTAGAGCTATGGCTCTCAATTAAAGACATGTTCCTTTAACAGACATTAATGTTTATATTTAAAATAAAAATAGGTCAAGCACCTGACTATCTCCAAAATAAAATTATTTATAACCATCATGTTCACACCCATAATACAAGACTTAGAAATGATTTTTATATTAGTACCAGCAACACCAGTCATGCTCAAAATTCAATCTTTTTTAAAAGCCTATAGCAATTTAATGACTTGCAAGAAGATCTAAAGAAATTAGAATCAATTAATGTATTCAAACATAAACTAAAATAATATTTCTTAGATGTTAAGTAGATAATTTAGGCATTGAAGTATTTGTTATTAATATTATTATTCTATATTTAATTATATTTTATATGACTACAGTTAGATTAATAACTTATTTTAGTTAGATATACAAATTAATAGTGAATTTTATAATTTATGTAACATAAATTTTTTTCAGATCCATTGGTTCAGCATTTTCAACAGTTTCATGATGGTTATATTCCTAGTAGGTCTAGTATCCATGATTCTAATGAGAACTCTAAGAAAAGATTATGCTCGATACAGTAAAGATGAAGATATTGACGATATGGTAATATTCTTTTTATGAAAATTGTTCTAGGTTTTGTATAAATTTTTTTTTTTACTCTAGGAACGTGACCTTGGTGACGAATATGGTTGGAAGCAGGTGCATGGTGATGTTTTCAGACCAGCATCTCATTCCTTATTCTTTTCTGCCCTTATTGGTGCTGGACACCAACTGACTACTGTTGTTTTTAGCGTCATATGTTTCGCAATCTTAGGAGAACTGTATACAGAGTAAGTTTTTATTTATTAGTTCAATAATTCATAAATCAATTAAACTTTACACATTTCTTTCAAAAAATAGGTCACTTTTTGCCAGGTTCCAATTTTTTTTTAATGCGTATCAACCCTTTCTGTATCCAGAATGTGGCCGAAATCCCTACTCTGGAAGTAGTAAAACCGAACGACAGAAAATGCTTGTAAAGGGATTTTATTGTTATTGCCATCTAGAAGAATATATCTCATTGTCATCAAAAAAGGAAAAATTCCAGGGATAAGCAACTTTATTTTAAATTTCACAGGTCATATGATTGCTCTCACCACCGGGACATAGTACATGTTGTTCACACCCCTTCCCTGTACCCAACTACAAAGAGCAAGCAAAAAATATGACATGACACTTTTTGCAGTCAGATGGGACTATTATATCCTAAAAGATCGAGTTCCGCCCTGAGGAGATTTTTTTTAATTTTCAAATTTTATTTGGTTTGTTATCGCCCCCCGATTTCTTTTATTTTTTTCCGCAATTTAAACCGACAAAATTTTTTTGATAAACTTCAGTTTATTCAACTACACTGGACGAAACGAGGATTTTAATGCTTGTGATGTACCTTTGACGATGCCACATAGGTGACTATTGAAGTGTTAAAGAATTGAAAAAGATTCTGATAAACTGAGTTAGGATCGAATCTATACTCAAATTAACGACTGTTGGTGTAGGAGTTAGGACGTTGGAACGGTGATCCAGAGGTCGCGAATTTGAGCTCTACAGAGCAGATTTTTTTTCAATTTTTACAATTTTCTTTCATTTTTTATCTATCATTTTCTTTTGTTTGTTTATAAAACAATTGCTCAGTTCAAGATTATGGCTAAAAATCCAAGATTTGTTTTTAACTAATATGTATTTATTTAATAGGAGAGGCTCACTTCTGTCCACCTCGATCTTTGTTTATGCCGTGACTTCTCCAATAAATGGATACTTTGGAGGCTCCTTATATGCTAGAATGGGTGGCAAAATATGGATCAGACAAATGATCGTATCCGCCTTCATGTTACCGGCTTTCGTCTGTGGAACTGCTTTCTTCATCAACTTTATCGCCATCTATTACCACGCATCTAGAGCCATACCTTTCGGCACCATGGTAAGTTTGAAAAATATCATTCATCTTCAACACATTTGACCTTCTGTTTTTCAGGTTGCAGTGACTTGCATTTGCCTTTTCGTCATACTTCCACTGACGCTGGTTGGTACAGTATTGGGAAGAAATTTGGCTGGCCAACCTGATTATCCTTGTCGCATTAACGCCGTACCCAGACCGATTCCCGAAAAGAAGTGGTTCATGGAACCTGGAGTTATAATTCTGTTGGGTGGAGTGCTGCCTTTCGCCAGCATTTTCATTGAAATGTAAGTCGAATTTAAATGCTATAATTTTGAATTGGTTTTTGATATAAATTTGAAATATTTTTCTAGGTATTTTATCTTCACTTCATTTTGGGCTTACAAAATCTACTACGTTTATGGTTTCATGCTTCTAGTTTTTATTATATTGATGATTGTAACCGTTTGCGTCACAATTGTATGTACTTACTTTTTACTGAACGCTGAGGACTATCGTTGGCAGTGGACATCATTTTTAGCTGCCGGTTCGACATCTACCTACGTCTACATATACGCCATCTATTACTTTTTCTTCAAGACAAAGTAAGTAACGAACTAAAAATTTTGAATTATGTAATTATTGTAAACTGTTAATTCACTATGACAGCTGACTTTTCCTTTTTTGACTATTTATCTTATGTTTTACAGAATGTATGGACTGTTCCAGACGACGTTCTACTTTGGATACATGGCTTTGTTCAGCGGAGCCCTGGGCATAATGTGCGGAACCGTGGGTTACATAGGCACGAGCGTATTTGTGAGAAAAATATATTCTACTGTTAAAATTGACTGATGTTGTAACCGTTTTGTATATAGATGCGTTTTTCGTTTATTTCTGTGAGGTGATTTTTTTTGTTTTCAAAAAAAAGATGTCTTTTGTCATAAACACTTTTTTTCGAAAGTGATAGCGTATTTATTTTAAAATTATCGAAATTTAAATAGAAAGCATAGCCAGATAATATCAAATTTAAAATTCATTTTAATGTTTTGATAATTTTGAAATAAACATTTTTTAAACGAATTTATACAAATGCTAATAGCCCAAGCAATGAAGCGTTTAGGACAGGGGTTACCTACGAACAATTAGAATAAAGCTACTAATTGGTATGTTGGTCCAATTCAATATCCTGACGATGTTTTAGGGAACACTGCACAGACGGCTAGTATGAATAAAAAATTCTGGTATAGTCTTCATCTAGAGGATATTTGTGACAAAAAAGCCCTAGAGAGTATCGAGAAATCGACTGATGTTTGTAAATTTTATCAAATGCTTCCCGACAATCCATCAAAAATGTACCAAATGTACTTAGCAACTTCCTGAGTAAAAACTGCCTAAAAATAAAATAACTACTAATAAAATGTCTACTGCGGTTACATAAGTTTCGGCTGCTCCGATGTTAACCTTTGGGTCTTCGACGTCGGTCAGACGATAGCTAGGGGGTGGATAGCATATAAAAAATCCGAAAATAGTTGACAAATCCATGGGCGCTAACTGGGTCCCTATAATGGCCAAAGTATGTTCTTATTTCTCCACAAACCCAATAAATGATGAAAGAAATAAAAGACAAACCTCGAACTTATGTTCCTTTATAAATTTACACAATTGTCCCAATAAATGCAAAGATAAACTAACAAAACTAATTCAAAACCATTGTCCAAGAAGTAACTTATTAAAAATACAATCTTTTAATTGTTCAAGTACTTCATAAAAATATAATCTTGCAGCTTTTGTAAGTAACAAATTAACTCATATATGTTATATGCATGAACCCAAAAAGAATAATAAATGTATCAATAGATGGCACGGTCAGTCGTTAGCATGGTACCAAGCGAAGGACAATTTGCGCAAATTTACAACAAGTAATAGCTTATCAGCACTAAATAACGGTTTTTGAAAAATGTCTATACCACCATCCGTTCGGCCCATAGCACTTGCAAAATGAAAGCGGTTTTCAATTACAAGGCGGGCCTCTTTTCAGGAAGTAGAGGGTATACTATAAATACTGGCGTAGTACTCCCGCGGGGTTTTTTGTCACAAATATTTTCTAGATGAAGACTTGACAAGAATTTTTCATTTCAGATTAGCCATTTGTGCAGTATTATCAATTAGAATTTAAAAAAATTTAAGCCAGATAACCCGGGAGTAATTGAAAGGGCTGATGATCTCCTTCATCGGTCACTTAGATTTGTCTTCTATTTATATAAAATGAAACGCAAGAGTATTTTTTTGTGTTCTTGCCGAATATTTGCTATAGTTAATAAATTCATTGACAAGTATGTCCAAGATAGTTATCATACAGTACAAAATTTGACAAACAGGTTGAAAACTAGAATGTATATTTAATGCTGAAGAATTTCGTTGTTTTCACTGAACTATCAATTATTCCAGATGCACGTGGAGTTTCTATATGTTCTGTTGTTAGAGCAGCAATTATATGGGTATGTTGAATGGAAATAGGTGAAGAAATTTCAACAGAATGTCTATATCTGTTAATACACTAGGTGGTGCTAGATTTTCTCTAACTTGCATTGTCTCATTTGCAACATTTCGCTTCTCCGGAAGAATAAATTTTGACCGAATTAATATTTAAAATTGTATTTATCCAGTGGAAGAACTACGTAATGTTAGTACTTCTAGTGGTTGCTGGAAGCCAGACGAGTCAATGTTCTAAAGGCAGCTTTTTAACCATTTACATTTTTTTTTATTTGTGATTTCTGCCTATCTTAATATTCACTTGTACCATTGTTCTTCCAGAGAAGCTAATTTTATTTTATCTTTATGAATGACATTATAATTATGTTTTCTGTATAATATTTAATCACATCAACACAAGAAATTTTATTACAATTTCTTATTTTTTTATTAAAAGTTAAAATATATTGGTTATTGCTCTGTAGCAGTTTTTTCTTCGTTTTCACAAGAAGTTTAAATTTTTTCATTATTGGTTACAACAGATCTCAATTGTTTTATTTACACTGGGTCTAAAGTTGACCAACATACCAATTTTCAATTTATTCTAATTTTTCACAGGTGCATATCTTTGCCTATAAAGCGTTATACCAGTAATTTTTTTCACTGCACCTCATGTTCACTAATTTATGCTGCCTACGCTAATTCAAAAGCATCATTTTCTTTTGTTGTAAAAGACGTTTTAAAACGGAGGATATACTATCCAAAAATATATTTGCGGCAGTAGTTTTTGAAATTAGCATGCAACTCTTCCTTATTTGAATTTGACAACTGCTGTCTAATCTCTTATTTGATTCGACACTTTCTCATTTTAATTCGATTTAAAAAAAAATTGTACATTTTACTTAAATTGTGAAATATGTATCTAGCATATTTTATTTTTCATTCTTACTACTGTCATCCGATATAACATTGATTCAATTTGTTTATATTTATTTTAAAATTAATTGTTCGCAATCCTTTTTTATGTGATTATATAAACAAACAAACAAATTGGTATAGTTTTTATTCCCTGTGTACATATTCTAAGTATTTATAAATTTTAAACTTTTAAGTTTGGCCAGTCGAAATGAACAAATCGTTTTCAACAATCCGATTCGTTCATTTAGATGTGATTTGTATGAAAAAAATTTATTATTTTAGTTGTTAGAATAATTTAATAAAAAATAAATAAATGTTTGCATGTTTTATTTACACTACAAAAAAAATAGTTTCCACGCTACATTAACAATGTGACTTAACGTCCAATATAAATAAAAATGAAATATATTTTTTCTTGTAAAAAGTTTGAAACAAAATTTTGTAACTCTAAAACAGTATTCAATACTGGTTAATAAATGGTTATAAATTAATCTATTGTATAATATAAAGTTCAAACCGAGCTACGCTGATTTAAATAACTTTTAATTTACGCCAAGCCATTCACATCGTGTGTGCTCACTTAAAGTGAATTTACTGTATGGTCGGCTATTTTCCAGTTGTTTAAAATAGCGTAGATAATAATAGGATTAATTTACTCATTATATATCTATTCATCAGCAAATAGGTTTAACAGTCATATAATATATACAAAGGTTTCAAAATGGTCTTTGATATAAAATTTCGCAGTAATTATTTTAATTCCTTATAAAATACATAAAACATTCAGAAAACTTCAACTAGTTCATAAAGTTATATGAAAAAAAAAAAATGGCTACGAGTAGCGAAAAAGAATTCAGTTTCGTTTGGTTTCGTTAGGAAGATACTGTGTATCACAGGCGATTTACTTTAGGCACATTAGTTACAATTTTTTTTAGGAATATTTTTTGGTCAAAAATAAAGTAAAACGTTTTTGGAATATCATGAAACTGAATATTGTTTAATAATTTTATTAGAATATAATGGATGTCTCTAAATAAACCGATTTAACTAAACTTACTCTAATACAAAGTGAATGTAGGATTTTAGAGACACCCTGTATATTGATACACAGTATCGGCTATAGAATGCTTTCCAATACGTTTTGCACAAATACGTGTAAAAACTACAGAGAATAAGCTTTAGATCGAGTAGGAAACGAATAATACAAGCAATTCCAGTTTATACGGCTCAACCAACATTACAATGCTGTTGGGCCATATAAACTGGCAACACTGATATTGGTTTCCTGCTCACTCTAATGCTTTCTTGTAGTTTTCACATGCACTTGTGCAAAGCGTATTGGAATACGTTCAGTGGTCGACACTGTATGTACAAAGAGTTTACAAATCAAAAGCATGTATTTTCTGAAAAAAATACAATAAATTGTCAAAACGAATAAAACGATCTACACAGTAGAGAATAATACATCACAAAAAATTATAAATAAACATTTTAGTAATCTAATTTAATATACAAGTATAATGTTTTAGGTAAGTACCGTTCAGAAGTTATATTGCTAACATTTTCAAAAGAAACTCAAGCAAAATGATTGGTTATTTGGTAAAAGCAAAACATTTTTAAAAATTTTGAATTAGTCACTTCATCATATAAATGGAATTTAAAAAATCTAAATACGCTAAATATATTGGTCTGTACATTTTGTTTCTACTATGTATTTAAATAATTTCAGCCTTCAAAAGCAAAGTAAACGACAATATTTACCAAATTAAGTCCCTTTTAGTATTTTTTTTAATCCATTCTTATGAGCAAATAAAATTAAAAAAAAAACATTCTCAAATAATTTGAATACAAAACCCATTCATAACTAAGTAAATTTACATTAAACCACTAACAATATAATCTCAATCATATCCCTTTATAACAAATACATTAATAAAGTCAACTAAAACATCGATTTCTATAAAATACAAAGAACAATAATAGAGTCTAAGGCACGATTCTGTAAAAAGTGTACACCGGAGGAGAGCACCAATAAAAAAATCTTGCAAGCAACTTGCAATCATTTTACTTGAAAACAATCTATCTACCTTGAGAAATAATACATTTTCTGCATTAAAAAGTAAATTTTGCACACAATATAATACACAAAAAAAAACAGTACTTTTTAACGCTTTTACGACTTTACCTTTGAAGTTTTGCCATCATCACTCATGCTATCTTCATTCTTGATACTGTCTTCATCGTCGCTCATTTCAGTCAACCCTTCGACCGAGTGACCAGGATGCTTTTTCCTCATGTGTTGCAGCAGCTGCGATTGCCTAATAAATCCCTTATTGCAAACCGAGCAATTAATAGGTTTCTGAACGGAGTGGATCAACAGATGTCGCCTTAAAACGTCATTTCTTCCAAATTGCTTGTTGCATATCTCACAAATGAAAGGCTTTATGTGTAAATGGGTCAATAAATGTTTGCTTAGATTGTGAGCCTGGACGAAGCCTTTGTTGCAGATGTTGCATATGCAGGTTTTTTCTCCGGTGTGAACACGAATGTGACGTTCTACGTCACAGAGCTTGCTGAATTGTTTTGCACAGACGTCACAGCGGAACTTCTTTTCAGGTTGCTTAACTTTTCTAAGCACGTGCACGAGGGCGTGTGCTTCATACGCCTTCTTTGTCCAGAAGCCCAAGTCGCATTTGTTACACATATAAGGGTGTTTACCTGCAAACAATAGACATTTAATATATATTCAGCTCTGAAACATATACAATTTTAAAATTAAGAGAGGTTATAATTAAAATAAAAATTAAATAGTTTAAAATTAAAAATAGTATGCAAAAGGATAAATACAGATTAGGAAAAAAGTATACTAGCCATACGGCGTAGGTATGCCAATCTCTGTTAATTGCAGGCCAATATTCCTAATACGTCAGAGAGCATCATACTTAATCGAATCGGTGAACATATACAATAAATATGTCACAGTAAGTGTAGAAATAATTTTGTTACTTTTTTTTTAATTTTTATAGAATAATTTCAGACAAATGGAGTTCTGCAAAATTATACCGAATCGCCAGAATCAAAAAATAAAATCTTTAAAATACATTTTACTTACTGACGAGTCAACTTTTTCATGTCACAACATAATCCATCAGTAGTGAAACATTGTTCTCGGGAAAATAAACATTTAAGTATTCCGACATAAAGACAGTATCCCTAGAAATTAAATGTATGTAGTGATATTTTAAGGGGCCACATTAAAAGCCCTTTTTCATTTGTGGTAAACTTAAAGGTACGTTTACATTTGACATTTATTGAATGAGATTTATAACTGACAGTTGTTTAGTCCAGTGTAAACACACAAAAATTTATCTCGGGGATATATGTTTGAGTGTGTACACCGGACTAAACAACTGTCAGACAAATCTCATGCAATAAATGTCAGATGTAAACGTACCTAACAGTCAAAAAATATTTAGATTTAATTCGAAATCCTGTCATTGTTTTTCACTTGCAAATAATTATTTCTAGTATCCGGGGGATCACGAAAAAATAATATCTTCATTTAATTAGAGAGAACAATATTCCACAACAGTTCAGGCATTACTAAATTGGAACTTTCTTTGAGCTCGCACAGCTCACAGAAGAGGTGGTAGGCATTGTACACAAGGTATAGAGATAGATGATCACTCGCAGTGCCTATATCCTATGGCTCATATATTTTTTGCCTAATCTGTACATAATGAAAAGATACCAATTATGGATTACTGAATATAAGTCATAAATTCTGCATAGTATTAATATGTCTTAGATGAAAGATATACATAAAGTGTATCTTTGAATTCATTAATAACTATTTATGTAAACAGTTTCAAAATGCCTTA
This sequence comes from Psylliodes chrysocephalus, assembly GCA_927349885.1. NCBI lineage: Eukaryota > Metazoa > Arthropoda > Insecta > Coleoptera > Chrysomelidae > Psylliodes > Psylliodes chrysocephalus. The sequence goes on along the minus strand of OV651814.1, from coordinate 16,875,566 downwards.
TTTTCGGGACGAGCAGAGCCAGGTCCAGCAACATGAACGAGTTACATAAAAAGGCATTTTGTAACATATTATATACAGTATTTTTTCTAATTTTGACTAGATTATTTATAAAAATGTGTTTTACTAAAAGATTTTTAACATCTAGGCAACCAATATTACTTTCTTGTAATGTTAGTTGCATATGCATAACTTTATTGACAAACAGCATATTAATTTATTCTCAACGACTTGCTGTAAAAGCTATTTAGTTTTCAAGAAAGTGGGTTATTTACTCATGTATTGTGCTATTTAGAATGGAAAATAAAGACCAAAACTACATTATTACAAGGTTGTAAGTTAAACCACATTATATTTCTATGAGTCAACCTGTCCTTTGATTGCTGATATTTTGTTAATATCTGAAATACCATTTATTAATTTATTCAGTGTTTATTAAATTTTGTACTTATTTCCCATACAGCATACATTATTTCAGAAGAGTTTCAGAAATATTTCAAATGTTTCAAACAACATTTCAAGCACACGTTTCTGAACTATTTCTGAAATACTTTAGTTGGATGGGATATGTAGTTATTTTATTTCTTGTTCAGCCCATCATGTAAGTATTTTTCCACCATGGTCCAGCCTACCAGCCAGAGACAACCCTATATTCTAAATAATTATAGATTGGAGATGTCGGTTTTTACCATTTCCTTTTTTTTTTTTCATTATTTATATGTTGTGCTGTTATATGGGTAGCAGAATATGTTTTTATTAGAAATTAAGGTGAGTCCTACACCAGTTTTATTTATTAGTTCTACAGCCGATTGAAAGGCGGAGCTTCATGTTTTATTTAGGCATGAGTAATTTGTATAAATCCTTTTTAATTATCTATAATTTGTTTCAGATTAGTGCATTTAAAGGAATTCGTGGAAATGAAGCAATTTGCCAGCTTTGGGGATGTGCCACTAAAAGTACCATCCAAGTTATTTAACATTTCCAGAATAAAGTATCAAAGAACATAGTCGATGCACCCTGGTACTTCCACAATACTAATCTTCGTAGGGACCTTAAAGTGGAGACTGTTGAAAATACAATACAAAAATTTGCCAGTAGTCACCAACAAAGACTGCTCCAACATGGAAACCTTGAGATTATCCAGTTCAACAAGACCAATCTAATAAGAAGATTCGAGAGAACCAAGCCTTTTGAGTTAGTTCAGTGATGTTAAAGCAGAGTATAGTGCGGTTAAGTGTTATACGTTAACGGTAGCGTAACAAAATAATTAGACTCTAAGGTATACTAGTGAGTAGAATATTAGTTTATAAAGTTTTTCGTCCCTTGATAAGTTAGATTAGAATAAAATTGCTAATTGATCTTAATGATCAGATTGTAATAATCATAAATGTTTATTTGGAACATTTATTAAAAAAAAAACTATTTGTTTCAGATAAGTGCATTTAAAGGAAATTGTGGAAATTAAGCGATTTGCCTTTATATTTTATCAAATAATGTTTAAAAATTATTTATTTGTTTAAGAATCAATGTTTTGAGTTTTGTGTATTTTAAATAAACATGTATATTTATAAATGTCTTTTTTAGTCTAATATTTTAGAAAAAAAAAAGCTAGAATAGATTTCTGAAATATTACTATTTAATATTTCTAAAAGATTTCAAAATTTTATTTCAGCAATATTACTGTGAAATATTATATTTAGAGGACATTTTTACGTTTCAGGCACATTTCAGAAATGTTTCTGGGATGTTTCGTAATATTAATACATTACATAATATGTTGTAATGTAATATTTTTGAAATATTTCTGAAATGTGTTTGTGCTGTATAGGTTATGTAAATCTAGGTTAAGAGTCAAAGAGAAAGCTCTACATTTGATAAATAAAGACATTTATTAATAAAAATAACAATGTTCTTTTAAAAAATATATCTAGTTTTCTAACAAAAAAAAACTCACCACCCTTAACCATTTTGATTTTTATATCAGGGTATTCCGGTATAGTAATCATTACTACATTATTTACTCTCTTAATAACATGATCAAACTTTTTTGCATTCGTATCAGGAACTTTTGGTTTATTTTTTACTGAAACAGTTTCTGGTATGTCTTTAACTGAAACAATTGCTGGCTTGTCTTTAACTAAAATAGTTTCTGGCTCGTCATTAACTAAAATAGTTTTCGGTATGTCTTTAACTAAAACAATTTCGTCTTTAATTAAACTAGTTTCTGGCAGGTCTTTAACTGAAACAATTTTTGGTTCATCTTTAACTGAAAGCATTTTTGGTTCATCTTTAACTGAAACAATTTTTGGTTCATCTTTAACTAAAATAGTTTCTGGCTCGTCATTAACCAAAATAGTTTTCGGAATGTCTTTAACTAAAATAGTTTCTGGTATGTCTTTAACTGAAACACTTTTTGGTTCATCTTTAACTGAAACAATTTCTGGTATGTCTTTAACTGAAACAGCTTTCTTTACTCTTATATTTTCTATATGTTTCAACGATTCCTTTCGCAATTTCCTTAGTTTTGGACTATTTAAATTTCGCCTGAAATGGAACAAAATGTGTTTCTTGAACGAATCGTTACTATCAAATCGTTTTTTGCATATCTTACACCCGAAAGGTTTTATGTAAAAAGGTGTTAAGAAATGTTCTTCTAAATTATCAGTATTTGATAAGTCTCGTTTGTTAAATTTGGTATTTTTTTTCTCAATGTACTTCAACTTCACAGTATTTTTCTTTTGGACATTGCTTGTATTCAGGATCAGAACGTCTGGTTTGCTTTTGGTTCTTTGGCTACGTCTGAGAGCCGACATGGCTCGTTATATAAATACAGACTAATGTTATTTTGTTTAACGAACTTTTCTCGATCGTATATAATTTTATTCAATTCATTGTTTACAATAACATTGCTAAAATCGTTGAATAAACATTGGACTTGTTGCTAAACGAAATCTCTACTGTCAAACTAAAATGGCGGATGCGCCTCGATTTGTTGTTTGTTACGGTGCAGTGTTGTCACGTGCTCCCGAAAATTCCTGAGTTATACAACAAAAATTACGCAAACAAAAATTTTATGTTTTGAGAAATAGTGCATCGCTAAGGGGTAGGGGCATCTTCCTCACAGTGGCAATGAACGAAAAATTTAAAATAAGTTTTTTACACCTCGGGTATACATTTTGAGGATCACTTAATAGAGTATCGAAAAGGGCAATAATATGGAAGGTGTTCCATTGAAGGAAAAAAAAAACAAGAGAAGTTTACTAGGAGAGAGCAGTGGATGAAGGTTTAAAAGTATCATGAGCAAAAAGACGTTCCACTTTATCTGATTTTTGACTTATTTTTGTATTTATTTATAAAAGCCTCGCCATTAAAAATATTTAGAATGGATAGTTTTCATTGGAATTTTCTGTATATTACAAAATATAATTCTGTTAAATGAATAAAATTGTTATTAAATAAATTTAGATAATTATGCCCCAAAGTTATAACTTTGAAAAGGAATTATTTAAATCGGTAGAAAGTTTACAGCAAATATTTTCAGCAATCTTTCTACGACACTTCGTTTAGAGCAGCTGTACTCAACCTTTTTACTTTCCTATCTGTATACAGATATAAGGAAAGTATAGGAATCATGATTTTTCGACCTCCAGTTTTCGACGGAATTTTACGTTTTGGGGTCCCCTGAATCCGTTTTGACTATTTTCGGGATGATGTCTGTGTGTGTGTCTGTATCCACCATAACTCATGAACCGATACAAAGAAAAACACCAAATTTTAAACTTAAGCTTTATTCCGGCGTCTAATGAACTGATTAGATTTTGGGCAGAGTCGGGACATCTGGAGGGGTACTTTATAGGTGGTTATTTTTATATTTTATGGAATATATCTGTTATTTACGTTTGGAGAAAATTCTTGAAATAAAAGTTACTTACAATATTATTATCAATATTTTTTGTTCCATACAAAAATTTCCTAAAATGGTCCGTATTCGAGAAATTTGACAAAATGTAAAAAACATATTTTTTTTATAAAAATTGTTTGTAATATAATTCTCTATAATTTTTATCCTATACATAATATCTCTAAATTATTAAATTTTAAACTGAAGTTTTATTTCTGCCTGAGGTAAAATGATTAGATTTTGGGCAAAGTCGGAACATCGGGGGGAGGGGTACTTTATGGCCGTTTTTATATTTTATGGAATATAATATCTGTTAATTATGTTTGGAGAAGAAAATTGTTCAAATAAAAGTTACTTCTAATATTATTATCTATAATTTTTGTTTTATGTCAAATTTTCCTGAAATGGCCCGTATTCGAGAAATTTGACAAAATGTGCAAAATTCTGATTTTTAAGAAAATTGTTAAACTAAAAGTTGTTTGCGATACTGATCTCTATAATTTTTGTTTGTACATGATTTTTCTAAAATGGACCGTAATGGAAAAATTGGAGCAAATGTGCTAAATTTAATTTTTCAGTATAATGCCATAATAATGACATTCACACACCCTTCTTAAGACTGAGAGTTAGAATTCTCCCAATTATATAGGGGTTAAATGTATCAATAAAATAAAAACGCTTATTGACTTAGCCGGCCCAAGCAACAGCATAAAGAATAAAATTATTAACTTCCTCTACAATAACACATTAAACAATATTGATGAGTTCCTCAATTTTTTAACTACACAATGAAGGTATCATACTCTGTTAACCAGGTCATTTTCTAAATTTTAAATTATTGTATGTTTCTTTTAATAATATAAGTAGTCTTATGTATAAAATTAAATGTTTACTATTTTTTAAGATAATTGTTTTTAAAAATTTTAATATTGTTTTAACTTGACTAGCCTGATAAGTGGCTTTCACTATGTGAATGTCCTTTTATGGTGAAAAAACTGATTTGATTTGAATAATACTTTTTTAATCACAATTTTCTTCTAAATGCTTAAATTAAATGTATGAATTGTTTTCTACAGAATTAGGATTAAACTTTGATGCATTGTTTTAGTCCATTTTGTTATGACATGAGATTATTTTTTTTTAAGAGAAAAATATATTTAATAGTCAATACTTGTGGTAGGGCCCACAATTTGTTACTACACCAATAAGTGCATACATTTATATCAATAGTGCTTTATTATTCTGAAGGTTGTATATAAAAAAAATTTAAAATACCTATAATTTACAACTATATACACAATATAAACTCATTAAAAATGCCTGTATACAATTTCTAATTCTGTAATTTTTAACTTTATCAAAAAAAAAAAATATATTTTTAAATTATCTCAAAAATCCTCTGTATTGTTTTCTTCTATTTCTTCAGATTGATCCGGACGGCAAACTTTCAGGTGTTGGACCAAATTACATTTCCTCTTATACATCTTGTTACAAATTAGGCAGGTGAATGGATTTTGCGATTTTTCAGAATGATTCATCTTCAAATGTTGCTGTAATTGTTCTTGTCTAATAAAACCTTTTTTACAAATCATGCACTCAAAAGGTTTTTGAATGGAATGAATTAACATATGTCGCTTATATGCGTCTTTGATGGAAAATTTTTTGGTGCATACTTCACATTCGAAAGGCTTTATATTCAAATGTGACAACATATGCTTAGTCAAATTGTAGGAGTGCTTAAAGCTTTTATTACAAATGGCGCATTTTGCAGTTTTTTCTTCAGAATGGACAAGGTAGTGACGCTTTAAAGAGGAGGCTTTAAAAAATACTTTTAAACAATATTCACAAGATCTTTTTTTTCCTGGCAGTTTGCCTTTGCATGGAGCATGTGCCTCAAAAGCCTTTTCTGTCTCAAAACCTTTAAGGCATTTTGTACATTTATATGGGCGTTTCCCTAAAAATGTTTTATTGTATTGTAAAAATTGCACTATTTTAAATATGAACAAACTCACCACTCTTTGTAAGCTTCACTTTAATTTCTGGTGATTTCTCATTTTTTGTATCAGAACCTTCTGGTTCGTCTCCAACAAAAATGGTTTCAGGTTCATTTTTAACTGAAACAAGTTCTGATATGTCTTTAACTGAAACAATTTCTGGTTCATCTTTAACTAAAATAGTTTCTGGTTCATCATTAATCAATATAGTTTCTGATTCGTCATTAACTAAAATAGTTTCTGAAACATCATTAACTGAAACAATTTCTGGTATGTCTTTAACTGAAACAATTTCTGGTTCGTCATTAACAAAATAAGTATCTGGTTCATCACCTAAAATAGTTTCTGCTATGTCTTTAAGTGAAACAATTTCTGGTATGTCTTTAACTGAAACAGCTTCGACTTCAAACTTTGACAGGATATTTTCTATAGTTTTTAACGATTCCTTTCGCAATTTCGTCCTTCTGGCACTATTTAAATTTCGCCTTGAATGCAAGAACATGTGTTTCTTGAACAAAAATTTTCTATCAAATCGTTTTTTACATATCTTACACACGAAACGTTTTATGTGAATAGGTGTTACGGAATGTTCATTTAAATTAACAGTTTTTTGTATGTCGTTAGATTTGGCAATTTTTTTCTGAGAGTGCTTTAACTTCACAGGATTTTTCTTCTTGGCTTTGCTTGTATTAGGGATGTCCGGTTTGCTTTTGTTTCGTTGGCTACGTCTGGGGGCCGACATGGTTTGTTATATAATGGCTAATGTTATTTTGTTTAACGATCGTTTGTCGATCCTATACAATTTTATTCAATTCATTGCTTATAATAACCGCTAAAATCGTTTAATAAACATTGCACTTGTTGCCTAAAAGTACTGTCGAATGTCAAGTCAAACTAAACTAAAATGGCGGATGCGCCTGTGACGGCGCGGTGTTGTCACATGCTCCCGAAAATTCCTGAGTTATAAAAATAAAAAATGGACAAACAAAAATTTGAATGTTTTGAGAAATAGAGCATCGCTAGTTCCGCGAAGAAATGCCGCAGCGCCCTTTCTTCACAGCTGCAGTGAACCAAAAATTGAACAAATGTAAACTTTTCATACATTTATACAAACACCTACATAATTAAAAATTAAGATTTAATTTTAGTCAATTTTATTTTTGTTGACATGAGCTTAATTAATATAAATAGTAATCTTTATTTCAGAAAATGCTAAATATTATTTAGGTCCATAGTCAATACTTGAGGTGGGGCCCACAATTTGTCGCTACTCTATTGAGTACATAAATTTATATCAATACTAGCGGACCCGACAGACGTTGTCCTATCTTAACCATGAATATTGATTTCGAATTGGTATAATTAACTAAAAAAATATTTCAGAAACAAAGTGTTTATTATTCTAATATTAGGTGTGATAGCTTTGAACTACTAACGGTGATGTGCAATAAGAAATTCAGTTTTTGTTAAAAAAATAATTAATTATTTTATATGTATTTTATCAATATAATAACTCCGATCGAAGCATCTGTTTTTAAACGATATTCATCTTTGACGATATTTGCAGCACGTATTCTGTCAATGTTATGTCAAACGCCATAAGGTTACATCAAAAAACTTTGAATTGTAAAAGCGCTATGGTTACATTAGAAATAATTTAATATGGTGGTTATGGTTAAGTATTCTTAAATTTTCTAAGTTTCCGCGCAATTTTCTTAATTTTTCTTTCATAAGAACCTTCTCCTGACAATAACAAACACAACAACAAAAAAGAATTAGCGAAATCGGTCCAGTCGTTCACGCGTGATGCCGTGACCAAGGGAAATAGGGATTCATTTTTATACATATTCTTAAATTTTCTAATTTTCCGCGCAATTTTCTTAATTTTTTCTTTCATAATAACCTTCTCCTGACAATAACAAACACAACAAAAAAAGAATTAGCGAAATCGGTCCAGCCGTTCACGCGTGATGCCGTGACCAAGGGAAATAGGGATTCATTTTTATACATATTCTTAAATTTTCTAATTTTCCGCGCAATTTTCTTAATTTTTTCTTTCATAATAACCTTCTGCTGACAATAACAAACACAACAAAAAAAGAATTAGCGAAATCGGTCCAGCCGTTCACGCGTGATGCCGTGACCAAGGGAAATAGGGATTCATTTCTATATATATTCTTAAATTTTCTTATTTTCCGCGCAATTTTCTTAATTTTTTCTTTCATAAGAACCTTCTCCTGACAATAACAAACACAACAAAAAAAGAATTGCCGAAACCGGTCCAGCCGTTCACGCGTGATGCCGTGACCAAGGGATTCATTTTTATATATATTCCTAAATTTTCTAATTTTCCGCGCAATTTTCTTAATTTTTTCTTTCATAATAACCTTTTCCTGACAATAACAAACACAACAAAAAAAGAATTAGCGAAATCGGTCCAGTTATTCACGCGTGATGCCATGACCAAGGGAAATAGGGATTCATTTTTATGTATACGGAGTGGTCCAAAAGTCTGGAAACGGCCAATTATCTCGTAAATTGTTAGTCCTAATTGTACAAAATTTGGGTTACACCTATTTTGGGATACGGAGATTTCAGATTTGATATTTGCAATGTTGCCAGATTTGCCGTTTTTCTTATATTATTAACCCCTTTGGTTTTTCAAATTCATCACCCTGTATATTAAGTCATTATTGGAATCTCCTATTCAATACGAGTTCAACCATATGTAACACTTATGATTTTATTTAGTCTAGGTCTTAAATAAATAAAACAATCATGGAGAACTGTGGTAGATGCAGTCTATCATCGATTAGGGTACTTTCAACTCATAAATGAACCACATTTGAAACACTTGATAAAGTAACCATTATGTTAAAAATGGTGTAATCTTTCAATTGTTACGTTTTAATGTAGTTGAAAATAGTTTGTATTAAAAAATTTATTGAGACAATTAGGCGTTGCCAGACTTCTCTTTTATTTATTTAAGACCTTCCAGACTACATAACCTAATTTCTAATGTCAGAATGAGTAATGTCAAACTAAAATGTCATATGACAAATATAAAAGGTCTATGGTCAGATCCGTGGGTCAGATGCACCTCGATTTGTTGTTACGATACGGTGTTGTCACGTGCTCCTGAAAATTCCTGAGTTATATAACAAACATTTAAATTTTACATGTTTTGAGAAATTAGTGCATATCGCTAATTCCGCGAAGGCGGGGGAGTGGTACCCAAGGGCGCCCTTTTTCACAGCTACACTGAATAAAAATTTTAATATTTTAAAAACGTACTTTTATAAACTTATACAAACGCCTACTTTACTATCTATAGTCCGTAGATAATTTTAAGCAGATTCAGCTAATTTAAAAACGTTCACAAAAATCAAATAAGACGATGACCTCCGGACAAGATAAATAGAACAAAAATACAAACCACTTGAACTATCTCGTCGGTTGACAGGTAAAACTCATTAAGTACCAATTATAGCTAAAATGACTGGATACCAAGTTCTACATTTAACGCCAATCTCTTGTAGGAAAAACTCACTATGCCCATAAAACGGCCCACAACACTTTTGTAAAGTGGAAAACTTCATTAAATGCAGTTTTGTGGAATGGTACTGCAGGAGAAAGTCATTAACGTGAATATTATTTGACAAGAGAGAGTTGATAAATGTATTTGTACAGTATTTAACGTGAATGGCCAATGTAATAAAGCCAAGGCACAGGATAAGGTGAAATGCAAGGATGATTTCTTATTTGCACCCTTGACTTGGAAAGTATCCTTCATTTCGCATATTCTAGTGTATCTAGTATCTTTATTTTAGAAAATGCTAACATTATTTAGGAGCCCAGAGTTAATAATTGATGTGGGGCCCACAATTTGTCGCTATTTAACCAAGTGAATAAATTTATATAGTTTTATTACTCTGAAGGAGAGTTGTACAAAGAATGCTGTGAATTCAGTTAAGCTAACAGGAGTTACATTTTTAACTGGTTATATTCAAGTACAAATGTAATTTTTAAAACTATGTTTAACAATAACCTATGATTATAAAACAACATTCACAGTTTACATTTTAACTGCTTATTGGCTTTTAGGTTTTATATAAAAAATACTTATTTTAACAATCAAAAATACTTATAATTTCTAACTGTATACATTATAATATAAACTAATTAATGATGCTTGCATTAAACTTCTAACAGATCTTTAATCAAAAAAAATAATAAATAAACAAATAAAAATCTGATCATTTCATTATTTACTACTTTCTTCTTCTATTTTTGTTTCCTTTATTTCTTCAGATTGATTTGGACGACACATTTTCAGATGTCCTTCTAAATTAGATTTCCTCTTAAACATCTTGTTACAAATAGGACAGGGGAAAGTATTTTGTGGTTTTTCAGAATGTTTCATCTTCAAATGATGCTGTAACTGTTCTGGTCTAATAAAACCTTTTTCACAAATTGTGCACTCAAAAGGTTTTTTAATAGAATGAGTCAAACTATGTCTCTTGAATGTGTCTCTGATGCCAAATCGTTTGTTGCATATTTCACATTTAAAAGGCTTCATATTCAAATGTGTCAACATATGTTTAGTCAAATGGTAGGTGTGTTTAAAGGCCTTATTACAAATTGCGCATTTCTCGTTTTTTTCATCCGAATGAACGAAGTAGTGACGTTTTAGGTCAGAGGGTTTAACAAATTCTTTAAAACAATAATCACAACGACACTTTTTTACTGGTGGTTTGCGTTTGCAAGGAGTGTGTGCCTCAAAAGCAGTTTCCACCTGGAAACCTTCTAGTTTTATTTCCTTTATTTCTTCAGATTGATTCGGACAGATAACTTTCAGGTGTCGTTCTAAATTAGATTTCCTCTTAAACATTTTGTTACACATAGGGCAGGGGAAAGTATTTTGTGGTTTTTCAGAATGTCTCATCTTCAAATGTTGCTGTAACTGTTCTGGTCTAATAAAACTTTTTTCACAAATCATGCACTCAACAGGTTTTTTATTAGAATGAGTCAAAATATGTCGCTTCAATGCTTCTTTGATGCCAAATTGTTTGTTGCATATTTCACATTCAAAAGGCTTTATATTCAAATGTGTCAACATATGTTTAGTTAATTGGTAGGAATGCTTAAAAGCCTTATTACAAATGGCGCATTTCTCAGCTCTTTCTTCCGAATGGACAAAGTAGTGACGTTTCAAGTCAGAGGGATTAACAAATTCTTTTGAACAATGTTCACAACGACACTTTTTTACTAGTAGTTTGGGTTTGCAAGGAACATGTGCCTCAAAAGCCTTTTCCGACTGGAAACCTTTAAGGCATTTTGTACATTTATATGGGCGTTTCCCTAAAAATGTTTTATTGTATTGTAAACATTACCCTATTTTAAATATGAACAAACTCACCATTCTTTGTAATTTTCATTTTATTTTCTGGTAATTCAATCTTCTTATTATTCCTATCAGAACTTTCAGATTCCTCTCTATCAAAAATAGTTTGTTGTTGATTTTCAACTGAAACAATTTCTGGTATGTCTTTAACTGAAATAATTTCTGGTTCATCTTTAACTAAAATAGTATCTGGTTCGTCATTAACTAAAATAGTCTCTGATAAGTTGTTAACTGAAACAATTTCTGGTATGTCTTTGACTGAAACAATTTCTGGTTCGTCTTTAAGGATAAAAGTATCTGGTTCATCACCTAAAATAGTTTCTGCTATGTCTTTAAGTGAAACAATTTCTGGTATGTCTTTAACTGAAACAGCTTCAGCTTCAACTTTGATAGGATATTATCTATATTTTTTAACGATTCCTTTCGCAATTTCGCCCGTTTGGCACTATTTTACATCTCGCCTCGAATGCAAGAACATGTGTTTCTTGAACGAAAATTTTCTATTAAATCGTTTTTTTACATATCTTACACACGAAATGTTTCATGCGAAAAGGTGCTATGGAATGTTCATTTAAATTAATAGTTTTTGGTATGTCGTTAGATGTGGTAATTTTTTTCTCGGATTGCTTTACCTTCACAATATTTTTCTTCTTAGCTTTGCTTCTATTCCGGACGTCTGGTTTGCTTTTGGTTCTTTGACTACATCTGGGGGCCGACATGGTTCTTTATATAAATACTGACTGTTATTTTGTTTAACGATCTTTTGTATATAGTATACAATTTTATTCATTTGATTGTTTACAATAACATCGCTAAAATAGTTTAATAAATACCTATTTCACTTGTTGACTAAACGTACTGTCAAATGTCAAACTAAAATGGCGGATGCGCATCGATTTGTTGTTTGTGACGGCGCGGTGTTGTCACGTGCTCCCGAAAATTCCTTAGTTATACAAAAAAATAGACATGCAAAAATTTTACGTTTTGAAAAATAGGACATCGCTAGTTCGACGGAGAAACGCAGCGGTGCGGTGGAGGGATATCCCCCCTTTCTTCACAGCTGCAGTGAACCAAAAATTGAACTTTTTTTTATACATTTATACAAACTATCTACACATTATAAAAGAAAAAATAAATGTTTATGCCATTATTGTTTATATATAATTAAAAATTGGATTTTATCTTTCACTGTAATTTTTTTCGCATTTTAAGTTTCTTGTATTCACCATAGTTACTTCAAATCTAACAATTCGAAAAAATACAACAAATACAAAGGATGATGGCATTGATCCTCTCCGAGGATACAGTAACTCGTAGTTATTGAGTAGATTTATAAACAAAATATGCTTGTGTATTCCGAACAAAAACAATAGAATAAAAACAGTATTTTATAAGAGCCAAGGAAGTAATCTTATGTTAAAAACACCAATCTACCATAATGTGTCAAACAAATAATGTTTCAATAATGAGATTAATGTATTTGGTTATGACCTTAACCAAATTTAAAATTTGTACTTACTTTAAAATATAAAAATAAAATAAAAAAGTCTAACTTCTAAATGAGGGGGGCTCCAACTGAGTTTCCAAGACAAAGTATTTACATTTTCACTTAACGTTTAATGTGGACCACTGATGAATTAAAATTTTAATTGTTTATTGTCAAATAGTCTCTAAGTAAAACGGTTATGACAGACGGACAGACAGAGAGACACCGAGGTAATTCCCTGTGTTCCAAGTGTTTATTATTGCCAATTTGAATTACTGGAAAAATTATTTGTTATTGTCTTGTTTTTTATGTTTCATCCTAAGTATTTTTTTTCCAATTTAAGCTTGATATGTTTTTATGACGAGAGAAAGGCTATCTCGAGCGAGAGAAGCGCCTTCTCGTCCAGACAGGCCTCTCTCTCCTGTCTCGCGGCATCACCACCCGTTATGACTCCCTTAACAACCATAAACAGAGATTGGTTACCAAGGTATAACTTTGCAGTATATCATGATGATTCTTATACTTTCCTTACTAGAAACAGGAAAGAAAACGAATTTCAATTTCCTTCTTTAGATTCTTAAAACTCAGTAACGATAGGGAATATATTTATTTGAAAAACATTGTTTTAACTTTATCTACATATATCAGTATCGGGACGACACTATCTGTATATAACAAACCAATGAACGATTTTAGGTCATGATCTTTCCATCTAAAATATTTTATACCGGAAGTAGATGTCAATTTTCTTGTTTTAAATAGGACACCCTTATTTTTATGTCGAATTCCGATAGAACATGAAATTTTGTATAATAAAATGTATAGCTAAAACTGTTAATTTAGAAAAAAAAAACATTTTCGAAAAAATACCATTGTGGGTATTAAAATAATATTTATTTTTGGCTGAGGTTAATTGAAATTTGAAAGTTTTTTAATTGAATTATTATGATGAAAGTAGCAATTAACATTATAGGATATTTTATTATACAGAGTGAGAAAAAACATGTGATTTAACACAACATCAGTATCTTAAATTTTTTAAATGATGCATCATATTCTACGGCCAAAAATAAGTGGAATACGTATTTATTTCCCTATATTTATCTTGAACGGTTTTTGATAAAAAAGCGATATTCAAATAACTCAACAATTTTTAGGATAAATATATTTTCTATCAAGTAGGTAGGTGTCTTAGAGTCAAACTCACATAAAAAGACAAAAATTCGTTGTAAAATTTAATTATTTCCGTTATTTTAACGTAAATTTAATATTAATTTCTAGTGAATGTAATAAAGTTGAGCAAAGAACTTATGATAATTTTGCTATAAGATACCCATACAAAGCTCGTCTGTCAATTTTTAATCAATAATTTTCAATACGATAATTTTTCTTATCGATAATCGCAACCCTTTTCTTTGGCCACCAATATCTCCAGACCTCATACCTCTCGAACTTTTATATGAGGCTGTATTAATGGAAATGTCTTTCGAACTCCTTTAACCAATAAAGAATATTGTAAATCAATTGCTAATATATACTATTGTCAGAAGGTAGAAAAATGTTTAAAACAGGATGGAAAACAATTTTTTTAACTTTTACGTTTACGATTTATATTTCCTCACGTTTCCACATATATATTTTTATCAAAAACCGTTCAAGATTAGTATAGGGCAATAACCGTAGAATATGATGAAATAATAAAAAAATATGTATCTACTAAAAAATTTATGTTCTGTTAAATAAAAAATTAAACATATTTTTATATAAAAAATCTTTTAATGTCATGATTACTCAATTACTACCTTTATCATCATAATTCAATTAAAAAACTTTCAAATATTAACTAACTCCAAAAATATATATTATTTTAATACCAGCAGCTTTTTTTTGAAAATATATCTTTTTTATAAATTACAAAATTTAGCTATACACTTTATTATACAAAGTGACTCTGAAATTTCATGTTCTATTGAAATCCGGAATAAAAATAGGGGGCGTCCCATTTAAAATAAGAAAGTTGATATCTACTTATGATATAAGCGGAAATGAAAGAATTGTCAAATATTTTAGATATTCTTACCAGTTTTTAATCAAATCGGGCATTAGTTTGTCAAATATAAATAATGTCCCCTCCCCGGTCGTTTAACATCCTGTATATTGTATATTCCCGAATTTAAAGAATGATCTTTTGAGACACCTAACTTACGAAAAGGTTTATATTCGTATTCTTTAATACGTGTCAAATAAAAAAAAAGCGATTTTATTTTAGATATTATCAATATAAATTTTATTGATTGACGGGTCAGTTAGGCAGCGATCAATTGACCAGTCAATTGACCATCCCCAACAGTTATGATGATAGAAGTGGATTCGTGAGCACGCAGAAGCACTTGGTTAAATTTTATCCAAATATAGTTTGACAGTTTGTGGAATAAGAAAAACTAGATTTTATTTATTTGCAAAAACATAAAAGTTACTTTATAAGATCTCTCGTTCCCTTAGAAATGCATATTAAAAATAATTGAATCAGTAATGTCACCAACATTACTATAAACTTTCGATTTATTTAATTGACGTACAACTTTAGTCATTCTGACAGGAGGTGAAATTTTAGCTATAGTCTAGAGAAGACAGAACTGCAATAATTTAATTTGCAGAACGTAGTACAGGTTCAAGAGGTAGACATTTTATTAATACCTCATCCTTCAATGCTTATTTTCAATACATCTGTAATAAACCTTTTCCTTTGACAGATATGTCAGACTTTAATTATTCATAGTGATATCATATATATTTTAATTGATTCGAAATGTTGCATTAGTATATATTATAATTTTACATGTATAAAAGAAAGGCGAGTGCATTAGAACATTATTAAAGAAGATACAGTTATGGGAGAAGTTTCGCATCAGAAAAAGCCCTCAGAAGAAACAAGACCTTTATTGAAACTTGGGTAAAGAATACAATAAGGCAAATGGTAAATTCTTTTTTCTTTCGAAATTAAATTCCTACACTTAAATTACATTCAGAAATAGAAAATAGCCCCACTCTTCCAAATACATCATATTTTCATCTGCAAAATATTACATGAATTAAATGTTCGTTACAAAAAAACGTGACATAAACAGCTTTTTAACAGAGAAAGACGAAATCATTGAGTGGAGTATTTAAGGAAAATAGCGGACGCAAGGAATCAGCCTAAACAGGTTTTTATTTAGATAAAACATGGGTTAATGCTGGACATACAGTAACAAAAATTTGGGAATATACTAAAAAACAAGTCTTTATTGAAGGGGTCTCTTGTGGATTAAAAAATCCAACAGGAAAAGGAAATCGTTTAATAATAACCCACATTGGAAGCATCGATGGATTTTTGCCAGATGGATTATTAAGTCAAAGAAAACAAAAGACTACCATGAAGAAATGGATAGCCCTATGTTTGAAAATTGGTTTAGAACATTATAAAAAAATTCCAGCTAACTCCGTTATTGTTTTGGATAATGCATCCTACCATAGTCGATTAAAGAAGTCACTACCTACAACAAGATAGAAAAAAGAAGATATTTCAAAATGGCTTCATTCTAAAAATATTATCAGTCCTCCTAAATCCTTGAAGGCAGACTTACTCGTAATAGATGGCCCGAGAAAAAGATTGCCTCATTACCACGCATAGTTAAATTCCATTGAACTGATCTATCACAATTAAAAGGTTATGTTTCTCGAAATATTTAAAATACCTGATGTGCGAAATTTGTTTTTGAAGGCAGTTTCAGATGTAAATCGAGAAAATTAGAGAAAAAGCATTGATTATGGTAAAAAGGTGGATAATTCATTTTGGAAAGTCGATATAACAATGGAAAACTTAACAGACCTTATAATAATAAACCTCAGAAAAGACGATGATAATATCAGTAGTTATAGTGAAGACAGTGAGTTTTAAAGATAATTTTTGAATTTTTAATTTTTTTTTTAATCTTTCGTTTTAGGTACCGAAATGTTACTTTTAATGCCAAGAGATTAAAAAAAGTTTAACCCCACTAACAACATATAATCCTCCTTGTTAGTTATTGGTTATTTTTAATTCTTTCAAGGTTAAAGTGCAACAATTTTGTCAGAAGCATAAGGTTTATTTTTATTTTTTGTAAATAATAAATAACTTTTTTCATTCAAAATTTAATCTACGAAGTGTATATATATTATTTTATATGCCGTGACCTTATTTGTATTATAGATACTTATTTTGCAAAGTACTCCTATGGAATGTGACGTTATATCCCCACTTTTACTTGCACTCCTCTTTTATTCAGACTATAACTGTAGTAACCAATAAAGTCACAGAACAAAAGTATATTCAGACGAATATTTTTGATATTTTAAATTCTTTACTTTATCAAATTAAAAAACAATGCTGTTGGTGCGTTTATGAATCTCTTAAGAGCACTGATATGTTATGCCATTATGTGCCAATAATGAAAGCGATGTAGGTAGTAGTATATTACATAACAAGAGTAGTAAGAAGCTAATTACATGCGAGTTGAAAAGTTGCGCACGAGTCGCGTCAGCGGCGAGTGCAATAATTCCACGAGCATGTAATTGCTCTTACAACTCGAGTAATGTACTATACTTTATCTACAACCACAATCATACATTCATAATAACGAGAAGGCTTTCATAATCTATAACATTTATTAAATACATTTAATTAAAAATATTATAAATTGCAAATGCAAGTACTAAATTAACTGAAGAAAAATTGTTTTAGATCCAAATCTTTGTTAATAGTATTGTAGTAAATCAAGAGCTTCATTTAAATATTTTATTTTATTCTCTTTCTGAAATGTCAAAACTATTTATCGTAACCATAGCAATTACCTAGCAACAGATTAATATGGATAGTTTAATAAATTTTTGCTATCTGACGAAATTATTTTATTCTTTAAAAAAATTATTTTGTAGCCACAAAAATGGCGATTTTCCTATTTCTGAAATGTCAAAACTATTTATCGTAAACATAGCGATCTCCTAGCAACGGATTAATATGGATAGTTTGATAAATGAAACTGTTATGTAATATATATAATTACGTAACAGTTTTGGGATTTCATTATGTAACAGTATCTGTAATGATGTATGTACTTATAAAAAAAACGATACATAATAGACGATTTACTGTGGTGGTTGTAGATAAAATATGTTGCTAAACATGTTCAACAAATTTTGATTGAATTCACCCTATAAAATATTTTTTAACTCATTTACCTACAACATATTTAAACAACAATATATTTTCAAATATTTAGCTAGACAGAAACATATGAGACACCCCGGTATAATATGGACAGTCTTGGTACATCCACCAATATATGAATTAACGCAAAAAATGGTACATTCCCTATGGGATTAAGGTTTGAAATTCTGGCGGTGCATCCACCAATTTTGACCACCAAAATATTATCGAACATAATTCTACATCGCTTCCGCCATATTTTTTATAATTTATTAAAAATACTTTTTTTATAGGAATATGATTCGTTCTTTCTAAATTGAAAATGAAAAGATTTATTTTGTTCAGTGGTTTTAAGATAATAATAATTTTTTTTTTTGAAAATTACTTTTGATGCCATTTTTACGTTTTTTAATATAGTTTTACAAATAAACAATTACTGTAGCCGCATCTAACCTGGTCGTTATACAGTGTGTGTCATAAAGTTGGATCAATATGAGAAAAAAACGCAGTAGGGCAATCACCTTTGATTGTTTAAAAATATAAAATAGACCATAACAAAGTTGGCTACTAAGATTCGTTATCTGTCAAATTCTTATTACAGGTGTTTCAACTTCCCTAAAATCCCATATAAAAACAAAAGACGATACGGCACCAAATACAACGTAGTTCCAAAAAATCCACCAAAGGTCGTTAGAAGATGAGGTACCCGTTTAACCAGCTAGATAAAGTATATTTTAACATTAACATGTATCCAACTTCAAGATCTGGCCATCAGATGATTGGTCAATCATTTGACAAATATTATACAGCGTTACTCAAAGTGTGGTCCGCGGAGCCCTTGGGCTCCGCAAAATCTTTGTGAGTGCTCCGCGAAGAAAATAAGCAGTACCTACTATCGCTGCTACAACTGGACTTGGCTTGAGGACCTATTGTTTTTTTTTTTTTTAGGAGTATATGAGTTTTGGTATTTTGGGTTAGAGGACCTCTTTTTTTTTAGAAGTCAGGAAGAGGAAGGAATATATGATTTTGAGAATTTTGTTGTAGGGGCTCCGCAAAGAAACGGGAGGGACCTGGCAAGAGGCTAGCGCAAGGAGGGCTTTTTTTTCCGAAATGTGTTTAGGACTCCGTCAAATATTTCACTTTTCAAAAAGGTTCGGTCACCAAAAAAGTTTGAGAACCACTGACATATAATATTTATGAGCATTTAGTATTTTAGTATTTCATTTAGAACTCTAATAATTTAGCAAAATTATTTATCGTTGTTAGTTTAAAGTAATGCTTCTTTCATCTTTGTTTAAGTCTAGATATTGTCTAGTCTAGTTATTGTCTAGTCTAGTTATTGTTGATCTTAGATATGAATAATTTAGATATCAAAAATAGAAGTGGACGATTTAGATATATAATAAAGACGATAGTAATTGCTGCTATAAGCTTTTATATTATTTTGTACATAAAGAAAAGAAATGAATAAAGGTATTTTCAATTTTTTAAATGTGTATGTGTGTACATTTTATTAGAATTAGCAGTTCGGCTGTTAAGACATCATCCGTATATTATAAATGTTAACAAGAATTTATAATAATTTGTTCCACTGCGTTTATATACAATAAAAAATTTATTACAACACATTCATATAGGTAATTAAGGTTTACAGATCATTTTTGTACCTATCCTTTTCATCAATTTGCCTTGTAAGAACCACATTTTATTACAATTAAGAGATCCCTCCATATGAAATTGTTTAGGACTGGTAACAAAATAAGCATGTATCTTTGGAATGGAATAGCGATTATGTCTTCAAAACTATTTGAACAAATTTTATATAACAAATTACTTAATCATGTGCAAAATATCATAGTAGATGGACAGCATGGGTTTATTAGAGGGAGATCTGTTAATAGGAACTTACTTTTATTTGCATAAAATGCAGCGAAAGCTCTGGAGGACAAAACGCAACTAGATATAATATATACTGATTTTACTAAAGCTTTCGATCATATTAATCATGATATCTTGTTGCAAAAGTTGTGTAACTATGGTTTATCTATGAATTTGTTAGTATTATTAAAAAGGTATTTAGAAAATAGACATTTTATAGTCAAGTTCAACGGAAATACATCAGGTAATTATGAAGCAAATTCTGGAGTGCCACAGGGATCCAACTTGGGCCCATTGTTGTTTATTTTTAACCGACTTCCAAAAAGGAGGAGGTTCTCAATTCGTCGCGATATTTTTTTTATGTATGTATGTTTAACGATAATTCTTTAACACGGTGCCCGATTTCAATGATTCTTTTTTTGTTAGTAAGGGGGTACCTCAGAGGTGGTCCCATATAAATTTGGTTAAGATGTGGTGATGGCATCTGCACGTTTTTGAAGTCGGTTTTATTAAATTTTTAATTTCTAATACTTGTACTTATAAATGATCTCCCTTCTTATATACAACACTCTAAATATTTATTTTTGCCGACGATTTTTTATCAAAGCATCAAAACCGTTAGAGACTGTGCAGCGTTACAAAAAGATATTAATGCCATTTATACGTGGAGTGAAAATAACCAGTTGAAATTTAACATTAACTTACAATTGACCGTAAGAAAGACAATGATATTATATTTGACTATAAGATGGACCAACAAATTTTAACTAGACCATCCGAAATTAAAGACCTCGGTGTAAGCTACGACAATTAATTTTCGTTTGGTTCGCATATAAATAAAATTGCGCTTAGTGCTAACCGTACATTAGGGTTCATTATTAAACAAACTCAAGCATTTTCTAATCTAAATACTATAAAATATCTCTACTACTTACTAGTTAGGACAAAATTAGAATATGCCTCGATTATTTGGGGTCAACAACCCCAAATTTACTTGGATAAATTGGAAAAAATTCAAAACAAATTTCCTAGGTATCTTTATTATAAAAAATATCGTCGTTGGCCAGACTACAATTACGTACGAACATCTATGTTACGACAAGAATTTGGAATACCCTCACTGATTAATAGACGGAAACAGTTTATGATGACATTTCTACACAAAATTTTAAATAACCAAGTAAACTCCAATGAATTACTGCTACTCATACCATTTAATGTTCCTCCTAGGCGTACTAGGTCTCCCTTTGTATTCAATATATCCAATAGTACCCTAAAATCTTCTCTTTCATTTGTATGTCGACTCGCAAATAATTTTAATTTTTTGTGTAACTTTGAGTGGCATGTGAGTTACAAACAATATCAAAGAAATCTTAATGAGCACCTTAATGTTTTAAGTATTTAAATATGTATGCTGTTTCTGCTGATTGTTGTGAAGCTTGATATTCAAACCCATACAAGTAAAAATGTAAAGTGTCATAATTACATATGTATGATTATATTGTATATGCATATTATACCGGGTGTCCGCGCAAAAACTTTAAAATGGAATTATTTCTGGTGTTTTAAAATATATCGACTTGAAATTTTGGAAGGTCATTAAGGAAGTAGGGGGTAAATTAATAGTGTATAAGATACCACTCCAACGTGATATCTGCCGCCCCCAGCCACCCCCGGTTCAAAAGTTTAAATGACACCCTGTATTTTTTTTAAATATTCTGAAAGAGCATAGTTTTTTAGTATCTCTATGTGAAAAAATTACTCAATTACATAATGAACTTTGAAAGATATTTACTGCTAAAGGTTCAGATACCAGATATTAAAAAAAAGAACTAGTAACCTTGGACAGTAGACAAATTTCGAAATAATTGAAGCAGATAGAAACAAAAAAATCTAATTATCCAAAAAAATATAACTTATCACAAAAAAATACAACTTATCACAAAAATAGGTATTCTTATAGACCAACAAAATTTCGCTTTATAAACTAAAGTAAGGATTTTTTTTATTTTTTTAGTTAAATCAAATGTTCAAAATGTTCACCGTTTACATTTAAACAATAGTACAGTCTATTCTCGAAAGCGTTCCGAATATTTTCAAAGACATGTGGTGTTAAATCTCTACATTCCTCTATGATTCTATTACGCAAATCATCAATTGATTGTGGTGGTGTCCTGTAAACAACAGACTTCAAATGTCCCCATAAAAACAAATCCAGTGGGGTCAAGTCTGGGGAGCGAGCTGGCCATTCAATAGGACCCCTACGACCTATCCATTGACCTGGAAAAACGGTATTTAAATATTGCCTTACTTCTAAACAGTAATGAGGGGGAGCTCCGTCTTGCTGAAAGTATAACTGATCCTCCTTCATTTGATCTAAGTTTTCTTCCAAGCACTGAATGATAAGAGGATGTATTAATTCTTCTAAAAACTCGAGATATCTAGGCCCAGTTAAATTCTCGTGATAGAAAATTGGACCAATTATTTGGTAATTTAGAATTCCACCCCATACATTAATTTTTTGGGGATTAATTTCTCGGAACACGTGGGGATTAATATCGCTCCAATATCGACAATTGTGTCTATTTACGAAACCATTTAAGGAAAAGCAACTTTCGTCACTGAAACAAATATTTCGCAAAATATGTCTATTTTGCCGAATCATGCCTGTCATAGTTTCACAAAATTGGACTCTTCTATCGAAGTCATCGTCGCCCAACTCTTGATGAAGCTGTATTTTATAAGGATGCATTTTATTTAATTTTAATATTTTATGGCACGTTGTTTTTGCCACTCCCGAAGCTTCTGATAATTTTCTAACTGAAAGCTGTGGGTCTAAATTTACGTGACCAAGAACTGCAACTTGCGTTGCTTCATCTCGTGCTCCACGATTATTCATATCACGTTTTTTATTATTTACCGATCCAGTTTCAAAATTTTTTTGTATTAGATTAATTACATAAACAGCAGATACATTTTTGTTGGGATGGTTTTCGTTAAATAATGCTGCCGTCTGCGAATAGTTTCTGTTTGCAATCCCATATAAAACTACAATTTCAGTTCTTTCTTCCAAACTGTAAACCATTTTTCTATTTTTTTAGCTATTTAATTCAAACTAAGTCAAATTTTTTCGAAAACTTTTGTACTAACGAGTAAACAGAAGTGTCACAAACAATATTATTTGACAGTTCAAGCAACGAAGCAGCTTTCATGGCTTGCTATTATTTTTTGCTTTCGATATTTGAATATCTGGTATCTGAACCTTTAGCTGTAAATATCTTTCAAAGTTCATTATGTAATTAAGTAATTTTTTCACATAGAGATACTAAAAAAACTACGCTCTTTCAGAATATGTAAAAAAAATACAGGGTGTCATTTAAACTTTTGAACCGGGGGTGGCTGGGGGCGGCAGATATCACGTTGGAGTGGTATCTTATACACTATTAATTTACCCCCTACTTCCTTAATGACCTTCCAAAATTTCAAGTCGATATATTTTAAAACACCAGAAATAATTCCATTTAAAGTTTTCGCGCGGACACCCGGTATATATTGTACTACTATTTCTAGTCTTCATATGTACTACTCATGTTAAAAGGCCGTAAGGCCTGTTTGAGTTTTATTATTAAATAAATTAATTATCTAAAATGTGGCAATTATAATTTAATACGTAACATCAAAATGGCACTTAACACTTACTTTTTCAAAGTCCATTTCAACAATATTTTACAATTTTGTAGGAAAAAAAACACACTATTTTCCTTATTTAATTATTATTGTTGTCTTGTACACTAAAAATGAAAAATAGTAATGTTCTCACTTTGTTTTGATGAAAGATATGGCTGGTTATTATAAGTATGTGGTAAAGTATTTTTCTTCTCGTTTTCACTTTCCATTTCGTTTATTACATATAGTATGATTAGTAGATATTAATAAATTACCATTATTTAAAAAAAAAAATTGGATACAGACGTATTTTTCACTCGATAAAAATAAAATAAACTGAATTTTTCTGACAGTTCGCAGCATTATTTGTTTTCATTTGAGGTACTTCATCTTCTACCGACATCTGGTGGATTTTTTATATACTATGCAGTTTTTGATACCATATTTTAAAAATAGTTGAAACACCTGTAAAATGTCATTCACCGGGTAATAATCTAATCTCAAAATCTGTTAAAAAACAATCTAATGATAATCTAGGGTGCTGTGGAAAACAAAAAGTAGGTATCCGTTTCTCATCATGTCAACTAGTTTTAATAAGTCAATGTTGTACCGTGACATCATAATCTTTGAAAATTACATACCTATCTATAATTTTTTTTCATTTAGGTATATCCTGCGATTGTAGGTGACTTGAAAAAATAAACTTACGCTTAAATTGTCGATTCATATTTCAAACTAATAGAAAATGTTGATGTGTATATTTCTGAATTTCTGATTTGCAAGTTAATGTAGATATATAAAATATGAACATTACAATTAAAAAACTAAACATATCTGTTCTTTTTTAGTAATTCGTATTTCATTGCGGTTCATTTGGACTACTGGTTTAATTAGGTGTAAAATATCGATGGTTAATTAAATGTGCTACATTTGAACTAATGCAATAAAAACATTCCTCTAATTGGAAATTGGTAGTTTATTAAAGAAATTAAATATCCGGTTCACTTGAACTACTGGTTTTTTTGGCACATTATATTTATTATAATAAATAATTCAAAATATGGGTTTCTGTGTAGCATATTTGAACTTCTGCAATAAAAATTTTAAATTATTCCAAATGAATTGAAATCCACCAATTCTAAATAATTTGTATAATAAATATATTGATTTTTTTTAATTTTTTGTTTCTTTTTTTACTTAAGTGTTAAGTTTATATAATGTTGTCGATTGTTTTACATTTGTTATGGAATTGTTATACAATTATGTAAAATGGGTTTTGACCCGTAAATAAATAATATATTCAAACGTTTATTGCGCGATAGTTTTAAACAAATTCAATGTCTGGTTTATTTGAACTCTGGTTTAATTAATAGCTACATTTTTATTTATAAATAATTCAAAATATGAGTTTTTGGGTAGCATATTTGAACTACTGCAATTAAAAAATTTAAAAAATATTTAGTCTCTTTATTAAACGATTTGTATTTTATTGCGCAATAGTTAAGAAATGCAATGTCCGTTTTATTTGAAACGCTGGTTTAATTAGCACTTAAATTATATTTATTATAATAATAAATTAAAATATAGGTTTTTTGAGTGACATATTTGAACTACTGCAATTAAAATATTCGGTTTCTTTAACAAATTGTATTTTATTGCGTCCTAGTTTTAAAGAAATTCAGTTTCTGGTTTATTTGAACTACTGGCTTAATTAGCAGCTAAATTTTATTTTTAATTATAAATAATTCAAAATATTGGTTTTGGTGTAGCATATTTAAACAACTGCAATTAAAATATTCAAAAATATTTAAGTTTCTTCATTTAACGATTTGTATATAATTCCGCGATATTAAAGGAGTTTAATGTCTGGTTGATTTGAACTACTGGCTTAATTAGCAGCTAAATTGATATTTTTTATAATAAATCATTCAAAATATGAGTTTTTGTGTGGCATATTTAAACTACTGCAATTATAACATTCAAAAATATTTAGTTTCTTTATTTAACGATTTGTATTTTATTGCGCCATAGTTTTAAAGACATTCAATGTCTGGTTTATTTGAACTACTGGTTTAGTTAGCAGCTAAATTATATTTTTAATTATAAATAATTCAAAATACGGATTTTGTTTTTAGCATATTTGAACGACTGCAATTAAAATATTCAAAAATTCATAAAACTCCGAGTTGTGTTTTAACTTTTGGTAATTACTTTTGCATACATGATGCATTTATAAATATCTAGGGAATGAAATGTAAGTTGTTCAAAATGTTTACTGCAGTTCTCTCTATGATCAAGTTTAAAAATAAAACGCATTATTCTCTTCGGAGAAATGAAAACTCTGGAAGCGTTGACCGCAGTTCCCCACAACATAATGTAGGATAGTATTATGAGGATAGAAATTACACAATAGCATAATTTATTAACTGAATGATTGTAAAAATATTTTTTAGTTTAAAGAAATTGGCCCAACCGCTCAAAATATGAAATTTGTAAATTTATGTAATGACAAAGCTAACTATTTTTTAAATCAATTTTTGGTTTCTTTAAACGTTGTCCAGATGCCGACAGACTTTCAGAGATATTTTTGATATATTCAGTTTTAAATAAATTCTCGTGCATCAGGGATACTTTAGAACAAAAAAAAAACACGTTTAGTTGGGCTAACTTCACTGAGACAGGGCTTGTAATTCAGTTTTTTTACAAGTATTGTTAGTAATGGTATACCATTCATATTACTATCAATGTGAACACCGGGGAATTTTGTTGTACTAGAAAAACGGACATCATCATTCATTGTATTATTATTTGGTATTTTCTGTTCTGGTAGAATTGCATTCACACAGTTTTTGATGGATTAACAACCTAAGATTAACTAGTGCTTCATACGTATAACGAGTATTTGCATATTATTAATATTCTCTTTATAACGTTAATTGACTCAATAATTTTCATAAAAACTTTAAACGCCTTATTTAAATTATAGAATTCTAAAATTGGAACTTTTAAAACCAAGTCATAGAAAAAATTAAAGTAATTTTGACAAAAAAACTGACATTTTTTGTAATCGCTGCAACTGTAAAAATGATCTACTTTACGCAACCAGTTGCATAATGTTGAACATGATGAAACTTGTTTCAAAAAATTCATTACATCACTAGTTGCAAAAAGAAAACAAAAAACCTTTTTTTGGTTTTAAAATCAATAATATACATTATTATTGAAAGTTTATATCAAAAAAGGACAGGTTAACATATAAAAATAGGAGTACAACCTAGTAGTAAGGTTGTTTTGGTCCTTATTTTCCATTCTAAATCATCATAAAATAGTTAAATCACATACACGACAAAATATCCCACTTTTTTGAAAACTAAATAACTTTAATAAATCCTATAAATTACTACAAGTCGTTGAGAATCAATAATTAATATTATATTCTGTCAATAAAATGATGCATATGTAACTAACAATACAAGAAAGTAGTAATATTGGTTGCCTAGATCTCATTAATTTCTTAATTAGAAAAAATATTACTCTGCTCGTCCCGCAAATATTTACTCGGTACATAAAATAAGGCAATTTGCAACTGGTTTCATAAATAGCTAGTATGAAAGACGTTCCTAAATGCCGTTTTATGTAACTTGTTACATAAAATAAGGCATTTCGTAACTGGTTATATAAATAGCTATTAAAAATAAACTAGCTGTTAAATGAAATTTAATGACTCACTGTTCATATTTTAGGTTTCTATGTAATTTTCTTTAAAGTTATGAAAAATAAAAAAAAAAACATGAATTTGCAATAAACCCAAGAGAACCATTTTTTAAGAAACCTGCAATCATTACTCAAATTTTTAGGAGGTCAAATGGGACCTTAAAGAGGCCCTTGACCTTTTTTAACTTCTTGATAACTAAAAATTCGATTTATCAAATTTTGATAGAAGGCGCCACATACACAACTGATTTTTGTAACATAACTTTATCTCAGTGTAAGAGTGTGGTATTTTTTCAACATTATTAATCATAATTTATCTCTAGACACAAAAGAGATATTTTTAGCTACAAGCCACTGTTTTCTAAGAAAAAAAGCTAATTTTTCTTTAAAAAAACACAAAATAAACTCATTCCTGAACCCCTACTGAATATGAAAACACTTTGATAATAGATGTAAGTTTTACAACATAATGATTGTAAAATATAACAGTGATTTTTACTGTAAAAAGTTTTTGACCGTTCGTGCTCAAAATTTCACCTTTTTTTGGTGAGCATACTTTTTAGAAGGAAAAACCTAATTTTTAATTGTAAAAATACCTAACTTACTTGCGTTTACAGTTTTAGTGTAAAAATCAAAAGTGAAAACATAACTTTTAATACTGTTACAGATCTAAGAATTAATTCACAAATCTCCTGTATATTTACAATGCAATGACCTAGCAATTTTACGAGAATTGTGTAAAATTAGATGAGTCAGTTTTCCGGATGAATTTGTTTCAGAAAATCACAATTTTAAGCATTTAGAAAAATTAAGTCAAAACATTAACTTTAGCTAGGTAGGCTAGTTATAGGTCAAATTCAGTATTTTTTTTTAATCGTTCAAATTTATTTTTATAAATGCCAATTTGACAGAAAACTAATGTCAGTAGCCAACTCTGATTTGGGCTACGATTGTCCTACGAAGTTTTTTTCTAATTGTACTATTAAAAAAAATTCTCATGTACATCTAACTTTATGGAACACAGTGTATTACAAACTGTAATGTTACATTAAACTACGCGTAGGTGCAAAAATGCATTTTCTACTGTAAAATAAATATTACAAGTTTATTTTTAATTTTTAAGCAACTTGATCATCTTATCTGTCCCAAATTCACTCGCTCAATCATATACCTAGTTAAATAATTATTACATACAAGCTGTTGCCCGCGGTTTTGCACGCGTGGTGTGGAGTCGTATTTTTAATATAAAAAATGTATGACTTTCAAAGAAAAAGCAGCGATGTTTTTTAGGGTTCATAGTATGTATGTGATTATATTTTATTCGTATTTATTCGCATTTATTATTTATTCATATTTATTAGCATTTATTCGTATTTATTCGTATTTATTCGAATTTATTCGTATTTATTCGTATTTATTCGTATTTATTCGTATTTATTCGTATTTATTCGTATTTATTCATATTAATTCGTATTAATTCGTATTAATTCGTATTAATTCGTATTAATTCGTATTTATTCGTATTTATTCGTATTTATTCGTATTTATTCGTATTTATTCGTATTTATTCGTATTTATTCGTATTTATTCGTATTTATTCGTATTTATTCGTATTTATTCGTATTTATTCGTATTTATTCGTATTTATTCGTATTTATTCGTATTTATTCGTATTTATTCGTATTTATTCGTATTTATTCGTATTTATTCGTATTTATTCGTATTTATTCGTATTTATTCGTATTTATTCGTATTTATTCGTATTTATTCGTATTTATTCGTATTTATTCGTATTTATTCGTATTTATTCGTATTTATTCGTATTTATTCGTATTTATTCGTATTTATTCGTATTTATTCGTATTTATTCGTATTTATTCGTATTTATTCGTATTTATTCGTATTTATTCGTATTTATTCGTATTTATTCGTATTTATTCGTATTTATTCGTATTTATTCGTATTTATTCGTATTTATTCGTATTAATTCGTATTTATTCGTATTTATTCGTATTTATTCGTATTTATTCGTATTTATTCGTATTTATTCGTATTTATTCGTATTTATTCGTATTTATTCGTATTAATTCGTATTAATTCGTATTTATTCGTATTTATTCGTATTTATTCGTATTTATTCGTATTTATTCGTATTTATTCGTATTTATTCGTATTTATTCGTATTTATTCGTATTTATTCGTATTTATTCGTATTTATTCGTATTTATTCGTATTAATTCGTATTTATTCGTATTTATTCGTATTAATTCGTATTTATTCGTATTTATTCGTATTTATTCGTATTTATTCGTATTTATTCGTATTTATTCGTATTTATTCGTATTTATTCGTATTTATTCGTATTTATTCGTATTTATTCGTATTTATTCGTATTTATTCGTATTTATTCGTATTTATTCGTATTTATTCGTATTTATTCGTATTTATTCGTATTTATTCGTATTTATTCGCATTTATTCGCATTTATACGTATTTATTCGTATTAATTTATTATTTATTTTTACGATACTCCCCGTTCCTCCCCCACCCCCTTTCTTAAAATGTGAAAATCCAAAAACCTTGAAATACACTATTATTTACTTATGAAGAGTAGCTAAAATGCCAATTTTCTCCGCTTAAAAATCCGACAGTCTCATACAAACTTTCGCCTCCCGTTTCTCCCTTGATTTGTAAAAATTGAAAAACCCCGAAACATGTCTATTTATTTATGTGAATAAGAATAATTTCCTGACCGTAGCACAATTTTATATAAATAAAAAATTTCCTTGGTTTAATCGGTCATTGTTTTTATTATCAATCGTTTAGCACTACATATGTTTCGGAAATTTTTTTTTCCATCTTCGGGTGCAGTCAAAAGTTAAACATTTTTATTGTTGTTTTTTTCTCAAAAACGGTGCCCTTTGGCGAAAAAAAGGAAAGAGTACCTTTTTGATTAAAAATAAATTGTGATTAATAATATTGCGTTAGTTTTACACTGCGAAACAAGTTACATTAAAAAACCAGTTTGGTATGTGTTAGAGTGTCCTTTCACAAAAAATAAAAAACTGATTTGATACTTTTTTAGAAATAAAAAAAAATAGTTTTTGTAAGGCTCCCTTTAAAGCCCCATACGGCACCCTAAAAATTCGATAATTATTTTAGGCGAAAATCCGAGAATATCTCGTAAATTAGAAACACATCCTTTAGTTGCAAAAAGCCCAAAAAAGAGAAGAAAAACAAAATAATAAAGCAGTGGCGGCTTGTCCCAAGGGACCAAAGGGCCTTGGCACTGGCCCAAAATTTGTAAATATTTCGATCTCTAAAAATATTTCTTTTTTTATTAATTACAATAATTATTACAATTGTCGGATCAAATTATATTTATCATTATTTAATTTGATCCCGTTGAAAAAACTTGCGTCGTATTATTCCTACACACAACAAATTTAATAATTCAAGCAATTGACTTTCCATCGTCTATTCGAGCACATCGACCAGTGGCCCGGCTGCTTACATATCAATCCATTGTAAAAGTTTACTAAAACTCACGCTATTCGCATGTAGAAAGCGCTTCTTATACATTCAAACGGGGCCACGTTTCAAGCGGCTCGGAATGAATAGTTAGAATAGTATTGTTTCAATCGCGTTTCCGGCGAGTTCGGCGTATTGCTTTTGACATTTTATGCGTGCTGAATTTTTGTTTGTTAGGTAGTTAGAATAGTTCAGTTTTTAAAGTATAATAAATTAAAAATCGTCCGAGAGTCCGAAGCAAAATGAACAAAATAAGCAATCTGTTACTAAAAACTTTTTCTACGCACTCGCTCGGGGAAAAAATCCAAATCTTGGGAGACCTCTTCCCGATTTGGAAATAACAAAAACGCAGAAGGCTTCCACCTCAAGTTCGTCAAACTTTAAAGGTCGGATAAGAAAGTTGAACCGGAATTTGTACTTAAAAAATAACTGGATTTGTGGATGTGATGAAAAAATCACATTTTTTTTGTTTTGTGTGTGTTTTGTTCGGGGGCGATTCTTCGGGGGCGATTCTTCGTGGACGATGCATGGTGTAACTGATTTGGTACACATTTATGAGAAAATTAAAACACATGAAAACAGTAAGGCCCATGTAAATAATACTTTTAGTTATTCTTTGCTTGGAAAATCAAATATACCTACTGACCCAATTAAATTCGGCTTATAGACAAAATATTATTACCCACAATAAATAAGTTGATAAAAACAGATATATTTTAAACATCATTATTAACTGTATTAGATTTTGTGGTGCATTAGAATTAGCATTGCGCGGACATGATGAAGCCAAAGAATCCAAAAATAAAGGAGTGTTCCGAGAATTGATAGATTTTAGTTCTGAATTAGATGCAGATTTAAAGGAACATTTCTACAAAGCAACAGTATTTAAAGGGAGCTCTAAGACCATACAGAACGAACTATTGGACTGCATGGTTGGCGATTACCAGGAAGAAGTGGCTAAAGAAATAAAAAAAAAACGAATTATGTAGCTGTAATTGCTGACGAAACTACCGATGTTGCTAACGAATTTCAATTGGTCATTATTCTACGATATATTGCCTCTAGGAAGCCAGTAGAAAGATTTTGGGAAATTTGTAAATCCTCACGGACACAATGCTATTTCAATAGCAAATTGCATTTTAAATTAAATTAATCCATTAATTAATGACACACCAAATAAGTTGATGGCGCAGAGTTACGACGGAGCGTCAGTCATGCGCGGAGTTGTGAATGGGGTACAAAAAATAATTATAGATAAATATTCTTTAGCAAATTATGTTTATTGCTATGCACATCAGATTAACCTTATAATGAGCAGTACAGGTTTAATTAATGTGTCTGTTCGGATTTTTTTCGCTCATTTAACTGGAATTTGTGCTTTTTTTTCTACATCTCCTCAAAGAAAAGTATTGAATGATATAGTTCATAGACGATTACCACGCTCATAACAAAGGAGATGAAATTTCCAATCACGGGGAGTTAATACAGTTTATGAATACCGAAATGAACTGATATACAATATGGCTATTTTAGAGAACGACAAAGATATTATATTAAATTCTACAATTGTGCAAGCCGGTGCTTATAAACTTAGATTACAGGACAGAGATTTCATATTTTGGTTAACGGTTTTTCATAAATTCATGCCACATGTCGAAATAATTTTTAAGCAGACGATTAATACCGACAATATCAAGGCTAAACAAGATCTAAATAACTTTGAAAATGCAATGCAAAAAATTTGTAATGAAATGGATCAAATTATTGACAAAATAGACTCGGAGCTTTAAGAAACCGAAGATGAAATTGTTCCTCAGAAAAGGCTCGAGAAAAGGCGACGTTACTCTCGTTCCGATCTATCTGTTTCAACAAATAAAAAAACAGAAGCCTTGGAAGTTTGCGATTCCATTATACAACAGATTAGGACACGATTCACTTTCACAGGACATCTGATAGCTACCGCATTATTCATGAAAGAACATTTTATCGAATACCAAAAAACTTTCCTGATCAATTGCTCTCTGATACAGTTATCGTACATCAATTTCTAGAAAAAAAATCGTCTAAAAACAGAACTGCAAGTACTTTACGAAAGAGAAGGGTTGCAAACCATTTCTGCAGCCATTCCTCTGATTCGTAGGAAGATATAAGTACACTTTTACTGGAAGTTTTAGTGACAACACCTATGTCAACATCCGAAGCTAAAAGATGTTTCTCTATGTTAAAGAGGATAAAAATTTTTACGCATTTACGCAACTCAATGAAAGAAGAAAGACTAAGTGCGCTAGGAATGTTATCAGCTGAAAAAGTGTTTCTAAATAACATTGACGACTTTAATAGACCTTTTCGCTAATAAAACAGAACGAAGAATAGACTTCAAATATCGTTCAATGTAAAATATTCTTTATTTTACTGTATAGGTTTGAAGTGCAATAAATTACTATTCAAAGCTAAATTCTGGTAAGTTTTTTATGTTATTTATTATTTTGTAAAAATGATAAATGCGAACGTTAATATACTTTAAGATATTACCCAAGATATGCTTTTTAACGACTTCGAGTCAAAATCTGGGCTAGGCACCCGAAAATGTTAATCCGTGGCTCAACCGAGGGGTAAATACATTGGGAATTCTTGTGTACATCTGTTTGGGAATTCCCGGGAATTCTTTGGGAATTCCCGGGAATTCTTTGGGAATTCCCGGGAATTCTTAGGAATTCCCAGGTATTCTTGGGAATTCTCAGGTATTCTTAGGAATTCTTAGGTATTCCCAGGAATTCTTAGGTATTCTTTGGCAATTCTCTATAAAAATCTGATGTGTCCAACACATGACTTTCCTATCTAGTTATTACAGGCTTTTTCCAGTTATTTTGTATAATCTAATGTTTAGAGGATGAACTAAATACATACATTTTCCACACACTTTTTTATATTTGGTGTTTTTTTTTCTTTTCCTTTTTTAAACTGAAATTCGAAATTTGCAGTTTTCCAAAAATATCTGGAATACGGTTCATTTTAAAAAATTCAAATATTGTACTTTTTGTTAAATTTCTACAATACAGACCATTTAAGAAAAATTATGTATGGCACTAAAGCGAGCACAAAAGTTATAAAAAATGCTATTGCAAAAAACTTTGGACAAAAATAATTCTTCTTTAATCATAAATAACTGAAATTCGTTAAAGTAAAAAAATCGATCCCCATAAAGTCCCCCCCCCCCCCAGATGTTTCGACTGTGCCTAAAATTTAGTCAGCTTACCACAGAATGTGTTTAAGCTTAAATTGAAAATTTGGTGTTTTTCTCTTTATCCCTTTTTGAGTTATGTTCAAAATTCGAAATTTTCACTTGTCTTCAAATTTCTCAAATACGGGCCATTTTAGGAAAATTATGTGTAAAACAAAAAATATAGAGAATAATTTTGCAAACAACTTTTCTTTAAGGAAGTTTCTTCTGCAAGCGTATATTTAATAAAGTAGAAAAATGACCCTGCATAAAGTACCCCCTAGATTTTCCGACTATGTCCAAAATCTAAACAACTTACTGCAGGGTAGATTAAAGCTTAAGTTTATAATTTGGTGTTTTTCTCTTCATTCGTTTTTGACTTATGTTTAAAATTCCAAATTTTCACTTTTTCTCAAATTTCTTTCACGGCAGGGTGGATTAAAGCTTAAGTTTATAATTTGGTGTTTTTTCCTAATCCTTTCATGAGTTATCGAGTATAAAGAAACACGCGCAAGCACGCTCGCACCCGCACCTACGCACGCACGCACGTACCCACGCAACCTCGCATCCGCGCACGCATCTACGCACGTACCCACCCATGCACCCACCTACGCACCCACTCACGCACCTACGCCGAGACCTACGCACACATAGAGGGGAAAGTAAAAAATGTTCTCCAAATAACCCTCATAAAGGACAAAAGGAAGGTGCAAAATAAAGTTATTAGAAAAATTAATAACAGTACGAAAATTTTATTTAAAAAAAGTATACTGTAAAAATATTTACCTTAAAAAAACTTCAAATGTTGCTAAACAGTGGATAACGGCAAAATGTTATTTTTGATCGTTGATAAAATTGGACATACAGGGATTTTCAAACATTGTCAATTATAATTAAAATTGTTTAGAATTGAACAATACCTGGAATATATTATCCAAGTATGCAATGGAATATATCTGTTATTTACGATTATAGAAGAAACTTCTTCAAATAAAAGTTGTTTAAAATATTATTCTTTATAATTTTTGCCCCATACATAAATATCCTAAAATGGCCTGTATTCGAGAAATTTGAGAAACAGTGAAAATTTTGAACTCAAAAACGGATAAAGAGAAAAACACCAAATTATAAACTTAAGCTTTAATCTACCCTGCGGTGAGCTAAATGTAGTTTGGGTATAGTCGGAACATCTGGGAGGGGGGCACTTTATGGGAAGTCATTTTCCTACTTTATGGAATATATCCATTATTTACGCTTAGAAAAGAAACTTCTTTGGATAAAAATTGTTTGAAATATTATTCTCTATAAGTTTTGTCCCATACATAATTTTCCTAAAATGGCCCGTATTCGAGAAAATTGAGGAATAGTGAAAATTTCGAAATTTTGAACATAACTAAAAAACGGACAAAAGGAAAAACACCAAATTTTTAATTTTAATCTACCCTGCGGTGAGCTGAATATATTTTGGGCATGGTCAGAACATCTGGGGGGTACTTTATAGAAGGCCATTTTCCTACTTTATGGAATATATTTGTTATTTACACTTGGAGAAGAAACTTCTTTGAATAAAAGTTGTTTGCAATATTATTCTCTATAATTTTCGAGATAATTTTGGTTGCATACTTAATCTTATCAAAATGACCCGTATTCGAAAAATTTAAGGAAATGTGAAAATTTCGAATTTTAAATTATATCTCAAAAATGAATAAAGAGAAAAACACCAAATTTTAAACTTAAGCTTAAATACATTCTGTGGTGAGTTGTCTAAATTATGGACATAGTTGAAGCATCTGGGGGTGTTTTATAGGGGGTCGTTTTTTAATTTAACGAATATCTCCGTTATTTACTATTGGAGAATTTTTTTGAATAAAAGTTGTTCGCAATATAATTTTCTATAATTTTTGTCCCCCACATAATTTTTCTTAAATGTTATTTTTTATATTTTTTGTTATATACATGATTTCCCTAAAATGGACCGTAGTCGAGATATTTGAGATAAACTGCAATTTCGTATTTCAGTTTAAAAACGGAGAAAACACCAAATATAAAAATGTTTCGAGTAAGATGCATGTGGAAAATGTATTTAGTTCATCCTCTAAACATTTACAGGGATGATAAAATAGGTTGTACAAAATAACCGGAAAAAGCCTGTACCTAATAACTAGATAGGAAAGTCATGTATTGGACCCATCAGATTTTTTTCCAAAGTTAAAATTTTTCCCCCACAGTTAATACCTATCTTATCTTATTTCTTATATTTTATCAAAAGTAAAATATGATCTAAAGTGAGGGAAAAAATGCTAATCATTAGTTAATAAATCCGGAACAATTATTTATTTTCCTAATAATTTAAGGACCTCATTAAGGACCTTATTTACTAACTCTAGATAAATCTTTAGAAATACTTGGTTATTCTCATATATTTTTCGGGCATTATCTGGATATACTCAGTTATTCTCTCAGTATTCCAGGTATTTTCTAGGTATTCCCGGGAAGTCTCTGGGTATTCCCGGGAAGTCTCTGGGTATTCCCGGGAAGTCTCTGGGTATTCCCGGTAAGTCTCTGGGTATTCCCAGGAAGTCTCTGGGAATTCCCAGGAATTCTCAGGAAGTCTCTGGGAATTCTCAGGAATTCTCAGGTATTCCCAGGAATTCTCAGGTATTCTTTATGTTAGGAATTCTTGTGTACACATTTTTTGGATGTGTTTACCCCTCGGGCTCAACCTATTTGCTAAGGCACGAGCCGGCACTGTAATAAAGACAAAATTCCCCATGACTGGCTGAGAAACTTTGTATTACATTGTCTAGGACTTTTTAATTTTTTGGTTTATGGTATGAATGTATATACCACCAATTCTAATGTTTATTTGTTTGATTCACTTTTCTCTTGTACTCGACGAGTAAGTTATAACAAAATCCTTTTTAATTGTCCCAAGTCTCTTGTCACTCATATCTTTTGTAGTCTCGATGATGGCGTAACAAGCCGAAAGCGCTAGACATATTTAAATAACGACTGGATTATATTAATAACCTGCACACGTTAAATACTACTACTGAACAACTTCTTAAAAAAAAAAAATGTTGGTATCGTTAAGTACATCTGCTGAAAAGGATATTAACATTGGTGTACCCCAAGGTACCGTTTTGGGGCCACTTTTATTTATCTTGTATATAAATGATTTAAAACTCTTTGTTGATTGTGATTTTATAAATATGTTTGTGGATAATTCTTTAATGGCTTGTTATGATAATAATTTGGAAAATGCGGTACAAAAAATGAATCGGGCTCTAAACTCTGCCAATAATTATTTAATGTATAATAAACTTAAACTTAACGTATTAAAAACTAAAGTTATGATAATAACTAAAAATATACCAATATAGACTTAAATGCAATTAATCTTACAATTAACCATGAGAAAATTTATATTGTAACATCTACTAAATACCTTGGCTTTCAACTTGATAATTTTTTATTGTTTAGTGAACATTTTAATTATATTAAAAAAAAAAAAATATCGAAGAAACTTTACTTCTTTGCAAGAATATCAAAAAACCTATTAGCTAAAACTAAAATTACAGTTTATCGCTCAATTATTCAACGACATTTTGATTATTTTACATCGGTTATCTTCATTTTCAACTTAAACCAAACGACACAGTTAGAAAAACTGCAAAATCGTGGTATGAGGATTATACTGAGGTGTAGCAAATATACTCCTATATCTACCATGCATAGATCACTGCAATGGATTTCGGTTTATCAGAGATCATACTATTTGACTGGTGTTTGTATATAAAATATTAAATGGTTTGGCCTCACCTTATTTTCGAGAATATATTAATTTTAACAATCATATTCATAACTACTCTACCAGAAACAACAAACTTGCACATAGAACAAATAAACGAACATCAATGAATTCCTTATTTTTTAAATAAATGCTTTGACCATTACAATAAATTGCCGTTTGGTATTAAAGCTAGTTCGTCAGTAACAGTTTTTAAAAAGAAAATGATAAAATATGTTCATGATTGATGAAATTAGTGTAAAGTAGATTAAATGTGCAAATCTCTTTAAAACAAAAATTTATTTCATTGTATTAATATGTATATTTTGAATTTTAGACTTTTGTATTTGGAACTTTTATATATATTTATTTTTTTTATAAGCTGGACTTTAATTATTGTTTTTCTGTTTTGTTCAGTCATAAATTGTAATTTGTTTTTCCTGATTTTTGTATTTTGAATTTGAGTTTACTGCACTGATTCGTTAAAAATCTAGATAGATGTCATGGGAGTCTGATAATTTTTACTTTTTACTTTTTACTCTTACTTTTCATTTGTAATTAACGTCTATTCTTTAAAATGTTTTTAACTGTTTTTGCTTGTAAAAACTATTTTGTGTTGTTTAGTTAATAATTGTTTTACATGTGTTTTAATTAATTTATTCAATCAGACATCTCGCGGTTTAACCTAAAAATATATTTTAAAAAAATACTATTGTAGGTATTACATGACTTTTCTGACTTTTTTAACTCGGTTTGTTTAACTATATGTAGCACTTCCTTTATGGAAATAGTCAAGGTGATTCAAGGTCATTGTTTGTTTTTTTCTGTTACTTTGTATATGTTAATGTCCGTTCATACTTTTATAATTGTTTTTATTACTACTGACTCCTTGACATTCCATTTAGGTGTGTCTGATGATGAAGCAATAGCTTCGAAACCGGTCGCCAATTAAATTGACGTGTGAGAAATAAAGGACCTTTTCTTAACCCCTTATACTTAACGAATTTGAGTTGTTTTGTAACAAAAAAAATTATTTGTATATTAGGGTTACCTATTTCAATAAATATATTTTCATTTTTTCAGTACAGTATTATTTTGGCAGCGTCGTTTTGAATCACCCTGTACAGCTATCGTACAATTAATTTATTATTTAAATAAACAGCAAAAAACATCTAATTTCAATAGCTTTACCATCAGAAATTGTTTTCATAATAATTATCTATAAAAATGGAAACCATGAACTGATTTTTATCGACATTGTTCAATTCTCGTTCATATAGAATGAAATCAACGTTGGCATTGAAGAAATCAAAATAAATACTAATATCCGACATTAACCGATCGCCGCCGAAGCAGCAGCTGCTCGCGTTTTGTGACCGGAGTGTAGACAAAAGGAAACAACACGAGCACAACAAGCGAGGAAGTGAGGCGACGAAGTTGTTGAGCGAGAAATATTCAACACGAAACTCGATTTACTTTTGGTTTACTTAGATAAAACAATTCTCGAGATTATTTTTAACCCGGGGTAAGCGTTAGAAGAGCTACAGACGTATCTGGTATAAGTACCGTTGCTAGGCCTAACGGCAAATTTCGTGCTCGATAAAATTGGTGGAGACTATGAAGCATTTTCGATGTTTAACTCGCATCCGCCATATTTAATATTTTAATCAGTTTGGTATTAGGTATTCATTCGATCTCATGTAAAATTATTTAAATTTATATATTTTGTATATGAAAGTATAAGGAATAATCGTATTTTAGTTAGATTCCAAACTAAATTTATTTATGTAGGTATTTATTACATCATTTTGACAATAATTACATTGTTTGGATGTCGTCAATATTGTAAAATTTATTTATTTAAACAATATACCTATACATTTTTTAAGTACATACTTCTGATTAATGTTGGACTTGGCCTAATATTGTCAGGGAGTTTACTGAATAGTTTAGGTTCTATATAATTAAGCGACTTATGAAAGTATAAGGAATAATCGTATTTTAGTTAGATTCCAAACTAAATTTATTTATGTAGGTATTTATTACATCATTTTGACAATAATTACATTGTTTGGATGTCGTCAATATTGTAAAATTTATTTATTTAAACAATATACCTATACATTTTTTAAGTACATACTTCTAATTAATGTTGGACTTGGCCTAATATTGTCAGGGAGTTTACTGAATAGTTAAGGTTCTATATAATTAAGCGACTCTAGGGATAACTTCAAGCTTTGGATATCCCCTTTGTGTCATGGGTTAAATGAATGAATTACTATTAATAAAAATCTATTTTTGTTTCGAAAAACAAAGACGCATGTATGTCTCAAACACGAAAGCATGATCATAGTATTGTAGATAGTAAAAAGATATTTGCAAGAATGGTCGACGTCTGTAATAGTTCGAAAAAATGTTTTGAGTTAGGAAAACATTATGAGCCATAATTGGTAACTCCCATTAACTTATATGCATAATACAAAGTTATAAGTTGTTTAGTAGTTAGAACGAATTTCATATTATTAAAAAAATATACACAAAAAAAATTATTATCTACATTCAAAAAAAGCTTTATACTTGGAAGATTACATTTGTTTGAAATAAAGCAGAGTTTGCTTCAAATAATATTTCTCGATACAATAAAAAATAAATGTTGAGTGAAGTGTAGGCATAATCTTGTATTTTAAGATGTATAATAATTTAATCTGAGAATAAATTATTTCATTCGAATATATAATTGTGAATTAATCCAAGAAAGCTCTTACGTTTATTGTAAGTATGATATGCTCTTAAACTGACTATCGCGTACTTGATTCAATGTTGTAAAAAGATTCGATCCAAATCATTTAAATTTCAGAACAAGAATTAAACAATTCGAATCAAAAACCTATCTACTTCACATAAGATTAGTGAGTACAAATTCACTGCACAGTGTTGCCAGCGGAAACTTATTTTAAAATGCAACCGTTCCACTGATACGGTAGATACATGACTGGTACATGTTGAGATGTGATACTTATTATTCGAAAGTTAGATACACAACGCATTTATAGAGAATCTGGCAAATTGGCATTAGCACGTGTCCATTTTCTAACATGTTTGCGTCGTATCGTTAGGTTTTCGTTTTATTTTTTGTAATTAATTCTT
Source organism: Psylliodes chrysocephalus (assembly GCA_927349885.1). Classification (NCBI taxonomy): domain Eukaryota; kingdom Metazoa; phylum Arthropoda; class Insecta; order Coleoptera; family Chrysomelidae; genus Psylliodes; species Psylliodes chrysocephalus. Next base: position 16,834,611 of record OV651814.1, on the reverse strand, counting down.
TGTGATTGTATGTATGATTGTATGAATAAATTAAATTGAAATGAAAGATTTGTTAGATGAATGGGGCCTCAGCGACCTGATACCAATATTTAAACGTAAGTATATTTAGTACACTTCTTATTAGGTATTATATTATATATAAGTAAATTTATAATCATAAGAACACGAAACAAACTGGAATAGAAGTAAAAAAAAATGTATGATGCTGCATGACGACTTTTTGGAAAAACGACTTTATGCCTTGCTAAGACAAGAGGTCGTATCTACGAAAATTCCGATTTCAAGATTCTTACAAATTTAATAAGCTTACATTTTATTTTATAATGACACAAAATAAGGCCCTATTTACATTAGAAAATATTTACTATAATTATAAGAAAAGGTTAGTAAAATATGTAAAACTTATTTGCGAAGTCTAAAAGGACGTAATTATCTACCTACCCACATTTTCTAAAAATATTCATTTTGTATATACGACCTCTTATCTTAGCAGGACAAACTTTTATGTTCCATTTAGGTTTTGTAGTCATAAAATTATTTTTTTTTAATTATAGGTGGGACACCTCAGAGGACAGAGGAATTTGATACATTAACTAAAAACAATTTTGAAAAATGTTTTTCGGTGGATAGGTACCAGTGAGAACCCTATTAAAAAGCAAGAACAGCCTGTTCTTATTTCAAGATTATTAATTTCTTCAATGAAACTATCCTATTATTCAATATATTTATGTCAAAGCCAATATTAACATTTCTTGGAACATATCATATTATTATTATTATTGTAACAAATTTAGTTGTATTAGATTTAAGAAGAAGAAGGTATTATTGAATATAAATACTAGTATATTATGCAAGGATCATGTATTAATAACCATTACATAAGGGTTGCATACGCTATTTTTTCTACACTCGATAAATAATCAAGAACTATAAATATTATATTTATATTTGTATTGAACACAATAACAGTAATTTCTCGTATTTCTATAAAAAATTCTACAAAATTGTAATTAATGGTATTACCTCGGGTATTGGTATTACCATAGATTTTTGGGGCAAAATATTTTGTACTACATTTTCTGCTTTCTACGATATGTGTGGAGGAGTCGATGGTAAGTCTTCTATATCACTGATATAAGACATTTTGATAATATAATTATCGAAGTTTAGCTATCTACAAATATTTAATACCTACTAATTTTGACAACTAAAACAATTACATAGGAACACAAACGTCAAATGCACAGCATGCTTGATTGAAAAATTATGGGTTTCTATTGATTAAAAATCTGTATTGTTATAAAAAATCTGTATCATAACGAGTATCATTATGAAACGGATTATGGACATATAAGTGCATTATTATAATACGGGGGTAGAAAAATATATATGTTACGAGCAGTGTTGTAAATTGGGCACTGACGATATTAACCGGACACTAACGTCAGCAGAATGCCCAATCAAATAGGATATTTATGAAAATTACCGGCCAATATCGTTAAAGACTGAAATATAATCTTTGACCGTAACATATATATTACATAATAGTTTCATTTATCAAACTATCCATATTACTCCGTTGCTAAGTGATCGCTATGGTTAAGATAAATAGTTTCGACATTTCAGAAATAGAAAAATAGCCATTTTTGTAGTTACAAAATCAGTTTTTTAAAGATAAAATGAGTTCGAGAGATAGTAAAAATGAATTTCAAGGAATTCCTGCTGATATTTTTAAAAATGCTGCAAATACTACTAACAAGTTACTGCCTTTAAAATCAAGGGCAAGGTATGAAATAGTAAACCAAATGTTTATGGACCGACGTATAAAAAACAATGTGAACTAAATTTCTGAGAATGTGCTTTTGGCATATTTTGGGGAACTTATGAAACAATTCAAACCTTCATCATTATGGGCAATGTATTCTATGTCAAGCATCGTCATTTCCATATGAAATAAAGTAAATTTGAAACGTGCCCAAACTTAAACTTCGAAAGCTAGTCAGATGGCTTTAAAAGCAAAATTTTTTTTGAAGAAATACGTAAATATTTAAATGAAGTTCTTGATTCACAATAATATTAACAAAGGTTTGTATCTAAAATAATTTTTCTTCTGTTAATTTAGTATTTGCATTTGCCATTTACAATATTTTTAATTAAAGTCTATTCCAATCCGAGATTCAGCGCATGTAAACAATGATCAGCGCGTGATCGCCTCGTGGTTTGCTGGAATCTACAATCTTTACTGTTTTGATGCAAATGCTTACTCAGATTTAGTGCGAAGTGCATCGTCGTTAAATGTGTTGTTTGAATTGAATCTTTTTAAATACCGTTACCTTGTAGTTTGAATATTGTGTTTTATTTAAATAATTTCGAAGTATATTAAATAACAGTGTGTTTGCTCCTCGGGTATATCCCGAAACTTTTTGTGTATTGTTTAAATACTTGTTTGGTATATTAAATAAAATATCCAGGACACTTGACCATGTCTAGCACGGATACAGCTGATGAGTCTAAAGAAATGTATTTGTCTCCTCCTAGCCAAAGGTCGAAAAAATCTCATTTCGACATAAAAAGCGTTTATAAACATGAAACTCAATAAAATCCAACATTACTTAAAGATGAAATTGTAAACAAAGTGGCAAGTAAAACAGGAGTGTGTGGACGCAGCGTCTACAAAATTATCAAAGAATATACTACTAACCATACATTTTCGGCGCCAAAAACCAACCAAAATCGTAAAAAAATTGTAGATTTGGTGGATGACTTTGATAGAAATGCAATCAGAAGAATAGTGCATCAATATTTTTTTTAAAAACGAACTCCCTACTATTGATAAGGTACTTAGACATCAATGACGCTCTGGACCTGCCAAGTTTTAAACGCACTACATAGTATATATTATTGAAAACATTAAATTTCAAATATCAAAAACGATGAAGAAATAGCTTGCTTATACTCGTAGATGGGGGTGAAATAGTGCTATGGAGAAGAGAGTATTTACAAAAAATAAAATCCTACAAGAATGAAAATAGAAAGATTTATTTTGTAGACGAGACTTGGGTAAATGCCGGGCATACCAAATCAAAAATATGGGTTGATAATTCTGTCACTTCCTCAAGACGGGCATTTTTTGATGGACTTTCAACAGGATTAAAAAATCCATCAGGTAAATTATAGTCGTATTATATTATTTACTTTCGGTATATGTATATTTTACAATTTTGGTATCTATCCGGCTGATTGAATAATACTTGAAAAATAAATGAAAGTACATTGTATCGGGACATTTGAAACCGTTGATATTCAAGCTTTTCATTGCACGGCATTATTAAGATGGCTGACATCTTGAGCTGGTTTATTTGTCTGGGTATATACTACAGCATAAAAATGCTTTTTGATTTAAGGTAAAGGAAAAAGGCTGATAGTTTGCCACATTGGAAGTGATGACGGATTTGTTCCAGAGGCGCTGTGGGCTTTTGAATCCAAAAAAACCGGAGATTACCACGAGGAAATGGACGGAAAATCTTTTGAAAAGTGGTTTGAAAATATTTTGCCGAAACAGAATGATAACAGTATTGTTGTATTAGACAATGCCCCGTATCATTCTAGAAAACTGGAAAAAATTCCAACTACTGCATCAAGGAAATCTGATATTCAACATTGGCTGCGTTCTAAAAGTATACAATTTGATGAAACATTACTTAAAGTGCAACTTTTAGCAATAGTTAAGGAGCACAGAAAAAATATGATAAATATATCATCGATGAAATGACTAAAGCTCAAAATAAAATTGTTTTAAGGCTACCACCATTTCACTGCGAGCTTAATCCCATTGAGTTAATTTGGGCTGACATAAAAAAATTTGTTGCGGAGCATAATAGTACATTTAAATTTGCTGACATGAAAAACATCTTTCATAATGCGATAGCTACCATCACGTCAGAAAAGTGGAAGAAATGCATTGATCACGTGCAGAAAAAAGTGGAACAAAAAATGTGGAAATTAGACAATATTATAGAGCAACAAATTGAACAATTTGTAATAAATGTGAATGAGAGTGACACGTCTTCTGACGAACTAGAATGGCAACAGTAAATACAATAATTTTCACTCAATATAAATATTTGTTTTTTTTTTTCACGTCGACGTAGAAAAATGTGTGTGATGGCTTCATAAATACTGCTCTAAGTGTCACTTTGTATATTTTTAATATATTTTCTTCCAATTTTCGTTGGTATTAAGGTATTGAAAATTTATATCTCTAAAATTCTTAATTGAAATACATTAAAACTACATTGCAATAAAATGTTGTACTCATTGCGGCCCTGGTCAAAAAATACATTCGCGTGCTTTTGTGTACATTTACTGAATCTCAGATTGGAATAGACTTTAGATGTATTTAATAAATGTTATAGATTATGAAAACCTTCTCGTTATTATGAATGTAGTTGTAGAGTTGTAAGAGAAATTACATGCTTGTAGAATTGCTGCATACTAGCCGCTGACGTGGCTTGTGCGCAACTTCTCTACTCGCATGTAATTAGCTTCTTACTACTCTTGTAATGTAATATACTATATCATACTTCATAAATGTATTTAAAAAATATTTTAGTATTAGAGAAGATCTAAGCAATTAATATCAATATAATTTATATGAAAATTCCACACCTGTAATTTTGAACCAATCAAAATACGTGTTTTTGACAGATCACCATGGCAACGGAGGTATTTTAGTGGAAATTTTTTTCTCATGGGGTACCCAACAGCGAATTATACTGGAAATTTTTTGACGTTTACAATAACAGACCATTTTTGACAGACTGGTTTTTATTTGTTCACATAATAGGTTTAGTTTTGATACATTTTAGTTACAATGCTAAGGTGTTTTCTATATTCTTCGGCCACTTCTTTTCTTCTTAATGGCGAAAATGCAGGACTTTGGATGCTTTGAATTATGTGTCTATGTCTAATAAAATATATATAATATTTAGACACTAATTTATTCACCTTTTTCCCATTTAGCACTTTGAATTTTGCGTAGTTTAGGTGCAAATATTCGTGGACAATTCGGAACAAATTTTCGTTTTTCAAGTTGGAGCCACAATCCTCTATTAATCCGAGTAAGTAAGTCATGCTGCAATGATTGATCATTACATCAGACAATTTCACGCATATTTTGCATAGCGTATGATTTTCAAATCGATTCATTTTTAAACAAATAGGTAATTTTGTTGGTTTTACTTGCTGTGCAATATTCTTTATCGCAACAAAACGCGAGTTATTTAATGTTTTGAACTGTCAAAATACAATGATCACAGCCTCCTACGATTGATGCTTGCTGGCGCTGGTTATGAATTTCATACCATTTTAAAGCGCTCATAACGCATGTTAATAAAAACGCAGAAAAACAATTTTCTACCACTTGTAGTTGTTCAAAACTTACGTAAAATTAAAGAATATACTATTTTCTATTTTCAAATGGTATTCCCATGCAACTACAATGAGTAGAAATAAGCAATTTGAAGGCCTAAATAATTGCAGCGAAACATTTTTTTACGTCGGGCCGCTTGACAACTTCAAAACTGAAATTATATTCGAGGTTAGGGTCTCACTTAGTTACCATGACAACTCAACAATCAAGGCGACAACACCTTTTATGTTTCACTGGTGACTTGGAGAAAATAATTTGCATTGTTGAGAAACGAAAAATAAATTTTAAAAATATTTAATTTTCAACCATAATTCGGCGTGGAATTTTCTTACCGAATACCACGCGAGGTCAAATTAATATCAGGAAATAATTTGACCTCTAGTGGTATTACTAGTGAAAATGCACATTATTTCAAAGTATTTATTTAATACATTTAAGCACAACACCACCATACGACATTTTTAGTCTGCAAGAGTAGCAAATTAATTCCATATTATCAAAAAGTGATCCTGGTTCAAACTGGTACTTTAAAGATTTATTTTAATTTTGCATAAATGCATTAAAAAAAAAAAAACTATGTTGTTCCTTTTCCGGATAGAAGTATCACTAACAAAATAAAACAATTCAGAATTTTTCGTTTAAATAACAAACACCAGAATAATATTGGTATCGTCCATACCTCTCTTCCTGCTTTTAAAAGATCTATAAACATCTTACATCTTGTAAGCATTTCCCCTCACGAAATTAAGGAATTCATCCCTACATCCCCAAAGTCAAAACCAGCTATACAAAAATTGAAAAATCTAAAAATAAAGATTATTTATTGTTTCGGCTTTTACTTGATGAAAATCCATATTAGCTTAAATAAGTAAAACTAAATTTGGTAGATTTTCACAAAACTTTTATTTTAAAAAAATTAAAAACACTACACATGACATGTTTCGAAGTACAACTTCTTTTTCAAATGTGACTAATTTACAATTCGGTGTCCAATATATATGCGAAGTAATTTAACCAAACAAAGTAATTAAGAAAATACATCAATAACATAACAAAGTAAACTGACTATTTAATAAGGGTACTTAAGTAATTATGATATCAATAAGATAGTAACATTACCGGGATTATCTCACAGAAAACTAGGAAAGAGATTTAATAAAGGTGAGTTATTAATATCTAATTGATCATTTAGTAGATTATCTGAATTTATAAATCTATTTATTTCAAGTGTTTCTAAATGGCTTAGTTTAATGCCCTTATTTTCTATATGTAAAATTTCAAAGTTGTCTGTAAAAGAATGATTTTCAGCTAAAATATGATTTGAGTAAGTAGAGTTATTTTTGTTTTTTGTATAGCTATTATAATGTTCGGAATAGCGCTTTTTGAAAGTACGGCCTGTTTGACCAATATACAATTTTGGACAACTACCACAATTTAATTTATATACCCCCGATTTATTATTAGGATTAATTTTACCTTTATTGTTTTTAATATACTTCCCAAGCGTATTATTGGTTTAATATTTTGGTTTTTTAAATATGATACCTTTTCACTAGGAGCTCCTATATATGTAAGAGTCTTATATCTGCAATTTTGATCTTTAATTATGGGATAAACTTGTTGAATAGCATGTTTAAAAAGTTTTTTCTCTAAAATGTTGTCTACTAACTTTGAATTAAAATTATTATTTACTGCAATTTGTTTAATATTTAATTCTTTTGATGAAGTTCTCTTTGGTAAGGGGGATATTAACTAATCTATGGATCATACTGTTGTATGCTGTCAGCTTTTGTTTGTATGGATGAGATGAACTATTATTTATTGTAATATCAGTATGTGATGGCTTATGAAATATCCCAAAACTATGGCCTTTATTTTAATAATATTTAAGTCTAAAAAATTAATTGAATTATCCTTCTCTGTTTCCATAGTAAATTAAATATTAGGGTGTATAGTATTGATAAAAACTAATAAAGAATTTAACTGTATACTAGTACCAGTAAAAGCAGTCAGTATATCGTCAACATATCTATGCCAATAAAGACAATGTTTACTTAAATTATTGCTATGAATTGTATGTTCCATGTTATCCATAAATATTTCTGCAAGCAACGGGCTTAATGGGTTCCCCATAATAATACCTTAATTTGCTGAGTAGATGTTATTTTGAAATTGAAAATAATTTTGTTTTAGGCAAATGTTTAACAAATTTAGGATTTCTTCTTCTTTGATTATAATATTGACTTGATTACGATCTAATAAGTTTTCTACTAGCTTAACTGTTTCTTTAGGAGGTATACTAGGAAATAAGTTTGTTACATCGAATGATACTAATTTTGTGTTACTAGGTAATAAGTATCATTCGATGTAACAAACTTACTTTAAATAGTCAGTTTACTTTGTTATGTTATTGATCTATTTTCTTAATTACTTTGTTTGGTTAAATTACTTCGCATATATATTGGACACCGAATTGTAAATTAGTCACATTTGAAAAAGAAGTTGTACTTCGAAACATGTCATGTGTAGTGTTTTTAATTTTTTTGTAAAAATCTACCAAATTTGGTTTTACTTATTTATGCTAAAAATAAAGAAAAAATGAGTACCCCGGCCAGATGGGAATGAATTACTTAATTTCATAGTTTACATTTCTAAATGCATACCTTAGTTTTTGGATCTTTAACCGATATTCTTTCCTTTTATTTTTGATATGTAATTTTTTTAAAAGTTGGTATGGATACAAGTTATAAAAATAATATTAAAAAAGAGACTCCTCCAAAAATTACGATTTTGATGAATTTTTCATTGATCCCATATTGTCACATCTTGACCAAATTTATATGGAACCACCCCTGGAGTACCCCCTTTCCAACAAAAAAGAGTTTGTGGTAAATAATTATCGCTGAACATACAAAAACAAAATTAAAAATAATCATCCGATTAATTGAAAAACCTCCCTATTTTTTAAGTCGGTTAAAAATAACAGGTACTTTTGATACAAATATTTCTATCAAAAATGTGAATACATGCAAAAATATATTGATATTAAATATTTAAATTTTACAGTTTTTAGCAAGATAGTTAGGTATTTTAGCGATAATTCTTTACCACGTTGTCAAATTTTATGATTCTTTTTCAGAGGTGGTTTCATATAAATTTATTTAATTCAGAATGGTGCGTATGTTTTTTTTTGTAATATTCCTTTTAAATTTTTTCAAAATAAACACTTTTTATTGTTATTCAAAGTTTATCAACTCTAAGTTTTGTTATTATTGGTATTTCCTGAAAAATTCACAAAAATCAGACTAAAAATAAAGGCTCAGAAGGAATTATAAATTTTCAAGGTGCTCGGTTTGCTCTTAAAGTAATTCATTAACTTTCAACGTAAATAAGCTGTGAGATAAATTGAACTTTCTGTAGTAACCGTAGAACAAATATTTTACTAAATATAAAAAGAGATTCTACTCAAAAACAAACGCGATATGATATTATAAAGTCAGAATGCTTTCAAGATAATTCAAAACTGTAATTTTGGGGGCCAATTTCCAAACCAAATTAAAATTTTCATAGTTTAATTCTATAGAATAATAGCATTTAGTTTTTCCATCAATTGGTTTTAGGAAAAAGAATTCTTAAAAAAAAATAAATAAAATACAAAATGAGCAAACATCGAATTGATGCTCAAATAAATTTAAGTCATTAAAGAATATACTATGAGGTTTGACCTTTTTTTTAATGCCTAATCCAACGAGGTGATGATAATTTGATTTAAACGACTTCAAAATCGTGTAGATGCTCTTAAAAATTGATATTTTTTATTTTCTCAACCAATTGTATATGGAACTACCCCTGAGGTACCCCCTTTGTAACAAAAAAAGAATCATAGAAATCGGACAACGTAGTAAAGAATTATCGTTGAAAATAGTTAAAAAATACAGTTTGATGATTTTCTTATGGACCCCATTATTAGATCTTTACCAAATGTATATGGGACCACCACTGGGATACCCTTTTTATAACAAAAAAGAATCATAGAAATCGGACAAAACAAAAACAAAACACAAACTCGTGACGAAAAAAATAAAACTGCAACTTTTCGCAAACTTATTGAAGCGGTAAAAGGTTTTGACATGTTTTGAAACTCGAGTCTGTTTACTGGAAACGGTCGTGTTGTGTAATCTAAAGTTTGTACCAAATTGGTACCTATAGGTAAGTAAATGACGTATTTTTTTTATAGATAAGTATTTAGTAATAAGTAATTTATTTTGAAACGCTGAGCTGGATAAATTTATATAAGTATATTTATTAGTAGCATTTATATCTGAGTGTCAAGGTTAAATCCAAATATTGTCATTTTTAGGTTTTTATGATGTCACATCCCAGCTAGCACCGGACGTCGATTCACGTCATAATCACGTTGAATTTTCGTCAAATACGTCGATGTGAATTTTTGACGCAAAAGTAACGTAATAATGACGTCATTTTCGGGCCAATTTGACACGTAAACACAGTTGTTGCGAACAAAATAAACCAATTTATGTCATTAACGCACTTCAAATTTTTGTTATTCATTATTAAATAAATAGAAGGTAATTTATACAACATCGTTTATTTAGCGGTCATTGTGACATCAAAATAAAACGTACTATGACGTCATTTAGGGACCAGTTTGTCACGTTCCGAAATGAGGCGTTAAACTACGCACGTGTACACGTCAATTCTATACCTTCATTGTTTTACTTTCTATTTATTAATAAAAGTATCTTTAGTGTTTATATTAATTTAAGATTCTCATTTTAAATCTAGGGATTTTTGGAAATTTTCCTTTTTAAATGAAATTTTATGTCAACACTGTTTGGAAATGTCAGCTGTCATGTTATTGTCCCAGGTTAGCAGTTCACGCCATTTGTTGTTATTTGCTTTTCATTTTTACATTCACCATAACTTTCTTTATTGTATGATTTTGCATGTTTTTTGAAGGTAATTAATTAAGCTTCTGTTGAAGGATCCTGAGGTGCGAGGTTCATAATTTTAGCACTAATATATTGAAGTAACTTACTTTTTATAATATTTTAACGGAAATTAAATATGGAAGATTAAGTTTCATTTATATTATAATAAAATGCACTATTTTGACTGATTTAACCTTACTTTTCATCATTTACTTCCATAAAACTTAAAATAAAGCGATTTTCATGAAATTGTCAGTTTTTGACACATACGGTCCTCAAATCTGCACAGCTGCCATACTATATTGTTGATTATTATCACTGTCTGATAATTTCCAAGTATAAGATTTTTGTTTGAATGAGAAGAAAATATAATTATTGGTTATATATGAATTACAAAGCAAATATATTATTAATTTGTTGTGATTGTATTTGCAACTCGCTATGACTCCAGTACAGCGTAGCCGAGAGATCAGAGCGAAACCAGAATATGTTTAAAAAACAGTTTACCGAAGGTGAATTTGGCTCCCAAAGTGAAAAACTTTTGTAGTAATCACAGCCACCCTTTTAATTTAATCTATGTCCAGGCCGTTGGAGTTTATGCCGGTCGGCGTAGCCAGGTATGGGTTGATATTTTCTAGTGGCGGCTTCGCCGCCACCCTTCGAAATTTCGTTGCTTCGTCTTTTTGTTGTATATTTTCTTCTTCTGATTCTATATCACTGTTAGTTTCCCATGGGAATTTAGCGCTACATTATTAGATGCACGTGATGAAGACACGTTCGTTAAAAGTCGGGAGCCAGGTCGCATACGCAGATGATAATACGAAAATATAATGTGTTATGTGAGACTTTTATATACTTAAATATAAATAAAATATTGAAAAATGTGTTCTGACAACAACCAGTGGAAAAGATCCGAAAACAAAAACAAAACTGTAACAAAATATAGTCCGGTTGATGGAAACAAGAGTTTTGGGCGTGTCTTAGTTTTGTTTTTCAAGTTCCAGAAAACACAAACAAAACATAAACTCAACTGTCCGTTTAGTGAAAAACCGTCTTAGTAAAGAATTAACGCTGAACATAAATAAAAAAATATTCCGACGAATTGAGAACCTCCTCCTTTTTTGAAGTCGGTTAAAAAGTAATTGTAAGTCACTAAGAAATGTATTGTGAGGATTGCCCCTCCCATGGGAGGGAGGGAGTAAAAACTGTCGCTAAAATTGCGATATTAATTTGTTACAAAAAGATGGGCAAACATCGAAATAATACCAAAACATTTATAAGTCACTAAGGAATGTATTCTGAGGATTGCCAATTAAAAAAAAAATCCGAGTTCAACGAGGATATGACAATTTCATTATCAGTACTTTAAAAACGTGTAAAATCGTTATTCAAAAATGAAGAAATATTGAGGAAAAATTATGAATCACTAAAACGTATTCAGAATATTTCTCAAAAAAATCCTAGTCCAATGGTGGATTAAAATTGCGATAATAATGCATTTATATGTGTTTATTTGTTAAGAAACTTCCAACGTTTTAATAACGAATAAACACGTTTTTAAATCATTTATAGTGAAATTAGTATCCTCTCAAAATACATTCCTTAGAGACTTACAATTAATTATTATTTTGGCATTATTTCGATATATCCCCATTAGGGTGATTCATTTCCGAAAAATTTTGTTTTTTTTTTCGGTGCACAAGCAAAATATTAATCTACATATAGAAAAAGAAATGCTCACCAAGTTTGAGCTCTTAATATCAATTTTAAGTACTTACTATTTAAATTTAAAGTTTTACCATTTAAAATGCATGTAAAAAAAATTTTTTTTTTTAATTTCTAATGCTGACCCACCTTTTACAATATTGCAAATCGGTTTGATAGATCTTGTGGGAAATTTCACGCTCTTCGAAATTATATTCATTATAAGTGAGAAATCATAATAATTCTAAAAAAGTTCTTAGTGTAGGGAAATATAATGGTAATTAATAGGAAAAATTAATCTAAATAACATGAGTTAGTATTTATCAATTTCTTACGTTTTCAGGTATAAAAATGGCTGTAAATTCATTAAATATTGGTCGGACAACTTTTTTTTATGAGTCGGCCCTTTTTTCTCCCTACTTTTGGCGATTTGCTCGAAAAAATTGAAAAAATATTTTTTTTGAAAACTGTACTTTGACTACTCCTACTGGTGAACCAGTGCGAGTTACACAAAAAAACACTGAAGCAATTTCGAAGAGCATGAAATTCCCCATAAAGTCCATTAAACCGATTTGCATTATTGTACAAGGTGGGTAAGCATTAGAAATTTAAAAAATAAAAAGAAATGGTAAATACTTAAAATTGATATTAAGAGCTCAAACTAAATGGGAATTTTTTTCTATATGTAGATTAATATTTTGCTTAAGCACCGAAAAAAAAACTTTGCGGAAATGAATCACCCTAATCCCCATTTTTTATAACAAATAAACACATATAAATGCATTATTATCGCAGTTTTATTGCCCCATTGGACTGTTAATTTTTTTTAAATTGCAATTTCAGAATACATTTATTAATGACTTACAATTAAACAAACTATGAAAATGTTTACTTCTGTCTGGAAGTTGGCACGCAAAAATTCGTTTCGATATATTTGTAAACAGAGGGTGGGCAATTCTCGCACGTATTTCTGCCCCATTTTTGTCATGCTGTAGTGCCAAGTTCACAGATTAAATATTAGATTTAATTCGTATTTTTAATAGACTTCAGTTTTACATTACTAAACATGTCTAATTTTTTAACAAAATTATCAGATATTCTTGATAATTCAAGAATCATATACAGTGAGCATCATAAGTCTTACCCCCTAACCAACTCGTTACTGGAGTCTTGTTAGGAAAATCGCCGAGACACGTCGATTTTTGATTTCTACAATGTACATTTTGGTATGAATAGTTTACCCTTAATTTTATCCCTTTCGAAAAATTTAAATGCCATGGGGTGGTGAGTGATAGCTCATTTGAAAGTGAGTTTTATTCTTTATTCAACCGTGCAAAAAAATTTGAACTTTGCTTCATTACGTGTTGATTTATTAATGTTTAAAAATAACAAAACATCACAAATAGGAAAGCAACTAAACTAACAGTGACATTATCTAATGGCAAAAAGTCTTACTTCACGTCTGAACCAAAACCGATATCATGCCGGCCGATTTTTAATTCTAAGGATGAGTGCGCTACGTTAATTTCCGTTATTCTGAAACAATAATTAGTCGAGAATTAATGAAGCAAATTTCAAAATTCTTTGCACAGTTGAATAGAGAATAAAACCCCCTTTCACTCACCACCCCATGCCATTTAAATTTTTCGAAAGGATTGCTCCTCTAAGGGATGAAACTAAGGGTAAACTATTCATACAAAAACGTACATTGTAGAAATCAAAAATCGACGTGTCTCGGCGATTTTCCTAACAAGACTCCAGTAACGAGTTGGTTAGGGGGTAAGACTTATGATGATCACTGTATACTTTGTGGATGGAAAGTTTTTCGGTACTTAGCAGCTTTTAAAGTGTAGCTAATACATGGATATCATCACATAACATCACTCAAACAATACAAATTTAAATTATGTTTCTAGTAGAATAGAGGTTAAGTCCAGAAATATCCTGGGCTCAATATTGGGACCAGTTGTTTACAATATATGAGTGAATAAAAAATTCATAAATCCTAACGAATATATTACTTTTGTAGAAGACATGTCGTTGAAAAGTATTTTCTAAAATAAGTAACAGAGAAACCATCACTAAACGAATTGATATCTTCGATTCTATCTCTATTTTAATAACAAAAAACAAATGATTCGATTTCAAACCAGACAAAAAAGTTGTAAAAATATTGTATTACATCAACCACTAATTCAGTTAGATTTTTGGAATTGAATATTAATGAATTTCTAGATTTTAAATCAGATTGTCAACAATTAATTTACAAATTACATTATCTGGTATATATTTTTAGATCTACTATATATTTATGTTATGTATCAGTAATATTAAAAAAATCATAAATCCTAACGAATATATTACTTTTGTAGATGACATTTCGTTGGTGAGTATTTTCTAAAATAAGTGATAAGTGACAGAGAAACCATCACTGAACGAATTGATATCTTGGATTCAACTATTTCTATTTTAATACCAGAAAAAAACAAATGATTCGATTTCACAACAGACAAAAAGTTGTAAAAATATTGTATTACATCAACCACTAATTTAGTTAGATTTTTGGGATTGTATATTAATGAATTTCTAGATTTTAAATCAGATTGTGAACAATTAATTTACACACAGAGCACCTGTTTTAAAAGTTTTTTTTAAAAAATAACCACACTATAATATTTTAGGCTCTTAAAATATTATATAACGTTTTGAAAAAAAAAAAAAAAGTTATTTTAAAAAATAGGGGGTGATTTGCTAGCTTCGAACGAAGTCAGCAACAGCTCGGTTATTTAAAGCTTCTTTCTAAAAAACAACCACACCACATTTCTAGACTATTTCTATACTCTTGAAATATTAGGTATAAAACTTTTCTAAAAAAATTGCAATTTTAAATAATACGGGTACTATGCTGGAACAAAGTCCTCGACAAAGTCAGTAAAGCAACTGGGTTTTATTATTATTATTATTTTTTTTTTCTTTAAACCACCAGCCAATATTTTTAGACTATTTTTAGACAATTGAAATATTTTAGAACATTTTAAAAAAATTGGTATAAAAAATGCAGGATTCTCTGCTAGCTTCGAACGAACATCACGATTTTTAAG
Organism: Psylliodes chrysocephalus; assembly: GCA_927349885.1. Lineage (NCBI taxonomy): Eukaryota > Metazoa > Arthropoda > Insecta > Coleoptera > Chrysomelidae > Psylliodes > Psylliodes chrysocephalus. Next base: position 16,819,423 of record OV651814.1, on the reverse strand, counting down.
CTCTTGAAATGTAAAATATTTAAAAAAAAATATTTTCAAAAATATTCTATTTAAAAAAAAAAACTTTTTTTTCGGAATGTTTCGTAATATTTCAAGAGCCTACAGATAGCCTAAAAATATGGTGTAGTGGTTTTGTTTAAAAAAAAACTTTATAACATCGAGGTGCTCTACTAGATTCGTTCGTTTAAAGCACCTAAACTTATATTTTTACTCAAAATTATATTTATATATTTTTTTATTGGTGTATATTTTGCTCAAGTTCATTATTTTTTTTATATAGATACTAGATACATATTTTTTTCTCTTAGTATTTGAGTATTTTAAATTTTACCATGTTCTTTTTGTCAAAACAAGTGTCTCAACACTTATTAATTAATTTTTATTTCTAGATTTTGTTTGTTTTATACATTTACTGTAATTTATATGTAGTGTGGAAATAAAGTTATTTATTATTATAATTGTAAAAATTTCAAGAGCCTTTCATATATTTTAGCTTAGAACAAAATTAGAATATTCATCAATAATATGACATCCCATAAACATATATTCAATATTCAAATATTATTGAGAAAATTCAAAAAAAAAATCTTTAAAATTTCTAAGTAAGTGTTTATTCTCCAACAGGTTGTAACTACTTAAATTTACTACTCGTATAACACGTAGAAAATACGTAGAAAAGAGGCATATGTTTTTGATTATTTTGCATGAATTGTTAAATGGCGAAATTGACTGCATTTTGTTGCCCTCACAAATTGATTTTTTTGTACCTAAGTTAATATCTAAACATAATATTACATTTTTAAGTAAACAAGATCAAATCAACTTGTTGTCAAGAGAGCCAATTACCTTAATGTGTAGTAATGCAAACAAAATTCAGATATTTGTGTTATTTTCTGTTGTAAGTAATGTATGTGAACTAAAAAACAAATCAAGAGCTTATCTTTGAATTTTGAATTGCTTGGAAAATAAAAATGTATGTTTTTTAAATAGAACACCCTGTATTTTATTTTATTTTTAAAATGGTTTGATAATACTGCATTCAATCCTAGAATGTTTTTAAAAAATATTAGTGTTGCCAAGAATTATTTTTTTTTTTTTTTGAAATTAAATTATCATAATTTAGTTAGGTTTACATTTACATCGCCGTCAGAATTAGTATTCTGACTGCGATGTCCAAAATTCTTGAAAAGGCTATCTATAACAGAATTTCTCTTTAAACTGATGAAAACAAAATACTGAAAATACTTCAGGATTGCCAGGCTAGTGGCTACAATACAACTGTCACACTTTGTCAACTTACTGATGATATTGTAAGAAATATCATAGACAGAAGACAAATTACAGGACTTGTTACTTTGGACTATTCCAAAGCATTTGATACTATCAATCACAATCTACTTTGTTTCAAACTAAAATATTTTGGTTTTTCTGAAAATTCTATTCATCTCATTCATTCATATTTGTGTAACCATAGTCAAAAAGTTTTTTTAAATAATGAATTTTCTTCATTACAAAACGTAAAGTCTACAGTGCCACAGGGCTCAATATTAGGACCAATGCTTTTTATTTTATATACCAGTGATATCTTGACATCTGTTTGAAACTGTAAAATACAACGTATGCTGATGACACCCAACTTTAATACAACATTGATAATAATTATCAAGTTGCTGAATAAGCCTTAAATGAAGAAGTTGATCTTATTCATAATCTTAAGCTTAATAAAAATAAATGTCATCTAATCCTATTTGGAAACAAAAAAAACAACGGAATTACCTTAATCAAAGTCTTTCCATAAAAATTGATCAACTAACTTTACCTACAGCGGATTACATAAAGAATCTAGGCATTCTGTTTGACTCTGATCTCAATTTCCACTCGCATGTAAACAACCTTTTAAAACACTCATTTTGGACTTTAAAAAAGTTATATTCCATAAGGCACAGTTTGTCTTGAAAGGTGAAAAAAATGTTATCAGAGTCCTTAGTTTTGTCTATTTTCGAGTTGCTCACAAAATTTACACTTTTTTTAAACAAAACTATTTGCTATGTTGTATACCTATAGGGTGTGCCAAAACGTGAGGTTACGATTTTTTCAATTTTTTAAATGGAATACCCTGCATTAATTAATTGGTGGAATAACACATAGGGTTTTCCATTTAAAAAAAAAAAGAGAAAATCGTTACCCCAGATTGTGGCACACCCTATATACAAGATAGTAAAAAAATGAAGTCTATTAAAATTGTTTGACGATGTGAAAATACCCAAATATGCATAATTACTTTTACAGGGCGTTTTTAAAAATGTATAAGTTTGGTTAGCTCCTCGTTTATGGATCACCCTGTATATTTAAAAATATTTATTAAACATGGTCATACAACTTTTATATCAATTTGTTTTTCTATTTCCAATAATAAAACAGCTATCGATCAATTACGCACTGGTGGGCCACCCTGTATATGTGTTACTGGCTAACATGTTGGTATCGTTGGATAGGTAAATTTATAAGGAATTTTATGCTAAAATAATATACACAGTGTTGTATTTGAAAAAATTGAGTGAATTGAACTTAAAATTAGCATTATTTAAGACATGTTTCAAGACATAAACCAGTTCTATCACCACTATTCGTTAAACAATTTAGAAATAATAATAATAAACCTACCTAAATTATGATATTTTAATTTGGGCTCTGCATCATTCTTTAATTTCATAAAAAAATTAATTGCTTGGCAAACCTGTAATATTTAGTATTATCAAGCCATTCTAAAACTAAAATACAGTGTGTTGTATTTTAAAAAATATTCATTTTAATTTGCCAGACAAAAATGCAAAACCCTGTATATGCAAAAATATTTTTTAAATCTTTATATCTTTTATTTGAAACTTGTTTGCGTGTCAATAACACAAATTGAAAATTGAACAATAACGCACGAATGGGACACCCTGTATATTTTTTTGCCTTGTAAACAGGAAACTGTTGGGCAATAAAATTATTTAATATTTGTAGTTTTGTATTTTGAATAAATAAATAAACTTATATCTTTTCAATATTCGATAGAGATTATCGTATTAACGGACAATAAAAAAAAATAATAGTATAACTAAAATTTAAAAAAAAAAAACTTACCTTTATGAACTCGAAGATGCGCCGAAAAATCTTGCACCTCTCGAAACTCCGATCCGCATTGAGGACACACGTGCGGCCTATCCTGATTGTCGTGCTCTTTCCTGTGCTTCAACAACTTGTAGTACGTCGGCATCTTGATTTGGCAAATCTTGCATTTGAACCGCGGCTTGAACTGCCTCATCTTCTGCACCGAATACTTCAATTTGTACTCGGCGTATTCCTCCGGGATCCATTCGAGTCTGCTCTCCGTATCGCTGTCATCATCATCATCATAATCATCGACGGGACGGTCTCTTCTAGGGCTTGGTGCGGGTTCCGTCTTAGTAGGTTCCACTTTGGGAACCTTCGGAGGAGCCATAGGTTTCGAGAAGATATCCTGTTTCACGGTATCCCGTTTCTTCCAAACTTTACTGAACATCTCTATGATAGTGGCTTGCTTCAAAGGAGATTTCTTTTCTAAATGTTCAGGGCTTTCTTCAGCGTCTTTACTGGTAGAAGAGAGTTCCGCCAAGCCTAGTTTAAAATCGGACATATTCACGCATTGCATCGGCAATGAAGGGTCAGGTTTCGGAGATTGAATAATAGACCAAAGCTTTCTGGGTTTACCTTCTCCATCGAATGCAGGTACTATCTCAAACTTATTTTTGTACTGATTTGGTTTTAGTAACGCATTATCGGTATTAATAATCTTATCAGTAACTAATATTTGATCTTTATCGACTTGAAACGAAGTCGATGGTTGACATATTACTTTCCGTTCATTCTTTATCATAGTTTCGTCATCTTCAATGACGATATCATCTTCGGTTTGAGCTGATGCTTCGGATTTTGTTTTGTCCAAATCTTTTAAGATCACAGAACTAATATTAGTACTTTGCGTAGGACTGGCTGCCCTTTCTGGTCGTTTTATAGGAGTGGTTTGAGTTTCTGAGGATTTTAAAACTCTAGTGGGTTCATCGGTTTTGCTTTTGGGAGTGGTTTTGTGCCTCAACGGTGGAAACTCTGGTTCCGATTCGTCGAAATCGAATACAGTTATGTCGTGCTTTTTGCTTAAATTACTAGTGAGATCAGTTATGTTTTGTTGTGAGAGATTTGTACTACTTGTTGGTGTATCGCCTTTGGCGATTATCGATTTGTAATGGCGTCTTTTGGAGATGATCGATTCGGGAGTATCTTCTAATTTCCTTTTGACAAGTTTTTCGACTATATTACCGTTAGTATGTACGGTAACATCGTTAATGATGTTGATGGATTTCGGTTTTTTCTCTGCTTCGCTATCTTTGATTTCCACCAAGTACGAGTCTACCAGATGAACAGTGGTTTCTTCTTTTTTAATATCTTCAGTCTTCGTTTGGGGTGCAACATCAATTGACGAAGGAATTTCTGATGAAGCGGTTGATTTCGGAGGATTGTTCTCTTTGCTATCGGAACTGCCAGAAGTGTTTGCTTCGCTTTCGGTAATCCTAGCGCTTCTTAACTTTCGCTGCAGCGCTGCCTTCTTCTGTAGCAGCTTCTTTTTGGCCAACAGTAATTTTCTTTTATTCTTTATCGACGATTCCAAGTTGGGTTTCTTTGCGATTTTCTTAACTTTCTTTGTGGTACTTCGATCGTCTTTAGCAATTTTATTTTCGATGCCGTCTTTACTGAATATGGAATTCTTTAATTCTTGGATGATTCTTTCGATGATGTCATCGTTGTGCCAGTTCAGCATCGTTTTTTCTTTGGCAGCGGGCTTTTTCTTAGTCTCGGGTTTCTTTAGAGGGTTTGCAACCTTGGCGGTTTTCAATTTAGATTTAACTTGTTCAAATATTTTCTTTTTCGAATTTTTTGTAAGTTGGTCTATTTTGGTTCGTCCCTTTGTCTTTATATCTTTCTTTGCTTCGGCTAGTTCCTTCTTAGAAGTCTTGGGTTTCTCTTTCTTGGCTTTGACATCCGATCTAAGGTTTTTGGCCACAGCATCTTTCTTATTTTTCTTAATGGTTTTGCTCTTTGGTAACACTCCCTTTTTCTTCGTGTCGTTCTTGTTGTTTCTTTTCTTATTCACTTCTTTAGGTGGAACTGCCTCTTTGATTTCATTTATGGTTTCGATTTCATTAAAATTTTGAGATCTGAGTATTCTGGGCTTAATTATTTCTTTCTTTTCTTTAACTATTGGCTTCGTTTCTATCGGTTCTTCTAAGATTTTTGGTTTGGGTTCGCTGTGAATGAGAGCCACAACTTTTTCGATTATGGCTACAGGTTTTTCTTCTGGCGGTTCTTGTTTGATTACAATAGGCGCAAAACTAGATCTGAGCGTTCTAACAGGACTGTCTTTTTGTTTTTTTGTCCTTTTTTCCGGCACCACCGTTATTTCATCTAGATCTTGTTTTTTCTGAATTGGTTTGATTTTGTCCTGTTTTGGAGTTTCTTTAACTACATTCATTTCAACAGTATTTTCTTGGTTTTTCTTTTTTCTACCACGTTTTTTCGGTGGGCTCACTTCAGGTTTCACTTTGGCTGATATATTACTAACTTTTCCCAATAATCTAATTTTATTTAGTTTCGTGTCAGTTTTCTTCACTATTATATTTGGAGCCGTATTTTTGGTAGCTGCTTGTTGAGCATTTTCATCGGCAGATTTGGATTTAGTTACTTTCGTTTTTACAGTTTTTTGGACTACTTGATCGTCACTCTTCTCGACTTTCACTTTGATTTCATTTTCTTCGTGTTCAATTTTAATTTGAAATACATTTTTTTTATTTTCGGAATTTTTCTGCGAACTTTTGTTTATTTTCGCTTTGAGAGGTATTTTTTTTGGTGGTTTAAATAATTTTTTGGCTTTCTTAATTTTAAACGTCGCTTTTTCTTTCTTTTTGGTCACTTTTTCTTTAGTTTTAATGTCGCTAAGAGTTTTAACAGTATATTTGGTTTTAGTTTTAGAAACGCTCCTATTTTTTTCGAGTTTTTCGATATTTAAATCGCTTATCGATTTTTTTAAAGGCACTGACGATGAAACTGCAATTTGAACATCTTTATTGAAAAATATATTTTTAACTTTCTTCGTATATTTTCTCTTAGGTTTTTCTATAAGTTCTGTATTTATTACAGCTGCATTGGAAAACACATTTTTAACTTTTTTAGTATATTTTCTCTTAGGTTTTTCTATAAGTTCTGTATTTGTTACAGCTGCATTGGAAAATATATTTTTAACTTTTTTAGTATATTTTCGCTTAGGTTTTTCTAAAAGTTCTGCATTTGTTACACCATAGTTAGAAAATATATTTTTAACTTTTTTTGTATATTTTCTCTTAGGTTTTTCTAAAAGTTCTGTATTTGTTACACCATTCTTGGAAAATATATTTTTAACTTTTTTTGTATATTTTCTTTTAGGTTCTTCTAAAAGTTTTGTGTTTGTTACACCATTGTTAGAAAATATATTTTTAACTTTTTTAGTATATTTCCTCTTAGGTTTTTCGCTGCTATTTATTTTAGGCGCGTGAATTTCTTTGGACACGTTTTTGTCCATTTTTATATCTTTTATCGGATTTGCTTCGTCTTTATTCGAGAATTTAATTTTACTTGCCTCATCTCCCGCATCAATTATAACATTTGCAACTTCTATAGGTTTATCTGTCCCTGTCTTAGAAAGACTTCGATTTCTTTTAATTTTTTCAGCAGTTGTCTCTGTCACAGTGTTATTAGTTTTTGCTTTGGAGACTGTTCTATTTCTTTTTGGTAATTCAATAACATCGATATCTTTTTCAACTGCCGATGAACTGTTTTGAATTACCTCAGTTCTTTGTTCCTCAGCTTCACCTTTAATATCTAAAAGTTTATCTTTCGTCGTTTTAGAAAGACTTTGATTTCTTTTAATTTTTTCCACAGTTGTCTCCGTCACGACGATGTTTTTTGATTTTGAGATTGTTCGATTTCTTTTTGGTACTTCAATAACATCAATAATATGTTTTTCAACTGCCTCAGTCGTTTGTTCCTCAGTTTCACCTTTACTTTTAGGCGGTTCAACGAGTTTTTCTCCAGCATTAACAACCTCTTCAGCATCGTCATTTTTTTGAGCAAATTCGGACCGCAGTCTTCTAGGAGTAGCTGTATCTACAGACAAATTTGCGTAGTCAACAAGATCTATCCCCAAATTTCCAACAAGTCTAGAGGAAACTTTCTTGTTTTTAGATAGTATTAGATCGGTTTTGGATGTTTCCTGAGCTGTTTCCATGTTGACAATTTGTACGTCTGGGTCAGAAGGTTTCAGTATTTTATCATCTTTATTTGTAACTTCTTTCTGAGACAATTCAGAACGTAATTTTCGTACAACTTCTGTGTTTTTCGGTTTAGGTAAAATCTTCGTAGGATCCTCTAAAATTTGGCTACTTTTAACATCCATATAATTTGACTTAGTAAGAATATCATCGCATTTCGATTCTTTAACCAATTCTTCAACGGATTTAACTTTCGGCACTTCTTTCCGTGATTTTTCAACCGTCTTATCAATTTTACCGATTTCTGAATCAACCGGTTCTTTCTGAGACTGATCGGATCTCAATGGCCGTCGAGCAACAATATTTTTCTTGTTAGATATATCTTTTTTGGATCGATTATTATTAGAATCGTCTTTGGCTTTATCTAAAGTAGATTTTTTCTGAAGGACGTCAGTTTTGGTCTGTTTAACAAGTTTATCTTTAGGTGTATAAAATTGAGCAACATTTATAACCTCTATGTCCATTATAGATTTCTGAGCTTCGACTGTACTTTCTTTCTGAGCAAAATCAGTTGATTTTGACGTAACTGGAATCTGAGCGACAATTATGGCTTCCTCGTTGGAATTTTTCATAGTGGGATTTGATCTCAACAGTCTAAGCGCCGCTTCATCGACAACCAAATTTTCTTTTACCAGTCTTTCTTGATTTGGTAGTGTTTTTTCAATAAGAATTACTTCTGAGTCGGCTGTTTTTTTCGGAGTTCTCGGTTTTCGAATAATGGGTTTTTCTTGATTTGTAAGAGGTTTTTCTTCATTTGGAGATGGTTTTTCTTGATTTGGTACTGGTTTTTCGATAAGAGCGACTTCCGAATCAACTACTTTTTTCTGGGGCCTTGGTTTTCTAATAACGGGTTTTCCTTGATTTTGAGATGGATTTTCTTGATTTGGGGATGGTTTTTCATGATTTGGAAATGGTTTTTCTTGATTTGGTACTGGTTTTTCGACAATAATTACTTCTGAATCAGCTGCATTTTTTTGAGTCCTTGATTTTCGAATAACTGGTTTTTCTTTATTTGGAGGTTGTTTTTCTTGATTAGGGGATGGTTTTTCTTGATTTGGTACTGTTTTTTCGATAATTATTACTTCTGAATCAGCCGCTTTTTTCTGAGTCCTTGGTTTTCGAATAACGAGTTTTTCTTGATTTGGAGATGATTTTTCTAGATTAGGGGATGTTTTTTCGTGATTGGGTACTGGTTTTTCGATAAGAATGTCATCTGAATCGGTTGTTTTTTTCTGAGCCCTCGGATTTCGAATAACGGACTTTTCTTGATTAGGGGATGGTTTTTCTTTATTTGAAGAAGGTTTTTCTTGATTTGGTACTGTTTTTTCGATAAGAATGACTTCTGAATCAATTGCTATTTTCTGAGTCCTTGATTTTCGAATAACGGGTTTTTCTTGATTTGGAGATGGTTTTTCTTGATTAGGGGATGGTTTTTCTTTATTTGAAGATGGTTTTTCTTGATTTGGTACTGTTTTTCCGATAAGATTGACTTCTGAATCAGCTGCTATTTTCTGAGTCCTTAATTTTCGAATAACGGGTTTTTCTTGATTTGGAGATGGTTTTTCTTGATCAAGGGGTGGTTTTTCTTGATTAGGGGATAATTTTTCTTGATTTGGGGATGGTTTTTCTTGATTAGAAGATGATTTTTCTTGATTAAGGGATGGTTTTTCTTGATCTGGAGGTTTTTCTTGATTTGCTACTGGTTTTTCGATAGGAATGACTTCTGAATCAACTGTTTTTTTCGGAGTCCTTGATTTTCGAATTACGGGTTTTTCTTCATCAGATTTTTCAATAGGAACTTTGGAAGTATCTTCTATTTTACTAATCGGAATAGTTTCGTCCTTTCCTCGACCTTCTTCAGTGGTATTTTTATCCTGAATAACGTCAGACCTAAGTTGTCTTTGTTGTGATTCAGGTGATTTTTCAGTCTTTTTGTTATTGTTTGACAATTTTTCTGGTGATTTTTCTTTGAGTGGAGATTTAAGCTCAACTGTTTTTTTCTCCACTACATTTTCCACGACTTTGTTGGGCAGTTCTACCGCTACTATCTCTTTCGAGATATTCAATTTTATCGGTGATTTTCTTGAGGAAATTGTCGCCGAAGGTTGTGGGACTATTTCTGCGGAATTTATCGCTTTTTTTGCCGTTATATCTTCTTTTTTCTTGTTTGGTTTTTGTTGGGTGATATCAGATCTTAAAAGTCTCGGGAAGAACAGGTTTTTAGTAATTTTGGCAACTTCGGATTTTTGGGATATGTTTTTTATTACATGTTGGCCATTTTCTTGAGTAGATTTTTCGCTTGAATTTTTATTCTGTGATACTTTTAATTTAATTATCAAAGGCTCCACTTTGGGAGGTGAATTATCAATCAGAACATCATCATTTTTTTGTTCACTAGCATTTTTTTCTATGATTGACTGATCTGGTAGAGCTGTAGATGATTTAACAACTTCATAAATCAAATTTTCAGTGTTGTTTCTCGCTTTGGAGTCAGATTTGTCTTTTTTATGCTTCAATAAAGATTTTTCTTGTTTACTTTCTGATTTTTGAACTTTGGAAGTTGACGCTCTTGAGCCGGACCTGCCTTCAGCAGTCCCACCGCCTTTCTTTTGAGCTAATTCTGATCTAAGCAACATAGAAGTATTGAAAAAATTTAAAGGTATGGTAGGCAACAAAGTTCGACGTTTTCTTGGCTTGTCTGAGGATTGCTTAGAAGAAGAAACCACTGTTTCTGCAGAGTTGTTACTGTCATTTATAGTTATAGTGTTAGAATGAGAAGTTCGCTCTTGATTATTATTTTTTTGCAAATTTGGATCACTTTTGTTGAGTCTAGGTGAAGTTCTAGTACTCCTAGTATCATCTATGGTTAAATGATCTATAGTTGGTGAAGATCTATCATTTATAACTATAACATCATCGTTCTCAAATTTTTCTGTAGAAGTAGTACGTAGCACAAAATTAGGCATAGGTCCTGTATTTACCAGGACTTCTTCATATTCATCATCGTCATCATCACTATCGCTGTTTTCTTCATTAATAACAATTACCTCATCACTTGTTTTATTACTTGCAGTACTTGTAGATGAGTAGTAACCATTATCATTAAAACTAGTATTAGAAGGCAACAAAGGCATAACCAGTCTTTCAAAAATATCTTTTTTCTTTGTGGGTTTTTTAGATTTTTTAGAACCTTTCATTTCGGAGGAAAATAAAGTTTCTTTAGATACATCTGAAGTACCAGGCCGGTTGTATTTTTCATCCATTTGCTGTTTGAGCTTATCAAAAAGGTTCTGAACAGGATTAAAACTCGGTGTTGTCTGAATAGGATTTAAGGTTATAGTTTTATTTTGTAACATAGTTTGAGGGGTCACTTTTGTAAGAGAATCTTGTAATATAGTAACAGTATCTTTTGAAGATTCTTTTTTATTTTTATTCATGTTAAATTTGATTTTAATTACAGGTTTTTTAGTGGCAAGTTTTTTAACAGAAGCTTTAATAGTATCAGGATTTTTCTTCCTGATCTTGCCACTAATTACTTTGTTTATATCTCTTTTAGCTGATATGTTTTTGTTAACTTCCTTTGTACTATTGTTATTTTTATGTTTTTTATTCTTACTTTCTACTGCTGTGGAAGGCAAATTATTACTATTAAATACAGAAGGCACTGGTTTCAGCCTCAAAACCCCCAAAAATACACACTGAGTTATTTGATTATCCTCAAAATGCAAATCATTTTCTTTAAGATTACTTAAGAAACTTTTAATATTATTGTTAGTTTTACCTTGTCTCGTATACTGTTCTGGCTTTTTCTTCATTTTATTCCCTTCGGAAGTATTGCAGAAGCTTCAACGGGTTGCACCAAGCCCTCGTAGACATCAACTTTCGCAAAGGTTTTCATCAATATTTCGGAAGAGGGAAACATTAATCCTGCGTTCACAAGATCACTTATCAATTAAATACCGAAAAACAACTATTTCGTAATGTTCAACAAGCACACATGTGTCTTTTAAACTGTTAAATACAAAACACTTGTTGCGCTTCCACCATAACTGATGACATAAAAGAAAATAAGAACTTTGGTGGAGGAGACAGGGGGCGCCACCCGTTTACAGAAAAGGTTTGCAACAAACCATTTTTTCGCGATGCTAACCAGTCGACCAACCATCAAATTACCATTTTCATATTGGTAAAAATATAAAACGAAACATCAATTAAAAATGTAAATCACAACAAATCTTGTATTTAATTCATTGCAATACAAATTAAAAGTTTCATCTTTGATAATAATCAATTTTTAGGTTATAAATTTAGTAGTTTTAGAAAAATCTTTAATTATTTAGTTAAATTATTGTCTAGTTTAATAATTTGTAAACATTTTAGTATAAACAAAATAAAAATATAACATAATTTGTAATACGATTTTGTTGTTATGACGTCATTAATGGTTGCATAAGTGTTGCTCGTTAAAAACTACATATGTTTACGAACAAAAAATTGCAAATTAATTATATTTTTTGCATAAAATAGAATGATACAAGCATTTATAATTACTATAAACTTATTTGCATAAAGTAATGCTGATTTCGCTTTATTTACGCTTAGCATTCGTTAAAATTAATTATAGATCGCCAATACAATGACCTTGAATAATCTAGCGCACACGCCATTTTATACACTTTTATATTTTATTTTCCTGTACATACCTACTCACTTTTAAATATTAGGCGATTTTGAAGTAATTTTACGAAATTATTTTAGTCTGAATTTGATTTAAAACGCTTTACTTATAGGTACCTATATCATTGGTATTTTCTGATTACACCTCATTAAAGTATAAAATTATGTTAAATTTCACTTTATTAAAATAATTAGATAGGTAGGTACCTACCTAGTTAACTAAAACTCTAAAAGCAGACATACCTAAACAGTTTTTTATAGAAAATTATATGAAAAGTAATAATAGATATTATTTAAAAATGTTCAAATTACTTGAAGAAAGTTTTAAATTTATTTTAAATGTAAGAAATTAATGAAAACAATTTCATAATATTAAAGTTTCGTCAATATGGTTTAGACCTCTTCAGACTTTTGTAAGAAATATTAAGTTTAACATAATTTAATTTCTTTAGTGATCGATTTCTTTTACTAATAAATAGTTAAATGAAAAATTACAGGGTCCGATTTTATCAGTTTTTATAAAAATACAATAAAATAAAAAATTCTAATTTTAAAATTTTAAATCGGCAACTTACCTTCTTTTTATTATAAAAAACCACACTAAATAAAAAAATAATCAACCAACTTTAGTTTTATTAAATAAATTAAACAAAAATAATAAAATATAACATTTTTTTTTATTTTTTCTTTTTATTTTTTTTATCGGCGTCACTGATATGTTCTCCAACATATTCGTCAGTTCTAGTTTTATCTACTGGGTACAACCTGAAACACAAATTAAAATTTTAACAGGATTTATTTTAAAAATAATTTGGAAATAAACATGTTGATTTAGTTGATCAATATCTCGAGATATTGTTAATATCTATTTTCCCCAAATATTTTTTTAACTAGTGGTTTAATAAAATTTGTAAAAAAATTAGAGTCATTAGTACCTACTTTAACTATATATAACGCAATGCCAATTTAAAAATTTTTGAGATATCAATAACTTAGATTTTTTTTTATATTGTGCCAAAGTTTCAAAAAGGATAACCGAAAATATTGAAGTGTTATAATTAAGTTTAAAAAGTCATCAGATCTTCAACTTTGATGCATTTCAATCAAAAAATATTTGATATATCCAAATTTTTATTTGTTTGATCGATTTTTAAATCTTTGCTTATATTGTGCCAAAGTTTCGAAAGGATAACCGAAAATATTGAAGTCCTATAATTAAGTTTGTAAAAAGTTCAAAAGTCACCAGCCTTCAACTTTGACGCAATTTCAATAAAAAATATTTGAGATATCAAATGTAAATTTGGTTGATTAATGTATTAGATCTTTTTAAATTTCGCCAAAGTTTCAAAAGAATAAGCGAAAATATTGAAAAAAGTCGTCAGACCTTCAATTTTGACGCAATGTCAATCAAAAAATATTTGAGATATCAAAATTTTAATTTGGTTGATAAATATCTTAGATCTTTGTTTATATTTTGCCAAAGTTTCAAAAGGATAGATACCCGAAAATATTGAAAGGTTATAATTAAGTTTGTAAGACGCCAGACCTTCAACTTTGACACAATGTCAATCAAAAATTATTTAAGATAGCAAAATTTTATTTTGTTTTAACAATATTGTAGTTTTTTATTTATATTATGTCAAAGTTTCAAAAGGATAACCGAAAATATTGAAGGGCAATAATAAAAGTTGTAGAAAGTTTAAAAAGTCATCAGACTTTCAATTTTGACACAATGTCAATTAAAAATATTTGAGATAAGTGCTTTAACTAAGTTTGTAGAAAGTTTAATAAAAGTCATCAAATCTTCAACTTTGATGCAATGCCAATCAAAAAATATTTGATACATCAAAATTTTAATTTGGTTCATCAATATCTTACGTTTTTATTTATATTGTGCCAAAGTTTTATAAGGATAATCGAAGATATTGAAGTGTAACAATTAAGTGCTTAAAAGGTTTAAAAAGTTATCAGAATGTCAACTTTGACGCAATGTCAATCAACAAATATTTGAGATATAAAAATGTAAATTGGTTGATCAATATCTTATATCTTAAGTTTCAAAAGGATAAGCGAAAATATTGAAGTACTATATTAAAGTTTGTATAAAGTTTTCAAAAAGTCATAGACCTTCAACTTTGAGCCAATGTTAATCAAAAAATATTTGAGACATCAAAATGTAAATTTGGTTGATCAATATCTTATATCTTTGTTTATATATTGCCAAAATTTCAAAAGGATATCCAAAAATATAGAAGAGCTATAATTAAGTTTGTAGAAAGTTTAATAAAAGTCATCAAATCTTCAACGTTGATGCAATGTCATTCAAAAATATTTGAGGTATCATAATTTTAAGTTGGTTGATCAATATCTTAGATTCTAATTTATATTGTGCCAAAGTTTTAAAAGCATAAACGAAAATATTGAAGTGTAATAAGTCTGTAGAAAGTTTAAAAATTCATCAATTTTCAACTTTGACGCAATGTCAATTAAAAAATATTTGATATATCCAAATATTAATTTGGTTGATCCATATCTTAGATATTTGTTTATATTGTGCCAAAATTTCAAAAGGATACCCGAAAATATTGAAGTGCTATAACTAAGTTTGTAGACAGTTTAAAAAAGTCATCAGATCTTCAACTTTGATGCAATGTCAATCAAAAAATATTTGATACATCAAAATTTTAATTTGGTTCATCAATATCTTAGATTTTTATTTATATTGTTCCAAAGTTTTATAAGAATAATCGAAGATATTAAAGTGTAATAATTAAGTTTGTTAAAAGTTTAAAAAGTTATCAGAATGTCAACTTTGACGCAATGTCAACTTTGACGCAATGTTAATCAAAAAATATTTGAGGTATAAAAATGTAAATTGGTTGATCAATATCTTATATCTTAAGTTTCAAAAGGATAAGCGAAAATATTAAAGTACTATATTAAAGTTTGTAGAAAGATTTAAAAAAGTCATCAGATCTTCAACTTTGATGCAATGTCAATCAAAAAATATTTGAGATATCAAAATTTTAATTTGGTTGACCAATATTTTAGATTTTTATTTATATTGTGCCAAAGTTTTATAAGGATAATCGAAGATATCAAAGTGTAATAATTAAGTTTGTAAAAAGTTTTAAAAGTTATCGAATGTCAACTTTGACGCAATGTCAATCAAAAAATATTTGAAGCATAAAAATGTAAATTGGTTGATCAATATCTTATATCTTAAGTTTCAAAAGGATAAGCGAAAATATTGAAGTACTATATTAAAGTTTGTAGAAAGTTTTCAAAAAGTCATAGGCCTTCAACTTTGAGCCATAGTTAATCAAAAAATATTTGAGACACCAAATTGTAAATTTGGTTGAGCTATAATTAGGTTTGTAGAAAGTTTAATAGAAGTCATCAAATCTTCAACGTTGACGCAATGTCATTCAAAAATATTTGAGATATCATAATTTTAAGTTGGTTGATCAATATCTTAGATTCTAATTTATATTGTGCCAAAGTTTCAAAAGCATAAACGAAAATATTGAAGTGCTATAAGTTTGTAGACACTTTAAAAAAGTCATCAGATCTTCAACTTTGATGCAATGTCAATTAAAAAATATTTGAGACATCAAAATTTTAATTTGATTGATCAATATCTTAGATTTTTATTTATATTGTGCCAAAGTTTTATAAGGATAACTGGAGATATTGAAGTGTAATAATTAAGTTCGTAGAAAGTTTAAAAAGTTATCAATATTCAACTTTGACCCAATGACAATTAAAAAATATTTGATATAGGTATCAAATTTAAATTTGGTTGATCTATATCTTAAATATTTGTTTATATTGTGCCAAAGTTTCAAAAGGATACCCGAAAATATTAAAGTGCTATAAGTTTGTAGACAGTTTAAAAAAGTCATAAGATTTTCAACTTTGATACAATGTTAATCATAAAATATTTGAGATATAAAAATTTTAATTTGGTTGATCAATATCTTATGCCTTTGTTTATATTATGCAAAAGTTTCAAAAAGGATAAGCTAAAATATTAAAGTACTATAATTAAAGTTTGTAGAAAGTTTTCAAAAAGTCATCAGACCTTAAATTTTTAGCGCAATTACAATAAAAAAATATTTGAGATATCAAAATATAAATTTAGTTGATCAATATCTTAGATTTTTGTTTATATTGTGCCAGTTTTAAAAGGATAACAGAAAATATAGTGCTATATTACAGACTTCAGACTATCATTTTAGACATATTACCAATCTAAATATTAGTGATATTAAAATGTAGATTAGATTGATCAGCATCTTAGATAGTTTATATTTTCCCAAAATTAATAGAATTTTCACATTTAATGTCTATATTTATTTTTTAAATTCAGTAACATTATGTATATGTTATAAGAACTCCAACTTACCATCTTTGGTACAAGTAAATTAAAAATACGACGTCATCCCTGAAACAAGCCACACGATGTGCGATGGGCATGGTTATAATAAATGCAAAAATGTCATCAATGAAAGTATTGAAAGCTCTGTATGTAAATGCTTTCCAAGGTAATGCAGCCACTGATTTTAAGCGATAGTTTATGAACAATTGTGGCAACATAAAGATGAATCCAAAGGCGTAAACTCCATTTACCATGCTGTTTATCGTCCAAGAATACCAACTGAAAAAAATATATTAAAAAAACTGTGTACTGACTATTATTGTTATTAATGTTTTTAAATAATATAACAATGTTCACTTGGAAAATAAAATAGTTATTTCAAATAAACCCTCATTTAATAAAAAATATTAGTTTAAATTATACCTATTCTTCAATTATTATTAAAAACAATAAATAAATAAATAAATAAAAAAAAATGTAAAAAATATTTTAAATTCTAGCTAAATCTTTACAGTTTTTACTATTGATAAATAAAGTAAAAAAATGGTGAATACATGATTCAATTTCTAAAGTTTGGTGAATGCGCGATTAAATTTCTAAATTTTGGTGAGCGCGCTGACAAAATTTGGTGGAGGTGCCGCCATTTTATTTTTTGAATCGATGCTGTTTAAATTTTGGCGCCAAGTATTTCTACTAATACAAAAAGAAAAATTATTATAAGTTATAATACAATATTTGTCCTGACCTTTGCTGCTCATTAAACAAATTCAAAGAAATGTTTATCTATTTAAATTTATTATCTGATATTTTACCTTTTGTGTGGTTGATACAAAAGTGAATATACTGCAGCTCCAATACACAAGGGGTACAATAGATAACTCAAATACTTCATGCATTCTTCATCATACTGTCTAGTCATTTTTTCTGCTTCAGTTTCTTTGATATTCTTATTGAATTTCAGTCCTCTCAAAGATATTGTCACTTTGAATACTTTACTAACTTTCCAAAACTAGAAGAAACCATATAAAATGTTTACAATTTTAAATATTCTTTGTGAGTTTGCAGATAAACTACCTCTATAAGTGTTCCAATTCCACTAGGTATGAGTACCAGCAAAGATGTACCTTCATCAAGTAAAAACAAAAATACAACTGTCTGGGAAAATGCTCTCCATAATACTGTTCTTGAGGATAAACCTGCCATAGAAACTTGCGATTTCCAAAAACTTATATCGTGTTTGAATGATAAGAAATCAAGAAGAAGCTAAAATTGTTATAGAACCATTATTTTAATATTAGAGAACCTTACAGATTATAATTATTTTTACTAATAAGAATTCACAGTTACTTACATGAACACTGCCAATGAAGAGTGTAGCACACAAAAGATACAAACCAGTATCGGCAAATACTCCTTTAACCTCATCCAAATCTTTTTCAGTAAAACCTAAACTTAGAAATTGATGAAGTGTCATCTCTATTTGCTTCAAAAATCTCAATTTACCAACAGAGCTAGGATTATACACATAAGTAAAATTCAATAATCTAGTATCAGGTGTAATTTCAATTAAATCTCGAATTCTCATGTTAAGCACGTTGGTTTGAAACAAAGGCAAAAACTCTCTTTTTCTATTAACTCTAAAATCTGCCATAATTTCAAATGGTATCGCTGAATGTGGAATGTCTATGTTCTCTGTACACATTATCACAGAATATTTGGACCTCAAGTGCGTGACAGGTTTGGAACTTGCTGTCCTCCCTTTCTCATTCAATAAATTAAAAGTCGAACTCACTGGCACAGCATATTTTGTAAGCCTACTTTTTATATAAGTAGAATCAGGCAATTTTATTAAATCTTGCATATCATTTTCTACTAAGTAACTCGCTCTACTAGGTACAAGAACAGAATGTATAACGATAGATCCATTATTTCTAGCAGGTTTAGATATCTCAATCGAAACAACTCTAAAAAAGAACCTCATTATTAATGAAAATATTTCTAATAATCAATTAAATAATTACCGTTCAAACTGTGATGTGTAGTTAAAGTTTTTCTCAAACAGAATTTGGTCTAAATTACCGGATTTTGAACTATCTGATATAAAAATAAAGAGGTCAAGTTTTGGATGTGTGTTCAAAAATGATTTATAGCAAGGTTCTCCTTTTTCGCACGCCGGTATTTGATATATACTATAAAGACTGTGCATAGACTTCAAAATGAATATGAAAAATAATGCGATTAAAATAGAGCCAAGAGAAGGTCTCATTTTTGTATTATTTCTTTATGACAATTTTACCGCAACGTCAACATTTTAACAAGTACATGTACATTTCAACTACCTAATGACATTTGACAATTATAACGTAAACGGCACAAGGTATTTGACCTACAGGTCGATAACTCTAATACCAACATAAATAATAAAAAAAAAATGCACTAAAAATTTAATAATTTTATTGTGACATTGACATTAGATTTGTTTATTTTTCTTTTGTCAGTTTAGTCAAGAAATGGGCCATCTCGCGTATTATTTTTTGCCGACTATATTACTTTTAGCTTTAATTAGGAAGTACCGTGAGTCGAAATGGGGTAAATGTACGAATGCAGTCCAACTAAACGGAAAAACAGCGATCGTTACCGGTGCTAACTCAGGAATAGGTCTTGAAATTGCTAAAGAGTTAGCTGCCAGAAAAGCACAAGTCATTCTAGCTTGCCGAACTTTGGATAAAGCTAAGGAAACGTGCATCGTTATTCAACAAAATCAAAATAATGCCAGTGTTGTGAGTTATGAATTAAAATGTTTCACCTTTTAAATCACTAATGTCACATTTTTTTAGATACCCATGGAGTTAGACTTGAGTTGCTTGAAATCAATAGAACAATTTGCTGAAGATGTAAAAAAGAACCATAAAGAAATCCACATTTTAATTAACAATGCTGGAGTGTCCTATCCGAATTCACGTAGAATTGAAACTATTGATAACTTTGAGATACATTTTGGTGTAAACTATTTGGGACATTTCCACTTGACTAACCTGCTTTTAGAACCTCTTTCTAATACCTCTGGCAAAAGCAGGGTGGTGGTCGTTGCTTCATCATTACATGAAAGAGGGGAGATTCGATTAGATGATTTAAACAGCTTGCAAGTGTCTCATAGGGCTAATTTGTATGCCAATTCTAAGTTAGCCAATGTTTACTTTGCTCAACAGTTAGCTCAAAAAACCAAGGATATGAATATAAATGTGTATGCTTGCTGTCCAGGTTGGGTTTATACAGGATTGTTTAGGCATACAATCAAGTGGTATCATTTCTTTGTTATTACTCCAGTTGCCTTCTTTTTTATGAGAAGTGCCAGACAGGTAAAATAGCCCTTTTATGTGAATCAAAAATAATGGTTATAACTTTTTAAAATTTGATTATGTATTTTAGGGTGCCCAAACTCCAATTTACTGTGCTACGGAGCCTGACCTTGAAAATGAGACTGGTTTGTTGTATAGGGATTGTAAACATTACAATAGTAAGGCGATTTTTTATGACAATATTTCGACAAAATTATGGATTGAAACTGAGAACATGATAAACAGAGTGCTAAACAGATAAATTATTTTTTACATTATATATTTTTAATGGTTTTTGTTATATTTTTAAATTATTAGCTGTTTTAATAAAATATATGAATGTTATTTGTTTTTCTGTTATTATATATTTTTTTTAAATATTCTGCATTATACCATGAATTTAAAAAGGCCTCTAACCAGTAGGAAGAGTTGGGCCTTCCAAACTTGTTACTTAGTATATTTGTTAATTTCATTGATAAATACATGCCTCAAAGATTATTAAAGTTCCTTGGTTTACTCACCACGAATCCAAAGGGGGTAATGAGATTGTTGGTGTCCAAACCACTGTAAAATTCCTGATATATCTGGGGTATGAGACCAATCAAATGTACCCAACAAAAAAATGGCTTAGGTTAGGTAAATTAGTTAAGTTTTTTTATTCTTATTTTATGTATATTTTTTGCAAATGAACCCATCATGGCTCCAGACCGCACAGGTTAGGTAAATTGATTAGGTTTTTTAACTGTTTGCTACTATTACAAAAGAGGTATAGCACGCACCTGATTATCTGCTAAATTCAGTTAAAATTTCTATCTATATCTATTTATAAAGTTACTGTAGCTCAACTGTTTCCTTGCACCATCTATTAAGAAAGTTGAGAAAGCTCTTGGGCCAGTCTTAATTTTAAAATTTAGGCAAATATACACACAATGCGTACCACAAATAGTGAAATTTTGCAGTTGGGTACTCTGATAATGATCAACTCAATTCACAATGTTATTAATAAAAATATTTCTAATTGCAAGCAACATATTAAACCATATAACTACTTCATAAAATATGATTTATTTACATCTTAAATACTTTTTAAAACAGAAGGTATTTAAATAACAAATACCTAGAGTATTTAAATTTTTGTTTGGGATAAATACTTACACAAAGGTATTTAAATACATAAAAAATATTTAAATACTATCATAATAATAAAACAATTATATTTTCTTAAAGGCCTAACACCAACAGAAAAAATCGTATTTTATCCTTTCAGTACGTTTAAAAAAATTGGTGTGTTAAAAATATATACAGGGTGTAGAAAAACTCTGCACGAATAAAAACTAAAACAAATATATGAATATATGTCACAAACGTCTTAACTTTTGCACACCATAATTTTTCATTGCGAATGAGTTTAGATATGTATACCAAATTTCAGCTGATTCCAATAACATGAAACAGGTTCAGCATTTGACAAATTTAGTTCTTAGGAAAAGTTCTGGGTAAAATACTTTATCAATACCTTAAAACTGCATTATCAGTTACCATCCAGTTCTGAGCTCTTTTTAAAATAAAATAAAGTCTAGCTAATTGAAAGTTTGTTTAAAATTAATTGCAAAATTTATACCGAACATACAGACACACATATATACAGGAAAGCAAGTTAATAAAAACGTGCCGAAGAACGTATTCTTATAAGTACATTGCAAGAAAAAATGCATGTTACGCGGCAGTTTTTATGGTAAAAGATAGTGAATATTTTGCTTCTTAAATGTCTTAAACCTCAAACTTATGATTTTACCAAATGTTTGAGAAAATATTGGAGTAAACCAACCAAAAACTAACTAAAAACAACCAAATCTAGCAAAAACTGACCAATCAAAACCAGTAATAACGGCTTTCGCTATTTTATTTGATCAGCTTAAAGTATTTCATCTGGCAAAATTGTATTATAATTTTCGAAAAATGACGTTTGGATTTAGATATATTTTTATATAGATTGCAACAGCCAGTGCATGAAAATTGTTTGCTAATGAATAAAAGTACTGCTTTTAATATTTTTTCTTGTATTTGCCATCCGTATAGTGATTTAAACCGCGACTTATTTGTAATTATAATATCCTTTCTTGTAAATACTTTCTTTTAACTGAACATCATCTGTACCTCTAATATTTTTTAATTATACTGTGTAAAATCACAAATCATAATAATAAATACTTATCTTGGTGTATTTCTTTTTTCTTGTTGTTATCAGTCACAACTTGACAACTAGCACATTGAAGAATCTTATCTAATGTTTAAATACGAACTGATACTTCAGCACTTCATCCAGACTATTTCGCACGTTCGGTTGAAACGTGTTAAAACATGTTTTTATTTTTGACGTAGAAAGGTATTTAAATATCGGAAGAGTATTTAAATACTTGAAATGTATAAGATTTATAACAACTATTTTTGTTGTATTTATTTTAATTTATTGATCTATATTATGATGTCACTTTGTCACTTTATTAATTTAATATCTCTATTTTTTTGTACCTATTTCCCAGACAACACACCAAATCCCAGAGATATCCACAGAATATCTTATGTGGATATCCAATATATCCACAGGATATCAGAAATATTCCGTGGATCTAATATGGATATCCAAATGTCCGTCTATATCCAGAATATAGAAGATATCTTAATGGATAACCAGCAAAATATCTAATGGGTATCTTCCAGACAATACAAGAAATCCCAGAGATATCTACAGAATATATTTTGTGGATATTCAATATATCCAATATGGATATCCAACCAAATGTCCGTCTATATCCCAGGATATAGAAGAATTCGGATATTCAGCAAAATATTTTATGGGCACCTTTAGTAGACGTTCATAAAAGTAACCAATGTTTATTGAATAACATCGAAAGAAAATAGCAGAGAAAAAATATAACACTGCTTTTGATTTTGCCCACTAAGGAAAAAGTCATCCTTATTAGGACTCTTCAGCAATAAATGGAAATTCTCGACTCCAGTCTCTAATGGAGTCTGATTGGAAAACAAATTTCGATCGAACTCAATTACGGCGGGTTAAGCATGAGTAGATGCGAAAGTGGTATCGCCATCTACACTTAGTAAGCAAAATTAAAAATTACATCTAGTGGATATTCACGATGGATTGCGTTCGCGCCTAGACTTTGATTATTTAGTGGATGTCCATGGGATATTGATTACACCTTAAAAAATTTAATTTTAAATATCTGAACGGTACTATTAGCCACAATGGCGTAATTTTTTAATAATTTGCTATATAATTACTATTATTTATAGACATTTGCATGTCTATAAATTACATCTCATGGATATAAAATAGATAGCCACCATGGACTGGATATTCAGTAGATATCCAAAGGATATTGGTGTGCTGTCTGGGGAGTTTTCAGTGCATTACCCCAAATAAGAAGACCATATCTGAGGTGACTCTCAACCAGTACATTATAGAGAATTTTAAGTTGGTTAACAAAGTTGGTTGTTACTGGTAATTATATTTAGTTGATTGAAGGAGGACGCTGTGGATTTATTACAGAAAAAAGGTATGTAAAAGGTTTTTTCAACGTTTATTGTTAGGAGTTTATAGTTTAACCAGTTTTGTATTGCAGGAAAATCGTTTTCCACCTTATTTTTCAGTTGCTTCCATGTGTCAGAAGTATAGGAAATCGCCGTGTCATCTGCGAACCCCAAAATTTCACCCTTCGACCTAATCGAAAATAAATTATTTATATACACATTAAATAGGAGCGGACCTAACATAGTGCCTTGGGGCACACCATATTTAATGGGCATAAAATTACTGTAGCTATTGGCTATTCTTACGGTTTGCATTCTTTCATTTAAATAGGTAGTAAATAAATTTAATGAAGTGCTTCTAATCCCAATAGCTTCCAATGTTTGCAGGAGAATGTGATGGCTTACCGTGTCAAATGCCTTTGTTAAATCAAGAAATACGCATAAGCAAGGTTTACTGACGTCTAATGATGCATATATTTTTTGTGTTAACACCGAAATCGCATCTTATGTGGATTTCTTTTTCCTGAAACCATATTGGTTGTTTGATAATAAATTATATTTAGTTAAGTACGAGTTTAGGCGAGTTTCCAAAACGATAATTTATTACATTATTTGCATCACCTTTTTTAAAAATAGGTATTAAGACAGTTTCTTTTATACAGGATGGCCATTTACCATTCTCCATACAAACATTAAAAATATGTGATAAAGGCTCTTCAATATAGGGTGATAGGATTTTTAAAATATTACTTTTAATTCCATGGATCCCTGGTGCTTTTTTGTTTTTAAATTATTTATTATTTCTTTTGCATCAGTAGGGTACAACACAAAACTATTTTGGAGACATGTATTTGGAGAAATATTACTGAGGGTATTGTATAATTTATTTTGCTAGAGTTTCTTCTATTTTTACAAATATTTTATTAAATTAATGAGTTATTTGGGTTGGATCTGTTAGTAAATTTCCCACTTCATCCTTTATCGATTTATTTCAGGATTCTTTTTATTACAATGTGACATATCATTAATAATTTTCATTTTTGTGTGTGTAATTCGTCATAATTGTATTTGAAGTTTACCGGGACGATACCCAATTAATTAGGTATTAAGTAAGATTTTCTTACATTGAAACAAGTGAAAAATTCACATTTTTTTAAAATTTATTTATTATTTACAAACCCATCAAACTGCCCCCTCTTGGAAATGTTCTGCATCCGCTCCTGGGTTTATTTTGATGACCCGTTTAACAATTAAATGAATATTAATAATATTTTTGTAGAAATAAAACGAAACGAAATTATTAACATAATCTTTATATTTATTCTTAATATATTTAATTAAAATATCACTCACACATTTTTATTATAAGCCATATCATACTTTTTTTTTATTATTAACATATATATACACACAATAAAAACTATTTAAGTTTCTAATCGATTGCATAAGTGCAATAATGGAATTTTTGTAAAAAACAGGAACGAAACAACATTCTCAGTTCTAATTTTTTACGCTTTTATGTACAAATTCACAACGCAGTTTTAGCAAACACTATAAATTTCCTTGTTGAATATTCGTAAAAGTGAAGCAACACCTACCCAGAGCCCTTGGGTAAGTAAAGTCAGTTTTACAGAGAATAGTTTTAATCAAAACAGACTTTTGCTATTGAATCAATGGATCTGTCAACATTAACGTCACATGTCAAATTTATAACTGACAAGTGACGAAAATTTGACAGAAATTAGTTTTTTATAAAAATTTATATTGTTTTTAAAATTGTGTTGTTTTTGTAGCAAATTGTTAAAAAAAAAGAATTTATTAAACAATTTGCTAGAAGTTTGGACACGTTTCAACAGAGATATTATCAATATTTTATTGGCAAATTTGATTACAATTTTTTTTTTGAGTTTTACGAAAATTTACAGGCAACAAAAATATCATTAGTTTTTTTTTTGGCAAATTCAACCACTATTTCTTCTTTAAATAATTAAAACTGTATTACAGCGCTTTCCGACAGTCAACAGATATCACGTAAATTACAAAAATACCTATTTGATAATCTAACCTCGAAATTTGTACTTAGTGTTAACAGTATTAATATAACAAATAATACAGGGTTTCAAGATTGTTATTTCTATTCTCGTCTCGAAAAATAATAAAACGCGCACCAAAAGATCTGAGCCAATCCTCTATTCTTTATTGCTGATTTCTTCAAAAATGATTTAATCACCACACAAATTCAATTCAAAACAGAAAAATTTGAATTTACACTTTAGAAAATAGACAAAAGTTTTAGTTGTGTAAATTTTCCTCTTTCCATATTTTTGGTTTGGAATCTCACTCAAACTATCAAGATCAAGAATTGAATTTTATGAAAATTACATTAAGCAGACTTTATTGTTACACCGTATGGGACAAAAAACAAGTTTCATTAGTGACATTTACAAGTTAAGTATGTAAATTTACATTTAATTGAGTAAATTTACAAAAGCTATGTAAATTTATAGAAATGAACTGAAACTCCAGATAAAAACTGCTAATGCCCGTCTGTAAATAATAGAAGGACGCCATCTTTTTAAAATACGATTTAAACATACAAAAATAGATAATACAGCTTTTGGAGGAGAGCTGACACATTTATAAAAAAAAAAATTTGATAACGTTTTAAATCTTGCCATATTATTTTACTAAGATATTCATATAAAACATTGAGTTTCTATTGATATTTTTATGATTTTATGATTTTTGTATTGTCATTACTATGTACCTTATATACAATTTTTTTTTTAATTTTTAACTTGGCAGTTCATAGTAGTTTTTTTCCAATTTATTTGAGTACATAGATTGGCATTTTTTTCGTTAACAATGCATAAAATACTACAGGATATCTCAAAAATCCAACAACGTTGGAATTTTCGATACATCCTGTAGATGTAAAGCTTTTTAAATAAAATTTAGGAAAATGTAAAATCACCGCAGCGCAAATTCTTACACAGTAAATTTACAAAAATATTTAAGCATATTTACCGTTTGAACCAGTATTAGATTTACAAATTTCTATTTACATATTACAGATTTACAACGTAAATTCACTGTGTAATTAAGAATCGAATTTTACAAATTGAACCTTCACATTTAACACATTTACAGTGTAAAGCGTCAAAATGTAAAATTCGCGCGTGAATCGACGACTGATTTTACATTTCCCCAATTCGGAACACATCAACAATATTAAATTCTTGTGTTCGGGGTAAAATCACTCTGTACCCCAAACGTTTTTATAAAATAAATAAAGAATTTTCAGCGCAATTTACAATTAAAAATCAACAAATATAAACAGTCTTTCATTTTTTCACATGTAGATAAGCTTAACGTTTAAGTTTTTTTTAAGTGTTCACAACCCTTAACTTGTTAAGCACTAGGAATTATTTTACGATATTAGACACTCGGCTTTCCAGGAAATGGAAACCATAAAAAAATCTATATTACTATGAAATGCTTACTCTTAAATCACAGACATTTTAAAGATAAATTTCTAAACACTGGACCGAAACTACAAGTCATAAAAGTCGATTTTTTTTAAATTAAAATAAAACTATTTCTAATTGTCAAACGTCGTACGTCAAACGCAACAAGTGTCACCTGTCAATTCAGATCATTGGTACCGTGGGTTAGCGATAATATCTCAACATGTTTTTTCCTACATCTACAAATCTTTCTTCATTAGAGGATGGCTAGTAGGTTGAATCTTTATTTGCCACCTAAGTTAACGTCGTCGAAAGATCATTCTACCTCTAAAGAAGTATTAGTGCATTTAGGTGTGCCCCAAGGCTCACACATTGGTCCCATTGTGTTCATCTTATTTATTAATGATGTAATTTCTTGCTTCTGCATGTCTGTATCATCCCAAATACATTATTGATAATTACCGATTATCCACTGTATTTATAATTGAAATATATACCAAAATAAAAAAAATATTATAAATTTAAAACAGATCATTCGTATTTGTACAAATTTCTGGCATAAAATAACCATAAATACAGTAAGAGTGACATTCGACAGACAAGTGACATTTGACATGTACTAGTCATTCATTTGAAAAGAGACAGTAAACCTAAATAATTGTACTCCTAAGCAGTCGAAAAATCGAGGTCCAGAACATTCTACAATAAAAAAATGCACAATTCGTAACAAAAAAATAATAATCTGGAAAATAAAAAAAATAGAGAGACCGACGTCGGCAAAACCCAATATCTAATATCGCAAAATATGATTCATAGATCACATGCTGTGTCGGCCGCCGCACATGCCGCACTTGACGCCGCACCAGTGGCACAACTTGAGAGGGGGATACAGCCACAGACACGGCACGAATATCGATAGAAACGTCAAACAGCACCACCTTTTGGTGCAGTTCTCGTCATTGGTACAGTCACAGGGATGCTGCGCGAAATCGCCTTCTTGATCCGATGCGCAATGATAGTCGACGCACTGAGCACACTCGATGCACGTGATTCGGTTGATTGCGGTCTTGACGATGTCGGGAGCGTATTCGCACGCACCTCGCGGGTTCTTGTCTTCGGCGTAGAAGTCATGACAGTGACGACACCTGTAAATTAAAATACAAATAGATGAAACAATTGAACGTTTTTTTTTTTGTCATCGGCATCAACTGCTACGGTTATTATCCTCGTGTTCTATGTAGGCTTTGTTACTGTTTCCCAGCGCAACTTTAGGAACAGCACTGTTAATTAGTACCCAACAGTGAATGGTTGAGTGGGGAATCCTACCAAGGCATCAGAATTAATTTTAAATAAATTAAATGAAAAAATCCCGGCCAACGGTGGGATTCGAACCTGACACCCTTCGATCCGCAGGCAGAGACTCTACCACTGAGCCACCCACCCCGTAATTGAATGTGTTATTAGAAACTTTGAGTGGGATAGTGATACAGGTGATGAAATACCAAGTGCTTCTATAGTGTTGAACTCGAATGAGGTAACTGGGGACAATTTAAAACATTTCACTGTTTTCGAGCAAGGGTTAAATATAAATGAGAATATCTCAGGTATGCATGATAGCCAGCCTATTGATTTTTTTTTTGCTGTTTGTGGATGACGATATCATGAATATTATGGTACAAGAAACCAACAAATACGCTTCGCAAAAAGCAGAAAAAACCAATTTACTTCAAGCTCAGATTCGACATTGGAAGGATACTACTATTGATGAATTGAAAATCTTTTTGGGTATACAGATTTGGATGGCATTAGTTCAGATGCCGAGTATGACATTCTATTGGCCTAAGAATATCTTATATTTAAACTAAATAAAATCATTAATGTCCAGAAATCGATTTGAGCTCCTTTTGAGCCACTGGCATTTTTCTGATAATGAAGGTACAGATACTTCACACAGACTTTACAAAATCAAACCCCTTCTAAATCATATCAGTCAAAAATTTCAAAACGCAGTAACCCCTTCACGTAATGTTTGCATAGACGAAACCCTCCTGCCTTTTCGAGGACGTCTTAGTTCTCTTCAGTATATAAAAAAACCCCAAAACGCACTAGAAACTAAATTTTGATAAGTACGCTGGATTCCTCGTTCCATCAGCTTTGCAATGAAGGGTCCCAAGCCACAGGGTTTCATTTGAAAAAAAAAAAACATGTTGATGATGGTTTCAGCTAACCCCGAAGGGCTATATTTTTTAAATTGCTTGCAAAATGTAGGAAAATATATCTGTATCTGTAACGTGTGGAGGGTGGGTTACCTCCACGGCATCAGGCCTCATTAGGCCCATTGTGCATCCTCCTGAGATGATAGGCACTTCCTAGCTCGTGAGCCAGCCTACAGATTTTATGTAGTTGACAACGTCGCCAAGAGGTGCTTCTCTTATATCGGCCGGTGTTAGCCGATACTCGCCGAACACACAGGTAAATATATTAAAATGTTGACGTGTCTCGGGAAATTTTAGAAATATTATTCACCTTACCGCTAGCGAATTTATTCCAGTTGAATAAAATGTATAAAATAACAGGAGTTCGATTTAATCTTTTTTTTTTAATAGAAAATTATAATTTTACCTCATTTGTACTTTTTTTTTATACGGCAAGGGGGGCTGTTGCGGAGGGTTCATCTCCATGCTGATATTGCATTTCTTCAAACTCGATGTCGAGTCTCGCCTCACTAAAGGCGGCTTCTGCTGGTCCTCCGCTGGGTAAATGTATTCATGAACAGCCGTTAATTGTACGTAGGGGTAGTTTTCACCGCCGCTACCTTGCACGGAAATGTCTAAAGAAAAAAAAAACATTGTGACTTCGATAAAATAACCAATTCAAAAATATTTACAAAAATGTGAAATAATGATTATATTATTCGACAAATAAAGAAAATTTATTATAAATTTTTAAATTAACCTAAATGCTTTAAAAAATTGATAATAAAACACGACAGAACTAAAATACAGTGAATTTGATAAAATATGAAAGACGATTCTGTGTAATTTCACCAAAAAATCAATAAAATTTACCAGTATAGCCAACTATCTAGTTACTTTTCCGTCAACGATGACATTTCTACCGCGTTCAAGGCCAACTATCCGATAACAAAATAATGTACGTTGACCGCTACTACCAACATAAAATTTGCAACTAAATAAACGGCGATCCGACGCAGTATTTTCAGGACCGGCTCCAGGAGCAAATAATCGACAATTTGTAGATATTTTCTTACCTTTGGCTCCCCCCTTGTTAGGATCATAGGCTGGCAGTCGAGAATCTAGAGGCTTATTATCACGGCCAATGTAAGTCACTCGATGAAGGTGTTCCGTGCCTTTGGTGCTTGAATCGCTCGAACTTCGCGAATCTTTCGGATCTTGGGGCAGATCTAGCGTCTATAAAATAATCTTATTAATATAAATACCATAAAAAAACGGTGTTTGTTACCGATACGAATTTGTAAAAGACTAACGGATTTATTTTATTATATACGAAGAGCACAGCTAAAGTTCGCTTTATTGTTTTTCAAAATATTTCTCTTGAGAGTTTCTTTTATCACATCCAAGCCTATGACAGACTGCGATAGGTACATAGATATATAAATTAAAGATATTGTATGATTTAATTTTGTGATGTTTGAATCGAAACAGTAGGTAATTCATTTTATAAGACGGTAAATTAATAATAATAATAATAGAAGTAATTGATCGAAATTTGGCGAGGCACTGCCTCATCAGCCTTATAAGACAAGTTGCCACTGTTTTTGCGACAACAAGTGCATGAACGACCTTTGCGAAGATCGCTATCAAACGTTGGTCGTCCACGCCTGAATTTTATGAAACAATAGTTTTGGACGGTGCTTCATCCTCAAATCAATTTTTCTACACATTGGTGCATTGGAAAAACCTCATTTTTCATACAATTAATTAACTTCTCTTCAAACAAGACTGTTCTGTTTAAAATCGAACTCTCAACTAAATTATGGGTTAAAAACGTTAAACTTTATGAATATGTCAATTGTAGAACACTGGCAATACAAGGAGTACTCGATTTCATTAACTTTAGCAGAGCTCCTCGAAACAAAATGCTTTTTCCGAGTTATATAATTATACAAAAGTATGAAATATATTTTTTCTACACCCGTATTATAATAATGCACTTATATGCCCATAATCCGTTTCATAATGATACCCATTATGATACAGATTTTTCATTATGATACAGATTTTTAATCAATAGAAACCTACAATTTTTCAATCAAGCATGATGTTTGACGTTTGTCCTAAATTCCTATGTAATTGTTTTAGTTGTCAAAACGTATTAAATTTTCGTAGATAGCTAAACTTCGATAATTATAATATTAAAATGTCTGATATCAGCGATATAGAACACTCCTCCACACATATAGGAGAAAGGAGAAAATGCAGTACAAAATATTTTGCCCCAAAAATCTGTGGTAATACCAGTACCCAAAGTAATACCATTAATTACAATTTTGTAGAATTTTTTATAGAAATACGAGTAATTACTGTTATTGTGTTCAATACCAATATAAATAGAATATTTATAGGTCTTGATTATTTATCGGGTGTAGAAAAAATAGCGTATGCAACTCTCATGTAATGGTTATTAAAACACTCGCATAAACCATACGAAACTCGCCTTTGGCTCGTTTCGTATCCCGGTTAATGCTCGTGTATTAATAACCATCATTACATGATCGTTGCATAATATACTATTTTCTAATTTTGACATATAAAGTGACATTTTTTCTAATCGCAGCAAGTGTCAAAATGAGCTACTTTATGCAACCAGTTGCATAATGTTGAACATTTTGAAACTGGTTTCGACAAATTCATTAAGGCACTAGTTGTGAAAAGAAAACAAATGAAAATAAACCTTTTTGGTTTTAAAATCAATAATATACATTATTATTGAAAGTTTATATTAAAGAAGGACAAGTTGACTCATAAACATACACACAAATTTGGTTAAAATAACAACCTAATCAAAATGTTGTTTTGATCCTTATTTTCCATTCTAAATCAGCACAAAATAATTAAAACAATACACGACAAAATAACATACTTTTTTGAAATCTAAATAATTTTATCAAGCAATATAAACAAATTACAATACTCTAATGCGCGAGTAAAAGGACTTAAGTCATAAAATGTCTCAATCGACTTAAGCCCTGTGTATATGCTATAGAATTGAAAAAATCATAAAAATGTCAAGCAGAGGGCAAAAAATATTCGCAATGTTGAAACCAGATATTTGTAAGTATTATAAATGACGAAATTCGTGGTTTATTTTCTTAAATACTTTATTACCTAAAAGTGAGGTTAGTTTACTGGTACATTTTGTAATTTTCTTGGACAGCAATATATTTTTACTTTCCTATCTGTATACAGATATAAGGAAATTATAGGAATCATGATTTTTTCGACCTTGAGTGTTCGACAGATTTTTACGTTTGGAGGTCCCCTGAATCCGTTTTGACTATTTTCGCGATGATGTCTATGTGTGTCTGTGTGTGTATGTGTGTGTGTGTATGTGTGTGTGCGTGTGTGTGTGCGTGTGTGTGTGTGTGTGTGTGTGTGTGTGTGTGTGTGTGTGTGTGTGTGTGTGTGTGCGTGTGTCTGCGTGTGTCTGCGTGTGTGTGTGTGTTTGTCTGTATCCACCATAACTCATGAACCGATACAAAAAAAAACACCAAATTTTAAACTTAAGCTTTTTTCCGGCGTTCAATGAACTGATTAGATTTTGGGCAGAGTCGGAACATCTGGGGGGGGTACTTTATAGGTGGTCATTTTTATATTTTATGGAATATATCTGTTATTTACGTTTGGACAAGAAAATTCTTCAAATAATATTATTATCTATAATTTTTGTTTTATACAAAATTTTCCTAAAATGGTCCGTATTCGAGAAATTTGATAAAATGTAAAAAAAAAAATAATTTTTTTATAAAAATTCTTCAAATAAAAGTTGTTTGTAATATTATTTTCTATAATTTTTATCCTATACATAATTTCTCTAAAATGGACCGTATTCGAGCTATTTGAGAAAATGTGTAAATTTCGAATTTTGAAGAAAACTCAAAAACGGATAAAGAAAAAAACATTAAATTTTAAACATAAATTTTATTTCGGCCTGACGTAAAACGATTAGATTTTGGACAAAGTCGGAACATCTGGGGGGGTACTTTATGGGAGGCCGTTTTAATATTTTATGGAATATATCTGTTATTTATATTTGGAGAAGAAAATTGTTTAAATAAAAGTTACTTCTAATATTATTAGATATTAGAGATAAAGAAGAAGCTAAAAATAGCAATTTGTCTAGATGTTACACCTTCGATCTTCAGCAGTGCTTGCCTTAAAAGAAAATACTGGTTATACAATCTTACTATACACAATTGTGCATCTGGTTACGCCTTTTGTTATTTGTGGCACGAAACAATAGCTATGAGAGGAGCAAATGAAATTGCTTCATGTTTGTACAAAGAATTAATGATATTGCCACCAGAAGTGAAGAAAATAACACTGTACTCCGACATCTGTGGAGGACAGAACAAAAATGTTTATGTTGCTGCTATGTTTCTAGCACTTATAGCCAAAAAACCTTCACTGGAAGAATTAAATCACAAATTTATGTTTTCCGGCCATTCGCACATGGAGTGTGATTGTGATCACTCACTCATAGAAAAACAAACAATAAATTAGGTACGACTGGGCAACTCTAATTCGTTGCACAAATAAAGCCAAACCGTTTAATGTGATTGAAATCACACAAAATAATTTTTTTTATTTTGCGGATTTGTTGAAGACAACGTTGGTGAGAAAGCAAAAAAACTCAGAAGGAGAAATTTTTAAGCTACATGACTGTAAATGGCTTCGTTACATAAAAAAAACCTGGCATTATTTTTTATAGATATTCTTTAACTGGGGAAGAAATCTTTAAAGAATTAAATCTTAATCGACGAGGACCACCATCCAATTTACTTAAGATTAAAAATCGTTATGAAAATCCTTTGCCTACAGCTGCAGAAAAAAAGCACATCTATTAGAACTTTTACCATTGATACACGAAGAGTACAGAAATTTTTAGGAAAATTTACCTACTAATGCTCAAGAAGATAGGGATCCTGATTTAGAAGAATTCAATCCAGCAGAATATTAGGTACTTAGTAAGGTATGTTAGCAGTTAAAGACATTTTGTATAATTACTCATTGTAATATAATGTAAAGAACATTGGCAGTCAAGAGTGGGGGTGCGGGAAGTGATGGCGGTGGTAGCGAGAGGTCGACTGCACTCTCCCGGGCAGAACGAAATGATGGCCGATGGGTCGCCTTGAGTGCTATAGGTGAAATCAAGCTGTTAGTTGATACTCACGCATTATTCTATTTGACTTAATTATTGAAAATTGTTATTATCAGAGGTGGGATTCGTTCACTAAAAGTACCACGGAAGTGCCTGGGGGTTGATTGTTCCTGTGAGTATTTCCAAGATTATTGATTCGTTACATTTATCAGTTGATTGATTGTTTGAGATTGTTATTGGCGATATTGGTGGTATTCATTTGAAACACCGTCATCCTGTAGAGATAAATAATTGTATGTAGCCGATAGAAATGGTATTTTCGTGTTAAAAAAAAATATGCCACTATGGCTTATTGCTTTAAAAAGAAACTTACCAACCATCTAGCTCTCGAATACATTATATTATTTATTGATTTTGATAGTTTTTTTTTTGGAATAAATTTATAATTCAACTATTTGATAGATACCAGAGAGAAATGAAAAATGGCAAAAACATCCAATTGTAATTTAGAGCACTGATAACGTTAAAAGGTGCGCGCAACATAACTTTTAAAAATAGTAAAATACCATTTAGAAGTTCCAAAATTTGTTTTTATGATGTGGATAATTTAGCAGTGATCTACTATGTTATTTTTGACAGATAGTGTGTAAACTATGTTAATTTTAAATGAAATAAATCGGATTTTAATATAGAATCGAATTTAATCGGTGTTAAGAATAATAAAACATAAAATGAAACGTATTGAATGATTGTCTATGTCCGTCTCAGTCCGGCGTATCGTTCTACGAAATATGAGTAGCACTCGTGAGTCATGACAGGGTGGTCCTAGCCTAGCGATAAGCGAAACAAGTGGTTACAAGTGTCTTTATTTGTAGCCTTTTAATTTTGGTAGAAATTCGATAAAAAAAAATGTTTTCTTCATTAAAAGAAATTTATATTGTCTCTATCAATGATCGGCTGAGAGAAGCTTAGAAAAACAAAACGCAGAGAAACTTAAACATTTATTGTTAAATTTGTTTAAGTTTGGAAATAATTATTCAACAATACATACCACTGAGTTAAAAATAAAGCTATCTAGTGACCAAGTCATTAATTTATAGCAGGGGCGCTACTGCGAAAATTTGTCAGGATGGACGAGCGCTCTTTCCAAATTACGATTATCTGTTCATTCTATAATTCGGAAAGTTAAGTACAGGTCAGGTTAATGTTGTTTTAATGTTACCAGAAAGTAAAGTACAGGTCAGGTTAATCCCTGAGGAGTACCTCTGAACTTCTCTACTGTTTTTATTTAGTAACAAAGTTAAGTATAGGTCAGTTAAAAATTTGGGGAGTACCTTTGAACTTTAATTTAAAGCTTTTGTTTTTGTGATAAAAGAAATTAAGTATAGATCAGCCAAATATCTGAGGAGTACATCTGAACTTATTGCTTTTATTTTGTCTGCTTAGCACAAATTTAGTAAAATCTTTTAAAATATTAAATATAGTATAATTATTAGCATCGTGCAAGCTTTATGTTTCATAAATGTGGTCTGGTAAATGGTATGAGGAATCCGAGGATTCACAATCACAGAAAAAATCGGTAAGTTGTACTGTCCTGGATGGGCGGTGTTAGCAAGTAATTCTTTTGTTTTTGGTTTTTCATTTATGTTTTGTTGCCTAAATGATATATTAACTGCCCGAGACTTACTAGATGACTTGCTTTTTAACCACGCAATGGCAGGTGGTAAGCATTTCGTGACTAGTAGAGTGAAAAATGCTGGACGGATATTGTTGAAATCCGAGGAGCATAGCTTTTGTTTTAAATGATTTAAAATTGAAAAATGCTGGACGGATATTGTTGAAATTCGAAGAGCATAGTTTTTATTTTGAAATTATTTTAAACATATTAATTGAAAAATGTCGGACGGATATTGTTGATATCCAAAGAGCAGATTGTATTTTAAATTATTTTAAAATCTTGAATAAAGTGTTATAAATTATAAGACATGGGGTGTTGTGTCACTTAATTAAACATGCAAGGTTTTGCCTCGTCTCAGAATGCGACGAGAGGATGAGCAGAAAACTTTTTCGAAATAATTGGTGTGGAAAGAATTTGGCGGCTGATCTTGTAATTTGGTTATTTTTACTTGAGACGTCTTTTCTTTTTGTTTAATATTTTTTTAATTTTAAATAATACAAATTAATAACCAGTCGTTACATAAAAAAAGAGAATATTTCGAGAGCGAAATATAGATCAGTATGGCCGTGTTAGCAGGTAAACAAATTTTATGTGATTACTCATTGTAATATAATGTAAAGAACATTGGCAGTCAA
This sequence comes from Psylliodes chrysocephalus, assembly GCA_927349885.1. Classification (NCBI taxonomy): domain Eukaryota; kingdom Metazoa; phylum Arthropoda; class Insecta; order Coleoptera; family Chrysomelidae; genus Psylliodes; species Psylliodes chrysocephalus. Next base: position 16,782,951 of record OV651814.1, on the reverse strand, counting down.
GAGTGGGGGTGCGGGAAGTGATGGCGGTGGTAGCGAGCCGTCGACTGCACTCTCCCGGGCAGAACGAAATGATGGGTCGCCTTGAAAGCTATAGGTGAAATCAAGCTGTTAGTTGATACTCACGCATTGTTCTATTTGACTTAATTATTGAAACTTGTTATTAAGTGGGTATAAAAAAAAAAGAATATAATTTAGGTTGTGGTGCAATAAAATGGTACTAGAATTAGTATTAGGTATTGGATTTTTAAAATTTTAGTACGGTACAAAAGTTTTATTCAACAATATTTTAGTTGAAATAGACTTAAGTCACTGTTAAATCAAATATACTTTACTTTAATATATTTTTCCTAATTTGGTTTAAATCTACAGTCAATGATGTAAATAAACTGACTGAAAAAGATTCTGGCTTTTAATTACCCGATTTTTCAAAATGTTTGTAAACTTTAAAAAAAGATTCTGGATAAAATGTGTATTTGACTTATGCCCTTTTGCCCGCGCATTAGAGAATAAACTAATATTATTTTCTATTTGTCAATAAAAGAATGAAGTTAATAATACGCAACTGACAATACAAGAATATTGGTTGTAGATGTGAGTAATTTTTACCAACACGATTTTATAAACAATCTTGTCAAAATTAGAAAGAATATTGTATGTAACGCGTTACGAAATGTCGTTTTATGTAACTGGTTTCGTAGTTATTAAAAAATCTTACCATAAATACGTCATCATCACCCACGTCTTTTGGGCATTTCGGCAGGGGAGATATCGGAGAAGTGTCCGCAAAACCTGAAAAGGAAAAGCAACATTGATAAGTACATCATTTCAAAAACAATCTTTTATTATTATTCTGTAAAAATGTTGTAATATAATTTTTACACCACTAGCTTTAGAACAGCCGTGTGTTGTTTCCAATTTCAGAAATTAGTTTTCTTTAATGAACGCTTTACTTTGCACTGTTTCAGTCTCAGTTCTGGAAAGTTTCTCGAGGCTCTTTTTATATCCATTATTTAATATATACAGAATAAGAAAAACGTAATGAGAGACGTGATATGAACCGGCGTGGGATTGTGATTGAAATTGCTTGGAATAGGGTAAAGTGGAGGAGATCCTTGTTCAAAAGAAAATGTCAAGAAGATTAATTTTATCCACTTAAAAAAAATATTTCTATTTATATTTTCTTTTATTGGAAGTCGGATTTACTACTTTTAAGACTATTAAGTTATGCCGGAATTAACTTTTTTTTTATTAAATCTAAATTCCAGTAAGCATCACTTTATGCCTTTGATGTGCGTCACATTTCTTCGTACCATGGTCTATTTTTAGATACATCTCGATGAATGTCCTTAATTTTCAGTTAATTGACGTAATTGCGTTAACGTATAGACCTTTTGTACAATTTCCAACTAAATTGTGGAAGGCGGACAACGAACGTTTTAACATTTACTATAGGCATTTTATAATTTTCAACAAAATTATGTACTGACGTAATCCTGATTTTTTGGAGAACGACTAAAATTTGACATTTGAGAATTTTGAACGGAGGTTTTAAATATTATATCGATTTCATATTCCAAATTTATCGAAAAGGTACACAAGTACTTCGTTTAAGTAATAGCTCATTTTTGCTCATTTAAATGATTAAAGCGTAGTTTCATTTTTATTTAAAATCTATTAACTTGGAAATAAAAAAATTTAATCGAATTATAAATTGTACATCAAATTTCATTTTTTTTTATAGAATTTTTCAGTTAGTGTTGTCGATCTTTATCTATTTGTCAATGAGAACTGAGGTGGAACTGAGCTAAATATCACAACAAAATTAAAATTGTACTTTTGTTTACATTTCGGGTTTAATTTAGAGTATATTGTGATTTTAGATCGATAAGTTTGTATTTGCTTTTATTGGTTTTAAGGAACTGCGATAAAACAAATTATTGAGTGTTCCAAACCACTAATAAGTCGATTGGACTCAATTTACTTGTATACCAAATGTACAAATGTACCGTCAGTTCGTGAGAAGAGTTATTTATTTAAAAAATCACATTTTTGATATGCTGTTCAGAAAATACGTAAAATAAATTTAATTTGGCGAAAGTACATTTTAGAGTATTACCACAGCATAGGTATTATCCTACTTTCAGTAATCAAAGAAACCCAAAGGAAATTGTATAAGGGTTAAAACAACTCTCAGCTCTGGTAGTTTTTCATTTTCTTAGGGGTGGTAATAAACTTTAAGCTTCTATAGTAGTATGTGCAACAAGAGTGGATATGATGGCCACGGACAATCCACTCGAGTTGTAGTTTATTTTTTCTACGACCCACTAAGGGGGCGTCCATTAATTACGTGAGGTGTTCAAGGGGGGAAGGGATCAAGCTAAATCTTTCCAAATCTCACTTGGGGGAGAGGGGGGAGTTTTTGTAAAACTGACGTAATTTTTTCTAGTAGAAAACGGTGTAAAATTGCGTGAAAGTAAAGTTAAATTAAAGTAAAGAATGTTTCTAGAAATTTTATATTACGGCAATATTCTCAAATACTAGTCTTTGCTATTCTTAAATAAAAGTAATAGAACATATTGTTTTTGTTTTTTTTTTATAATCCAATGCATTTACACCCAAAACACAAATTTTGAAAAATCTTACGTGAGATTAGGGGTGGGGGGAGGGAGTTAAGAAAAATTATACGAAATATCACCAGGGGGAGGGGTTAGATTAAGATAAAATAATTTACAATATATCCAAAAAAATAAAATAAACTTAAAAAAAAAAATTTAATTAATTTTAGAATTGAACCCGGAACCTCTGCATGAAATTCAAATGACCTAGTCACTGCTCCATCGCCACACATAATATTTTAGTTTTATTATTCGTAATTAAATTAATTTCATAAAATTTATGGTTTATTTGTAAATATGGACGAAATTATAATAGATTCTACACAAGACTAACTCATTTAAATCTATATTTAATCTCAATAACTAAAAAATATACTAACAGATTGACTGAATTGTCACTTATTTAAAATTTAAAAAAATAATACTGGCCGGGTGATCAAAATATGAACTGTGATTAGTGGATTTAATTTTTTTGCCGTACTATTACTAGGAAGAGTGGATATTAAATATATTCGTTCAGTTATTCATGTGGGTGTAGAAAAAGACTTCTTTAACGGGAAAGCTAACTCATCTTCATTTTGTACTCTAGTAAAATACTCCGTATTTCGCATAGTTTCCAAGGTAAAACATATTTTTTCTACAACCACATGGGTATTAGCTTATCTACGCACAGATTACATAACGAAAAAGTACGCCATTGCGTTCAACTGAACGATTATATTGCATATCCATTTTATCAAGTAAAAACAGTGTACAAAAATTAAATACGCCAATCACAGTTCATATTTAGGTCATTCGGCTACTATTATTTTTTAAATTCTGTCAGTATATTTTTTAGTTATTGCGATTAAATATACGTAAAAATGAGGTATTTTTGTGTAAAATCGATAAATAATGGCATTTATATTTTTATTTGGACCACATTTACAAATAAATCATCAAACTATATGAAACTAATTTAATTACGAGTATTAAAACTAAAATGTTAAAGCATGTCGATGGAGGTAAGAGCAGGGTATTGTCATTTAAAAAAAAATGTGATGACGTCATCAAAAATATAAGTCGACCAAAAAATGCGCAACTGAAAAAGAAAATCGAGATGTCCGAGCTTTTTTCCCAATGGCTATATCAAGCTTTTAACGAATTTGTTCCAAACTTTACGTGCTCACTGTATACTAGAAAGTTTTTAATGTAGATATCAAAATATTGGGCATGGGGGAGTTGCTATCTTCTCTAGAATAGCTTGGTGAATTCTTACGGACTTTCAATAACTATCGATGAATATACTAGAATCACATCTAGGATCACACCTATAAAATCTAGTTGCTTGGATAATATTATTTACATGTCGGTTTTTATAAAGTTGGGATAATTATGACCCTTTATTTTCTGATCATGCAGGGCAGTATTTGTTTCTAAAAACTACAGTTATAACTAAGCCCCAAGAATTAACTTTAACTAGCGTTATTTCAAACTCTAGCATACAGAAATTATAGTATTCTCTTTTGAAAATTGATTGGTAAATCTTTAAAACAAGTCAAGATGTTGACCTTTTTTACTTTCCTATCTGTATAAAGATAAGGAAAGTATAGGAATGATGATTTTTCATATTGAAAGGCATTTTGCGTTAAAGAAAAGCAGTCGTATTTTTAATAAGTAGCCTGCTTGTTGGTTTATCAAGATCTTACAGAGCAAAGAGATTTTTAAACTATCTGTGATGTTACTAAAGACAAGACCCAGTTGTTGTTAATAACTTGGACTAAACCGCCCAAAAGAATGCATATGACAATTTTATACCCATGGTCAATAACAAATCCAAAGAAAGTTGGCATTTGGTAAACTTTGTAAGAAACAAATCAAAACCAAAAAACTATTGAAAATATAACCCCAAAAATGACTTTAACGATTTATTTTCAAATGTGGCGGAGAATATTATAAAGTCTTTACCGGTTTCACCAATTAATGATTTATTAATGTTTAAAAGATTGTCAGCTTCCTGCTCATCATTTTTTTCTATTTCAGTTACAAGAAGTTCTGATGTTGTCAGAACTCTTAAGAATTCGCCATGTCCAGATATTCATTGGATTAATGTCAAACTTATAAAAGAAACTATTTAAATTATATTAGACCCACTGACAATGTTAATCAATGGTATTTTTCCAGATATATTTAAATTTGCAAAAATCATTCCTCTAGACAAAAAAAGGTCAATAATCAGTCATTGATAACTACCGTCCGATTTCAATTTTAAATACTTTTTCTAAAATTGTCTCATTACTTTGAAAAATAATTTTTTTTGTCCTTCAATTTGGTTTTCGTTCAAATCGGTTAACGTCTGATGCTGCAGTGGGTGCCGTTGACAATAATTCAACCAATGACTATAGATATGGTTGCCTTGGTACCAACTACCTTTTGTTTGAAGTATTTTGGGAACACTTGAAGAATGTTACTGAATTTTTTCATTTAAGCTCACTACAAATTAAATTTTTTTGATTAATCTGCTGTGTTTTTGACGCCGAAAGCACTCGACTTATTTCAATAAAGAAAGGAGAAATATATGAATATATTTCTGAATTATTACTACACACTTTAAAATACAAATTAATTTTCATTCCTTAACAACCAGTGTGTACACACCTACTACCCTAAGAAGAATACATAAAGGTTCATTAAAAAAAAATAATAATAGTTAAGCAGTCAAATTTATTATTGGATCACCCTGTATATATGAATCTATTTTAATCAATGATTGAATATTTTTTGATAAAATAGGAATTACAAAAAATTTACTGCAGCTTGTATTTTGTTTTAAATAAAAAATTATAATAAAATATGGAGTGATCTGCAAAAAATGTTTCTAAAGTAGAATTTTGAAAAATTCACGTATGCCACAGCATACAATTCCTCCTTTTAAGTGTCGGTTTGGATTTAATTCAGATATGTACGTAATTATTATGTCTTTGTCGGTCATATGTCATACTTTAGAACATTTTTTGTTGTTCACTCTTGAGATACATGCATCTAATCGAATTTTTTATTGTACTCACCATGTAGGAATCCCGTAGTAGAAAAGAAAGCATTGAAAAAAACACAAATAGAGCAGATGAGAAATAAAAATTGAACCCTAATAATTTTTTCAAAACGAATCGTTTGACAACTCAAATTTTACGTTTTAATAAAAAGCTAGAAATACTATACTGTATTTTCAAATATTTTAGAATACCCTGTAGTATAGTACCCATGATGTAAATAATAAGGTGTATAATTGAGCGTCTAGAAGATCCGGGACAATAGGAAAATTATTCCCTAATGGCAGCTAGAGATTTAAATATGAGTTAGAATGTACAGAATAAAATAAAAAAACGGCCGTTAATTTAAGTAGCCAAGATTCATTGAAGGGATAAGATATATTTCTTCTTATGGTACATACATGTGTACCTTCAATAGGTACCAGAATTGAAATAAGTTACTGATATTTTACAATTTAATTTTGAATCCAATCTAATAGGTACATAAAATATTGAAACTTCAAGAATTACATCTTCTTCAATAAGGTTTAAGTATTTCTAAAGTTATATAAATAAATTATATTTTTATTTAATTCTATATAAAAGTTGAGAATATTATTTAATTACTTAAATACAAGGCGAGATAAAAAAATACGATAAATAATTGTGTTAGAAACCAAGTAAAAAGTTTACGTCATGGGATATGGAATTCGATTTAATCACCTTGACTAGCATTTCTGGAAGGTTTCTTCTGGAAGGACATTCAGCTGCTCTATCGTGACTCTCTCAATGTCAGAAATTGTCCTTAAGCACGGTTTAAATTTTTGGGAAGAGCCAGAAGTCGAATGGTGCTAAATCTGATAAGTAAGGCGGATGTGGACAGACACAAATTTTGTCCGGCCAAAAACTGGCGAACCAAAAGCGAATTGTGGCACAAAGCGTTGCCGTGATTGGCCCATTTTTCTGGTCCCTTTCTGCGTACATCGTTTCGCAAACGTTGCAGTATAACTTTGTAAAATACGGCGTTTACAGTTGTTCCCCTTGGAACGAACTCTGATCGCACTATGCCCCCACTATCGAAAAAAGAATGAGCGTGACTTTGGAGTCATTCCATTTAAAATCGTCTAATTGGCAAAGCTGACCCATCTTAGATTTTGGTGTAACTTCGAGGAACTATTCCCTAGGGTCTCAAAGAAGAAAATTTACACGAGTTTGATTTTTAAAAGCACTCGTTTCCGCCTATTTAAATAAAGACTTTTTAAAAAATCGATATTTTTAAGTCTTCCTCTGAAATTTTTCTTTTTGAAGATAACTACATTATTAAAGCGGAATTCTGAAGGGGAAAGATAGTAGTTTAAGTGTAAGCATCAGTAATTTTCTCAGTCAATACCTCTGATTAACGGCAGCGTGCTGAAAATGTTTTTTAATCATTTTTCGTGAATTTCAAACGACTCTAGCGTCTTAACTGCTTAGACTTAGCAGCTTATGTTCCTCAGGAATTAAGTGTATATATCATAGGTAAAATACAGCCACAAGTCAACCTGAGCAGCCCACTCTTTGCAAAAAAAAACTTTGCTTAAGGTTTTGAAATTTTTAAAAATTACATTATTCAGGTTATATAATGAACGTGTTGACTGCCAGATAAAAATCTGAAACTCTCAGAATCTACTGTTCTTACCTTTAACTTTAAATGACCGTACCACTTGTTTTGTTATTTTTATGTTTTATGTGCAAGTCGTTTTTTTACTGCAAAAATAAACTCATTTTTTTTGCAGTATAAGCAGTTAAGACGCTAGAGTCGATTGAAATTCACGAAAAATAATCAGAAAACACTCATTTTCAGCACGCTGCCGTTAATCAGAAGTATTGACTGAGCACATTATCGATGCTATTATCTTTCCTCCTCAGAATTCCGCTTTAATAATGTAGTTATCTTCAAAAAGAAAAATTTCAGAGGAAAAGTCGATAAGGCTTAAAAATATCGATTTTTTAAAGTCTTTATTTAAATAGGTGGGAAGAAGTGCTTATAAAAATCAAACTCGTGTACATTTTCTTCTTTGGGACCCTAAGGAATAGTTCCTCAAAGTTACACCAAAATCTAAAATGGATCGACAACAATTTTTTTTATATTCAGACGATTTTGTATGGAATGACTCTTTGATATTCGATTTTGACTAAGGTGCATTTTTAGGGCGAGAAGATTCAGTGGTTGTCCTCTGGGAGCTCTGAATTTTCGTATTCATAAACTCTTCTTTCCTCTCCAGTTACAATTTTGGACATTAAGTCCGGATCTGAATCAAGTCGACTCTTCAATTCCGTGCAACTGAGATATTTTCTTTCTGTTCATCACTCAAAAGTCTGGGAACTAATTTTGAACTTGTTCGTCTCGATTGTGAATTATCAGTTAAAATACTTTGCATGGACCCGTACGATATGCAAGTTTTCTCCTGTTTTTGAGGTTAATGGAAGTCCCGAACTTAGCTCGTCTTCTACTGACTCATTTCTGCTTTTAAATCACTTATACCACTTGTAAGCAGTCTTCAGAGTAACAGCATTCTCAAAATACACCAATTTCAACAGTTTATGAGTTTTTTTGCAAATTGAAACATAATTTAATGTTTACGCGTTGTTCGAAATCCATGATACGGGCTCTGGATGCTGACTAACAAGTCAGAACAGGTTTCAATTTGTCGCTGCTTATCTCAACGGATCAGATTATTTGACAAATTAAATCAAGCAGTTGCTGCTTAAAATATTCTTTCACTGTATTTTTTTATCACACCTCGTATAATAAATATTGTCATGATTCCGTCATTGGTCATTTGATGTCATGTTTCCGTTCCGTATAGTCGGCGTCGATAAGTTATTCGAAGCGGGTTCTGACGTCACTGGTAATGGGAGTTGAAAACTAAATTTGGGATTGTCAGATTAGTTTTTAGAATTATCGGAGAGATTTAGAATTGTCAGGAAGTTAAAGAATTGTTATTTTGATTTGAAATAAAGAGTAATAAAAGAGTTAAACAGAATGAAGTAAGAAAAGGAGGCTTTTGAGAGAATTGCAAATAGAAAAAGTAGGAGTTAGAGCAAGAGAACATAAGGTATAAAAGAGCAGGAGTTGCAGCAGCAGGCAGTAGAATCGGAGGTAGAGAAAAGCAGGAATTGAAACAGGTGTTAGAAAGGTATAAAAGAAAGAAAAGGAGGGGAAGATTTTTTAAAATTTAAAATTTTATTTCTGTATTATTTTGAAATTATTGTAGGAATCCATTGGAACCACAACCCTAGGAGCTTGTAGGATATTGTAATAGTTATACCTGGTCAGAAAAGTTATACCTGTCCAGAATAGTTATACCTGTCCAGGGTCCACTCATGTATTCAAGCATCCAGATTTTTATTTTTTTTTAAATTAATTTCTGTTTTGTAATAAGTGATTAATTTTTAAAACAAATTTGTTATTTGTTATATTTTATAGAATACCAATCGTTATATTTGTACTTACTATTAATTACTGTCAATTTCAATTAAAAATAGGGAATATATTTTACGTCTACTGAATACTGCACCTTATTATTACATCATGGTACCTACCTAAATAATTTTTTTATTTTATTTTGTCTTTTTTTTTCGTAATTATTGAAATGTAAAAATAAGCCAATTTTTCGATGTACGAACAAACAGATATGTAAAAATTAAAGAAGTCCCCTTACCGTCCAACAGATCCTGTATAGCCGTCTTGACGCCCTTGTCGAAGGCGCGGGCGTCCGCCGCTGCTTGAAATGTCAGCCCGTACTTTTTGTCTCCGGTTTTCCAGTGATGAAAAGTTGGCATCACTTTATTGTATTCGAAGTCCTTCTTTATTGTACAACTCAATACAATCTGTAACAATACAAACATTTTATAAATTAAAAATATAAAATATTCATAACTAGATAAAAATAAAATATTAGTTGCACACGCTGTATACGTATAAAAAATTGGTACGTTTTTATTCGATATCACCGAAATCGCTCAAAATTTCTAAAATTTTCACATAAAATCATGGCCGAACATCATCGATAACACAAATATAAACGCAGCAGGTGGTGGAGGTTACCGTGGAATTTATTGAGAAATTATTATTAAAAAATCACAAAAAATTTTCAACTAGGTTACTTGAATATTTTTTGTGATTTTTTAATATTAATTTCTCAATAAGTTCCACGGTTTACTATATATATTTTATTGTATAAAACAAAATCTAAATATTTCAAAAACCTTATTTTTAGTTTTTTTCTACTCCATCTAATCAATAAATAATAGTATAATTCGAGAATTGTTGTGGAGGACTTACTTTCTCGTGAGGCACTGTACAAATACTCACATTTTTAAAAAAAAATTCTCAAAAATTTGCAAGGTAAGGTATAGTTAAAAGTTCAGTATTAGATAAATAAGGACTTCAACTATTAGAAAAAAATTAATTTTAGTCATAATCTAATAACTTTTTTTTAACATTTGAGGCGAGAGGTGTGGCGAAAGGACTTCCTTAAAGTTTTCCAGAAAATAACATTCAAATATATCTTGATATATATCGTTACAGAGAAACATTTTCTTCCTCTTAACATCGCACAAAAACATTTATCCACGATTAGTAGGTAAATATCAATGTTTGCTGATTTAAAAATTTATTTGTATGCCTATTGTTGTATATATTTTTTAACATACCAAATTTTTTATACGGTCTAAAAGAATAAAATATTTGTACTCTAATATTGGTGTTTGGTCTTTAAAAAAATTACATAATTGTTTTATTATTATGATAGTATTTAAATACTTTTTTAACATTTAAATACATACTTTTTATGCATTTAAATACCTTTTCAGTATTTAAATACTTTTGTGTAAGTATTTATCTCAAACAAGTATTTAAATACTGTAGGTATTTGTTATTTAAATACCTTTTGTTTTATACAAGTATTTAAGATTTAAATAATCGTATTTATGAAAAAGTATTTAGTATTTAAATACTTTTAAAAAGTATTTTGCCCAGCTCTGTGCGCACTGGATTATTTAGAACACTTTGGTGAAACAAATAACTGCTCTTTATCAAGAAATTCTTAATTAAATCAAGATGAGTCATTTGTAAATTCGGAAACAAATCTTAAAAATACCATCCCCGAACCCTAAAGGTGAACACAAATACTCGGGCCAGACGCCGTTTCAAGCTCGTTCTCAAATCTTCAAATACCTCTATATAGCATCGGTATATCGTCGTCGTAGAGTCAAAACCCCGTATCATAAAATTACCAGGTTTTCAGGAAACACTAAAAACTTTTTTTTGCTGTTTTTTATGTAATAGAAAACGCAAAGTCAAAAGGATGTCAAATTGTTAAAGATTTACATTTTTAAAATTAATCTTTCTAAAAAAAAAAATACAGTTACGCCAAAATATGAGTTACGAGGTTTTGACTCTACAATGACGATATATATGTATTTTAAAATTCTACAATTTTGAGAAATAATTTTTAAGAAGGATGCTTTGCATCTAAATATCTCTTAGGTATTATAACAAAGATTATTTTATTACAGTTTTGCATAGATAAAAATTCAACGAAATACTTTTGATGACATTATATAATTTTATTAAAATTTGTCAAAATTCTCATTTTAGACAATTTTTAAAATCGTAACTCATTTTGGAAATGATAAAATTGAAAATCTGTTCATTACATATAAGCTTATATTAATAATAATAATAATAATAATAATAATAATAATAATAATAATAATAATAATAATAATAATAATAATAATAATAATAATAATAAGCTTGATTGTCTAACAGAATTACATCCATTAATAAGACAATTCAGATAAGAATAGTAAGAAAATATTCAAAGTAATTAAAAAAAAATATTAGTTTACAAATAAATGAACATTTGATAGGATACAGGATACAGCCCGCCAAGTTTATTATTGATTAAATAAGATATTTTTCACTGACTTACTAAAACTACATAAAGTTTGATTGAATATATCAATATGTGGACTAATTTTGTTTAGTTCCCTGCACATGATATGTAAAGGCGATTTTAGCATGATATTAGTACTTACTGAGGGTAGGTAGAACAGATTTTTGGATCTGGTATTTAAGGGAACATAAAAATTTAGTTGGTATAATAAATCAGAACAATCAATCATACCATTAACCAACTTGTACAAAAAAATTAGAGATATATAAACTCGTCTATCCTTGCAAGTTGGCAAGTTGAACCTTTGAAGTAACCGAGTGTGATCGAATCCACGGGTAGGATACACTCCATCCATTTTAAAAGCCATATATTTGACAAATTTACGCTGTACTTTTTCTAAATGTTGAATATGAGCCTCATAATAAGGATTCCAGATTAGGCATCCATACTCTAATTTGCTTCTTATGTAATGGAAGTATAGTAGTTTAGTTGTAGAAGCATTTTTAAACTTATTGCAGGAGCGATATATGAATCCCAATAGTTTTGTGGCAGAAGCAGAAATGGCTGCAATATGTGAGTTGAATGACATTTTGGAATCAAATGTAATCCCTAGATCTTTGAAATTTGAGACGCGAGCAAGTGACATAGATTGAATTTGATAGTTATAGATAAAAAAATCATGCTTTAAGGAGTATGACACAACCTTACATTTTTTTACATTAAGAGGTAGTCTGTTTTCATTGCACCATTGATCAAGGGCAAATAAATCATCTTGCATCTGATGGCAATCGTCATTGTAAGTAATGATTTTAAATATCTTTAGATCATCGGCAAATAAAAGTGTATTACATTTGAGAACAGAAACAATATCGTTGATAAATAGCGAAAATAGCAGGGGAGCAAGATTACTTCCCTGTGGAGCCCCACTTGTAGCTTCGAATAAAAAAGATTTAAAGCCATTCAACTCAACGTATTGCAGTCTTCCCTTGAGGTATGAAGAAATAAAATCAACGAGTTGTCTGTCAAACCCTAGATTTAATAATTTTTTTGCCAATATTAAGTGGTCTAGGCGGTCAAAGGCCTTTGAGAAATCTGTGTAAACTGTATCCACTTGCTGATGATGGTCTAATGCAGAAGTAGTAAAATTAGTGAAGCAAGTTAGATTAGTGATGGTACTGCGCGAACTAAAGAAACCATGTTGGGAAGGATTAATTGAAAATTTTACTTGTGGAAAAATCTTATCATATACAGACATCTCAAAGACTTTCGAAAATCCTGACACTTGACAGATTGGCCTGTAATTATCAACAAGACTTGGATTTTCCTTTTTAAAGATAGGTGTGACCTTAGAGATTTTCCACCTAGTAGGGTAAGAGCAATGTTTTAGAGATAAGTTAAAGATGTATGATAGGGGTTTTTTTAATACCTCAGAACAGTCTCTAATGATGAAGCTAGGTACTTGATCTGGTCCTTGATTCATTCGTGGTTTATATTGAGAAATACACATATTTTTAGAAGAAATGGGAAAAAATGAACGTTGTTCAATTCCGCCATTTTGAAAATATCACATTCAAAAGAGATATTTATGGATAGAGATGCTAGATTTACGAAAGTCAAAAGCGTGACAATCGTAACGACAGAGCATCAGGTTCAAATACGAAGCATTTTTATATAATCATTATTTGTGAAATTTAAAAAAAAGGGTTTACAGCTTGTATTCGAAAACGATGGTCATTTAGCAAACGATGGTCATTTAGCAAACGATAGTCCTTTAGCCGATATTTATCTAAAAAAAGTCTTCACCTTAAATTTGTCTGTAAATCCAGTTCCTCCTTTTAATTTACGGATGTGAAACTTAAAAAGCGTGCCATTTGCATAAAAAATCGTGCCATTTTCGTACTGTGGCGTTAAGCGTACAAGCAAAACAAAAAGCGTGGAAAATAAGCCTAAAGCGTGACGTCTGACAACCCTATTTATGGAACATTTCAGGAATTATCAATAAAAACAATTTTTTTCATTATTGTATTTAAAAAAATAGAGAGATTTTTACGCCCCGTTAGCTATTCTAAAACTAAATTACCTAGTAGGCACGAGTATAAGAAAAAATGGAAAATCTTTTGGTTTTAAAAACCGTTGCCAGTGATTAAGCAGAAGAATTTTTACAAGTCATACACAGTTGGGCTATTCAATGTTCTTCAATATTAACATTGAGACAGATGGCACGCAAGTTAAAAGTCCAAGATGTCAAGGATGTTAGAAATTTCTAATGATTTGTTTCAAGGTAATTCAAAATAATGATATATGTGAATACTATACCAAAGAAACAAAATTGTCAGTGCTAATAAATAACAATAGTAAGTATTATATAAACAAATTTTTAAGCAGACAAAAAGGTGGGCCTATTTTTTAATATTATATTATTACGAGTAGGTACATACGCCAAACACGAGGAGCAACGCCAAAAATTTGCAGAATCGAGTACCGCTTTTGTATCGCCAGCGTTCTTCAATTGTCATATTCGTAAAATTTGACCTTTAAACCCATATTTTTTTTTAATTTTTTTTTATTTATTACACTATCCAACAGATAGGAACCATATATACATTATAAAAATACATAAATGCAATAAAATTACATGAATACTATTCTAACTACATTGTTCCATTTAAAAGGAAAAAAATACGTTATACAATTTAGGCTATGTTAATTTTTTTATTATCGCTAGGCTGCAGTTAAATATGTCCACGCTGCGACATAGAAGAACGTTATGATTGTTACCCATGCTGTAAAGTGGAGACATACCCCAAGATCTTTGATTACGAGTAAGTCTGCTCTAGGTCAAAAATTCATCAAGGTATTTGAAAACCACTGCACCGAACTTTTTTAAGATTTTGCTAAAAAATTTGATAATTTAAAAGCCGAACTTTTAAAAAATGCTTCTGATAAGATTTCTGAAATCACTGCTCCAACATCTATAAATATATCTGAACAAAACCCAGAAACTTATGCTGCTAAATTGAGTAAAGGCCCCACCCTAAAGTTAGCCCAAACCAAAGATTCGGACCAGAAAAACAAACGCACTAAATCTGACCTTCTTCAAGCAGCTAATCCTGTGAATTCAGATGTCTCCATTAGTAATCCATGTACCTAGATGCTATAATTGCAATAGTTTCTTTCACACTAATAAAACAAGCAAAAGTCAAATATCATATCCAATTTGTTCGCAAAATCATAATCTTAATAAAACTTAGCAATCAACACATCAATTTTCTATTGCTAATCTCATAATACAGTTGACAGTTTAGCTTCCACTTTTCCGATTACTAAGAAAATTTTAGAGAATAAGACAAGTCCATAAACTCCCCTTTAGATACGACTATGGCGACTATGTCCAGTATCTAAAAGATACAAAGCAAAGTGAGAGAGTCAGTAGTTAATGCAGTTAGAAGTTCCGATTAAGACTTTAACGGGATCCTAAAGATAAGTGCTACTTACGGTTGACTAGTTCAGTTAGGGGTTGATGGTTAACAATGTAATTATTATTGATATTAGATTCCAGTATTTATTATAAACCTTATCAAAAATATCTTAGATAATATGATGTCTATGGATACGATATATTTTTGATGATGAAGATTAACATTCATTATTCGATGTTCAACTATTAATGATTAATAAAGTTTATGTTTGTGAATTTCTATACCCACTTAGCTAATATTCTGATTGAGTTATGATCATAATTATATCTGTTAACAACTTGTTTAATAATATTAAAATCTTAATTGAAATTATCTGAAGTCAATAGACGTTCTAAATAACAGTTGAATGCATCCAAGTTATGTAAAATTTTGAAACATACAAGTGTTGTTATTCGCGATTTAAATTAATTTTCGCGCGCCTGTCATTTGTCACCTATAAGTAGGATGTTTGTTTATTTACATATGTTTGTTTTGGGCGAGATTTTGTATTTGTGATTTTTTAACTGTTTTTAGATAATATTCTCATTATAATAGTGTTTTTGAGTTTCATTTAGTGTTAATTTAAGTTTAGTTTTCGTGCTTTCGTCATAAATATAATATTTTATCATGTGTATGACTTAATTTGTTAGAAATATTTACCTATTGGTTACTACAAAAACATCTAGAAATATGAATTTACTAAACTTAGGACATGTTTTATTATGTGGTTTAAAATACATTTCAGGTACCAAACGTTTATTATTGATGAACTTATTTAAAAATCTTTCTATCCATATTCTTATATTATGAAGTGAATTACGTAGTACTTTGTGTAAATGTAAATGATAATAAATCCGTCACAAATCAGAGTGCTGTTTGATTCTAAACAAAGTTTTGCAAAATTTCAATATTGTGAATTTGTAGATATCCATTTATCGTAAGAAACAAAATTCGCTTCGAAAATAATGAATACTTCAGTTTTGATATTTACATTAACATCATATAGATTGCAATTTGCTGGGGGCTTTTTGGCAGATTTCATTTTTAATATAAACACTATCACATACTATAAGAAATTTAAATTTAAAGCTAAAAAATAAGAAAAAACTCGAATTATATTTGTATAATTATTATTATTTTTAAATTTATTTATTTATTATATTTTTAAAATATAAACAATGAACACGAACGCCAATGTTGCCAAATGATGAATTGATTTTAAAACACAACTAATAAATGAACTGAAATTTAAAAAAAAGTCAACATAATAAATCGATTTTATAAAAAAAGCCTTAAATAAATATAGAGTATGATTACATATTACTAGACACAAATTTTGATTCCTAAATAAAAGGTCTTACCCACTTCTTCAAGGGCTAAAATCCGTTGACGTAGCGAAATTTCGCTACTTCTGGCAACACTGAAAGATATCCTACTTATAGGCACCTTCTACAAATTTTCTCACACTTAGTTTGAATCGCGAATAGATAACTTATCAAACCGTCCAGTTTCACCTAGAACCAATTTTTGGTGAACTTCCGGTGATTAAATGGTATTACCCGACTTATACCAATTTTTGGCGAACTCCCGGTGATCAAACGGTATTACCCGCATCATTTTCGCGACGTGAACCGCTCAAGGGGAAGTGTAATGACGTCATTCACTTGAGTTGGTGAACAAACGGTTGATAGTGACAGTTGATGTTCATAGCATTATGTAATACTGTAATACCGTTTTGTTTTGGAATTTTTGGTAGCTGTCAGAGTTGCATTTTATTTTGTGCGTTCATATTTTTATTTTATGTATAATAGTTTTCGTTGAACTGTCTCTAAATTCTATTTAAATTTGTTATTTAAAAGAAAAATTGTCTGTCTTCCTCAATATTAGATTTTTCACAGTTTGTTTATTGTAAAATACCTTTTAAATACACATAACATAACCTCGTTTATCTAAAACGTTGACGATTGACGTAAACCGGTTCATTTTTGCGAATAATTTTTTAGAAACCGAGACATAATAGTGGGGGCATTTGACATGTCACGGTTTCTGTGTCACTGTTTATCAACGGGAACACGCCAAAAATAGCTTTTAGAGGTCTATTCTGTAACAATTCCTTTATATTTAACGGCCTTTAAAAATATTTTCTTCTTTACTTCTGTCATTATTTAAACGGATCTTTAAAATACATTAGAGGAATATCTTAAAGAAATCTGTTTAAATAATGACAGAAGTAAATTAACGAATACGAACATATTTTTATAGGCCGCCAATATTTTTAAAGGCCGTTAAATATAAAGGAATTGTTACAGAATAGACCCCTATACCCGTATCATTTTTGCGACGTGAGGGGAAGTGTTATGACGTCATTCACTGACGCCGTGATAAATCTGTTCCCGGCCTCTTGAGGTGATGAACAAACGATTGATAGTGATAATAGACATTTTGAGTTTTGTGATAGCGTTTTGAGTTGGAATTTATGGAAGCTGGGTTTTATTTTATACGTTAATTTTTTTTTATTTTAGTTTAGCTGTCTCTAAATTCTATTTGAATTGGTTATTTAAAAGAAAAATTGCCAGCCCCGTCAATTTTAGATTTTTCATAGTTTGTATATGGTTAGATATATTTTAAATACACATAATATAACATCGTTTACTTAAACGTTGATGGTTATCGTTAACCGGTTCATTTTGGCGAAGAATTTTTTTAGAAACCGTCACATGATAACATGATAGTGGAGGAATTTGACATGTCACGGTTTCTGTGTTACTGGTTAACAACGGGAGCACGCCAAAAAATGCTTTAAGTTAGATGCATTCAACTGTTATTTAGAACGTCTATTTCCTTTGGATAATTTCAACTTTGTGAGAAATAAAGGACCCCTTCTTCTACTTTCTTACTCTCACCTTTAAATATTTGTTCTAATCTTCTATGGAACTATCTGAAAACCGGTACAATTTCTCTTGATCGTAAATCGAATTATAAAAGTTCTATTAAATTGTATCAAACTCAATAACCGATTGTTGAATGATTCAGCAAAAGTAAGGAGACCTCGAACGTGTTTAGTGTGTCTGGTATGATACCCACTACTATTACTACGACGTGAACTAATTAGTAACCAACTGACACGGAGGTGATTCATGGGGAAAGTCAAGTTTACTATTATGTGTAAACGATTGATTAGAGAAACGAGCATATATGGTAATTATTGTTATTTTAAAAGGAAACCAGCAATAGTGATATTTACAAAATTAAGAAAATGCGCGGAATTCTTATTTTCATTTAAAGATGTTTCTTCATCGATGATAAACTACTAGAACACAGTCTAGAGAAGAAAGAAGTGCAGTAATTTAATTTGCCGAACGTAGTACAGGTTCAAGAGTTAGACATTTTATTTATCACAACTTTCAATGCTTATTTGTAGTTAAAATGAAAATTTTAATAATAAAAGCTTTCGTTTAGATTTAATCATGTTTCCATGGTTATTACTGTGATAAACATGGGTATTAGTATATTTTATAATTTTATAAGAATGGCGAGTGTAATACAAAATATTAATAAATAAATAGCTTTATTCAAACCATAGCTAAAAGCCGATACGCATAAAGATACCTGTTTCGGCAAAAAAACAACAAAAATATAATTATGTAATTTCACAGATTGCAAACAAACATAAATTAATGTAAAACTTATGCACTAACTAGATGAATGATTGTTTGATCGATTTGTAATACCTATCTAATAATAACAATATCATTCTAATAATAACAACAATAAAAATAGATAATTTTAATTATAGTTATAGTAAAATATTATCTTAGTAATATAAACACATTCAAAAAAATATAAAACTTACACAAATGGATCAGAATATGAAATTAGCACTGTGGAAGGATGTTAAGGACCATCCTCCGCCTGATTTTTTAAGCCAAAAACAGCGGTTAAGCTCGTGCGCAATTACAACTTTATTTTTCAAAATTACTTAAAACAGCTTGTGCAGGTGATGAAAGAAAACGTATTTCTAGGGATGTATAAGAACAAAATGATTAATTTTTTTTTTAACATTGCTATTATTCAAAATAGAAAAAGGTGACAATATTACGTATTTTAAGGCGCTAATCATGTCGTTATAAGAAATAATTTGTAAAATCTAATTCTATATATCCCTGCGGCAAATCTTTAACTTTGTCCTAAAATGTTCTTTCTTCAAAAAAGTCAAAAAATAAGTTATTAATCGCGCACGGCCTGACCCTCTGCAAGTAACATTTTTCTAATCATAATGTAGCGCCCTTCGCACTGAAATCTATTAACAACATAACTAATAGATAAACAATATATTGACCTGCTTTCGTCAAGTGTGAAATTTGCAACGGCCCGCACCCCCCTGATAATTTTAAGTAAGGGATCGGTTGGAAGGTGACTCTTAAATGTATTACTCAAAAAGACTTAGTTAGGAAAGTAATTCGCGGATTCTGAATAACAATTTTTTTTAGTTATTTTTTGAAAAGAAATTTGTTTAAAATAGATTTAATTTCTGCAGGTGTGGTGTTGTAGAGTTTCGGCGCTAGAAATGTAAACGTATGTTGCGTAGAAGTTTTTATCATACGAGGAACTATATAATTTGTTTTCTGGCGAGTATTATAATTGTGCTCTGAAACAGTTACTGAATTTTTACATTTTATATGGTAATAAGAGCAGGCGTGCATAAAATATAATTGTCTCAAGTCGAGTATGTTTGTTTCCAAGTAAAGAGAATCAGATGGATATCTAGAGGGTTTATCACACATTATTTTAAAAAAATTTCTTTGAATTATTTCTAAGCATTTTATATGGGATTTCAAGGCAGCCCCCCCCCCCCAAGGCACACATTCCGTATCGAAGATGACTTTCTACAAGTGCATAATACAGTTTTCTTAAATGTTGTGGAGGTAAGACTTCTTTAATTTTTTCTAAATTTATATAAAATGGTTCTCAATTTATAATGTGTAAAATTTATGTAAGTCCCATTTTAAGTGAGAATCTATAATAATACGTAAATATTTCATTTGTTTAACAGGTAGAATTTTCAATTCTCTGCTTCCACTAGCAATGCACAATTTCGTAAAATTTGTCCTACCGAGTTACAACTAAAATGTAAATAGTTTTTCTATATTTGGCGTAAGTAATTTGTGCTGTAACCATTCTGAAATAAGAGTAAAATCAGACTCTGTTATTAATTTTAGACGTCGCCAATCATCTTCTTTGTAAAAGATGGCTGTGTCATCTGCGAATCCAATAATTTTGCCCTTAGTTTTCAATTGGAATAATCCATTAATATATATGTTAAAGAGTATGGGTCCTAAGACAGAGCCTTGCGGAACTCCATATTCTATTTCTTTCTCCCTGCTGATTTCTTCGCCCACTTTGACTTTTTGAGACCTTCCGGTGAGGTAACTAGAGAACAGTACCTCTAATACCAATATCCTCAAGAGACTGACAAAATAGAGGATGACTCACAGTGTCAAATGCTTTTTTTAAATCAATAAAAATACTTAAAGAGTTTGCTTTCATTGAGTGCTTCAGTAACTTTTGTGGTCAAGAATATGGCGTCCTCAGTTGATGTATTTGATTTAAATCCATATTAAAGTTGAAGGTGGTAGCCATGTGTGAGTTATATGTTCAAAAAAGAGGTAAATAAAACAAGGGTGGTCCTTAAGATCTCACAAGAGTAATTTAATACGACCGGTTTCGAGGAGATCAGATCCTCATCATCAGGTATGGTCTAAAATAGATAGGTAAAAACGAATGAGCTCATAACTAATAAAGTGGGTTTAAAAAATTATAAAAGGTATCAAATATCAAGAACTCACCCGTATTACTCATCTATTTAAGACTAAGCTTAGAGATTATCACAGGGTCGGTGTAAAAAACAAGTATGCGAGTATTTTTTAAGAAATGGAAAAAAAAAAGCATAAAAACAGTAGTTGCAACAAAAAGTTAATGTCAAAACACAAGTAGGTCGAAAACTATTAATTAAAATTATTAAAATATTTCAAAAACGGACAAACATTAAGACAAAACAAATTTAAAACTTTTTTAAACCCTACAAGAAATAAAATGGGCTCTTAGAAAACATGAAGTGTTTATAATTCTGAAGAATCTGAAGGTATAATTTTTTATTTTAGATTAAAGATACTAATTAACGCCCTCTAGATATAAATAGACGAATTAACAATTCTAATATTTAAGAAAAACAGTTTAGAGGTTGTCAGATTTAAATATTTTGACATCGGCTAATAGATGGCGTTGGAGAAATAAATGTTTCTTAATTAATAATATAGGTTTTAAAATGAATTATTTGAATTTGTATGTAATAATAAACAAAATGAAATAAATTAATTACTATTGCTACACGTAGAGTCTAACATTAGCGTCGGAAAATAATTTTTAGAAGTACTTAATGTTCAAATTAAGAAGTTGGTAACATATCAACGGAAAAAGGAAGGAAAGTGGTATTAAAGGAAAGAAAGAGAAAACGAAAAAAAAGAGAAAACTATTGATTTGGTTAGTTGTTTTTTTGAAGTAAAGTGCTGAAAAATGAAAATGGAAATTGAGACAGAGTAAAAATAGGGAATAGATAAGATAAGTATAACTAATAATTAAAGTCAATAGAATTTCATAGGGAGATTTTAAAGTAAAAGGGGGGTAATTTAAGGGAAAACGTAGATTTTTAAAAAAGAACTGAGAACGTGGATGTCAAAATATTTAAATCTGACAACCTCTAAACTGTTTTTCTTAAATATTAGAATTGTTAATTCGTCTATTTATATCTAGAGGGCGTTAATTAGTATCTTTAATCTAAAATAAAAAATTATACCTTCAGATTCTTCAGAATTATAAACACTTCATGTTTTCTAAGAGCCCATTTTATTTCTTGTAGGGTTTAAAAAAGTTTTAAATTTGTTTTGTCTTAATGTTTGTCCGTTCTTGAAATATTTTAATAATTTTAATTAATAGTTTTAGACCTACTTGTGTTTTGACATTAACTTTTTGTTGCAACTACTGTTTTTATGCATTTTTTTGCATTTCTTAAAAAATACTCGCATACTTGTTTTTTACACCGACCCTGTGATAATCTCTAAGCTTAGTCTTAAATAGATGAGTAATACGGGTGAGTTCTTGATATTTGATACCTTTTATAATTTTTTAAACCCACTTTATTAGTTATGAGCTCATTCGTTTTTACCTATCTATTTTAGACCATACCTGATGATGAGGATCTGATCTCCTCGAAACCGGTCGTATTAAATTACTCTTGTGAGATCTTAAGGACCACCCTTGTTTTATTTACCTCTTTTTTAAATCCATATTGATTATGAGATAAATTAACATATTTATTTAGAAATTTTATTAATTTTTCCTTTAGTAATAGTTCAAAGATGTTTGACATGTGAGTGACTAACGATACAAGTCTGTAGTTGATTACGTCCGTTTTTCACCTTCCTTAAATATCGGTACAACTAATGAAGTTTTGAAAATTGAAGGAAATCAACTCACTTCAATACACTTGTTTAAAGCATATGTTAATGGCTCTAATATATACGGAACTAATAGTTTTATTACTTCAGCTTTAATTCCGTCATAACCTACTGCTTTATTATCTTTTAAATTGTTAATTATGTCTCTGACTTCTCTTGGTTCTATATTTAAAATAAAAAAGGAGTTCGGAATGCGTTTTGCTTTTTCTTTATATTTAGGATCTAATTTAATTTTTTCAGCCAAAGTTTTCCCTACTTCGGCAAATCTGATATTAAACTCATTTTGCTATTTCTTTTTCTCTTATTAGAAGCTCTCCAGATTCATTTTTTATTGACTTAATTTTTTTAGAGTTGTTATTTTTCCCAATTATTTCGTTTACTACGTCCCATAATTGTTTAGAGTTATTTTTATTTCTATCAATTTTATTTTTATAGTAATTAAATTTATTTTTTTACTACTAACCGAGAAATTGCTATTATTCACTCCATTCCCCTAACGAGAAGTAATATTTCTCACCCTAAGTAAATAATGATAATAAAAAAACACCTAGGTAAATAATGAGAATAGTTATTTTCCTAACAAGTGCGGAAAGTGTTACTTTCCCGCACGCGACTGCAGTTGGCCCGAACGACGCGAAGCGGAGTTCGGGCAAGCGGTCAAGTGCGGGAAAGACACTTTACGCATGAGTTAGGAACATTATTTTTTCTACGACCGTATATACAAAAAGTAGGAAAAATTATTTTTGGAAAATTATTTTATTTCAACATATACAAATCTTTAAATAAAAACAACTAATTATTATGGATATTAATGTTAAATACACAATTTGTAGCATTTTGTAAATTATGTAAAATTGCCGGTACAGAGGAATTAGTTGGTGTTAATTGGCTGTTAATAGTCGTAACGCTCGTAGATTGAAAAGATGACGTGGACGGGAGTGACATCGGTTGCAGGTCGCATGAAGGTGAAAATGACGGTGGCAGCAAAGGTTGCAAGTCATTTCTATTTGAAAGAATTTTATTCGAAATGTTTTTCTTCTGTGTTTCGGAGTCCTCCAAATAGCCTTCAGCGATAGTAGTGGACTTCCAGCCACCGAGACGTTTTATATTGGTTATCGCTTCACCTGAGTCTGCTAGGAATGTTGCTGAAGAACGTCTAAAACTGTGTCCTGTATATCGTTCAGGATTAGGTAGACGCAAATATGCAGCAATCTCTGTTGGCATCTTACCAAAGGTGTTTACGCCAACGCACTGAATTGAGCATTTTCCCTTCTTATAATTAATAAAAAAGCGGCGATGCGGAGTGGTAGGTGGTCGTAAATCTGCGTACTTTCTGTACAGCTTTAGAAAGTTTCCATTATTTATTTCTTCACATAAAACAAATGATCTTGAAGAATGATTTTTGGAATCGGAAATTTTCACAACTATCAGATTGCCTTTATCTTGTATATCATCGAGAGTGATATTTACAAGCTCCGCTCTGCGGA
Source organism: Psylliodes chrysocephalus (assembly GCA_927349885.1). Lineage (NCBI taxonomy): Eukaryota > Metazoa > Arthropoda > Insecta > Coleoptera > Chrysomelidae > Psylliodes > Psylliodes chrysocephalus. The sequence continues at coordinate 16,758,924 of OV651814.1, read as the reverse complement.
GAGCACCAGCTAAAGCAAAAATGGTACTCACTTTAATCATAAGGTATACCTCATCAGGGGCTAACATAAACCTGGATATATCTTCTTTGGTAAAAACCTGCGCCTTCTGTGCTCGAAAACCAACATTTTTTTGCTTTAGAAATGACGTTAACTTATGGAACTGGCTTATATCCAAATTTTGTTTTATTTTTACTAAACTTTTCACCATCGAATAGCGAGACCATAAAGTATTAGATTTCAAAAACTTACTTAGGTGCGAAAAATACGCCAGAAACACCTCTTCTTTGTAGGTTTTTACCCCTTCCTGTTTACACCATGTGACAAAATGGTTGTATTGTTTTTCATATCTTCCTCGTGATTTGGCAGGTAACACCTCAAAATGTGCTTCATTTGCAGCTTTTAAAATGGCTTCGGGCAGCTCTTCATCCGATGAATCCATTATTTCTTTAATTTATTTTAATTCAGTTGACGCTTCAACAAACAATTTTGACGTTTTTGTAACAATAACACGCCTTGGTTACCATATAGCAACCATATCAAGCCATACATGTCACAGCCTAGTCTGACTTTTAAAAATATACAGAAGGTATATAAAAATATCTCTATTATTCAAGTTTTCCAAAAAATTAAAATTATAACAAAAAGCAAGAAAAAAAGTAAATTTTATTAAATGGAATAGTTGGAAAATACTAAATTACCTATTGTAACAATAGTTATAACATCCGAGGTAAAAAAACTATACAATAGGTAAGGCCAAATATTCATAATTTTACTTTCCCGCACTAGTGCGGGAAAGTGTTTTTTTCCCGCACTAGTGCGGGAAAGTGACACTTTCAAAACTAAAATGCGTGCGGGAAAGTGGGTAAAAATACACGGTCGTAGAAAAAAATTCTATATTCTTAACGAAATTAACAGAAACACTTGTTAACGTAATTTTAACCAAAAGCACAAAAATATATATTAACTAGGAAATTCAACACCGGCAATAGGCTTCAAAAATTATTAATTAATAACAATAAATCCATGTCACTAAAATAAAAATACAATGGGATATTTCCTAGAATCATATCAAAATTTGACACATGCCAAATTTTTACATAAATAAAGCCAGTCTGATTAGAAACACGCTCCACTCTGCTTGATATTTCGAAATATTTAACAAATTGTTAGGAAATTACTTATGTCAAAATGAGAAAGCTATTATTTCTCACCCTAGGTATATAATGTACTATTTTTTTATTAAGGAATTTACTTTGTTTCTATGTTGTTTATATTCTTCAGTTAATTGTAAATTATATGGGTTTTTAATTAGTTTTTCATACAATTCATTTTTCTTATTTATAGATCTAAGTAAAGAAGATGTTAACCAAGGTGCTATTTTATTGTTTTTATGGTTTATTTGTCTCTTATTTGTGCAGAGATTAATACCATTTTGTATTATTTTAATGAATTTACTAGCTGCTGTATCGGGATCTTCTGCCTCATGCACTGTAGTCCAATTTATTTCTTTAAAAATATTATGCACCTAGTGGACATAAAGCATTATCTTTAGAAGAAAAAAATATCGTACTTAATGTATTTAATAATCTTCGAAAAGACTTAGTTTCACTTTCTGTGGATGAAATAGCCACTAAATGGGAGACCTACACTGGAGTAACTAAGCGGACAGTGTATAACATTATTAAAGAAGATACAGTTATTGGAGAAGTCTCACATCCGAAAAAGTCCCCAGGAAGAAACAATACCTTAACTTAAACTTAAGTGAAGAATTTTCGTTACAAAAAACGTGACAGAAACAGCTTTTTAACATAGATAGACGAAATCATTGCATTGAGACATGATTATATAACGAAAATAGTAGACGCAAGGAATCAGCATAAACAGGTATTTTATTTAGATGAAACATGGTTTAATGCTGGACATAGAGTAAAAAAAAGTCCATCAAAATTAAAAAACAAGCTCTTATGGAAGGAAGCTCTTATGGATTAAAAAAACCAACAGGAAATCGTTTAATAATAACTCACATTGGAAGCACCGATGGATTTTTTCCAGATGATTTATTAATTTTCGAGTCAAAGAAAACAAAAGACTACCATGAAGAAATGGATGGCCCTATGTTTGAAAATTGGTTTCAAAAAAATTCCAGCCAACTCCGTTATTATTTTGGATAATCCTATCACAGGCGATTAAAGGGGTCACTAGGGTCCGATTACAATTAGAAGAACACAGCTACGTCATAACCATTACTTCGAATTTTGAATGCATATTATCTATAACTTTCAATAAACAAAAATTAAGTAAGTTGTTAGGTGTAAAACAATATTTCCTACATTTCTATAATATTAACTCTCCACTAAACCCCCATTAGGCGGCAATAAACAATTAATTACGTTGCCAAATGATGACGTAGCTGTGTTCTTCTAATTGTAATCAGACCCTACCTACAACAAGATGGAAAAAAGGATATATTTCAAAATTATTTTATTCTAACAATATTATCATTCTCCTAAATCCTTGAAGGCAGAATTCGCTCAGGCGCGTGTAAAGGGAAACAAGTCGAAAACAATAGTATTGAGATATATTGATTTTTAAAAAGGCTCAATTTTCTGTTGAATTTTGTAAAAAGAATCATATTAAATTAAACCAATATTGATTAAGCAACACGTTTATGTAGTCGTAAAGCATAAAATATCATACTTAATTAGAAGAATAACATGTTGATTTAAAAAAAAATAACAGTGCACAAAAAAAAAATAGTACTTAATTCATTATACACTAATCACCATCTGAAGAAGCTCCACCAAAATTGGTAGTGTCCTTGATAATTCCCTCGGTAGGTAGATTTTTATAAAATTATAAAATGCTTCATCGACGTAAGGCAGTAGTTTGATCAAATTCTTTTTCTTCTCATCTGATATACAGTTTGGATATTTGCATTTTGGAAGATCTGCAGGAAGAGAAGTTTGACCTCTTCTGCAAAAGGACATCTTTTTGAAAGGTTCGTTTTCGTTGTGGCTATTTTTGTAGGAAAATATAACGAATGTTTTTCATAGCGAATCAATCCTATATTTTTCCATACAAATTTCTTACCATGGTCATCTACTTTTCTAGCTGATAGACACGTTTTCAGTAGCAAGGAGAAATCAATAAAATCGTCCTTTTTCATTTCCTGTACTTTAAACTTAAATTTTTTTACATAATGCATATTTTCTCTCTCAATAATTGAGTGAATAGTGTCACATTACATTCTCGTGTGTCCGAGTATCAAGAATTTGTGAACCACTATCTCAAAATTAGAATTTTGAAACATAAAGCCATAAACATCGCAACTATATGTCCATTGTTGTTCTGACCACCACACATATTAGAATAGAGGGGTACTTACATTAACTGCAGCACGCCGGATGCACGGATTCATAATTCGGAACTGTCGGGATTTTAAGAATTCAAGTACGTCAAAGTATCTTTATTATGCGTTTATCAGCTCAAAGCTTGAATATGCTTCGGTTATATGGAGTCCCAGTTACAAGTTACCATATGAGAAGCTCTTCAAAGACGGTTCCTCAAATATTTATGTTTCTGAGAAGACCAAGTGTATCCTCCAACTGGCACCCCACATAACGAACTGTTAGTAAGACATAGTTTTTCGAGTCTTGAAGCAGGACGCAAGTATTTTTCAGTGGTTACACTGCACAAAGTCATAACCAACAAATAAATTGTTAAATGTTAAATTTTAGGATTCCCCGCCAAACTTCTAGGTGCAATAATACTTTTTACTTGATCACTCCTCGCACCAACATTTTAAGCAAATCTCCATTATATGGCAGGTGTAGTAATTGCAACAACATTAACTCTTAGTTGGATATATTTAACATTATAATTTTAGACATAAAACATAAAGCATTGTGCTTTTATCGTTTTAAATAGTCTTTTTTCTTTCTTAAATCTTTATTCTTTTGTTTCGTAATTTTTTACATTGTATTTTTCTGAGATTTTTGTTTTGTCATATTTTGCCTGTTCTTTAACTGGTAATTTCCTGTAGAACAGTTTGTAAAATAAATAAATAAATATTTGGTGGTATAGTCAAAAGTTCTTTATACAAGCAAGAACCGACCTGATTTGCACTTCTACCAGATTATGCTTCGTACTACATACAAGTAGTTTTGTTATTGACGCAATCATACATTGTTAAGTTGTAGGTCTATATTTGGCGCTTGTAAAACACCACTGATGGGTCAGACTTGGAGTCGGTAGGCATTGCTGCAACTGAGACGTGAATACGGCTCTGGACTAGTCTAGTTTTCTTTATCCAGTTCTTTCACGGAATATGCATCTCGGCCCTCGGGTCTCCTGTTGGTGTTTATTCAATTCATTGGTTACTTTTTCTTTTTCTAGATGATCTTTCGCATTTCTTATCATACACTGCATTTTGTCACATTTTTGGCAGGTATCTTTACTGTGATTTTTTATATTTTCATTACATGGAAAATTTTAGCAAAATCCAATAATACGACTAAAATCGCACGTGTTCTAAACGTAAACAAAACTAAAGAGAGATATGTAATGGAAATGTTAGTACCTTGGGAGATAATTCGCGTTGACTCGAATGGTACTAAATAATTTCTAAGTGTTAGTTAAGATAACTCAAGATACCTTGCCTTTGCACATTAAAAACGAATAGTCTCGATTTACACTACACCAAAACGTGTACAAAGGAAGCTTTATTAACTTAACTCATTTAGCACACAAATAGCTTTATATGCAACAACTTGTTTGCTGTAATTAACTCAAAATGCCCTTTTTCTGAGTGTTTTTATTACCTTTCATCCGCTTTAGAACCTTATCCCAGTCAATACCAAATTATAACTATAAACAATCCTTGTAAGAATACTCTCCCATACTCTCTCATAATAATTTGACAACTATGTGGATGACATCGTGAATGTTGGTCGTCGTTGTACTTCTTCCAAATAACTAAACAATCATAGTGGGCTAAATTGTAAAATAGGCCCATGTCATAGAATAGAAGCCCATGTAATATTTGAGGTCCATTTTAAAAAGATATTGAGTTATAATTTCCAAAACGGAACTTTTATTTTTAAAAATTATAAATCTGGACTAAAGCCTGCACTACAGTAACCTCACAAATGCTAAAGCTATCTGCCAAAATGCTAATGTGCAATAGCAATAACGTTCTACTTGTATTTTGAAACTCAATGACGATTATCAAAGATTTTGATTCAAAAGTGAACACAAAAAATTATATTTAGCCTTTTGAAGTTACAATTTGACTTGTAAATAGGCATGCTAATCCTAAAATGTTTAGGATTATTGATCCCCTAAACCCCCAAACTTTTGCATAAATCATAAATAGGTTATTTTAGTACAATCATTGGTTTTACAAATTTATTTTGTACCTTATTATTATGGTTATATTATAATTATTATCATATTTTAAATCTTTGCTGCTTTGTATTCTAATTTTAAATGTAAGAAAAATTTGGTTATCTTAATACCTATTTAAAAAATACATTTAGCCTATGTACCTAGTGGTTTTAAATTAAAAAAATTGAAGATTTTAAAAAGAGATTCATTATGAAATATACCATTCTGGAAAGATTTTTTATATTGCTTTAATATAGACAAAATTTAGTTTATAAGAAGACAAGCAGATGACAAATTAAAATGGAAGAACATACAGAAGGAACAAAACTAAATAAATAAGATTGATTGTAGTTTTGTATTAAAGATATTTTTATATTATGACACTGCAAATTTTATTTAAAAAATGTAGATAAGTCTAAAAATATATGTTTTTAACGCAAAACTATCATTTACATAACCTATTTCCTCAAATTGCGGACAGGATATTCTCTTCCTACAGGCAATATACTGTTGAATTAAAATGTTTCGAAATCCCCAAGACCAAGATAAGGTTACCGCACGTAAACCAACAATAAGAAAATCCCAAAACCAAATTCGAACGTCCAATGTAAAAAAAATATCTTAAGGATAGATTCATATAGATATAGGGTGACCCAAAATATGTATAGGTAGTTATTTTTTACTTTAGTCTTATTAGTCTTCTTGCCCGACATTTAAAGGAAACATAGAGGGAATTAAAGAATATAAAAATTAAACGTATATAATTATTACATAGGAATTTGTTATTTTTTTCTAGTCTTCTATAAAAACAAAATACAACAAAACGATTTTCATCACCTGAAGAAGCCACAAATCATAGATTCCACCTACAGATGGTAAACAAAAATACAGAAGTGTATAAAATTTAAATGGGACTAAAACACAAAAAAAAAATTAAGGAACAAAAAACAAAATACATACATGGAAATGTTTTTTTTTTTTCAAAAGAGAGGAAAGATCAGTAAATTAACCATAGAAGAAACTGCTCAGAACACGACCCTAAAGATAGAAAGAGTAGAAAGGTAAATATTAATACTTAGGGTCCACGTTTCATGAATAAGGTGGAAATAATGTGTATAGGAAAGCTGATACAATTAAAAAATGTTAGAAATGCCGTAGGAGTATATAAAAGGGTAATTAGACCGGCAATAGTCATGGCTTGTGAGACAAAAATATGACAAATATATTGGAGATATGGAAAAGGAAGATATTGAGACGTATTTTTTGGGGAGGAAGGTAAATAGAGTTTGGGAAAGAAGGTGTAATAAAGAATTTATATAAAGAATCTATGATGACAAAAAACTCGAAAAATAAGGTGACTGTGATATATCTGGAGAATCCGTGAGAGAATGAGAGTGAAGCAGATATTTGACATATACTTGTTAAATAATAGAGGAAGGAAAAAACAAAGAGTAAGTTGGAAACAAGAAGAGGAATATTTAAAGACACTGAAAGTAAGAAACTAGACAACAATCGCTAAGCATAAAGGAACATGGAAAAATAAAGAAAAACAAGTCCTGTGCCAATAGGCAGCGCACGGCTTTTTCAAAATCTAAAAAATAATCATCGTTTTATAAAAAAGACCATCTATTCCTACAATTTCAATATTAAAGAATGCTTAATCATCGCGAGTGTTAAATTTATTTTAGAATATTAATAACATTTTTACTAATACCAAATTAACGATCGGCGCCCATTCTCTTATCACCTCCACCAAACAAAAACCGAATGAGTAACACAACACTCTGTATCTAGGAAAATACCAAAGATAAAATGTATAAAACCGGTATACCCGACCGCGAAACCTTCAGTTGTTTCAGTGATTTTGTTCCGTTCAAATCAATCAATTCAAGGTCGTCGCCGAATTTAGAAATATTTTGTCCTACTATATTAATTACATTAAAAAAATAAAATAATTTTCTAAAATGGCTCCGACTTTGTACTACGCTGATCTAAGTGCCGCATCGAGGGGTACGCTATTGCTCGTCAAAGCTTTGGGCATTGACGTAGAGCTCAACCCCATCAATATGGCTGTCGGGGAACATATGACGCCCGAATATTTGAAAATCAACCCCTTCCACACGGTGCCCACTTTGAAAGATGGAGATTTCGTGCTTTGGGATAGTCACGCTATTAATATTTATTTGGTGAGTACCTAGGTTAATAAATGTTGAAAATTATACAGGGTGGATCTTAAAGTAATTATTTTACAAAGAAGTATTAATTTTTACATTTTTGGAGGTTTATAATAAAAACTTTCAAATTGGTGGTATCTGGGTATGAAAAATTATAATTTTATATTTATATCCATCTTTTTATAGGGGGCGCCACATTTGTAGCGTAAATATTAATAAAACTTTTTTGTTATTTAAGTCAGCGCCATTTTTATTAAAAAATATTAAAGACACCTTAATTTAACAAAGTTATAATTATTATTAATGCCAAGAGTTAACAGTTTTCGATATAATCGCATTTTAAAAATCAACTCGACAATTTCCATTTATAATATCGTGAAATATTAACGTAGTAGGCTCCACATTAGGGCCAGTACTTTTCATATGAATATAATACACGTCCTTCTAATAACAGTGGATATATTGTATGCAGACGATAGTAATTTTACCATTACAAACGAATACTTAGTAACGGCATTGAACAAAAGTAATTAATTTATATAATGATCAGGCCAAGGCCCAATTACAGGTCTTCATAATAGAAAAAAGAATGTGACAGCCAAGAGTTTCACAAATTATTAGGCATTCCAACGACCTGTCAAACAATAGCTGCCAATCGGAAGGACTTTTGGACGCTATTTTTATTTGAAATATAAGTCGCCAAGCCGGCGAATTTATAGAAAATGTATAGGCGGTTTTTTTTTAATAATATTTTCATTGTGTTCGACATAAACTATTTAAATTTAATCCATTATTTATGATTTCACGTATTGTAGATAGATTACATCGTATGTCGCAACCCTTAGCAACGGGTTTTATTTATTTGAAATGCCTAATTTTTTGGACAATTACCTAGTTATTAATCCCTTAAAAACATTTTTGTCTTTTGTCTTTTCTTCCAAAAAAAATGTTTTACAAAGGATCAGTTATTTGAAAACTGAATAAATCTAATGAGCAGGTTTATCATCATAAGTTTTTATCATTATTGACAGTCAAATGACATTCAAAAAACATCGATTATGTCACAAAAAAGCGTAATTAGTTACTTCTCTATTTAGACTAATTAAAAATAGTCTCCTGAAATTCTTAAAATAACATATTATTTTAGTCTTGTCCAGTCAGCTCTGTCCTATGGTCTGATAAGTCAATTTTGTTGATATTATGCAATATATTGCTCAATTAAGTTTGAGCATTTCATCTGGTTCTCCTGAAAAGTGACACAATCAAACATACGTCATTTTACCTTTGGACCAAAAATATATGATTCTACCGTGTTTATGCATAGTGAATACACTTTTACTATCAATATTTATACCAGCCTTACTCAAAAATTCATCCAGTTATAGAAGTATTCTATTATAAAACATGGCTTTGATTATTCTGGGCCAGGATACATGCAAATTGGCTCCCGAGCACATGTACGCCTAAAAATATCTAAATTCGGTCCTGTGATACGTCTTCGGCGACCCCTTACGTTAACAAATTAAAACAGACAATAATAGTAATTAATGTTTTATATTAATTTTTAAATCCTCATTGAAAGGATATACATTCGGAACTTTTTATTCTGTGCAGAAAAATAGAGCAGTATTAAATAGAAACCCTTCAGTTCTAGATTAAAATTTTTTAGAGAAAAAACCTAACCTGTGAGGCCTAGAGCTATCGCAGGTTGCTTCGCAGAAAAATTATATATAGAATGAGAAAAGCATCACAGTTTTGTTAAATTTTATTGAACTTGGTAATAATTATTTGGCAAACATTCCGTAATACTTAAAATTCTTAATGATTTCCTACATAAAGTTCACAAGTTGTTGGGACCGAATTTAACTATCGATACAAGGACATTAAATTTACATATTCTATCTATGGCATGTCGAGACCCAAGTTATCAACCTATTAGAAAATTCCATCTGCGGCATTATATAATTTTTCAATTAAAATCTGATATTTCCAGAATATATTGTATTTGTAATGTTCACTATTTCATTTTATTTTTGTTTTTCATATTTCCAGTGTATTTTAATTTATTTTGTACTTGATTTGCATGATGTAGTACTTTGTGCAACAAGAGTGGATATGATCATTTTTTTCTACACTCACATGAATATTAGCTTATCTACGCACATTCTACAAAGCGAAAAAGTATGCCATTGCGATCAACTGAACGAATATATTTCATATCCATTCTACATAGTAAGAACACTGCAAAAAATTAAATCCGCAATCACAGTTCATATTTTGGTCACCCGGTAAATATTATTTTTTAAATTTTATATAAGAGACAATCCTGTCAAACTAATTGTCAGTATATTTTTTAAGTTATTGAGATTAAATATACGTAATAATGAGTTATTCTTGTGTAGAATCGATAAATAATATAGCATTTCTATTTTTATTTCGTCTACATTTACAAATACATCATTTTTAATCAAATTATATGAAACTAATTTAATTACGAGTATTAAAACTAAAATGTTAAGCGCGTCGATAGAGGCGAGAACAGGGTGTTTGGCTTCCATGCGAGAGGTCCGAGTTCAAATCTGGGCTGGGGACTAATTAAATTAAATCTTTATTTATTATGTTTCATCAATTTTATAAATTAGTAAAAGTCACAAATTATTTTAACACTAGTTATTTTGTCTAAATAGCCTAAAATAATTTTTGAAATGTGTAGATTTTCGTTCATATCCATTCTTGTTCCACAAACTACTATTGTGCCTCTGTATAAATATTATGAATCGGTGAATGAATTATATTATTATTATTAATTATTATTAATTATTATTAATTATTATTAATTATTATTAATTATTATTAATTATTATTAATTATTATTAATTATTATTAATTATTATTAATTATTATTAATTATTATTAATTATTATTAATTATTATTAATTATTATTAATTATTATTAATTATTATTAATTATTATTAATTATTATTAATTATTATTAATTATTATTAATTATTATTAATTATTATTAATTATTATTAATTAATTATTATTAATTAATTATTATTAATTATTATTAATTATTATTTTTTAAAATGCCCTGTTCAATTTTAGTTAAAAAAGTAATAACCTTTTATGGAGCTAAAATGGACGGTGTTGTAGAAATGTACTCCCAGACAAAAGTCTGCATGTACTTTTTCTAAATTCTAATCTAGTAGGCACGTGTCAAATGTTTAATAGTTCATGTATTTAATGAGTTTTTGATAGATAAAATTTGAAAAAAAAAGATTTAAAGACGTTTTTGATTTATGGCCAATTTTGAATCAAAACTTTTAACACCCTGTATCTCCGAAACTAATCCCTTTAAGGGTTCATGTTCCTACATAAAAATGCATCAATTAACGAGAGCTCTCTTGGATAAAGCGTTGTCGGTCGAATATACAAACACCTTATATATTCGTTTAATCAATTCGTTCATTTTTCCTGTCTAGCCATTGTTTACATTGCTTTAACTGCTTTTCCCAGAGCTTCCTCCGCCTATCTATCCTATTTTTTTGTAACTTTTTTATTCTGAAATAAAATGATTTACTATCCAAACAATACTTGACGTTGAAGTATTAAAGGTTTTTAGGATTAAGACTCTAATCATCCTTATCAAAAGATTATTTATCTTGAAAAAAATTACGAGTGGATTACTTTAAAACGTTAATTTGATAGATTAATAAGAAAAAATAACTCTCAATTGCATTGAAAATATGTAGTACTATTTAAAAATCAATTAACACAGCCTTTAGAAAGAACCACTTCCGAAACTAATAGTTCTAGATAGTACTTTTTTAGTACCAAAAGCAGTAGATTACAATCTGTTCGCTGTACTTACGCGGGTTTCGGATTAACAAAATTATGCAAATTAGTCATTGACAACCAGTTCCAATAAGCCTCTTCCCAAGAAATTAGGTAAAATTATCCTAATGGTCAGATTTAAATTAAAATAACATTAGGGTAGGTACTAAATTTGTTACAAATATTACAGTTGAATTGATTCTTTGCAAGCGTTGACATTGTATGTATATCGTAAATTTAGTGGAAATTTTAAAAATGCCTAGACGTGTGTTAGATGTAGATAGTCTAATTTGTAGTGTACATAAGTATTTTACGGATGAAAAAGAAAATGGCGGTCCTTTAAAATCGGTAATGTCTCTACAACAACGCGTATGCGATGCTCTAGGAATTAGTGAAACCAAATTAAGGTGATTACAGCAACCCCTTATAATTTTCGGACAAGGATATCTCAAAAAGTAATTTTTTTAAAAAACTAAAATTTTGGCAAAATATATTAGGCAATAATATCTAAAATATGCATATATTTTAAAATTTTAATTCCTTCCAGTTTCCGAGAAAAAAAATCAAAGGGCTTTAAATTTTGAAATATCATAATGAAAATAAATGCATTCCTCAACAGCACTATTCTTAATATAATCTCCAAAGTTAAGCTCTTAATCTCTTGCAAATGATTTTTTAAAATTCGCCGAAATTAGTGGCTAAAACGCCTTGTTAAGTGCTATTTTCTGGTTTAAACTGGTGTAAACTGGTATAAATCGTTGCAAGAAACGAATGATGACTCAGACTGTACGATACGATAGTTACAGACGCGTAACAGAAAGGCCCTTTGTGAAAGAAGTTTTGTCGTGCACAAGAGAATTAACTTTCTAAGAAAATATTCTAAATTTAAAGAAGAAGGGGCGAATTTTATATATTTATACGAACCATGGATATTTTCTAGGGGTGCAACCAAGAGAATATGGCAAGATGATAACGTAAAGTCCATCAAACATACCGATGGAGAAGGGAGCAACACATAATTTTACATGCAGGAGGGAAATCGGGTTTTATAGAAAGTGCTGGTTTAATATTTTCATCTAAATCAAACTCCAGTGACTATCACGATAATATGAACACAGAAATGTTTGTAAAATGGTGGCATGAAAAACTTCTCTCAAGTTTAAGTGAGCCCAGCGTAATTATTTTAGACAATGCACCTTACCATTCTGAAGTATTAAACAAAAGTCCAACGAATTCTTGGACTGTTGATAAAATTAAAGAATGGTTGACAAAGGAACATATACCATTTCCTCAATATATATATTAAAAACAGAATTATTACGCTTGGCAAATATACTCGCAAAACCAAAAACCTTTGTTGTGGATCAGATTATTGAAAGTTACGGTCATCAAGTTTTACGTCTGCCACCGTATCATTGCCAGTTTAATCCCATCGAATATATATGGGGAATAGCAAAACAATATTATGACAACCATATTGGACCTAATGGTTATAGTGCCGACGCAGTTCGGGAGGAAACTTGGCGAAAAGCACTTTCAATTGCAACTCCAGAAGTGTGGCGGAACTGTATATCTAAGTGCGAGAAACTAAGAAGATTGGTGGACTCGTGAAAATAAAATGAACGAAATAAGTCCAATCATAATAACAATTAATGGTGATGAAAGTGATGATGATGACGATTATGATATTTTGGATGATAATGACTAATTTTCATTTTTGTTGGCAAGTTTAACTTTTTTACTTTTCATTTGAAACTCTCTACATGGAACAAATTTTTATGTTAGAAAATATTTTATTTGAGCTAAATAACCCTCTTATTATACATAGACCATATTTTCTATGTGAGGTGTAATATAAAATTATTATTAGGTTTATAATAGCCACATTAGACTCCATTAATGAAGAAGTTTAATTCTGCTCTCAATTATACAAAATATTCTCCATTATTATTTAATTAAAAAGTTGTACATTATTTTTCATTTCATTTAACCAGTTGATATTTCCCCAAAGAACAGGTCAAACTTTCGGGTACTTACCTGGAAATACTCATAAAATTTTTAATCCGAAACCCGCGTAAGAATAGCGAACATACAAATAATATAAAAAGAAATAAAGTACCTCGGGGTTCAATTTTAGACCCAGTTTTATTTATTATCTACATTAAACAATATTCACCCCAAAGCGAGCTGTACCCCTCTAATCCCAAAAAGAAGGAAACGGTAAATCAAAGATTGTTAAGGTTATTCATCTTAAAAAATATTGTACCTTGGGGTATTTTAGACCCAGTTTAATAGGTCGATTCTGAGACAATCTATAATATATATATAAGCCAAAATCTGTAAAAAATAACATTACGATATCTTACAGATTCTGTAACTTATAGGATAATTCCCAGAATCCTACCATTATTTATTATCTACATTATAGTCTTGCCCTTTTTAAATCTCCACTAATTTTAGATAGAAAAATACGCACCCGAAAGCGAGCTCTACCCCTCTGATCCTCAAAAGAAGGCCACGATAAACCAAAGATTGTTCTTCGATGTCGGTATAATTTTCCCCAGATTGGCAACCATCGTCGTGGCCCTGCTTAGAGAAGGAGCGAAAAGTGTAAGCAAGGACAAGGCTGATCAAGTCACTCAAGGTCAGTAATCATAATTATATGCGTTATTTAATATGTATGTACAATTGCTTTTTTTATGTATTGCGTGTATTTTTAGAAAATTAAAAGTGTAACAACTATTGGTGTAGGTTTAATCTCAATAAATATTAACGATCATGACTTGTAATTATGTTACATTTATTATTATTATTAACCTAATTAATATTATTTTTATGCCAGTTGGAAGAGTGTTTTGCATAAGAATGCAAAGAATGAATAAAAAATAGTTAATGGGATTCTCATTTATTTACATTCTATTGATGACTCACTGAACGACTTTGCCTAAAAACTGTTTTTTTGTACAAGATTTGATACAATTTCTTGTACAATTTTTTAAACAATAAATTCATTGTTTTTAAATATTTTGTGTAATATACTATAAAAAATATTGTACAATATTTAGAGCAAGATTTTGTGCATTAATCATTACTTCTGTCTCTGTCACTATCAACTGTCAAGTACTGTAAAACTAAAACCTAAAATATTTGTTTTTCATTTTAGAAAACATTTTACTCATAGCCTTCACAAATTTGTCGCAATGCGACCTGCTTTGAGCAATCTACATGACTATTTATATCATTGATCCTGTCGATTACATCGCTGTGTGCCTAATAACTATGAAGACTTATCTCTAGTCTTCATACTAATAACATACTTTTAAGTGTTTAAGCTCTTTCAGCAACATAAAAACATTAAACAAATAAATTATCAATTCCACTAAATACTGTAAACCAGTGGTTCCCAAAGTGTGCCCTGCGGCTCCCAGGGGCCATATAGAGTAAATGGGGGAGCCGTGAGGAAACTATACAAAATAAACAATTCAAATCCCGCTGCTTGCGCTTGCGTGGGTCATATAAGCATTCTTAAGTAATCGATCTTGGGTATATCTGCTCTAGAGTTCCAGGTGGTTCCAGCGATAAACTGGAATTTAGAAATTCCCATGATCTTCTATTTTCATACAGATAAGACCGACTTGGCCAATACTGATTAATAAATACGGACCTCTATCTTTATCGATAAATACACAGGTTTTTTTATTTAACCTGTTGGTTTTTACTTTGTCTCCGTTTTTTTCCTTCTTCATTTTCTCCTTAATTTCGTTACACATTATGTCCTTCTTTAATCGCCTTATTTCATATTGTCCTCTTGTACCTAATAACCTTCGTTTAATGTTTATTTTGTTATTTGTCTTATTTCTTATTCTGTTTCCGCTTGTTTTACTATCTACTTCTTTTTAAAAATTCCATTTTCAAAGAATCTG
The DNA here is from genome assembly GCA_927349885.1 of Psylliodes chrysocephalus. NCBI lineage: Eukaryota > Metazoa > Arthropoda > Insecta > Coleoptera > Chrysomelidae > Psylliodes > Psylliodes chrysocephalus. The sequence goes on along the minus strand of OV651814.1, from coordinate 16,743,604 downwards.
TTCTTTGTTTCAACGCTTGTATATCTTTTAAAGTAAATTGTTTTAAATTATTGGACGGTCAGATTTGAATTTTATTTTATTATATAAATGAGTAAAAGTAATAAATTATTTTTAATTAGTTGTTTTATCTAAACAACCTAAATTTCGTTAGTGGGTCGTAGAAAAAATATACTGTACAACTCTTGTTGCACAAACTACTATTTTATACACCCACATGGATGTTAGTTTATCTACGCACATATTACAAAAGGAATATATTTCATATCCATTCTAAGTAGTAAGAACACTGCAAAAAAATGAAATCCACCAATCACAGTTCATATTTTGGTCACCCGTTTATTATTTTTAAAATTTTATATAAGTGGCGATTCTGTCAAACTAATTGTCAGCATATTTTTTAGTTATTGAGATTAAATACAGGATGTTCCAACTAAAACTTCATCACCCTCGCAACTCAGAAACGGGCGTGTGATCAAAAATTTTAAAGAACACGTCAATTTTTGTTTTGAGGGGGTTCAATTTTGATATAAAATTCAAACTCGAAACTCGACCCCCTTGCGGTCAGCGGCCACCCCCATATTATTTTTAATGGCATTGGGAGATCGAGTGATACATCAAACCAATTTTGAAAAAAATTACAAAAGTAATAGAGTGATAAGATACCTTTCAAATGATGTATCACCCGACCTCCCATGCCATTCAAAAAAATTTGGGGGTGGCCGCTGACCGGAAGGGGGTGAAGTTTCAAATTTGAATGTTATATCAAAATTGGACTCCCTCTAAAAATTGATGTGTTATTTAAAATTTTTGATCACACGCCCGTTTATGAGTGACGGGGGGGTTAATTTTTCGTTGGAATACCCTGTATACGTAAAAATATTCTTGTGTAGAATCGACAGCATTTCTATTTTTATTTCGTCAGCTTTTAGAAAAACTAATTTAATTACGAGTATTAAAAATAAAATCGTAATTGTGGCTGTAGTCATATACCTACCACACCACAACGTCATGCGCGAAATCTATGAGATTTCGTCGGCTAAGTATTATACTCTTCTGTAATTTTTTCTATTATGCTTTAGTAAGGCATACACGTGGCAGATAAAATTATCGACTGCATCATATGATATATCCGGATATTATAATTGTTTTTATATTACTAAGAAGTAATAATTACTATTATTTGCCTGTAATAAGCACTACAATAACAGAATATAAGCACTGGTTTATCGTGCAATTACATTTAAGATGATATAACTCGGAACGGACAAGTAATTGAGATGAGTCGTAATGAAAAAAAAGTTCTGCTCAAAGTCCTTTAAGCAGTAAACTAAGTAGGGACGGTTTAATTCAAAAAGTAAATAACCGTGTTTTCTTACTTCTTATTTAATACAAAATTATATAAAATATACGATACATAAAACATCCGAAAACAAAATGTAAACGACGAGTTATTCGACAAAATAAAAAAAACAGCATGTTTATTAAATTCAAGCTTCTTCTGATTTGTTATCAGAAGCTTCTTCTTCTTCTATTCGTTTTTATCACGTACATTGCTGCCTTTTTATATTTCAAATCAATATTCCCGCGAATATTTTTTCTTACGAAACTGTTTTAGAATAAAAATTCAATTCCACACAAAATTACATTGGTTTTATTCTTATACCTTATTGGCCCTTGTTCCTAAATCCCTTGTCTTAAAGCAAAATTCCAAATACTCGTATTTTGTCTTACGATTAGTTTCTGGGTGGTACGTTTAGTCAAGAACAATCTGGCAAAAAATCTCTAAACCTTTATCTTTTTAGGGTTCTGTACCCAAAGGGTAACCAACGGGACCTTATTACTAAGCCTCCGCAGTCCGTTTGTCTGTCAGCGGGCTGTATCTCATGATCCGTAATAGGTAGACAGTTGAAATTTTCACAGAATGTTTTTTTCTGTTGCCACTATAACAATAAATAATAAAAATAAATATAAATTAAAAATTGAAGGGAGCTGCCCTACTAGAAACGTGTTTTTTTTTGGCTTTTTTGCTAAAGTATTTAAAAAGTACCTAGTACCTACATAGTATTAAATCTTGTAAGATGGTGCGGAACCCTTCATGCGCGAGTCCGACTTGGTCGGTTTTTTATTTTTAATTTGTCTTACGTATTGATAGCTCTAACATATTTTGTTTTACACTGTTTTAGATTAGGTGGCCCCTTCCGCACAAAATTGTTGTATCTTGTGACGTAAATGTTGGTCCTTTTTTTAAATTTGACTCTTACTAGGTTTGAAATGTATTAAAAAAAAAATCAAATCTGACAGTCACAAATTTTATACCTTATGAGCAGCTCCCAGTCCAATATCATTTGAATAAAATTATTTTAAATGATTAAGTTTAACCTAAATTAAGTCTACAAAAAAATATTTGCTTAATACATTCCATCTTAAAAAATGTATATTATGAAATAAACGGAAACCCTAGATATCAAGTGGTTTTAAACAATAAAATTATGATAAGATTTTTATAATTGCTAAAAATAGAACATATAATATGTTAAAATTTAAGACCTTCGAACCAATGAGATATTCATTTTTATTAATATACGGGATGGAAAATATTGAAGAAAAAAAAACGCACTAAACGTCGCAACGTCGCAAATATATGAATGATGGGCTACAGAAATGTGTGACTTCCTCATACTAATTTTAAGGGCTTGTTTTGATTCAAACAGAACTATCGATTCCAGTTCTCAAATACAGTGGACGAATTAATTTTTCAAGAGCACGTCGCGAAGTTATAACAACCTCTTAGCTGGTCGAGTGTAATTCAGTGATTCTGAACTAGTTTCCGAAAGAACCGAAACAGGCCTAAAGTAATGTAACATACATTTTGGTTAACGCGTTAATGGTCAAAAAATTCAGCGTTTGTTTAGAAAATTGTATAACTTCTTGAATTACATTACATAAGTAAGAACCGTTTTCGAAATATCTTGAAATAAATGCATTGCTGTACATGACAGACTTCAAGAGTGTTAATTATGCACATTTTGATTGTTAATATTTCGTTTCACAGAAGAACAAAAAATTTATTTTGTTTTTAGTTACGTAAAAGACACTTTCATTGACCTTATATTTCAATTTTATTGAATTCTTAAGAAAAGCCGTTTTACGAGTGAGCTACCTTATAAAGAGGTCAATAAAAATGAACTAGACGTGCGCTTCTACAGCTACCCGTCTTTTTTCAGCTCATCACGATACCTTTCTCCTATCTCAGAAATATACACTCAGCGCTCTTGGAACCGATTCTAAAAATCCCGGATCTCATTCACCGAAACGGCATGGACTGGTTCACACCACCATGGTTATTAGCGGGTTATTTAAATGTTCGAGAGTTTGAAATCGGTACAATAGGCTGGTGTATAGCGATGACTTTGTAATAAATCATGATCATTATAATCCAGGACCTATACTCAGTTAGGTGGCTCCGCGGTAACGCATCTACCTCGCATTCGGTAGGTCGTGGGTCCGAGCCCCACTGGCGACTGACCTACTATGAGTTTTCAGAGGTTTTCTCATAGCAATAGGCAAATCCTCTCAGATATCTACCACCATTCCTTCCACCTCATCCCCTCAAAACCGATCCCTGATCTCAGACCCGATCCCTGATTCCTCCAATGTGAATGAAAAAGATAGGACATCCTATAGCGGCCCACTTCCAACTGGGAGAATGAAATCTTTTACCCTTTTTTTTTATCCAGGACCTACCTATAAGGGCCTTAGGAAGTAAACATATGTCAAAAATTAGTATCTCGTTTTTTTCCCATGATGATACTAATTACTTACAACTTGTAAATATATTACCACAGAGATATATAAGCAATTTTTTGATGTAGCAAATCTATATTCTTCGAGAGAAGGTCTAATAATTATAAGAAAGACTCTTTCCCCCATTTGATTTGTTTAGGACTGTAGGCCATGCAGCCTTCCCCACCTAGACCTTTTTTTCATATCTATTGTGAATATCCTTTAGTCATTGGTTAGAGTACTTTGGTCTTTTGTAGCAAACTGCTAAATATTGGTTTTTGTCATTGTGATAAAGTAAGGTTTATCCGCGGAACCGCGCATTTTTAAAGACCTAAAAAATGTATTTGGAGGTCTTGTTATGTAATGATTCATCGTGTTTTTGAATGATACTGATACTAATGTACTAAATCATTTGTCCTAAAAATGATACCTGGCTTTTTGTGCTAAATATCGATTTTTGTCATTTGGATAAAGTAATATTAATCCGCGTGACCGCGCATTTTTAAAAACCTAAAAAACGTATTTGGAGGTCTTGCTATTGCTATGTAATAATTTATTATTCTTTTGACTTATACTAATGTATTGAGTCATTCATACTAAAAATTATACATGGATTTTCGTGATAAATATTGATTTTTGTCATTTTGATAAAGATGTATGCGCGGAACCGCGCATTTTTAAAAACTTAAAAAACGTATTTAGAGGTTTTGCTATGTAATGATTTTTTATTTTTTTGAATTATAATAATGTATTGAACCATTCATACTAAAAATTATACCTGAATGTTCGTGCTAAATATTGGTTTTTGTCATTTTGATAAAGTAAGGTTTATCCGCCAAATCGCGCATTTTTAAAGACCTAAAAAATATATTTAGGGGTATTGTTATTTGATGATTTATTATTTTTTTATTGATACTTGTTTATTGCTTCTTTGGTATAAAAATTGTAATTGGAATCTCGTGTTAAATGTTTGTTTTTGTTGGTTTTATTGAGTAATATTTATCCGGGGAAACGCTTGACTTTAAAGACCTAAAAACTATATTTAGATGTCTTGCTAGTTAATGATTTTTTATTTATTTTATAGCTAGTAGTATACTATATTATCGGTATAAAAATTGTATTTGTAATCTCGTCCTAAATGTATTTTTTTGGTCTCTTTGTTCTCATAGTCGTTTGACAACAAAACACCTGACTTTAAAAATACCAAAAAAATATATACAATGCCCTGTTAATAGGCCTACTAGTTATTCAAGAAACTATTCTGTCAACGTCCCTGCTTATTTTGACTTATGCAATATGCCTTCGACCCGACATCGAGGGCTGGGCAGAAGTCAAATCAAAACTATAATTTTTCTTTATTTCTTACGCATTCAAGACATTTCGAGCTTTGGTTTTCAAGCCAATTAGTTCGGCTGTGCTTTATTGTGTAACTGCATGTTATTTTATTGAAAATTCGTAGATTCTTCTACACTAGTACTATATAGAAAATGCAGACTGTTCGTAGGTAATGGATCTTTGTGCAGTTTGGCTGCACCTTGAATGAATATGTGCAGTGATGTTAGTTTTAGCAGCTGCTGGAGTAGTTCTCATGTGTCCCGTGGCACTCACGCATGCTTGCCTTTTTAATACATTTGCCCCTATTTGCCCATATATTTGCTTAAAAAATAATCTTAATGTAGTTTCAGTTTCTTATCATTAATTTGTTAAAAATCATGTTCTCTGAATTAATACCTTAATTTCTAGTAAACAGTCACTTTCGTTCTCGTATTATGAAAAGGGTGTTGAGTTTGTAGGCGCCAATTCAAATTAATTTGATAAAATGGTTAGTCATCTTTTTGATCTAAGCCGCCATTGAGTTAATTATTAATTAATTGTGAAAAGTACATCAAGCGGTTATCATTTTTTATTTAAATAAATGTGCCGCCTATTTATCTAAATAGAATACGTTTTAATGGATGGATTATCTTTTGTAAAAATTCGAATTTTCGATTAGGAATTAGTTCGTTATTAAAATAGTAGTTTGTGCAATATAATGGCCAGATCGCAAGAAAACAAAGTGGACAAATCGTTTGAGTGCGACACAGAAAATCAACTTGCGTTGTAAAATGTATTTTTTCCACGACCCGTTTAAGAAAATTACCAAATTTTAAAAAATAATTCTCGTATTTTAAAATATTTAAAAAAATTGAATATGATTTTTACTAATTATAAAAAAATCAATTTGCCTTCAGTCCGGGTTTGAATCCATGGAACTCATCACTCCAACTTTCTGCGCTCACAAATCTCATAGTAACTTTGCTTAACATTTATAATTAAAGGAAATAAATTCTTATTCTCAAATGGGACAAATTAAAAAAAAAACAAAGACCGTATCACAGAAATGTCGAGCGACAGTTTTCCTCCTGAAAACAACTACTCCTTTGGCTAATACCGCAGCAGGCATTGCATTATATTAACAAGAAAATAGCAGAGATCTGTTCTCGCTCGCATCGCTTTTTCTTCCTATCTTTTCTATAGAATTTCGGGAGACCGCGCGCGCTCGAGACTAGCACAAACCGCGATTGCCTAATGCGTTTTCACCTTTAATTAGCAGCTTAGTGAACTATGGCCTATAGTCTAATTAGCAAGTAGTTACTTTCAACTTTACTCAGACGTGAAAAAAACTGGCCCTTAGTTTAACAGATATGTCAATAATTTAAAATAGTCTGCCTGGCACTAAATAGTGATAAGCAAAAAATGTTCCTAAAGTAGGCCATAACTGACAAAGACAGAGATACGAGTCATAAGCCATAAAAGTGTGATAATTAATTATAACCAAACTTTTAACAATATTTGACTTATACGTTTTACTACCTTTGATTTTTTATTAAATATGGTTTAAACTGACAATTAAAAAGAATTATACGCTCAACATTCGTGAATTTTTCAAAGGCCTACTTTGGTGATTGGTGGAGTTAATATTCTCACTAGAATGTGACATTGTTTGGAGAGCATTTTCAGAATCACTAAAAATAACTGCCTTGCTAATGTTTTCTAATATAATACATTCTAATTTTGATGTAGTCGTTTTAAAGTTTAATCTGTCCGATAAATTAACGACTCATTTAAGATAGATTACGAACTTTAAAGTAATATTGACACTTCATCTGAGATGAAACAAAACAAGGGGCAAACGCTGCCAATCTAAATATTTCATCGGCGAAAGAACTATTCTACGAGTAAACACAAAATCATTGATATGAAATCACCGTTAAACAACCAATTGAGCAAAAAATAAATTTATGGACAATCTGATCAGTGATATATACATAGTTATATAGATTGTTCATCCATATCTACATGTTTTTATTAGTCAACGAAAAGTTGGTGTCCCTGAGCGAAATTTTCTTTTTATCTAATAAAAGCAATTTTTATGTTTTGTCTCAATTGTGTGTATTCACTTGTAAACAAATCATTTATAGAACCGATTTAGAAATTAGAATCTTTACGTTTAGAGTTTTCTTGTCATTAAAATTGGCGTATTTTCGAGAATACTGACACAATTTAAAAAAATATCAATTCTGAGATTATTGAATCAACATAATTGAAAAGGTACATTCTTTATGTAGAAACAACGACACTTTCATAGTTATATCAAAGAGTACAGAATATCTATAAAAGAGAAGTCACTCGCGGCATTTACAAAGGAAATCGCGCTTCAAATGCGGGCCGACAAGTCGACGTTTTTTCAAAGAGTACAGAGCTAATTGGGCTATACCGGGGTTAAGCGGTAAGACACGGCGGCGATGATAGTGGAATGTAACGGCCAATACACAGCGGAATCTAACGTAGCAAACGAGCCTTACGCGTTGAACTACACCGGTATACTGCCGATCGAGAAAGGACTGTGGAGGACTGGCGGCTGATCGCGTTAGAAGGCGGTAATTGGGCGAGTGACTCCTCTTTTATAGTTATATTTTGTACTCTTTGGTTATATAGTGGTATTCGCTTGACGCGGTGCTACTAGGGTCCAATTACAATAAAAAGAACACAGGTGCATCATCATTTGGCGACGTACATAATTCATTAGCGATCCGCGCCTACTGGAGGTTTAGTAACATGTTAAAGTGATTACAGTATCCCCTTATAATTTTCGGACAAGGATATCTCAAAAAGTAATTTTTTTAAAAAATTTAAATTTTGGCAAAATAAATTTCAATTCCTTCCAGTTTCCGAGAAAAAAACTCAAAGAGCTTTAAATTTTGAAATATCATGATGAAAATAAATGCATTTCTCAACAGCACTATTCTTAATATAATCCATGAATTTAAGCTATTAATGCCTTGTTAATGATTTTTTAAAATTCACCAAAATTAGTGACTAAAACGCCACGTTAAGTACTATCTTCTGGTGTAAACTGGTGTAAATCATTTCAGGAAACGAATGATGACTGAGAGTGTACGATACGATAGTTACAGTCACGTTACAACAGAAGGCCGCACTTAACGAGGCGTTTTAACCACTAATTTTAGCGAATTTTAAAAAATCATTAACAAGACATTAAGAGCTCAAATTTCGGGATTATATTAAGAATAGTGCTGTTGAGGAATGCATTTATTTTCATTATGATATTTCAAAATTTAAAGCCCTTTGATTTTTTTCTCGGAAACAGGAAGGAATTAAAACTTTAAAAAATATGCATAACCTATATATTATTGCCAAATTTAATTTGCCAAAATTTAAATTTTTAAAAAAAATTACTTATTTATTCTTTATTTATTAGTTATAGATAATATATTATTTAAAAATCAAAATAATGATAATGACGTAATGGTGTTCTTCTTCTTTAAGTTTCAGCCAATGAAGTTATCTCGAATGGACATTTTTTAAGATGTGACAGTATTTTCGCAAATGAGCGATATTTAAACGTACATTTTATAAATAGTAAATACAATTTTGCAGATAATTAATATTTTTTTGTATTGCTAATTAAAACTATTGTAGGATGTTACTATCAAATTAGAATATTTAATTAAAAAAATATATATCATATATAATATAAGGCAACAATTTACTAAATTAACTTTATTCAGTTATCAATAGAGCCTTGTTTATTTAGTATAATGGATAATAATTATTGTAATTTAAATAGTTTTAATAAAAAGTATTGCTTTTGAAGTAGATTGGCTGGTGCATAAGTGTTGTAGAGCTGCAAAACTGGCAAAAAAAATGGAAGTATGTCATCTACATTCCACAGAAATTAGGTTTTCTAATTTTGACATATAATGTGACATTTTTTGTTATCAAAATATGATCTACTTTACGCAAACAGTTGCATAATGTTGAAAATTCATTATGTCACCAGTTGGGAAAATAAAACAAAAAACCTCTTTTGCAGGTTGACTTAAGTATAAAACTTTAACTTGGTAAAACTTACAACCTAGTAATAATGTTGTTTTGGTTCTTATTTTCCATTTTAAATCAGCATAAAATGATTAAAATGCAAATTAAGACCAAATAACCCGCTTTTTGAAAACTAAACTTTAATAAACAATATAAATACACTACATGTCGTTGAGAATAAATAATTAATATGATATTCTGTTTGTTAATAAAATGATGCATATGCAACTAACAATACAAGTAAGTAATATTAGTTGTCTAGATGTCAGTAATGTTTTACCAAAACACAATTTTATAAATAATCTAGTAAAAATATAGTATGTAACACGTTTCGAAATGCCGTTTTATGTAACTCATTCATTTTATAATATTCATTCGTTACATAAAATAAGGAATTTCGTAACTGATTGCATAAATAGCCGGAGAGGGTAGCCGTGAGATTAGAGCGCATCCACATTCTCGCAAAGTTAAGCGTGATCTCTCCGGTCATATCGAGGATGAGTGAGCGCTGGGACGTTCCACCATGGGCCGTATCACCATGGCACTTAGTCGACTAGCGGTTAACCATCGACGACGTGGAATGAATGACAGTGAATGAGGGAATGAATTGGTGAATGGGAAAGTAGTAGAACCTTCAAATGGTGGTACAATAAGCCGCCAGGCTACAGGCGGATTAGAGCACGGGTGTAAAAAACTGGTTGCTATTAGACATTCGAAAATATACGTAAAATAGATTTTTAATTTTTGATCAAAATACTGTTGACAAGAAAGTTTCTGTGTTTGCAATCTTGTTAATTAATCTTTTTGACAGGATTATGCCTAACAAGATTATTAGAATAACTAAAGAAAATGATGGACGGGCAGCGGTCCAAGGGGGCACACTATTTACTATTTAATAATTAAAATTAAATTAAAAATAGCAAGATTATCTATTCTATCTAATCTAATCTTTTTTACGTATATTTTAGATTAATTAAAATAATTTCTGTGAAATGTAGATGATATACTTGCATTTTTTTGGCAGTTCTGCAGCTCTATAGCACTTATAATATGTACAAATCGTAGTCAATTTCACAAACTGACGTATCTCAAAAACTGCAATTTTTGAGATACGACTATAGATCTTCCATCTCACAAAGTGGCTCAACTCAGGCTGTAACCGTTACGTAGTAATAGAAACTTCCGTGAAGGATATATCTCCTTACTCGAACACAGCCCAAAATTTTAAATTGCCCTCCTGTAAAATTAGGAAAAATAAGATAGGTCAATTTGTGAGATTGACGTCGATTTGGAAATTTTTAATATTGTTAAGTTTACGCAAATTTAGAGTTCATAGACAGTTTTTGCGTTACCTGTCCAATTTTACATATATTTCTCAAAATTTTGATTGGTTTGAAAATATAGATTTATGACACTTCTTAACTGTAAAAAATCCCACATGATGCAGACTTTAACGGTGACCTACCTTGTATGCCCAGTTAGTCTTTTATATAAATTTTCTATTGTAGTAGAAAAATTAATGCAAAAGAGGCGTAACTCCAATTTAGATCTTTTACAGTTGACGTAATTAAACTTTTGGAGTATAGTGCATTGCGCATATTAGTGAGTTTAATTTTCCATATTACGTTAACCATAAGGAGGAGGGATACGCCCCTTTGTCACATCATAGATAACCACTTTAACATGTTTGTAGTGGTCTTAATTCAAATTTGGCATTTTTCGACTTACACCCCTTTGCCTTTCCATCGACGAATTCTTCTTGTGTCAGTTTGGATTTAATTCAGCATCGTGCGTAGTTATCACGGATATGACTCGTATATCTGTCTTTCTCGGAGGCACTTTTAAATATGCATTAAAAATATCTAATGTGACATTTTTTGCATATTAATATTTCATATCTTAGGAGGATTACCTACTTCTTTAATAAAATTATTATAATAATGTAAATTAAAATTTGTTTTTCTTTTCAGCGTACAGCCTTTTGGAAACCCTGCTCGAAAAAAGCACGTACGTAGCCGGCGAAAGCTTAACTTTGGCGGATTTGAGCATAGTAGCCAACATCACCTCCTTGAACATTTTGGTACCACTGGCGGAAAATAGGTATCCAAAAACAAGCGAATGGATCGCTAGGCTACAGAAACTGCCCTACTATCAAGAGGGCAACGAAGTTGGCTTGGGACAATTCACCGGAATGGTCAGAAGCAAATTGGCTTAGAAAAGTTTTATCACTTTATCAGTATTTATGTTTTTTGAGTGTACATTTTTTTACCTATCGTGTTCATGGGTTTGTTTTGGTTCAAACGATTCCAGTTCAAAAATAGTTGAATTAATTTTTCAAAAATAACTAGTCGAGTGTAAGTCACTGATTCTGAACTAGTTGGTAAAAGAATCAAAACAAGCCTTATATGTATGATTGTTGAGTAACAACTTTAAAGATTTTTATATTAAAATAATTAATTAATATATTTTAATTTGCAAGTTTCTCAATAGATGTTATAAAAACAGACAAGACGGTTTTTTTTTATTATGATGATTAATTAGACGTAGGTACTTATATTCAAGCAAAATCCATCTTTGTCCGAAAAAAATTTAATTCTTCAGGCATTTTAATTAAGCTACCAGGGCAAATCAGCAGACCTATAGTGAAATATTCTTCAAATGGCTTCATAACTTTAATTTCTAGCTTTTTGTACAGTACGAACACTGGTAATGTTTGCGGAATCGTCACATTCGTAAACTTTGATGTTTTTGACCTATAATTCCGTTGACAGTTCGATTTTGAACCGAGCAGTTTCGTTTCAACATAAATGAATGAATGAATTAATTAAAACCGCAGCACTTATGTAATGAAAATATCTTCTGAAATAAGGCTTTATTCACGATACGCTTAGAACGGTACGTTTTTACGTCCTTGTCACACAATATAAGTTACGTGCATTACAAATCCGACCTATCTGCAAAGATAAATACAAGTAGCGAAATATTTTCGATAATAAAAACTGTAATATTATTTCATTGTTAAAGTTGGTAGTTTTTAAAAAGTAATAATAATAATAAATTTATTATTTACCAAAACAAAAAACTGATTACAGATATGTTTTAAAATAACAAACATTGCTAAATAAATGGTACAGTATTAGGTTCAAAAACCGATTCTTCCATACTGCCCATTGAAAAACAAACTAAAATAAAGTTCTATAATGCTATTGGAGCCCAAAATTAAAATTCTAATTTAATAATACATTAAAAAAATCTTAACGAAACTGAATATTCATATTCGTTACTGCCAGTTCATTTGTTCTGCTAATAACTGTTTTTTTTTAAGTTTGTTGAAACATTCTATTGATACACTATAAAATGGTACATCAAACAGATTTCCATAACAAGATATTTGATAAGAGAGGGGTCTATACTACGTCACAGTGGTTAAAATGAAATAAAACCAGGTTTCACACAAAGTTTTTTTAGTATCAGCATTTAGGTAGCTTCTTTGATTGAAAATAAGCTTTAGAGACACATAAGCTTTACGGATTCTATTCGTTATATCTTTCTTAAATTTAAATTTTAAGCTTTCATTGTTTAACCGCAATGTTAGCTGATTGAGAGCTTGCCTTTTTTGGGCCTCATTTGCAAAAAGAATGGCCGATGATTTGTTCGCGTTTATTATTAAATTATGCTTAGTTGAGATTTTTGTAAGTGTAGAAAGGTCTTGATTAATTTTATCATTAATATCTAAAATGTCATTGTTTTTAAAAGAATAATACAGCTGAGTATCATCTGCATACAGATGATACCAAAATTTAAACAAGCATGTAAATTCGAAGTATAAATGGAATACAAAAGCGGTCCTAATATACTAACTTGGGGAACACCTTGCTTTTTATCTTGTTTTTAACTTGTTGAGTTCGGTTAATGAGATAAAAATTTTATTGCAGAAGCATTTAACCCTACAAAATGTAAAATTACCAATAGAATCCGGTGATTTATAGTATCAAAGGCTCTAGAATAGTCAATTAAAATTAGAATAACCAGCTCATTTTTATCGAGGGACGAAATTATATCATCAGTAACAACAGCCAAGGCTGTTGCAAAACTATAACCAGCTCTAAATCCAGACTGATGAGAAGGCAAAATATTATTGGTGTTTAAATGTATTCTTAATTTCTTTTCAATAACTCTTTCAAGAATCTTTGATAAAGTAGGCAGAATACTAATACCTCTTAGATGAGATAACTCTGACGGTTTAGCAATTTTGGGAAGTGGAGTTACCATTGCATGTTTTCATGAATTTGGAAAATAAGAGTTTTTAATGCACATGTTTATAATACGAGTAATATATTCAATGATAAACGGGACACAGAGAATAATAATTTGACTATTTAAACCATCGTGATCATATACCTTGGTTTTAATACTTTTAACAATTTCAGTGATATCTGATACGGACACACAGGAAAATGTGAGAAAAGAATTAACAGAGTCTTTTAAATTACCTTGATAAGAGTTCAAAATTTCATTATCTGACATTCCAAAAATAATAATATACTAGAAAATAAAAATTTTTCTGTAACCATTATAATTATATTTTTCTTGATCATCTCTGTACTCCTAAGGGTATATGCACAATCAAATTTAGAATAGTATATTGTGCGTTAAGTGCAAAATTAACAACATATTCCACGATTTGTAAAAGTTGTGCCATGAGAGAATGCAAGTTCCACAATTCACGATTGTGTTTACTACTCCGCAAGGTAAAACTTACAATATAGCAAATTGTATTACTTTATTGCAGCCGAAACATCTATTTTAAACGAGTAATGCTAATAATTTGCTTTTTTAGCTTTTAGGTTTTCTTCTGCCCACAAATGTACATTGTGAGAGTTAAATATACCCTTTGATTAGAAACTACATTCAAAATATCTTCATTTTCTACTGTTCTAATAATAATTTGTAAGGAAACAACAAAATGTTCTCAAAAAAATTCTCACCTCGCGTGGTATTTGGAACGATTATTTGACAATATAAACAGATTTTTTTCCGTAAGATGAAGTCGAAAGTCGATTATTTATTTACAATGTATATTTAAACATCCAAAACAATGTTTGTTCATTCGTCACCTTTTTTTGACAGGCTTGACATTGACGTTTTGCGGGATCGAGTGAAAACACTGCACCATTCTGTGTTTTCAAATATAGTCTGTTTTGATTGGCGTATAATAGTCGCTGCACGATTATCGAAAGTGGGCCTGACAGTCTCACTGAGAAAACAAAATTTATTGTTAATTTCTATTTTGACTATTTCGATGTTTTACAATATATTTAATTTCTTACTCTTCTGTATATTGCGTAGCATTTGAAAATTATCACTTACCTACCTAGAAATCGTGGCAGTTTCACGTAAATGCATAACCACTGACATTGTTTATATCGATTTCTTTAGTCTCTTTGATAAGGTACATACTTACATATATTAGATACTTATTGTGTTAATTTTAAAAATTTGTTTAAACAAATAATTTACTCACTAGTCATCGAGCAAATCATCAAAAGCCCACCCCTGTCGTTGGAAATAAACAAAGAAGGTGGCCGATTGCCGCCCATTTGGCCGTCCTCACGTAGCGCACGCCCAGGGACACCGCCCCAAAAACGGCCCTGTACTTACGTCATAAATTTTATTTATTTAATTTGACTAAAGTTCGTTCCATTAAAATTACGGAAAAATTGAATATGACGTCGGGTTTCCTATTGTTAATTTATTGTTTTGTTGAAAAGTAGAAATGTTTGTAAATTAAAACGTGTGACATTCTAAGAAATCGTTTCCACATTTTAAATAAAAACTATGTTTTATTTTCTATTGCGGTCAAAGAAAACGAATTAAATAATAAATAATGCACTTTTTAAAAATAATATTATTTGTTTGTTGTTGAAAAGTATAAAAAAAGCAACTGCAATATGTTAATTTTAATTACGTTTGCATGCATTCTTATCTATGAATTTATGAACAATCCTCTAATTTTAATTTAAATTTGTTATGTTGTATGCCTATTGCCTATAGGTATTTTTTCATATTATTAGGAATTTTTAGACAAATCCTGTGCACCCCATATATTTGGCCAATAAAGATTATTATTATTGGTCCAAGACAAAAAAGGCACAAACGGCCCTTGTCAATCATTAAACCAATCAACATTAAATTGACAGTAATATTTTGGAATCATGCTAGAGTTACTTTATTTGTCTTAAAGACCATATTTCAAGCACATACATTTTCTGTTTGTCCACTTTTCTATCCATTAGAAAACGGTATTAGGTATTCCAAACAAAATGGCTACCAGTGGCAGCATTTTGACAGGTCGTTGAAATGTCTAATTCCCTCTTTTAAAAAATGTCACTTTATAAAATAAAATCATCCTACCAAACTACAGTCTTCAACAATATTCGTATCACACACGTAACCTGCGGTTAAAATCAGTGAAAATTGCCTTCTTCAATCACTTTAGTAAATAATTATACTTTTTACCAGCTGGTGACATCAGTTCGGTCACGTGTGATAATGGCATTGATGAACACTGTATTACAATGGGTGTTCCACATTTTGATGCGTAGTTTCTAAACAATGCATTAGCATGCAATTATTAAAGCGGGACCTATATTTATATTCAATTTCAGAGCATTAAAAAAACAAGAAAAAGGTTGTTACATGATCACGTCAATATTAAAGTTCTACAATGTCTGGTGCCTAGTGAGAAGACTCAAACTCAAAAGGATCAATACAATATCATTTGAATTAGTGATATGGAACTGCGTAATATGTTGCAATAGCAGAACGGAAATGAGAAGATAGTTTTGGATGAACTCTTAATTTTTAGCTTCTTATATTTAATGAACAAATAAAACATATAATCATTAGGTTCAGAAAAAAATTGTACCCCGCCCATAGTTTTGTAGTACTGAACACAAAAAGCTCTTGCTTCATTTTTTTTGGAACTGTCATGAAGTAATCATGATTTACTGGGAAAGGGAAAAGCTTCTAAATCGCACATCACCATAGAAAAAAGATTCCAACAGTCCGCTTATTCATCTGGTTCGAATGAATATCATCGCTTCCTTCAACTAAAGAAAATTGTCAAATTCAATCACAATAGTTTGTTTTTTGTTAACAAGTTATAACTGTCAGTGGAACACGCATTTTTTCACCTAATCCGCATGGTTTTCACGCAGGAAGATCTACTGTAATTTATTCTGTAAGATTCAATTTATCGCAGAACATTGGACAGATGAGGTCGGCAGACTTCTCCAAAGCCTTTGACAAAATTAATCATAACATACTGCTAACCAAGGTGGATAGATTGGGATTTAACTCAAAGTTGATAAATCTGGTTGTCATTTTGAACAGACCACAATTCGTACAGCCCTTTTGATATAAGTCAGCTACATTTTATTAAACATCAGGAGTACCACAAGGTTCTGTTTTGTGACGTCTTTTTGTATTATTTATCAATGATATTGAAATAAAAAGCAGACGCAGACGATCTCAACTCATTTCAACAATTCGAATCTACACAGGACTGTCTTAAGGTACAAGCAAGTATTGATTTGATAAATGATTAGTGTATTAAAAACGAACTTCCTTTGAACGGTAGTATATGTAATCTCTGATGCGACCAGATCTTAGCAAAGATCTGTAGAAGGAGGCATTTTGGCATATCCCCTCCACTTTTTTTAAGCCACGCCCATACATCTAACCTAAGCATTTTTTTGGAAAAAGTCTTCTAACCTAACGCCGAAAAAGCCTCTCGAGACGACTCGAAGAACTGGAAGAGGCCACAAGCTTCTGAAGACGAAGAAGATGGCGACTATCGTTTACGTGAACGTGTATAGAGTAACGTTGAAGAGGAAAATCATATAAATAGCCATTTTAATAAATAAAAGTTTTAATGAAGGTACTTTTCCTCCTTTTCTTAAAACAAGTGTTGTGGTTCCATTATATAAGGGAGGAGACTTGACTGAGCCGTCTAATTTTAGGCCCATATCTCTAATTCCGACACTGGGAAAAATTATTGAGAAACTTGTAAAAACTCGACTAGTTAGATATCTAGACTAAAATAATATACTGGACATAAATCAATTCGGTTTCATCTTGTTTGGAATTAGCCTATTCAAGTATAAATTTCCACGATGCCGTAGCTGCAGTATTTTGTGATCTGACTAAAGCTTTTGACTGTGTCAACCACGGAGTACTGCTGCGAAAGCTTGAAGTTTATGGCAAACAGTCCGAACTATTTCAGACTCGAAAACAAGTAACATAAAATGGGGTGTTCTCAAGGTTCTGGTCTTGGGCCCACCCTGTTTTTAATTTATATCAATGATTTAGGTAAGTTAAATATCTCAAGAAGTTTCACTCTACTACTACTATCTTGTGGCATAATAAAGGTAATATTCTTTATACAAATATTAGTAATGACCTCAAATCCTTTAAAACATGGTGCACTGCAAATTTTTTGTCATTAAATTTTAAAAGAACAAAAATACTAACCTTTAAATGTAATATTCCTGATATTTTAATAGATATGGATACTGTAGAAGCCACAAACTACAAAATTTTTGGGTTTAAATATCGACACGGATTTGAAATTCAAATCTCATGTGGATCCACTTTAAAAAAAACTCGCATCTGGTTGTTATGCCAATAATAATTAGGAATTTGAGCAGCAAAAACTGCATATTATGCGTTAGTTGACTCCTATTTACGTTATGCTGTTCAGTTTTGGGGAGTCTGTTCTGGCGAGTTATTTGGTAGATTCTTTATAAAGCAGAAACGGACAATAAGGTTCTTATGTAGAGCACACAGATTAGTTTCATGTAGACCACTGTTCTTAAAACAAGAAATATTAACATTAACTTCTTTATTTATCTTAGAAGCTGGTTGCATGATCCATAAGAACAAGTCGAAATATAAATCGAATATATCCCGTGTAACTCGCCAAACGGGTAACTTGAAGTTACTTATTCCCAAAACTGAACTTACAAGGGACTCTTTTATATATAATGGTATCAAGATGTACAACAGGCCATCACATACTTTGACAGATGTCATAGAATTGTTTTAAAAAGCTGCTCAGGAGATTTCCGTTAACTAGGCCTTATTTTGCAAGACACAACTAATATCTGAGGCACTTGATAGGAGAAGTCAAACAGATGTAATCTACAGATTTCTCCAAAGCTTTCGACAGAATTGATCATGAACTACTGCTTATTAAATTAGAAAGCATGGGAATTCATGTATCATTGCTAGTACTTTTAAAATCTTATTTATCGAAACGTCTTCAATATGTTCAGTGCCTGGGACACAGATCACATAATTTTTACCAAACTTCTGGGGTACCGTAAGGATCTGTTTTAGGACCACTTCTTTTCATCATATTTATTAATAATATAGTTAAAAACATCAACGTTACAAGTATTTTATATGGTGATGATCTAAAATTGATTTATGAGATTAAAACTACTGATGATTGTGCTAAACTTCAAAAAACATCGATTTATTAGATGAATGGTACTCAGAGAATGAATTACCACTCAATGCCAGTAAGTTAAATGTTATGTCATTTTGTAGAAAAGATCATGTAATAACATATAATTACAAATTACGCAATGTTGTTCTAACACGTCCAGAGCTTATACGAGATCTTGGTGTTTACTTTGACCCTAAACTTACTTTGAATGCTCACATTGCCAAAATCACTGCTAGTGCTGATCGTTTATTTTCTCTATAAGACAATAGGTACATCACAAAATAGATTCGATTGAATTAGTCAATATGTTACATTATTGTGTTCCTGGAATTAATTTTCGCCACAATTAGCCATTCCATCAATATAACTAATTTGACTAGTTTGGCTAATTGATTTCTGCAATTAACTATTACAGCCACCAAATTTGAGTAAGCTGTTATTTTTTCATACTATGTGCCCCCATCTATTAAGTAGTGGCAGAATCACTACAGAGTACTATATTTGTCCAGTTGCAGCGCGTAGTCATAGTTTGTAAGCCCAGTAAAAAACATCTTGTGATTTAGTGCTCGAAAAAGGAGCCGATTTTTTTTTTAAGTTTTTGTACAACTCTTTCACTAAAACTTGAAAAAATTATGTTTAATTATATGTTTATATTTTTTAATGTTGCTACTTAGTGCTAGTAATAAAGAACATTCAACCATTAAAATTTTTGTATCGATTAACAAGTTTTTTATTATAGGTCCTAAAAAGTATATCAAATTTGCTCCCTTTCCTCTATTCTCATTTTACAGAAAGTTGTCATTTGGTAACACAAATAGGAATATTTATTGTTTATTTTGAAATAAATATCTCTTATTTAAACGAAAACAAGTTACTTAAAAAAAATACAAAATTTACATTTTATCTAGAAATATTAGAGCATTTTACTTTCGTACAGCTGAAACATGCGCAAACTAATGGAGTAGCCTTTATATGATTACCATACAGATACTCTCCTGTATAAAACATCTACCATAACTAGATACTCATGTATGGAACACTGTATTATATTAAATACCAGTATATTAACAATAAAAAAATATTTGCTGAGTACTACGAGGTTATATCAGTATATAACGAGACTGGTGCTATAATTTCTTTCAGAGGTAACATTTTATAACCCAATAAATGAGACATGAAAGCCTTATATTTAATGTACTACCCCGCAAGTAGGCTTTGATTTAACTTTTGACATTTGTTACAAATTAATTATTGAATTGTCAGTGTTTTGCGTACCCATCGAAAAATGAAAGTGGAGCAAAGATACGCGATAAAATTTTGTGTTCGATTGGGTAAAACACCAACTGAAACTTTTGAAATGATTAAAGGTGCATATCTAGATAATAGTTTATCACGATGTAGAGTGTTTGAGTGGCATAAAAAGTTTAAAGACGGTTGTGAATCAGTTGAAGATGAACCTCGTCCCGGTCAACCACAAACTGCGAGAAATGACACAAAAATTGCAGAAATTAACGACTTGATACAAAATGATCGCCGGATTGGCATAAAACGAATTTCTGACAATGTTAATTTGTCTTACGGTACCACTCAAAAAATTATTCATGAAGATTTAGAGTACCGGAAGATCGCGGCAAGATGGATTCAAAAAGTGATGACCGATGAACAAAAAGCGAATCGAGTGACAATTTGTCAGCAGTGGAAAAGGCAATTGCAACGTAACCCACAGTTTTTAAATAATGTGGTTACATGTGACGAAAGTTGGTTTTATCATTACGATCCTGAATTGAAGTCTCATAGTATGCAATGGAAGTATAAAGGCAGCCCAAGACCGCAGAAGGCCAAAACTGCTAAAAGCGCTGGTAAAGTGATGCACCTGATTTTTTTTGACAAATTTGGCGTTATTTACGATCACATTGTACCTAGAGGACATACCGTAACAGGGGAGTACTAATCTAATGTACTTCGAGGACCCTTAAAGGCAAAATTGAAGAAAAAAAGGCCGCTTTATCAGGACTTTGGCTGGACGCTGCATCACGACAATGCTGCGGCTCATAGATCAATGATTTGTCAACGAACAATTGAAGAATTAGGGGTTGAAATTATGGTTCATCCCACCTACTCTCCTGACCTTGCTCCATGTGACTTCCATTTGTTTCCTGAAGTCAAAAAAGAATTGAGAGGTAGAAGATTTGAGTCGCATTTAGAGCTCAACAACGCTGTGATGGGTATACTAAACAGACTATCAAGAAATGGTTTCTCAGAAGTTTATGATAAGTGGATAAAGCGATGGAATAAGTGTATTCAACAGAATGGAGAGTACTTCGAAGGATAGTTGTTGAATTTTTTTAAATAAATGTTTCGTTGTTATACTATAGCACCAGTCTCGTTATTTTCTGATACATCCTCGTAAAACTCCAGTATTCAGCACTCTAGTCATTTAACCAGCATTTCTGTATCTATTGTGCAAGAAGTTAAAATTAACAGACACTTTTTTGTTTTCATCTCTCGATTTTTCTTTTTTCAGTATATGTTCATTTCCTGTCCTTATTTTGTAATAATATTTTGTTTATTTTTTCTGTTGCTTCGTCTTCATTTTAATTGTGCCTTATAAAAACATACATATTTTTAACCGTAAATAAAACCTGAATACGCCTCTGCGCAAACACGAGCCCTTTGTAATAAAATATTTTTAAAACGTATTCACACCAGATGTAACCAATTATGAGTAGACGAGTCGTGACGACAACATACATTGGTCCGATCGTATACAGGGCGTTACTTAACAAGCCGCGTCATCGTCTTTACTAGAAATAATCTTTGATAAATCTTTTTTAAATTCATTCCATTATTATCTTTTAACTAGCTCACTTCGTCATAAGTTAAGAGATTGCCGTAGTGCGCAAATATTATTTCCTGAAATCTAGAACGTCGAAATAGGACTTACCGAATTATCGCTGATCCTTTTTCCGTAAATAAGATAGTCGTGCTTGGGCTTGGAGGCGGTCTGGTCGGGAGGCAGCTGCTGGCCGCTCGACGGCGTGGGTCGAGGCCTCTTCCGCACTGAAACGTTGCTGAGGCCTCCGCCACCCAATGGTACCCAGCCACCAGAGCTGTCATCCCGAGACATCACCTGAGCGCGTACGCGCACCAAGTAGTTGCCACTGTAACAACAAAACCAAAAATTAATTTACAGATGTCAAAAAACAAGAAATGAAATTTTATAAGAGAAATGAGAAGACGTCAGTCAAACAAACGAAATTTTATTAGTTTTAAGTGGAAAAATTGC
Source organism: Psylliodes chrysocephalus (assembly GCA_927349885.1). NCBI lineage: Eukaryota > Metazoa > Arthropoda > Insecta > Coleoptera > Chrysomelidae > Psylliodes > Psylliodes chrysocephalus. The sequence continues at coordinate 16,721,639 of OV651814.1, read as the reverse complement.
AATTTTTTGTTTGCTTTACACATTGAAACATTACTAGTTTATTCTATTAATTTTTTTTTTAAGATTTTTGCAATAAACTGGTAGAACAATGAAAAGACACAATTTAAATATCATTCTGTATCATGAAAAATATGTCATCTACTTGGCTCCTATACACGAACGGCCATCATGGGCGATCACAGGCGAGTACCATCGTCTATAATCGATGAGTTGTCGGTTTTTCACACACACGCATCAAAGGTAATCGCATGTAGTTGATTTTGTGTCGTAAAGGTTAAAGTTTGATGTAGATGTTCTTTAGTTGAAGTGGTCTTATTCAAGGAAACTTTTACTGTAAGATGGTCGGAAGGAGAAGGGTAATAGGCCAAAAGCAGTAGTTTTGCGCCATAGAGACAGCCGTAAGTAATCTGTTAATGATTAGTTGCAAGGCTTTTTTCCCAGCACGAAGCATAGCTTGCTTTTGAAACATTTACCTTCTTACCAAGGATCGTCCAAATCATTGTTGACATAGATCACAGTGGACGTTGTGTGATCTCCCTTGTCAGCATTAGAGTTTTTTGCTTAGTTTAAATTTTTAGAATAGGATTAATTATTTTAAAATTCTAGGATATAACCAAAGAGGGTAGAGGTAACATAGGAAGCATTTGTCGCTGCGCAAATTTTGCCAAAACCGAAAAACTGGGTGGAAGGAGTAGGGAGACGTTCTGGGCCGGACTTAAATATTTGTATTGTAGTACCTAATTTTGGTGGGTAACTAAAAGATGAAAAATTATGAGACGTTTTTTTTACTTTATTTGTTAGCACGATTCATGTATGATGAGGGCAATAACACTTATCAATATATAACTAGCTAAGGGCCGATTCCACCGTTGTTTCAAACGAAGTTTAAATTATTAATAGAAGATTAAAATGACATTGTTAATGTAAAAATGTCATTTTAAACTTCGTTTTTGTTAATATAAAAATGTCATTTTAATCTTCGTTTAGTATTTTAAACTTCGTTTAACAAAACGGTGAAATCGACCCTAAATAGAAGTTTATAAAATTATTGCAACAAAATAGCTGTTGAGACAATAAGTTATCGAAACAGCCAAAGTACTTTTTGCTCGAATTACACACAAGATTTTTTGTACGATCACACCAAAATAAAATAAATAATTAATTTATTAGAAATGGGTTACCTTTTAGTTCGTTATAATATTTTAAGTTTATTTGACAGGCCTACTCTTCGAAGAGAAAAAAATGTTTTGGTACTTATATGCCGGTAATTATTTATGATTTAATTATTTACCGAAAATACCGTTCAATGAATTAAAATATTAGGAAGTCAATTAATAGTTATTTATGTAACCAGTTACGAAATGCCTTATTTTGTGTAACGAGTAACTATTTGTGGAACGAGCGGAGCGAGGTCCCGAAAAATGAACGAGTTACACAAAATGGCATTTCGTAACGTATTTACAGACAAGATTTTTTCTAATTTTGACTTGACTATTTATAAAATTGTGTTGAAAAATGACTCACCATAATTCTTCTGTAGGTACTTCCAATCAAATATTTTAGAAAATTGTTGTATTTGATTGCCCTACGACGTTTTTTTTTTCAATAGTAATAATAAAAATAAGGGACATGTGCAGTGTTGCCGATCTAATTTTTGACATTACCAGCGAAAAATTTGAAAAAAAACATTTTTACCCTTTATCCTTAGGAGTACGTCAAAATTCTACCCCCAACATTTCTGTGCCGTTTTCAATAACGGTGTTATTTTAAAAATAAAACGCAATTTAGAGCTTTTCTTTTTTGTTTTCTTTTTGTTGTTAAATGTAATGTCATATTTTCAAATGTGAAATGTCACTATTCATTGCCTTTTTTTCTATATTTGGTTTTTTTGATTTTTCGTTTTTTGGATATTTGGATTTTTCGATTTTTAGATTACTCGATTTTTCGATTTCTCGATTTCACGATTTTTCGATTTTTCAACTTAAAAACCAAAAAAGAGGCAGTTTTATTTATTTTCATTTCGTAACTGGTGACACAATCAACTTTTCGTAATCAGTTGCAAAATTTTCTTCTTTATGCAACTGGTTGCATAAAGTAGATCGTTTTGACACTTGCTGCGATTACAAAATATATTACTTTATATGTCAAAAATGCAGAATGTAAATTAAATGGATAGATCCCATATTATTATAGAGCAGTGTTTCTCAAACTTTTATGGCGACGGTACCTTTTTGAAAAGCGAAATATTTAACGCAGCCCTAAACACATAAAACACATCATTTAAAAAATGTATTTCAAATGTTTCTTTATTTTAACTCTCATTTTGACTTTCAATAGGTAAACATGATAAAAAAATCGGCTTTATATTATGCTCCGATTTCACATATTCAATTTGATAATTGTAATTTGACAATATTACTGCCCATCTACGTAGTCTGTTGGCTGAAAATTGGAGTATACATTTAGCTGGGTTAAAAATAGTTACCAGAGATAAGTGATCTGTAACTAGGATAAAGAAATGTCCATATAAATATTCATTAAATTTATTTAAGCCAAAAATTATTGCAAGGACCTCTTTTTCAATTTGGGAATATTTTTGTTCGGACTTTGATAAGGTATGCGAAGCAGAAGCTATAGATTTCTCAATATTTTTTTCAAAAATATGACATATCATGGCCCTTATTCCCACATTTGATGCATCTACGAATAATTTAATCGGCAACTCAGGCTGAAAATGCACAAGATCATCATTTGTTGTTAATTTATTTTTGATTTATTCAAAAGATTCCTTGCAAGAATTATCCCAAATCCATTTCACCCATGAAAAATAAAATTAAAAAAGTCCTAAAGCAAAATCATATCCTTCTTCCTCTTAGTGACTTAAAAAAATTACTTCTCAAAAAAAAAGTCCTCAAGCCAGGTCCCTCCATTTTGTGGCGATAGAATTGTTTTTTTTTTTTTATTGTGATTATTTTCTTCGCGAAGCCCTCACACTTTGAGTAACACTGTTATAGAGAATTACTAAATAAATAGTTTTGAGAAAACTATTGAAACCAGTTGTCAAGTTTGAAACGAATAAATTGGCAATGAAATTGATATTTTTGTATTTGATTGTATGTTTATCTTTTCACTTCCTAAAAAAAGATTCCCGATGAAACAAGAAATAATAAACAGTTTATAATAATAACAACCTTTATTTGCTACTTATAACATGTACCAATGACCAAGTTCGATTCTGTTTATTTTCAAATCAACAAATATGGACGTCGACAGAATCTTTAAAAATTAAATATCTCACCGAAATAAATGTAAGTTTCATTTATCTCCGTCACATTTCGCAGATTTATTATAAATAAAGCTTTTTACAACACATCTTGGCATTTTCAACGTTAATTTCCATAATTTTAGTTACTAAAATACCAAATTAATTCTCGTTGACACATTAAATTTGGATGGACAACGCTCTGACATGTGATGTTCTCAACTGCGATTGGTGGGTGTGAATAATTTCGAAATGGGATTATGCGCAGTGTCTTATGTTCCATCTAAGGTTTGTATAATCTAAGGATATAACCTAATTATTAGTTAAGTTACTTCGCACATTTTAAAGCATAATTTTTATGTTACAATATAAACCTTTGTGTAAAAGGTTTGATGATTAAAATAAAGATTGTTATTTGGAATCATCTTATTTCCCACGGTTTACTTAATTTTGTTACAACCTGAAATAAAGGTACTGTCAAATTGGCGCCAAACCGCAGTGGTTCGCTGATTCAACAAATAAGTTTTCGGAAGGAATTATGAAGGAGTTGGGGAGGGTATTTAGGACCTTCTGCCATAATAAGTATAACTCATAGGTATCGTGGGTAAAAAGAATAAACAATTGGATAAATCTCATTATACACGACTGTACAGGATTTACACCCTATGAACTACACACTGGGAAGAAATTTCAAGATCAAAAAATCAAAAAGATTATTAAATTCCCAAAAGAGTTGAAAAAGTGAAAGACAAAATAAATCTCAAAAGTACTGGCACTGCATTAGCACTGGCAGTAGATTTTTTACTACAGAATCCATTTTGAATGACTGGCAACCATTTAAAGTGATCCAAGATAATTTATTAATTCTAGAGAATATGCTGATTCAAAAATATTTGTAATTTGTCTTGGAATACAGATTAGACGATAATTGTTTATATCACTTGGTGAGCTTTATAAACAGGAATTCCTTTAGATTATTTTAGATCCGGAAAAACTTCAAATTTAAAAGATTCATTAATCAAATGAGATAACGGAGTAAGTAGGAGCTAATTTTATAGTTTTGCCATGTATTTCATCAACACTTTCAGCAAATTTTAAGGTCGTTTTCTGAATAATGGAGATGATCTCTTCTGGAGTTGTTGGAAAGCGAAAGAAGCTTACATGGGAAGCTAAATTTTATACAAAATAAAAAAAATTGTACTTTTATTTCTAAATATTAAAAATGTTTTCGTTAAATTGTATTTTATAATTCTCTTTCGGGAAAATTTCGGGACTATTTTGCCCCTACTGGGTGTAGTGAAAGACTGTCTACAAAAGATTTAACTTTCACACAAATCACAATCTACCAAAAGGTAACTCATAATAATTATAATATACTTTGGGTATAGAATTATTAATGAATATCGTAATCTTTCTAGATCAAAAATGGCTGACACATTTATTGAGACAGACACTTGATCAAAAAATTCAAGTTGTTCCATCGGCACTGCTCCAGAAACTATTCAATTTATAAAGAAGAAATCTGTAAAGTGCCTAAATTTAGAAAGAGGTATGCCAAAAATAATGAGTAAATTTTAAATGTCTTTTTATGATTTTTGAGTAAGTTTTAGAAAATATTTTGGGAGATTATTACTGAGCGGGTTGATAATCTGGAACCAACAGTCAGATTACCTCAGCAAAGTGGAAGAAGGTTGCAATCTAAAATATCTGTCATGATTCTCTTCTGAAATATTTAGGAGAAAAATTACTTAAGCGAAAGTACATAAGAAGCAGTTGATGTACCTATGTATCTATCTATTTGTGGCTGAGAGACACTCGGCTTCGAATCCTACAGAAGACCATGTGAATTAATTTGCATGGTTCTATATAGCATTTGGTGGATGCCGTATTAACTGAGATTTAATTTCTGTTGATATGACATCCAGATTATAAAAATCGCAATGCGTTACCGTTTCGATGATGTAAAATTATCTTTAAGTAGCTCCGGACCGCCATGGCAAATAATAATAGGGGTCCTTGGAGGTGGATGGCTCAGTGGTAGAGTCTCTGCCTGTGGATCCAAGGGTCCCAGGTTCGAATCCCACCGTTGGCCAGGATTTTTTTAATTTATTTAAAATGAATTCTGATGCTTTGGTAGGATTCCCCACTCGACCATTCACTGTTGGGTTCTAATTAACAGTGCTGTTCCTAAAGTGGCGCTGGGAAACAGTAACAAAGCCTACGCAAAACACGAGGCGAAATAACCTTAGTAGTTGAAGCCGCTGACATAAAAAAATAAGGGTCCTTTCCCTTACAAAATTCGCTCAGTCGGCTTCACGGGGGTGAAATTGACTCGTAAGGGGTCAATAGGGAAAGTGTTATTATTATCTAGTACTAAAATAAAAGTAATTTAATTTGGTGACATAATTAGTAATATATTTCGGATATCATCTTGATAACAATAAGATACTATATTTGTACAGATTTAATGCATTATTTTTTTTTGTCAAAACACAAAAATTCTACCTATAAAAAATATTAGAAGTGTGATTATTTAAAACACACATTTTTTTATAAATATCTTTCGATACATTTAAATAAAAAAATGGCGTAAAGGGTAATGTTGCGACATCGAAGTAACATGCTTTCAGAAACTGTAATAAAATTATTTCGTGATCATCACTGTCCTTGGGAAATATCCCAAATTACTGTAATAGTAATAACTACTGATTATTTTTAAAGATGTTTTATTTCTGTTTGAGACTCGAAAAAATATGAAAAATACAAATAATGAAATTAAAATCATTAAATATTAAGATTGTTTCACCTATCTTCTTCTGTACCAGCATCATCATCTTCTTCTTTACCACCATCATCATCGTCTTTTTTAAGTTCTACTTCTTTAATTTCTGCATCGTTTTCTTCCATTTCTAAAATCTTACTTAAACTTGTTGATACTGCCATATTTTTAGTAACACTGCACTTGTATTTTAGTTCTTGTTCGTATAAAATAATTAAAAACCTTTTTATTTTTAATACGAATCGTTAGCCAGAGTTTTAATTGGACGTAAAAACTGCCATTTATACGAAATAGGCATATTAGTGTGAGAGCCAGCAGTCATAAAGTGTTGAACACAAGGCTGAAAATTTGTAGATTTATAATTATTTAATAGCAGTTGAAAAAAGGAAATAATGACCTGGTTGGAATACCGCGGTTGCGACATCTACCTTTGACAATATCAAAAAAAATTGTTGAATTTTGTGTATTTTTAAATTTTGTAACATTTCGTATTATCCCTGATAATGGCCATATAGCTCGAAACTGTATCTTTAACGATAAATTATAGTTTTATTTTTATTGAAGTTTGAGAAAAACGAATAATATATCCGATCCACTTACATCAAAGGCTACAAGTTCTTAAAAAAAATAATCTAAAATGATTGGAAATTGATCGGAGCTCGTGATGGGGACTGCGAAAGAAGGAGTCCACCCTAAAGTATTGGTGAGTGTAAGAGGTATTCAACGTTATCCTAAAGGAGTATCGGGTTGGCAAACGGATGTTTGTAAGATGATTGGAGAAAATCTCAGCAAACCTAGTAAAATGTTAAATAGGTTCTGAGGATACGGTTCTACGGTGTAAACCGCAATTACAAGACAGGAAAGAAAAGTATGAAAAACTTACGCATACCTTAAGTTAGTTTCAGTCCACCAGGTAAAGTAGTGACACAAAATAGCAACCAAATGTGCACCTAGGCACTAGTTTAATTTTTCTTTGAATTGTTTTAGTTTTATAAGTTTTTTCCCACTAGTATCGTCATTTCAATAATTTTTCACCTTGCGCCAAAGCAACTTCTTCCATCGATGGTTTAAGAAGTGACCAAACGTTAGTTTTAGGAATACTTTTTGATGTTCACATCAGCAGTTGTATAACACTTTTTATCAGTCTTTACAGGTTTGTAAATGGTTATGGTCAACAACAACATGTAACTTACATTATATTTCTTTCCTTTTATGCCAGAAGATGGTCTTAGTGCCGAAACCTATTGCCATGTAATTTTACTTAATTAATTTGTATGTGGCATTGATTTTAAATGTGATCACATTTGAACAGTATACGTATATTGTTAAATTGGGCCTTGTGTTCAACACGTTACTTGGATTGACTGCTGGCTCTTAGACTATATTATTATATATAAATAATTATGTCAATAATTGGGTGCAAAACAAAGTAGGTTTCTAACTAAAAAGAGTGGGTAAATAAAATACGTAGAAAATAAATGAGTCACTTTACGTTTCGATTTTGTTTTTTATTTTTTAAAATGATTTAATTAATGAAAATATCGGGTATAGAATCAATAGATTAGATTTCACAGGTCTATAAAAAAAATTCGAACACTGATACTATTTTTGTAGATTCTTGATTTTCTGAATTCGAATATGACCCCTGTTATGTCAAGAATTATATACAGGGTGTTTCTAAATTCATGCGACAAAATTCAGGAGGTGATTGCTCGTATGAAATTAAGATATAACAAAATTTCCTCAGCCCATCCCTTTCCGAGATATCACCCTTAAAAGGTGGTGACTAAAATTAAGTTTTAATTTTTTTCTGAAATTTCAGTAAAGCTAGAAACTTGAAATTTTGGCTAGAGGTGGTCATTTCCAGCATTTATTATGAATCGTATTACATTTTACATCTTTACTGTTTTCCACTCAATTTATTAAAAAAATTATAAATTATGTTTATTTTTTTTTCTCTGCAGCTATTGGTTTTGGGAAAAATATTTAAGAATAAAAAAAAAATTTAAATAAAACAAGGATTTTAAGTTATAATTTTATTTCACTTTCACTTTATCTCGAAAAAAAGTGTTGATATGAAATAAAGTAAGGGTTGCTAATTTTACCCCCCTATAATGTAACAGGAATATTGAAAAAAATACCCGTGGTTAGTCCTTTGCGAGTGCACGAAAATTACAAAATTTCAAGTTTCTAGCTTTACTGAAATTTTAGAAAAAAAAAATAATAACTCAATTTTAGTCACTACCTTTTAAGGGTGATATCTCGGAAAGGGGTGGGTGGAGGAAATTTTGTTATAGGAAAGACCCATCCTAATTTTATACGAGCAATCACCTCCTGAATTTTGTCGCATGAATCTGTATCTTCATACCACTTAATTTGTACATTCATATTTATTTAAATTTTAACATTTTTATTATTATTTTACTTTTTTTCGTTATTTTTTGCAGCTAAAATTTTTTCAACCCTCTAAATCAAATTCATAACCACAAAATTATGGAAAAGGGACGTGTGATGGGGGAAAACGGGAGTAATTTTGAATTCAGGTTATTTTAAATGAGAATAAGCATGTTCAAACCTGAGTGCGCGAAGTATTGAGATTGTATATAGCCAGGAGTAATAATGTAGGGAGACGTTATAAGTATCTTTGAAAAACCAATGTTTAACTTTTAATATGTACAATATATTTAGTTTGCAAACGACATAAAAACAGAAAAAACGTTGATTGAAACCACGATTAGCTGTTTGAAGGATTCGTCAACGCAATATGGCGGAAGTGAACTTTAGTGAACCCGTCTTGGACCATGTGACAGCGTCTCACTACCTTCTACCTCCATGAGTATAGCGAATGTTACGAACTGCTAACTTTTATTATTTAGGTGTGCTTGGGGGGCGGATGAGGGGGACTGGAAGCTGAAATACGTAGAAAATAAGTGAAAAAATTCAGAAAATCAATCAATTTAATGATTTTTGTTTTAATCTTAAGGGAAAATCCCTCCAACATATCTTCCTTCTTGCTATAAATGCATATATTTTAGAAACCCAGTCAACGTTGAAAATCAATCTGACAATTTGATAACATAGCGTTAAATCATAAAAATTAAATGCCAGAGATTATAGTTCTTACAATCTATGAGGTAATCATTAAAAATATATGTTAAAAATGGAATTGTTATTGGCAATGCACCCTCCTCCCCCACCCTGAAAATTCGGTTTGGAGCCGCCCTTGCGACAAACTATAATAAATTAATGATTCACATTTATTTTTTATATATTTTCATAATTTTTATAAAAATAGTTGGCTAAGCTTTATGGATTTCTTCTTCTAGTGATTTGATGATTTTTCTTTGTTTTTTTTTTACCTGAAGATGAACTTATAATATCAAAAGCTCTTGCAAGCTTTGTTGAAAAAAATATAAAATTAAAGATCCTGTGGTTGACAGATTCTGTTTTTTATTTTTTTGTAATCTACTTCTGAACTTTTGGAAATTAATTATAATATATTTTATAGCTTGAAATAAATATTTTAAAATAAGCTTTTCAAAAACTTTCTTAATCACTGGTAAGTCTGTAATTTTTTATTGATTTTTCGAACAAGGTTATTTCAAAAATTAAAATTTTGGCAAAATAAATTATGCAATAATATCTAGATTATGCATATATTTTAAAATTTAATTCCTTCCACTTTCTAAGAAAAAAAAAAGGTCTTTAAATTTTGAAATATCAAAATGAAAATAAATGCATTCCTCAACAACACTATTCTTAATATAATCCCGAAATTTGAGCTCTTAATGTCTTGTTAATGGTTTTTTAAAATTCGCCAAAACTAGTGGCTAAAACGACTCGTTAAGTGCTGCCTTCATCATTCATTTCCTGCAATAATTTACACCAGAAAATAGCACTTAACGAGGCATTTTAGCCACTAATTTTGGTGAATTTTAAAAATCATTAACAAGACATTAAGAGCTTAAATTTAAGGATTATATTAAGAATAGTGATGTTGAGGAATTCATTTTTGAGTTGAGTTATGGTCCATTTTATATATATCGTCAGGATTTCTTCAGCTAATAGTTTATCGAAAAATAAAGGTACTTTGTCCAATAAATTATAATCCAATCGTGCTTTCTGTTTAATGCACAGGGTTCTGGTATACTTGTTAGTTTTAATTTTTTCTTCGGAAACAAAAATACGAAAAAAATTTAGAGACAAGAAAAATTGTATTTCTCTTTATTTTATTTAAAAAAATTAAGAAAAATTCAAAAAATCTACTGGACGATATTTTTTATGCCGAAAACTAATCGAAGAGCCCCGTGAGCACGCCTCTGGAATTGCTGGATCAACTTTCACATGTTTAGAAGACAACAAACTGTGAAAATTTCATTAAAATCGGAAGTCTTTTTTACATATATATTAAAACAAAAAATATATAAAAAGAAAACAAAATTGGACAAACTACTTTTATTTTTCCTGGTGAAATCTTGAGAATATAAATTGGACCACACTGTATTTTGTTTTTTTTTTTTTTTTTAATAAAGAAAATCTCCAAACTTAATACATTGTGTTTTATTGTTATCAACAAGTTTCTGTGATGAAATAAAAAATATTCATTAAAAAAATTAGAAAAAACGGCTAATTTTTTTATTATTAATTAGAAATAAGACTTACTAATTAGTATGAGTCTGTATCTTCATGTCATCAATGGTTGCTGTCGAAAATGTTTAAAGAATGTCAGTTACACGATAATGTAAATCTCACTACTAGATAACACCACTGCCACTTCAGACGTATTCAATCTAACTCTCGCTGAAAACCGTCACAATCTCCCGAAAAGCGGAATGCCTGCCCCTCCCCTTGCCCCGCTGCCGAAAAGGCGCAAGCCACCGCACACCATTGACGTCATAGTTGGAAGCCGTCCCCCATCCCTAGCGCCGCCGTCCCTCGCCCCTCTGCGATGCAGTCCACGTGTGGACGAAATGTAGGTAACTAGGTGTTAGGTTCGTTGGCCCGTTTTTTTTTGGGGAAAATTCTATAAATCCTAGATTGGGATCCATTGAGGCTTGTATCTCAAGTAATACGGGAAGTCCGCCACGAGTTTATTTAAAGGCTTTTCGTTCAATAATTTGCTGCATTTCAAAATGCATTATTATCTAAATAACACAGAAAACATTTAAGGGGTGATTCTGTGATGAAAATTAAGGTGGGTATTTGGTATTAAGTTTTTTGAAAACACCCTCCCGGGAATAGTTACATCCCTTCGAAGATTTCTAAAAAAAAAAGATAAATATTATTTATCAATAAAACTACACTTTTTGATTTTTTTTTTCAATCCTGACGTATGCTTAGAGGGGGTTAAAATATTTTCTTAATAATTAAGTATCCAGCACTCTAGTCTTTTATATCTCTTGTGTAAAAGGTTAAAATAAGCACACACTTTTTTGTTTTCTTTATCGGAGTTTTTTCTTTGTATTTTTCTGTATATTGTTATTTTTTTCTTTTGTTACTTTGTATTTATTTTAATGGACTATAACAACGTATCGGAATTTTCAATATTATTTAGGTCGAAACAATTAATAATGATGTTTATTTTACCTAGAAAACATTGATTTATCCTTTTAATTAAGCATTTAGAAGAATATTGGGATTCGGAAAATTATTTTTGTTGAAATTTCCCGCCTAAATTAATCCTGTAGAATAAATACACAATTACTTTAGTAGTTTGCATTTTTGTTCTAACTTTCAAGTCTATTTGACGTTTGTGAACGTTTTTAAATTAGCTAAATCTGCTTTTACAAATCCAGGATTCACGTGATTTTAAATGGTGGACCCTTAGCAAAAACAACAAAAGTACGTGCCTCCTTTGTCGTATATTTTTACTTTCCTATCTGTATACAGATATAAGGAAAGTATAGGAATCATGATTTTTTCGACCTCGAGTTTTTGACGGATTTTTACGTTTTGAGGTCCCCTGAATCCGTTTTGACTATTTTCGCGATGATGTATGTGTGTGTGCGTGCGTTTGCGTGTGCGCGCGCGTCTGTGTGCGTCTGTATGTCGCATAACTCATGAACCGATACACAGAAAAACACCAAATTTTAAACTTAAGCTTTATTCTAGCGTCTAATGAACTGGGGGGGGGGGGGGGTACTTTATAGGTGGTCATTTTTATATTTTATGGAATATATCTGTTATTTACGTTTGGAGAAGAAAATTCTTCAAATAAAAGTTACTTCTAATATAATTATCTATAATTTTTATTCTACACAAAATTTTCCTAAAATGGTCCGTATTCGAGAAATTTGACAAAATGTAAAAAAAAATATTTTTTTATAAAAATTGTTAAAATAAAAGTTGTTTGAAATATAATTCTCTATAATTTTTATTTTATACATAATTTCTCTAAAATGGACCGTATTCGAGATATTTGAGAAAATGTGTAAATTTCGAATTTTGAAGAAAACTCAAAAACGGATAAAGAAAAAAACATTAAATTTTAAACTTAAGGTTTATTTCGGCCTGACGTGAAATGATTAGATTTTGGACAAAGTCGGAACATCTGGGGGGGTACTTTATGGAAGGCCGTTTTTATATTTTATGGAATATATCTGTTATTTATGATTGGAGAAGAAAATTGTTCAAATAAAAGTTACTTCTAATATTATTATCTATAATTTTTGCTTTATGTAAAAATTTCCTGAAATGCTCCGTATTCGAGAAATTTGACAAAATGTGCAAAATTCTGATTTTTATGAAAATTGTTGAACTAAAAGTTGTTTGCGATATCGATCTCTATAATTTTTGTTTATACATGATTTTTCTAAAATGGACCGTAATGGAAAAGTGCTAAATTTAAATTTTTCAGTATTTTCGTTTTCAATGAATATCTATAGAAAAATGTTTCGAGGTAGATTTATGTGGACAATGTATATATTTAGTTTATCCTCTAAACATTTATAGAGATGCTGCAATAGGTTGTACAAAATAACCGGAAAAAGTCTATAATAACTAGATAGGAAAGTCATGTGTTGGACACATCAGATTTTTTTTTGGAGTGTTTATAGTATTTTTTTCGCTGTGTTTAGTTGAAAAACGATATAATTTAATGTTTATTTTGAATATATGAATAATAATTATATGATTTACAATAACAGTCAAATACTAATGAAAAAGTCAGGTCAAGAAACTTTGTTTTTGCTAATCATTTTTTGTACATTCTGACAGGACGTTGGATTGCCCAATTGTATGAATTAACTTAAGTTATTATGAAATTTCTGACAGTTGGTTTATTAGGGAAGATAATGATGTTGCAATTATACTAATGCGCGGGGTACAGTCTAAATGCAATCAACCGGTATAGGTTTGTAATCAATTTTATTGCCTGTCAATGTAAAAAAATGGAACTTTTATTATAGGTATTTTAAAATACACATAGATAACTACAAAATTTTTTATTTTGTTGCAACACCACTAAATGCACTGTCCAGAATTGTTGAAAAAATTAATTATTTTTCTATTTCACTCTTTCTGCAATACACACATTGATGGGACAACAAAATTTAAATTTTCTGAACTTATTGGTACACGTCACGGGACATAGGGGACAACATTTTCAACTTTAGCAATTATTTATTTTGCTTCCAGTGATATCTGAACGGCAACATTTTGTAAAAGTACATTATAAGTGATAAAGTTTAAAATGGAGTAATAAAAAATTTGACTGTTATAGTCCATTGTTATTAGACCGTCAGATAGTGACCGATTTAGGTGCCCCATTTTCGCATACAAGCCTCGAAGAGGGTTGAAAAGTACATTGATGTTGAGTAAAATAAAAGAAAATTTACGAGTGGCTTTTGGGGATAACACATGGAAAATTCGATTTTTCTTATCAGAAAAATTTTCCGACAACAAAATGCACTTATACATTCAGGTCATTCAAGAAAATATATTTTTCAGACTAGTGACGATGTACGTTTTCATACATTCGATGGGTTTGTGTGGAAAAATCTGGTAAAATCTCGATTGTTTCCTTAGAAGATTACGACCTTATTTCAACCCTTTAGCCACTTGTAACATTAAAGCTTTTGGTTTTCCGAGGCCTAGTTCTAGGAATTAATCATATAGTGAAAACGAATTGCGTGGAAATATGGGCAACAAATAACCTTTCATTTTTGTTGGGGAAAATCGAATTTTCTATGTGTTATCCCCAGGAGCCACTCGTAAATTTACTTTCATTCCAATTAAAATCGATGTACTTTTCAACCCTCTTCGAAGCTTGTATGCTAAAATGGGGCACCTAAACCTGTCACTATCTGACGGTCTATATAGTTCCTATCTTGTCCTGTAAATTGGGTCTATCCCGTTAGATATTGTGAAAATAAAATAATAAGAAATTTCCCCCATACTTTCTGCGTCATCACACCCGCATGGAATGGGTGAGATTGCCAAATGAATCATTTCACCTTTTCAATATTTTTTTTTGTGTGAACATATTTGATTTTTTGGCGTTTTCCGTATTTGTTTGGAAAATAGATACTTTTTTTAATTGGTTTTGACTTTTTCTTACTTCCTACTCATAAAATTCTTAATATTATAAATGATGATGCGTCATATGTCCCAGTTTTACCCTAGATACACTTCCCCAATAAATTAACTCACCATCAAAAAATAACAAAAATTTTAAAGTAAATATTTGTCAAAACCACTTGTCTGATTTGGACGATTTTTTTTAAATGACAGGTTGTCTCTTCCACAACGTCGGTGTGCTAACTGTGTTTGCATAAAACCATCTTTTTTATTAATACAGGGTGTATTAAGTATAGCGTTATTTTTTCATAAAAGTTGTAACACCCTGTAGAGTGCAACAGTTACATTACCAAGTTAGAATTGATCTCACAATGTAGCCTTATCTTTTCTTAACAATTTATTTTTTATTTACTCCATTATCTTTGTCATTATACGAGAAACACTATTTTATAACATAACATGATTTTATTAAAAATTAATATGAAAATTCCACACCTGTAATTTTGAACCAATCAAAATACGTGTTTTTGACAGATCACCATGGCAACGGAGGTATTTTAGTGGAAATTTTTTTCTCGTGGGGTACCCAACAGCGAATTATACTGGAAATTTTTTGACGTTTACAATAACAGACCATTTTTGACAGACTGGTTTTTATTTGTTCACATAATAGGTTTAGTTTTGATACATTTTAGTTACAATGCTAAGGTCACTTCTTTTCTTCTTAATGGCGAAAATGCAGGACTTTGGATGCTTTGAATTATGTGTCTATGTCTAATAAAATATATATAATATTTAGACACTAATTTATTCACCTTTTTCCCATTCAGCACTTTGAATTTTGCGTAGTTTAGGTGCAAATATTCGTGGACAATTCGGAACAAATTTTCGTTTTTCAAGTTGGAGCCACAATCCTCTATTAATCCGAGTAAGTAAGTCACGGTGCAATGATTGATCATTACATCAGACATTTTCACGCATATTTTGCATAGCGTATGATTTTCAAATCGATTCATTTTTAAACAAATAGGTAATTTTGTTGGTTTTACTTGCTGTGCAATATTCTTTATCGCAACAAAACGCGAGTTATTTAATGTTTTGAACTGTCAAAATACAATGATCACAGCCTCCTGCGATTGATGCTTGCTGACGCTGGTTATGAATTTCATACCATTTTAAAGCGCTCATAACGCATGTTAATAAAAACGCAGAAAAACAATTTTCTACCACTTGTAGTTATTCAAAACTTACGTAAAATTAAAGAATATACTATTTTCTATTTTCAAATGGTATTCCCATGCAACTACAATGAGTAGAAATAAGCAATTTGAAGGCCTAAATAATTGCAGCGAAACATTTTTTTACGTCGGGCCGCTTGACAACTTCAAAACTGAAATTATATTCGAGGTTAGGGTCTCACTTAGTTACCATGACAACTCAACAATCAAGGCGACAACACCTTTTATGTTTCACTGGTGACTTGGAGAAAATAATTTGCATTGTTGAGAAACGAAAAATAAATTTTAAAAATATTTAATTTTCAACCATAATTCGGCGTGGAATTTTCTTACCGAATACCACGCGAGGTCAAATTAATATCAGGAAATTTTTTCTCGCTCATGAATATTTTTAGAAAATTTTCATGAGCTCGAAAAAATTTCCGGAAATAATTTGACCTCTAGTGGTATTACTAGTGAAAATTTAACAATGAAAACACGAAACAAAATGTAACGAAATGAGTTAGACGAAAGTGTCAGTAGCGACTATTTCCGCTTCTGGCACGAATAACTTCTTGACAACGGTGACCCATACTTAATATATGAGACCTTATGTAATTTTTATCCAATTCTTCCCATATTTCAATCAGTCTCTGCCGTATATCTTTCAGAGAGTTCAGATTACGTTCCTCTTGTAATATCCTCCCAAAAGTATCCCAGAGATTTTCTATCGGATTTAAATCCGGGCTCCGAGCTGGCCATGCCATGGTAGAGATACCGACTTCCTCTAGATAATTTCTCACAACTCGAGCAACATGAGGCCTGGTATTATCTTGCATCAACAAAAATCCTTGCCCTATATATGGTGCAAATGGAACTACATGTTCATCTAAAATCTCCAAAACGTACCTGTCAGCTGTAAGGCTTCCATTTAGGATTACAAGTTCTGTGCGACCAGTCAAAGAAATGCCTCCCCAGACCATCGGAGATCCTCCTCCAAATAATGTATGTGAGAAATTACACTGAGCAAACCGTTCATTAGGTCGTCGGTATAAGCGCATACGCCTTTCATTGTTATACAAATAAAATCGAGACTCATCAGTAAATAATATATGTTGCCATTCAGTCTCTAACCAGTTACGATGCTCTCTGGCAAAATTTAGCCTTGCTCTGCGATGAACTCTAGTTAGAACTGGACCTCGATCAGCTATTCTAGGCCTCAAATTATGTTCCCTTAGTCGCTGACGAACAGTTTCTGTACAAACTTCTAAACCATTAGCATCCCGAAGCTGGGTTTGAAGGTCCGAGCTGTTACAAAACGTTGTCTTAATGCTGACAGTCTTAAAAATCGATCCTGAATCGGAGCAGTTACTCGGTTTCTTCCTTGTCCCGGCCTACGACCATGATTTCCAGTCTCTCTATATCTTTGTATAACTGTGAAACGGTTGTGTGGGTTACGTCAAATCGTTCACCAATTCTTCGGCAACTCCAACCCTCTTCAAACAATATTAAATCTTGAGCACATTCTTTGCGAGTAAGATTTCGTGGCATATTGTTTAATAATGTTTTTTTTTTGCAAAAAATGGCGAATGGATTAATACTGTATTTGACAATTACTGGTTTTTCCATAGCATGCTACTTTCTTTAGTGCTTATAATGCTAATGAAAATGAATAAAGTCA
Organism: Psylliodes chrysocephalus; assembly: GCA_927349885.1. Lineage (NCBI taxonomy): Eukaryota > Metazoa > Arthropoda > Insecta > Coleoptera > Chrysomelidae > Psylliodes > Psylliodes chrysocephalus. The sequence continues at coordinate 16,704,183 of OV651814.1, read as the reverse complement.
TGTTAAGTTATAAAATTGAGTTTCTCGTGTAATAGGAAACATAATGGAGTAAATAAAAAAAGAAATTGTTAAGAGAAGATAAGGCTAAATTGTGATATCAATGCGAACTTGGTAATGTAACTGTTGCACTCTACAGGGTGTTACAACTTTTATGAAAAAATCACGCTATAATTTCAACACCCTGTATTAATAAAAAGAGGGTTTTATACACACAGTTAGCACACAGACGTTGTGGAAGAGACAACCTGAATTTTGTTCGAATTAAATCAGGATCGTATCCGTTATTAAAAGCAATGTATTTGAGTATATTTAGTTCTTGAAAATAATTATATTTATTTAAAGGAATTGATAGAAATCTGTGAATGTAATGATAATTATTATATAATTATAAATGATTTTTCTTATTTTTAACCACTGATTACCCACTTCTAACTTGACATTTTAATGTAACCGACATAAAAACGACTTGTTTAATTAATTTCAAGAAAATAAATAAACTTTTATTTAGAAAGCCATGTTGATATTTTCTTAATACAACTTATTTTAAGACCACCAAATTTTGTTCAAAAACTATTGGAACATATTGAGACATATCGACAAATCTGTAGAAATTCCCGAAATTATCAACAAAATCACTTCGATATCAATGGAAATCGCCGAAATCCTATAAAATTGAGGGGAATTTCGACGAAATCATATGGAACAATAGGTGATTTCGCTGAATTCATTGAAATCGTATAAATATATAGATTTCCCTGAATGTATCTACTCCGCTTTGGAAGTAATTAGGATTAGTGAACTATAAAATAGACATGAGCCACAAGCCACAATAGTAATTTGTGCAACAAGAGTGGATATGATGACCATATCGCACGAAGACGAAATTTGAGCACGACGCCGTAGGCGAAGTGCTCAATCGTCTAAGAGCGATATGGACAATCCACTCGAGTTGTACAGTATATTTTTTCTACGACCCACTAACGAAAATCTACAAATATTAAATTCATTTTAGCGTTTATTTTTATTTTCTTTAATACTTGTAATTAAATTGACTTTATATAGATTTATTTATTTATAAGTTTGGCAGAATTGTCACTTATTTAAAATTTTAAAAATAATAGCAGTCGGTTAATCAAATATGAATTGTGGTTGATGGATTTCATTTTTTTTTCAGTGTTCTCACTACCTAGAATGAATATGAAACATATTCGTTCAGTTGAAGGCAATAGCATGCTTTTTTGTTTTGTAATCTGTGCGTAGATAAGCTAATATCCATGTGGGTGTAGAAAATAGATCCATACGGGTCACAGTGTAAGACGATAAAATCTTCCCACTCATTTTCGACCTAACTTAACCTCTCCTGAAAAAAACCTTCGAAAAAACAGGGTTGTCCTTGATAAATTAATTTAGCCGTTAAAATACGAAATTATGGTAATTGGCGACATTTTCCAATCCGTATACAACTTCCGAAAATAGCTCACATTAATCCCCCACCGAGCGAATCCAAATCCATCGAAGCCTCGTCCTTCTACAGAACGAAAAAAATGAAATTAAGCCACGGGATTGATTGTTGTTGTATGTTCCTCCTTCGGCGATTGTATATCGAAAACTTTAAATTGATTTTGTCGTAAGCCGGAGCTGAACGGCATCTATATTTAAGGCCACGTGTTTTGGATCATTTTGATCGAATCAAAATAATTGCTTCCGCTTTTGAATTTTAATTTTTTGAGTTCTCAAACAACGGAGGCATTCTTTCGAAACAGTTATATAAAAGTTCGGGTTGCTATTAATAACGCTGATTTGTAAACGCGTATTTATTTTTATGCTATTTATGGAAGAGGTTGGATGTTAAGTAAAGAGTGATCCACAAAAAAATATTGCTAAAGTAGGTTCTGAAAAAAAAAAAAACAACAAACGTTTGTTTAATGTTACACCAGTTATTCTTCTTCTTCTTCTTCTATTTGGGCTTAATTTTTTCGAATTATTGACCCAGAACTAGGTATTTTTCCTTGACTTTAGTTCATGAAAAAAGACGCAACCTCGTACGCCTGAATACTGCTATCACTTTTTCCACTTCACTTTATTTAATTTAGTATATGTATTCTAATTTAGATACTTATTATTATACCAGTACTAAGCCCATAGAAACCAGCTCGGTCAAGTACACTAGAGGCTTTTAATGTTCCAATCACTTTCAGCATGATTTTTAAAGTCATGATTACTTTAATAATGTATATTTTAAGGTAACTTTAATGCTGAACTTCCAAGACCGCCATTTACAATGTTAACACGACGATGTCCGATCGAAAGTCCTCCCACACCAGTTCGCCCTTAGACTAGGTATAAAGAGAGGACTCGTGACGTTTCAGAAAATCGTGTTCCATTCTGACACCAATGCTATTTGACCAGAGGCGTAACGTTGGAAATAAAACAATGTACTTTTATTTATGTTATTAGTACTTTATTGATCTTTTTAAGTATAAAGCAAGTTCAAAGCGTAAAAATTAAATTAAATGAGGAACAATAAATAAGAACCTGGGTAAACTACAAACGATATTAAAAATTCTTTAGTTTAATTAATTAGTTTCATATATACAGGGTGTCCCAAACCAGAATACCAATATAAAGTTATATTATCAATAGTTTCAATGAATCAATAAAATTCCAACAATTATTAATAGTTTTATTTTAACAAAGCCATTAAATATTTATTCCAAAATTTGTCAATAAATTTAAAATTTACAATAAATGTACAAAATTGTGTCTATTATTGTCAATGCATATTCTTTTCAAAATTATTTTTTACATTACTTAAAATCTTTAAATTAATAATAGCAAACGCATCACGCATGCGTGTTTTCATATCCTCGGCCGTGGTCGGATGAGGTTGACAAACAACATTAATAACATATCCCCATAAGAAAAATTCTAGAGTGGTTAGTAGGGTGTTCTAGGGGTCAATTAGTAGGGTGTTCTAGGGCGTCAATTAGTAGGGTGTTCTAGGGGGTCAATTAGTAGGGCCTCTTCTTCCTATCCATTTTTCAGGAAATTTTTGGTTTAAGTATTGTCCTGACATTATGCGAAAAATGGGCCGGAGCACCATCTAGCTGCAGCCACATTTTTTCTAAAGGAAGGATCCTGAAATCTTTCTTCAAAAATGTTAAAAAATGTTTTCCATTAAATTGTCATCAAAAAAATACGGCCTCACCAACTATTTTCCTACCATTCCACCATAAAATTTTAACGACCATTGGTTTTGCCGATATACAGTTCTAGATACATATTTGTTTTCGGTGCTGTAATAATGAAAATTATGTCTATTCTAACACTTATTTCATATTTCGATTTGCGAACTACGTTATATTAAATTCCCAATTTTCATGCTCAGTTTTACGTCGCTTAACGAACATTTAATACTCACGCAGACGAAGATATGGGCTTAGTATGCATCAATGCATTTCTCATATATACCTACGCTGTATAGGGATATTTGAAGATTTGAGAGCAAGCCTCAAACATTGGATGGCGCGAATTACATCAAATTGCTGTCTAGTAATCTCGACAGTCAATGTAGTCATGGTCTAGCGGTAAAAGAATTTGTCTGGAAAACAAAGATGTCTGGGTTCGAATCCCCCCGACGACAGGCTTTTTTTTTTAAATTCCCAAGTATTTGTTTTTACCTTGGGGGTTCGGGGATGTCTTAATAATTAATAGGGGATTTTTGAGATTTGTTACCGAATTTTCAAATTATTCTAACACGTATTGCCTGTTGAGGAACTGTAGTAGTCTCGAGTTAATAATTTTTGAAAATACAAAGAGTAAAGTGACAGCTGGACTGTAATTTTCTATTTTGTTTTTGTCTCTATTCTTAAAAAGAGGTTGTATTGTTCCTATTTTTAAACAGGTTGAAAATTCCTGCTAAAGCGTTACTGAGCGATTATTATAGAAAAAAATTGCTATTTTGGACCTTATATTTTCTTATAGAGATTTACATGGGAAAATGGTCCATTTTGTGCCAGAACTCTTGCTCCTCCTATGTGATTATACAGTATACTGTCATCAGTCCCATAAGAACGCATTAATTCTCCCTATCCTTACATACCTTCTAAACAAACCAATCTTTTGTTCACTCAAATGGACGGCCATAACGTAAATGAAATATACTCTCGATTTTTAGTCGGGGCTGTACGACCACCTTATAACATAAAACAGCAACTACTAGGTAAAACATAGTAAATTTAACGACGGCCCTGTACTCTATGCACAGGTGTTTATTGCATACGTTTGTAAATAAACATTGATATGGTCTACGTGATTAAGGTCGCATAGTCGCATTCAGTTAATTATCTCAGCGCGAAGAAGTTTCAAGGCTAACCACTTTTTTAACCAGCTATATGCATCTCTTTTTTGAACTGTAAAAAGCACCAGATCGGTTTGTACTTCGATAGAGGTCAGACGGGTTTCAATAGAAACACGATGGCAGTTTTTCTTTTATATATAGATAGTTTTCTGAGCAAAGATACTCGAATAATAATAAATAAAATAGCAAAACCCCAAGGCAGTGTTAAGCCTCTAGGTATTTTTAAATAAAAGTGTAGTGTAAATATATAAAAATTTAAAAGTTGTCAGGCAATGTTTGGCACAATACATTCTTTTTTACGAAGTTATTGTATTTATAATTTGTGTTGGGTTCAACTTTTGGTAAACTACAAACTCAACGAAATGTGTTATAAAGCGTACAAACCCTTTGATTTCGAGTAAAATTTCTAATCTACTATGAAGATAATTTTAATATTTGCTTCCCATCTTCTCCTAAAAACCATTTGGAGAATCTTACAAAAGCAATTGGCAATAATTGTCGATTAAACTTTTTTCTAGACTTCATAGTTTTAACCATTTCACACATAATATTCTCATGCTATTTTGGTTTGACACGAGGATTGATCGTTGACCAAAACCAGTTACTATTATCGTTCATAATAAAACAAATTAATTGTTAAAAGTCTTCTATTATATAAAAAAGAAAATGTAAATTGCGAGAGTTTGCTGCGACTAGGAAAAGCGGGAAATCTCGAGCGCTCAGGCTATAAAAATTGTTGCTGACTTGATGCGCGGCGGGAGCCGAATCAGCAAGACAAGGAAAGAATGAATGAACAGTTGAACACGCGAAATTCGGTTAAAGTTGGCGCCGAGCGCGATTCGCCCACATACAATAAAATATAATTGAATGGAATTATTTTGCAACTCAACTTTCTGACAATACAGGGGAATTATCAAGACGTCTAACACTTCACTAAAACACGTCAATTTTTTGTTTTTGGAATGACAGTGTGACATTAAGTGACGACTGTGACACTAACAGCCGGTTGAAAGAACGTGCCCTAAATATAGAGACTGTTAAACTTCATACAACGTTATTTCAAATTTTGACTAATTATTAAATTATTGTGTTTAACTTTTTATACTTTATTTGATTGAACACATTCGTTCATAATTAAGACCTTTTTTTTATTGCAATCATTCAGATTGTAGTAGACAGAGCTGTCGCATCGGCTGCTGCATTAAAGAAGGAGACAGCTGCCAATTTGAGTGGGGATGGTTTAAGCGAGTATGTTTATTTTAGAAGCGAGCATGCGTTTTATGAATAAATCAGTATTTACGTCTAATACACTTGCTTTACACTGTTGTCACACTTCAAAATTAATTTCGTACTTTCCTGATAAACACTATACATCTATAAATAAGAAACAAGGTATATAATTTTAGAAAACCAAGTTCAAAATCGTGCAGATCACATCACCAGATCTTGATCAAATGTGGGATCACCCCTGAGGTATCCAATTTCTAACAAAAAAAGAATCAGTAATAGAACCAGGTGGTAAAGAATTATCGCAGAACATAAAAACTGAAGATTTTGATGATTTTCACATATACCCAATTGTTATATCTTGATCAAATTTATATGGGGCCACCCCTGAAGCACCCCATTTCTAACGTGTCGAAGAATTATCGTTGAACATACATAAAAAAAATATATTCCGACGAATTAAGAACCTCCTCCTTCTCTACTCTGTAGTCTTTTTTTGGGTAATGATGGATTGTCTCTAAATGATTTCAATTGACCATGATACTATAAGAAGGTATGTTATGACGCAGATTAATACAACGTCACAGTAACTTATTGTGATGAAAGGCGTGGCTTTTACGAATATTAGGTATCAGCTGATCGAAAACAGCGCTCGAAAATAAATTTTAATCATCTTTACATTGTCATCACAGATAGCCATATTTCGCAAGATAAGTAATACGTAAACTCGACGAGACTTCGTCGGCTAAGAACCTATCATACATATGAAATTGTTTGCTTATTGACGTACCTTTAAAGGTTAGTCTTGTGTATTATTCAAAAGTTTGTCATGATTTTTTAAACAAATTATTTTAACTTTAGCACAAAAGTTTACCTGGGAAATTCACATATGTCCTATTCTTCAGCACTTAGTTCAGTTCATGTTTTCTTGGTGAACTGTGTTCAAATACCGCATTTTTTCATTATCCTCAAGATACTGCTCTACCATATGATATTGGATATCTCTGCACTACAAGGGTAAATTTCACTATAATATATTCACATATTTTGATTATTTCATACATTTTTAATGTATTTAAAATTAATTCGGGATTTTAAATTTCTTACCTATCAATAATTTAAAAATTGAACCTTCATAGAGTTCAAATTCATTAACGTTTGTTTGGGTTAAAAGGGGAAATGCCTGCGGACACTATAACCAGTGTCGCATCAGTTTTATGGGGTTTCCAATTAATATAAATAATAAATTAAATACATGCCTTCAAAATACATTTTGTAAATGTGACATATATGTTTTATAGACTTGTATCTAGTAAAAGTAAATAATTATTATTTAAATCAATTAAAAAAATTACCGATTTTTACTTACCTGTAATTAGAAGAAAAGTATAAGCACATCCCATAATAACTTTAGGTACAGGAAAGTCATGTGTTGGACACATTGGATATACAGCACGATAAAATTATAAACTGACCCTTCTGCTGTAAATTTTAAAAAGTATAATTATATGGAACTCTTGCATATTAAAGTTGAATCTTCTTGAGGCTATCCACAATAAATTGACTATTTGTAATATAAAAAATTGGTCTAAAAATGCCTCTTACGAAATAATAAAGCAATTATTTAGGTTAGTTAAATTAGAACATCGAAGAATTAACCATAAGTTATTATTTTTGTAATTATTATTAAATAAATCATAAAATAAATAGTTTATTTTTATTTTTGCTATGGCAAATTTAATTGGATAGAAAACGGCGTAAAAATAATATTGTAATTTTTGGTCTGCAATATCAAAACCAAGATATACTAACTTATACAGTTGATACATTAAACTCGTTATTTGAATTAAATATAACCGATCGTGATATCAAGGATGCATACTTCATTGGACGCCAGGAAAAAAAGGGTTTACTAGTTGAATTTATCTGCTTTTTTCAGAAACAATGTATATATAAAAATATTCAAAAAGTACGTGGTAAAAAATTTTCTGTAGTTAATGATCTTTGTCCGGAAGATTCACATAATGATAGTTTCCTTACCAAACATCTAAAGATCGCCCGGAGTCAACAAAAAGAGGCAACAATTAAAGGTTGTAAACTAATGATTGGTGGAAAAGAATTTACCGCTAGTGACTTAGACGATTCGGTCGCCTACAGTGACAGTAGTAGTGAATACGAAGCTAATACTGAGGAAGAAGAAAAAAACGACGACAAAGAAGTAGATAAAAGTGCTGCAGAAACGATTAAAAACAAAAAATAAATGAAAAAAGGATAGTGAACGAAAAAATAAAAGAACAAGTACCAACGGAATCCAAAGAGTCACCAGAAGTGGCAAAAATAATAGAAACTGTACGTTAAAAATGTTTACTAGTCGTTTTTGGCGATAAAAACATTATTAAAATAACTAAAATGTTTATTTAAAAAATGTGTATATCAGATGAAATGGTTCAAATTCCTGGCTATAAAATTATCAGAAGAGACAGAGGTTCAGGTTCAAGAGTCGTGGTATTTGTATTTATATTATAGATTGTTATACTAGCAAAGTCGTAGGTTTATTGTCCAATAGTATTATAAAACAACAATGGATTATCGTGGAAGCTTACTCATCTAAACTAGTTGTAGGAGTGGTTCATAGACAGCCTAAATCTGATGTAAATAATTTTCTTGATAATTTGAAAATACACTTTCTTCAGTTCTTCTTGAATCTGACAAAAGTCTATGTGTAAGGATTTCAATATAAATCTACTTAATAATAACAATACTTCAAGAAACTTATTGAATTCATTAGACGGTTTCGGTCTCAAACAAATTGTTGGGCAACTGTGGTCAGTTTTCAGAATCTCTATTAGACTTGATCATAGTAAGTAATGCCTTAATATATTCAAATCCCTATGTTCGAGATACCGTACTATCTCACCATCGTTGCACTGACACCACAATTGAACTGGAAATATAAATGCCCCACGGCCAATAATAAAAAAGTTTCGGAATTTTTCTCAATTCTCCATTGATGGATTCGAGAATGACATGATCAGTCAAAACTGGGATTCAATATATAAAAGTGACGATATAAATCGTAAGATTGAAATACTGAATTCAACAATACTAAATTTATTTGACATTCACGCACCTTACAAAACTGCAAAATTCAATAAACCATGGAAACCGTGAATTACACAAAATATTAAATTTATGATACACTTAAGAAATAAAGCTCTTGCTAAATATAGATCGACAAAAAAACAATACTGGCTTTGTATTGTTTTTATCTTTTCTTTTTTTTATTATTAATATTATTATTATTGTTAGGTTCAAGAGGAAGAACAATTTCATACTGATCTTGCACCTTTTCACCAATAATTGTTATGCTTTTCAGATTGTAATTTTATTTTTTGAAAATTGGTGAATAAAGTGTTTTATTATTATTATTATATTATTATTATATCCCAAGTTATGTTTGCCCTAAAAACCAACTTTTTTATATCAAAAAACATGCTGGTACTGGATAATATCGTGCCTTGTCAGGGATTGTGTACCTACTTATTCTGGTCACTCCGTTAAAGCCAATTTTCGATTTAATTTTGAAAACATACATTTTCCTTGCTTGATACCTGGAAAAGGTCCAGAATTACTCGACTGTAAAAAAGGGAGCAAAAATGATGTTTGTAATTATCGACCCATAAGCATTCAATTTTGCAATTCGAAATAATTATGCACGATCGTATTTCCAATCACGTTTCACGTCTTATAATTTGTGACCAACATGGATTCATGAAAAATACATCTACAGTTACAAATCTTGTTTGTTCGACGCAATTCATTTTGGAAGCCTTCGATAGGGGAACTCAAGTTGATGTAATATTCACAGATTTCTCCAAGACATTTGATAAAATGGATCATTCCATTTTGCTTCATAAGGTAACGCATGTTGATGTATGCGATCAAGTCATTAATTAATTATTTGCTTCGTATTTGTTGGGTGGGTATAAATCATCAATATGTTCAATATTGTCGTTATAGGTCTCAAAAATTCGAACTATATTAGAGCTACAGCTTCTCGCTCCATATGTTAAGGGGAACATTCTAGATACATAAGATACTACTTATTTATTGCCATTGGAATCGTACTAGGCAAAAAGCTAAACCACACGAGGAGGCAATATTTTTCAAAATAGGCTTGTTTTGGTTCTTTCACGAACTTGTTCAGAATCAGAGAATTACACTATATCAGCTCAGAAGATTATTATAATATCGGGATTTGTTATTGAAAAATTAATTTGTCAAGTGTATTTGAGACCTAGAATCGATGGTTCTGCTTTTATTTTTTGTACACATTAGTTATCAAAGAAAGAGAAGTTTTTAAACTCCCCACATGCGCACATTCTTCTGTTAATAACGCGTTTTTACTTGTTATATGGGTCAGAGACAGCGTTTAGGGAGAAGTTTTCAGTATTCCATTGAAGCATATCGTTCGTGGCTTTGATCAAACCAACTTATCCGAGTGTAAAATATTTAGGTACACAATAAACTTGCCTATCTGCGATGAAACTCCGTCTATTCGGTAAAGGGCACGAAAATACAGTCTCTGAAAGCACGCAGTGTGTAAATTTCTCAATCTGTTTTAGATATATTTATAAATTTAGGCACTTGTGGATGGAAAGCGTGTTGGAATTAATCAATGGACCAGAATTCCAGGGATCTTTATTATTACTAGTGTTCGCCCAGTGGTCGAAGTTCGACCATAATCATACAACTTAGTTCAGTACCATTGTAATTAAATAAATTAAATAAAATAACAGTAACTGTCCAAAAACCCTCATTTATTGATATTATATGAAGAACAATTCTTATTTTGAGTTTACTCTTGAGGCCCCTACAAAAGGGGGGTTGGATGCGGGCAACCCCCCATCGCTCTACTATATCCGACCTCAGACTTCTCCTCTCCTGAACCATATCGAAAATAATCATTAATAGACCAGGAAAGGTATAAGAAAGGATGGGCGAAGGAGGTCGACTTACTATTCGAATTTCTCTAATTTTTTAATTGTCCATACCGGCGCTTCTCTATCCATGATAGGGGCCGCGAAGATATTTCAAGGGGCCGTGTAAGAAATGTGTAATAATTACACTTTTCTTAATGTCATTCTAATATTAGAACTAAGTTTGTAATCCAGTTTAACTACAAATTAAGTATAATACAAAGTGGACCTAACAAAATTTCAAAAAAAAAAAATATTACATAAAGCTTAATACAGTTTTCCAATACCTATCGCTTGTGGGTTTGGAGAAAATTGAAACTAAACACGGAATATTTTATAATAAACTTTAAGCTTTTCTTAGTAATTTTTTGTGCACTTTCGTCTTGACATTTGAAAACAATGATTTTTCAAAAATTAAAAGAAAACATGTTCATGTTGTATTTCAGATTTGACTAACTGCAATTGTGAATAAGATGGATCGCTATTTCAAACGACTTAATTCTGATAGTACAGGAACAAATGAAGATCCTTCATGTTCAAATCAGAAACCAAATCTCGGTAGTGGTGGTGGTGTAAAGGAAGAAAGTACTGCAAAAAGAGTTAAAAAATATTCAGATGATTTTTTGTAACATGGATTTTCAGTTATTGAGCCAGTCAATAATCCAAAACCACTATTTATAATCTGTTTTGAGGTACTATCAAATGAAGCTTTGAAACCATCAAAATTGAGGCGCCATTTGGAAACGAAACATAAAGAACACATAAATAAACCAATTGATTTTTTTATACTCAAACAAAAACATCTTCAAACTACACAAACAATCGCTAAGAATATGGTAGCTGATGCTGGTATAAAAGAAAATGCGTTAAGAAGAAGTTTCAGAATTGATTGCTAAATGTGGAAAGGCTCATACTATAGGAGAGGAATTACTGTTACCAGCTGCAAAAATAATGGTTTTAACTTTAATTATCGATAAAGTTGCCAAACTACACTTACGAGTGGCGAATTTACCCGTCCCCCTAAATTTAGAGGGGAGTAAAGTGACGTCCTTTGAGGAGTGAACATTTTTCGTCTCAGTACAATCTGTTGTACCCGAAGTCTAGGGGTTCTATATATCGACCTCCCCTGGAGAGGGGGTAAAGTAGGGTTGGGGGAAGTTAGGTAGATTGAAACCTCAGGCGGGGCCTAGGTCCCGCTTTGGTTTTTTCTATTCCTAACCATTTAGGCGAAGCAGAGGCAGAGGGGGAGTTGGAGGAGTGGTAGGAGGGAGAAGCAATTTTTTTTAAGTTTTTCGCGATCCTCTATCCGTCCATGTAATATTTTCCAGGTCGGTTTGAAATTAAAGGATGCTCACGTTCGCTATAGGCTAATTTTATTAATCAATTATAATTCGTAATTGTGGATCAGTGGATTTCATATATCAAAGGTTGAAAAAAATTACTATTTCCAAATTTTTATTGATAACATTAAAGCTCGTCAGTAGCTACAAAACAAAAAAAGAAGAAAATCGGTTAACAAACAAGAGAAAATGGTACTAAACTATTTTATATATAGATTTAAGAGATAAATGACAATTGTATTGAAAATAATAGGGAAATTTTGAAGTATGCTTAAAAAACTGGAATTACGTGAAAATTAAAATGAATGTAAAAACATCGACTCTGGCCATTCCGATTCTTTTAAAAAATAAATGATTTTGTAGGTTCTAACTTAGTAGATAATAGTGTAACGCGAGCCATTTGCTACCAATCTGATCATGGTCTAATCCTTTAAGTCCATATCTGCCTTGCTTGGGCTTAAAGGTCCAACTTATCCGATTGTCAAAAATATTTAAAGAAATAAGTCAACCCCCCGGTGCTACGCCTATGGCTAGTTGTAGTGAATCATTCATAGAATTTGCTACATGCATATTCTAATAAATGGTGGAGGTGCTTCTAGAATGTTCGCGGTTGCACCAGAATTTACAATCAACACAGTTGAAGATAGACATTCGGATTTTTATATAAATCAAATCATAACTGAAATACAAATAGGACTGAGATAAATATTTAAGTATAAATAAATAAAATATTATTAGGTGTAAATAAATTATAAATAAAGTGATTTAAACATATAAAATTTACAATAGTTAAGTATCAGCTAAGTTGAAAGACAATTTATATTCCATCCTATACAGCTTATACGTGATATATTGGTAATAATAGTACAAGATGTAAAAATACGAAAAATATATAAAAATACATATTTTTTGTTTTTATATTTTTAATTTTTTTTTTAATTTTTTTTTTATTTTTTTGTATAATAATTTTGTGTTGTTACAAAAAGTAAATGAATGTATTAAAAAATAAATATATTTTTTTATTTAATCATTATTAACTATATTGCTAAATAATATTCTATCAGTTTTTGATATCTACAGTTTGAGATTATTTTTAAATGATTATTAATGAGTTTTAAATAATTTGGTAAAATATTGTATAATTTAGGACCAATAAAATTAACAGAAAAGTGGCCTTATATCAACGATTTGACTAAAGTTATAAAATAAATCATTTGAATTCGTAGATACTTTTATTGTAAATAATTTAATAATCTGTTTTTACAAAATGAAATTTTTTTTTAGGTGGTTGTCGTAAACCCTATCACAGTCTACCACGTTAGCAGAAATTGGACCAGGGCATAGTATTCAGTTTTCAAATGATGTATATAATAATAATACTCTCCCTAATTCACCCCCTTACGAGTGAATTTCAATCCCTGAAGTCGACTGAACGACTTGTGTAGGGGAAGGGACGGATATTATTATTATTTGCCGTGGCGCTCCAAGTATTGAATCTACTAATAAAACTCTTTTTTAGCAATATGGTTCATATACAGGTCTCAACATACAGGGTGGTCCGTTGACTTCAGTACATCAATACATCTATAGGGTTATGGTGTGAACTACGTGCTAACCAAGCATATTGGCTACCTCGGCCGATCCAATGTGTGGAAATTCATTATTAAGGTAATTTCGTACTGTTTTACTCTAATGGGGTGGAGCACTATCCTGCATAAACCACATGTTGTGTCTCACGATTAATGACAAATTATCTAACATGTCCATAAATCCAGTTTAGAGAAAAAGTTTTATTTATCAACTCACCCTATCAAGAATTGAATTAAGGTAAATTGTGTTATATCGCAATGTTTTTATGCAAGGAATTCATATTTGCTGTGTCTCATTATTAATGGATCACCCTGTAGATATTTATCTATGATAAACATACAGAAATGTGCACCAACCACTTTCCTGTACTCGCGCGAACAATGAGGTTGTGTCATACGAAAACAAGACAATAACGCTATAAACGAAATATATTCCACAGCACACTTTTCGTTGTTCTAAAATCCGGCCGACCTCAAAAACAAATGAATCACGGCACCGTTCGTCGAGGCTAAAACATATGAAAAACGGAAAACGAGCTTAATATCTTTGAGGTTCCGACTTATTTTTATCCGGCTAACTAGATTATGGGTAATTGGTAGAATTTTCGCTTCGTTACGCCTATGACAGCAACGCAATGACGGGGGGCATATAGGGCGATTTAGAAAACCAATAACTTCAGACCTCTAGATCATGTTAATATATCTTTTGTTTATGAAGCGATTTGGATCAAATTTGGAGAAAACATACGTACTAGATATAATTTCGAATTGACACCATTGTTTAACAAAATGACTGACTTCCAGTTTTACCGCCAGTATCGCCAAATTTTTAGTTTCCTCTTTTTTTTAATACAGCAAATAGTCTCGAATAACTCGAAACAAAAGCTAGTTTTATTTATTTATTACAATTTCAAACAGGGTTGTCCATAATTACAGGATAAGGAAAGGAATATTACAAGAATTTGGAATTAACATAAGTCATTATTCTTATCTATATACATATATAAACTTAAATCTAAATAAACACGAATTTAAACAGACACGGGTGCATCCTGAAAAAAAAACTTACATAAGAAAAAAAGGATACATCCATTTCCGCCTTTAATAATTACTGCGCAAATTAATTTGACAGAAAGATACTTCTAATAGATGCAACAGAGCAATTAAGAATATCTATATCATCTTCAATGTTCGAATAGTTTAGGATTTGAAATAAAGGCGATTATGTGTGTTGATAAAATAGTTCGGGAATTAACTCTATATAGGGACGTGAAAGTTTAACATTAATAACTTGAACAGAAATATTACTGAGTGCATTGCTCTTCTTTTTAAAAAACTACATGTATTGAAACAGTTTAAATAATAACTTTGAGAAAGTTCTCTCATGGGATAGGTACCATCACTTAAACGACAAGCTGATTTAAAAAATCTTCGTTGAACTCTTTCCAAATGGTTAATGTGATTGGAGTATATCGGACTCCAAACGATACTGGCATATTCTAATTTTGACAAAACCAGCGAAGAGAAAAGTATTTTCAAGGTTGAAAAGTCATTGAATAATCTCATATTCCTTATAACAAAACCAAAAATTCGATAAGCAGTAGCAGTTGTTTTTTCAATGTGCGATGTAAACTAATTTTGGATCAAAGAAAATTCCAAGATCTTTAATCAGTTCTGGGGCCCTATTCTCGAATGTCTATTAAAAATGTCGCATTCGTCATAATGTCTACTACTAATGTCTATCAAAATGTCGATCGACTTAGACTATCCGTATTCTCAAAGACAAATCGACATTTTAAAATCGGTGACATATTTGGCTAATGGTAACATCTGACAACATTGGATAGAAACATACAAGAAGAGTATATTACAGCAAACAATTACTTGAAGGATTTCTTAGAAATACAAGTAATACAAAATAATACTGCAAATATATCCCAAATATGTGTCTTTTTGATAAATACTTAGTAGAAAGTAAGAGAAAATATAATATAATCTTTTTAACTGAAATTTCATAAGGGATTAAATAGAAAATTGGAAGTACAATTTGGTAAGAGATTAAATAGTAAGAAGAAGAAATATATTATTATAATATAATCTAAACATTACCTAAAATGTCTGTGATATAATCTTTTTACCTGCAATTTGGAAAAATAGAGCTATATAAATTTCTTAATGACAGGTATTAAATCTCTTGGACCAACAGGAGCAGTGTCTGATCGGGACTTCCAGTGCTTACCGGTCAGAACGGAGAAGGTCAACCTATCAATTTTTTTCATGGGCCGATTCCTTGAACACATTGATGCTTTTTCCAAGGGTTATTTTGCATGTCTTATTCTCACGGGCCCACTGACTTAGGCCCACTGAATGAGGCCCACTGACTTAGGCCCACTGAATGAGGCCCACTGATTGATGCCCAGTGCCTAAACGAGGACGCACTGTCCGAACGAGGAGCCACTGCCTGAAAGAGGGCCCACAGCTTGAACAAAGGCCTACCGGTCTTTTGCCGGTAGACCGACGGCCCAATCCGACATTGGACAGGACTAATATAATTGATAAATTAGGTGAAATTGTAAATAATTATTTTATATATTTTTAAAAACAATTTGTACAAGAATTATTTTCATTTTTCGTAGAAATAAATATAAACTGTCACTGTCACGACACTCATATTATAACATATTTAAAAAGGCATGCGACATTACAATGTCGACTGGTTGAATACCACTCGACTTTATGTGATGAAATGAAATAAAATGGAGTGGTTTTAAAGGATTGGTTTTTATTGAAAATTATAAATTTATAAATTTTAA
The DNA here is from genome assembly GCA_927349885.1 of Psylliodes chrysocephalus. Taxonomy (NCBI): domain Eukaryota; kingdom Metazoa; phylum Arthropoda; class Insecta; order Coleoptera; family Chrysomelidae; genus Psylliodes; species Psylliodes chrysocephalus. The sequence goes on along the minus strand of OV651814.1, from coordinate 16,687,875 downwards.
ATAGTAAGAAGACCTTTAGCTTTAATTCAGCTAAAAATACTATATAAGTATTTAGAAATCAGTAAATGTAACTTTTGGTTTACACATACGGTTTATATATCCTTAGAAATCTAATAAACTTTAAAAAAATATACGTTATTTATTCAGAATACTGTGCATCATATTTTAACCGTCTTCAAAAACCTAACTGGACTCTGTCGATCAGTCTTCAACTTAAAAAAACGGGAAGCTAATCCTATAGATAACCAGTTATTTCAAACAAAATTTATCTATTTTTATTTCAGCACTACGGGCTCCGATCTGGCGCCACAGGAAACCAAATTCAACCAAAATACACCAAAAAAATAAACTTCCGTTTCATCGACAGTTTACATAATCGAAAAAATTGCGATTTTGCCAATGGCTTTTTGATCTCGAATAAAATTACAGAATTTCATCAAGACTTTACTGATATTTATGGCCAGCGACAAATTGAAATTACCTAACAGTTCAAGAAAAATCAATTTATGGCATAGCATGAACATTTAAAAATTCCGTAGATTCTAATCTTGATCTGCTGTTTAAAGGGCGTTCTGGCAAGATTTTCAGATTTGAGGACCTAATTAAGAAAAATAATAAAAAATTACGTCCGATATTGTAGAACTAGAATAGTACTTTGTGCAACAAGAGTGGATATGATTCATATGATGTATATATTTTCTACGACCCACTAACAATTTACAAATTTTAAAAATTATTTTAAGCTATTAAGATAAAATAATTAATTAAAAAATAATTTATGACTTGTATTAATTAATAAAATAAATTCAAAAAAGATTTAATTAGTATCCAATCCTACATTTGAACCCGGAACGTTTCGCATGACAGCTAAATACGCTACTCTCAGCAACATTTTAGTTTTAATATTAATAATTAAATTCATATTACATAGTTTCACTGAAATGTATCATTTAGTTTGGTTCACAAGTGCTATTTCGTCATAAATCTAGGCTGGACTACCGAAAATTATGATTTTGGTCTCATTCGATTCGAAATGGCTTCTAAAACAAACCATCAAGAGGACAATAGGAGCCCACAAAAATTGCAAAAGCTGGAAATTTTTTTTTTAAATATTGTTATTTTGTTTTCTTATTGCTGTAAGCTTTATAACAATATTTTTAAACATTTTTAATTTTCATTATTAAATAAGTGTTATAAACAAATGCATTGTCAATAAGATTTTTAGGAATTTAATCCCTGATGAAAATAATGGTTTTTAAAAAAAAAAAATCGTTTCTTAAAAAAAAAATTTTTTATTGACAAAAAACGCAATTGTTAATTAACAATTTGTTTTTGTTACTAAATATTAATATTAAGGAACCATTTTTTTTTTCCAAAAATCATTATTTATCACGTTATTTCATACTATAAAAAAATTATTAACTTTTCATTTGATTGCTAAACAATTTGTTATAAACAAATGAATTTTTGCTCAATATTTGTTTTATATACTAAAAAATATGAAAACAACCATACTTTATTTTTTATGTGAATTTTTTTTATATTTTTGATATAATTTTTAAACATATTGTACTAACAGTGATGGGATTAATGATGATGAAGTTCTTATCGGTTTACAAGATGTTGATAGGTACGATTTAACTAATGATGATGAAGATAGCTCCCTCCACAGACTCTTTGGAGTTTCCTCAACCAAAGAGTATAGTTAACACAAGAGATCGCACTCAAATGTCAATCGATCTGAAAGTCTGTGACTTTCATTTCTCTTTTTGGTTCAAACATTTATTATAATCGAATTTTGTTATAGTGAAAAACTGAAAAAATATTAATCAATTTTCTAGATGTAATTTTTCTCATGTGACAGCAACCAACGTTCTGATTGGTGATTCCAGACTTGTCAAAAATACTCCAGACCAATAGATAGGAGGCATCGAGGTCAAAATTATTTTAAAAACGAAAAAAGCGTAAATTTTGTAATAACCACACGAATTTTGTCTTCAAGTGGCTTAAAACCTGAATATTTTTTTACTTTTAGATGTCATTTTTCTCATGTGTCAGCAACCAACGTGCTGATTGGTGACTCCAGACTTGTTAAAAATACCCCAGACCAATAGGGACGAGGTCATTGAGATTTGAGCCAGAATTTAACATGGGAAGTTTATGGACAGGCCTGTGCCTCAACAGTATGCCGAAACATTATTAGGCGATCTAGTTGAACCACAAGAATAAGAACAAAAAATCAACAAGGAAGTTGAGAAATTTTTTCTATAGATTCATTGAAAACGAAAATACTGAAAAATTTAAATTTAGCACTTTTTCTCCAATTTTTCCATTACGGTCCATTGTAGAAAAATCATGTAAATAACAAAAATTATAGAGATCGATATCGCAAACAACTTTTAGTTTAACAATTTTCTTAAAAATCAGAATTTTGCACATTTTGTCAAATTTCGCGAATACGGTTTCATTTTAGTTATGTATAGAATAAAAGTTATAGAGAATTATATGACGAACAACTTTTATTAGAACAATTTTTATAAAAAATTAATTGTTTTACATTTTGTCAAATTTCTCGAATACAGACCATTTTAGAACAATTTTGTATAGAACAAAAATTATAGATAATATATTAAGTAACTTTTATTTAAAGAATTTTCTTTTCCAAACGTAAATAACAGATATATTTCATAAAATATAAAAATGACCACCTATAAAGTATCCCCAGATGTTCCGACTCTGCCCAAAATCTAATCTGCTCACCGCTGGCCGGAATAAAGCTTAAGTTTAAAATTTGGTGTTTTTCTTTATATCCGTTCATGAGTTATCGAGAATACAGACACACACACATACACAGACATCATCGCGAAAACAGTCAAAACGGATTCAGGAGACCCCAAAATGTAAAAAAAAAACCGTGGAAAACTCGAGGTCGAAAAAAATCATGATTTCTATACTTTCCTTATCTGTATACAGATAGGAAAGTAAAAAACTGCAAAATCAATAAATGTTTTAAAATAATATAATTTGTAAAAATTACTTTTAGTTCATTAGATACTTAGAATAAAAAAATAACATTAAACATTTTTTTTATATTATAATTATTTATAATTTTTTAAATAATTAAGTTAGAGCTCCATCTCAAATCTCAATTTTTTCATTAATTAACGAAGAATAAAAAAGTCTTGAAGGGTTCTTCTCGTATAAACAGAAAGAAAGTCCAAGAGTTTAAAAATTATGAAAATAAGAAATCAATTTTTTCACATAAAAAAAGGTGTATGGTTGTTTTCATATTTTTTAGTATTTAAAAAAAATATTGAGCAAAAATTCATTTGTTATAACAAATTGTTTGTTTAAAAACAAATGAAAAGTTTTAAAACATTTTTTTTTCATAATATCATAGAACGTGATAAATAATGATTTAAAAAAATGGTTCCTTAATATTTGGCGACAAAAAAAAAATTTATGAAACGATTTTTCCTAAAAAAAAAATTTAAATCGCATTTGTTTATGTAATTATTTAAATAATAAAAGTTAAAATTTTTTAAAAATTATTGTTATATAGCTTACAGCAATAAGAAAACAAAATAATAACAATAATTGAAAAAAAATTTGATTGTTAATAAAAAAAGTAAAAAATAAAATTTTCTGAATTTTTCCAACGGGGATCTTTTCCAAATCCTTTTAAATAGCCTCAAAAAGTAAAAAAAAATCTAGGTTTTCTAGTTTAGAAATAATCAGCGTTTTCATGTTAAATTTCAACTGGTAAAAATTAACTAATTAACAAAAGCGAAGTTAATTAAAAAAATTGGGATAAAATTTTTTGTTGACGGATTATTGTTTAATCGTGTATTTAGATAGTACCAAATTTTTTTTTAATTTTTTAATATTTATATTTAATCTGTTAAAATATTTTTTTTGATCAAGCTACAGCTACCCGTTTTTAGCCCAATTTTCACCTCTAAATTAAAATTATAAATATTGTCGGTACCATTCCGGGAGGTAGGATCTTTCTTTAGGAAATTTTCTGCTCTTTAAGGATCTTCTTTCAAATTTTGATTATCTCAAATAGTTTTTGAAATATTTTCAAAAAACCAAACCATTCTTTTTTTTACCTTATTGCTTATAACTTTTACAATTTTCAGTGGTCCAGCCTAGGTTTATGACAAAATGGCACTTTTGAACTAGACTAATTTGTTTGTAAATATAGACGAAATAAAAATAGAAATGCTATTATTTATCGTTTCTACACAAGAATAACTCATTTTAATGTTTATTTAATCTCAATAACTATACTTAGTATCAATTATTTAAAATTTTAAAAAATAATAATAGCCGTGTGACCAAAAAAAAAGAACTGTGATTAGTGGATTTAATATTTCGTTCACCTGTGACAATAGTGGCGCAACTCAAAAATTTAAGTTATGGAGAAAATGAGTATTAAAGTTTTAGGTATTTTAATTTTCATGTTGCAAATGTCATTTGATTAACATTAATGAGCTTGGCTGTGATTACAGTGAGTTTTTGTGTACTAAATTTGTGTAGCCTGTTAAATAAATTTTGTGTTTTCAGAACGGTGATATTTGAAAGGCATGCCACTATGGTTGAATACAAGTCCAAGAGTCACAGTTTATATAAGAATATAGAAAATGGAGAGTATATATTGTCATAAATCAAAATATGCCTCTAATGCTTAAACAAAACGTTGCTACCTACTTTTAATGGTGATATTGTTCGCACACGATGATTCGAATTTCACACAGCGAGAGGCATATTAAAAATATGCCGTTGTTGATGCCACATGTGGGCGGAATACTTGTTTTGCCTTAGTGACACATTTGCAATTTCGAGTAAATTATCTACACTAATTTTAAGGCAGATTGTTAGATGAAACTTTAACAAATATCAAATAGAATCCAAATATTTTATGTAAATTTAAATTCTTTTGAGATGTGTCAGTATTGTCGCCGGTGAGCGATTTATCTTACTAGGTAGAATGGATATGAAATATATTTGTTCAGTTGAACGCAATGGAATACTTTTTCGTTTTGTAGTCTGTGCTTAGAATAGCTAATATCCATTTTTACTTAAAATCGATTGAAGATACATTTATTTAAATTGATATTTATACGTCCGCTTTTAATTGGATTTAATACAATGTTACATTTCCTCCAAAACAAGAATTTTAACGCTTATCATGTACATTTTTTTGCATATTTATTGTGTATATTATCTGCTGTTTATTAATCTCTTAATTAAATATGAATGAAGTTATTTGTTTATTAATATGTATAAGTAGAGTACGTCATTTAATGTAACAATGAATTTCCTCTGTATATGTTATGTCTGCGTCTAAAAAGGTGATAGATTATACCCTATCAATAATAATAATTAATACGAATTAGGATTCCTTCTACTGGAAAAGTGATGGTTACCGTCTATTAAATCAATACAATTCTTTTATTTGTGAGTCTTCCCACTAATGTTAACTGTCAAAATGTCACGTGTTTGGAATACCATTGCCGCAAATTTACTGGCAAGTATCTAACGAAAATTACGAATTGTACAGATTGCAAATAATTTGAATTTATATTTTTAAATTATGCGTTATTGAAATATTTCCTGGTTTTATCAGGTTATTATGGGCGATTCGAAATTGGGCTCAGGGTCAGGTAATAAACATTAAATGTGTAAGAAAGTGAGCCCAGATCCAAAATTTGCCTGCTAGGGTATATACGAAACTGGGCCCAACTCATTTTAAGTATAATTTTTTTTTTTAATCCGCGATGGCTCTAGACGGCACAGGTTAGGTAAAATAATTAAGTTTTTTGTTTATTTTTCTCGTTTAATGTATAGATTTTATGCGAAGCAACACATAAACTATATTCAAGAAAAGCTTTGCACTTGGAAAATTATACTTGTATGAAATAAAACACACAAATAATATTTCTCGATACAATAAGAGAATAAATGTTGAGTGCAGTGTAGACATAATCTTGTATTTTAAGATTTATAATAATTAATTCGAGTATAAAATCATTTCATTGGAGTCCACAAATCTCAAAATCCATTTTTTTCGTGAAGCAATTAGTCCAAAGAAAAAATGTATGGTTTGTTTGAGGTAACATATTATTGACGCACTCAGTTGCTCGTCATGTATAATAATAAAATCAATTAAAAATTAAAATTTTTGTATCAATAATTAAAATGAACACTTTTTACTTAGCCGTTCTGTTTAACACGTTCACATTGACCGAACGGGCAGGCAACGTCACGGGTCGTCACGTCAAAATAACGTTTTTAATAAATCTTGACGATATGTAATTTTTTAACTACTTTACTCTGGATAGTGATTGGCACAGGTGTCCGTTTGATAATAGCATATTATGCAACGATCATGTAATAACCATTACATGAGAGTTGCATACGCTGTTTTTTCTACACCCGATAAATAATCAAGAACTATAAATATTATATTTATATTTGTATTTAACAGTAATTACTCGTATTTCTATAAAAAATTCTACAAAATTGTAATAATGGTATTACCTCGGGTATTACCACAGATTTTTGGGGCAAAATATTTTGTACTGCATTTCTGCTTTCTCCGATATGTGTGGAGGAGTCGATGGTAAGACTTCTATATCCCTGATATCAGACATTTTAATAATATAATTATCGAAGTTTAGCTATCTACGAAAATATAATACGTACTGATTTTGACAACTAAAACAATTACATAGGAACCTAGGACAAACGTCAAATGCACAGCATGCTTGATTGAAAAATTATGTGTTTTTATTGATTAAAAATCTGTATCTTATGATAAATGTGTATCATAATGGGTATTATTATGAAACGGATTATGGGCATATAAGTGCATTATTATAATACGGTTGTAGAAAAAGTACAATATTATTTCATTTCGTTACCAGATGACGCTCGAAATTTGCAATGACCTCTCCTACTACTAGTCGTTTGTTGTTTTTGGTTTCATATAAATGGATTAAATAGGTTTTGTTTCTAAAAAGTTTACGAAATAAAAGTTTTCCTGGCCGAAGTATTTTAATATCAATCCTCAACTGGTCTGTTTATTTTCTGTATAATTACATTATGTTGGCAAATTACAATGTAAATATACAGGGTGTCCCATTAGTGCGTAAGGGCTCGATATTTCAATTTGTGTTATAGACATGCAAACACGTTTTAAATAAAGGACATTTTAAAAATAGTTTTGAATGTGTAGGGTGATACATTTTGGCCTGGCAAATAAAAATATTATTTTATTTCAATTTTAGAATGCTTTAAAACAGAGTTGCCAAGTAATTAATTTTTTTATGAAATTTGAGAATGATGCAGACCCCAATTTAAATTATCATAATTTATCTAGGTTAGCAATTATTTTAAATTTGTTTATAATACAGACTTATAAGATATCAAGATAACGAATATTGATGATAGAACTGGTTTATTTTATACATATCTCAAAATATGGCTAATTTTAAGTTCAATTTACTCAATTTATTCAAATACAACACTCTTTATATTATTTTAGCATAAAATTCCTTACAAATTACATATCCAGCGATCGCAACGAGTTAGCCAATTTTATACAGGGTGTCCCATCAGTGCGTAATTGATTGATAGCTGTTTTATTATTGGAAATACGAAAAAAAAAATTAATATGAAAGTTGTATGATCATATTCAATAAATAGTATTCTTAAATATACAGGGTGGTTCATAAACGAGGGGCTGACCAAACTTATATTATTTTTAAAGAAAAGCATCCTACCTTGTAGATAGTTAAACAAATTTGATTGTTTTCACATCGTCAAACAATTTTATTAGACTTCAGTTATTTGCTATGTTGTATACAAGGTGTGTCAAAACTCAAAGTTAGGATTTTCTCTATTTTTTAAATAGAATACCATGTATGTTATATCACCAATTAATTAATAATTTGATTTAATTTTTTTGCATTCTTTATACCAAAACACATTTTTCTGACGTCGGGAGAACAAAAAACCATTCATTATATTTGAAAAATGGGTTAACAAAAATTTTAGGTATTTGTTCTTTTGTTTTAAACTGTCATTATCTAGATGTTTTTAACTCTGTAACCTAGAGCTACTGATGATAATAAGAACACAAAACAATTTTATTTTCAGAAGATTAAGTTGAAAATAGGATTGTTTTATTTGAAGAATTATAAAAATCAATTAGATCTACCCATTTCTAGCTTTGTAACTGATCAAAATTTATAAAGCCAGTTATAATTAGAAAAATGTTAATTTTTATAATAAAACAATCAAAATCTTGAAAAAAAATCCGTTTGGGTATAGGCAAAGCCAAACAAAATAAAAAATAAATAAATTTATTTATAAATTGGTGGTATTGTCTTTGAAAAAAAATAAAATGTTGTAATCTCGCATTTAGACACAACCTGTATAAATAGGAATATTAAGCCTATTAAAATTGTTTAACGATGTCAAAACAACTAAATCTGTTATCCAGATTGTTTAGTCTAAAAAGTATAAGTTTGGTTCGCCCCTCATTTTCCCTGTATATTAAAGAATCATAATTGTGAAATATCGTCCAACAACTTTTATATTAAAAATGTCTTCGTATGTCCAATAATAAAACAGTTATCGATCATATACGCACTGATGGGACACCCTGTATATGTATAATTGGCTAACCTGTTGCTATCGTTGGATAGGTAAATTTATACGGAATGTTTTGCTAAAATAACATACAGGGTGTTCCATTTGAAAAAAATTTAGTAAATTGAACTTAAAATTAGCTATATTTAAAACATGTTTCAAGGCGCCCGTCTTACTTTCATTAATTCCTATGAGTTTCACTTATTTTTACTTGCACTTAATTGCATTTTCATTTACAACTATGGACATTAACATTGTTAAAAGCTGTATAATTTATTTAATAAAGGAAATACACGATTGTGAATCATGCCAGATAGCAACAATTATTGCGCTTTAATAACATACGATGAAAACATAAAAACGACTAGAAATATACACTATACATGGTGTTTAAAAAATATAACTTATAGAAGAGAATGATTTCAAGCATTCCTGAGTTATAATATAATAATATAAAAGTGTTGGATGGAACATGAAATTATAAATTTAAAACTTATAGTCTTAAATAAAACTCATGTCAATGTTTCACTTTTAGTTTTAGATATAAATAAAAAACATTAAGTATAAGTTCTCAAAATAACAAGTTTCCGTGGTAAAATTAAACATTTTATTTATATACTAAATTCAACAAATAAGGTGTTGATTTAAATACTTTAGAAAATTAAGAATTAATCAATAGCTGAAAATGTTGTTTTAACCATTGCATATTCTTGACTTAACATAAATTGTCTAACCCAACTGTATCAGTATTAATATGTTTTAGTTAAACGAAAAACAAGTTCTTTAAATTACAAGTGTCCGTGGTTAAATTTAGTATTCAAACTCGCCTTTCAAAAATCAAGATGTAAATTAAAGATTAAAAAAAAAAAAATAGAAATACCGAACTCAAACAAGTATGTTCAAAATACGGAAACTACATGCCTTATGTATTTATTATAAAATATTGAAAACCAAAACTCCACCATACCTTTTCACCAAAATAAAATTTAGAAATGATTTACATAATTTAAATATGAAAAGGTATCGTTACTATCGTGCAACCGTGTTGGTGTGCCTGTCGTGCTTTCCTGTCCGCCTCGAGAGATTGCTGGAATGTTTTTTGTACGAAGGCCGACGCGTGGAGGAAGGATTTCGCGAATGCATCGAGATTCTTCGAGTCAGGATTTGATTTTCTAGGCTGTTAAGTTTTTGTGGTTTCTTTTGCCGTACTAACTTAAGTTTTAAAATAAATGTTGTCGAATAAAGATAAATTGTTAAATAAATTAAAAGTGTGAAATATAAATAGTGCTTAGGTATAAATTATAAATAAACTACAGAATTTGTTTTAAAGTTCATTCTCTTACCAAAATGCTTTCGTTAGTTCAATATGCCCAACTTTAATTGTAAAAATAAATACAAAAAACAACTTTTTGATATAATCAATATTATTAATATTTTGAGGGATGTTATTACTCTTGCTCTTACGATTTAACTTAAAAATTTATACACCAGTTAATTTTATTTAAAATATATTCAATTTTGGCAACAAGCTAAAAAATTTAAACACTCAAAGGTGGATATTCTTCATTTTAATTTAGTAATTTTTAATTTTTTTATAAAATTATACTGAGCGCAATCGTTTTTGGTGTCATAAGATACACCTATCAGTAGAGATCGGCCAATAAAACCATATGTATAGTGCAATATCGGCCTAATAAAAATATCAATTAAATATTTCAATTGCTAAGAATTTTTTAAAGAAATTAAATCACAAAATATATTAAATAAAAAACAATTTAAATTATATTTTAATTAAGAATTAAAAAAAAAACATTTACAATCTAAGCGGAAAAGATTAAGTTAAAAAAAAACGTATTTTTTTAATATTTAAAATAAAATTTTGTTACGTTAAAATTCGCAAAAAGTAAAACTTTCTACTCTTTTTGAGGTTAGATGATTTCTGATATTTTCATATAAAAGGGTGATTCATTAAGGGTAGCGTCTAGTCGTATCTCAGAATATCTTGAAGTAGAATTTAAAAAAAAAAAACAAAAACAGGCCAATTTTTATTTCAAAGAGGACACCTTTCTATAGGTCCTCAACTGTCATGTGATTCCTCTCCCCTCTGTCAATCTAACCAATACAATTTAAATAAGGAAAATACTGTAACGTTTGTATAATTTATTTATTTAAAACACTCTATTTACAATTTATTTATAATGTACTAATTAATTTATATAATACTCAGACACTAACTCACAAGTATAATTTATTACAATTTGTCTTTTCTGTCCAAAACTTAAATTTAAACTTCTTGTCAGTCGATGAACTCGCGCTAGTTATATAAAGCCAGCTATGTACTAGAATTTTCTAGGCTTTCCAAAACGATCGAAAACTACCTTTCTATGACTCATACGCCGCAAAGGGATCAATTCGGTAAATTCTCGAAGCTGTGCGTTTGTCTCTATATGGCCAGCGCTAGACTTCATACCGCGGGCAAGGAGTAAACAAGAACAGAGACGGCTTAAGCATCACAATACCAAGTGTGATACATCACCGAAAATATAATTTTATAGGAAATTCAGCAATATGACTGACTAAAAGTTACGTTTTGAAAAGTGTGACACTTCATTTAAAAGCTAATTTTATTAGTAATTCAATGCATTATATAATATTATATTAGCTAAATTAAAAACGAATTTAAAAAAAGATTGCATCTTACTAATTTTATTTTGTTGCAAGTACAATATGGTGATACAGTAAACGCCAAATCTAAAGAACCAGCGCAAATGCTCAAGTTCGTTTACTTAAAAATCGCCACGCTCATTCACAATTTGAACCTTGTCCTTGCTTACGGTCAGTAGCGTAACGACTAGTTTCTTGTTTCTGTGTTTTGGTCAAAGTGACTGGTTTTATTTTTGATAATGTCTTCTATTGTGGGTGAAAAAAAGCGCAGATCTGTTATTAACGGACAAAGTCGTGAAGTAATATACAATGTTTTTAAATATTTTGACGCAACTAAAAAGGAAGGAGTTACTTTAGATGATATCAAACTTCAATCTGCACAAGCAACAGGTAAACATACTCTAAAGTTTATTTGCAATTAAACTTTCGTAGTTTTCCATATTTGTTTGTATTTTACACACATATCTATGCATTTTATTTTTGATTAATATTTTTTATTTAAATTTATCTTCCGTTTCTAAAAATGTATGTTTCCTAGTAAATGTAAAAAAAAATACTAAATTTAACATTAATATAATATTACGTTTTTACCGGTGTTTCTTATACTACCGTTAAAAGAATTTTGAAGGAAGGTAAACAGCCAATGGAAACAACTGGAAAAAATACATTTTCCACACCTAGGAAAAACTTCGTCAAAAAACCGCTACGATTCTCCCTGAATATCAATTGAGGGACATTCGAAGAATAATTTACGATTTTCATATAACAGAAAAGTCTCGTGTTACTGTTAAAAGGTTAAATAATAAAATGAAGGAAGATTTAGATATCCACATATCAGAAACTTCATTAAGAAGAGTCCTTAAAAAATTACAATTTAAATGGAGAAAAACAAAATAATCGTAAAGTTTTGGTGTACTTAGGTTAATGTTATGTGAAGCATTGGATTACTAATAAAATTAGGTTTCAAATGAAGTATCACTCTACAATACGTAACAGTTTTTTATCCCGCTAAAAAGTATCGCAATGAAGAGTCATGTTGCTGAATTACCCATATACTTACCTTCTCAATATGTCACAATTAGTACTTTCCCTATTTAAATTGTATAAGCCATTCCAAACAAAATGGCTACCCGTTTGAAATGACAGGCACATGATAGGTTATAATATGGCAACACTGTGGGCCTGGTGGTTTGATAGGGTCAATGATATAGATAATTATTTATATAGACTAATCGTCCATGTTTTTAAAAATAAAGTTTATGCCTTGGAGTGAAAATGAAGGTAATTATATTTTTTAATATATTCAAATGATGGAAATTCCCTTGAAATAAAAATCTGCGTTTGCGATCTACTTCAAGATATTCTGAGATACGACCAGTCTCCACCCTTAATGATTCGCCCTATAGGATAATACCCAAAGAGAATAGTTGTTCACTAGTCACACTACTTGGTGGGGGTGCTAAGTATATTATTTCACAATTAATTTTATAATAGTAGAAAAATGTCTTATTTTTGTGCCTGCCAAATCAAAAGATCTCCATTTTTGGTATTTTCTCTTATTTAATGTAAATTTTAAGATCACCTTCAATTTTATTTATTATTCTCTCAATGCGAAGTCATGATAGGGGAAGCAAAAGCGATACTTGTTAGACTTAGGCAACTTCTCATACATTTTTCCGTAAATACTGTTGCCTGCCTATATTTTATTATTAATTTTTATTGATTATACATATTTTTTTTTTAGTTTAAGCGATAAAACTATATAATAATATTAACTAACATATAGACTTTTTAATTACGAATTCTATTAAAAATTGTATTGTTAGTATACGCAAAAATAGTCCATTAGTTCATAAATGAATTGGTGCTGCTGTCATGCACGGAGTGAATATGAGTCTTGTTCCTATATACTTGCTGTCACATCGGTAAGTTCTTCAAATGTATTCCAAAACAAAGAAATCGAGCCAGGGACGTTGTCCTGAACCTTTTGCTTTCCTTAATTTAATTTCAAAGCAGTTTTTGTTAAAGGGGCATGATCGGTCAATTTTTCGTAAGTTTTATAGTGAAATATTGATAATAAAAATGAATGGCCTATATCGGTATCGGCCACAAAAAATCATATCGGTCCATTCTTACCAAAAAAATCAGTAAATAAATAAATAACCTTTGCCTGTGGCGTACAGCATCATTATATGAACGATGGCATGGGTAAGAAACACATTCAGCCCTTCTAAATTTTACGTCACTCTCCTAAATCTTATTTGGATTATAATTTTGAATTTTTTGATTCTTTTTAAATAAATCATGTGCTCTTGTTGGGAATTTATAAAATCTAAAATTGTAAAATTAAAATTAAAAATATCCACCTTTGACTGTGAAGAGTACGTGATTTATTTAAAAACATCAAAAAATATAAAAGTATAGTCCAAATAAGTTTTCTGAACAGTGACGTAAAATTTAGAGGAGATGAAGGTATTACTTATCCATACCGTACGCCACTGGCAAAGTTTATTAAACCATTAATAATTTTTGAATTTTCAACTTTTCGGAAATCAGTAATAATAATCTAAGCATGTTTCATTTAATCGTCTTATTTTTAATCAGAGAATTTTCAGTTGTTTTTTGTCCCATTCTTAATGAGACATCCTGTATTTTATATTTCATTTAATATAGCAGCAGCTCCATGCAAACAATTCTGAATTGAACCATCTGCAGTATTCCATAAGTTTGAAAAATTCTAGGTGAAACAATAATTGTTGCAGAACTTTGTTGTTGCATTTCCATATATTTTTTTCAATAGTTTGTAGCTAGTACTCTCCCCCCCCCCCCCTCCCCCGGTTCGAACTGCAATTTTTTGCCCACTTATTTATTGGGACTTTGCACCATGTGAATTCGCACATCAACAATAACAGCTTTTGTTATTCCTGTGTGCCTTCCAGAGCTATTTTCTTTACAAAACGTCGAAGAAGTATTTGTTTATGACGACAAAAAGTGGAAAGTGGAAAACGTTCCTCAAATTATCAAATACAACTAAAAATTAAATGTGACCAGGTTTTATCAGTTCCACTTCGAAAATGAGCCATTAAAATAAAAGAATTAATACTATAATAATCTCTAAAAAGACCTGATTGGTTTATTAATATTGAATGAAAAATTTAATAAAATTTGTTGCAAACAAATATATAAATATCGTCAATCCACAAATGAACGCCAGTAAAATTTCTGACAACGACAATTGACGTAGATGTACTAAATCAGGCCCTTTCGATGCATTTTGTGATATTACCAGATCACGTAGGATACGGGTATTGTTAACAACCCTGTATAAACAATGACACTGAAATAAACATGATTATTTTTATTATTTTTTTTTTTCATAGTATTATTTTCATTAATTATTATTGTTTATTTTTTATTATTATTATTTTTAACATTTCGTCGGCTTTGAGGTGTCGGAAACTTATTGCATTTTGTTGTTTTATTATAGCTTTTTGCTTAGATTTTGAGGATTAATATTTTTATAATTTACACATTTGTTGTTTTATTAAGGTTTCGGATAGTATAAAGACAGAAACTTCGCCAAAGGCACTATTTATGAATCTAAAAATTCTAATTTTATTAGTATTACACTATAAAACAAGCCTAAAAAATATTAAACGAGACATTTAAAATACCCGTAATATAAAAACCATAGACCCACTCGTACACCCTAAAAAGCGCATAATAAAGAAATCTACGTCATCGGATGGATAACCAAAATTGGGTTAAACAATTCAAGACGGACCAACCAACCATAGAGCCACGCACAATCTATATACCTATACATAATATATATAGGAGCGAAGCGGAAAATGGGTCGTGATGACGTCAACGCGAAAATTCAGGGGAAAATCGCAAGGGGGTCACGTCTGACGTCATAGCGCCGCTGTGTCGAGGGGACCGAGGGGGGCCTGTGACCCATTTAAAGGTATGAATGGCCTAGCTACAGGGCGACAACCCCCTTGCTGAATATAGGTCGAACTCTGCAACATGGCCCGGACGATGGGTCTATATTTAGCAGTTGGGATTTTCATTGTGGAAAAGTGTGTGTATATCTGTATGGGAAAGTCGGGGAATACGGGGAGAGGGAGCGGCGCTTGCTGCCATTCAATAATTTTTTGGGTCATTAGAATAAAACGAGTTCGAGTTATATGCAGAGGTTTCTTTATACTTAGATAATTCGTAATAACGATTTTGCAATCAGTTCTTTGTCGCGTGCGTAATTTTAGAACAACTGGATATTTTTAACTTTGATTTTTATAGCTATTTATAAATAGAAAACTGATTTTTCTAGATTAATAAAAATATAACTAATTTTAGGAATAACAAAATAAAAAAATTAGGGTCTAATTTATTATTTTCAGCAAAATATTTCTCTACTTTGGCAATCTGTTATTAATCTCATTTGCTATTTATTTTTCTCTTATTAGGAGCTCATTTTTTGTTGACTATTTTTTTTTAGAATTTCTATATTTATTTGCATCATTTTTATTAGTTTTATCAATTTTATTTTTATAGTAATTACATTTTTTGTAAGGAATTTACTGTTTCTATTTTGTTTGTATTCTTCAATTAATTCTAGATTATTCGGGTTTTTGATTAGTTTTTTGTGCAATTTATTCTTTTTATTTATATATTTAAGTAAAGATGTTAGCCGCGGGGTGTTATTTTATTGTTATTGCGGTTTATCTGTTGCTTTATTTTGTATTATTAAATATTTTATTGAATTTACTAGCTGCTGTATCAGTATCTTCTGCCTTATACACTAGATACTAGATATTGTGTATTTTATTTTTATTAATAAAAATGAAATAGTGTCTGTATGCTGTTTATTTTATCTTATTTTCTTTAAACATAACCTGCACAATGGATAAGTAACGATCGGCATAATATCAAATGTATTAAATTTGGATCTTACAAGACTTTAAGTTAACTCTTATCCTAAGAATGCAGTATGGCCCCAGGCATAGAGAATGTATTTCTAATGGGAAACCGACACGCTTTGTTGCCGTCTTTCCGATAGCTGTGACAGGGTCGGCCCAGTAGTAGCACAATGTTATTAGAGCATGTATTCTTGATTGCTTTTATGAGGAGCGTTTGTTCTTGCTGTCTAATTAGACGGCTTTCTGTAGAAAGGAAGCAACTCACAAATTTGTGATTTTTAGACTTTCGCATAATATTGCAATATTTAGTTTATTCATCCAAAAATATAGTTATAACAAAAATGCAAATGGTAGCTCAAAATTAAAAGTAATTGAATGAATAAAGGTATACTCGATAAGTGAGTACTCACTTGTTTCGATTATAATACCTACATGAAACTTAAAAAAAAGTACAATAAATAATTATTTAAAAACATTAATGTTGTACAGATAAAAAACAAGATTAAAATATACAAATAACTAAAACTATACTAATACATACATAGAATATAGAATATAAGAGAAATTTAATTGATCCATTTTTATAATTAGAAGATTGAAGTGAATTACAGGGAAAACTTAAAAACAAAAATCTACATTATTGAATGTCAAAAAAAAAACAAGAAAGGTTATTATAGCGGTTATAGCCTTACTAATTCAAAAAACTGAAGCTGAGACTAGAAACAGATCCAAGTTAAGTATTTCTACATTCTATTATATCTTTAAATTTTTGTCGTGGATTTTCTAAAATAAATTTTTTAAGGGTTTTTTTCATTTTAATTTTATATTTAACTGTTTTTATTGATTCTGGTAATTCATTATGTATTACTTGTGGCACGATATGGAGATTTCTATTGCAAGTTTGATAGGAGTGAGAAGGTAAGTTAGCATGTTTAGTATTAAAGTGACATTTTTGATACATGCAGTAGAAGTATAGTTGCCTAAGATCCATGATTTGACTTTCGGTATATAATTAATAGGTCACTCAAATATCGATATTCTTTCGACAACATAGGTTTTAAAAACCATTTTTATATAATTTCAAGCGTTTGGATATGGCACCTAAGTGCGTTTCCCCAAGCTAGAATACCATATCTGGAATGGCTTTCGGCTAAGGCATAATACAAAGTTGTTAAACAGCTAACTGAAAGATATCTTTTCAGAAATTTAAACTTATACAAGATACGTTGCAGTTTGTTTACGGTATAGGGACCGTGTGTGAAATATAGAGGCAGCACTACTGCCGAAGTTAGCCCTCTCTAGTGTTTAATTTTAGAATTAAATGGGGTAAACATTGCAAGTAAATATTAAAGGATATTTTTTTAAATATTAAATATAGTTAAAAATGGATACCGGCCCGTACCAAACAATCGTGTACATGGTCAAAATGACGTAAAATGTGAAACATTATTAAAATCTGACCATGTATATACATTTTAAGCAAAAAGATTTAAATGGCTAAGTGACAATAAATTGTAAAGTTGTACCTTAAACAAGTGTATCCAATGTCAAAATATCGATATTTAGTAACACTGAATTTAAAAGTATTACAATAACATTTAAAAAATGTAAATTAATAAAAAAGATTGATAATAATAATAAATCTTTTTAGCTTTCTGTTAGACGAAATGTCATTCATCCACTGACGTTTATGAGGTGTCCAATGATACATATTATAGATTGCTCACCCATCTATAAAAAAATTATGAAAAGCGGGTTGCAATGTGCCTTTCCTAGTGCTCACTAAATAGAGCCGTTCAAGCCTAAATTTGTTTTAAAATAAAATTTCAGCATTTTAATCTTTAGAAAAAGTAAATAATTACAGTTTTACTTCAAGACATGTTATTATGTATTTGGAAAGTTGACTTTCCATGTAGTTAAATAATATTAAGAGATCTAAACAATTTTTATAACAGATGGATATAAATAATTTTAGACTACTCTCATTTCAGAAATAATGCTACATAAAATACATAATTGCAATATGTAATACAATTTTGAAAAGGTAATGTAAACGGCCGGGATTTTTTCATTTAATTTAATGATTTAAAATTAATTCTGATGCCTTGGTAGGATTCCCCACTCGACCATTCACTGTTGGGTTCTAATTAACAGTGCTGTTCCTAAAGTGGCGCTGAGAAACAGTAACAAAGCCTACACAGAACACTAAGCTAATAACCGTAGTAGTTGATGCCGATGACACCAAATAAATAAAAAAAAACATTGATATGAGGTATAAACAACTTTGGTAAGAGTTGTAATTGGACACTTATCTATTATTCTGAATAATGTTTAATGGTAATGTCACTAAAAAAATTTACAAAAAATCACTGGATTTTTAATATTTTAAAGTTTGTTGCAATCTCTTTTGACAGTAATTGCAATGTATTATTTATGATTTGTTTATTTTAATAATAAATGAGAAATAGTTGATAAATTGTAAAGAGGGCCATGATATTTTTGTCAAATTGGACATTCTTATTTCATAATAACATTCTACGTTAGTTTTAATCAACAGAATAAACCATTATCTGTAAAATTATATTTATATAAAATGTTCATTTAAATATGTAAAAATCTTAATGACAAGAAAACACTAAAGATTCTAATTTCTAAACCGGTTCTGTAAATTATTTCTTTACAACTAAGTGCTCAAAATTAATACAAGCTAGATAAAAAGAAAACTTTGCCCAGTGAAATACGCTTTTCGTCGTCTGATTTACATATGGATAAGCAATCTTTGTAATTATGTATATCATTGGGTGTGAGACATTAATTGTTGTGCTCTGTGGAAATTTACAAAATTTCTTTACTATCGATGAAATCCAGGTTTCCAAAGTGATGTGTTTGTACATCCACAAATGCAACAAGTTTTTTCGATAATGATACTACGAAAATAATTCGACTTTATTTAATTAATAATTATTAAACAATAAATGCCGTATAAAACATTAATAAATACCCCCCATAAAGTTCACATTTTTATCACCAGTTAGCGTTAAAGTCATGACGCACGGTCCCTATAATTTATATGGTATTTCCATTTCAGATGACTGTCAATAAATATGCCAAGGTATTTTATTTCTGATACAGGTTGAAGCGCAAGATGATTTTTATTTATGGAAATGTCAAGGTGATTAAATTTGGGGAGACAGCTGATGTTGCAGCTGAAAGGTAAGTATCTAGTCTTGTCTAAATTTACAATAAGTACTTTGTTGTCGAGCCGTCTTAATATTAAGAAAATCTCTTTCAGCCATGCATTTGAGTTCATCCCAATCAGGTGCTTCGTAGAAGATTGCAGTATCATCTGCAAGTCCCACAATTCTGCCCTTACTACAGATTGAAAACAAACCATTTATATAAATGTTGAATAAAATATGACCTAGAACACTGCCCTGGGGTATTTTATTGGCTTTCGACCACTTTCCTCTCCACTTACTTTTACAGACTGATATCTGCTGGTAAGGTAGCTTTCAAATAGTCTTAAGGTTTTTCCTCTAATACCAATATCTTCTAGAGATTGTAGGAGAAGGTAATAATCAACTATCGAAAGCTTTATTTAAGTCTAGGAATATGCACAATGACGGCCTGCTTTGTTCAAGTGCGCCATGTATGTGAGATACTAGTATAGCATCTTCTGTTGACATTTTTTTCCCTTTAGCCTTACTGTTTAGGAGACAATATTTTATATTTATTTAAAAAATATCTCAGCCTGTTTTTTATCAATTTTTTGAATATAGATGAGTAAGTAGGGAAATAGGTCTATAATTACTAAAAAGAGTGCTATCTCCTTTCTTAAAAACTGGAGTAACAATAGAGGTTTTAAATGCTGAGGAGTAAATGGCCTTGTCGATATACTGGTTCAATAAATATGATATCGGTTCAGCAATAAAAGTTGCAATAGTTTTTAGGACTTCGGAGTAAATCTCATCAGTACCTGGTGCTTTTTTATTTTTTAAGTCTTTAATAATTGCAATATGTAATTTCTGACGGATTTGTTTCAAAGAACCGTAACCTTTACTGCAAAAAAATATCCGGGCTAAATTCTGGTACCTAGCGTTATTTATTAGCCAATTAACCAAATGATTAAATTGGTTAAGCAAGTAACCTGCCTGCAGAAGTAATCCGAGCGGCTTGGCAGCTTTCTGCATAATAGAGAAGAGAGTTGGTGACAGTTCGTTATTTGGTTCTCCGTGAGAGTGAGTGTGAAAGTATTAAAAATAGGAAAACGAATTATTTTTGTGATACAATAATCAAAGAATTTTTCTGATGACAAAGGCTGAAGATAGCTGAAGAAAAGCCCAATCTTTGGTTAGGTAAATCGTGTATTAAGATAATAAATAGAAAAATGGATGTTAAGAATAAAAAAAGTTATCTGTTTAAAAACACGTAAGATACTTCTTGATAAAAAAAAAAACCTGTTTCAATTTTTTTGAAAAACAAATTTTGAAACAAATGCTGAAATAGATATCAGAAAAACAAATGGGTTGTCGACATTATTTAAAAACGTGCGAATACCACTGTGGCTTTTTCCTTCAAGCTTGAAGGAAAAAGTATAAAATCCAAGGATAGAGAACAAAAAATCTGTAATGCACTTAATTCCGAACGATTGCATGCAATTTTAAAAACATATAACCGGCACGGATATCGTGAATGGATTCAGCGGAGCGCCTGATTTTGAAGTGGAACCTATGATGGTAGAACAAATTAAAAAGACAATTTGTATTTTTTACCTACTTCCTTTAACGATAAAGTTTCTTTAACCAACAAGTGTTAAAATTTATTTTACAGATAGGAGCCGACTCACGAAAACCAAAAAATCCAAGTGGAATATCTTCTTTTTTAAATTTTTAAGGCTAGCGCCAAATCCTATAATCTCTTACGAGCAATTCGTTAACTCAATTCGTTAAAGATCTTCGACTCATTTTCGGTGGCTAAACTTCGGCCTAATGTGGCGCTAGCCTAAGAATTTATATTACACCAATAAATTTTTATAATTGTCAAAACTTTGACATTTAATTACTTAATAATTTTGGTTGAGTTGCGATTTCTTACCTGCAACATGGAATTTAAAAAATTCAAACGCGGACAAATGCTCCATGCGAGTGCGAAAATTGTTTTTTGTTTTGTATATTTAGTCAGTACCTAGTCTCTGTGAAGAGTATTATAGGTTTACTCGAGGGTTTACTTTTAGTGGGGTAAACTCGCAATGATTATTAATTTTAGTGATTCAGAGGCATAACCAAATGAAACCTATGCCATCTTGTAGAAAACAATCTGGGGCATTGGAAATGGAAATGTACAACTTTTTTTAACAGGACCGAACTTTGTAAATGGCTCTTAAACGTGACTGGGTTCGAATTAGAGAAACTACATTTCTCTTAACATTAACCGTTAAAATGTAGTCAGAACTAGGGTTGCCACCTTATGCTGACAGGGGCTCTTTCTACAGAATTTCTTAAAAACCAGAAGCCAGAAGCGATATCGACATGAAATTTTTAGTATAAATCTAAATAGAAATGGGAGGAAGAGAGGGGTTGAAATATTGAAATAATTCCTAACATATCAAATTGAAATCTTCAGGAAAAATTAAACTTTATAGTGGAATGAAGCCTATTAATTCTAAAAAAAGTCTGATTGAAAATACATCTCCAAAAGTATTGGCCACTTGGGTATTTTTAAAAATAATCAAATAAAATTTGGAAAATACGGTAAATCTTGTTCTTTGTTTTAAAACCAAACTATGTAATACACAATCTTTGTAATTTGCTTTCCGAATAATGCAGAATAAAGGAAATTACAAAAAAAATGGTCCAAAAATTGTAAGTAGATGTTATTTTTTAAGTAAAAATGTTACATCGTAACAAAAACATAACTTAATAGTCTGTATTATGGACCCTACTTTCAATCAATTGGCCAACTTGTCGCGGCATCCCGGGGATGAGGTTATGAATAAAATGATCAGGCATATTCTCCCACTCTTCTTGAACAACTATAATCAAGACCTTAAAAATTAAAGGTGAGTTTTCTCGATTGGATATTGCCCTGCTAAGATAATCTTATACATATTCAATGGGTATAATTTCTAGTGAGTTTGGCGGCCAATTTGTCGTCAATATCACGAAGTGACGTAACTCGAAAAAATTGAAAATTGGGATAAGTCACATATTATGTAAAAAAAGTATGCTCTACAATTTCACGAAATTGCGTATATCAATTCATTACGTTTATTAAAATAACACATATTTAACCGGTGTATCTGATAATTTCACGAAGAGACGTACCTTTATAAAAAAAACTTTAAAACGCTCTCTTGTAAAGTTGTGAAAATCGAGTTACGTCACTTCGTGATATTGACGACGAATTATTCTTTGGATATTTCCTTCCTATAGCACGTTTTGGTAAACTTTGCGTTCGACAGGGTCTGGAATTATCGTCTTGAAAAATGACATTGTCCCCAAATTCGGTGCGCAAAGGCTGAATGATTCGTTAAATAATGTTTTCAGCGTATATCGTACCTTTCATAGTTCTCTCAATTAAAATAAGTGGGGTGCGGCGACCAAATATTATACCCACCAAAACACCACTGATCCGTCTTGATAGAAAACAACACCTCTTGCAAAAGTAAGTCGTTCGTGTCTGCCTGGATCCCTCCAGGCCCTTTCCCGTCTACTATCCCTCTGTAAACCAAATCGTGACTCGTCCGAAAAAAGGACGTTGTGCCATTGTGCTAAAAGTCATTTCCTATGTTCTTGAACCTAGGCACTCTTAAAGGTCTTCTTGTCATTAGATTTGAGGAATTCAATCTCCTTCTTATGGTATTTCTCGAAACTACCCTCCGCTAGATTCGCAAAAAATGACTTCGGGTAAAATTTGCCATAAACTGGTCTTCTCTCTCCGATATCGCTCTTTGTCGATCAGTCCCGGCCTTCACACAACACTGTCCCTTTTCTGGAAAATGGCCACCATGCGCCTTACCGAAGTCCGTGGAACATTCAGATGATCCGCAATCTAGATATTTAACAAACCCTCTTGATGTAAATCCACTATTATTGTCCGGTCAACCTGAGAAATCGGATGACCTGGCATTTTACGACAAATTTACTTGATATTTTAATACTCGGTGTCAGCTTGGAAGGGCATATTTTCGAACGAAAACAATGATTGGCTTACAAACTGTTCTTTTTATGTATAAGATAATAAAAAATGTATATACAAAAAAGTCACCTTACATTGAACTTGGTAAAAGTTACCAGGGGGGGCCAAGACTGTTGGAGATGTGTGTATATTGCTCGCCTATGCGTAATACACAGTGTCTAGGTACACGCTAACTTGTACGCAATTCAAAAAGTTATATACACGCGAAACGTCTTTACTCTGTCCACGCCGATTGGCGTAGCCAGGTATGGATTGAAATTTTCTGGTGGCGGCGAAGCCGCCACCCTACGAGAATTCGTTGCTTCATTTTCTTGTTGTCACGACATTATTATTATTTGTTAATGTATGTGAAATTTGCTTCTAAGGTTTATAAAATACTACTGCTAGCTGCTAGTCACGGCGTAAATGAAAACAAACAACATGCATTCACACAAACACCTCCCACCACAGCAATATGACGTTTCGCGTGTATATAATTTTTTGATTTGTGTACACTTTAGCATGTACCAACAGCGTAAATAAAACATATTTAACAAAAGTGACAAAGTTAGTGTCTATTATAACAGTCGGTCTTGGAGGTTTCGTACCATGCTTTGAAATGTAGGTCCATTATTTCTGCCAAACTCGTATGAGAGATTATAAGCTTCACATATAAAAAATCTTTCTTCGGTTGTTAACATCTTGTTCGCTGACAGTGTTGTATACTCTGACAAATAAGAAGTTAGTGTTTGTTTAAAACAAGTTTGACAGCAGTCACTTCCACAGCAACTCTGATTAGAGTTACAATTTCGATACTGTATATTTACGGTCTTACTGTATAGAGTGTCCCATAATGTTTTGCTGAAATAAAACAAATGATTTTGTCTAAAATATATTCAATTTAATGTGAAAATGTTAATAATAAACGCGGATTTCAATTTCTTAAAAATAATGTTCTCCAGATGTCTCCCTTCTCGTGTCATGCATTCTTGAAGTTTGGACCTTAAATTGTAATAAACAGCTCGCTCTGGAATAGTGTTTTAGCCTGAATTCGAAATTTGAAGGCCCCCAGAGTGCATGGAGCTGTTTCGTACACCTTGGACTTTAGATAGCCCTACAAAAAAATCCACGTGGGTCAGATCAGGACTTCTTGGGGGCCAACGTATGTCATCCCACTTTGAAAATATATCTAGTAGCTTAGTGCCAAAGATCTGGCGGTGTGGGCTGTAGCACCATCTTGCTGAAACCAGGTATTGTTATTAAATAACCCGCAACCTGGCAAATATAGAGTGTTGCGCTTATATTTAACGTTGCCAAACTAGCGCTCTCAAAAAACAACAAAACATTATAGGACACCCATTATTTCCGGCACATTTCAGTTTTAGAGTGCCTATGGGCTGGTATTTCTAAAACAGATACGTTTCTTTTATTGTGAGTATTGTTACTGACACTTGCAAAGAGATGTTTGTTTTCACATGCACAAGAATTTAAAAAAGTAAATGGATGGCATGGTGATAATCCCGTGTTTGAGCTAAATTAGAGTGTATGGATTAATAAAAAATAAAAATCTAATGTGACCAACACATGACTTTTCTGTCTAGTTACTACAGGCTTTTTCAGGTTATTTTCTGCAACCTATTGTATCGCCCCTGTAAATGTTTAGAGGATGAACTAAATACATACATTTTCCACGCACACATTACTCGAAACATTTTTTTATATACATATATTCATTGCCAATCAAAAATCAAATTCTTTCACTACGGTCAATTTTAAAAAAATCAAACGCAAACAACTTTTATTTGAACAATTTTCATAAAAATTCGAATTTGACACTTTTTGTCAACTTACTCGAATACGAACCATTTTAGAAAAATTAGTTATAGGACAAATATTATAGAAAATAACATTGTTATAGTAAATAACAGATAAATAAAGAAAACAAACCCCCCCCCCAGATGTTCAGATTATGTCCAAGATCCAATCAATTCACCGCAGGATGAATTAAAACTTAAGTTTGGTGTAAGTTTGTTTATCATCCGTTCATGAAGACACTGACATAATCGCGAAAATAGTTAAAACGGAGTAAGGGGAAGCCAAAACGTAAAAATGCGTCAAAAACTCCAGGCCGAAAATAGTAGTTTGTGCAACAAGAGTGGATATGATGCGATGTGGACAATCCACTCGAGTTGTACAGTATATTTTTTCTACGAACTACTAACGAAAATTTACAAATACAAAAATATTTTAGGTTATTAAGACAAAATAACTAATTTTAAAATAATTTATGACTTTCAATAATTTTTAAAATAAGATAAACGAAAAAAAGAAAAAGAGTTTATTTTATTTTTCCCCATCCGAGAATCGAACTTCAGTCTTCCGCGTGGAACACCAGAACGCTGACCACAGGACAACCTATTGTTTTATTTTTATGTATCGCAAAAAAATAAGTTTTTTTCTTATAACTTTACCACCCTGTAGTTCAAAATCTAAGAGGCGTAGGACATATGTTCATTTGCTTCATTTCGTCCAAGGGACACGCCTCTGAATTTTTTCGCAATATTAAAAAAAAACACCTTGTATACAGGGAAGTAAAAATTTTATATTAAATCCAATATAGTTGTTTTTAGAAACAATTTTAAGGAGTAAAAGTGACATTTTACTCTCTCTTCTTAAAAATCGTTTGAATAAGTAATACTAAAGTCTATTAAAATTATGAAATTACCTTTTTAATTTTGTAAGCGTCTTTGTAAATGAAACGAACAAATTTTAAATTTAAAATGTCAAAATGACATCTCATTTCAAAAATGAGGCATCGTTGGAAAAAAATGAAAGACCTTTCAAACAAGGTGTCACTCAACCCCTCTTTCCATTTAATATTTTAGGGGTGTACAGCAACCTGTTTAAGGGGTTAAAGATGTGTGTTTGGAAATAAGTCTAAAGAGTTTCCCCCTCGAATAAATTGACGTGTTCAATCGTTTTTTTTTTTTTAATAATATAAGAACCCTAAACTTGAACAGTTTCGTTTTCATTGCCCACTCTGTATATGGAGCCCTTGCATAAATGTTTCAATACTACTTCAATGCTACAATAAGTATACAAAAAACAAGCGTGCCCACGAATGTCAAACAATTATTACAGCAAACGCATTTTTAGACAATAAAACTTTTCCGAACACAATCGAACACCAATAAATGCGGTAGACAATACAAATTCTCATAGTCTATTTATAATCGCCATGATTTTCATTAATGCAACATTGAAACTCATTCATATAATGCCACGACGCAGTCAGCAATTTCCATTCTTAAGTTTTCATTAAGAATTCAATGAAAACCAGAAAAAAAAATGTAAAAAGTCCAAAGGCAACAATGTTATTTTAGTCGCTTTGTAAAGACAGTAACAAGGCACTCAGGTGGAACACGTTAGTTCTAGGTAAATAAGAAATTAATTTGGAAAACTGAGGAAGAGAAATAATTGAAAGAAAAAATGGGAAATGGAAGGCCAAAGGAATTTCATCGCTGGACCAAAATGTGATTATTAAGAAAGCGGCGTTGCCAGGTTTCCAGTTCCAGTCTACCGAATATTAAAAATGTGTGATTCGTACGTTTTTTTTGTTTGTATGGAACTTTCTAAAATCTTTTATATTCCTAGTCAAAAACTCTTACCAGTATGAGCATCAAATTAGTCTGTGATCGTAGAAGAGATCGAACTCAGGCCTTGATATCGTAATATTCTGAAGTTTATAATTAAATTGCACGACTATTTTCTATTAATGTTGCATTTATTGGCTTTTGGAGACAATTTATGTTCAAACGTTGTAGAGAGTGGCTGTTATTCGAATTTTCAATAATGTGAAAGTTTTAAATCGTCAGCATATACCTAGTAAATATTTTACATTAAGATTAGTTACGATATCATTAGCAAAAATGTTAAAAAGGACTCAGAATACAGCACTGAGGAACTCCGAAAGATTGATTTCATACTCAAACAATGAATAAATTTTCTGACAATTATTAGCTGTTCAGGTATTTCGACCTGATGAAGTTTAGATAGTAGTATGGCTTGATACAACCTATCGAAGGATTTAGAGAAATCAGTAGAGACAGTAGAGATTACGTCTACCTGATTTTTTTGTCAATTGCCTCACACAAGAACTGTGTAAAATAGAAAATATTTATTATAGTAAATTGTCCTCTAATGAATCCATGTTGTTCAGGTATAATAACATTATGTAGCTTTGAAAGAAAGACGATCATTGTAACATGTGATGTTGGTTTTACTTACCGTGTTTTAGCTCAATTTTAATTAGGGCCGTGAGTAGCACTTAATAACCTTGACAAAACTTAACTATAGGAAAGGGAAGGAGGGCGCCACCAAACTTACATAAACATATCATTTAAATAATAGTTTGGCAAATATAATTAATATGACTGATGTTAAAACAAGAATATATATGTTTATGCAGGCAAGTAACAATTACAATCTACACAAGCCATGATTCATTTAAATTACTTTATTTAATTTTCAATGCTAAAAAATGAAACTTATCTCAGAGTAGGAATGGTGCTAGGTCTTCAAACTTTCTTTAAGGGTCGATCAAATAAGGACGGTCTCCTACAGCGATGCGTTTTCTTCTAACCATAAATTAACATGTTTGTTACCATAACTTCATATATCTTCTAACCATAAATTAACATATTTGTAACCATAACTTCAACTATCATCTCAGCGTATTTTAAACCATATTTTCAACTATCTTCTCAGCGTATGTTTAAACCATATTTTCAACTATTTTCTCAGCGTATGTTTAAACCATCCAAAGGTTGACTTATCTAAAAGATTGAGACCTTTTTGAAGTTTACGTAATAAGGAAAAATAAGGAATAAGGAGGTAAGATGTTTCTGAACACAGAATGAATAAAAAATAGATCTTTACAGAAATTAATGACACGTTCTAAAACATCTAACCTCACATTTTTAACAACTAAATAAATCCCGATCCATTTCGTTAATCTTTGCAGAAATCTTGTAAATATTAATCTTGTACTCACCATAAAATACTGATGGTTGTCACCACTAATAAAAATACCACATACTGTTTAAGATTAATTAAATATTAGCAGATTTAATAATCTCGACTGCCTCGTTCTGAGGTATTGTTGTAAAAGGACTTTTATCAGTAATACCTGTCGAAAGTCAAATTCACTTTCGATCCGAACATACAACTTATAAAAGCAAAAATAACTATATAAAATATTTGTAGCGACAGAATGAAACTAATGATCCTAATAGAGATGGGACAATCATTTTAAAAATATAGTTATAAAATATTAAAATAACGGAACTAGAAGAGTAACCGTTACATCATGTAAAATAATCTCGAATGTTTTTGAGAAGCTGCAAAAATAGTAATAGGCCTGTAATTGCATATTTTATTTCGGTTGCCTTTTTTAAAAAACAGTAAATATCCGAGAAAGCTTCCAGATACTTGGAAAGTACCCGATGATAGATTAGGTTGAAGATATATTGAAAAGTTTAAAAAAAATTGGCATGAGCATTTTATTTTAATTAAAAAACATACTAATTAGCAGAGCTGGGTAATTCCTAGTTAAAAAGTAATTAACAATTACAAATACTTTTTATTTTCATATAATTTATAATTGTATTCAAGTACTTTTTTCTTAAAGTAATTTGGAATTGTAATTGCAGCAAAATCTGAGGAGGAATTATTGTACTTTGTAATTATATTATTTAAATTGTCTAAATACAATTACTTCTCATAAGTATAATTAGTTTTCCAATTACATTTATAAGTAAAATTATATTTTGTAATTACAATTACTTTTAAATGCGTGTTTACGAAATGCACGTGGTATAAAAACAAAAAATTTCCTGTTCGAACCGGTCACTAGAGCTCGGACTTGCATCCATCTCATTTGTTTGAGTGCATTTAATGAAAGCGCTGTGCCGTGGAAAGAGCCTCAGTAAAGTAGTGAAATTGTTGAATTCAAAATAATAACAGTAACAGGCAAGTAGATGTAGATACCCTTATTTTAAAGACTTATTTTGTATTTATATTATTATAAACATAATGTGTTACATTATAAACTAAGGAAAGTGATGCATATAGCAGTTTTTATGGGGTAAATACTAAATAATTACTTATTTACGTTAGTTATTAGCAAAAGGTAGGCCTGTACAACATGCGGCCCGCCATTATCGTTTTCTTGGCCCTTTGTCCGTTGACCAGTTTGACCCGCCTACGTCAAACTATACATTTCTTAGTAACAAAATTGCATTTAGATATTAATTGTCTTTTTTAGGAGCTCGATAGAAGGACCTGGTTCATTATAAGCAGACGACCTTTTTTTAGAAGCTCGACAGGAGGAATTGGTTTATAAAATTATGGGGTAAAACTTTTTTTGTGTAAGACTCCTCGACCTGCTTTATAAATGTATAAGTTATAAGCTCAGGACTCTCTTGGACCTGGTACTCTTACGGTTTTTGATTAAACTTTAACAATCTCAGTTGTGCAGGACTGGCATAAGGCGTCATAACGCATCTTCGGTTAAAAAACTATTAAACAATCAATTTTTATAAAATTAACGTGTCTTATACTTAGTTCAGTTTTAACATACTTTATTTCTTGCTGATTTTATCACATATCATAATGTAATCTATATAGTTAGATGAGTTTTTTTTTCTTTAGTTTTGTAGATAGTTTTAATTATATTTCAATTTGTTACAATTTGTAAATGATTTGTAATGTGCAGATACTTTTTTTATGGGTTTGTCCAGTTTGTATCCCAAATAAAATAAAATTAAAAAAAATCTAATTTTCTACATTGAACTGAAGTATTAACTATTTGAATTCCCCAGAAGGCATGCGCTGTCTAACAGAAATTTTGAAAAACTTGTGAAAAGTAACAATATAAACATTTTGTGAATTATAACTAGATTTTACAAATCAGGCGTCATTACTTTCTGTCTGCTTGATGAGAAGTAAAAAATATTAATGATTTTCCACCAAATATTTTTCTTACATTCTGTGGTCCACTCTTGTTAAACAATGTGTTTTAAGATTTTATGAACTATCCGTAGATTAAAACTCTACGAAAAAGGTATCAGATACTTTTTGACGAGAGTTGATCACCGCACCGAATGTAAATAAAATGTTTAGGGTAAAACAGTTAACTATTTAATCTTTTTGATTAAACAGCCTGTAGCGACATCATAGCACCACATAAAAGAAGGTATTTTTAAAACAACAATCACCACTCTTTTTGGTTCTTTTGAATTTCTCAGAATGCCTTTTGGATTGCGAAACGCTGACAATACCTTTCAAAGATTCATTACCGAAGTTACTAGAGGCTTAGATTTTATTTTCATGTATTTGGACGACATATTAGTCGCTAGCAAAAATTCAATTGAACATTTTAAACATTTTGATATTTTGTTTGAAAGGTTACACTCTTTTGGCATTACCGTTAAACCATGTAAATGCATTTTTGGAGTTGAAAAAATTAGCTTCTTAGGTTTAACTATTTCAGCGGAAGGATTATTTCCTTCAGACGAAAAAATAGAATGTATTAAAAATTTTCCTAAGTCTAATACTCTCAAACAATTACAAGGTTTTGTTGGTATGATAAATTTTTATCACAAATTCGTTCATCTTTGCACGATTTTATAACACTTTTAGACAAAAATAAAATTAAAATTATAAAAGATTAGCCAAACGATTATGAAAAGAGTTTTAATGAAGTAAAAGAGCCACTTATTAAAGCTACCCTTTAGAGGAAGCCATTCTATCACGTACAACAGATGCTAGTAATTCCTGTGTAGGTGGTGTTCTTGAACAAGATGTGGATGGTGTTAGACAACCCATAGTTTTTTCTCAAAGAAATTAACCAAATCGCAATTAAACTATAGCATTTTTGATAAAGAATTATATGCCATCTACCTTTCAATCAAACATTTTAGATATATGTTAGAATCAAAAGATTTTATAAAGTTTTTTGTGATCATAAACCAATTGAAGAATCAATATTTTCCAAAACAGATAGATCTCCTAGACAATTCAGATATATAGAATATATTTTACAAATTACTAATAAAGTTTTTTACGTAGGTATCAAAACGTAATAGTCGCAGATTTTTTGAATAGAATGAAATTAGACTTTATTTCAGTAGAAAAATAGAATCGGAATTAGATTTAAAAATAATAGGAGACGAACAAAAATTAGATTTAGAATTAAAAGGTTTATTAGAGAAACAAAATCATAATAATAATAAAAACGAATTTCATTTACAAAAAGTTCAAGTTAACTTCCCACCAGCAGATATATGGTGTGAAAATACTAATCTCGACCATTCACTGTTGGGTTCTAATTAACAGAGCTGTTCCGAAAGTGGCGCTGGGAAACAGTAAGAGAGCCTACACCGAACACGAGGCTAATGACCTTAGTAGTCGATACCGATGACACCAAATAAAAAAAAATACTTTAAAACCTTACATTCCAAAGTCACAACGTTATAATATTTTTATTAAGGTAGTAAGGTAAGGTTGGACCCCTTAAACCTTCAGGAAGTTGCTCCTACCTATTAACACTTATAGACAGATACACTAGATGGGTAGGAGTTTTTCCTTTAGCAACAATTACTACAAAAGTAATTATTAAAACAGTAATTAATAATTATATAGCTCGTTTTGGTGTACCTTATAGCGTCACACACGACCAAGGTAGCCAATTCGAATCACATTTATTTAAAGAATTTCGCCGAAAATTAGGTTTTAAAAATATACACACTATGAGTTATCATCCAGAATCAAACGGAATGATAGAACGATTCCATAGAACATTAAAAGCATCTCTTATGGCCAAACTGCATAACAATAACTGGAAGGATGAACTACCATTGATTTTATTAGGTTTAAGAAGCGCAGTAAAGGAAGATTTGAATTGTTCTTCCACTGAACTAGTATACGGACAATCATTAAGATTATCAGGAGATTTTTTTGTAAACAGTAGTGAAAGTTTTGATACTCATTCATTTTTAATTAAATTAAAAGAACATTTCGATAATATAAAACCCACTGAAATAAATAGACACAGTCAACGAAATTTTTCATTTCACCAGATTTGATGAAAAACGATTTCATTTTTGTTAAAGTTTAAAGTATTAAACCTTCATTAACCTCTCCTTTTGAAGGGCTGTACAAAGTCATTAGTAGAAATGATAAAGTTTTTAAGATTTTAATTAATGGGAAAGAATCATTAATTAACATAGATAGGTTGAGGCAAGCCTCAAAATGTTTTTCAAAACCGAAGAAAAGGTTTCCTTTGTATTAAACCCAATAAGTTATGGTTAAATAATTATTCTTATAAGGGTTGATTTTTTTTTTGAGCGGGGAGGTTATGTGGCGACATCATAGCACCACGTAGTCTCTCTCATCATTTGTTTTGACTTTTACGTCATTTTAGTTTAAGGCTTCTTAGTCAGTTTTATTTGAGGTTAGTCAAGTGTCAATGTCAGAAAGCAACATTATACTAACATCATACAAACTATGATCATGGTTGATGGCCGTACGCACTAGCGCCCTACCTATTGGAAAATTGGTAACCAATGGATGAAGAAACAAAAAATTATTATTATTATTATTTTGATGACGATAGAAAAATGAAGACATGACGGAGACGAAACATCAAGACTAACATTACATTTTATTATCGATATTGCTTTTACTTTGGATTTTTTTAAATAAATGATTTTTCCATATTCAGATTCTGATTCATACCATGGACGTTGCTACCTACACAGCCCTAGACTAATGATGCCCGATTTGTATGGTTGGTTATAATATAAAAGTACGTAAGCCTAGGTACACGAACTTTTGTATTTTTGTTCTTAATCAATAACTTTTAAAAGCTCACATTTCATTATTAACTTCTCTGTTCCATGTTTTATACTACTTGTTAATTGTTATGGATTTTATCTTTTCCCTTAAGTTGAGGGGAACTTAAATGGTGGTATAGAAAACAATACGCTCAGGGCTGGTTGTATAAAGCTTACTTAATGTTAAGCTCAGTTTTAGGTGATACATGTCAATTTCCTTTCCCATATGGTGCAGTCTAATGTTTGCGGAAGCAAGCCCTAAGTGCTAAATGGCATTTAGACTGTACCTATGCCATACACAATTTGTCATGTGTCATCTCAAGCCGAGTTTAGATTTTAATAAGATTTTACAAGATATCTTAAATTTTAAGGAATCCTTAAGAAAGGAGTCCTTAATATAATTCCTATTTTTACAACATGTACTTTGAACTTGTAATTAATTCCTTTTTTGAAAAAGTATTTTGTAATTGTAATTATTTTTAAAGTATATGTAATTACCTAGCACTGCTAATTAGGAAGTATATTTTTTCTATCTAGATGAATTAAACGAAATAAAAATTTTAACTTTTTTGTTTTACACAAAATCTATTTCTTTTTGTTTTTGATTAACATTGACCTAAACTATTAACAAATTCCATATAATAACGTCAGTTTGCAAACTATCGGAACTGGGGTATATAATGCAATTTAATAAGTTTATAAAAAAATAAATAGGAGTATTAATAATTATTAAATAGACTTGTTTTTTAGTTAGTTATATCACAAATTTAATTTTTATAGTTTTGAAATTAAAAATTTAAAAGTAGTTCATTGTTCATTTGTATCACTGCATTTTATTTTCTTTTTAAGTGACTTCAAAAAAGGAAGGAGGTTCTCCATTCGTCGCAATATTTTTTTTTATGTATGTTCAGCGATAATTCTTCAAAACGGTATCCGATTTCAATAATTCTTTTTTTTTTTGTTAGTAAGGGGGTACTTCAGGGGTGGTTCTATATAAATTTGGTCAAAATATAATAATTGGGTACGTGAGAAAATCCTCAAACTCTTAATTTTTTATGTATGTTTAGCGATAATGCTTTACCACCTTGTCCGATTTATATGATTCTTTTTTTGTTAGTAAGGGGATACCTCAGGGGTTAAGATGTGGTGACGGCATCTTCACGTTTTTGAAGTCGGTTTTTTTTAATTTTTAATTTCTATTACTTGTAGGAAAATAAACTTTATAGCTAATTTAATTGAAAATAAATAACATGAGCATTTTATTTTAATTAAAAACATTCAATTCGGAAGTCGATTTATTCTTTCTATTTCGAAATTTTTAGAAATAACCTAACTTATTGTATTTTTTATTTTTTTGAAAATATGTCAATTTTAACAGTTATAACCAATCCTCAAAGTGATATTATTTTCGAATATAAAACGGTGACACTGTATTATCACTATCAATAAATATTTAAGCACTTTTCAATTAAACGCCTTTGTTATGTAACGTAGAAATTTCATGATGAATAGAATATTTTTGTTGACTAAAATACCATTATCATCTGAGTAATCGAAGTATATAATGTACACCTATTTGAACAATAGTCTAAATATCTAAATTTGGATTTGCCAATAAACAAATCTTTAAACCGTAAGACATCCCTTGCGATCCGACAACCCCGCTAAACATAGCTAGAACTCCGAAGTAGGCCACGTGCTCCCGAACGGAGCGCCAAACGATGACGTCAGCGATGACACGCGAGGGGAATGCCTCGTTCGGCAACACCATTGGCCCGTTTTCGCCAAAGGCGGAGCGTCCAGTAACAAAATCAACGTGTCAGTGGCGGAGTGGGGGCCGGTAAACAGGGTTTTATTGCAATTGAAGTATAAAGTGACCCAGTTGAAGGCATGAATGGTCGGCACAAAGGGTATCAACCCCTGGTGGAAGGCCTGAATTTGGGTCACGGTAGCTGCAAAACACAGCAGAATCGTCTATTTATAGCTTGGAAACGAAGGGAAAGGCCCATCGACATGAATGGGGTGAACCGAGGGGGCCAGGGGGAAGGCCTCTATCGAGTCGATTCATCTTTTCGCTGGAATTGCGTTTATAACGCGGTAAAATGTTGTTTTGCCATCAGTTATATTTTATTAACGGAGCTGCTAGTTCATGAGGAGGCATAAGAGCTTGTTAAAACGAATTAGGAAAGCGGAAATTAGTTTGATGCGAGATTAAAAATCATTGAGCATCTCTCTTCTCTACGTTGGAAAAAAAAATTGATTCAATTGCCATTTTCCAGTAAAATTTCAGGTACTTTCGTTAACGCCCGTTCCTAAAAAGAAAGAATCAAAAAAATCTAACCTTAAAGAAGATCGCAGTCTATAGTTTGGCAACACTGTAAGTTACACAGTAATCTGTACATTGTCAAATACCTAATTTTTGTTAGATATCATTTTAACATACAGTGAGCGGCTATAATATGGAACCAACCCAATTTTTCGAAAACTTAAAAAAATTTAAAAATCCTGAAATAGGCAGTTTTGTTTTTAATTGCCCATGTCTCAATCTACATTTGGAACCGATTACGTCACCAATGTTGAATCTTTTAAACTGAAGTAGCTGTCATGTGATATCTCATTTGAAAGGTATTTTGATCCTTTATTCAACGATATAAATGTTTATTTAATTTATTTGCTTACAGGGCAAAGAAAAATGTAGTTCTTATTTAACTACAGGTAACCAAACGTGAATGCTAAAAATGAGATCAGTGGACGTGGCAGTGGCGGCTCGTAAGCAAAAAATTGGGGGTTCACAATGACAGAATATAGATCTCAGTACATATTTAGGTAAAAAACTTTAAGTTTTTATAATATACCTTTCCAAAACACTGAAAGCTTTTTACCTAAATCTGCACGGAGACCTATATTCTCTCATTGTGAACCTCCAATTTTTTGGCCACGAGCCGACACTGGGGCGCGGTTATGTTGACGTAAGTGTAGCATCAATATGGCTGCCGTAGTAGGTCCAGCCTAACTCTTTTTTAAATCTGGATAGCGTACCTATATATTTTAAAATGATATTTTTCTCTAATTGAGGCGAAAGCAGATATAAACAATTATTAGTATAATATAATTTTTGGCTGTATATTTAGATTTATAAACTATAAAAAAAAAATAAAAATCTGCTATTGGAAAACTGTAATTTAAACAAAAAAGGGTAAATTAAAACTGAATAGAAAATTGGTAGTTATTACACATTTTATAGCAGTAATTAACCATTTTTTTATAAAAAAGAAATATATTCCTCAATAATAGAGTAATTTTTGGGTAAAAAGTGTTACTGTAAAAAAGTAAAATACGTTATTTTTAACATTAAAATAGTAGTTTTTGCAAACAGGACTAATGGCCTTTTTACATGAGTAGTTTTCTTAACATAACAGCCAAATATATGTAATTTTATAACATGATGCTCAAATTATAATAAGTACAATGTACATTTACGGAGGCAGATAAATACGAAAACCGAAAAATACAGAAAAAAGTGCTGAACTGATAGATACATCTATAATTAAAAACTTAAAATGTTTAGATTAAAAACTTAAAATGTTTACATAGTCATATAAAACCATTTTAAATTGGATATGACCAATTATCCAATCTATATTCATTGAACTGAAATTATTAGCAATATGAGTTAACGGAGATTGCAGAAGACTTTTAGAAATATTAAATTTTAATGAGGATCTGACACGTCTTGATGGAACATTAAATGGTACTAACAATAATAATTGCATACAGTTTATGTGGTTGTTGATAATTTTATAAAGAAACATAATCATAGATTGCTTACGTCTATTAATTAGTGAAGGCACTACAAATTCTTCCCTAAGCATAGAGGTTCTTATTTCGATATAATCAGGCCAGACATAATATTTTTTATAATAAAGATATCGCAAAAATTTATTTTGTATTTTCTCTAATAAGTCTAAATGTATTTGAGGTTGTTGTGCCCATACTACTGTAGCAAATTCTAATTTTGTTCGTACTAAAGTAAAATATAGATATTTTATTACTTTTAAATTTGTAAATTGAGATGTTTGTCTTATAAGAAAACCTAATGCACGATTTGCACTAAGAGCAATTTTTTTAATATGTGGAACAAACGACATTTGATTGTCATAATACATTCCAAGCTCTTTAACTTCAAGACGTCTTTCCAATATTTGTTGTTCCATTGTAGTATAATCAAAAACTATTGAAAGTTTTTTTCGTGTAATAGAAAGTATGCAACACTTTTTAATATTAAAAAGTAACTTATTAGACTTAGTCCATGCTACAATATTGTTGATATCTTTCTGGAGCGCCACACAATCTCTGACTGTTTCTACTCGTCTAAAAAGCTTAAAATCGTCAGTAGAAAGTAAACATTCAGAGTTTCTAATACAAGATGCTAAATCATTTATAAAAAGTGTAAACAATAGAGGTCTCAGGTTTGAATCTTGTGGCACACCAGAATTCGCATGATACTTTCCTAATGTGTTTCCACCAAAAAAACTGTCAGCGACTATGTCCAGGAAAATTGCAGTGACATTTTATTTTAATTTTGTATATGCACCCACAATATGTTAAGTAGCTGTTATTTGTATTTCATACATTTTTTATGCTTTACATTATATTATATGAAAATACATATTTTTTAAAACTTATTTTTATTCAATTGGGTAATATAATGCAGGTAAATAAGTAAAAAGGTAACATTTTCTGGTATATTCAAATGCGAAATTGTTACCAGGATCCCCAGTTTCGAGTTGCGATGGTACCCTTTTCATTATCCTGGTTATAAAAACTATTCTTTAGAAGTAGAATTTGTATAACCAAAATAAATTATTAAAAAAGAAAAAGAAAAAAAAAACTGTTCAAATAAATACTTCTTTTATGTATGTATTTGCATTTATGTTCCTTCATAGTTCTTTCCCTAACTATCCCATAATAATAAACATAGATATTTCATGTCATTTCTAAAATAGTACCCTTAATATTCATGAAATTTCCTCACACTTCGTCAGTATTTTTAAATTCGCGCCTATAGAAACTCTACGCGTGACGTCATGCGCGTGGCCGTCCTATTTTTGACACTGTTGATATCCTACCTTATATTTTTTATACCATGGATAAATATATAAAAAAAAAAGTAAAGTAATAAGGACCGATTCCACCGTTGTGTTAAACGAAGTTTAAAATGACATTTTTACATTAACAAGGTCATTTTAATCTCCGTTTAACACAACGGTGGAATCGGTCCTAAGTGTCTTAATTGAAAAATAAACTTTTGCAATCAATTATGTTATCTGTACGGAAAGGAAAAACGAAACGGTATTGTTATGGAGTATGTAAAAGTGACACACGGTATAAATCATTCAAAGGTAATACATTATTATTTTATAAATTTTCCAAAGACTTGCCTGCAATATCGTAAAAAAAAACTATCATATCGTTCATTAAACAAAATACATATATATCAAAATGAGCATTATGAGTGAAAAAATGTGGTCGAAGTAAAAAAAGTTTTTGATCGCTTTATGATGTTACTAAAGATACTTATATTTGTTCACTACATTTTCGTGAAGAAAGTGGTTCAACAGAAGAAAATCCTTGTCTGATATTACACAATATTTTTTTTAATATTAAATACTTCGGTATACACAGTAATATTAGTAAAAATGTCATGTTGATCCTTAAAATTTTAAATAATTTATCTTATTAATTATATTCGTGATTAACTTTCATGTTGAAGTGTTCTTGCAATTACTGATAGTTGGTTGGCATAATTAATTAAAATAAAGTTATAATTATTATTTGTTTTCATTAATTTTTTACACAGTTAACAAGTATTGAGACCTAACCTCTCCTCAATCAGCACACTTGTTTTCCTTGTTCCAAACGTCCACGACACTTCAAGCACCTTTTCAATTGCTCACAACTCTGTGCTTCCACAGAGTTAAAAAAATCTAAATCACCATCAACTATTTTTTCTTATAATTGATTTGTATGTAGAGATAATATTGCTTTTCCAGCCATTGTTGATCAAAACAGTACGAAACTTTTGAATTGGCGCTATCTTAAGATGGCGGCTGCGCTTGCACTAATAACATGATGAAAAGGCCTATTGATCTACCTCGAACGAAACCGTGCTGTTTATTCACTATGATGTTTTGTACATGATCTAGCAATTTGTTATAAATAATTTGTTCGAAAAGTTTTGAGATAGGAGCAATTTATTGCAATTCCTCTATAGTTTTCAATTTCTGATGTTTTCCCTGCTTTATGAATAGGTGTATAATAAGATATTTTCCATTGCGAAGGGAATATAAAACTTTTAACAATTAAATTATAAATATGTAACAATGGTATTTTTAACAAGTGACTACATCCTTTTAAGATATATGGTGGAATATTATCAATTCCTGCTGCCTTTTTCGGCTTTAACTTTTTTATGGCTTTGTTAAATTCATTTTCATTTATTTCAGATAATAAACACAAATCAAAATTGGCACAATTATTTATATAATTATTTAAATTATAAATAGATTTTTCGGAATTGTGTACAGAGGAAA
This sequence comes from Psylliodes chrysocephalus, assembly GCA_927349885.1. Lineage (NCBI taxonomy): Eukaryota > Metazoa > Arthropoda > Insecta > Coleoptera > Chrysomelidae > Psylliodes > Psylliodes chrysocephalus. Next base: position 16,647,963 of record OV651814.1, on the reverse strand, counting down.
AAAATTTCGCTACATTTTTTTCAGGTACTGATTTTCCACTTACGAGTAAATGTAGATACATATTTTAGACTTGCTGTTTTTTTGTTTACTATTTATAAAATTCCAGAATACATTAACATCCGCGAAACTCATTTTCAATTTTTTTTTAGGTAATTTCTGTACGTTGTTTTTAAACTTGACTTTAGTTCTTTTCTAATTTGTATAAATTTCTGATTATAAAATTCTGAAATATTTTTGAGTTTTTTGTAATCTTCTTTTTCCTTAATACGTTTTTTAATGTCAGCCGAGAACCAAACAGGATAAGGTCTACAATTATGAGTTCTATATAAAGGAACAGTTAACTGGAATTATAATTTCATTAAACTTTTCAATTTCCTGGGTGATAGTGTCCCAATAACTTTCCTCCATCATCTTATACATTAATTCAAAATTGGACTTCTTAAAATTTAATTTATTATCTAGAATTTTGTTCTCTCTAGATCTGCAAATTTTATTAAAATTTAAATTAATTTCTAGAGATGGGTGGTACTGATCTATTTTAACTAGTGGAACCTTTTCTTCTTGAACCATGCAATTATCTATATTATTAAAAAGCATAAACGAATTAAAACTCAAAAAATCGAATAAACAATTTCCTTTTAAACTTACAATGCTTAAATCACTGTTTGTACCTTTAATTTCTGATAAATTAAAATCACCAAATATATAAACTTTATCGGTATTTTTTATATGATTTTGTAGTATATTAAAACAAGACTTGTGCTCATTTAGTGATGCGTCAGGTGGAATATATACAGCTATAAACAAACATTTTAAGTCATGTTTTATCCTTACTTCTAATAATAAAATATCGAATATAGAACTATGTTTTACTACACTAAGCACTTTATATTCATTTTTTACAGCCATTAAAACTTCCCCTTCCCTTGTTTTACCTGGAATTTGACTTATACTTGTATTGTTTTTTTCAGTTTTGTAATTGTGTACTCTTAAAAAAAATATTTTCTACTTATTTCTATTGATTTTTCAACAAAAAAAAAATCCTCACTGAATTCAGTATAGATCTATCGAAAATTCGAGGTCGAAATAATCATGATTCCCATATTTACATGAAAATAAAACTAAAGTATAGTAGGTAGCGTTAATCTTACACCAGAAATAAAACAAAAACAAAAATAATACCACATCGAGCAGCGGTACCGTAAAATCAGAATAATACACCGACGAACGTATAGGATTTCCTGTAAACCCGAACAATGCGCGTATCATATCACCTCAAATTCGTTATGCATCACGAAAATCTCGGCGAAGAGATATACTATACATACCAGATACCTACCCGTACCATGTGTCGCATTAAATCTGCTTTGAAATTGAAATTTGAAATGTTTAACAAACAGGAAAAAAAAATGCATACCATATTTTGCATTTTAATTGCCGCCCGACGTGGAGGTGCGATCGACAAACTAAACGCTTTAGCCCGCCCGCCGCCGTCATCATTTTATTTTTGCACTTCCGCTCGTTTGCTCGCTGGTTCTTCTTCTTTCCCGTAGTCGACAACGTAAAACACAAAGAACCAACTTATTAGCGAAAAGTGGTACTTAGTCAGCAGCGTACCTTACGCCAAAAAAAGGCAACAGAGAACCTATAGAATTTTGAGTTGAAACATAATAAGTAATTGAGGCGTTCCATTCCAAAACTCGCCTTATCCCTTTAAATCTATTTTCAGAAAATCAGAAAAAACTGTTTGTGGTCTTATCACTGACAATAGGTTAACCGTTATTTCTATATACATGTATATTTATAAGACACTAAACAACTCTTGTGTTATGCTACTTTTAATCATATTTTGATTAATTCTTTTATTTTTGTATTTTAATTTTGGATAAGGCGAGTTTTTCAACGCACAAAAAGTTTTACATGTAAAAATATGATTAAGACTAGAGGCAAAAATTTAAATTTTTTATTGCAAAAAAACAAATTTTAACAAGAATTACAACTAAACTCTAGGTTCTTTACTTTCACTGTTGTTTTCTTGGCAAAAGTCGTGGGAATCGTGAGAACAACCATTTTGAACTACTTGTTCTTCATCAAATACCTCAGTATTCAGAAGGTTCTTGTAAAATGATAGCTGCTCCCTGTTGACCCATTCTACACCAAAATGTTTTGTTAAAAGCTTCTTTGCATCGAGTAACTTTTCTGGTTTCACACGAATGCCTTTTTGTATAACAGTAGAGCGAAAATTGGAGAGGATCTTTCCTCTTTTTAAAACCTGTTTTGAAGCACCGATATCTGATTGATAAAATGTTTCCCCTCTTACCAAAATATTATTCACTGAATTTTTGGTTATGATATACCTTTTTGCCTCTGAGAACTTGAAATGCCAAGATGACACGTTTTTGAAATACTTTTCAGCCTCCGATTTAAAATCCAGTACTCTGCACTCGTGTCCTAATCTTTTAACTGTGCCATGTTCTTGGAAAAGATCTAAGTATCTTCTTGGATCTACAATTGTAGCTTCTTTTTTAAGGATTTTTTCTATCCTCCCAAATAATCGATCGGGAGGCAAAAAAGAATGTCCCGGAATAGGAAAAATCACTTCAATTTGCTTCACGTTTTTAGGTGCAATGTTTTTTAGAAAGTGGCAACACATTGCAATCATCGTAGTGTTCCTGTTTTGCCCTCCGCATCCGTCGGCACAAAACCTTATTGTACAGTAACCTTTTAAATCAAAAACAGCCTTTTTGAACTCATTTTCCATCCAAGTGTAAATAAAAACATTGTCTTTAGTTAGCTTTGATTTTGAGGAGCCTTTTACCACTGTAAAATTATATGTGTATAGTTGGCGACTGTAGTATGCTTACTGATCAGGTATTTTGGGGTTAACCAAGTTCTTTTGACGGTCAAAAGATAAAGTAAGAAGTTCCGGTTTCTCTTCTTTGAGTTTTAAAAAGAATGCGTTGGATCTCATTTTGTGGACTCGCTTTTCCGTTATCAGTTTCACTTTATTTTGTTGGGACTTCTCAATTTTGATTTTTTCTGATAGCTCTATACATTTTGAACATGCATCAGTTGCCGGGGTGCCAAAACCTATATTAAAATACGAAGAAAAATATACCTAAAAAAATTTTTCTTTACTTTTAAGGGGTCTTCTACAGATTCGTTATACATTCTAAAAATTTTAGCAATGTTTAATTCGCTCGGTAGATATTGTCTTTGAATATTTTTGCTTCGGCAATAATGGCTTTCAACTCCTCTTAACTTCTGGATAAATTCCCCTCCCCTCTTTTCTTTAGGCAACTGTCCAGTTGAAACATGCTCCCGAGCAATTTTTTTTAGTCTATCTTTTGAAACATCTAAGATACTCATACAGGCTGCCTTGCAAACTTATAACTGAAAATTCTGTGTATTAACTAGTTTAACAAAGTATTGCGTAGCAACACCTTTTCTGCAACTATTTTCCTTAACACTTCTGCTTCGTGTAGGCTTTTTAGAGTATTTAAGAAAAATACGGGATGCTTTGCTAGGCCGATAAAAGGTTCGCAATAAACTGTCATATTTCTGACTTCCCCATAAAATTACCTTTTTAATGATGTGCCGTACATGGTACATTCCTTATTTAAAATTAAGGTGTGGAGAAGTACAAGGGAGGGGGTTGACATATGACATATCTCTATATTGTATAAATGTCTTTAATTTGGAATAAAAATCGACCTGTTTTAGCATTTTCCAAAAATACAATGATTAATGCCGAAAAACAGGATAAAACTGTTTTGAATGACCCACTCTGTATATCAAAAACAGCTAGATTTATCGAATTAGTTCATGGAACAAAATTTGCTTAAAAATGCATTTTTTACAAGATGCGCTACACAAGAAAGATCCTCCCATCGAAAAATAAATATTGAGCGCAGCGCCATCTATATACATATTTAAAATTAATTTATATCTAAAACTGAAGCTCTCTTAGTACTGTGTGAACTGGCTTTTACAGAATTAAAATATCTCTATTACTTACCAAAATATCCGGCCTGGGAGTTTTTATTGGTACACCCTGTATACAGGACGACTCCAACAAAATATAATTTAATTTTTTTAATGGGACACCCTATATATTTTTGTCATTTTAAGTAGATTTGCATTTCCTGATTACAAATATATAATATTTTAATTATTTAGTGACTTATTGCACTATGCAAGCGTAACACATAGATGGCTATGAAAATGATGTTTCCAAGTGAAACAGTTGTTTGTTTATTAAAAGTTGTCAATTGATTACTTGTAATGGGTTATACTGTGGGCGAAAAAGTTGAGATAAAACGAAAAAGCTTTTACTTGAAACTTTTTTTGAGTTCACAAGAATTATGAAAATAAGTAGTGGTCAAAATATAATGAAAACCCCTGTACATCAGGATTGAGCTATTTTGCAATAGAAAAAAAAAATAGAACCAGCAGTATTGTTAAAAAGTAAACTGAAAATATGTAAAAAATAATATTTAGAAATCGGAGCCGCTTGACTTATTCGGCCCGAGTAGTAATAAGTATTTTGCAGCAGTTCATTTCAGGTAGGTATATAAAAAAATTGTACTTTTCGATTATGCTTCCTGTCCGAAAAAACGTTTTTTGATAAATTCACCTTCTAATTAGGTACGCCTCTGCTTTATGAAAAGACCTATGGATATCCAGTCGGTAAAATATAAAAAAAATAAAAGCAATAATTGTTGGCTTAATCAGATACGGTTTCCTGTTTGGAATTATTTACTACTTCCTGCGTGAGTGAAACAAACTGACTCTCGTGGACATGAAAAAACACGTTAGATTACAACTAAGAAAGGCTCTTTTAATGGTTAATCTTTATCGGAGATTTCCTATGCGTTTATGACTACTTGTTTTACTCGTTTTGTTCGAGATTGCTACGAAGATTTTTTTACAGTCTTGGTTGGAAGAGATCGTTATTTTAATGTTCGCGATAATACAGTCAATAGACAATGTCAGTGCGAGAAATTACTTATAAGAAAATGTTTCAAATAATAAATATTTTTATAATTGGTGCTCCATTAGCACCACTTTGTAGATGATTCAAAATCGCTATACAGGGTGTTAATTAAAAAACTTTCCATTTAAGTCATCTGCTTGTATTTTTACAAAAACTGATCCTTTTCTCCAAGGAGATCAAAAAAAGTTGTCCGTCCAAAAATTAATTATTTAGGTTTAAATTTAAAAAGCGTAGCATTTGGGTACTTAGACGTGGCGCGTGGCAGCAAGTGAAAAAGCGTGGCAATCACGCCTGATGCGTGGCGTCTGGCAATACCTCATAATAAAGAAGAAAGTCACAAATTTCTTGAAATAGGTAGATTTTTATTCCAAAAGGGACACCTTTTCATATTTATTTATGTATTTACTTGTATCCAAACAGACGCTACGATAACTGCTGTTCTCTTTCCGCTGATGCCTATCTCTAGTAAGCGATTTTTGCAACAAATTTTGTCTGACATTTCAATTTAGTTGTTTACAAGTTTAATTAGTGACAGTTGTCTAATATTCGCGAATCAAGATAAGGCTATGGTTACAGTGCAAGCGAATTTGCGCGAACCGTAGTTCGCGCGTATACGTCCGAATTCAGGCGAATAGGAAGTGGTTTCTGGTTCACATTCGTCAGAGTTGGGTAGTATCCGCATCCGGATACTCCTGTATCCGAAACCTGCATCCGGATACTTTTCAAATTTTGTATCCGGTATCCGTATTCGTGACCAAATTTGTAAGTATCCGGATACAGGATACTTTTTTCGGCATTCGGATACTTTTAAATTATTTATCACAATCGTAACTGATCCAATCCATATTATCTCTATTAAAATATATAATTGAAATACTTTGAGCTACCCTGTATAATTAGAAATAAAATAAGTATTTTTTAATATTACAATATTTAATTACAATTGCAATTGGTACCTACTTAAATAAAAAATAGTAAAATAATTATTTTATTATGATTTGTAGTTTTTTTTGGTGCACCCTGTAAAATTTAAAATAACACAAAAAAAATCTCATCGCCAAGGATGAATTCGACGATTCACCCAGTATACAGACGGTCACGATTTAGCATCTTGCGCCACGTTTTTACAGGAAAAATCCTGCAAACCCTTGTCCTGTGTTAGCGTCACAAACTTGTGGATGTGGAGGTTTCATTAGCCCAGTTATGTTTCAGTTGGCAAAGACAAGAGACGGTTGTTCCTGTGTATTTATATAATGCAATATAACTAAACTTTATCAGTTTTAGTGCCCTAACTATACGCAAAGGTAAGTAGGTGTAGGTACCTCGAATTTTTTGTTTTGTAAAATGTCTAATTACATTATTAGTTCTTAAAATGTAGTCGAGAAATTACATGTATGACGTTGTTACTCATAATGTTACTGATCATGTGTTATTTATGTCGTCATCAACATCAATAAAATATACAGATCTGATAAGATCAAATATACGAGCCTGCATTGGCTGCATTGCCTATGCCAGAACGAAACATTCAGCAATCCCTCATTCCTCCTCCTTTCGACGCTCTCGACTCTACCGAGTAACGCTCGTCGGAGGATCCACAAAAAATAGATTGTCGAATACATCTGACACTGACGAGAATATCGAAAAGTTGTATAAACATGGCAAGTCGCGCCAACAACGAGCTTATTTCGTTAGATTTATATGGACATGACACTGGCTGGTTTTTGGCGCGGTTCAGGCGCGACTCGTTTTATTTACACGCACCTTTATGTTTTATTGTTCATTTTGTTTTAATGTTTTATATTCACAGAATAAAAATAATAAATAATTTATTGAGTAGTTTTTTCCTGTTTCTATTATATCGCTTTCCATTTTCGATCATTTATTAATGCCTAGTATTGTTTATTGTTACTCGTAATCAATCTTATTGCATAATTATAACTATTGGTACGAAAACATTATTTTAACTCACTTTAAAAGTATCCTTTAAAGTATCCGAAAAAAGTATCCGGATACTTGTATCCGAGTACTTTTTAGGCGAAAGTATCCCAAAAAGTATTCGTATCCAGTACTCGGATACTTTTTTCCTGTATCCGACTCAACTCTGAGATTCGTTAAGCGAAATTCATAGCAATTTTATGTACAATAACGGACAATAATGTCCTGTAACCATTGGCGGCTCGTGGGGTGGTTCACAGTGACAGAATATAGGTATCAGTACAGATGTATGAAAAAACTTTCAGTGTTTTAGAAAGTTTATAATATACCTTTCTAAAACACTGACAGTTTTTTACCCATATCTGTACCTGCCTGTAACTATAGATTAACGTAAAATTAAAAAACATACTTATTGCTTTAAATAAAAACAATGTTACTTACTGCTCAAATTTAATTCACTTGCCACTTCTTCCCATAATTTATTATGGTACCCCTTAAATGTTTGATTCCACAGTGTCCTTCTGTCAAACACAACTAGGATTAATTTCTCAATATCCATATTATTTAGGAGTGCGTTTCAAAATTTGGATAGTAAATTACCGCAAATACATGTATAGAAAATCACGCCATCCTATGCAGTTCACGCGAAAAAAACAAAACCGTTTGAACTTCTAGCGACTAATAGCGATTCAAGCGACTAATTCGCTGGTACTGTAACCATACACATTTCGTTATATCGGTTTGTTTGTTTGTTTGTTTGTTCGCCCGAATTCAGACGTATACGCCCGAATTCAGACGTATACGCGCGAACTATAGTTCGCGCGAATTCGCTTGCACTGTAACCGTAGCCTAAGTGATACGTCCTCTGGAGGAAATTTGTAAGACCTTGTTCAGTTTTTCCAGCAGTAGTGAAATTTCTCTACGTCGTCGGATTTTTAGCCCTTGAAGAAGTGGATAAGATCTTTTTTTAAGTAGCAAAATGTGTGTCTAGTAATATGTAATTAATTTTAGTTCATTTATTAATTTTGTTTTAAAATCAGTTCATCATTTGACAACATTGGCGTTCGTATTCACTGTTTATATTTTAATTTGTATCAATTATAATTTAAAGTTTTTCTTACTTGTGAGCTTTAAATTTGTTTATTTCTTATAGTGTGTGATAGTGTTTATATTAAAAATGAAATTTGAGAAAAAGCCCCCAATTGTATTCTATATGGTGTTAATGTCAAAATCAAAACTGAAGTGTTCATTATTTTCTAAACGTAAGTACTATACTGTCATGAATTCCTAAGCCGACCCTGTATACGCACGCAATCAACTCGTGACCGAAGCAACGCTGACGTGTGGAAACAGCCGGACCGCTCTCGAATGTCTGCCGCTGATTCACTCGAAACATCTGGAATGGTGGGGGAGTGCCGTTTAGTCATCTTCGCGAAGTCTCTAGCATTTTCCAGTAGCGGAGTTAGACCAATATAAATAGACGACGTATCAGCGCCGAGTTTAGTTTAATATAGAACGTTGTATTGAAAAGTAAAAGTGTAAGAAATAAATTAGAATTGTTAGTTAGTGTTCAAATATTATATAAATTAAATAGTACGTCTGAAATAAATTGTAAATAGTGTTTTTAAATAAATAAACTTTAAATAAATTAGACTTTCGTTACAATACGAAAACGGTCTCTTTACGTCTGAACACATGTAATTATATAAAACACACTTGGGAAGGCGCGACCGACGACAGCAATTTTAGCACTGCAGGATTTGCTGCTTGCTGCCTGTCGCTTGAAGTCGGTCTCGGTCTCGCCTTCCCGACGAAATTTTAAAATAGGTATAAATCGAGACATGGAAAAGGCATTTTTTCCTAGTTCATCTCGTTATATATCTTTTGAATCATACTGTATACGGTTTATAAACTATGCATATTTTAAAATGGTTTAATGTCTTTTATTAACACGCGATATAAAAAAGGTAAAATTTTATTAAAAACAACATACAGGGTCTACCAACTTTTTGACTAACCCTGTATAAAATGTAGCGTGATAAACTTGGAGAATATTCTTATGCAAAAGTAAAAAATTATAATTTGATTTTTAGTCATTTATGACGCACCCTGTAAGAAGTTATACTGGAAATATTGTTTGATAAAGCATTATTGTCGAAAAATCATATTAGACCGTCAGATAGTGACCGATTTAGGTGCCCCATTTTCGCATACAAGCCTCGAAGAAGGTTGAAAAGTACATCGAAGTTAAGTAGAATAAAAGAAAATTTACGAGTGGCTCTTGGGGATAGCACATGGAAAATTCGATTTTTCTTATCAAAAAAATTTTCCGACCCCAAAATGCACTTATACATTCGGGTCATTCAAGAAAATATGTTTTTGGGCCTAGTGACGATGTACGTTTTCATATTTTCGATGTGTTTGTGTGGAAAAATCAGGTAAAATCGCGATTTTTCCTTTGAAGATTACGCCCTTTTTTCAACCCTTTAGCCACTTGCCACATTAAAGCCTTTGGTTTTCCGAAGCCTAGTTCTATTAATCATCATTTTTGTTAGGGAAAATCGAGTTTTCCATGCGTTATCCTCAGGAGCCACTCATAAATTTACTTTCATTCTACTTAAAATCGATGTATTTTTCAACCCTCTTTGAGGCTTGTATGCGAAAATGGGGCACCTAAACATGTCACTATCTGACAGTCTAAGGGGTCTATTCTGTAACAATTCCTTTATATTTAACGGCCTTTAAAAATATTTTCTTCTTTACTTCTGTCATTATTTAAACGGATCTTTAAAATACATTAAAGGACTATCTTAAAGAAATCTGTTTAAATAATGACAGAAGTAAATTAACGAATACAAACATATTTTTAAAGGTCGCCAATATTTTTAAATGCCGTTAAATATAAAGGAATTATTACACAATAGACCCCTATATAGTCTAAGATACGAAGTAAGTTAGACCTTCCACCCATTTGTTTTTAATAAACTTACCGCAGGATGCATTAAAGCATAAATTTAAAATTTGGTGATTTTCTCTTTATCCCTTTTTGAGTTATCTTTAAAATTTGAAATGGGCACTTTTTCTCAAATATCTCGAATAGGTACGGTGCATTTTAAGGAAATTATGTATAGAACAAAAACTCATAGAGAATGACACCACAAGCAACTTTTATTATGATTCCTATAATGTCCTTATCTGCATACAGAAAGGAAAATAAAAAATAGCCTTGACAATACTTTTTTAGGCAACCCATTTGCGGTAAGTAAATTTATTAACATATTTATTAAATAATATCTTTCATCCATTAAACAGGTGGGATAATATCAAAAATTCAGGAAATTCACAGCAGCTCATTTCTCAAAAAGCCAGCTGCCTGCTCCTTTAATCCAGTGATAATACGTGGTCTACAATAGATGCCCATTCAGTAAAAAGATATTAAAAAAATTCCTGGAGGGTACAGTTAAATATAATTGTGAAACGTGAAAGGAAAATACTTTCGTTTTTTTTTTTTGAAATTGTCTCAATTTCTCTTGAACTATTTTTTTTTTCAAAATTCATAATCTTTTTTTTGGATTATTGGGAAAACTATACAAATTACATATAAATAAAAATTTCCTTGGTTCAATCGGTCATTGTTTTTATTTTCAATCGTTTAGCACTACATATGTTTCGGAAATTTATTTTTTTCCATTTTCAGTGCAGTCAAAAGTTAAAAATTAAAAAAAAAAAACAAGGGTACGATTACAAACAGTTTATAAATACGAATACACCTTCACACGATGAAAGAAAAAGATGGGGTCCTGTTATTTTAAAAATTTATAAACTGTAATTGTCCCCTTGTTTTTTTTTTAATTTTTAACTATTGACTGCACCCGAAGATGGAAAAAAAAATCCGAAACATATGTAGTGCTAAACGATTGAAAATAAAAACAATGACAGATTAAACCAAGGAAATTTTTATTTATATAAAATTCTACTACGGTCAGGAAATTATCCTTATTCAAATTACTTTTTTGTAAGCAGATTCTGAGACCATGAAACTTAAAAAATTCGAATCATGATGGCCCTAGGGCCGCAAAATCGGTTAATATTTTAACTTTTAGAATAATTATTGAAGAGGAGTTAGTTGAGTTTCTCTAGATACAGTCTGTTCTATAAAGTTGGATCCATATGGTAGGACATTCAAGTCTGCTTTTTTAAAAATTTAAAATCGTCCATATTAAAGTTGATTAGGTACTGCATTAGTTATCTGTTAAATTCAGTATTTTTTGAAAAATCGTTTAAAAATGTTATTTTTTCTTTACCCACATGAATATTAGCTTATCTACGCACACATTACAAAACGAAAAAGTATGCTAGTGCCTTCAACTGAACGAATATATTTCATATCCACTCTAGGTAGTCAGAACACTGCAATAGTATATTATGCAATGATCATGTAATAACCATTACATGAGAGTTGCATACGCTCTTTTTTCTACACCCGATAAATAATCAAGAACTATAAATATTATATTTATATTTGTATTGAACACAATAACAGTAATTACTCGTATTTCTATAAAAAATTCTACAAAATTGTACTTAATGGTATTACCTCGGGTATTGGTATTACCATAGATTTTTGGGGCAAAATTATTTTGTACTGCATTTTCTGCTTTCTCCGATATGTGTGGGGAGTCGATGGTAAGTCTTCTATATCGCTGATATCAGACATTTTGATAATATAATTATCGAAGTTTAGCTATCTACGTAAATTTAATACGTACTGATTTTGACAACTAAAACGATTACATAGGAACCTAGGACAAACGTTAAATGCACAGCATGCTTGATTGAAAAATTATGGGTTTCTATTGATTAAAAATCTGTATTGTTATGAAACAGATTATGGGCATATAAGTGCATTATTATAATAGGAGCGTAGAAAAAAAAATTAAATCCACCAATCACAGTTCAATTTTGATCAACCAACTGCTATTATTTTTAAAATTTTAAATAAGTGACAATTCTGTCAAACTAATTATTTATATAAGTATATTTTTTAAATATTGAGATTAATACATTAAAATGAGTCATTCTTGTATAGAATCGATTAATAATAGAATTTATATTTTTATTTCTTCTATAATTATAATTTGTTAATTTAAATAAAACTATATAAAGTCAATTTAATAACGAGTGTTAAAGGAAAAAAAAAATAAACACGTAGATGATCCTGTGATTAGGGTTCTTGCCTTCCATTCGGAAGACTCGAGTTCAAATCGCAGATGGATAAAAAGGAAATGAATTTTCTTTCTTTTTTTTTTTCTTGTATATTTTATAAATTAGTAAAAGTCGTAATTTATTTTTAAATTAATTATTATTTTAATATTTGTAGATTTTCGTAGTAGGTCGTAAAAAAAATATACTATACAATTCGAGTGGATTGTCCATATCGCACTTAGACGATTGAGCACTCCGCCTACGGCGGATATGGCTATTATATCCACTCCTGTTGCACAAACTACTATTTCGTTTTATGTCTGGAGTTTCGTAGATTTTTATTTTTCAAATTGAAACAATTACTGCAGCAAAGGATACAAAATTTTCTACAGTGATAGTATGCCCTGCTAGTTAATAGAAGACACATGGGCGCACATACGAGGGGGGTGTAATGAGGGCAATTACCCACCCAAGAATTTTTAAACACAACTTTGTATAGGTATGTATGAGCCTACGAAAATTATGAATGAATTAAATCTATGTATAATTATGTAATATGTACATGAAAGTAATCTTCCCATCGCAAAAAGATATCTACCTACGCCACTGCCTAGGTATATTTGTTAATATTTTATTCTTTTTAATTTATACAAACGTGCCCCTGAAAGAGTTGAACCACTTTAAGTCGCCCCGGAGTGCCACGGCAAAAAATAATAATAATAATAGCCGCCCCTTCCCTTACATAAGTCGCTTAGTCGACTTCAGGGGTTGAAATTCACTCTTAAAGGGGTGAATTAGGGAGAGTATTATTATATACTATTATTACCAGGTCCCGTCACTTAGCGCTTATATCTTAATGAATTAACTAACTACATAAAAACAATGATGTGTTTACAAATAAAACAAACATCTCGGCGATATACGGGAATCTCTACGTCTAGACTAAAATAACACACGCGGGTCCACAATCTTGAAAATCTGTGAACAGACAGGTATCACCAACTGTCAAATCTTTTTAAACACACGCCCGTCCCAACAGATAGGTATTATACCTACCTACCAAAGAAAACAATGCAAGATTTTAAAACCTTCCGGTACAACAGATGTCACGAACGCAACAAAAACAAGGGAAGTCGTAAATAAATGAAAAATGATTTGACCCAGCCTACACTGACACTTAAAAACACACCAGGTAATACCTAGTGGATTGACCAATAAGTTCATTCACAAAGTAAAAAAGGCGTGGGCGTACAACCTATTATGAGGACAATTATTATGAGTTAGCTGGTCGTTTTGTAAACTGCGAAATAAAACACCGGCTGCCGATAATCAAACCAGATTTGCCTGCTAAGCTCTCTTATGAATGAAAAATGGAACCATTGATTGTTATACTATGAATGATAGTCGAGGTACTTATGACAGAAAGTGTACAGATAAGGTATATCGAAGGACCACAGTCTACTATTCTTGATGCATTCGGCTAATTACGCTTTGTTAACATGTAATTAAACGAATTTCCTGTCGAATTAATCGCAGTAAACTGTGAAAATATCATGGCCGACATTCTACCCTATTTGGGGGTGTATCTGCGGGGTGAAAAATGTACTTACTCTTCACTTCTTAGATCGGTCATGGTTTGTCTTGTGGATTATCCTACTTTTGGAAGTCCATTTTTTTAAGCACCACATTTTTATACCACATCAAAACCAACTTATCAACACGGGAATAACCATTGAACTAAAATACTGTTAATTTCGGACTGACATCTAGCGACGCACTGCGCTTGCGTCGACTAGCGCGCCGACTTGTTGGCTCTAGCTTTTGAATTTGCCCGCCTTTCCGCTTTTATTGATTTATTTTCAAGCCAATTCTTACTTCTTGTCCGAGTATTGAAATAATAAATGCGAGTACCGCCCCCTGGCAATACACCAAATTTTCTAGGCCTCATTGTCACGAACCCTTTACGAAAAACTACACGTTAATTCATTTTGCTGACGAAAAAATTATAAATATACCTACAATAAATCTGAAAATCGCGGTGGGTACGTATTGCTTCCACAAAATAAGACTGGAAATATCATAAATTAAATAAATTTATTTATAGTTAAATTAATAAGCACCAAAGCACGATATTTCACAAACAGAAATTACATAGGTACCTACCCAACTTTCATAAGTAATTTATAATACATTATTTATTTATCTAGAGATAGGTATAGGTACCTACCTAGGTATATAGTTAGGTATTATGAAAAAGCATTGAATAGGTACCTACCTATTTTGTCCTTACTATTCCAAAGAGAACCTAACTTTCATAACTATAGTTTATGTGTTAATCTACTATTTACAGTATTTACCTATACAGATCTAAAAACTAAAAAATATTTATAATAGAATTTTAATTTGTGAGGAGAATGAAATATTTTTAAACCCTTAGAATCTCGAATAATACATAAAAAAATGTTTTCCAAAAGCTTTTTAAAAATTAAATGTCAAGGATGTGGTTTTTGTCAATGAACGAGAAAATATAGCAGATAGGCAACCAACAATGCAGTTTGGCACTATTGTATGGATTGGTTTTCGTCTACCGTGATTATTTAAATTTATAATTCATTCATGTTTACATGCGGTAAAATTTACACCAGATAAATATAAATCACTGATAAGATCATTTAACAGAGGCGTAGGTGAAATAGGTAAACAAAAAACTATACGAGAATTTTTAAGAGTCTTGTATTTGAAGTTGTGTTTCTAATAAAGAAGATATCCATTTTTTTTAGATATTTATTTTATAACAAACAGAATTACTTACTAAAACTATATAGGTACTTGATATATTGAAGTAATTTTATTCAACTTCAATACCTTAAGGTAGGCATTTTTCGCGGCATAAACCAACATGAACGTTTATGATAGATTTTGATATTTAGACATATATAGAAGTTTAAATATCAAAATCAATCGTAAACGTTCATGTTTTTTTATGTCGCGAAAAATACCTTCTTATACCTATGTAGATATATCTACTAACTAAACTAAATTAGGACGAGTTTTATCTCAAAGATTGCTAAAATTTGGAGACGTGTGGCTAAGATGACAAAATGTTATCGTTAAATCGTATTTTATGTTATTGTTGTTATTATTATGAAGACTATAGTTATTATAAACATTATTGTTTTTGATTATTTCATCGTTTTTGATCAATATAGGTACCTATTTTATATCTATAAATCTACACTACCTCTAAATAAATATTCATCATTATACCTATGTCAGATAATTAGTAAGATCTGCATGATCTAGGAACACTTTATAAATTCCGAAGCAATGAAATTTTATTGAACTTATTCTAAATAATTTTATTGTTATAATTTGTATTTTATACTTACCTGTTTATTTAAAAGTAATTGACCACGCTTATGGCATTTTATCACGTACCAACTGTAAAATAGTAAAAATTGCACGGATTTTTGACAAAAAATGTCAAGTGAAAAATATGACCCTGCTTTGGGACAATTAAAAAAATGTAGTTTAACTAAAGGACAAAAAAATTTAGGTATAATCTAAAAATTACCCATGTGCATCCGAATATGTTTCAATTAAAAAATTTAGACAATGTTCCTTTCAGGAATATGGGATTCGTCGTCGACAAAGTCTCTGAAGATTCGTTCTACGAAAACTTGCTTCTGGGACTCTCAAAGGTCCTTGAAAGATCTCCATACGTGTCCAATTTGAACATGAATCGCTTCCAAGGTTTGAGGCAGATCGAAATACGGAACTGGGAGCACAACAACGCTATAAATCTACCGGAAAACTTGAAAGCTTTTTACAATTCTTCCAATGGTTTTCTGTACACTTACGAATTTTCTTATCAAGATGACAGTCAAGAAGGAGGGCGGGGTGCTGCGAGACAAGGAAAAATACAGGTTAATCAAATAGGCGATTTGGTGAGAATTTACGGGTACGAAACCAAAAACACTGCTTCGATAGAAAAAATCGGAGAAAAGCACAAATTGAATCTGTCCAAAGAAAGTAAAGTGTTTGAACTGTGCACAGTAGACGATAACGCGAAAGTAGCTTTAGTCTATACGAACTCGTACGAAGTACCGACGATATGGCTGTACTCCAACAAAAATATGACGTTTTACCACATAGCTAACGATTTCACAGTTTATTTCCGCATGTGCATCGCCCATCTGGGAATCCCCTGCTGGCAGTACGTCGTCTCAAAAGAAGGCCTTCCCGAATGGGCGAAAGAAATATTCACATTGCTAGCGCCGGGCGTCTTAAACGAAGAGAGAAATCTAGTGGAAATTCCGAAATTCAACGTAGACGAGGTCAATAAAATTGATCCGGGAATCTTTTTGAATAGTTCGCTTAGTTCTACTTCACTATTTCACTCGTTACATCAGACTAAGTCTAAGGAAAAGAAAATTAAGGCTATGCCTAAGAAGCAACCTAATAGTAGAGTAATTAAAACTATCAAATAAATTTAGAAATTAAAATGGTTGTTTTATTTACAAAAACTTTACCTTTTTTCTGGGAGTAATTAACCTCTACCACCCCTGTCATGATCGAAAAATGTTTCTAAAGTAGGCCGTGGAAAAAATCAGATTTAAGCCAGCCTATCTTTGACAATCATAGCCTACTTAAGAAACATATTTATTTATCACTTTTTACAATATACTTCAACCTAATTTTGTATTTTTTAGGAGAAAAAGAACTTCTTAACATGGTACAGTAAACGCCAAATCTAAAGAACCAGCGCAAATGCTCAAGTTCGTTTACTTAAAAATCGCCACGCCCATTCACAATTTAAACCTTGTCCTTGCTTACGGTCAGTAGCGTAACGACTAGATCATTGTTTGTTCTTTGTTTCTGTGTTTTGGTTAACGTAACTGGTTTTATTTTTGATAATGTCTTCTATTGTGGGTGAAAAAAAGCGCAGATCTGTTATTAACGGACAAAGTCGTGAAGTAATATATAATGTTTTTAAATATTTTGACGCAATAAAAAAGGAAGGAGTTACTTTTAGATGATATCAAACTTCAAACTGCACAAGCAACAGGTAAACATATTCTGTAGTTTATTTGCAATTAAACTTGCGTAGTTTTCTATATTTTTTTGTATTTTACACGCATATCCTATGCATTTTATTTTTGACTAATATTTTATATTTAATTTTTTAAATTTATCTTCTGTTTCTAAAGATTTTTGTTTCCTAATAAATGTAAAAAAATACTAAATTTAACATTAATATAATATTACGTTTTTACAGGTGTTTCTTATACTACCGTTAAAAGAATTTTAAAGGAAGGTAAACAGTCAATAGAAACATCTGGAAAAAAGACATTTTCCACACCTAGGAAAAACTTCGTCAAAAAATCAACCCTACGAATCTCCCTGAATATCAATTGAGGGACACGATTTTCATATAACAGAAAAGTCTCTTGTTACTGTTAAAAGGTTAAATTATAAAATTAAGGAAGATTTAGATATCCACACATCAGAAACTTCATTAAGAAGAGTCTTTAAAAAATTACGAATTTAAGTGGAGAAAAACACAAAATAATCGTAAAGTTTTGGTGGAAAAATCAAAATAAGAACTTTAAGAGTAAAATATTTGAGACAGATAAAATATTTTAGAAGTCAAAATAGACCAATCGTTTATTTAGATGAAACATATATACACAGCGGACATACTTCTTCCAAGAATTGGACAGACGATTCAACAAAAGGTTTGTTTTCTGTTATTTCTAAAGGCCAAAGGCTTATTATAGTTCACGGTGGGGGGAAATGGGTTTTATCAAAAATAGTTTGTTGATATTGAAATCAGGGACCAAGTCTGGAGATTATCATTCCGAAATTAATTCGAAAAATTACTGCAAATGGTTAAAAGAAAAGTTAATACATAATCTTCTACCTAATTCAATTGTTTGTGATAGTTATC
This sequence comes from Psylliodes chrysocephalus, assembly GCA_927349885.1. Lineage (NCBI taxonomy): Eukaryota > Metazoa > Arthropoda > Insecta > Coleoptera > Chrysomelidae > Psylliodes > Psylliodes chrysocephalus. The sequence goes on along the minus strand of OV651814.1, from coordinate 16,629,874 downwards.
ACAATGTTCAGACAAATCGAGCACCTAATTCCAATTCTTTGAAGAATGATATGATCGAATGGTTGACAAAATACAACATACCTTTTAATTCAACAAGTTTGAAACCAGAGTTCTATGAACTGATTAAATCTCATAAGGACCGACATGTAACATATGCATTTGATGAGTTGTGTCGAGAATACGGCCACACCGCTTTACGGTTACCCCCATATCACCCCGACTTGAACCCTATCGAAGTGTTTTGGGCAACTGTTAAGAATAATGTCAGTCAAAGGAATGTTACCTTTAAATTAGAAGACGTAAAACAATTAGCAGAAGAGGAATTTAACAAAATCGGTATGGAGGAATGAAAAAAGTGATGCGATCATGTTATAAAGGTAGAAGATAAATGTTTTTAAAGAGAAATACAAACTGATTTATGTTCGGAAATTAATCCTATCGTCATTAATCCTAATGAGGATTCCAGTGACGAGTCTTCTTCCAACGAAGAATCTGACGAAGATATATGAACATTATTTATTTGTGATTTACTGTTTACGTTGTTTGTATTTACTTATAGGCTATATAATATAAAATTAAACATGTTTTTGTTTTTCTTAAATTTACGTAAAATCAGAAGTTATTTGGACTATCCAGTTTTAAAATGAAGACCCGGTATAAAAAATCGGAAGGATATATTACTTCATACACATATTTTGCTTATAAAAAATTAATGTCAGTTAAAAAACAAAATACTAGACCACCAGAGCTCCCCTTACCCTAAAGTCGGCTTACCTAAAAATAATGATTTTTTTAATTGACTATAGAATGATGTACTAATAATAACACTAAGCAATATGTAACAAGCATCATTCACTATTTTCCATTTATTTTGTCTTAAAATATACGCGTCCCTGGTTTACAACTTTCTATGTAAGCTACCAATTCTATTCATCGGTAGGCGTGTTCTTAGCATTATAAATGCGCGTCCTTGGTTCTTTAGATTTGGCGTTTACTGTAATAAATAAAACAAATTTTCTATACACAATTTTAATTATTTACATATAATATAAATAACGTAACTGTGAATAGGTATGCCTAACAAGTAAATAATTAAATCTACATCAGCTTTTATAGTCATTTACTTTGGTAATACATTTTTCAGGAATCAATCCTGAATTTATAATTGCACAATATATTATAATTAATTAATCGTATTTGACAGGCCATATTATTATTTAAAATAATAAATTACAAATTGACAAAGCTGTACTAATAGAGAGTTATCGCCACTCATCACTTTAAGAATACCGTAACCCTATTCCTTACCATATTCAGACTAAGGTTTAAACAAAAATGAGTGTTATCGCAAATGTCATTCTATACGGTAACGCTGATGGCTCAGCTGAATCCATTAGACGTTTGGTTTGAGCAGTTTGAAGTACATTTGAATTTAAGAGTGTTTTGTCAAAGGGTCATGAGTTGAAAACTCAATTAAAAATCGAATATCTTATTAAAATTATTGTTCTTCTTCTTGCAATAATAAAATATTTAGATGGTTTCTTACAAGAGAAAAATATTTTCCTTCTTGTTTACATTACTTTTCATTTCCCATCGATTAGGATCTTTAAACGCATTCTGAGTCAACACTTTTCTCACCAGTACAAAATTATTTTTCGATATAAATTTTAAACTTTATTATTCAAATTCGTACTTTGAAAATTTCATTACCCACTTGAAAATCAAATACACCTCATAATAATTTTATTTGATGCGAGAAGCACATTCCATCTTCCCACGACCCGAATGACATTTGCGGAATAGTTCAAATAGCCCCATTCATATACGAGTAAGTGACCGTATTCCAATTATAAGGTTTCCGTATTTTTCCTAAAATAAGGAAATACCGTATTCTTGTTTAGCACTATTTCTTACTAAAATAGTAATATGCATGCTTAGCTGTCAAAATAAGGTTACCGTCTTCAATCAAGACTTTGGCGATAACTCTCTAATAAGAAAATTATATTAGGGTCATTTATGAAAATAATGTGTCAAATGTCAGTTTTTAATGACATTTGACGTGATGCATGAAATAAGTCAAATGTTTTACAAATGAAAGTAAATATTTTTATAATAGATACAATATAGTTGGATTAAATATAAATAGTACATTAATTTAAACAGCCGGAAAAATTGACCAACAATAGTAGTAAAACTTTACTTGGGTTTCACTAAATTAAAAGTGGTCGTAGTACGAAGAGCATTGGTCCTTGCCATCAAAGGACTTTTTTCAGAAACAAAGTTATTCGGAGACTTTGACAATATTTCTTCACTGCCAAAAGCAAAATTCGGTGTACTTTCCAGCCATTTTTCTAAAAATTCCTGCTGGGTTTCTTTAGATTCGACGGTCGTCGCATTTTGGGAGTTTTGGTCGTCACAAGAAACTAACAGCGACGGTTCAGATCCTAATTCGAAATTTGTCCTCAGAACTAGACCATGCTCATCATCAGAATACGATCCTACAGATCTACTAAGTCTATTAGTTCCGTATTTACTAGAGTTTTCTTTCTTCTCACGTAAATTAACATCATTTATTTTGACAGGCAAAGTATCCGAAGTCGTCGCTAAAGGATCCGTACCTTGTTCTACTAACATCGGCTTTTTAGAAGCTGACGCTTTATCTATTTCTTTACCGTTCGTTATTTTTATGGAATTTGTGATGGAATTTGATTCTGAGGCTGTTGAGGATCCTAAAAAACGTTTATATATAGTTTGACGAATTTTTTTTAACAGCTGTCATTTTTAATATTTAAAAAACATTTGGAAAGGAGGACAATCTTATATGGATGTTTATTTCAAAAAGTGTCCACCCAAAAGCAGTAAATAAGGTTTCAGATAGTGTGATATCCATGACGCTTGTGTACTAGAAGATAAAGATCCAATGATATATAGTTATATAGATTGATTATTTATGAGTAAATCAGAAGACGAAAAGCACTATTGTTATATATTATCAAAATTTCTTTACGATTATAATCTGTCGTTTTTCACGATGTAGTTTTTAGACGATGGTTTAGCACACACATCTGTATCCTGTAACGTGTGGAATGTGGGTTAACCCACGGCACTTAAGCCTCACTAGGCCCATTGTGCATCCTCCTAAGTAGATAGACACCTCCTAGCTCGTGAGCCAGCCTACAGATTAGCCTATACATGTGTTAAGTGCAATTTTGGGAGAAACTGTGTTAAATACATGTACATACTTATATGATATATGTAATCAGAAAAAACTAAGAACTGTTGGAAGGGTTTGATAAATACATTTTATGTGAAATAACAGAGAGACATAGTTTCAAACCTTTAAACTTAAATTATGCAATAGCAAAATCTAACTTAACACACGTATGTACTGAAACATCGATAATCCCCCTTTTTACATGGGTGAGCTATCTATATAACTATAGACATCATTGGTGTAATTGTGTAATCTAAATGATCAACTGTCAAAACTTTATGCATCCTTCTGGTATAGTAACGCAATCTTAATTTCATACATTTTGAAGGTCACTTTTTGTAAACAGAGACAGTTCTCCTTGCCCCTACATTCCATAGGTATGGACTTAATTTTTGCAGTTTAGAATTCTATATTAAAGCTTGGCCCCACGTTGAGCGCCAAACTTTTTAACTTTAATTGTTTAACAATTTCTATAGCTAGAGGAACAAGTAAACATGATTTGAAATAATTTGTATTATAATGTACCGGAATTTTTGGTTTTGAAATTTGTAGGGAGAGTTAAATTTCAAGTTACCAAAAGTAAGAACCTGAGGAAAGCCACAAATAATTTATGCAGTGTTATCAATTGGAAGATAATTATCCGATTTGTGGATAATTTGGGTTAATGTCGGATAATAAACGGAAAATTTGAATATACAAACATTAAGTTTGATAACTTCAATCAAAACTTAGAATACAGATCTTCAAAATATGAGAACCTTTTTTCAAACATATTATTTAGAACGTTGAGGGCCGTTTGCACCGATATACATTTAAACCTAGTTTTGTTAAGTCAGCTTAAATATTTAAACGTGGCTTTATTTTTATCGAGTTGCACCGTCAATTTTTAATTTGGCTTTGTTAAGCGGTAACAATAGAACTACTGTGAGGGTAGAAGGTCCAATGATCACTTTTAACTATCTTCATGCCGAACACATAACCTAACTTTTTCTATGTTTCCATCAGGCTGTTTCGTGTTTCTTTTTATTTTTTATCTGATTCTAATTCGAGTATTGCCGCCACATTTTCCGCGTGTTAATCGAGCTGTTTTTTGATTGTTTTTTTTTTATAGTAATGGAAGGAAAAAGGCAACGCAGCACAAATTTTTCTCATGCGGAACAATCAATTTTATTAAATATAATTTCAAAATACAAAAATAAAATTGAAAATAAAAAAACAGTGTTTCGGTTAAAGAATAAAACAAAACATGAGAAAAAATACAGGAAGAGTTTAATGCTTTAGCACCAGACCATTCCTACAGAGCCGCCGTAATGCTTAAGAAATTTTACGAAAATAAAAAAAAATGTACGTAAAGTGGCGGCTCTGGAAAAAACAGAGATAATTAAAACGGGTGGTGGCCCCCCACTCAATATTAAAAAAGACTCTAACCATGATTTAATATTGGGCCTCATGAACGTGAAAACAGTGTACAGGTTAGACAATGAATTTGATTCTGATAATCAGATTATTGCACCGGAAGGCCCTGCTGAAAAAAGGTTAATTCACTATATGTCTAAAACGGATCATTTCTTAGGTAGATCTGTCGTGGAAATCCGTATTCTATGATTTCTAAAATATCTAGATCATCATCAAAAATTTCTTCATCGATATTCATTATAACTATTAAAAATTAAAATAATCCTAAAACGTGTAACGTAGAGAATAAATTATTTTTCTAGGTTAGAAAATACCGCTTAGCACATGGAGGAAAGATTAGCAAATAAAGCCGTCATTCTCGGCGACTTAAATCAAGTTTGGCTTTTAATACTTTAAACCCAGCTTACTGCTCCGTGCAAATGAATTTCGGTTTTAAGCCGGACTTATACCAAAGCCTAGCTTATAATACGTCGGTGCAAACGGCCCTGAATGTAGCTTTTATCAAATATATGTTTTGGATTATTTTCAAGTAAAAAACGTGTATCTTATCGTCTTCAACCATGTGCAACATTGCACTGAAATTATGTATAAATCAAAACAACGCGTTCATTAGATACGAATTTCTGATCTAGTCATAGAAGGTCTATGATTTTGGATTTCAAGTCGTGTTTTTAAGAGCTGATAAGGTAAGATTTATTTTGGTACATCATAGATGGTAGGCGAATAAATTATTTTCTACCTGAGAATTTATATCTTTACGCCAAATTACTACACAAAATACGAAAAACCAAAGAAACAAAAAATGACAGCAACTTCTACGTGAAAAAAAAACTTACCACAACATGCATCCACATCCGGTGCTCCCCTCCCCCTACCGGTGAACATAAAATTTCTAAACGAGTCCGAACTAATCTGTCTACTCATATAAGCCTCAGGCACAGCCAAAATTTCGCTCAACCCCCTACCGCATTCAGAGTGCACGCATTTTTTCCCACCACCGTTGTGTCTATCTACTCTATTCTCTCTACCGGGACTGCTGGACCGCTGTAGCCGGTTTTCGTGCCTGATGCAGTCAAGCAATGGATCTGAGACGTTGGATATCGTGTTGAAACTACGCAAAGAAACAAGCTTGTCGATTTCTAGCTTTTTTTGAAGCGGTACCTCGATTTTCGGCAACGGATGATGGTCGATTCTCAGATCTCTCGGACCTTGAAGGAATGTAAGAAGGTTGTAGAGTGTGGCTTTGAGATCGGTGGTGTTCATGTAGATCAGCCATCTGAATTGCGCCAGATTTTTGTTCAGAAGGTATACGGCGTAGGTGAATTGGGCTTTTTCTTTGCCTCTTGTATACAAGGGGAAACTAAAAATATTAAATATTAGTAGGATTGTATCATAGATACAGAATAAATATGATTTTATTGTCATGTGAAAATTACTAACTAAACAATAAATACAGTCCTAAAAATGATTTGCCAAAAGGCAGAGTTCACCTTTCAGGTTTGCTTTAGCAAAACATAAAAGCTGTTCTTCCACTGAACCTCAATAACTTTATAAAAAAAAAAACTAAAAACTAAAATTATAACCAAAATAATAAATAATACACAAGAAATGTTTAAATAGGATGTTACAAATTGAAACAATGTAACAGAAACAAAATAAATTAATATTAGGTGAGAAATTGCCAATGGAAGAAAGGAAAAAATGTGTGTTTGTAATAATTATTAATGATAGTCTTCTATTAATGTATGTTTCAGATTGAATACAAATAGAACTGTTTACATAATTGCTATCTTCAACAATAAGTCGCATATATTTTTGGATTCTGTATAACTTGTGGAGAGTGAGATACCCCACGGCACTTAAGCTTCACTAGGCCCATTGTGCATCCTCCTAAGGTGATAGACACCTCCTAGCTCGTGAGCCAGCCTATAGATTTAATGTAGTTGACAACGTCGCCAAGAGGTGCTTCTCTTATGTCAGCCGGTGTTAGCGTCGAACACTCGTAGAGGATATGCTCGCTGGTCTCATCTTCTTGTTCGCACGCTCTGCAGAGTGCGGATTCTGACAGCCCCATGATATGGAGATGCTTCCGTTCTTGACAATAAACAATCAGAAGGCCTGTGACTAGGTGCAGATTCTGTCTAGTCATAGTCAAGTATTTGTTTGCTGCAGTGTTGTCAGGATAACTTAAAAGCTCCCTGGCAACTCTGCAGTTTCTTGTTTCATCCCATCTATACTTGAATTTCACAAGAGAATGTTCTTTAATTAGGTATGTTACTACCGATTTTATCAGGCCAATAGAAGGGTCATTTCGTTTCATTATAATTATTACAAAATTAATTTTGATAATCATAATAATTATTGACATAGTAATATAGCATTTTAGTTTGTTGAGGGACAGAGGGTTATGTTTTTGAAGTGTTATAATTCCTTGTAAAAAGTTTTATTTAGTTGTAAAGTGTAAAATCTGAAGAATAATGCAAAACAAGAAATTTGCCAGCCACACAATATAAGGTAAGATACATTATATTATTAAATTATATATCACTGCATTTACATATTTATATTGTCATTATTTTTTGAAAATATAATAGATACTTTTACAGCGTTCTTTAATTTCTGGTCATTACAGCACCATTTGTAGGTTCATAAAAATATAAAATCATCGTACACACATTCCTAAGGTTTCAATTTAAATGTTCAACATGCATTTATTTAATTGTATTAAACTCATTGTAACTTTTATTTTTATATATGTAGAGCAGTAGCTTAATTTGAAGGAAGTCGTGTACTTATCCTGGGCCAACAAGTTTAATAGAATTTAATACATTTATGAGGATTTATTAACAACTGTAACTGCTTCTGAAACTTAGCAATACATAATGTCCAAGATTAGTATTTCACCACTAGCAGAAATATTTAGACTTTAGAGGGAAACTTGCTCTTATTTTTACCCAAAAAAAAAAGATATTAAAAATGTATCATATTTTAGTTTTATAAGTTATTCATATGGTATCTTAAATAAGTTAATTTTAGTCACAGATAATTATCAGCTAATAAAATGCTCGTTACATGAATAATAATTAGATTGTTACTAAAAATGTATACAAAAAAAGTACAATTTTATTAAATAAAATTCTTTTGAATGAATTGTTTGATATGTGGATTGTACCTATACTTATGAATATTGTTACTTACTCTCTTTCTTTATCAGGTAATAAGGGAGACACATTATCAGTAATGAAAGATCTTGATCCATAATGGGTCAAAGGGTATCTAATCGGCACTTGAAGGAAAGTTGAGCACATTATCAAAATATGAGCAATGTATCCTAAGGCTACAGAAAAGCCACTATCATTGCAATCTAAAACAGTATTGTATTAAATATTCTGTATTTTATTATCGTTAGTAACTGTATCACCTGCTAATACATCAGAATTGGGTAAATGTATGCCAATAATGGTGTATTTATCTTGGGAAGTCTTTTCTATAGGAAATATGAATAAGAGCTCTTTCAAAAGCTGCCTTCTTCTCTGTTGCAATTGGGAATAAATATTAGTGTACATTTCTCTGTGATGTATAAGATTCTTTTTGTATTCTTTTAATTTTTCTAAACCTCTACTTAGTTTGTGGTAATTCTCCATCAAATCAGAATCTGAAACAATTTGTAAATTTAGACATTGAATGCAGCATTCAAAATATACTCACTTCTTTCTTCATTATTTTCAACCATAGCTGCATGTTTCTGTTTAAGACTCCTAATTATCACAGATTTCTTCACCTTTTCTTGTGAAAGTAACTTCGTTTTAAATTTAGTTACTTCAATTTCTTTATTAATTTTAACCATCTCTTGTTTTTGAATGTGTGTAGGTTTTTCCTAATAAATTTAACACATTTAAAAATGCTAACTTAAGTTATGTGCCTTTATGTAAATACTGACCTGAAGCATTTTATTTAAAGAATTCATTGTAAGAAGCTGGGGAGCATATCTAATGTTACTAAATGAAGTACTTTGACTACAATTTCCTACATCTTTGTCTGTGGTTACGTTAAAACCATTCAACACATTAATTTTATCCCTAATATTCTGTACATCAGCCTCAGTTTTTCGAATCTGTACTTGCAAGTGGTGCAGTCTCTTAAGTTTTTCTATATTGTAACTAAAATCATCACAAATTATATATTGCTAAAAAAATCAAAAACTATCCTACCTAGGTTGAACCTCAAGGTGGTGATTTGACTTAACAGCTATCCTCTTATATATAACCTTATTTTTAGCAGTTTCTATGAGATTAACATTATTTATAAATGGTACAGGCTTCTGCAGGTCAGTTCTAATCACTTCATGACTAGTATAGAATCCACCCTGCATACAAAATATCACAGAATTCTTTTTAAAAAAGAATGGCTGAATGTCAGAAATCTTATTTCCTATATAACAAAGACCTGGAACAGATTTATTTAGATAAATTCAAGAAATATGAGTAACAGCTATTTTACCTGAAAAGTTTACACCCCAAGTTAAAATGATCTTGTCAGCTCCATTATCTGTGTGTTGCCATATTCTTAAAACTATACATGATGCAGATAGATTTGGCATATTCATTAGGTTTAATTCAGCCCATTTTGGATTTGGATTTGAAACAGATTCACTAGTATAGAATGGAGCACACATAGTTGTGAGATGTAACGTATAATAGTAGCTAGCTGCGTCTGTCCCAATGTTTAAACCCATTATTTGGTATACATGTCTTAGTCGAGACTAAAAATTATATTTTTATTATATCATATTATAAATATTTTTCAAAACACTGCTTTACTACACTTTATGCATTTATACCTGTTGTGTTATTAGAGGTACCCATTGTCGTACTCTTTGTCTCCCAAACATAAATTCTTGGGCAGAAAAATTCATGACATCTATAAAAACATACTTAAGTATAAGAAAAAAATATGTGTTTTAATTATAAACATACTTTATTGAAAACAGTCCTTTATAGTTGAATTTTATTATCTATTGTTGGAATGGTTATTAAAAATTGTTTAAAAATACAATAGTACGAAAATTGTTTTTTTTACATTACTGTCACTTTGACGTTCAGAGATAAATATGTCAATGTCAAAATTGGTTATTCTTATTTCTTTTGACCTTTCTGATGTTTTATTTTAGTTACTCTAGCCTTCATACAATCTGTTTTTTTAAACGTGCCTTTGACTATTTGTGAAGATTGTTAATTTTTAACAGTCTTTTACTACTCAAGTAATCGCATAGTCTTCTATAATTTTTTTTATATATCATGAACTATGTAGGTAAATAGCTACATTAGTGGTCTTTGACCACATACGATATTAGTACTCATTCTTTGATGGTCTTTTACTAAACACGTAATTTGTTAGCTTTCACTGACTAATAATGGTTTTGACGTTTGTCATGTTTCGTGGAGTGAGGTGTGGTGTTGACTAATTTTAATGTTGATAAAAGAAATAAATAAGTAGATAGGTGTTTTTCTTTAGTGGTAATTAAAATGGATAGTGAAGGTAGGAAAGTGATTGTTTGTGATAATGGTACGGGAGTAAGTATACATATTCGTCATAAAAAATGAAATTCTAGGACCCCCTTTTTTCAGTTCGTTAAGTGTGGCTATGCCGGTAGTAACTTCCCAGCCCATATATTTCCTTCAATGGTAGGAAGACCCATAATCAGGGCCGTCAATAAAATAGGTGATATCGAAGTTAAGGTAAGATTTGTTTACATAAGATGTATCTGTTTTTCCTGTGAAGCTATGTATTCAAGTATTCAATCTTTGATTATTTTTTAGGGTTTACATGTAGATGTAAGTTTTATCACATATTTAAATGTGTTCAGAATGCTTCCTTTTATATTATTAACATTTAAAAGTATTTTTAACACTTCTGATTTGACCATTGTTTAATAAACCCCCTTTTTTGAAAATATACATTTTGCTTTTTTTGCATTATGATAATACATAATTCCTGCAATATTCATTTGATTGAATACTGTTTCTTTCAATTGATAAATATGTTTTGTTTGCAGTTAAATTTTTGTTGCATTTTCCACCTATTTATTTTTAATGCAATTTTTATAAATTTAACACACACTCATTTTTCATGCTACAGGGAGTTGCAAGTACTCTTCCTGTAAGTAGAGCTAGTCATTAGCTCTTTATATGCATGTATTTGAAATTAGAAGTCCAAGGATATAATTTACATATATTTTTTATTAATTCAATATTTATAATAGGTATTCATTTTAGAAAAAGTTTTGAACATTTATCAATCTAATACTGTTTTTTCTAGTAATGAATCTAAACAAATTTTTGGATATTTACTCTACAAAGGAATTTTATTAAAATGGAATGTTTGTTTTTTGTACCAGTTTTTACTAATCCATAATTAATCATTTAGATACCTTGAATGTATAAAATTTTAGTTCATTAGTGACACATTGGGTTGTATACCAAAAATAAAAAACCTAATTATTTCCTTACTACATAGTTCATATTTAGCATTCATACAATTTTTGAGATACAACCTGATTTTAAATTCAAATTAGTATAAATGGCATTTTCAATTAATTGTTTGGCAGTAGTTTTTTTACGTTTAGTTTTATTTATATAGGATCTTATGGTAGGAGATGAAGCTTCAGCTCTTAGGTCACTTTTAGAAGTCAATTATCCCATGGAAAATGGAGTAGTTCGCAATTGGGAAGATATGTGCCATGTTTGGGATTACACTTTCGGTCCTAATAAGATGAATTTAGATCCAAAATATACCAAAGTATGCTTTTTATTTATATTTACATAATTTTTTGTTTCAATAAAGTTTTGTTACAGATTCTTTTGACTGAACCTCCGATGAATCCTACAAAAAATAGAGAAAAAATGATTGAAGTTATGTTTGAGAAGTATGGATTTGCTGGAGCTTATGTTGCCATTCAAGCAGTTTTGACACTTTATGCTCAGGGACTTTTATCTGGTGTAGTAGTTGATTCTGGTGATGGGGTAACCCATATCTGTCCAGTTTATGAAGAATATGCACTGCCACATCTCACTAGGAGGTTAGATATTGCTGGACGGGACATTACTCGTTATCTTATAAAACTTTTATTGCTCAGAGGATACGCTTTTAACCATTCTGCAGATTTCGAAACGGTAATATAAAAAAAATGCCCGAAAACATCCCTATTCTTTAAATTAATTTTTTTAGGTTAGAATGATGAAAGAAAAACTCTGTTACATAGGCTATGACATTGAAACTGAACAACGCTTAGCACTAGAAACAACAGTACTTGTAGAACCCTACACTTTACCAGATGGCCGTGTTATCAAGGTGGGTGGGGAGAGATTTGAAGCCCCAGAAGCTCTCTTCCAACCCCATTTGATTAATGTGGAAGGCCAAGGCATAGCAGAACTAGTTTTCAATACAATACAAGTAAGTGTCTTGTCAAAACATTGTTTTTAGCCTAAAAAACATTTCTACCGTCCTTATCTCCAAAATTATAATTAATAATTGTATGGTCTCTTAATCTGATCTTAACTAGATGGACTCTTCTATTTGACCTACAATTTTTACAAAATAACCTTACTGAAATAGATATCCTAATATACATATTTTAAATAATAATTATAATCACAATACTTATAACTCCTAAGAGAAATAAAAGTAAAATATATATATATATATAAGAAATGTCTTGTATAGAATATAAAAAAAAAAAATAACAGCTGCATCAAAGTATTTAAAAACAAAGGAAATAATTCCAAACTTAAATAAAACTCAAGGCCATTTGTCACAATAATACGAGCGGCCGTTTTTTCTTTTGAAAACTACTCCTTTGGCTAATACCTCACCAGGTATTGAATTACATCAAAAGAAAATGGCAGAGATAGAAAATATTGTCAACACTCTACCTTTGATTTTGTTTACTAAGGAACTAAAAAATAGTCAAACAAGAAAAACATAACGATTAGATTATTTGTTGTAGGCCGCCGATATTGACATGAGGTCTGAACTGTATAAGCACATAGTCCTCTCAGGGGGCTCTACGATGTACCCTGGTCTCCCTTCTCGACTGGAACGTGAAATAAAACAGCTGTATATGGAACGTGTACTTAAAAATGACATCGAGAAGCTCAATAAGTTCAAAATTCGAATAGAAGACCCGCCGAGAAGAAAAGACATGGTGTTCATAGGTGGAGCTGTATTAGCTGAAGTTATGAAAGACAGGGACGTTTTTTGGTTGTCTAAGCAAGAATATGAGGAGCAGGGCTTGAAAATATTGAAGAAACTTGGTGCAAGAGCTGTGTGAATAGTCCTTTATGTTTAAACAAATTGCGTTTTAGGCGTTTATTGAAAATTTAGGAAGTGAGGTTATGATGAAGCAATTCCAAATAGGTTGTCATCAATTTTTTAATAGTCAGATTGTACCTTAACGTCTCAAAAACAATAATATATTTATATTTAAAGTCATTTTGTTAAGATTTGCAATGCTTTCAATGTCTTGTCAAACTTCATTCTGTGACAAATATGACTGATGATGTTTGACAATTAAGACATACTGAACTAATGTATATAAACAGTATACATTGAAATTATGTTTAGTCCGATTATTTTTGTTTTTAAGACTTGAGGACTTTGTAAATTGTAAAAAAATGTATCTTAATTTTTAATTTTTCTCTTTGAAAATGTTTCGTGTTCCTTGTTTGAAATAATTATTGTGTTAATTAAAATGTTCAGCTTTCTTTGGAATTATAATTTATGATTTTTTAAGTTATAAAAAGAACTGTTACTATGAACTATTACTAAATAATTATACTTTTTGTAGCAATATCAGTAAGAAATATAAAATAATTAATATTTCAGTGCTATTGTCAATAATTATTTAAAAAAAAACTACCCAAGTATTTAAATATTTTTTATATTGTTTCGTACAATTTGTAAAGACTTATGTTTTATATTATATTCTTAATTTTAATATTATGTGCATTTTATTTTTATTAAGATTATTGTAGCATAATTTTATATTTACCTCGATAAATAAAGTTAATTACTTATTTATTTCTATTTATTTTTGTCGACTTGGCAACGACGCCAAAGCCTACTTCTCAAAGTCCCATTTGAAAGTTTTGCTCGTCATAAACTGCGAATGGTATTAAAAGTCAAATGATTGAATAATTGCTCATTTATTGTTTATGTTATATTTACCACATTGCTGTACCAGATGTAGAACCAGAATAGACGTATTTTGTGACTAAAAAGTCACTTTCTAATATTTTTGCACTTATATGACGTTGTTACACCGGATGTGCGAAGTTATGAATGAAATAAAAATATATGTTGTCAATCTAGTGAGCTATGTAATCACACTGATCTGAAATATGCTATACCTATTAGTGATGATATAATTTGTGTTTCACAGACAGCAGACAAAGATTAAACATTAAAAATAAATTAGTTATATTTTGTATTTTTAAATAACAACTTTGATTTGATTCAGAAGCATGTAGTTATGTCCTTGGCGGTCATGGAAACAGTTTTTGTGGTCAATCGGTTTCACGTGAGACTTGAACCAATGACTTGTGGTATACCATACTAACCACTAAACCGTAGGCATATACAGGGTGTCCCGAAATTTGACCGTCATATTTTAACAGCGCAATCTACATCCTAAAATAGGAATAAAAGTTCATATAAACATAGGTCCGAAAACGTTTCGTTTTCGAGATACAGGGTGTTACAAGTGACGTCCTGATGGCACATTTTTGTAAATATTTTCTAAAATTTCTTTAGTCACCGGTTTTCCAAAAAAAAAAAAAATTCTGATTTCACAGGCCTACTAATTATTGTTTACACTTTCGAATAACTTATCATGAAATTTTCAAATGCTTTTTTCTTGAAAATGGCGCGTCCTAGCGAGATGCAACAAAAGTAGCTTTATTATAAAGAAAACATTGGTTTTCCAAATTCTTCAGACCAGGTAGAAGAGAGAGATCTGTTCAGCTTAGAGCCATTCTAAAATTCCTTGGTCAGATAGGAGTAGAAGTGTCCACTGTAGGCGCTGTTACTATTTCCTTGCTGTCTTACCGCCAGAAGAGGACACGAATTTTTTTAGGTAACACTGTAAAACATCCCATATCAACAATTCATACGAGATTTTGAGAAAAAAAATATTTTAGTCCTGGTTTTTAAACTTCAAACGTTGTCTAGTAATTGACGACAGTCAAACAGGAACTTTATCTGACAAAATTTGCAATCAAAAATATGATTCCTTTAATTGGGATACCTAAAAGTAGTTTGGGTGTTCTGTCTATTGACATTAACGTCCCTTTTAACATGCATGCTCTGTACTGACCATCATGGTCAAAATTTGTGTCAGAAGAACTGCATTCCCAATCGGTAGAATTTTCAAATGAATTTTTATAGATCTTTTATTTATATAAGACATTTGAATTTAGCAGTAGCAAACCCTGTAAAATACTACTGTAGGTACCCTAAATAATTTAAAATTAACTTACCTCAAAATGGTCTTCACAACAAAGCCCGATTACATGTATTCGAAAAACTTTATTTTATTGTCTCTCTTCATTGCATTTCACCTCTCTTTCCGTATTTTCTCTTCTTCAAATCAGTAAAAAAATTACCCATAGAAATGCTAAATTGTCATGGCAACAAAATTTCTGGTGTACAAAATATATGTACTGCTTTTAATAATCAGTTTACTGATGTAGACTATCTTCTACCAAATTATAGTGAAGCAAGGCTTCAAGATTTTTCTATAAGCACTCTATTTTTAACTTCAACTACTACAAAGGAAGTAACAGAAATTATACAAAAAAAAACTTGTAAAAAATCTGCCGGTATAGATGGAATAATATTGTCTTTTAAGCTGAAGATATTAGTGTACCTATGTCCTACCTTTTAAACGAATCTTTTTTATGTGATGGCTATCCTAGCATATCAAAAAAATCAAAATCCATTCCTGTATATAAAAATAAAGGGTCTGTAAATGACATGGCAAACTATATGAACATCTGCATTCAAAGTCAACTGGCGCTAAAGTACTCGAAATGGCCTATAATAACAGGTTCATTAAATTTCTATAACATAATAGACTTTTGAGTAAATTTCAACATGGTTTTCGCAGAAATAAGTCAACATCTAGTGCCATAGGGGAATTATGCGATTTTGTTTACACATCTTTATAACAAGGAATTAAATAGTACCTTATACTTCGACCTCTCACGAGCCTTTGACTCAATTAACCATCGACTGCTAGTAGATAAATTGTACCGAATAGGTATAAGAGGCCCGCCAAATAAGTAGATACAGTCATATTTAAACAACCGTGAACAAGTTGTAACCATCAGATGCAGTAAATCAAATAGTCAAATTATGAGAACGGGAGTACCGCAGAGCTCAATATTGGGCCCTGTTTTATTTTTAGTTTTTATTAATGACTTAGCTCTATCTTGTACAAGTCAAAGTACCAAAATTATATATGCAGATGACACAACTTTTGGAACATCAGCAAAAAATGCATCTGAACTTCAATATATTGCTAATAGTGCTGCACATGAATTTTATAGCTATTGTATTTCACATGGCTTAAATGTTAATGTAAAAAAATCTGAAATCATGACCTTTCTACCAAAAAATATAACAAACGACTTCAGCTATCTCGTTAAACTAAATCATTGATACAAACAAATTCGAGCAAATTCTTAGGTCTAATTCTGGACAGCAAGTTAACGTGAGAGAACCATGTATATCATGTATCAATAAACTAAGTAGTGTATGTTTTCTAATAAGACAGTTAAAAAACACTGTAAATCCCGATGTTTTAAAATTAACATATTTTGGTTTGGTTGAATCAATTATGGCATACGGTCTAATTTTTTTGGGACTGCTCAGCTCATCTGGAATGAGAATTCTGTGTACAAAAAAAAGTTATGAGATGCATGGCTGGGACTTCAAAAACAACTTTTTCATGACCTTAAAATCCTGTATATATACTTACTAATACTTAATATAAAAAAACAGGAATCCCAACTATCAGATTATAGACACACATTTATAAAACACGCAATCACAAATATCTACAGTAGTCTTTCTCTAGACTCTCAGTTGGACAGAATTCCGAAATCTACAAAGGTGTTGCATGTTTTAATAGATATACTCAAGTCAATGGTAATGAAAAAATCTTTAATGTATTCAAAAATAAGCTTTATGCATATCTTTCGTCAAAAACATATTATTCCCATGCAGAATTTATAAATGACACTCGTGGTCCGTAATGGTATCTCTTTATTATAATTATTGTCTGTTTTTGCCCTATTGTATACTATTTTTAATTTGTAATTTATTTTAAACTCAGTTGTAGCATGTCTCTACTTTTTAAAATTGTATGTGTTGACAAGGCTAATAGGTCTTATATGTTTATACATTTTTTAACCTTTTTAAAATATTGTAAATATGTATGTCTCAACGCCGAATAAATACTTTATTTGGTGTAATTGTCGTATTTGTACATTTTGCTACAATAATTCAATATTTATACCAGATATTTTGAGCAGACATTTTGAAAAACACAAACAACAGCAAAGGCGTAATAATAATTTACTACATAAAACTAACTCTCCAGCGTACCGGACTCGCTGCTACAAGAAAAACGGGGGGGGGGGGGGGGCTATTTATTCGAACTTTGATAATTAATTGTGAAGTATTATTTACAAATGATGAAAAACCAACTAAAGATGGAAACTGCCCCTTTTTATAAAAAAAATAATGCAAATGTCGTTTTCAATGTTCATTGTGAGGTTAATGTTTTTAGCTATGTTGGTTTCCAACGGTTGTTGAATTTACAAGCAGTTTAAGATTGACTAATTATTTATTTATTGAATAATTGAACAGAACGGATTAAATTCCTAAGAATCAATCTCACACGGTTGCCATATATCAAAACATATTTTACAGTGTAATACCTGAATTTCTTACTTGTTTTTACCTAGTAATTATTCTTGATAGACGAATATTTGCTAGGGTGTTTCTTTTGTCATATATTTTTTACTATTTATATATTATTTTCATACAATTTCCATTCTTTCGAAAGAAATTAAAATAAAAACTCATATTTTTCCAATAGTTTATTAAAAGCACAATTTTTGGCAGGATAAGTCATATTACATAGCATAAATTAAGCATAGGCATAAAATAGATAATAATGCATTTGATATGAATAATCCACATCCCAATAAGTGACTATTTTAATTTTATTAAATTACACTCAATTCACACACTTTTTTATTTATCATCAACACTATTTGTTAAATATATGTAAAAAATTGATTGACTTAAATACATGCTGGACACATAAATAACTAAAAAAAATCGGTTAATTATGACAAGAAAAACAGTTAAAAATACTCCAAAATTTATTGCAGGAAGCACTAAAAATTAATTTAGATTTCGAGCCACACTATACTGATTTTTATCTAAATTACAATAATAAATTTAAATAACCAGATTATTTTTATCATCAATTTGGCCATTTTTCATTATCATCATTACTGCCGGTTTTGGAGATAAATAAATTATATCTTTTTACTAAATTGTTGCTTAAATTTTCACTAATTTACGATTAATTATTATTGGTATGTCTTTATAAATGTATGAAATTGCTTAAGTTAATTATTATAAATATCATTTTACTATATTAGTTTATTTACTGCTAACAAATTTTATTTACAATGGGACAACCTTACTATGATTGAAAACAAAAAAAATAATTCGAAACTATTGCACTTAAGGTGGGTATTTAAATAACGAGACTTCAACATAATTCCCGTTAAACTAATTAAAACGAATTGAATTTAAACCTAAGCGAAGGGCGGGGGGGGGGGGGTTAAAAAAATAAATATATTAAATAAAATTGATCTACAAGCAAAAAAGCAATGAAATACTGATAAAACTTATAAAATTTGTTAGATGTAAATCTTAAAAATTATACATCCCAAACAAGACCCCTTTACCCTTTGTTTTCAACTATTTCAGTGGTTAGCGTCTTGTTTTTGTTGACCTTCGTTCTATACTGCTCCGGTATGGGAATTTCCGTGTAATCTCCGTCGCCCTTGGGTATCAAAACGTTCATTTCCGATGATTTCGAGCTAATAATATCAACATCAAGCGAGTCGCTGCTCAAGTAGATTTGGCAACCATCAGTCTTATCAATTGAAATTGTAGGAACTTTTCCCATCACCTACAAGAAATAATGTATCACAAATAGCCTTCTCAAGCGGGTTGGATGGCTATTAATGACAGGCGTAATGTTGCATATATGCTACACATAAATTGTAGTTAATTACTTCTATTTAGAAATAAAACTAACATAGGATCATCATATTAATTTGTTTAAACCTTAAATTCTTAATGTTACACTTCAATTATAGTTTAATACTTGAATTTTCCATATTTAGTCATAAAACTACATATTAACATGTTTATGCCTTAACTATTTAGGCAAAACACTAACGGATTACATAATTAACTCTTTTAAGCATTAAATGCGTAATGTTGCATATCTGCTATACTTCAATTAGGTATAGTTATCTACTTCTTAAACTTCCCATATTTAGGCATAAAATTAACATATGGACATCATATTTACTCATTTAAACCTTAAATGAGCTATGTTGCAAATATGATACACTTTAATTATCATAGTTAATTACTTCTTAAATTTTCTATATTTAGTCATAAAACCAACATGTAGTTCACATATTCACTCGTTTAAGCCTTAAATATGTGATGTTGCATATATGATATGATTCAATTATAGTTACTTGTTTAACCCTTAAATAGGCAATGTTGCAATCATAGTTTACTATTTCCATTTTTCATATTTAGGAATAAAAATAACATGACATTGTGACCCTCATATTAATTCATTTAAGCCTTAATTGTGTCAAGTTGCATATCTGCTACAATTAATGAATGATTTAGACTATATACCTGAATTTGTTGTTTATATTTTAAAATAAACTTGTTTTTTTTTTTTTTTTTTCTAGAAAAATATTTATCAAAATAAGTATTATAGCAAATTAGCAAATATTAATATAAAAAATGAAGGTTTAGAAAATTGCACAGTTAAAGGTTAATAAAGAAATAATTCAAATAATTGCACAAAAGTTTGTCATCAAACTTAAAAAAAAAAAAAACATTACCTGCATCTGTACTGATTGGCAATTGATGAATTCCATAGATGATACAAGACTATCGAACACAACTGAAGTCTTTTTGCATGAGTCGAGCGTGATCGAATTTATTTTTCCCTTAATTTGAACAGTGGAATTCTCACATTTGTACAAGTACACAACATTGTTCATCTCAGCATCGTCCACCAATAGATTGTGGTTGCCTTTTTGATATTCAATCATCCATTTCTTGCCATCACGGACAAAACTGGGAGGCTTAGCAACCTGTCAAATAGAAAACAAATCCTCAACATAAATCTACAATAACTATTATCATTAGAACCAGCTTTAATCCACCAGTGCCTCATTTATATATGACTTTGGTTTGACTAACAATTCTCAATTCATTTGGTATGCATATTAGGTATGACCCATGTGTAAATTAAAGAGATTCTTATTAATCAACGTACTTGGGCTGGCCTTCCAGACACATTCGATTGGGCGCTAGCCACGAAAGGTGCGGGTCCCTCTCTCAATGTTGGATTTTTGTGTGTCTGCATGTCAGAGGTGACCTTTTTCAAACCCTTGGTTACATCCTGCCCCCTGTTGATTTCTGCAAAAAGTGCAGAACGATCCAAACCTGCATCCCCAGCTCCCCCCATACTAGACAGGTCCAGTACAGGTGGTGGAGGTGGGCAACCTGGTGGTGGGGGTGGTGGCACGCCCTTCGGAGGGGCCCCCTTACCTGAAAACGACCGTTATTCAATATCTAAACATGATTTATATTCAGAGTGTTCTTAAATAGGTATTATGAGATAAGAGAAGAATCCTTATAAGGTTAGAAATTAATCTATTGATCAACTATGCCATTTATAGACATATTTACAAGTTAGTAAAGTCTAAAAAAGACCAGAATCTTTTTTTTTATATACAGGATTAAAATAAAACATATCAACGGTTTGTTTGATATTTTAATTAAAATGGGAAACTGCAGAGGAGCAATTTGTGCAAAAGGAGTACAAGAAATTCAATTAACATCAGAAAGACACCATTTATGGAGTTCAAACAGAAATAATATGGAGTTCAAACAAAAATAATATGGCATTGTGAGACTTCTGGAACTCTAAAAGGCCCTTAAGAGTGAGAAAAATAAAGTATATGTCAAGGAAAATTCTAGTGCAGAATAACAGTGTTAATATCACTTGATCTTTATCAACATAGACTGTTTACCATGTCAAGTGTTAAATGTAAATAAAAATTTATTTTTACAGTATCAAATTTCAAATGCACATATTAGGAGATATTGTCATTCAAAAACAAAATGAAAATTACTGAAATAAATAAAATGTTTGTGATAAGATATTTTTAACTTAATATATTCCAATAGTAACAATCAAATAATGATTTATCATTTATGATTTTTAGATAATTTTTACAAATTTAATTAAACAACTTTCTATTTTCCTCATTTCTTTATACTACCTAGTCAAATCAATAGATTAAAATGATTATGTTCTATAATTAAGTTAAATTGGATTATACCCAAGATCAGACATATAAGAGTTGAAATAATTTAAAAATTTAATGAAAACATGATTTGATTGAGTGTTTTACACTCTTGGATGCATTTCAAGAAAGTGTTGAAAATTAGTATATCTTGGTAAATTTCCAAAAAGATGAAGTAATAGTTAATAAAACAATATGTTTTGATAAGCTGTTTTGATAAGCTGTTTTGATCCTTTTTAATTTCTAATTGAGATTCAAAATATTAATTTTACTGGAATATAAAATAACAAAAAATGTATTATAAATGTAATAAATTTACTGTTAATTGTTCTGCTTGACAAAAGAAAGCAGAAATAAGAAATCCTCTATTTTAATGTTAATTATTCAATTTTAACTGTTAATTGCATGAAAGTTTTATAACAAATTATATATAATCTTTAAAAGAAAGCATGAAATTGCAAATAATAAAAAGCAGAAAATAACACTGTTATAAAATTACAATGTGAAGTATTCAAATTTTCATTGCAAATATTACTCATTCAGAAAAATAGGCACGTATTATTTAAAAATATAAGAGTAAGAAACAATGACATAATAGAAATATACTTCTATTCTAATTATATTGATGACTTCAACAAAGATATATGTAATTATAAGATAAGATTTTTAATTAAACTTAAAAAATGATCTGCCTATATCAACTTAAACTTGAGAGGGTTATAAGCTATCTTATTGCATTTAAATCTGTTGTATAAATATATGTGGGATAACTGGATAAAATAGCTGTCCTTACCTGACCATACCAAACCAGTTGTGTGATACTGTTTTACAAATGCTTGTAATTCACTGAGAGTTTGAATCCATGCCTTAACCCATTCAAAATGCTTCTTATCCTTTTCTTTCCAATCTTTCAGAACTCTGTTTGTGTAAAATTGCCCAGCATCGTTCATTTCTTTCACATAAGGAGACGGAGCAGGGCTGATTGTAACCCATCCTAGGGCTGGTATACTCTCACTTATTGCTGATAAGTGGTTGAAATATTGCGAAGTGCGGTGTTTTTCTCTGTAATCTTGAATTTGACGGATTTTCTCGCTGGTGGGTCCCAATAAATTCATCAAGTCATTATTGGAAGGTTTGGAAGACTCACTGGCCAATTGGACGAACTGGAATTGGGCATTAAAGGCGTCTCTAACCAGGCTCGAGTGTTCCGCTACATCTCCTCCAATTTGGGCGGAAATTTGTAGATATTGAGCTAACGGACCGCTTATAATGTCACTAAACCCCAGTACGCTCATCTTTTCTTAAACTATAAATTATACTATGATACAATATGTTTCTTAGTTACAAAATTTCAAACTTCTAGAATCACTAAAATCTATTTTTATATGATTATTTTTGTTAAAAATATCCGAATTTTACCGACGAGTGAATCAGTGTAGGATGACTAATAAATTACTTTTTTTGAGGATGTTGAGTGTTGACGTTTCAAGCTTGTCTTGCACTTTTGAGGTTAACGGTTGATTCTGTTAGTTTTTTATTTTCTTTACTTTGGCACTTCTTAATTTTGACGTTTTCAAACTACCGTCATCTATGTGCAAATAACTAAAACTCTGGTTCAACTTCAAATAATTTAAGGTGAAGAAAAAATTTTGTGAATTGAAAATGGTACCTAATTAAACATTTTTCATATAATTAATAGTAGAAATATTTATGAAACAGTACATAACTATTTTTCTTTGTTTGAATTATTTAATAAAATCATAAAATAGTTTCCTGTTTTATCTGTCACTGTCACAATTTACATGACAATGACAATTGAGTTGTTTTGTTTTATGTTTCATGAAATTTGTAAGCTTTTTTTGGCTAAGCGAAATAGGTTTTGTTGGGGTGTTGCATGAATTATTAAATTAAATTTTAGTGTTATATTTTCAATTTCCAAAATGGTTAAAAGAAAAAGTACAGCTCTAATAGATAGTGATTCCAGTAACGATTCAGAAAGTGATTTGGATTCGGTAAGAAAAATTCAAATAATGCAACATAACCTAAGTACTAAACATTTTGAATTTTAAAAATGTTTTCAGTTGGCTTTAATTTTTCGAGTCGTCATTTAAATGACGCCTTAATATAAATTTAAATATGAAAGACCGTTTTATAAATGTGTGTATTTGTTATGCAGCAATTATATTTACTGAACATTTTGACTTTTAGGAATTTTTGAATCTTGCTAAAAAGAAAAACAAAAAGAAAAAATCGCCCGGAACTAAGTCTTCAGAATCAGGGTCAGATTCGGAGGATTCTTCGAAAAATGCAAAGAAAAAGGCTAAAACAGATTCTATCACCTCAGATTCTGAGCCTGAGCAGGAGAAGGAACCTAAGAAAGCCGAGCAGGTGGTACAAGAAGAAGATGAAGAAGGCGAAGATGCCGAAGTTGAGGCTGAGAAATCAGAACCTGAAGAAGGTGAGGTTTCAGATTCTTCCAGCTCTGAAGAGGAATTCAACGATGGCTATGATGATCAGTTAATGGGAGATGAAGAGGACAGAGCCAGATTAGCTGCCCTGACTGAGAAAGAGAGGGAAACTGAAATTTTCAAGAGGATAGAACAAAGAGAACTTATGAAAACAAGGTAATTAATAAGTTTCGAGGTAATTTTGTGATTGTTTATAAAAAACTTGCCCTAATTTATTCCATATTATTCCTTTTTTTTTAATTTACTATCCAAACATATTTAGGCTAAGTGTAGGAGTATACAAACTTTGATTAAATGTTTATGTTGTATTTTTAGGTTATACAATTAAAGACACAACTGAATGAAAGGCCTATGTAACAAAAATATACTTTAGATATATTTCAGTTTGGGGGCTTAGCCTCGGGGAGGGGGGAGTTTTGGGGGCCAACTCCTCCCCAGTGGATCATAAATTATAATTAAAAGACACAGTAATTAAAATAATTGCAATCCCATAAAAAATACATGCTAAAATTTACTGTTGAAAGAAGTGGCAATGCAAAAGCCCTGTTAAAAATTTTCTGGCTATGCTACTGTTTTAGTTTAAAGTATCTTATTTGAAGAGTTCACCATAGAACATAGGTCCTTTATCCCCTGCTAACATCTTTATTTGAAAGAACATCAGCAGAATACAGTTAAAATGAATTTTAGTTACACAGGCTCTTCATTTATAAAAAAAAAAAAAAAAATTAAAAATGTACCCAGGAATTTTATGTACTTGTGTCTTCAATTAGGATTTTGTTCAAAGTTCATAATCGTAAAGTATGTAGTTTATTTTCATTTGAAGAATAAATAATAATTTCTCATTAAAATTAAAACATGTCAAAGTTAACTCCTCACATAGCCTTCCATAAGTCCTAATCAGTGTTGTTAAGAATGTGTCATTTAGTCAATATAGAAATTTTAAAACAAAAGCAAATAGAAAAAGAAATGTTTATCTATTTTTTTAAATATGGATCCATAGTTCAATAATTTTTTTTCTAAATGAATTAATAAAAAATTAAATATATATTCTCTATCACAGCATTTTGCACATAAATTAACAACCTTTACCTCATAGAAGTTTCACCTCACTGAGTTTATGTGTAAAATAGTGTAATAGAGCTAAGTTTGCAACACTGATTTCCCAAAATTTGCTAACCAAAAATTTGTAAATCTCGAATCACAAGTATCTGCATTGTCACTGTATACTTTTAGGTTCGAGATAGAGAAGAAATTGAGGCAAGCCAAAAAAGCTGAACGTGCCAAAGACAAATCTTCGAAACCTAAGGAAAAAGATAAAGATAAAGAATTTGTCAGTAAGTTACAGAATGATTTTAGTTCTATTGACCACAAGGAAAGGAGCAAAGAAAGGAAGAAAAACATCGAAGAGAATAGAGGAAAGACGGACAAAAGAGTCAACGCCATGGCGGAGCTGAAGGCGCGGCGAGAGGGAAAACAGAAGAGGGAGGAGGCGGAGGAGGAGAGGAAGAAGCGCGAGGAGGAGAAAAAGAAGGAGGAGGAAGAGCAGATTATGTCGAAGAAGAATGAGAAGAAACTCAAGGCTTCTGATATTTATTCTGATGATTCCGATGATTCTGATGATGAAGGTAATATATTTTTAATATTTTTTCTATAAGTTATACAGAAAAAGTAATTTTAAAAAAAAATATAAAGATCCAAGACCATGAGCTCTGAGCTAATATATTTTATTTAATTTAATTCTTGTTAAAAAGACAAAAGTGTATGGCAATGAAAACATGTCAATGAAAATTTATATAAATAAATATAAAAACATACATCTTAAAAATATCTGATGTGCTAAGTTATCAGATCTATTCAAATTTTGCACTTTTTATCAAATTACTGTATTTAATATTAACAAAAATTATAAACAATGGCTTAACAAAAATGTACCTTAAAGTAGTTTTTTTTTTTTTTTTTTCTATAAATCACCCTGCCCAAATGGTCTGACTATGCCCAAAATCTTATTAGCTCACCGTACGATGGTTTAAAGCTTAAGATTAAAATTTGGTGTTTCTCTTTATCAACTTTTGAGTCATCTTTGGTGCATACACACAGACAGACATCATCGCGAAAATGGTCAAAACGGATTCAGGGATCCCAAAACGTAAAAATCATGATTTGACATTGAGCACTTGGTCCATAGAGACATTCGACTCCAATAAGGTTCGGTAGAAGCCCATCAATACTGGAGGCTTAAGATAATACTGATCACTGTAAGTTTCGAATTATGGCAGCCAGCTACTTCAGGTCTCTGTGTAGTGGCTCTCAATTCTAATTCTAATGGCTGAAGTCAACAAAAATGCTGTTATCCTAAGCTTTACCTTAATACATTTAGACATCCATTACATCAAACTGTAGTTGTTTATGATCCAGCAAACCAAATAAGATGCTGCCTATTGAGATGTCATCATTAAGACTGTTAGATACAAATAAGATTTTCCCATGCCCAAGTCAAATGCCTCCCAGTATGTTATGTTGTTACTGGGTTAAACCACAGTTTTTCCAGATTCAAGTCTCTGGATACATAAATGATTTTTGGTTCTTTTTACAGGAAAATCTTCGCCGACTCCTCAAAGACAAACAACAGCGTCGGTAAGATCGCGATCTCGTTCACGATCGAGATCCGCATCGGGCTCCGGATCTAGATCATCCTCGAGCTCAAGTTCCAGTGACAATGAAGAAGACAAGAAGCAACCGGCCTACGTTCCTTCTAGACAAGATCTGAACCAAATCAGGTTGTCTAGGCACAAGCTCGAGAGGTACGTCTAAATGTAACATTATTTTTCACGTTTTGAAAATGTGTTCAGGTTTTTATATAAAATAATAATTTTCGTTTTGTTGGAATAGGTTTGTTCACATGCCCTTCTTCGATAGGATAGCAAAAGGTTGTTTTGTACGGGTAGGAATAGGCCAGCATAACAATGCACCAGTGTACAGGGTGGCCGAAGTTATAGGCGTTTATGAAACTGCCAAAATTTATATTTTGGGCAAAACGAAAACCAACAAGGTCAGTAAAAATAGTTTTTCTTTTTATTAAAATTGTTATTTTAAGGTAAAATAAGTTGTATACAATAGAAACAGGTGGACAAATTTGTTTAAGGTGTGTAATAAATTAAATCATTAAAATTTATAGGTTTTGATGAAAATTTAATTGTTCTAATCAAATATAATCTAAAAAATAACAGTTTGTTGAATAACGTGAAATGTGACCATAAATCGTTCTACTTTGTATTTACAAATAGTGCTCCAGCTAGTCTAAATTATTGTTTTATAATATTGATCAATGACAGATACCAGGGATAGCTAGTAATTATAGAGAAGATATTATTATTATCAACATCATATTTTTTTGCTGATGATTTGAAGGCACACATTCTCTAGAAAAATATTCCATTCTGCAAATAAGTACTAGAAACTATAATAAATGAAGGTAAAAGATACAGGTTAAAGATACATTTTATAAATACGTTTTAAAGATGCAGGTTAAAAATACAGACTAAAGATATAGTTTAAAGATTTAGATTAAAGATTGTAATAAAATCGCGTTAATTTACAATAATATTTATAATTAAAGTTTAGTTACCTTTTGTAAACATATGAAATTTCGACTAGCTCTTAGATATTTTATACCAAACATTACTTACCTTTAATCTAATCAAATTTTAAATTATTTCAATACCAATTTTAAAATGTTAAATGATACAGATTAAAGATACGGGTTAAAGTTACAGATTAAACATACAGGTTAAAGATACATTTTAAATGTACAGGTTAAAGATAAATTTTAAACATTCAGGTTAGAGATACAGTTAAAGGTACAGACTAAAGATACTAATTAATGATAAAGGTTTAAGATACAAGTTAAAGATACTGGTTAATGGTTACAGGTTAAAGATACAACCTAAAGATAAGGGTTGCAGATACAAGTTAAAGATACAAGCTATAAATACAATTTAACAATACAAGTTGGAGATACAAGATGCAAGTTATAGATACAATTTAAAGATTCAGATTAAAGATACAATTTAAAGATTCAGATTAAAGATACAATTTAAAGATATATGATAAAAATACATTTTAAAGGTACAGGTAAAAGATTCAAAATGTCTGACTATATATTTTGACCAAAAATGCTTTAGCTGTTAAACGAACGAAATAATTTTTAGGGTTTGAAAGTGAGACACGGCAATCAAGAACGGGTATTTAGGTTAGAATTTATATCGAATCAGGAATTCACGGACGGGGAATATTTGAAATGGGTGGAGGCCACGGCAGCGGCGAACAACGACATGCCGACCAAGGGGAAAATCGAGCAAAAACAGGCCGATATCAAGGAAGCCATTAGCTACGAATTCAATGAACAGGACGTAGAAAGGATAGTAAGTATAATATTTATATGTGTACATAGGGATTTGAGATTCTGCGAAAATACTAAATATTACTAATGACCATAGGAATAGACCATTGTTATATGAAAGTAAGCATTTAACAAATTATGATCAACATAATCCACTAAGGGGGGGGGGGGGGGGGGTTGTACAATAGGCAGGTAAAATGTAATCTTAGTTTAAACTGTGAACCTCATTGTATGATCATCGTTTATTGTTAAATATAGTTTTAAAAATGACATTTGTACGTTGAATATAACCAGTTAAATATTAAACTCCTGTTAGCTAAACTGAGTTTACAGCATTCATCGTACAACCTTATAACAAGCTTATAATGTCATGCCCAATTGATATATTTTTCAATTTATTTAGAATTTTCGAAAGAATATTACAAAGTTAGAAGGGTTTCTTGGTGTACTATTTTTATTACTATTATTTTTCTATGTAAACTACTTAAAGTTACTACTGTAATTAAATTATTTTGTATGAAATGAATTTTCTGTTAATAGTTTTTTTTTTTCAAACTGGTATACTAAACCTGTTTTCAGATCCAAGAAAAGTCCCGTTTCAAATCGAACCCGTTCAACTACGCTATGAAAAAGACGCAATTGATGAAAGAGCGAGATTCCGCTTTGAGCAAGGGCGACGAAGAGGTGGCCAGAGATCTGGCTCAAAAATTGTCGGACTTGGAGGAGCGGGCGTCCGAATTGGACAAATTACGTACTTCTACCATTTCCAGTATTTCGTATATCAACGATAGAAATAGAAAAAAGAATGTCGAGGAGGCAGAGAAGGCCATAATGGCCGAAGTTAGGGCAAATAAAGGCAAAAAGGTAAATTATATTTTTCGTTTGTTTTATTCTGTTTGCGACTGAATTATAACTACTTTTTAAGTCACACCAATGTAGTAAAACCCTTTAAAACGTTCAATTCTATTTTTCACCTCCTTAGACACGGAATTTATAACAATCCAATTCATTAAAAATAGAAATTAAACAAAATTAAATGAAAAGATAAATAAATAAAAAATAAAATAAAAATAAAAAATATTTATTTTTATTTATAAAAAATAAATATTAAAAAATAAATAAATAAAAATTAAAAAAATAATTAAAAATTAAACAGAAAATTTAAATAAATAAAAATAACAAATATTAAAAAAATAAATAAAAATAGGTAATTCATAAAAATAGAAATTAAACAAAAATAAATAAAAATAAAATAAAAAATATTTATTTTTATTTATTTATAAAAAATAAATAATAATGAAATAAAAAAAAAAACAAAAATTTAAATAAAAAAACAATAAATAGTTAAAAAAAATTAAAAATAACAAATAATAAAAAATAAATGAAAAGATAACAAGAAAATAAATAAATAATAATGAAATAAAAAACTAAATAAAAATGAATAATTTATTAAAAATAGAAATTAAACAAAAATAAATAAAAAATAAATGAAAAGATAAATGTAAAAGAAAGTAAATAAAAATAAAAAAAAATATTCATTTTTATTTTTTATTTAGTCTTTATTTTTTATTTATTTATTTTTTATAAATAAATAAAAATGATTTTTTTTAATTTTTTTTTATTTTATTTTTATTCATTTTTATTTACTTTCTTTTACATTTATCTTTTCATTTTTTTTTTTTAACTATTTGTAATTATTTTTATTTATTTTCTTTTACACTTGTCTTTTCATTTATTTTTGTTTAATTTTATTTATTTTTTATTATGTTTTATTTTTAATGATTTACCTAAATTTATTTTTTTTTTTTAATATTTGTTATTATTTTTTTTTTGTTTATTTTTTAATTATTTTTTTATTTGTTTTTATTTATTTATTTTCTTATACATTTATCTTTTCATTTATTTTTTTATTATTTGTTATTTTTAATTTTTTTAACTATTAATTCTTTTTTTGTTTATTTTTTAAATTTTTTTTATTTCTTTATTATTTATTTTTTAATATTTATTTTTTTATAAATAAAAATAAATATTTTTTATTTTTATTTTATTTTTATTTATCTTTTCATTTATTTTTGTTTAATTTCTATTTTTAATGAATTGCCTATTTTTATTTAATTTTCTTTAACTATTTGTAATTATTTTTATTTGTTTATTTTTGTTTAATTTTATTTATTTTTTATTATGTTTTATTTTATTTTTTTAACTAAGTATTTGTTATTATTTTTATTTATTTAAATTTTTTGTTTATTTTTTAATTATTTTTATTTATTTTCTTTTACTTTTATATTTTTATTTATTTATTTTTGTTTAATTTTATTTATATATTTATTTTTATTTTCATTATTTTTTTAATATTTTTATTTAGTTCTATTTTATTTGTTTTTATTTTTATTTATTTAATGGAACTTCAAGTGGGGATCAAACTGTTGCGATGTCGTTTTTATTCGTTCACTCCTCATATTTTTCATGTCAGTCAGGCTAATAAGTTTACTTCAAAATTTACCATATAAATTCGTATAATTAATTGAAAATTTCTAAATTAAAAAAAAAAACAAAAAAAAATTATTTTTCTTAAAAGATATTTATAATTTTCTGAGTAAATAATAAAAAGAAACACAAAATCATTGAATTTTCAGCTCGCTATGATTTTTCCAAGTCATATAAATCTCTTAATTTCTAACCACCCTAACTCTGTCAGTTTTCTTCCATAGCTTTGACACCATTTTCTCAACTTTTTTGATTAAGAAATGAGGTACATTGCATGACATGTAATTTCATTTCCTTATCTGATAACACAAAGTAATTTCGTTTCCTTGTCTTATAGCACAAAGTAGTCATTCCCTAACTATCCTAATAAAAATCATGTTTGCAATATCACACATAATTTTTATGAACTAATTTTATTCAGATATGAATTTTATTTTTATATATTTTATTATAATTATGTATATCTGATTTTGTCTTGTTTTTTTTTAATTCAACTTAATATTGTCAGATTTTACAGAAATTATTTTTAAACCTAATGACACTTTCTAAGCCAATTTAAATTTGTTAACTGGATTATAATTGAAATTACGTTTTTTTTTTTTTTTTTTTTTTTTTTTTTCAATTATTGACTGTACCATACAAATGTTTCCTCTAAAACAAACGTCACTGTCAATTTGGTAAAATCAGTGTTAAAATTTAGCCACTTTATAATAAACCCAACTGTGTTCTGTTGTATGTTTATTTAAATTTATTGTGTCCATTTTAATTTTGAACTACTTTCTTATCTTTTAGATCGAAGATCCGTTCACTAGACGCTCGACGAAGCCGAGGATGAACTTCAAGTCGGGTGAGAAGGAAGCGCGTGAACAGCTGGAGGCCGAAATGGCTATAAAATCCGGTGTGGTAAAGAAACCAGAAAATCTACCCGTCCAAGAAAGCAAAAAGGCTGCCCAACCGACTCAGGTCACTCAAGACGATCTGTTTTCTGCTCACGACTTTGATATTAAAATTGATCTCGAAGTTCCTCTAGCCGGTAAGTCGAATCGAACTGTCGGTAAATATTGGGAAATCTTTTTTAGGACAGTACTTCAAATATACCACTAAAAACGGAGTAAATTAGCATTTATTACATATATAATTTTTAATTACATTGAGGGCTGGAGGGAAAAAAGTTCCATTATTTTTAGAATTATAACTGTCACTTTCTTAACAAATGCGCGGTGTTGCGAAGTATTCAATCCTAATCAGTGATGAAAAAAATATGTAACAAAAAAGAACTACTTTATTAATTTATTTTGTACTTTTTAATATCCAGTCGCATCCAGCAATCAATTTATACATTTTAAATATTAATATTTCATCATCTATAAAGTAATAAAAAATATACTTTTTAAAAATTAAATTTAATTACTGTGTTATCCAAAAAAATTTAAACTTTTTTAAGACACGCATTTTTATTTATCTGACAAATTCAACAACCATCAACTAATTATACTGAATTACCATTGGTTTTTGTGGTTTCCAGTTTTTTTTTTTGCATTTCAGTTATAAACAATAAGTTTTTTTTTTCAGCAACTCCTGTAAATGTGGTTCCTAAGACAGTTACAAAAGATTTGGCTCCGAAAAGAAGCCTCAACCTCCAGGACTACAAAAAAAAGCGAGGGCTCATATAGTATTTATGTTCCCCCCGACATTTCTCGTTTTGGAAACGTAAACGTAAATTTTAGGATAGAGACAGATGCAAAAAATGGTATTGAATATTTTTCTTAGGAGGTGTACTTTTAAATATTTATTTAATTTTGTATCAAACCATTTTTGTTCTGCTTTAAGAGTGATAAGTATTGTACATAGTAGTATATAAATGTGACATATGTGTCTTAATGTAAACGTTATAGTAATAAAATCAATTTTTTAATAAGTGCTTCTTTCTATGTGTTTTTAATTTTCTGTAATTCTCATTGGAGACATAGTATTATTGTAAAAATGTAAGTAAAGAGTAAAAACAAACTGTTTAAATAGTTGTTACAAGTGAAAAGAACGATTGTAAAGATATCTCTTAAAAGGGACATATCCGGAAGCAATAACTTATTAAAATCACACAAAGGTATGCAGAGGTAGGTGCGCCATCTAATATTATTTAATATAGCGGCTCTACTTGTGGATTCTATTATTGTTAAAAGAAACAAAAACATGTATTTAACTTTTTTGTCTACTATATAGAGGCAAGAGGTTTGCTGTCACTTCCAATGTTGCCAACAGGTGGTAAATGGCATACAACTCTACTGGTTGAAAATCGCCAGAAATCACCACATAGGAAAAAAAGATTAATGAAGCGAGAAAATGGCCTGAATTTTTTTGAAAATCTGACTACGTGTATAACTGCAGAAATAATTTTGATAAAGAAAAGTTTTACTATTTTTTTAATTATAATAAAGTAAGGTAGAAAATATAGGGATACAACTTGCTGTTCAAAAAATATACTATGTATATTTATTTAATATAATTGGATATTTTTATGTCAAAAACAAACACACAAATCTAAACTAAAACAATTTTTATTCCTGGTAAGTCTTTGACAAAAACGGATACATTGAAAACAAACTCTTAGATAGTATTATATATATGTCGCCAGAAATTTAAAGTCGGTCACAACAGACCCAAAATCGCTAGTCTAGCTACTATAAAAGGGTGAGATTACAGAACGTCTGCAACTTTGCAGATCTGCAAATATGGCGGACTTACATATGCATGTATCAAGTTTTCGTATTCCAAAAAAAATCTGCAAATTCGCAATATTTATTGTGGTTTATTACCCCCAACAACACTAAACCCAAATCCATTACTATGTTTAAAAACTCGATAATCTGACACCGTAAACTGTATTCAATCAAAAGAAACGGAAGACTTCATGGTTGTAGGATGTTCTAACCTTCTTAAGGGTGGGTTTGGATTTAGTGTTGTTAGGGGTAATAAATATTGCGAATTTGCAGATATTTTTTGGATACTTGCATCTGTAATTGCAGATCTGCAAAGTTGCCGCCATATTTGCAGATCTGCAAAGTTGCAGACGTTCTGTAATCTCACCCTAAATCGCTTAGTTCACTTTGCTTCCAAATTCTCAATTATTAAGCTTTATCGAAGTAAATACAAAATAATAAATTATCGTGGATGAAATTGTATAAATAAAGAAGGGGACGAGGCAATCCACATTACCAAAAGCAATTCTAAAAAAGTTTTTGGAGGTATGTATGTATAATGTTCCACTAACTTTCTTTCGTTCAAAGTGTTATGGATATGAAATCACGAGTTAATTAATAGCTATTTACGCAATTAGTTACAAAATGGCTTATTTTAAGTAACGAGTGAATATTTGCAGACGAGTAGAGCGAGATTATTGATAAAATTGTGTTTTGGTAAAACATTACTGACATCTAGGCAACCAATATTACTTAGTATCTTGTATTGTTAGTTGCATATCTGTAACTTCATTCATTTCATTGACAAATAGAAAATACATTAATTTATTCTCAACGACTTATAATGTGTATTGCTATTAAATTTAGTTTTCTTAGCCAAATTCTATTTTAATATGTCAACCTGCCTTTCTTTGATATAAACTTTCAAAGGTTTATTTTTATTTGTTTTCATTTCGCAACTGCGGTGATAATAAATTTTCGTATTCACTTTCATAAATGTTCAACATTATGCAACTGGTTTCGTAAAGTAGATAATTTTGACACTTGCTACGAAAATGGCACTTTATATATCAAAATTAAAAAAAAAAACACTTTAATAGTGTGCGTTTTAAAACTTCAATGAAAAAATAATTGAAAAATATTTCATTCTTTTCAGAATTTTCCTAATGAATATTTTATTTAGTTATACAAAAACAAGAATTTTAGAATTAAAAACTTTTTAATTTGAATAAATTGTAATTAATAAAAATTCTAAAGTAGGTCATCGAGAAAATCGCACACAATTCTTCTTTGTTAAATGTAAAAGTGAATTATTTCAGAGGCATTTTGCAGTTATCTCGGATATGATTCATAGTTTTCTTATGGTCTATTTTTTGACGAAAAACGTTATTTAGAAATATTAAAAATGCATTTGTCTCGATTTTTATTATTGTTTTACTTTCCAGCTCTTATATTGTAATGTATTTTATCCGTTGGGAATGAATATCTCTAAGAACTTGAATTCAATAAAAAAATATACTGTAATTGATCTTAAAATATATGGGATCAGACTACATGACATTTCATGCTGAAATATATGCAATTACCCAGACAGCACACCAAATCCTTTGGATATCTACTGGACATCCCAATATTCACTGAATGTCCAGTCCATGGTGGATATCTATTTCAAATCCATGAGATGTAATTTATAGACATGCAAATGTCCATAAATAATAGTAATTATATAGCAAATTATTAAAAAATTACGCCATTATGCTCGCCATTGTGGCTAATAGTACCGTTCAGATATTTAAAATTAATTTTTTTAAGGTGTATTCAATATCCCATGGACATCCACTAAATATATCAAAGTCTAGGCGCGAACGCAAATCATCGTGGATATCCACTAGATGTAATTTTTGATTTTGCTTACTAAGTATACCCAGACAACACACCAAATCCCAGAGATATCCACAGAATATCTTTGGATATCCAATATATATCCAAGGGATATCAGAAATATTCCGTGGATCTAATATGGATATCCAAATGTCCGTCTATATCCAGAATATAGAAGATATCATATGGATATCCAGCAAAATATCTAATGAGTATCTTCCAGACAATACAAGAAATCCCAGATAATATATCCACAGAATATATTCTGTGGATATCCAACCAAATGTCCGTCTATATCCCAGGATATAGAAGAATTCGGATATTCAGCAAAATATTTTATAGGTATCTTTAGTAGAGGACTCAAAATATTTTCAACACTCTGCCTTTGATTTTGCCCACTAAGGAGAAAGTTATCCTTATTAGGAATCTTCAGCAATAAATGGATATTCTCAACTCCAGTCTCTAATGGACTCTGATTGTGAAAACATTTTCGATCGAACTCAATTACGGCGGGTTGAGCATGAGTAGATGCGAAAGTAGTATCGCCATCTATACTTAGTAAGCAAAATCAAAAATTACATCTAGTGGATATCCACGATGGTTTGCGTTCGCGCCTAGACTTTGATATATTTAGTGGATGTCCATGGGATATTGAATACTCCTTAAAAAAATTTATTTTAAATATCTGAACGGTACTATTAGCCACAATGACGAGCACAATGGCGTAATTTTTTAATAATTTGCTATATAATTACTATTATTTACGGACATTTGCATGTCTATAAATTACAGCTCATGGATATAAAATAGATATCCACCATGGACTGGACATTCAGTGGATATTGGGATGTTCAGTAGATATCCAAAGGATTTGGTGTGCTGTCTGGGTAGATGGCGATACCACTTATTCGCATCTACTCATGCTCAACCCGCCGTAATTGAGTTCGATCGAAATTTGTATCACAATCGAGACTCCATTAGAGACTGGACTAAAGTCGAGAATTTCCATTTATTGCTGAAGAGTCCTAATAAGGATGACTTTCTCCTTAGTGGGCAAAATCAAAGGCAGGCAGAGTGTTGAAAATATTATTTATCTCTGCTATTTTCTTTCGACGTTATTAAATAATCATTGGTTACTTATGAACCTCTACTAAACATACCCATAAAATATTTTGCTGAATATCCGAATATCTTCTATATCCTGGGATATAGACGAACATATTTGGTTGGATATAATGGATATCCATATTGGATATATTAGATATCCACAAAATATATTCTGTGGATATCTCTGGGATTTCTTGTATTGTCTGGAAGATACCCATTAGATATTTTGCTGGATATCCATAGGATATCTTCTACATTCTGGATATAGATGACGGACATTTGGATATCCATATTAGATCCACGGAATATTTCTGATATCCTTTGATATATTGGATATCCACAAAAGATCTTCTGTGGATATCTCTGGGATTTGGTGTGTTGTCTGGGTATATATATTGATCCGAAAATAAAATAAATACCTAATACACTAATTTTGTATCATTAAACGAATCTTTGAGAGATAAACAGAATAATTCATACCTTTACTATCAAATAATGCTCACAATATATATTGTGATAACGCTTTCCTTTTTAACCGACTTTAAAAAAGGAGGAGGTTATCAATTCGTCGCGATATTTTTTTTTTATGTATGTTCAGCCATTATTCTTTAACACGGTGTCCGATTTCAATGATTCTTTTTTTGTTAGAAAGGGGGTATTTCAGAGGTGGTCCCTTATAAATTTAGTCAAAATCTAATAATTGGGTCCATGAGAAAATCCTCAAACTCTTCATTTTTTATGTATGTTCAGCGATAATTTTTTAACACGGTGTCCGATTTCAATAATTCTTTTTTTGTTAGAAAGGGGCTACTGTAGGGGTGGTCCCATATAAATTTTGTCAAAATCTAATAATTGGATCCATGAGAAAATCCTCAAACTCTTAATTTTTTTATGTATGTTTAGCGATGATATTGCTTTACCACCTTGTCCGATTTATACGATTCTTTTTTTGTTAGTAAGGGGGTACCTCAGGGGTGGTCCCATATAAATTTGGTTAAGATGTGGCATCTGCACGTTTTTGAAGTCGGTTTTTTTAAATTTTTAATTTGTAATACTTGTTAATCACATATAGGTAAATTTTGTTACCGCAGTGAACGTGTTAAGACAGAAAACGTCAGATTAGCCGAGTTTAGCTAATGCCACCTTTACCAACCTTAAAAAAAATTCGATTTTCAAAATAGGTATCTTTCATTCGTTGTTTTTAAGATAAGGCAAAACTAAATTATGTATCATAAACATATCATTACGTTATACCTATTAGGGAACGTTCAGTGTCTTTGAACCCATATAATTATTTTAATGAGTCATGGAATTTATAATACGTTTATTAAAATTTAACTGTCATTTTATCCTTAATAAGAATACTTCCTTATATGGCAAATTGCAAACGTGTAGGTATAAACAGATAATGATAATATGTTAGGTAGAAAGGAAAGTTAAGCAAAATAAACAAGACATTCGTATTCAAATCTAAGTTGACAGAATAATGTAAATTTCCGCAATCGTAACCAAAGTTAGAAGTTTTCGTCGCTTTCGAAAGAAATCGATGAATTTGGAGGGCGGGGCGCCAACTTTAACCAGCCTCAGCCATTTTGCCACGACTCCTCACTTTACCTTTTATGGGCATTTAAGCGAATCCTGCTTCTACATTGGCTGAAAATCGCGAGATACTCTCAAGTCCCCCAATTATTAGTTTTTCCGTTTCCAAAGCGACCGATAAGATTATTCAAATGTCAACGATAAGTATACATAAAATATTTTGTCAATAAATCGCAAAGCAAGTCGCCTTTGAGCCACAAAATAGAAATTAATGTTTAAAAATCTTTGAAAATTCGAAAAAGTTGGTGAATTTAAAACTCGCGCAATTCGTACGCATCGAAAACTAATTCTAATTTTGCATGTAAATATAATCTGAAAGTTGAAGTGAATTTAGTGACATTATATGTAAAAACTTTATATTTGATATATTTTAAAAAGTGAGTTTCATTTTTGAAATTAATATAATTTTTTTGAAAAAATAAAAGTGGAATTACGTCTGGCGTAGTAAAGTTGCGCTGACGCACGCGCATTTCCAGCTGCCGGCAGGACAACGTCCCCAACAGACCTCCAAGAGAGAACAGTCGTTTTTATTCAGTGAATCTGGGTGTTTAGTAGTTTAAATTGTACAGTTTTCGTATTAGAAAAAATGGTAAGTTATTTTGGAATTTATCGAGTGCGAGATTGACAATAATAACTGGAATTTTTGTTTTTTTGCGAACGGATCGGCGAAAATATTCTCCCGTAAGCCGGGCGGCCATATTTTATAGATTGGCATTAATCTAGCCAAAATAGGATAGATGAATCTGACCAAATCACTTTCTGCATTTGTAAAACTAACAGTGTTGATTATTAATTGCCGTAAATAATTGAGGATGTTCTGTGTATTCTTTAACATTTTTGAAACCTCGCCCTTTACCTTTATGGCATGATTGTTTTCTTTGATGAAAAATCGTTTTTAGCTCCAGAATGATAGATACCTGCGGTTATGAATCATTCTTCTGGTAGCTTCAAGGTTAGCTCATTAAAGAAAACTAGTGAGTGATTTTTTTTCTTTAAATCGAACGTTGTATTTTGATTTAATGACTCATGCATTTATATGGACTGACATCCGATATCTTTGATACCTATTTTTTTTATCTAGGATCAGTCTGCTATCATATTATAGAAAGTGATAATTTTAATTCCTCCAAATAGGCTTATCCGGCTGTTTATAATATGATTTAGAGTTAAAAATACCAACGTGTATATTATTTTATTTTTAGTTTGAGTTTATAATAACAAAAATAGGTGTAGGTAGATATTATGACTCCATATGTGGCGAAATCTGTTTTATTTTTGACAAAATTTTAAATAAACTGATTCCTCGCAGCTGTTGGGTCTTCATAACCCGCCTATTTGAAAATAGATAGTTATGTAAAAAATTGATTTATTTGTGAATAAGAAAAATTATACACGTGTATGTATATAAATATCAATTTTCTGTAACTCAAATTGCATGTAAAATAGGAAACAAGGATTTTTTGTTAGTAACCAATTTTAAGTTAAACAGAATCTTAACATATGTATTCTTAAATTGGTTACATTTGAGAATAGGAATATATTTCCTTTTTCCATCCAAAAATTTAGTTTAAAAAACAACCTTTGTCTTATTCTCAATAATATTAATTCAATTTTTTGCAGTTCTTTGTGACTTGTACACTTTTACTAACTTCCTGTGTATGAACAGGATGTCATGAAGATAGCTAATTGAATTCCCTAACCGTTATCTTCAGAATAATTTTGAAACAAATTGGAATTAGTCATGATTAAATCATTAATTCTGCCTTCGCATATTATGCTTATGAAGATTTTTTTTTGGCTTTATAAAAATGTCACTTAAGATATCAAAATCGTGTTGTTTTGGGTCGTTTTGTGTATTTATACAGACAACAATCAACTTGACAAGCATAGGTTGATCTACATAATTATATTTTCCATTGCCTTTGTATTTGATTCCCTAAATATTTGTAATAATTCTGCTTCATATATTTTTATTCTTACACTATAATTTATTCATGTTTCCCACAAACATATCTTTATTAGTTTGTTTTATTTCTATTATAGTTGCTAAAGCTTATTTCCATGCCTATTTGTCAAACATGAACTGAGATTTTCGCTTTGATTTTTGCAGGCATCAGGTGTAACAGTAGCAGATGCATGCAAAAAAATCCATGAAGAAATCAAAAGGGACAAAAAACACCGGTACGCCATTTTCTATATCAAAGACGGTAAACAAATTGATGTGGAGCTCATAGGTGCTAGAAATGAAGAATATGAGGATTTCCTAACCAACCTGCAAGCAGGAGGAGCAGGTGAATGTCGCTATGGGCTCTTTGACTTTGAATATATGCACCAGTGCCA